>OZ014495.1:4921444-7382166 GCA_963966045.1 Xestobium rufovillosum | reverse complement strand
CTTAAAGCAACCGTCTATAATGGGTCTGGAAAATACTGTTTCCTGATTGGCCACTTTTAGGTAATTTTTTGACCAATCAGGATGCAGTATTTTCCAGACCCGTTAGAGAGAGAACTAAAAACTGGAATAGGGACATGTAAGTCATTTTTCTTTATCTCGTACCGTTTCCAAGTTATAATTGATTAAATTTGAAAAATTACGATTTTTAACGTCAAATAACGCCGGAACCGTAAGACTTAGACCAAATGTATGGCAAACAAAGTGGCCCTTAAACTCGACAAACAATTCCAAAATGCAATCAGATACACGGTGTTCCGTTTAAAAAACAAAGTTAGGTGCTGTGCAGACGAAATGGAACACCCTGTATAGCCGAAAATAATTTTAAAATGCGAGGAATTTGATTGTATGCAACTTTCATTTGAATCATTTTTCGATATCTACAACTCTTGTTGAATTATGGAGGAATTACGTTAGCTTGAGACACCCTGTATATATGTTCATTGTACTTTTCTTAATAATTTGCGAATTTTTAATTTTGCAAATCTACATTTATATATTTTTTGCGCACCCTATACAACAAAATCAAAGTTCCTCAGCGTGAATCGTTTTTTTATAACAAGCAAAAGAAATGATGAAAAACGACTTTTTCTCGAAAAATTGAAAATAAAAGGTTTTTACAGGTATAGTTAAGTACATCCGTGGACACACTGTATATTTTTAAATAATAAATCACAGTTTTCTTTAGAACTTTTGATTTGTTATCACTTGATTTTAAATCTCTTCACTTTAAATGTTTTGCAGTATACAAACAGAGCCAGCGAGAAAAGCCTGGGATACCGCCAGGATGAGACGTTCGGCAAAACGCTGCATGAACAGATCGCTCCCGATATCTCGCAGATCAATCAGATGAATTCGAAATTGGCGCGGGGTCGCGACTGGCAGGGCCAGTTGACCGTGAAGAGGAAAGCGCAAGATCCCCTGAATTTCATTTGCAAAGCTGTACCTGTTACCTGTATTGGCCGGTAAGTGGAAATAAGGTATACTTACAGAGCATTTTTTTAAATGTGAGGTTTACCACTGGTATACTCTTAAGGCTGGGATTTATCAGCTGTTAGTGTATAAAGTGCTGCCACCTAGCGCCCAAAAGTGTGATTAGGATTATGCAAAATACAGTCACAATCTATTATGATTGGTTTCTATCACAGCTGTAAACTCTTCAGACGGAACCTCTAC
Source organism: Xestobium rufovillosum (assembly GCA_963966045.1). Classification (NCBI taxonomy): domain Eukaryota; kingdom Metazoa; phylum Arthropoda; class Insecta; order Coleoptera; family Ptinidae; genus Xestobium; species Xestobium rufovillosum. Next base: position 7,380,933 of record OZ014495.1, on the reverse strand, counting down.
AGCTTAGCTTGGAATTTTCAAGGTTTTTTGCTTTAGCAGCAACCAAATAAATCTGAGAGGATTATTCGGCGGTCCTATCTTTAAATTATTATTTTCTATTTAGAAATAAGAGGATAAACTGAAGCGCCACCGCCATCTGCATTGCAATGGCCACACTACTACTACTGTCAAACGTCCAGTTTACTGTGTATCTCTCCCAAATATGCACAAGATGGAGAGCTATTTCTATTGCAATCGGTGTTGCGGCAGTGCTATATTTTCTTTTATTGCTTCTTATTCAAGAAAATAATAAGCTGGTTTTGATGAAAGTTGGGGTTCGCCATATAGGTACTATCTTGAGAACATGGTCTGATAAACATTTTGTTGAAATATATCAATTGGTTATTTTAGCATTTCTTGCAAAATATTGAAGGCAATACAAATTTTTCGTACCGTCGGCTGATGATAACCGCGATTGCCGGCAACACTGTCGTGGATTAAATAATAATAATAATAATATAGTGAGCATTTCTTACAATATTACTTACATGTTAATTAATAATGAAATATTGGATTTGTGAATTTTTATACTTATTTTTGGATAAAGGTTTCGAAGTATTTTTAGGTTTAAATATAAAATGTTTTACGGTTTAAACTGTTGTTTTCCTTTTCTTATGTTCAGCTCTTAAACTGGTTGCGTTCTGTTTCATTTATTAGTTGTGTGTTGTTTGTGTATTAAAGCCCAAGTTATATTCAGAAAATAAGTTATAGGACCTTATCTACTTTTAACAATATATTGGTCATCGTAGCCACCAAGCGAAGAAAAAGCAGTTGTGGGAAAGTACTTTTAGCTTACCAATTCAGAGGTATTGAGATCAAAAAATTTCCAAAAGATTTCGTAAACCAAAAAAGAAAGACGAAACTTCTTCATGGAATATACTCGTATCATGTACCTTTGTTCTCAGTGGCAAGCATCGAATTCAACATGCCACGTTATGTATAAATGGTTTATGGTATTTTTTCTTTTCCTAAAGGAGTCCAACGTATTATGTGATCGTGTTAGAACAAATTTCGTATGGAGGAGAACCTATGCCGCTCGTGTCGAACCAATCCAGAGGTAGTGTTCATTCAATTCGTCGATTGTCTACCGATTTACGAAGCGTCGGTAGCGATTATCTTCGACGCACGTCTTTAGCTAAACTCAGCGCTCTACCTCTAGAGGCACCCATAACTAAAGTAAATAACTGTTCTCTCGTGCATCGTACACATTAATAATGAACATTTCTCTTGTATATTGCAGGTAATTACACTGATAGCTCAAGCTCAGGATATGTGCGGACAAAATGCCGCTGTTATTCAAACACTAGATAAAGTAGTAGATATATTGCGTTCTTCAGAACTGTATTCGTCATACATGAAAGAGAATATCAAACTCAAAACTGAAGAGCCTGTCGCATCTGATCTCATCGGCGCCCTAGTATCCGCACAACCCGCCCCATCGATGGTGAATGTTAATTCGAGGCGAAGCAGCAACGACGACTCTTCCCTGTACCGTTCTAAATCAGCAGGCTCCAGACTCAAAGTATGATAATAATATACAAAAACACAATTTTAACAATTGCACTTCGTAGATTCCACCAAAAATAATGGAAATACTGGATAATTCCTTGTCGTGGGAATTTGATATTTTCCGATTGGAGGAGATGTCCAAGCTGAAACCACTGCAACATCTTGGAATGACGCTGTTTTCTCACTACGATGTGGCGAATACGTTAAACACTGATGAAAGCACATTACTCAACTGGCTTATTGTAATAGAAGCAAATTATCATTCTGTTAACACATATCACAATTCAACCCATGCCGCAGACGTTATGCAGGTAAACAGTTTAGAAATTAAATAATAAATAATAGGCTGATAATATTTGCCCAGGAAATATTATTGTCTTAAATGCAGATCAGATTTTAATTTTCTATCAGTAACTTCATCAACCAATTCTAATAAACATTTTTCGATAACAAATTTTACTCCACTAAATTTAAATTTTTTGTAAACAATAATGGTCCTAATATACTCCCTTGGGGCACACCTAAATTAATACTTTAATGCGTCCTAACCCCACCCTTGCAAGTTTCTGCTCAATGCTGATTAAGTAACATAATTAAAATTTACCTAAAACCAGTCGAAGTGGCTCACTTTCATAAGGAAGAATCACAAGCGAGGATGTTAATAGATATAGATAGATAGATAATGGATTTATTGTTTCCCATTTGGGATTACAATTCAAAATAAGAAATAAACCTATAACTAAATGGGACAAACAAAAATAAATAAACTCCTCCTCACAATTAATTTCAATCTATCTAATTCCCATTTATGTATAATCACCCCTCCCTCTCCTTCCTTCCCCTCTGTATCAATTCCATCCACTTCTCCCCTCTTCCACTTTCCTCCAGTATCATCTCCACTCTCACCTGTTCCATGTTCTCTCTCCACCAGCACCTCTCTAACACATAATCCCATGTCTCCTTCTCCGCCCCACATAACCTACACATTCTTCTGTCTTCGCTTTCCCAATACCTTCCACCTCTCATCTCATTTCCCAGCCTAAACCTTGCCACCCTTATTATCTTCTCTTCCCTTCCCCTACTTCGTAGATATCTCGGCAGTCCCGCTGTCCTTATTTCTTTATATTTGTTTTTGTATCTTGACTGTCTTATCTTCTCTTCTTTATCCTACACTTGTATTTGCCTGTCTCTCTCCTCTACCTCTCTCACCATGTTCCATCCTGCTGTTCTCAAGTTCCCCACTTCTGCTGCATAGCCTCGCTCCTGTTCAATTTCTCTCGCCTCTCCTCCCATTTCGGTTTTCTCTTCCTCCCTTCCGTACCTCTTCCCAACACTGCCTGGCTAACTCGTTCCCGCCCCCACCTCTTAATAACCTTTCCTCATGGCTCTCTTTCCTGCCCTGGTTCTTAGCTTTTCTCTGTTTGTTTCGTCTCTTACCATGTACCCTGACGTTATCCAATCTAAACCCAGTGTCCATCTTATATATTTTTCCTGGATCCCCTCTATCTTCTCTCTCTCTTCCCACCCCCAAATTTCTGCTCCATACATGGCTACACTCCTCACCAATGCGTCAAACAACTTTACTCTTCTTTTCCAGCCGCCCCCAAAATTTCTCTTCCCTATTCCCCATACCTGCTTCATTGCTATTGTTGCCTTTCTTACTATCTCTCTTACATGCTTCTCTTGACCTCCATTCTTTTGCAAGGTGAATCCTAGATATTTAAACTCCCCCACCTCCCCTAATTCTTCCGCCTTCCAGTTCCAATTCTCTATGCGACTTCTCCCCCCTTTCCTGAATCTCATAATTTTAGTCTTCTCCGTGTTCAATACTAGTTCTTTCTTCTCCAAATATCTTTCCATTCTTCTCAGCATCTCCTTTAGTTCTTTTTCTTCCTTTGCCAAGAGGACTATATCATCAGCGTATGCTAGTGTCCAATATTTATTTTTGCCTATTATCACTCCTGCCTGTCCCTTTCCCATTACCTCTTCTAAATCTGACAGGAAGATGTTAAACAAGTACGAGTTCAGGGGACACCCCTGTCTGACTCCTCTCTCCGTCCAAAATACTTCGCTTAGCCGTCCTCCCACCCTTACCCTGTTTCTTGTTCCATTATATATTTCCCTTATTCTTTCTCTCAAGTTCTTTCCTATATTATTTTTCTTTCCAACATCTCGAATAATTTTTTTCTGTTAATCCTGTCAAATGCTGCTCTTAGATCTACAAAGCATGTAATTATTTTCCCTCCCTTCTTCTTCGTTTCTCTTTCTATTACGTGATTCAGTGTGTAGATATTTTCCATTGTACCTCTTGCCTTCCTGAATCCCGTTTGTCCTTCTGGTATTATATTCTTCTCCTCTAATTCTTCTTCCAATTTGTTTGCCAGTACTGATGCATATATTTTATATGCTGTTGGCATCAGTGTCACTCCTCTGTAATTTGTTGCTTCCCTCCCCTCTCCTTTCTTTCTTATTGGCACTATCAGTCCCTCCCTCCACCTTTCTGGAAAACCTTTGCCTTCCCATACCCCACTGCATATCTTCCTTATCATTTCCAGTGTTCTCACCCCTCCATGTATCCATACTTCATTTTGTAATTCGTCCACCCCTGCCGCTTTTCCATCTTTTAATCTGTTTACCACTTCTCCGACTTCCTCCAGTTTTATTGTCTCCACTTGTACCTCTTTATTTGTGTCTTCGTTCATGTCATTATTATCATTTTCTCTCTTCCCCTCCGCCCCCCTCCCCCCACTAGCCTCATAAAAAGCGAGGATGTTAATAATAAACACAAATAAAATTAAGAAATTGAGATTTATTCACATATTTTGAAGCATTATTAAATTAATCATTTTGGTGCAAAATCAGATTGGTTACAATCTGCTTTGACCATCACAAAGTGTTTAGTATTCTCTATCGAGATGTAAAATGTATTTGTTATATTTTATTTACTGACGGCAGTCAAACAGCTATCGTTAAAGTTTATCTAGTTGAGGACTTCTTCTCAAGTACCACATAATAATAAATACGATACGTGATTATTATTAAATATAACAGAATAATCAATTATGCATTTGTTGTACTGAGAGATTTGAAGCCAGTAATAAGCGTGACCATTTGGTTAGTTTAGAATTCACTTTGTATTATAGTATACTAAAGAATAAAATTGTTGTCAGATATACCTGGTATAATCACTTTACGCTGGTAGTCATATTAAGCTTAACACGATCTTTCAAGCGCTACAATCTCTGTGTTCCTTCCCTAAATAATTCTCCCTACGTCTTAACCTATGTGCTGTCTTTGACTTAAGTTTGTTTACGTCTGCATTCCAGTCAACACAGGCTAAAATTAGCTAACATAATTCCTGATGACATTCAGAATTTACCATTGGGATAGCAGAGAATAATTCATAGTATAAAACAACTACAGCAGGCACTCTTTGGGATCTCACAACTCGAAGGGAACGCCTTTTGAATTTATCTTATATTTTTGGAAAGCCTCTTGGGGAAAACCCATTTAACTTATGCAACCAAACACACACCAGTTGAGTAGACTGCAGATTTAAACGTCGAGAATTGTGTTCGTTTTCAGGCCACTGCCAATTATCTAGAAAAGGAACGCATGAAATCCATCATGGAACCTTTAGACGAAGCGACAAGTCTCATAGCGGCGGCGGCTCACGACGTAGATCATCCGGGAAAATCCAGCGCCTTCCTCTCAAACGCAAGCAATGCACTGGCCATATTATACAATGATGTGACTGTTTTGGAAATGCACCATGCCGCATTAACTTTTAAATTGACTTTAGGTGATTTTCAAGTGGCAATTTCATAGTTTTATCGTATTTTATCGGCGGGTGTTGTAGGTGATGACAGGATAAATATTTTCAAAAATTTAGACAACGATATGTATAAGGTAGCAAGGCACAATGTGATTGACATGATTTTGGCTACGGAAATGACGAAGCATTTCGAACATTTGGCGAAATTTGTAAATGTGTTCTGCGAAAAACCGGAAACTGATGTAAGTTCTTTAAGACAGACATCAGAAATAGAGTTACGTTATTAAAACTTTTAGAATGAGAATGACTACATCCCGATAGCCCTTCCAGAAAACGTTACACTAGTGAAGCGTATGATGATAAAATGTGCTGACGTCTCAAACCCAACAAGGCCGTTAAGGCAGTGCGTTGAGTGGGCGAGGAGGATCGCAGAAGAATATTTCGAACAGACAGACGAAGAGAAAGAAAAAGGTTTGCCCATCGTTATGCCGATGTTCGATAAACAAACTTGTTCGATTCCGAAAGCGCAAATCGGTTTTGTCGACTACATCATTAACGATATGTTTGAAGCATGGAACGGTACGTATTTCCAACTTAAAAAATGGGTGCTTTTACGCTTTTTTATTTCAGCGTTCATCGATATGCCCGAAATCATCGTATACATGAGACAAAATTACCTGAAGTGGAAAGAACTGGACGAGCAAGGTCACACTACTCTCGGGGATATTCGTAAATTACAAAACACTGTAGCTCTTTCACCATTGTTTCCTTCAAAGCCCAATAAAAGGACTGATAATAAAGAATAATAGACAATCAGAATGATGTGTTACTAGTAAGTATTACGATAGGGATATTACAAAAAGATGTTCGCTTAATACAGAGTGAACAAAATGTGTTCAGAAAGTTTCTTAAGACTGTGTCGAATGATATAATTACGGATTTTGTAATGGCAGACTGCAACATGGCGACTAAGTAACATCAGAAATGGTAAAATAGGTAACGAAATACGGTGTCTAAGAAAAATATAGCCTAAGCTTCAAATTGAGCGACTTTAGACCATTTTTGAATTTCACTGAAGCTTATTTTCTGAAGTTTCATGGATTTTTCCATTTTCCTACTCAACCCATAGTTTTGACTGTTAAAAAACTTTGGGGGGTGATATGAGTCAAAATAAAAAGAAAAATTTACACGAACAAAGGTGCTGTGTCTTCAAATTATTCTGGGAATAGATAGTGATAAATTTTTCAAAAAATTGTTAACGTAAATTCAAAAGTCGAAAGTCGTGAGTTACAGTGTCAAACGCTTTGCTAAAAGCTAAAATCAGTAAAATTCACCAAAACTAATGTTATGTCTCCATCTCCAGAAGAAGTCACCTTAAACCATATTTTTTATAACTATAAAATTTTCCAGATGGCGGCCAAATTTCCAATTTTAATTCAAAATTTTGTTAAATTTGCGAATATTAAAAAAATTTAAAAATTGTATAACATTTTTATTTAAAGTGCAATCTCTTAACCTGTTCTGATGGTATTTTTGGTATCCCCAAAAAATGGTTGCCATTTTCGAAAGTAAAATTTATTTACAGTATACCTTGTTGGAGGGTATTATATTTTTTGTTTCTCTTTTAGTATTGAAAATACTTCTGGGCGCGTGTATACGCGACTCATCTTAAGAAAAATGTATCGACAGGCGACAGATTCTGTCGTAGTGCAGCGATATTCAGCAAATACTAAAATTTTAACTTTGAGTGATCCCAAAGTATAACCAGATGAAACTCTCACAGATGATTCTACAAGTCTTTTGGCGCCTAAAAATGGCAATTACGACTTTTTTGGGTGGTAGCGAAAAAAATTAGGGGTGAAAAAGCAGTAAATCTATCCCACCGTGCGCCGGGAGACTCTCGGGCATCTTACGCGAAAATTACAAGTCGTAGAACTTTGCGTTTTTTTTTAATTGTTGAAGAAATATTGACGTTTTTAATGGTGTGAATTTTGTGTAAATACAAGAAACCAAACTAATTTTACTGCACCGTATCTAAAATATGTCGCCACATCGGTAACAATACGTTCCACTTTGAACCTGGATAACTTATTTCTTTTCACGATATAGATTTTGTTTTTTCTTACATAGAAAACTTCCTTTTGGTATAACGAAGTTATGATTTCGAATAATGTATGGTCGCGTTTCAAAAATAAGTCCGCTATAACACTTTCAATGCGCCGATGTCAAAAATTCACTTTCGGTGCACAGGACGAGCCGTGCGAGTGAAAAGGATAGACTATGGGGAATAGCCGAGCACCAGAAGGAGAGAAGGAGACAGAACGCGGCCAAGTTACTCTGCAAAAGAACAGCGTTGTAATGCCACCTTTAAAATCTTCTTTCAATGCATTTTCAAAACTCTCTTTCTGTAATAGCCACGAAATAAATGCTAGTAAATGAGGTAGGTACTTGTTTGGCGAAACTTTTACTGTTTATATCATCTGGGGAAGGATAATTTTTATTGGGTATTACAAAATTTTCCATACATTTTCTTAAAATTGCAGCAGCTCTGTGAAGAATTTGCAAATCTGATAATGTATCACCCGTTGTTTCCAGATTGAAATCAGACGATTCGTCTGTTGAGCTTGCGTCCTCATTTACACGCTTGATTTTTTTGTCAAAAGTTCTTTGCCAGAACACAACAAATCACCTGACCTGACCTGGTCTACGAATAAATTGAATAGAGCCTTTAAATCTTTTCGACAATTTCATTTTCAGTTTCGCGGATTGTATTGGGGATCTTTCTGCATTACGTAACATAGAATTATATTTTTGTGTTACTGCAGGTACTTAATGGCAGCTTTTCTTTATTATCTAAGATGTGTTCTTGAATCCAAGAAGAAAATGTTGAAAACAAGCGATCGGAACTTTTTGTATTTCTGTCAGTTTTATTTTTGTGGGAATTTATATTTCTGGTTGATATGTACTCTGCGTAGCACAATTTGTGGTATTTTGCATCGTATGCAAATAAGTCTTCATACAAAATCAGTCTAGAGATAATACGATTGTCATTTCTCTATCTTGCAGCATTTTTATGCGAGTGGAATCACCCGTGAATATAGTAACAAGGACAAACAATACATAATTAACCAAATAAAACATTTAGTACTACGATACCAGTTTGAATTGAAGTAAGTGATTTCCTTTTTCTTTTGCCAGATCCTCCACAAATTAAGGCAGTGGATAGTAGTCCGCAAGTTACGGAATCCCATCAAGTGTACTACAGTTCCGCAAGTTATGCGTTATACTTTCGTACAAGTACTTCGTTAGTTCAATCCCCACCCAGCAGCGTTTGTGGGTAGGTAGGTTATCGTAGAGAGCTAGTGGTTTGTTACTCTCGGGCCGGGTAGGATCGGCTCCCGTAAACGTTATTTTTTTCTCACGTTTCCACATTACCTTTTTCGCATAAAATGCGTGTATCTGGTGCGAGGACAAGTAAAGGGTCTGTCTAAAATGCGTTGTTACACAATATTTAACACCTGTTCGCATGCCCACAACTTGCGGAACCGTAATGACAAATGATAGTGATCCGTAACTTGCGGACTACTATCCACGGCCAAAAATTAAACACATGGTTCTAACGTTAAATTGATCCTGTCTTCTAGGTATTTAAAAGCGTATTGCTATTAGAGGCCGCAGAACCATTGTTGTGTGAGAGTTCACGATTTTTAGTATTGAAAATACTTCTGGGCTCGTGTATATGGGACTCATCTTAGGAAAAATGTATCGAACGCGACAGATTTTGTTGGCGGCGCGCGCAGTCGAGGCCGCTAATAAATTGGATGGAGGCGGCTACCGCCTAACCAGATCGCCAGATGTAAACTAAGGTACGGCGAGGGCGAGTACCGTTTAAGAGGGATATCGCGTTGCAATAAAAGTCCAAACTGTACAAAACGGATGCGTTAATATTTTGTTACGTATTGTGTCAGTTTGACTATGTGCCTTGTGCTTGTCACAAATCATTTATTTTATTGTATCAATAAAATACCAACTTGAAACGGCACAGATCACTTTTGTTGGACATCTTAGAAACCGAGCAGTTGTGTCGGTATTTTCAATACGCCTATGATACTTGCGTAAGATACGAGGTCTGTCAATTTTTTATTTAAGATGTCAACAATTTGATTTTGAAAATAACTATACATACATACAGGGTGTGTCACGACGAGTTCCTATTAGACGTTTGTGGAGAAGCGTTCACAATAGAATTCTGAAAATTTGTAATATCACGTTTTCAAATATTCTCTATTCAATGAAAATAATGGCAACTTAATCCAATTTCCGCTTATACCGAAAGTGGCACCTAACTTCCTTATTTTAAATAGAAGTACCTATTTTTTACACTTTCGGGTTCTTCATAAAATTTTAGATGGACTTTATGTAATATAAATAACCTCTAAATGTCAAAATTTCCAAGATATACGCGAGTTTTCAAATTTTTTTACAGTTGCAGGGTACTCTTTGGCGTCTGCGGCAAATCGAAACAATTGCCGGCGGTAGCATTAATGACAAAGGTCTAAATTAAAGTTCAGTGTACTCAAAGTTTGAAAATACTGCGCACAGTGATTAAGATCTGACATTAAACTGAGAAATCAAAATATTGCTACAACTCAACAAAATTAAATGGAACGCCTCCTTTTTTATGCACTTTTTGGATTCTACGGAAAATTTTAGTTGATATAAATCCAAAAAGTGCATAAAAAAGGGGGCGTTCCATTTAATTTTGTTGAGTTCTGGCAATATTTTGATTTCTCATTTTAATGTCACATCCTAATCGCTGTGCGCAGTATTTTCAAACTTTGAGTACACTGAACTTTAATTTAGACCTTTGTCATTAATGCTACCGCTGGCAATTGTTTCGATTTGAATTTGTTTCTTTTGCCGCAGACGCCAAAGAGTACCCTGCAACTGTAAAAAAAATGAAAACTCGCGTATATCTTGGAAATTTTGACATTTAGAGGTTATTTATGTTACATAAAGTCCATCTAAAATTCTATGGAGAACCCGAAAGTGTAAAAAATTAGGTAGTTCTATTTAAAATAAGGAAGTTAGGTGCCACTTCCGGTATAAGCGGAAGTTGGATTAAGTTGCCATTATTTTCATTGAATAGAGAATATTTGAAAACGTGATATTACAAATTTTCAGAATTCTATTGTGAGCACTTCTCCACAAACGTATAATAGGAACTCGTCGTGACACACCCTGTATGTATGTATCTTCAAAAACAAATTGTTGACATCTTAAATAAAAAGAGAAACAAAAAATAGAGTGTCTGTAATACCCTCTCAGTTCGTCCATCCATATCCAACAAGGTATACTGAAAATAAATTTTACTTTCAAAAATGGCAACCATTTCGAAATTTTTGGGGATACCAAAAAATATCATTAGAACAGGTTAAGAGATTGCAATTTAAATAAAAATGTTATATTTTACAATTTTTTTATATTAGGGAATTTAACAAAATTTTGAATTAAAATTGGAAATTTGGCCGCCATTTTGAAAATTTTATAGTTCTAAAAAAATGGTTTAAATTTACTTCAGTGGTATCAAATCAATATAAAATAACATATTACTTGCCCACATTGGTTATTATTTAATTCTTTTTGAAACTCAAGCCCTTTGGAATATATTCCGCCCCTGAGCTGCTCCTTAGGGTTATTTTTTAAGGTACTTCGGGCGAAATTTCTTAATTTGTCCTACTTAAGCTGCCGACCAAGTTTCATGCTTTTAACATAATTTGCAGGGTTTTGGCCAGAATTGTCGTTAACCGCTAAGACTAATTGTAAAAGTTAGGTTAGGATGTTTTGTAAGTGACACTGACAGATGTCGAGAGCACATGGTAAGTTTGTTTCTTTTTAATAAAAATTGCGATTCGAGATACTAGGGAAGATTGGCAGTCCTGAATATGCTATATAATATAGTTCTGATGTTGCATAGTGGTGTTATGTTGCAGTAATTAATTATATTCTGCTTGCAAGAAGTTGCGAATGACGATTTATAACTCTTCAATGAAGTAACACTGAACGAGTGTTTGTTTGTGCAGGTATAATATGGAATTAGTGTTATTAAAGACATTAAAAATCAGTGAGAATGGCTTCATTTTCAATTGTACATATCTATTTATACATAACTATTTTGTGTAATTATACCGTATACCTCATATACACATGTGTAACTTTAAAAAAAAAATAATATGCGTGCTGGTTCGTGCATATTCAAATTACATTAAATTATATTTTTGTTTATAAGATATAACTATTTAAAAATTGTACGTTATTAAATGTTTTATATTTTTAAAACGTACCGCTGTGTAGTGGTCCCTTTTCCATTTAATAAAAAGAATATAAATTTACTGCGTATTAATTTTTCATTTTTACCCACTTAAGTAGCGAGGAGAAAGTTAACAGGTAAGGTAAAATACTTAATATATACTTATGTTTTAAGTTTATGAATAGATGCTTCGTGATTGTTTTATATACAGCATTTTACAGCAGGTACAAAAATAAATAGAATAGTTGTCTGACCTTGCTTCAGTTAGAAATTTAAAAATAAATATGTAGTTTATTTGAGCGATATTTCAAGTTCAGCAAAAGTGTTCTTTTCTAGCAAATATAAATATTTATGTCGAATGGCGTGTGTAAAGGTGTTCATATTCTCGTATACTTACGAAAAGAAAAGCTATATGGTCCAATATGGAATGAACACTTTGGACAGACAAAAACTAGATCTTCCACATTATACATGGTGATAGGAAAAAACCCTAATTATTTTAAAAGTTGACGAACAAAGAACTTTATTGCAAACGTAGTTCCTAAAAACAACTTTCAAGAAAATCGTTTTGACAAATTTGACCTCCGTTCATTCCTATCCTGAGTTAACTTTCTAATTTCACCTGCCACTGGATCTTTTTATTTCTAACGTTGCTTCTACTATATCTAGTTTTCGGTTCTATGACATCATTCTCAAATGTTGTATGTCTTCTTTGGCCCAGTACTAGGCAAGAGAATAAAATGTGCAGGATAGTCTCCAGTTCTTGTCTACAATCTGCCTACAGTCTGTCCTACCTCATTATTTATAAGCCTTAATCCATCCACTACTGGATGATCGCCCTCTCCTTACGGTGGTGTATTCGATCTCTCAAATCACTTTGTTTACATTCAAATAAATTGTATTCTAACTGAAATATAAATACCAACGTGTTATATGTTACTAGTTGTCTGATACTCATCAATCTCAACACATCCAACATCCACTCAATCCGAGTATACCTATCGCATTTCAAAATTATCCCCAATGCCCTGTTTTGCTTCACTTCTAATTTACAAAAATATTCCAGAGTAAACAGATTAACAATTGTCGAGCAGAAACTTACATGTGGAAGCACAATAGTTTTATAAACAAGCAACCTTGACCATAAACTTAAGTTAACTCCTACTCGTTGTAAAACTCCAACTTTCTGGCCAACTTTCTTTATAACATAATTACCATGACTTTTAAAATTGAGTTTGTCATCCAAAATAATTCCCAAGTATTTCAATTCGTTAACGACCACCAACCTGCTCCCATCCACATAAACTAAAGCATTACAGGACAACCACTTACACAATACCTCCAGTTCCTCATTCAATACTTATACAATGTAATCTGCATCATCATGGACAAAATACACAAGCATATCATCAGCAAATAGCTGTATTTTACATTTTTTGAAAACTTTAACTATGTCATTAACATACAAAATAAATAACAACACTGATCCTTGACGAACTCCCTATTTTGATTCCTTCTCAGTTGAAATACTTTCCCCATATTTTGTCACTTGAACTACTCTACCTACAAGAAAACTTCTGAACCAATCCAACACAACACCATCAACCCCAACACGAGCCAATTTCATCAACAACAGATTCCGATCAATCGTCTCAAAAGCGTACTTAAAATCCACGAATACCACGAATATCTTCCACTCATGTATTACAGTTAGTTTGCACTGCAGTCTCACACGATTGTCCCCTTCTAAAACCCGCTTGAGACTCAGAGAATGTTATTTCCTTCCAAATAATGCAGAAATTGGTCTTTCACAGCCAATTCCAAAACCTTTTCATAAGATGGGAGCATAGATTAGAGACTTATGGATTAGAGACTTATGGATGGGAGCATGTTTATTGGGCGATAGGAGCTTGCAGCATCAGCATTCGGGATCTTCTCTACAGGAACAACCATCGATTTCTTCCATTTTGAAGGAAACAAACCTGTTCGCAGCGATTTATTAATAACATCTAGTAACCTATTTCCCACAGCTTCCACAATTAATTTCAAAATTGTAGTATTGATCCCATCAATACTACTGTTTTTATTTAGCAGGCTCTTAACTATTCTTTTCAACTCTCAGAAAGACACTTCCTCATATTTATCCAACTTCGAATCATATTTCTCCATCTTGTTTATCACTTCATCATTATTTAGCCCACTTTGCACCAAATCATCGATGCTATTTAAGAAATAGTGGTTAAATTCTTCGGCTATTTCACAGTATCCCTCAATTAGTCTATTATCAAATTTTATTCCTATTTTCTGACTTCTATTCTTACTAACTAACTTCTTCAAGACCTTCCACATTTGGTTGGAATTTTGTTTCACCTCGTCTATTTGACTATTGTAATATTATTTTTTCCTCTTATCGTATCCACTATCTCATTCCTTTTTCTCTTAAACATATTCCAGTCTTCTATGTTATTAGTATCTACTGCTTTTCTAAAGAGAGAATCTCTTTTCTTCATCATCTCATGAATCTCTGGAGTCCACCACCTCTTACCTGCCCATCTTGTATTCAACCACAATTCCTTGACAGGTGCATGTCTATCTAATACTTCCAGAACTGAATGTGTAAATTGCTCTGCCATTGGGTCCGTACTGAGCATTGAGTTATCCCAATTACTATCAATCAAACTAGTTTGGAATTTCAAATCCTTGAATTCCATTAGCGAAGCATTCGGAGAGTGATAAACATTTACTATTCGATACTTTTTGTTGTCAATAACAACTGTGACTCTAACTAGCCACATATTAGTTGTCAAAATCGTTCTATAAATTTGTGCATAACTCAGTTCCTCCTTTATTCTAAACTTCAGTTATTCACTGTAGATACCTGCTCGAGAACTGCTACTTAACCTCCTAGAGCTGTCCGTGTACCGCACCAGGCTGTTCGGGATTTTTTTCCCAGAAATTTGAGTCTACCAGAATCTTGCATTTTTTGTTTATCTGGTGTGTCCTGGGTTCCTGAATTGCATTAGCTGCTACTCTTTAGATCAAGTTTATGCCCAATGCAACGGAAGTGTGATGCCCGCCAGGAAAGACTCCCCCTTTATAAAGAAATTTAATTTTTATGCAGCTTTGCATCAGGATCTTTTGCCTGGTTTAAGGTCTCATATTCATCTGGTATAATACACAACTAACTTAATTAAATGATCTATTGCCTCTTTGTCTTCATATATTTATTAATTTGTGATAGAATCAATATGAAACAGACTTGTAACAGAGTGCATTGCTCCTCTATTTTTACTTTGCGTTCTCTGGCTTGCAATCCATATTAAAAATACATCTTGTTGTAGACAACGAGGTTAAAAATATACAAAAGTGTTTTTGTATTGTATTAATAGTTTTTCAATGTTTTGAAGTTTCATTAAGATTTTGTTAGTCTGTTTCTGAAAAACATAAATTAATAGGTAGGTACATCAAACACATGAAACAAGTAGGGAAGTTAGAGAATTTGAAAATTGAGATGGATAGGTTAGCATTAGACGTAGTAGGTATCAGTGAAGTGCGATGGCCAGAAGCTGGAGACTTCTGGAGCGGAGATTTTAGAGTAATACACACAGGATCTGTAGGAGGAAATTCGGGAGTAGGAATTGTTATGCGGAAAAAAGTAGGACAGAGTGTAGAAAATTTCTTACAGCAAAGTGACAGGGTAGTTATGGTTAGGTTAGAATCGAAACCTGTAAAAACAGTAATAATACAGGTATATATGCCCACTTCTAACTACAGTGATGAGGCCGTAGAGGCAGTTTATAGTGATATTGAATATGTGCTAGATTTTGTGAGAGGGCACGAAAATTTAATAATTACAGGAGATTTCAATGCAGTCGTAGGCACAGGGCGAGAGGGCGGAATAGTTGGCCCCTTTGGATTAGGCAATAGGAACGATAGGGGAGTTAGACTGATAGAGTTCTGCGATAAACATAACTTAACGGTCGCGAACACTCTATTTCACCATCATGTTAGGAGATGCTATACGTGGAAGATGCCAGGAGACTTAGGGAGATATCAAATAGATTACATTCTCGTTAGGCAAAGATTTAGAAATCAAGTTAGGGATTGTAGAAGTTATCCAGGAGCAGATATAGATAGTGATCACAACATAGTCGTTATGAAAGCCAATCTTAAATTTAAGATTTTGAAAAAAAGAAGCGGAAGAAGGTATCTTGACCCAGAGAAACTAAAAGATGATGATACGCGCGATAAGTTCGAGAAAAAGACAAACGAAGTACTAAAGGGCGCGGGTGGAAATATTGTTAGGGACATAGAGGCAGAATGGAATTGCATTAAAAATAGTTTAGTTTCCTCAGCTAGGGATATTTTGGGTCATAAACAGAATGAAAGTAGGAAACCCTGGATAACAAAACATATTGTGAGTCTAATAGAGGAAAGGCGCAAATATAAAAATAGGTTAGATGAAATAGGGAAACAAAGATATAAGGCGATCAAGTGGGAAATTATTCGGAAATGTAGGAAAGCGAAAGAGCAATGGATCGACGATAAGTGCAAAGAAGTGGAAAATAAGTTCGAAATAGGAAAGACTGATCAAGCATATAAAATAATTAGGAGAAATTTTAGAGAAATTGGATCTAGTACCAAAAGCATTAGGAATGAGGCAGGAGATATCCTAATCGAAAGCGGGGAGAAGGCAGATAGGTGGAAAGAATATTTAGGAAACTTATATGCGGGACAGGAAGTGCAAGATATATTAGAAAGTGAAAGCAGTGTAGAAGGGGATAACCTAGGGAGTCCTATAATGAGAGAAGAGTTTCAGCTAGCACTAAAAAGTTTAAGGAATAATAAAGCACCCGGTATAGATGGCTTGCAGGCAGAAATCTTAAAGTGCGCAGGTCAAGAGGTAATAGATCGTTTATTTAAATTAGTTAGTCGCATATACCTGACAGGCGAGATTCCAGAGGATTACAAACTGAACATCATGGTAGCTTTGCCAAAAAGGAAAGGCGCGGATAGATGCGAAAATTTTAGAACTATCAGTTTAACTTCCCATGCGTCAAAAATTTTAACTAGAATTGTGCAAAGAAGGATGGAGAAAAAGGCGGAAGAGATATTAGGAGAAGATCAGTTCGGATTTAGACGAAATAGAGGAACGCGCGAGGCCATTCTAGCTTTACGAGTAATTATAGAAAAAACGATAGAAAAGAGAAAGAGCGTATATATAGGATTTGTAGATTTAGAAAAAGCCTTCGACAACGTAAAATGGGGGAAGATGTTCGAAGTGCTGAGAAAGGTAGGGATGAAATTCAGGGACAGAAGAATAATACATAATCTCTACAAAGAGCAAAAGGCAGTTATAGAATGTGAGCAGGAACGAAGGGAAGTAGATATCCGGAAGGGAGTGAGACAGGGATGTGCATTGTCACCTCTAGTTTTCAACTTATATATCGAAGATGCGATTAATATTGTTAAGGAAAGAACAGCCTCAGGGATCAATGTACAGGACCAAACTATTAACATGCTCAGATTTGCGGATGATATAGCAGTGTTAGCATCTAGCAAAGAAGAATTAGGAGCGGCTTTGAATGAAATGGAAGCAGTTTTGACACAGGGCTACGGCATGAAAATCAATAAAAAGAAAACTAAAATTTTGGTATGTAGATGGAGTGAAAATAGAACTAAAATTGAAATACAAATAGGAAATGAGAAGATAGAGGAGGTCGCGGATTTCTGCTACTTAGGAAGTAAAATAACCCAAGACGGTAGGAGCACTAAAGATATAAAACAAAGAATGGCGCAGGGACGAGTTGCGTTTAACAAAAAGAAACAACTGTTATGTTCGAGAACGGTTAATATAGAGACTAGGAAGAGACTCTTAAAGTCGTATGTATGGAGTACGGCATTATACGGGTGCGAAACTTGGACAATAGGAGAAGCGGATAGAAAAAGAGTAGAAGCGTTTGAACTGTGGTGTTACAGACGCATGATGAAGATACCGTGGATAGATAAGGTTAGCAATAGGGAAGTATTAGAAAGAGTTGGGGAAAGGCGAAAGGTATGGAAAACAATAAAGAGTAGGAGAGATAGGATGGTAGGACACCTTCTAAGACACGAAGGAATAGTTCGCGACATACTAGAGTCAGAGATAGGAATAAAAAGAGGTAGGGGTAGGCCTAGATTAGACTACTGCTCTCAAATAGTTAGGGATGTAGGATGTTCTACTTTTAGGGAAATGCGTAGGTTAGCTCAGGATAGAAAAGAATGGAGGTACGCGTCCAACCAGTCTTCGGACTGAGAACCTTATGATGATGATGATACATCAAACACCACATTTTTCTATTTCTGTTATTCTTAAAGAAATGACACAAAGAAGAACTTGAAGTGACATATCAGTTGTTGCCAAAGAATACCCTGCAGACTGCTAGGTGTCGACTAAGGCAAACTTCTGCGAACAGAATCGTTATTGAATAAGTTGGGTGTCACCAATTATATTTTTTAAATGTTGCTCTTCCATGTGTTTTTAATAAGGAACACCAAGTACCAAGGCGTAAGATTTAAAATAAGTAAATATTAACACGAAAGCACATACGGCTGAAAAATCTACCTGAAAAATCTAAATATGGTAAGATATAATTTGAGAGTAGGATGCATCACACATTCCTAATTTTAGTTTCACATCACTTTAAAGAAATAATAGTCAAAATCAGGGCACTCTGTTTACTCACAGATCTATTTCAAGTAACACAACCCAGATGTATTTTTAATACAGTCGTACAATACTGTTTCTGTCTAACCAAAACTGTTTAGAATGAGAGGTAGCTGTAGATGTTGCGAATTCAACCGAATTATTCTAGAATGCTTTTCATTATTGGATAATTTTAAAATCTGTATATATTCCAGCGCATTTCCAAATGAAAATTTAGTTCAAATTTTGAAGCCAAAGTGAACTGGACACCCAGGTACCTACCAACGGATATTGTTTAAGTGCAGTCGTGAAAGTTCTTGCCAAATAAGGTTCGTACATATTTAAATAAATAAATTTTTTGCAAAATAAAATTTTAACGATTTTTGTATTTTTTCATTTGGAAACTTTTAGTACATAATTTTTTAACAATCGGTACTTTCTGGTATCTTTATCTGTTTTCTTTCTCAAAACTAAGATAATTGAAATGTTCCAGTTTTCTGGGATTGTACCAGTTTTTAGCAAAAAGTTGTTATTTTATGATGAACTTGTAAATTTTTCAAAATTTTCGTTTATGCTGCCGGGTGGGGGGATTCGTAATTGCTCAAAGTTTTTAAACTGAATCTATAAATCTAATAATTTGCAGATGTCTATGGTGCCTTTGCTCTACCGCGATTGGTGGGATGACGACGACTTTTTCCGTCCATCCAGACTCCTAGACCAACACTTCGGCACTGGATTAAGAAGAGATGACCTTTTGAACTCAATCAGTTTACCCTCTAGATCACCCATCAGAAATTACTTCAGACCATGGCGCAGTCAAGCTTTAGCCAGACAAGACTCCGGCTCTACAATTACGCAAGATAAAGACAAATTCCAAGTGATATTAGACGTTCAACAATTCGCGCCGAATGAAATTACAGTCAAAACGACAGGTAACAGCATAATTGTCGAAGGAAAACATGAAGAAAAACAAGACGAACACGGATACATATCCAGACATTTTGTCAGACGATATGTCCTTCCTCAAGAACACGACATTAACGAAGTGGTTTCTTCACTCTCATCAGATGGTATATTGACCGTTAGCGCGCCAAAGAAGTCTCTTAAACCAACGAATACTGAAAGAGTTGTTCCTATTACGCAAACTGGGCCTGCAAAATCAACGGTGGTTGAAGAACCTCAGCCAAGAATAGAACATCCAAATTAAACTATTTCTTGCTGAATATCAAAAGTATTCAATCTAAAATATGTAATGTACAATTTACTGTTATTAAATATTATTGTTTTGTATTGAGTAAAATAAAAATCTAATTTGGGCATACTTTGTGGTGTTCGTGCGCGGAAACTATTTGTTTTACAAAAAAAATGATGACAACCTAAATTGTAGGAAATTTTCTCTGGTTTAATTTACTACATAACTATTCTTACCATAAAATGGGCCTGAAAGGAGATATCGCCGAAAAACTTGTTTTCGACGCCATTTATTCAATATGGCGGAGCCAACGGCAAAAATACGAAGTAGCGAAGTGAACATTCAAAAACAGCACCTCGAAATCTATAAAAATGCCAAATATAAAAACTCCCCCTAAACTTTCCAGGTAAAACCCTTTTTCCAATGTGAGGTTATTATATAAGAGAAATAGCAAATATGTGCTAATAATATAATATGAAAAATGTTTATTTATTTTCTAAAGATTTATGCTTTATTTAACACGTTCTAGTTTTGATAGAGCGGAGTGTACAGCAAAGAAAATATTGTTTTTTGAAGAAGGGCAGTTTTCTAATTAAGAAGTGTCGTGGAAAAAGAAATTTACCAAAAGCAAAATTTTGACCACAGTTGGAACTCCGCCACTGAAGATCTGAAACTTCACTCACGCGTCACGCACATGTTCTGTGCGCACAACTGTCAAATTCAAACCGGTGTCAATCATAAAAACAAAAAGTTTCATATTTCTTTCAAGTTGTAACCAAAGAATATATAACTTAAATGTGGCATTTTATGCAGTATCTATAATATGGTTTCAGAGTATTCCAATGAAAATGAATAACAAGGGAGCTTTACTACTAAAAAACTTTCAAGAATTAGATGTTGAACTGGGCAAATTCAACAAGAATTTATTTAATGCTTGGTGTGACATAGATTGCACAGATGTACAGTATTTCTTAAACTGGCTATTAAAATTGAATAGATCAAACATTTTAACCTATGGAGAGCAAGAAGTGTTTGTAGAACTTCAGCAACATAACCTAGTCCGGTCGTCGGAGGAATGCAAAGAAAATTTGCGCAGAACGTACCCTGATGTGCTTGATACGGAAGATTGTTTGCTTGAAATCGAACTATTAGAAAATAAGATTGAATTGCTTTCGGAAGAAGAACGTCGTCAGCAAAATGTTCTTGTTTTCCTTAAGTATGCACGGTACGTTTTGTAGTTGGTTATTGATATTGTATTTTTAGACAATTAAAAAATGAAATGAATGAGAGTATTTCTAAGGAAGAAAATGATGTTATTCTTTCTAATCTTCAAAAAGGTAATGCTTGCAAGGATTGTATAGAACTTACGAATGAAGTTCAAGAAATCGATAATGAATTACAGAAAATCTCAAAGTGGGAAGAGAATTTGTCTTGCCCCGAATCTGTAAGTAAATTGACATTTTATGCTTTTCGAATTACTGTGGCTACCGGCTTACTAACGTGTCGCAACTGTTTTAGTTAATTATGGCACGTTAGTGTGGCTGTAGTGGCAGTCTTTATCAAATAATTACTACACCGAACTTTCCATTTTTGATAGATTGAAAGACCCTTTTTTATTTCCAAAATAAGCTCTGAGAAGAACGAAGCTTTTTGTAATAAAGTGATATCTAGGCTGAATTTTTTTCTTCAAAATCAAGTTGAACGTTCACATTCCTCTTACTTATCAAAGCAATCATTTTTTGGTGGCACGTTTGATAGTTCGAGAAGCTATTCTAGACTTGAAGAATTTTCAGTTCCAAGGGATAGGTAAGTAAACTTTAGTGTGTACTATTAACGGTAATAGTTTTTGTTGCAGGATATTCCGCAGTTTTCAAACATGTATTTCAAGGCAAATAACCGAACATAAACTCAAGGCAGAGTTGCAGAATATTAAATCTTTGAGAGATATTTTGCTTCGATATAATTCGAACCATGAGTGAGTAATTGTTATACAAATCAAATGGAATAAACCATTTTTTGAATGTGCGTTATACTGTAGTGAGCAGTTGGAAATGGTCATTATGTTAAGAAGTGATGAAATCACCATCTCGTTCAGTACATTGCAGAAAATTATTGAAAAAACTGCCGATTTACACATTTGTCAACCGAAAATAAATTTCATGAAAGCAGAAATAAAAAATATTGGGTAAGTACAATATTTAGTATCGGGCACGGATGGGGCGGCCGGGACGTCGGGCATTTGCCAAAGGGGCCGGCCCCTTTGATGAAAAATAAATAAATAATAATAATAATATTGAAGATCGGTAGAGGAATTTTGGTGACGCCAAACATTCACTGTATTGGGATTGCCACTGTTATATCATAATATAATGAATAATATTACTGTATTCACTATTCTGAGCAGTTCACTGTATCCTGCTCTGATTTTCTTTGAAGGCAAAATGTGAAGGTACTGAATAATTTTGTGAAAATTATCGATAAGCTATTAAGTGTTCAAAGTGCAATTCAATATCTAATCAAAATAGAACAGGAAGAAATTGCATATACGGATGTATTTTTCCAAAAGATCTTGCTGGACATTATGAAAGAAGAACAGAATTGCGAGATTCGATGCGTAAGTGTTTAAATACGTATAGCATATATATTGAAAGTATTTTTTGGTAATTTTCAGAATGCGATGAGAGAAAAAATAAACGAATACAATTCATACCAAAAACTTTCTTTTGAAGAAAGGTGTCCGTTTATAAAAGGTTTATTACAAGACCGTTTAAACAATCCAAATTTGCTCTCCCTGTATGAATTAGAAAACAAACGGAGGGAGAAACAAGAAAAAATTGGTGAACAATTTTTCGTAGATATCGATGAAGACGTAGAACTTTTCAGAAAAGTGTAAGTGGTACAAAAGTAATTTAAAATATAATATAATATGGAGACGAACTTAACGTCTGTCGGTTTCAGTTACAAAACATCTTAATATAACTTTTGCAATGTAGCTGTAAAGTTCTTCACAGCACACAAATTGAAAATAAAATGTTCCCGCTGCAAAACTACCATAATTGTATCGCAAAAGTTAGGTTACGTGCTTTGTAAGCGACACTGACAGATGTCAAAAGCATGTGATATGAAAATCTGACGTTTGTAATGACATACTTGATAGAGATAGATAGATAATAGATTTATTGATTCCCATTTGGGATTACAATTCATACCAAACAAATAAATAAACATAAATGAATGGAACAAGCAAAAAAATAAATAAATAAACTCCTCACAATTCCCATTTAAGCCTATTTAACCCTCCCGCTCCTTTCTCCCCCTCTGTATCCATTCCATCCACTTCTCCCCTCTTCCACCTTCATCATCTCCACTCCGACCCGTTCCGCGTTCCCTCTCCACCCGCACCTCTCTAACACATGTTCCCATGTCTCCTCCTCCGCCCCACATACCCTGCACAATCTTCTGTCATCGCTTTCCCAATACCTCCCACCTCTCATCTCATTTCCCAATCTAAACCTTGCCACCCTTATTATTTTCTCTTCCCTTCCCCTACTTCGCAGATATCTCGGTAGTCCCGCTGTTCTTATTTCCCTATATTTGCTGTTATATCTCGATTGTCTTATCTTCTCTTCTTTATCCTGCACTTGTATTTGTCTGTCTCTCTCCTCTACCTCCCTCACCATGTTCCATCCTGCTGTTCTCAGGTTCTCCACTTCTTCTGCTGCATAGCCACGCTCCTGGTAAAATTTCTCTCGCCTCTCCTCCCATTTCGATTTTTCTCTTCCTCCCTTCCGTACCTCTTCCCAACACTGCCTGGCTAACTCATTACCGCCCCCGCCTCTTAACTTTTCTTCATATTTCATGGCTCTCTTTCCTGCCCTAGTTCTTAGTTTTTCTCTGTTTGTTTTGTCTCTTACCATGTACCCTGGCGTTACCCAATCCAAGCCCAGTGTCCACCTTATGTACTTTTCCTGGATCCCCTCTATCTCCTCTCTCTCTTCCCACCCCGAAATTTCCGCTCCATACATGGCTACGTTGCTCACCAATGCGTCAAACAACTTTACTCTTCTTTTCCAGTCGCCCCCAAAATTTCTCTTCCCTATTCCCCATACCTGCTTTATTGCTATTGTTGCCTTTCTTACTCTCTCTCTTACATGCTTCTCTTGGCCCCCATTTTTTTGTAAGGTGAATCCTAGATATTTAAACTCCCCACCTCCTCCAACTCTTCCCCCTTCCACTCCCACTTCTCTATGCGACTTCTCCCCCCCCCTTTCCTAAATCTCATAATTTTCGTCTTCTCTGTGTTCACTACTAGCTCTTTCTTCTCCAAATATCTTTCCATTTTTCTCAGCATCTCCTTTAGTTCTTTCTCTTCCTTTGCCAAGAGGACTACATCATCCGCATATGCTAGTGTCCAATATTTCTTTTTCCCTATTATCACTCCTCCTGCCTGCCCCTTTCTCATTACTTCTTCTAAATCTGACAGGAAAATGTTAAACAAGTACGGGCTCAGGGGACACCCCTGCCTGACTCCTCTCTCCGTCCAAAGTACTTCACCTAGCCGTCCTCCCACCCTTACCCTGTTTCTTGTTCCATTATATATTTCATGTATTCTTTCTCTCAAATTCCTTGTTATATTCTTTCTTTCCAACATCTCAAACAATTTTTTTCTGTTAATCCTGTCAAACGCTGTCACTAGATCTATGAAGCATGCTATTATTTTCCCTCCCTTTTTCTTCGTTTCTCTTCCTATTACGTGATTCAGTGTGTAAATATTTTCCATCGTACCTTTTGCCTTCCTGAATCCCGTTTGTCCCTCTGGTATTATATTCTTCTCCTCTAATTCTTCTTCTAACTTGTTTGCCAATACTGATGCATATATTTTATATGCTGTTGGCATCAGTGTCACTCCTCTGTAATCTGCTGTTTCCCTCCCATCTCCTTTCTTTCTTATTGGCACTATCAGTCCCTCCCTCCACCTTTCTGGAAAACCTTTGCCTTCCCATATACCACTGCATATCTTCCTTATCATATCCAGTGTCTCCTCACCTCCATGTATCCATACTTCATTTTGTAGTTCGTCCACCCCTGCAGCTTTTCCCCCTTTCAATCTGTTTACCACTTCCCTGATTTCCTCCAGTTTAATCGTCTCCACTTGTACCTCTCCATTTGTGTCTTCATTCATGTCACTATTATCATTTTCTCTCTCCCGCTCCGTCCCCCCAAGTACCTTCATAAAATGCCTCTTCCAATCATCCATTGTAATTCTTTCATCTATCTCTCTTGCTTGCTTCTTCTCTCTATTTATTATATTCCATACTTCTTTTTCTGACTTCACCTTTTCTATTTCCTGCAATAGCTTGATTCTTGCCTCTTCCTTTTTCCTTTCACATAAGTTCTTGTACGCCGTTTTTTCTATCTTGTACTCTTCCAGGCACATGTTTCCTCTTCTGCACCTCCTCATTGCTTTCCTTACTTCTCTCTTTCTATCTCCACACTCCCTGTCCCACCATTTATTTTCCCTTCCCCCTCCCCTTACATCCTTTTTGATTATTTTCCATCTTGCTGCTCCCCTTATTATCTGTTCCATCTCCTTCACCATCTCATCTGTATTTTCTTCTCCGATTTCTTTCCCTCTGATGTTCTTTCTGTACTCTTCTGTTCCTTCTCCTGACCAATCTATCACGGTTCTTTCCTCTTTACCCCTTTTTCTTTCCACCGTGTTGCGTTCTTCCTTTAATTCTACAATTACGGGGCAATGGTCCGAGTCCACGCTATCTCCCACCCTCAAACTCTCTACCTTTTCCCAAGCTTCCATATTCCCAATGACATAATCAATAACCGAGGCCCCTCTTCCTCCAACATACGTAAATTCTCCCTCCCTATCTCCCTCTTTCATCCCATTCATTATTCCCCAACCTTCCTCTTCCACTAATTCCAGCACCAACCTTCCGTCCTTGTTTATGTTCTTATCTTTAGATTTTCTTATTGTTTCTTCCTCTCCTTCGACATTTGTAATGACATACTTGCAACATCAATTGTTTTCTGGGATTCTTAGGGACTTGTGATAAGTTACATGTTTTAGGGAGCGTTACCTACGTTCACAAAAAACAATTTTAATGAGTGGGCCCGTTTCTACTGTCATAATTGTTCCTTATCACCTATTGAAAATGCTCAGGGAGGCGGAAGATTCCTTAGAAACACTTAAAAGTGAACTGATAAGTAGCAGTCAAATCCATCAGTTAAATAAGGCGAGTAGATCAAATGTCTTGGTGTTACCCATTTAATTTTTTTTTGCCTTAATAGAAGAAACTTACGCAAAACAAAATCGATCATTTGCGACATCTGCTATGGATATACTTCTTGACTGAACGGGAAAAATACTTGTCATCGATCGCAAGCATCGAGGAGGAAATTAAGCAGCAGATAAAAAATAATATGTGAAAAACATTTTGTTTATAATAATTGTTTATATTAATTGTTTTCCGGCTAAATTGCTATTTAATTGATAATAGATTTTTTGAATACACAAAATTGAAGGAAAGAGAGCATTAATTTTTTATTACAAAAAAAAATTATACAAAACATGTATGTATAGCAAAACAAAAAAAATAGGTACAACAGCATAATTATATTAACATAAATAATTCTATAATGTACTATGTGTAGTTATTGAATTCTTGATAGCGATTGTGATGGACAGGAACATGATCTTCATCCATGTTTAGATGAACTGGATTATCCAAATCAATGTCGAAAAGTTTAGAAGACACTACTTGTCTACGTCCTGCAAAATTAATACATTACTAACTAAATTTGCTTCGAACATCTTATATTCAACCTGATATTGTTTGATTTAGCTTATTAACGATATCGTCTAAGTCTTGCTGTTGCAAAATGGCAGTCACTTTTGTGCTATTGTGGTGCAGAGATCTGCGTGTACGTGACAAAAGCGGAAGTGTAAACTCGCTCTCCGAGAGAGGGGTATCATCTGGTCCAAATTCCTATTCAGTCGCAACAATTACAATATGAAATATAAATGTAGGAATCAAAACGTACAAGACATTTTCCACTGATGCAGTATGCCTTCTTATCGGTCACACCTCTAGCACAATCAGTCCCAAACGGAAACCATCCTTCTTCGCCATTCACCAGGTAAAATCTGTGAGATATATTTTCATCTTGGCAGGCAACCCTGCACGGTCTGTCTGGATCCTCTAAAAGAGGAATGAAAAGTAGGTTTGATATGCAGTAATACTGTTATGCTTGGCAAGGGTAAATTTAAAAACTGAAAGAGACTTGAAAAAGTACGTATGGAGCACAGCATTATAAAGTTGCAAAACGTCGAAGATAGAAGAAGTGAATAGGAAAAAATTAGGAGCTTTTGAAATGTCGAGTTACAATCGAGATACTGTGTATAAATAAGATTAGCAATGAGGAGGTTTTGGAGTTTAGGAAAAGAAAGATATGGAAAACCATAAAGAATAGAAAAGTAATAGAAAGAATAGAAAGTATTACCTCCTCATATACCTCTACATATGGCAAGCGAAAAACCTTGCATGTTCCCTTTAAAATTTCATCAGCCGCGTAAATTTTTCATTTTAAGTGATTTTGCCGTTGAAAGCAATTCTGCTTTTAATAAAATAAATTAAAATAAAAAAATGTGGGTACGTATGTACCAAAGAACATATAATACTAATAATAATATTATATATAATACTAATAATAATATTATATGTTCTTTGGTATGTTCCTACGCATAGCAATAGTAAATTATAAAATAGGTAAGCAGTATTCTTACAGATTTGCAAAAACATCTTTACAATTAATAAATTGGAATATTTATAGACAAAATTATGTTCTGGTTTGTACTACCTTACAAAATAAAAACACATTTTTAGAGAGCAGCGAAAAATCTTCGCAATAACTTAAACGCAGCTAGAGCAGAAATCACCTAATCGTAGTAGTAGGTATTCTCTGAACCTAATAAAAATAACAAACTGCGCTACTGCGCATGCTACTACTGGAAGGAGCAATAACAAAAATGATAGTTACGAATTTACCCGTAACGGTAGACACTCCCAAAATATTATGACAATTTAACTGGCGAAATAGGGTTTATTTATATTCCAACTAGGTTTTGCCAGTACATATATCCAAAATTTTAGCGTGTTATCGTCCCTTGTTTTCATTAGTAATCGCGGACTTTCTTTAAAAATAAAAACCTTTGCTGACGGAACACCGGACAACACATCGAATGCAAAATTCTGTAAATTACAATAAACGTTAAAAGAAAAAAAAAGAAAGCGGATCGGCTTGGAGTCGATCAAAAACCTGCTACTGTGCTACGCCTGTTACAGAGTATGAGGTTAACTTCTATTAAACTGCGTGAATATGAAAGTGGCCTACTTGGCAAAACCTAGTTGGGATATAAATTAAGGCGGAGAAACACAGGCTATGAATTTACCGTGTTGTTTCTGTTTTTGAGGTGACTCTTTGCTCCAAAAATTTAAAATGCGCCGACTTATTGTTTGTACACTATAAGATAGCGGTATTTTCTGCAGTAACAAATGTTAAGTTAAAAAAAGAAACAAACAGACGCAGATTTTCAAGCAGTAGGTAGCTGTTAGCTGTTGCTAAAATTTTTCTGTTATCCACAGATATGTTCAAAAAATTTATATACATAAGTAATTCTAATTATGTTTACTTTGTAGACGATACAAGTTAATTTAAACTATGAATTTTTGTGCACCTAATAAACTGACTGTAAACCTTGGATTTTTTAATTTTTAGTACTGTATTATGAAAAATTTTATATTTTAGAGAAGTCCCATGTTTGTTTTTATTTATTGGAAAAGTTAATTTTTCTTATATTTTTGAGAATTTTTAATTTAATAATTTATGTGAAGTGTACCTACACGTTTTGTTAGTAAAAGTACTTAAACGTTCTTTTGCATGAAACTTCTTTTTTCCGTGGTCCTACTCCCTAATTCTAGAGGTAATTTAGGAAAAAATGAACTAGAGGATTCTAGGGAGAATTTGCGTGGTACTGGACCGTTCGAACAACTACTCCTCGGGCAAATACCCCGCCAGGCATTAATTAATACTAGATAATTACTCAAAGTAGTTGTCACTTGCTGATATCTGTCCAGAGCGCGGCAGCATATATAGCAAGCTAAATTGCATGGTTTGAGTGTGTAGAGGAGAGCACCGTACTGATGAGGCCCAGAAGGACGAAACCAGTTGGTCTGCGGTTTTCCATACACATTCAAAACATGCAATATTTGAACAAAGACCTGCTTAAAAGCACATGCGTACATGGAGACAAATTAGGATTGTTTCAAAGCCATCTTAGATGGGGTAGCAGTCTGCAACGTCTCGTAGTACAAAAAATCTGGATTTAGTTCTATAATTAAATGCCTGGCGGGGTATTTGCCCGAGGAGTAGTTGTTCGAACGGTCCAGTACCACTAATTAATACTAGATAATTACTCAAAGTAGTTGTCACTTGCTGATATCTGTCCAGAGCGCGGCAGCATATATAGCAAGCTAAATTGCATAGTTTGAGTGTGTAGGGGAGAGCACCGTACTGATGAGTCCCAGAAGGACGAAACCAGTTAGTCTGCGGTTTTCCATACACATTCAAAACATGCAATATTTGAACAAAGATCTGTAGGGATGGCAAAATATTTTCATATATCGATATATTAAATCATATGATATATTGAAACGATATATCGATACGTACAATATATTGCAAAGAAAATATCGATATATTTGAAATATCGATATATTTTTTAATTACAAAAACCTGCCTACCAAAAGCTAGGTACAACGGACAGGATTAAAGCGTGCTATTATTCCTTTGGTTTCATTAGTAATAGCGGATTTTCTTTAGAAATACCTTTCGTGGCGGGTCACTGGACACAACACATGGAATGCAAAATTCTGTAAATTACAACAAACTTTATGAGAAAAAAGAAAAAGGATCCGCTTAGATTCGAACAAAAACTCCCTGCGTGTTTTGCTACTGAACCAAGCTCGTTCCTTGTTTAGCATGAAGTTAAGCGAGTGAAAGTGGAAGTGGCCTACTTGGCAAAACCTAGTTGGGATATAAATAAACGCCCAACAGAGAGCAGCATCGTACAGCCTATTGCCACTAATATCACTTTATGACTATGCAGTTTCAGTGTGTGCTTTTCTCAAGGTAATGTCTGATGTGTGTACCTATATTTTGTGTAAATTTTAAAATACCATGTCTTTGACATAAAAGGGAAAGTAAACTTTTCGATATATCGATACATATATCGGGAGATTAGAACATTAAAAACTATATAAATATATCGATATATATGACTGCAAATATCAATATTTTTAAACATATCGATATATTTTTGCCATCCCTATACTCTAGATTTATGGTGCTCTATGAGCAAAACTGACGCGAGGTGATCAGGAGTTATTGTTTGCCCAATTTTTTGTTGATTATGGTGATATGTTGTGTTGCTTACGGCTGCAAAAGCCTTCAGCAGCAAGGTAACGACTTATCGTTTCATGGGTAAGTATGAAACACCAATGTGAAATGTGATCCTATAAATTTTTGCTCTCTGATAAAATTATGTGCCTATAACCTAAAATTTTAGATTCCCGTTTAAAAACGAAGAATATTTAAAACTGTGGGTTAATGCTGTGCGCCGAGAAAGTTGGAAACCTTCAAAATATAGCAAATTGTGCAGCCTCCACTTTAAACAAGAAGATTTTGAAGATAGGCCAGGGGGAAGTTATGTGAAAAAATTAAAGCCAATCGCTGTGCCCACTATATTCAATTTCCCCAAACATCTAATGAAACCTAATAAACCACCGCGGAGACTTGTGGAGAGACATTTGGTTTGTGAAAATCCT
This sequence comes from Xestobium rufovillosum, assembly GCA_963966045.1. NCBI lineage: Eukaryota > Metazoa > Arthropoda > Insecta > Coleoptera > Ptinidae > Xestobium > Xestobium rufovillosum. The sequence continues at coordinate 7,350,525 of OZ014495.1, read as the reverse complement.
GTAAATGTGAGCACATACCTAAATAAAAAGTCTATACTTACTAATTTTTAAAATTTTATAGACGGATGATGTAGGAATTACGGAATGTGATGTGGAAACAAACAAAACTGTAGAATCTGAAATGGTCGTTGTGGAAAATATTCCTTGCGGCTCTAAACAACAGCACAAAAAAGCATCGTTGCAACAAATAGAACTCAGGAAGAAGATTAAAGTCCTCAATCAAAAAATTCGGAGACAATCAATTACAATTAAACGAATGGAGGCGCTTACCAATTATTCATTGAAAGGAAAAAGAAGTGAAAGTGATGTCTTAGCTGTTCTTGAAAGTAACTTCAAGGGATTTCCCTTGGAATTTATAGTCAACCAATATAAAAACGAAAAGAACCCCCAGAAGAAGAAGTACACCGCTACTATGAAACAGTTTGCACTTAGACTATATTTTTATTCTCCCGATGCCTACAGGTTTGAGCAAATATGTTTCTTGTGTTTCCTGTTTAATATAATTTCACATAATTTTAGATTCCTTAAGCAACATTTTCATCTGCCTAATGTCAAAATTTTAAGTGCGAAGTAGGATTTCATAATTTTAAACCTGCGTTGATATACAAAATTGTGAAATGCTTCAGTGCAAAGTTTCACCTTTTTAAACCTGCACATAGTACCTATTCGTGAAGAATATTTGGTTGGGGATTTACATAAAGTGCAACTGATTAAAAAAATACCTGAAACGTACTTGAAAATTAGACCTAATAGTTACGCAAAGAAGGTTACAGAGAAAATACAAGGTGAAAACACCACTTTGCGCCAGAAATTAACGAAAATATTTTATTTTGTAATGTATAATTATTGTTTTTGTTGTATTTGTAATATGCAGAATAATAAAATACTTACATTAATTTATTTTATTTGTTTTCAGTACAGGTAAGGTAACTAGCAATAATTTACAGATTATTTCAGCATGTTTCTTAGGTGCCACCTGTTGTCCCATGGTAAAGTAGCAGACATAGTACAGTCATTCGGTTCTAAAAAAAGAGGTTACCTGGAAAGTTTACCGGGAGTTTTGAAAATGGGTAATTTTATAGATTTCGATGTGCTCTTTCCGAATTTCAACTTTGCCACCTCGTATCTTTGCCGCTCGCGCCGCCATATTGGAAAAAAGGGGCCTACAAGCAGCTTTTTGACAATATCTCCTTTCCGACTCATTCCACGATAAAAACATTTATATACAAAATGAAACTAGAGAAAATTTCCTACAATTTACGTAATAACCTTTTTTTTGTAAAATCAATAGTTTTGGCGTACGAGCGCCGCAAATTGTAGTTCAACATGCGTTTTGGCAAAAAAACTCATTTCTACACCACCTTGAGGTAGAGTAAGCGGCGTTTTTTTTTGTCGTGGCATCCCCAGTAGGCCGAATCCACATGCAATTCACTATTCCAAAATTTAGCGCATTCTCCTTCGCTTCGCTGTTCTTGATGGACCAGGTGTTGCGAGTTCATTGTCTTTAGTACCGATCAAAACGTCTCAGACCGAAATTTCTTTCACATCATCCGCGATGGGATTATCAGTTTCATCGCAATCCTCTTCGTTCTCGATTTCATCATACTTTTTGACGAGACAATGATCCCAACTGTGTCACAAAATAAATTCCTGGGCAATGATGCAAACAAGAACCGCCTCATTTGGAATGTTGAAGACAAAATTTGAAGCTGAGAACTTCATGGTCAAACAAGCCACATAAGATGCGGATACACTAATAATCAATACTGCAATAAGCGTTTCATCGGCATTTGATTTCGTAATAGTTGTCGGCGAAGATGTAGATCTTCTTATTCTTTTGGCGGCTCTATCTACGCGTTCAAACATTATATTCTCAAACCAGGAAAAGGAAAAATTTCGCAACGAATATATTCAACAAAAAGTATCATAGATAAAACAGCCGCAGATCATATTTTATTCTTGCATGCCTTCAGTGGCTGTGATACAACATCAGCATTATTTAATCAAGGAAAAATGAAATTTATTAATGTACTCCGAAAAAATCCAGATTTAAACGAGGTTATCCAGGTATTCAAAAATCCAAAAGCTGATCCAGAGATCATTGCTAAAGCTGGAGAACGCTTCCTTCTTGAATTATAGTTACAGTAATGTGAAAAGTAAGAAAAGTATGTCTTTAAACAACTATAGATATGCATGCATCACAACATCAGCATATAAAAGTAAATTTAATATTGCGTCGCTACCACCAACAGAAGCAGCAGCACGACAACATTCGTTCCGAACCTATCACCAGGTTCAGCAGTGGTATGGGAATGAACAAAATGCAGAGCAATGGGGATGGAAAAGAAACAAGAACGGGCTAATTCCTGTCACCACACTCGAGCCCCCAGCTCCGGAAAGCTTGTTAAAACTTATTTCTTGCAAATGCAAAAAGAGATGTCAGAAAGCCTGTGGATGCAGAAAGGCTGGGTTAAAGTGCTCCGTTATATGCACGAATTGTAGTGGTACCTGTGAATACTCGCAAGTTCCATCACAAGATAGCGATGAAGAGGAAGAAACAGAGACTATTTTAGAGCAAACGTATGATGAAATCGAGAACGAAGAGGATTGCGATGCAACTGATAATCCCATCGCGGATAATGTGGAAGAAATTTCGGTCTGTGACGCAACACCTGGTCCATCAAGAACAGCGAAGTGAAGGAGAATGCGCTAAATTTTGGAATAGTGAATTGCATGTGGATTAGGCCTACTGGGGATGCCACGATAAAAAAAACGTGCAGCTTACTCTACCTCGAGGCGGTGTGGAAATGAGTTTTTGGCCAAAACGAGTGTTGAACTACACTTTGCGGCGCTCGTACGCCAAAACTATTGATTTTACGAAAAAAAGGTTATTACGTAAATTGTAGGAAAGTTTCTCTAGTTTAATTTTGTATATAAATGTTTTTATCGTGAAACGAGTCGGAAAGGAGATATTGTCAAAAAACTGCTTTTAGGCGCCATTTTTCCATTATGGCGGCGCGAGCGGCAAAGATACGAGGTGGCAAAGTTGAAATTCCGAAAGAGCACATCGAAATCTATAAAATTACCCATTTTCAATACTCCCGGAAAACTTTCCAGGTAAAACTACCAAATGACTGTACTAACACTTTAATTCATAATTTTCTTAAAAACCTTTACCGAAATTTTAAATAAATCTTCCAGTTTTTTCCTATTTTTGGATTAAACTTTTACGATTTTTGATTTTTTTAGTTGCAAATTGCCTTTGTGTGTAGCAGCAGGTAATGTCCGAAAATTTGAGTGTTTAAATTTTTTAAATCATTTTATCGGGATTTTTGGATGCTTCTATAAGCAATATGTATTCATTATTTTGGTGCAATTTCTGCTTCCTGTAGAGTGACATTTCCTGCTTTTGCTGCACGTGAGACCATCATGTGCTTTTGTAAATTCGTTTAATTTTCCGTCGGTTACCCCCTTATTTCAAAGGTGAGTAAATAAAATTCAATCCTTTATACAAATGGTTCACTTAAATAGGTTTTACAATTATATCCTTTTTATGCCATACATATTTCTTTTGATAATTTTGTTTTCCGATCCTGAACCCTGCAACATTTCCATTGAGGGTAACTACTGATACCTTTCGTTGGGGGTTTTCTTTAGTTATTACATTCATTTCTGATATAATTTGGTATATTTAGGGTGGTTAGTGATTGGGTAGCCAGTAATTTGATAGCACATCCCATAAAATCAGTCACAAGATACGGTCAGCTGCCGTGATGAGTTGGTCCGTTGGGAGAAGCAACATCAAAGTTAGATGATCAAAGTATTAGGAAGCTGAAGAGGTCCTTACGAGCCTTCCGATTCTTTGCGTCTGAACTTCAACTTGTGAATTAACAAGTACTTCCAACGTTGGGAAACCTGCTTCGACAGATTAATAAAAGGTCAGGCCAACTTATTTAATTTGCTTCGATCGTACCAGGGATACATAGTTTTACGTGGACAATTAGGGGGTTTTTAATTAACTATTGGGTCAATTATTTAATAGTTATTTTGTTTTGGTTGTGCACTAGTTTACTTTTTGATCTGAAAATGAACCCCATTAGTTAGAAGTGGTCACAGGTTGCTATTAAAACTTGTTTAATTTTAATTAAGTGTATTCGATACTTACCTTATAACGGTGTTGTTTCATTATTCATCGTTTTGTTTGTAAAATCTCCGAAAGGAATATTTGCATTTTAATGATTAATAGATTGTGTTTTGTTAAAATAAAATAGTTGTACATACGTCAGTATTTTGTTGTAGGTTATGTCAATTGCCAAATGCTTGACTTACCCTTAGGATCCCTTGTGGTCTTGTGGATCATATATTAGTTTATTGCTTCTGTTATACAGGTTCCCCATATTAGACTACCTACCCATTTTGATATTCGATTAAATCGAAACGAAGTACATATGTGATTATTTTTTCATTTTTCTTTTAGTGGGTTCATGGTCTGCAGAATTTTTGAATTTTTACGAGAAATCGTAACCCTTCTGCTAATCGGCAATCACTTGCTCTAGGAATATCCAAGGGAAACCTTCACAGAACCTTCTATAAGGATTTAAATTTTCATTCTTACAAATTAATATCGAATGGTCCAGCTATCGAGATAAGGAAGCGAGGATTACTTTAGCACAGGGGTGCTCAGACTTAAATTCCCGAAGATCTACCCTAAAATTAATATCAAGCAAGAGATCGACTTAGAAAAAAACACCCCCCCCCCAACACGAAAATAACAAGAACCAGAAACACTTAAAAATGATATAAAATATAGGTACAATTACAATATCAAAACACGGTGTATTTCCAATATAGTAAGTTTTCGTATTTTGTTTATTGAAACAAATCAGTTGGGATCGACTTTAAAATTACTCGCGATCGACCTTTTGAGCACCCCTGCTTTAGCAAATCTACTTGTGCGGCTTTTACAGTTAAACTTAACTATTTTCTCACTATTTTATTGTGAAATATAAGTACAATTTGTTTGTTTTTTGAGATGTGTCACTTATCATTTTTCTTTCGAATGAGCGAAATATGAACCGGGGTTTTCCTTTAGCCACTGGAAAATGTAACTTTTTTCCACAAGGAATTTGGTTTGTTTGAAACTCTTTAATGATGTGTCGCATTGTCCAAAGCGATTAATGAGTGTTGATCTAAATTTGGAATAAACATTTCTTTTAGCCCCTTTTCAAAAGACTCATTATTACGAAAGAGTAGAGCGGACATTGAAAGAAATATTTTATAATTGAAAGATACATACATCTCGCATTTTTACGTAATTGTAACATGTATCTTGCAATCAAGTAGAAATGCAACTTCTAAGTGACAATTTTATATTATTGTAAGTTGTAAGATAGAACTTGCACTCACGTATACATAATTGCAAGTTCTATCTTGCAATAAAGTACCTATAAATTAATGCATCTTTTAAGTGACAATTTTTTTATTATTGTCAGATAGAACTTGCACTTACGTATAATTGCAAGGTCTAGCTTGCAATTAAGTATAAATGTTACAATTTTGTATTATTGTATTATAGAAGTTGTACTTATGTATAATTATAATTTGTAATTGGTAAACTTGGGTTTATACAGGGTGATTCATAACGAGTGTAAAAGATTTCGAGGGCTGATAGAGGAGGTCAAAACAATAAGAAAAATCGATGAACGTACATATGTCCTAAAATTATTCCCAACAAAAATACGGGGTGTTCAAGTTTCTCGAAAAAACTGATTATTTTTAATATTTCCGAAACTAAGAAAGCTATTAAATTAAAGTTTTAGGGGCAATTTGTCGCTTGTAGACCTCTATCATCAAAAAAAATTACTTTTATATCCGAGAATAATTTATTTTTTATGAACAATTTTTTAACCGAAAATTCAGATTTTGACGCTTTTACAAAATGCTGTTTTACTCGGAAGTTAACAGTTGTATGGAAAATATCAAGAATACTTTTTTTCCTTGAAATTGAACGCAGAATCCAAAACTTCAATCTTTTCTTTAGAAACCAATGGCGTAACATCGTGTAAGCCAAAGGAAAGGGCTCTCCAGCTTATAGCGGCGCCACTGGTGGCAATAGAAAAGCAAATCTTTTTAGGACGATAGAGGTTCACAAAGGACAATAACCCTCAAAATATGAATTCAATAGCTTCAGTAGATTCGGAGATATTAAAAATAATCAATTTTTTCGAGAATTTTCTAAACCCTGTATCTTTGTTGGGAGCGATTTTAGGACAGATGTTCATGAAATATTTTTTCTTGTTTTGACTTCCTCTATCACCTCTCAAATTGTGAATCGTTACAAAACCGTTCAGTCCAAAATGTAAGTTTAATCTTGCAATTATATAAATTTACTTTATATTTCGGTGTAATTGGCAGATACAACTTACAGTTATACATACGTGCAAGTTCTACCTTACAATAAATATAAAATTGTCACTTAGACGGTGCATTTATACTTTATTGCAAGATAAACCTTACAATTATGTATACGTAAATGCCAGTTCTATCTGACAATAATAAAAAATTGTCACTTAGAAGTTGCATTTATACTTGATAGCAAGACAGACCTTACAATTATACGTAAGTGCAAGTTCTATCTGTCAATAATATAAAATTGTCACTTAGAAGTTGCATTTCTACTTGATTGCAAGATACATGTTACAATTATGTAAAAATGTAAGATGTATCTTTCAATTTATTATAAAATACTTCTTTCAATGTTCACTCACGCTTTCGTACATTATTCATGCTGACATGGTAGTCTACGAAAGCGTAGAACGGACATAGAAAGAAATATTTTATAATTGAAAGATACATCTTACATTTTTACATAATTGTAACATGTATCTTGCATTAAAGTATAAATGCATCTTCTAAGTGACAATTTTTTATTATTGTCAGATAAAATTTGCATTTACGTATACTTAATTGTAATGTCTACCTTGCAATCAAGTATAAATGCACCGTCTAAGTGACAATTTTATATTTATTGTAAGATAGAACTTGCACGTATGTATAATTGTAAGTTGTATCTGCCAATTATACCGAAATATGAGGTAAATTTATATAATTGCAAGATTCAACTTACAATAATTGCGCTTAGAAACTGAAATTTTGCAAAATTACCAATTACAAATTACAATTGTACATAAGTAGGTACAACTTTTATAATACAATAATAAAAAATAAATGCAACTTCTAAATGACAATTTTATATTATTGACAGATAGAACTTGCACTTACATAAATAATTGTAAGGTCTATCTTGCAATAAAGTATAAAATTTATACCTTACAATTATTTATGTAAGTGCAAGTTACATTTAAGTTTAAGTTACATTTAAGTTACATTTAATGTAACTTCTAAGTTACAATTTTTTATTATTGTATTATAAAAGTTGTACCTACTTATGTACAATTGTAATTTGTAATTGGTAATTTTGCAAAATTTCAGTTTCTAAGCGCAATTATTGTAAGTTGAATCTTGCAATTATATAAATTTACCTCATATTTCGGTATAATTGGCAGATACAACTTACAATTATACATACGTGCAAGTTCTATCTTACAATAAATATAAAATTGCCACTTAGACGGTGCATTTATACTTGATTGCAAGGTAGACATTACAATTAAGTATACGTAAATTTTATACTTTATTGCAAGATAGACCTTACAATTATTTATGTAAGTGCAAGTTCTATCTGTCAATAATATAAAATTGTCATTTAGAAGTTGCATTTATACTTGATTACAAGATAGAAAATTGTCACTTAGAAGTTGCTTTTCTACTTGATTGCAAGATACATGTTACAATTACGTAAAAATGCAAGATGTACCTTTCAACTATAAAATATTTCTTTCAATGTCCGCTTTATGCTTTCGTAGTTGGTGCTTTTGGACGTTGAAGAAAATATTAGGCTAGCTCCAGGAACAAATACGGTGGATGAACCAGCAACCTCTCTTTCTTTTGACTGATTTAGCCGAGTTGTCCTGCCAGAATTTCGACCCACTCCCGTTCGAAAACCATTGTTTTATCCAAAAAATAACTTCTCTAAATTTTGAATTTAAATTTGCAACATATTTTTTTATGAAAGTGGCTCTTTGACTAACTATATTTGGTCGCTCACATAAATACTTCGATTGCAGTTTTTTTATACCTAAATCCTAAATGCTTTAGAACTAAAAGCGTTATATGTTCGTTTGGTTTGCACAAGTCGTAGGTATATAACTACTTTATAATAATTACTTACCCACAACAGGAGATATCTGCATGCCAAGTCCGGACAACCTACGTACTCTGTCCTTATATTTAGAACAAATCGTAGAAGCGTGTTGGAAAGGAGTCTTCATTCTACCACAGCCCTGTGAACGGTAATTTCAAACAACTTTAAATTACAGGAAATTCTCTAAAATCAGCTTTAGATTGTTTTAGCAAAATGTGTGTTAAGAATAGATATAGAAATTTGAAAAATCGTTGGTGAAGCTGGAAGAAATTGTCGTTAACTTTTGCCTGTTTTTTATGATACGCACATATTGATCTGGTTGACATAGTTGTATACTTGAACGACTGTTTTTCCCCTTATTGATAACAAGCCTTATCCCTGAACCAGGAGATACACAATTAAAATGACAACCACTGGCGCTTTTCCAATGTGGGTAAGTGTCTCTTCTTCGTAAACCTACACGCCAAGTTATTTCATTGTCTTCTTGTTCGACAGGACATAATTCTGGCATTTGAGCAAACTGAGATTCATTCAGTTGATCGCATGCGAACTCCTAAAAGAATAAAACACGAAAAGAATACCGTAAAATTTTAGACAGACTATAGATACCTCGCAACGACCTTTAATGCAGTACGAAGCTTTGCTATATCGAGATCTGCGTGTCTGACAAGCTGTCCCATCCGGGAATATCCAACCTCGACTTTTCGTACTTCCGTTTCTTTTCTGGCACCATATCACACACGCTTCTTCAGCTGAAATGTGTAATACAGCGTGAGGAATTACTCCTCGTTTTTAACTTACGATCAGAAGTGATTTTTTGCAGTCCAACTCCTGTAAGGTCTTTATCTATTTGTTTAGCTCTGGTGCAGTATTGTTCGGCAAAATTCCTAACAGTCATTCTTGGTACATTGAAGCATTGTTGGGCAGTGCAAGCTTGATATTTTGTGTCTAGACCTTCACACTGTGCTCCACCTTCTTGAGGTCTTGGATTTGTACAAGTTCTTTTAGAAACCATAACTCCAGTACTTCCCGATCTTAACCTTCCTTCTTCTCCGAACAGACATGATGAAGCACATTCACTAGTCTGTTTCCAGCTTGTCCAGCCTCCATCAGTTTTCTCAATTCTTTGACTCGATGTTTTAGAACTGCTGTATTGCGAACTTGCGCTGATCGTTTTAGAAATACATCGACCCCCTCTGCACCACTTAAATCTTTTGCTGATGTTTGTTCTTTTCGTTGTATGAAGTTACTTACCAGATTTTGACCGCAATTGGTTCCTTCCAGAGCTGGATGAGAAGTCCAGGTGTATCTTTCTCTTTCGCAATGTAGGTCTCTACAAACATCGTCTATTGGTTGCTGGGAGGAATGTTTACTGCCTCTTCCATATTTTAACATACCTAAAGTCACAATATTTATTTATTTATGTGTAGTTCCAAAAATACATTACATTGTTGGTCAGCATCAAACCGTTCACCAGGTAGAGCACCTTCTGCACTGTGATCTAACTGACCAGCAGAACTACCGTGATCCAACAAACATCGTGACTGGGTAGTCCTGTATATTAATCGATAAGAGAAACAAATGTGTAATGTAACTGAGGCTACTTACTCTAAAAACTTTTGCAAATAGCGGCGACTGCAAGCAGACCAAGTTATTTTTCCACTTCCTAACGTAGGAGACATTATGTAACTGGTTGGATCGCAGTCGTTGTCCGCAGAGGGACCGTCATGTCTCATTCCCAAACTGAAAAACTCGTGTTAACGACTAGTAGCAAACGAGCAGGAAACTGGGAAATTATCCGTTACTTACTTATGACCTATTTCATGTGCAACAACGTACACGCTTTCAAAATGCCTTCCTTCGTTAACCGTACAACTACTTGTAGGCGTACACATGCCAGCGACAGGTGCCAAACCTGCAGAAAAGAGAATTTATGAATTCTAGTATTCATTCTAGTATACATTGGCAAAAAGGGGCATCACGTGCAATGAACGTAACTGAAGAATTGAACAACAAAAGCTCTTACATGATGCAAGAAACAAATGGAAACAGAGCAGGTACAAAAAGGATGGGACTTCAAAGGGTAGATACTTTATAAGAATGGCAGATACCTAATATTATGAATAAACAAAGAACATGAAGAAACAAATGATGGGATCGTTACACAATTTTTAAAAATCATATTTTCCCGCACAAGTTTTGTCGTAAAATATTTGATCCGTATTTTTTTATTTTTCTTATAGCGAAAGTTTTAGGCATCTAAACCAGCCTCAAAGTTAAGAAGCTGGCCCTTTAAGCCTTTTGAATGATGACGTATCCGGGGCATTGCCGAGAATTGTCGATATTAGCCGGAAAATACAACCGTTGCTTGTCACACGTAAACAGATAGTGACAGATAGTGCAGAGTGTTGTTTTTCAGTTCGTAGTTCTCAAATAAATGAAGCACTCACCGTTTCGGTTTAATATTTTTCATTTCAGCGCTGAAATAGTCCAAACTGGATAAATATAATAATTGTTAATCATATCACTATACCCCTAAAATTATCTGAATCAGCTTTAACGAAACCTTGCTCTATTTTCCATACACAAATATACTAATTGACACAATAAATAGGAATAAAGACACATAAATAAACGGCAGAGAACTACACTGCCGGACAAAAAAACTGGACACTCTCAGAATTACTATTTTAGTGAATAAAAAACAACAGACGGTTTGAAATGATATTTAACTGTATTCTTTTCATCTTAACAATAAATAAAAAATACGAAACAAAATGATTCGTCAACAAAAACCTAACAAAAGTATTTTTTAGAGATCAACTGTTACTTAAGAACATGAAAAGACAAACAAAAAAAATATTAAAAGGAAAAGCACACTAGTAGAACCAAATTAATAATGGGTGTTACCACCACGAACTCTTATTACTTCCCTTAAACGTTGTGGCATGCCCTAAATGAGGCTATCAATAGATTCTTGGGTTATTTGTTCACATTCTTCTTGAAGCGCCATTTAATGTTTCTGGTAGGGGTTGGCGACGTCTAATCCTTTTCCCAAGCTGATCCCACAGATGTTCATTGGGATTCAGGTCTGGACTATTGGCTGACCATGGGAGACATCCAATACCAACCTCTTCACGGTACTCGGTAACAATTCTTGCTGTGTGTGGGTGGGCGTTGTCATCCATAAACACAAAATTGTCCGCTATAAATGGCATATATGGTGTGACATGGGGTTCCAGGCACTCAACAATGTATCGGTGTACAGTCATTGTTCCATTCTAAATGAAAATCAATTCTGTGTGAGCCCTCAGAGATATTCGGGCCCACACCGTAATGCTACCACCATTGACACTGACTCTGGGAGATATACAACATTGACTGTACCGCTCCCCTGGTCTTCGCCACACCTTTTCACGTCCATCTGGTGACCTGACACTAAATCTTGACTCGTCCGAGAAGAGCACGTTCCTCCATTAATGTTCGTCCCAATTTACGTATTGCCGCGCAAATGCAAGTCATGCTCTGCGATGTTCTACGGTCTACAGGGGACCCATAGCTGGCTTTCTTGAAGTCAAAACATATTCGTTTAGCCTTTTCCGAACTGTTCTGGCTGAAACTGCCACTCCTCGAACTTCGGCTAACCGTCCAGCAAGAATAGGTGATGGCAATGCTCGATCGGGCAGCGCAGCAACATGGAGAAAACGGACATCTTGATGGTTCGCAGTCCGTGGACCAGATCCGACCTTCTTTACAAACCCATGAGTTGAGTACATTTTGCACTGTGTTACGGGGTGTATTCAGCACTTGAGCAATAATATACCGCACTCTTCGGCCATCGTGGCTTAAAGCAACAATTTGTGAACAAATTTCGGGGTGCATTGTATGGAAAATGTTAAGAGCCGACACTTACAAATGAAATTTCACCAAGAAACCAATAGAAAATAGAGAGCAGCCCAATAAGGTAAAATATTTTGATGTTTCAATAAAGATGCATGAAGAGTCAAAATGCTGATTTGGCTGTTTAGGCTTACGAAAGGTGCAATATTCAGCTAAAACTTTCTTTTTCCTCACTAGTAGGGCAATCGTTAATTATTTGCGTAAATTAAGTAACATAAAAATATTGTAGGGCCTCAAAATAAAAATAAAAACATGTGTCCTGTTTTTTTGTCCGGCAGAGTATTTATATACAGGGTATGTTCACTCTATCCTGAAAACTCGGCCGAAGTACTAGTTATGCTTGACGGCACAAAGGCGCTGATGTAGGGCGAGAGTCCACAGACATGATAAAGTATATATGCTCTATGTTTCAATGCGATCGCTGCCGGGCTGCAGGCAACCGGTATCTGGGAATTGTTTGGTTCGTGCTTCGTGCGCCATTTGCAATTTCTTGGTTGGTGTTGGCGTGTTGTGTTTGCCAGTCTATTTTAAAACGGATTTTAAAGTGGGGTATCAAAAATGTGTTGTGAAGAAATGTGGAAACAACTCTAACAAAGTGAAAATGCACGTATTTCCCTATTGTTATGAGGTTTTTATAAACTTTCGTTTGTAGCATTGATAATTTCAGCGCCAAAACGAATGCCACTTAGCCTCTGCAATACAGTTCTTCGACTTGGCAAAGCAAACTTTTTTTAAGGAGTTTGTAGCCTTTATTATTACTGTATAAAACAATTCTTAGTAATTTATTGTGTCAATGTTACATTTATAAAATACATAAATTTAATTTTGAAAATATTTTTATTTAAACATTCCATATAACATTTTACTTCTACTTAAAAAATTGTTGTATCCTTTATTACTATTTTTATGTTCTTCTAAAAGTAGGAAATACTGGATACAAAATTTTTTATAAGTATAAAATAAAAAGAAATTTCCTTATAACTAGGAGCTTATATTCAAATGTCCCGGCGTTTGCGATACTAGCGCTTCGTGTCATAAAGCGTAACTAAACCATTTCGTCCGGCGAAAATACAGGGAGTCGCTTATCTACATAAGTCTCTAATCTATGATTTATATATCCAGACCCAATACAAATAGAAATAAATTTCCAAATGTCAAATTCTGATTATTCCTAACACTTGCCCGTAGTATCAGGAGGTCATAAATGATCATGATGCGCGCACCTTTCTCCGTTTAGGTTCAGACCACTTTGCTGATGGTAACTTCTTTAAAACAGACCCCCAGAGTTGACACATGCATTTTAAACAGGCAGGCCCCTTAAGCCGTCCTTGCATCAGACACACGCTTTTTTTGCAAAAGAGATATATGATCATTATGCGACTTCCTGTTAACAAGGGCAAATCATGATTGCTCCCTACTTTACCGGCTCAAAATCCACGGAACGTTACGCTTTCTGGGTATCAAAACATCAATTCAGATGACCAATCACAAGCGCTTCTAAGCTAATGACGTAACCGGAGCAGCATGTGTTTCTGTTTAATTCTCTTCGTGCTAAAATCGCTATTGTTTAAATTTTGGGTTACTGGTGAGTAAATAAATGTAACCCAGAGGGCCAATAAACACCTAGTTACTTATTTCTATCAAAATTATATCGATTTTCTGTTTAGTGGTGGAACCTAACCCCCAAACTGACTCGAATCATAGGATTAAGATGATAGAGGCTGTGGTTGGCATCTCGCTCTGTACCCCCAACTTAAATTATTAAATGTCAACTTACCTACTACTTGACTAGATATTTTCCCGTGTTTTCCTCGTACATATAGATCTAATCCCGTAAGGATAAGTGCGTGGTCCCAGTGTTGGGGTTCTCTATCTCCTACCGGATTTTTACCTCTCTGCCAGTTGCAGAAACTAGATAAAAATTTGTCAATGTCTGGTGGTCTGGATAGTCCACTCGCTTCTTCTTTTAATATTTCTAGGCGCTTTAAAACAAAATTCACTGGCCGGCCTAAGCTTGAATCGTGGTACAGTAGTTGAACCTAAAAAGTATACAGAAAAATTCCTTTAATTTCACTTTAACTTTGCACTGTTTTGGATTTTGTGTGAAATACTTCTTTTGATGGTGTGCATAATTTATTTTTTATTTATTTATTTATTTGGCATAATTTTTTGAGAGGTCGATCGCCCCACGGCGGCTCAGCTCCTAACACTTAGTTCTTTTAAACGTCATATACAAGAACTTTGAAATACAGTTGACTAGAATATTAAAAGGAAGAATAATAAAAAAACTAAAAGACGTAGATATTTCATAGTAATGACGTAACAAGCAAGCACAACAACAAATAGCAAATAAACTGTTTAACTGCAAGAGTACTATAATTATATTGCAAAACTTAGGTTAAGATGTTTTTTAAGTAACACTGACAGATGTCAAGTGTACGTGGCGTGATCCCGTTATTATTTTTGCAATAAAAGGACGAAAACAACTTACTGCATTTATCATGGCTAAAATAAATCGGATCAATTCCCGTTCCGTATCTACGGGAAAATTCGTTTTCATGTGATCGAATAAGTCACGATCAATGAAAACTGCCGTCTCCACAAACACGGGATTTTCCACCGCGTCGCGTCGTTTTCGCGTCGCACCGTTTGTCCCAGCATTTCTCTTCCCAACAATATTATCTAAAAATTTGGTTTCAGCTTCTTTGGTTTTGTTTTCTGATATTGGCAGCTTTCCGTAGTACAATTCATTTCCATCAGACGGTATTTTGTTGAAATTGTTGTGTTTCAAAACACTTCCGGTTTCGTGTTCTTCGTGCGGGCAATTGTTCACCTCTTGACGTTTGATTTTCAGTTTTTTTCGGACTAGAACGTGAGGTTTAGAGGTGGCGTGATGAAATCTGTCGGGCAGTGGATGGATTATGTAGTATTCGTAGTCGTCTGAATGTACCAGTCCTCTCTGAAAACGAAGTAGATAATAATTAGTTATAATTTGTGCTAGAAGCACGAATAGCGGGTTAAAGTTCAATTCAAATGCCAATAATCGAAAGTAGATATCGATTCGGGTAAGTGGGTAGGTACCTTACTCTTGATAGTCCGGAAGTCAGATGCAGGTTTGGTAATAACTTTAAATAATTATTTGTTCGGCATATAGGTACTTTCACTTTAATTTTGTGCAATTTCAGGAGAACTTGTTATACAGGGTCATTTTTTGACCGTATGTTATAAGCATATAATATGGGAAAAGAAAAATTATACTAATCAGAATGGGTATGGAATGGATTTTTCTGATTCTATTGATAATTTAATTCATATTGTAACGTATTTCGTATTTAACAATTTATTTACAGTTACTAACGTACAAATATTTACAATTAAAAGTGATTTGATAACATAAAATTTAAACTTAACAATAAGCAGCGAAATATACAAACAACAACAAGCAATAACAATTAAACAACTACCAGCCAACAATTAACTAACCTAAACAATTCGCCAATACACTCCCAAAACGCCAAATACACTATACTCATGTACTGTAAACACTTACTACCTATACTCGCTCGAATTTGTCGCCTTCGGAATCTATCGCTTTCTTCTCACCTTGTCGCATGTCCAAAACAAAACCTACAAAACTGTTATCCCGGCCTCTCGCGTGCCCTTAAAAACCCTCAAAGAAACGTTCGAGTAATGGAAGCTACGAGAATTAGATTGGTTCCAGAAATCGGCCTTTCTAGACTCGTACAAAAAACAAGGCCAATGCTATAATAATAAACAGCTGCGGCTTGTTGGCAAAACAGCGCGACTCATACTCGCGCAGATAAACATGAGCGTCGCTTGTGGGGCAAATTTCGTATCAATATGTATAAAATTTCATAAGCCGTGATGTTTTTGTCAAAATGACAGCGACAAAAGTTAGCGCTAACTATTACAGTGACAGTTATTTACCTTTTGCAACCATGACGACGTTGCAGATTTCGTATTTTTGATTGTAAAGTGTGTAAGAAACAAGTATCCCATGTGATGTTCTTTAAATTATCTAGCCGAATGGACAATCATACAATAATGAAATTTTTAGATTGTACCCACACGAGGGGCAAACCGCTGTGGAAGTTTGGTGTACAGGTGTGTGGAAGTTAATGGAAGTTCGTGGAAGTTGGTGGAAGTCAGTGGAAGTGAGTGGAAGTTAGTGGAAGTCAGTGGAAGTTAGGGGAAGTTAGTGGAAGTTAGTGGAAGTCAGTGGAAGTCAGTGGAAGTCAGTGGTAGTTAGTGGAAGTCAGTGGAAGTCAGTGGAAGTTAGTGGAAGTCCCATAAAATTGGAAGTTTGGTGTACAAAATTTAGCCTGCGGTTTGCCCCTCGTACCCACATAACATTTAAATGTAAAAATGATTAAAATTTTAACACTTCATTTTAAGCCATTCCGCTGCAGAATTTATTTATGTAGTTAAAGTGACGTCACGCACCTCGCAGCTGCATGCTGCTCGTATGTTAAACAGAGTACAGTCCGACTTTTATTACGTCAGCCACATACAAGGGACAATTTTTATTATTTTTTTCTCGATTAGTGTGTGCCCTAGATGAAAAAAGAAAAAACACGAGTCAAATATTTTGAAAAGTTCTTTCTAATTACGAAATAAAAAAAGTTGTCCATTTGCCCATTAAACTCGAGCTTTTTATTTTATCTGGATAAATTTCTGCTTTACAAACTCAAAAAAGCACAAACACTTCTTTAGTCAAGGAACACCAGCACGTTAGCAAGTTAACCACCGCAAGTTGTTATAGAATACCATCAAAATTCAAAAATACAATATAAGTTTTGAGCACCACTGGCGGCCATATAGATTTTAAAGACAAATCTGAAGGGCCTGAACGATACTATATTCCCTGTTTTGATAGCTGATCAAGAAATGATCCTAGCAAAATGAAATCGTCATGCAACCCCCGATAAACTTTTTTGGCACAGGTTCAGTTAAAAAATTTTCAACTTGCACGCACATTATTTGAGCCCCAGAAATATATTGTTACGAGAGTAACCCCCTACCGACGCCCATTAGACTTCCATCTTCTAGCGAAGGACACTGCACCAAACAATATTGAAGAGGAAATTATAGTACTTCACAGTACTAGGCTAAAACGCATTATTTTAGGGATTAGGACCATATTCTCCAGATTCCAGGAAGTTTTCAAACAACATTAATGTCACAACTCCACTGTGTATCAAAATTAATCAACTTGCTATTATTACGCATTGAGCGCTTGAACTAATTTAAAACAGCGATCGAAGGGTAAACAGGAAGGACGACACAAGCGTTTGCTAAGCTCTTGTTTACCTCGCATTAATAGATCTTGTCGTTCCCGTGAATTTCTATCCGTAATACACATAAACATCTCATTTCTTTGCAAACAATTCAATAAACGTCCGCCGGTTTACTTTGCGGACTCGTTTTGCGCCAAACTAGGTCAGTTAAACCGGGTTGCTATCACAATAGGTTCGTATATGACAAGTTTTTATCACCAATGGATCTTAAAATGCTATCCTGTTCTCATTTGCGATAACACTTTGTTGTTGGTTTAGTCTGAAAGGCACTAACAATGAGCTCTATTTAGAAGTAACTAGTCAATGACATAAGTTTGTATGTTCACTCGATACGGCTCTATCCATTCGTTCTGCAACTTTGGCGATAGAAGACCCTTTTCCTGGTTGTGTAGCGACGCCAGACCATCTTCAAGAGATCCTACAGAATTCACCAAACTGTCGTATTGAGCCACTACACGAGAAAATTGCAAGAGGTACGTTCGAAGGCGCTGCCGGAGAAGAACATTTGGCATTGGTCATATGCTGCTTCAACAATAAGGGGAAAATACATTATTTGGGGGTTGCCCCGAATATCTCGGTATATATATATGGAGAACCATGTGGTTCGCGATATAGAATATGCATGTATTGCGCAAGTCAACCCTTTTGTTATCTTTGACAAGTTGTCAACCACTGTCAAAAACCTCGTCTTGATGGACAAACCGCACTTGATCTATAACTTGGATGAATCCAGCTTTTGTCATGACCCTGGCAAGGCAAAGGTGGTAGGAACTAATGGTATCAAAAGCAAGAGAATGATGAGTTCCCCAGGGAGGGAGAACAAGATGGAAAGTGTTACAGACAATACAGTAACGGTATTAATCTCAGTATTAATAGGGAGAATCAAAGAGTCTTCCAGTTCCCCATATTTTTGCGAAATAAGTGGAGGTGGCCAACTTTCCCCGAAATTTGGGGTAATTGGACCACACTCGTTATGTGGGAAGTCGATATCAAGGATGTTTTGTTTGGTGTGTCTCTTTAATATTATTTTAATACCATTGCGAAAATAAAGTAAAATAATTTTCTTACCACTCCTTTGCACAAATCCAGCGCGGCCTTCTCCGATCTAAAAAAACACTTGGTGCGGTGGAGATCATGTTCGATCGGATGTGAACCATTGATGAATGTTTCCAGAAATTGGAAGTCGTCTGTTATGAGTTTCGGAGCGGCTAACAGCTGTAACTCGAATTTGCGGCCTAATCCAGGTGCATCGATTTCGAGCTGGCGAGTTATTGTATCCGGCCATGAACTTTCCAATGATTCAGTCTGGTTCTCTAAAGCGACAAAGCGGGGATGAGTAATGGAATATTCTGCATCTGTAACGAAAAAACCTGGTAATTTTTGTGAGAATTAACAGGACCAATTATCAAGGAGACATTCCCATGTTCTTAACCTAACGCGACAACAATTTGAAAATCAAAATATTTCGTTATTCAACGTGTTCTTCGTAGTGATCCTGCTGTAACGCCTGGAACTGATCAATATAGAATTCCAGAACGAGATTTGGAAGGCAAAAGAGAAAGACCTTTCATGAGATTAAAGGCGTAAGCAGTTTATACATTATACTCGAAGGATTTCTTTTATTTGTAAACTAATGATCATGTATGTCAGCGTGAAGAACGAAGGTTACAAAATAAACGACAAAAGTAATTGTGCAATTATGATACATAACCGAAACCATCTTGCAACTTGTCGCTAAATGGTGTGCATGGGATTCGTTGAGCGTGACAGCTTACCTTTTTATCTGATGCACATTTCGCATAAAAGGATCCGAATTGTACAACGTCATGCTATTATTTATTTAATGTTTGAGCATGAGAATTTTGCAAAAAAATGGGAACAGTTACCTAGGTGGTAAATTAACAAAAGTGTTTTGAATTACCTTCTCTAATAACCGAGAAATTTACTAGGCACCATTCTGCATCTACGCGGTGTCCCAGAATTCTGCTACGGAATTTTAAGGGCAGATCCTGACTAAGAATTTGAAGAAAAGCGTCGATACTCAATAGGGAGGTACTAGAAAGAGTTGGGAAAAAGCGAAAGGTATGGGAGACAATAAAGAATAGGAGAGATAGGATACCTATCATGTCATGCTCTGCTGATACTATTTATGTGTTGTTTATAAATATTTTTTATTAATTTGCATTATAATGCTTCACATTTCATGCCAAAAATACGATTTTCTTGTGAATACAGCATGCAGTTATACGTTTTAATAAAAAGTCTTCTAAGTAATTTTGCCTGTCTGAAGAAAGTCAGCCAGGTATGCATAAAAAATCCATACTGTGGTTGCGTGATTTGATCTGCTCTATTGAAACTCTCTCCCAGTCATTAAGAATGTACACGGAAGAAATTAGTGAATGAATATGGTAATGTTTAAAAAACTTAACAAGCTTGTTACGGTTACCTTGTATAGAAAATGAATGTAAGATGGAAAGGTTTTGTTTTTTTTTCCTTTTTTTTCTAAAAAATGAAATGCGAGAACATAGTTCCACTGGCTTCACTGGTTCGAGAGCAGTAGATTTGATTTCGAAAAGGATTTAGCCACCTTCAAGATGTTCCGAGAAATATTTTGAAAATTGCATCAAAATCAGGAAACATCGGACTGATTGTATTGATATGATTATTTTTTTCATCGTCAAATTGACCAATAGGAACATTTCATTTGGGTCTAGAAGCGTGTATTATTTCGGTTAATACGCGCCTATTCTAAGAGCCAATGAGATTTCTTCAATTTCTTAAAATCGACCAATCAACTGTCATTGTAAACGATAACTGATAAATATGCGCCTTGCTTTTAATCAACTATGCTGCGAATGATAGTTTTGAGATTTCTACCTTGGCAACTGTCCCTATCATATTATTTTCGAGTTTTCTTGCAACATCGTGGTTTTGAAATGGCAAGATTTGGCCAAGAATCTTTGGAAGATATTCAAAAAACTGTATAGAGTGTTACTCCGAGGAGTACAGTTAAAAATCAAAAGTCAATATGGAAACAGTTCGAAATATTTTTAAAAGAGAAGCATTATGAACTTCTAGAAATTACTTCAAATCAAGAGCTTGGACTGATAATGAATGATTGGGCTTTTAATATGAAGAGAGCTGATGGTGAAGATTATAAAGAATGCGGTATAAAGACCATGTGGAATGTTACTGCAAAACTCCTTCAAGAAAAATACTACAAAGAGTACGTCCGAAAATTTAATCCATTTACAGACATTGAATTCAAACAAGCAAGGGATGCAAAAAATGCGAAACGAAAGCAGCTTCAGTCTATTCTCGGAAAGAGGAAGCAAAGTTCGACTGCTCTGAGTAAGAAAGAAATATATACAATAATGAAACTATGGAACGAAGATTGTCCAGAGGGACTTCAAAAAAACTGTATCATATAATAGCATTCGAATTAGCCTGGAGAGGGGGAGAGGCAGCAAAATGCAAAGTGCATTTTTTTAAAGAGGAAAAGAAATCAAATGGTAACGTAACCGGAAGAATTGAATACAACCCGATTTTTTCCAAAACATGCCTGGATGGAGCTCAAAAATTATCAGACAGTAAGTGGTTAGTGCCTAATTACAATAATCTCGATATGTGCCCGGTAAGGTTATTTAAAAAGCTTATTTCTAAACGCACTAATAGAATTACACGTCAGATCGACTATTTCTGACTGTAAATCCTTACTGGAATAAAAGCAATTCTGAATGGTACAAAAATATGCCTTATGAAGTAAATGAGATTGGAAAATGGACCAAACAATCTGCTGAAAGAATAGGGCTTGATACTCTGACAAACAAAATCACGAATCATTCAAATCGATCAAGTGCTGTATCAAATCTTGCTAAATCAGGTGTCCCTGAAGAACAGCTCATCAAAATGACTCGACATGCAAATGCTAAGTCATTAGGCCCTTATTTACAGTTAGACGAGGAACATCATGCTAGTTTAATAAACAACCTGAGACCTGGACCTTCTGGAATCCAAACTACAAGAGATATAAACATAAGGCAAGAAAATTTTACCACTGAAAACATTAACAATAATATGCAAAAAAATCTGGTTATAATATAACATAATATAACCATTGCACTTTCAATGTTCAAAATATGTATGTAACTAAAGATCAGTCAAACTCTACACAATATATTTAAATATTTTAAAATGCTCTGTTTATTGTTTCAAGTAGAAAAAATCGCTCGAGCAAGCTCTCGCGATTTTCTCACTACCTTGATTCTCGATTATTTGCCATGACAATAAAACTTTCATACAATTAAACATGTATTCATCGATAAAAAAATGATCTCTTATGCATTTACCACTGGTAATTTTTTCGATAATTTTGCTTGTTGATAAGTTGCCATAGTTACGAATTTGTAGGTGCATTTATAATATATAATCTAGTTACTTTAGTACCTGCCAAACGTCAAATATTCCCAACACATTTCTTTGTATGTGAATTAATTGAAATAAAATTTCGTTTTGAACTACCTAGCTTCGATTCAAAAAATAATCTTGTTAAATACAATTCGTGGTCTGGAATTTTTAGGTAATTTTACTCAAGCTGTTGCTTTTACTAACCACTCGTGTAAATTTGACAGAAGATCACTCGCGCAAGCGCTCGTGATCTTTTAACTGTCAAATTTACACTCGTGGCTACCAAGCAACGCAACGGCTTTCGTAAAATTTCCGACAATTATTCGGCTAGAAAAATCCACATTGTAAATATACTTATGTAAATGATATTAATCCTATAATAATAAAGGATAATGATCTTAATGATACGATATTAACATGGCACACATGTACGAAATAGAGGAAACATGCTTGACGAAGGCTGTATGTACAACTTCACTTTTTAACAGAAGCTCGTCGGAGCAGACTTTCAAACAATGTATCATACACAACTTTAATTACCGCGCTACCTGCATAAAAGTACGATAGCAATAATAATGAACATATTAACACATAACACATCCCTAATAATGAAATTTTGAATTTATAATTATACAGGTGGCCTTGTCCTAGTGCTACCCAACATTGGGTAACTGATGCATTTACGGCTTCTTTCGATACTGGCTTGCAATTCCTTCAAGCTGATTTTCTCATTAATGTACCCATCTAGCAAACGCCAATACCTGTGTCGTTCATGCCTTGATTTCAATCGTATAGAAGGAATTGCAAATAACAATTTTTTTTGTCGTCTTTGTAACCCAATCCGGGGACATACTGTATATATTGATTCAGATAATATATTTTATTTTTGTTGTTATTAAGTTGTCGCTGTTTTTGTTCAATTAATAAATTTTAAAACAAAAATATTTCTTTTTTCACATATGTATGCAAAGTTTATGTAGTCGCAAATTAATAGTATATTATACACGAGTTTATAATAATAGCATCATTATAACGAGTTGTATACTATACTTTGTCCACGACTATCAAAACAGATTCCCAGAAAGAATTTACCTTCATTTCCCTTCTCCAGTGTAAGAAAGATTCATACATACGCTCTAAGGTATAATTTTCTTGGTTTTTTGGGCAATGAATCTAATGAGGCAAGTTCTGCAGCTTCTTTTATTGCTGGTGCTGTTAAAGAAACCTCGTTTTCACTCTCACTACTCATTATATCTTCGTTTTTAGAATATGCATTTCAAATTAAAAGCAAATCATGCTGATTTGACGTTTCAATTTGAACTGACACATCGCGATCGCGGCCTACTAAGTAAATGTAAAAAAGGGTCAAAGCGATGTTCCTATTGGTGTAGTGAATAATATTCATTAATCACTGCAGTGATTAATGTATCTAATTATGATTGAAGAAACACAAGTATAAAGAGTACCTATGTTGTAAGATAGTCGTGGACAAATAATATTATTTTTTTCTCGAAAACTAAAAACAATATCTACATTCTGGTTTCAGCTTTCTATTATACTCAAGAAAGTATCTCATGTTCGCGATAACCCCAAGGCTCTATCGCTGCTGCTTCTATGAGAAACCCCCAAATCACAACGAAAATAGGACACGCTGTAGATACCTACCTATTGATATCAAAAATTCAGGATAAACCAGTTTTACAAACGTCCGAAAAATTTCAGACTATCAACACTATTCGTAGGAGTTCTTTTGTGTTCGCTTAACACAAAAATGACTGCATACGAAAAAAGGGAAAATCGTTATACCAGAGCATGTTGTAATTGTTTTCAAGTTCAGCGAACGGTTGCTGCCGGAAACGATCAGTATCATGGAAATCGCAGCATATCCCGCCAACTGCAGAGGTCGCGAAATCATGTACAAGTTTCAGGTCACGGACATTTCTATTCTAATGACTTATTTTTTCCGAAAAAAAGGAAACACACTCGTGGCGATTTTGCGAATTTAATTGTTTTATTGTGGGATCCACTGGGTGAATATCCGAATAATTTTTATTACCTTCGCGCCAGGTGAAAACGGTGTAAAACAACTTTATCAAGGACGAAGCTCAATCTGGGTTATTGATACCATTATTTATTTCAAATTGACAAATGACAAGCAAAACGCATCAGTTATTGGCATCCGAGACGAGGCAAAAAATAATAGGTACCTAGGTACTTCTAATAAAAATAATCGATCACATTTTGATTTTAGACTAGGTATATAATAATTCGTGGTACTGGACCGTTCGAACAACTACTCCTCGGGCAAATACCCCGCCAGGCAATGAATTATAGAACTAAATCCATATTTTTTGTACTAGTTACGCGCTCAGAACGATTATCGTGTTTAAATCGACATAACTTTTTTTCTATGCGAGATAATGAATTGAATCTTGGTGTAAAATAAAAATCAATCCTTTCTATATAATTTTGCCGCCGGAAGTTTGTCCAAATTCTAAAAATGAGCATAGTTCCTCGATAGGTGAATTCCACTGCGCCAAAAAGACAACGTCTCGAAAATCGCAAAGCGGAATGAAAAGTAATTATGTAATTGCGATTTGAAAGATTTCGTGAGCATCTTGAAAGTCTAAGGAATAATTTTTAGAAAATTGCAACTCGATTAGACAATTTTTGAGGGAGTTATGACATGATACATTTTGAGCGCGCCGCATTTCCTGCGCGCGAAATAAGGAAAATCGGCCCGGTTCCCCTCTCTCACTTCCCTTCTCTTGCCTATAAGCTCGGACAAATACTATCATACCATATCACATATCAAAAATATTGGGGAGTCAGAGTAGTAAATTATCGTTGAATATTGAATTACTTGGTGAAGAGTGATTAAAATAGCCAATTCAACAACCAAAATGTGTCAAGACTGTGTCACTGCAAATGCAAATATTTCCGAAGTTGACTGAACATTTATAATTGTAAAACAAATGACGCATTATCGCGAAACGTTCCACTTTAAGAAATTCGACAAACGTTCCGCTCGTTTCCAGTCGGACAGCATTTGTCGAAAATCCGCTAATTATCCGTGAAATGCAAATATCGGAATATCCTTAAATTCATGCCTGTCTGAATGCATGAAACGGAAGATGGAATTCCGGTAAAAACGCATGTTTCCTTTTATCTCGCTTGTTGGTCGTATGAAATGCACAAGTACCTTCAATTTGCAACGTGCAAGGTCGAAATGTGCACTGGAATTCCTGATACGGTTTCAAACATTTGAATATCTGGAAATATTCCTTTGTTCTCGGAACAAAAGAAACGCGATTTATTAAGATCAAAGAGACCAATTTAAACCCAGACAACCGGACCCATACCTACACAAAGCAGGTTATAGTTTTGTGTAATATTCTTTGTAAAATTTCAGCTTTATAATTTTCGACCTCACGTTATACTCTTTGCTTACCTAAATCGTTTTTCCCTATGATCGAATCCCATTCTCCTTTAGTTAGAGAGTTCTTCAAATTTTCTTGTGTTATCTGAAACAGAAATTCAACGTTAGTTTCCATTTTGTTTTGTAAGATTGTTATACAGAGTGTCCCCCAACAAATTACTCAGAAAGATATGTGAATGCATCACCTTCGATTTTACCAAGCGCTCAGAAAGGTAGGGACGAAATATAGGAACAGAAAAATAATACATAATCTCTACAAAGAGCAAAAGGCAGTCATAGAATTTGAGCAGGAACGAAGAGAAGTAGATATCCGAAAGGGAGTGAGACAGAAGTGTTCACTGTCACCTCTAGTTTTCAACTTATATATCGAAGATGCGATTAATATTGTTAAGGACAGAACTGCCTCAGGTATTAATGTACAGGGTCAAACTGTTAACATGCTCAGATCTTACCATCTAGCAAAGATGAATTAGAAACAGCTTTCAATAAAATGGAAGCAGTTTTGACACAGGGCTACGGCATGAAAATGAATAAAAACAACAACTTGTTTGGTATGTTTCCAATTATGAAACGCTTGATTTGGTCTTTATTTGTGGCAAATATGTATTATTTATTGCGATTATCCCAATTTAATTCAAACTATTTCTATCATTTCGTCTAAATAAACATTGTTTTTGAAACAAGAACCACGATATATTTGTAACAAATAAGTCTGATTTCCATCAGATTGATGCGCTGTAATATCAGTATCAAAGACTTTTTATATAGGATTATTTTTAATTATCTGACTAGAAGATGTTGTTCTTCATCATTATAATTTTTTGGTTTGATTGAACAAAATATCGTCAGATGAACAAAACTATAGATTTTGCTTATTTAATTTACCCTATACGAATTTGGTTTCATAAAAATCCTTACGAAAATCTGCATCCACCAAGACGAAAATATACAGGATGTTCCATTTAGAAAACGCACATATTTCAAAGTATCGCGAAAGTTTAAAAAAACCCGTATATTAAAAAACAGAGCAATTTTGCTATGCATGCATGGAATCCCCACCAAAATATTTATTTTCTGTGAAAACTCGATATCAAAATCTCAAATACTTTGGCAACTACATAAACGAAAATAATTTTAAAATGTACAATCAGAAAGTTGCCAGAAAATTAAAGATAGGTAAGTTGCTGGAATTGGACTTGAACTTTTTCATTCCCCAAGTTCGAAGGTAAGACGCCACTATAAATTACTTACTTTATAAAAGCTCGAGGTGTACCATTAGAATAGAAACGTATATTTATATCAACATGAATTTTATTTCTGGCAAACAAATGGCAAGAGGTGTACGTATACAGCGAAATAAACATGTCAGTTCAATTAAGTAAGTATATCCTGGAGATTTTATTTCACTTAAATTAATAATTTATTTGAGAAAAAGAAATCAGAGTTTGTTAAAATACATTGTTTATTTGCGACAAATAAATGATTTGGTAGCTGCAAGTATATCATTTACTTGTCTGAAGTAAATAGCATATTTTAACAAACTCTATCATTTATTTCTATTAAACAAATTATGAAATTAGTTGAAATAAAATCTCGGGGTAGATGATTTAGTTAAGAAGTCGATATAATCGTATAATTGCCTGTAAGTATTGTCACTACTCGTTATTGTGGCCATTGTCATTCAAAGTTTAGGATTTAAATTCTAATGGCCATCAGTGTTGCCGATGACCGGATTCGTAATATGTACTAATGAAAACAATCTAAAACTGCGGCATGAATTTCAGAAATATACAGACACAATCATCAATAGGGTTGGGCGAGATCGAGATCTCGGCGAGAGTTGGCCCACTCTCGTCTTGATCTCGAACATTCTCGAACCTCTTCGGTCTCGTCTTGATCTCGAACAACTCTCGACTGCGAAAATCTCGTCTCGCCTCGAGACTCTCGGTTCTCGATCTCGAATTTATTAAGAGGTAGGTGGTATCCTTTGTACTTTGGAAGCCAAGTACCATACGGTCGATTTTCGCTTGCGACAAGGGGATGGTGTATCGCATGACGCGGCACCAGCAGTTTTCGTATCAGGACCGCGTTCAGAACAGTTTGTTTGGGCTCGGGAACGTTTTTAGAACGCAGAATATTGAAATAAAAACTGTCCAGAATACAAATACATATTCAAAACATTTTTTAACAGAACGTCTTATAAAAAGGTACAGGATGATCCAATCAAAATACCACCCTCCTAATTATGAATTGAAGAACATTTTTGGGCGTAATGACGCGGATATGTTCTTATTAAGTGAACCACAGGTTTCAACAAAATACTAACCTTTTCTTTTTCCCGATTGAACGATTGAATATTGTGTTAAGTTTGGATTTTAAAATAAGATCCCTTTGTAAAAGTTTCTACAAGCGGATGCAGTTTTAAAAATTGAAAAATAATAGCCCTTACCACAATATTTCACAAAATTTAGTTGTACTAAATACGCATTTAGCCAGCAAAGATGCCAAAATACGTATTTAGTACAGATACACAATATCGTAGCTCGTAGACTACTGATGACGGCACCTTAGCTGCCGAAATACGTATTTAGTACACTTCAATGTCCTGAAATATTGTGGCAAGGGTTTTTATTTTTCCATCTCTATTAGTAAAACCACACGCGATCCGTAAATATTGGATTAAGTTTTGTTTTTTGAGTTGTTCTGTAATGTATTGTTTTTGCACTGAAATGTATGTATCGTACATACATATGTATATCGTGTTTAAATCAACGTTTCTTGTGTTTTAGTGACTGAAATACGCAAATTAAGTAAAACTGAGTTATTGCGAAAAAGTTATCAAGGGAAAACTTCACAATTATATTTCACAAAATCTAACAAAATGACACTTACCTATTTGCATCCGTTGGAAATTTAAAAAAACGGACACAGCATTTTTCGCACTGTTTCTACATTATTTTTAACAATTTATTATTTTCCAAATAAATATTTTTGTTGTGATATTAACGAGGACATTATTTATGCAGTTACTACGATTTTATTTTAAAGTTATTTTCTAGAAGCTCCTTTATTTTGCTTTACAAAAATAAATATAATTTTCTCACATAACGGTTTAGTTTAGTATTATTAATTATCACCTATTATTCTTGACAAAAAAAACGAAAAATAACATTGATCAAAAAAATAATGTCGAGAAATCGAGACTCTCGACGATTTCTCGAGCGAGAGTCTCGATCTCGTGCAATTGACTCTCGGTCTTGATCTCGATTTCATTGGACAGAGTTCTCGTCTCGGTCTCGCACCCGAGATTTTCATTCACTCTCGGTCTCGGCGAGAATCGAGACGAGAAGTGCACAACCCTAATCATCAATAATTTCAGACACTATAATAACGATTTTGTATTATACTCCTCCAAACATAATTGACAGTAAATAATAAATAGTAAAGTTATACTGGTATCAATTGCTACCAGATACATGTATCACTTATCAGCTTCTAATTACATAATTTCTAAACCTATATTCATAATAAAATAACCATAAATATCGATTTGACCTCCTTTCTAGACAGGTACAACAAAAAATTGTGGAAAATGAGGATACGCGTATATAAAACTATACTCGACCGTTTTTGCACAAAAAAGGTAATTATTGTAAAATCTGCTGCGACAATAACGTTCTGTGAACAATGGGTGCGTTAAAGTCGCTGAAAATTTTGGTTTGCTGTCAGCCAACTAAATGCCATAATGGCATAATGCATATTAATTGTTATGCATAAAAATAATCTTATGCAGATATATGACTGGCAACTAGATTTTTAGTTTTTGCACGATTAAATTTACAATTACACTTTTACTTAGTGACCAAATACCTAGTGTCCACAGTAACAATTCTACCCATAATTTACTTGAAATTTTGGTAACAAAATTTAGTATGACAGTGGCATTTACAAAAGTGATAATCACATTAGATACAGCTTAGGACCGCCCACATTTTCTACCATATGCGCGCGCACGTCTATTTCAAGAACCTGTATATCTCGAAAACGAATAGCTTTCTACAATTAAAATAGAACACGCTGTATTATATTATCTTATATATTATGGTAACAAAAGCGACACTACACAATTTTATTCAAATTTAGTACCTACTAAAGACGTCTACAAAAGTTGTGGTGTTGCAAATAATGAATAATCAACAAAATGGTACATCTTCTGTGTGCAATGCCCACCGAGCAAATGCACTATAATAACATAAATTACAAAAATTCGCATTATTGACGGTGAGAAAAATAATATACGATCAGCGTTGTTAATTCAGTGGCATTATCCCGATTGCGTGTTAAAAAGTTGAGAGAATGACAGCTTTTTAATTATGAAATTATATACCCACCGTGCTGGATTCATGCTCCACCGAATACCAGTCGCTTATTGTTGTATTATGCGAATTCATGAAATATTACTTTTTTGGGTTATTGAAACCGGGGTGACTATCGATTCCGTCTTTTCGGAAACTAGAATAACTTTACTACAGCGTACGTACGTACTAGAGTGGGTGGACGAATTTAGGTTACCAATTACATTCCTGTTTTAGTATCTTTTGTGATAACAAAATGGAGAAATTTTGCAACCATCGCGTGCCCTAGAATGCTCGGATTTATGTACAAAGCACTTCGGTATTCATGTTAAAATAACATTAATTTGTGTATAATAAAGCAGGTTTACACAAAAGGATTGATGTATAGAAAGTGCCTGATGATGATAAAAGTAGGCATCTATCAAGAGGGATACGAATGATTATTTTAACTTCAATCACTTGACAATAGGGTACACGCGAATGTCAGTTTTATACCCAAATGTGTATTTATCAGATGGTTTATGTTCGAAAATATCCAACTACATCAAAATATAAATTGTTTATAAATTCAGTAATTAAGTGACAATCTGCTAAAAGTCGATCCCACTGGCAATGAAATAAATACTTTTCCTGGTGTTCGAATAGGCGTTGATTCACATTTCGGCTCTAAGCAATATTTGGAGTATTTAATATTAGGTTTTTCCATATTAAATCAAAAGATTCAACATATTTAGGAACGCAAATGCTGACTTTACAACGCCAACTGCCATATCTACTCTATGTCACTCTATTTTCACTATTTCCATGGTCTATGCAGTCAGACATAAACAGCCGTATCCATAGATACGTACATAATTTCAATGTTACAGGTAACGTGACGCGTTACTTTTGGTTAACGCGAAATGTAACGCTTGATTCATAAAATTTCCGTACCGCGGGCTATAACAAGACTATACAAGGTTTATTTGAGAGAAGATTAGCTAGAAAAGATCCGGTGTTGCATTGGGAATCTTCATAGATTTAACACAGAGACAAGTATTGAATGTTTCAATGTCAGCTTAGGTGGGGTAGTATTCTGTGATATCTCGTAGTACAAAATATTTGGAATGCGTAGTAAATGTGTACAAATGGCACTGTACTGACGGATCCCACAAGGACATAATCAGTGGTCTGCAGTTTTCTGTATTTAGTTTAAACTTTTGGTAGGTACTTATATAAAAATTATCTACGTCGGCATCAGACAAATTGACCTTTAACATTTCTCTTAATTTTAACCAAAATTCATACTTTTCATCGTTATTACAATGTGTCCCTCATGACCTATTAATACAAATACATATTAATGATTTGTTTTGTACCTAAAGCAGTCATTCCTGATTATTATTAATCGGTTTGGAACTGTCGCCAAGATTACGCCCCGTAAATGTAAATACCTATCCTTGAAAGATTTAATTGTATAGAAAGTACTGATAACAAAAAGCTAACAAGACTGCGTACAAATATATTATGCAAAACTGCAATATTATCACTTGAAATTTCACTTTAGAAATCCACTTTTTGTATAATGCATGAATTAATGAATAACAATGAAGCGGGTACAGACGTGCTTCCGTGTAGCACACGCTGAATTTAGCAGCACATCTTCCTCCTTTTATTTATTTCATATACAGGATCTCCCATGGGGAATCTGAAAAACTCGGGGAATATCTTACTTAAGTAATTTTAAACAAGTAAAGTTATATCCAATCAACCATAACTCGAGAGTTGTATACTATACTTTATCTGCAAGAACTAATAGGCAGTTGCACTTTTAAGACTGGATTAACCCCCTTATTCTAGATAAGTGTGCACAGACGGTTGCCATAGAAACATAATACATGCACGATATCTTGGATTTTTTTGACAAGTAAATATGCATTTGACGTTTTCTGCGTCACAGCAACCTCGATTTATTCTACAATAGCAATATTTTGATTGGCTACTTAATTACATTAACGTATGTTTAGCAAACACCGAACATAATTAGTACAAAAAGTTACGTAAAGCAACCCTCTATTTTAGGTACAAAGATGGTTAAATGGAGAAAGTTTAACATAATCTTATGACCACTTCAACTCTGCAAGCAAATTTTAAGAATATTTTCTGGTTTTTGAGATATCTGCAGAAAATACAAAGTTGGCATTTTCTTTTTTTATCGATATTGTTTTTTTATTATTCATTTTACATTGTCGGTACTTGAACATTATTAAGGCACTATTTGAAGACATGTTTGGTAGCCTTATCAGTTTCTCCCATATCTTTTCATTTCGAATATTGGACACCTAACTTTTGTTTTTCTTATGGACGTCAATTGTTTTGTTTACATTTTTGAATAGCGTATTTTATTACCTTTTCAACGAGGTATTACAACCTGTCAAAATTTTCAATTTTTCAAAAATGAGTTACAGCAAAAAGAGATAAAAAACATTACCACCAAAGGTGTGTTCAAAAAGTACCTTAAAAATGTTTAAGTCCCGACGGTGTAAAATAAATAATGAAAAGAATGTCGATAAAAACTAAAACACACACTTTTTGTTTTTTCAGATATATCAAAAACTAAGAAAGATCCTATCTAATAAAAGTGATGTTAGTCGTGGAGAATGCGCAATAGACATGTATCGTTTCGATCTAGCGAGGTCAGATTTTTGGTTTCCGTCTCTTTTTAATACGTGCGGGAGCCGATCGCCAAAAGTGCGTACGTCTGAACTATCACAGGTAGGTATCATGTTTGTTGTCGTAAAAGTATACGCCGTCAGAAACAATTTAAAGTTATTGGACGCATGTACTCCGTAAGCCCCAGCCAAATTGAACTATTTCATTTTCGATTATTATTACTTCATATTAAAGGAGCAAACAGATTTGAAGATCTGAAAACAGTAAACGCAGAAATACAAGAATCTTATGTAGCAGCGTGTTTAAAATTAGGTCTTATTTAAGATCATCACCATTGGAAAAGAGCCATGAATGAAGCTGAAATTTGGATGATGCCCAGACAGCTGAGATATTTATTCATTCGTATTTTAATGCATTGCCGACCAATTTATCAGGAAGAATTGTGGGAAGAATTTAAAGAAGCAATGTCACAAGATTATGAAAGACGTTACAGCAATACTGAAGGACAAAAAAGCCTATATTCAAATTAGTTCCATGCTTTCTGCGGAAGGTTACAATCTTTCAATGTTTCCTACCATGCCACGACATTGAATATGCAAATGAAGAACAAGCAATAGAAATAGGATAAAGACAATATAAACACCTAAATGAAAAGCAGAAAGAAATTGTAGATATTATTTTGGGTAAATGTGATGCTAACATAAATGAATCAATTTCTGAATCTTCATGTTTTTATATAGACGGTCCAGGAAGCTCCTGTAAGACTTATGTTTATACAACCGTTTACAGCTTACTGAAGAGTAAGAATAAAATTGTTTGTACCATGGCCTTCACGGGCATAGCAGCAACACTACTTCCTCATGGCAGAACAGTTCATAAAACGTTTGGGTTACCTGTTCCTCTGTTTTTAGATTCATCTTCCAACATTAAGAAAAATTCAAAAGAAGCAGATTATTTAAGGAGTGCAGATGTTTTTGTTTGGGATGAAGCTCCTGTGGCGCCAAGGTATGCTTTAGACATTATAGACATGACCTTACGAGACTTTATGAATTGTGATGTTCCGTTTGTTGAAAAAGTTATGGTGTTGCGAGGAGATTTTTGATAATTGTTACCAGTTAAAATAAATGCTACCCGCTGTGAAACAGTGAATTTAAGTATCACATTTAGTTCTCTTTGGAGTTATTTCCGTAATTTTTCTTAAACACAAAATATTCGGGCTCTACCACAGGAACAAGAATTCACCAAGTTTTTATTGTATGTTGGAGATGGAGTTTTGAACTATATGAATAGCAATTTAGAATTGCCACAGAGATGTATTTATAATTCGGATATCGTTGAACGTATATATGGAGGAATCAATTAAAGAAAAGCGATTCATAGATATGACCAAATCAGCTATTCTGACGTTGAAGACATTAACAAAAAAGTGGTAGAACTGTTAGATATAAAAACAGAAAAATTATATACAAACTTGGATAGTGTTGAAAATTGTGATAATGGAGATTTAAACGATGCTATTCTTCCTGAATATTTAAATACTTTAAACCCGCCAAATTTTCCTCCGCTTGAATTGAAGTTGAGAGTATATTGTATTGTGATGTTGGTTAGAAATCTCAGCATTAATGAAGGCTTACGTAATAGTTCGAGATTGTTAATTTTACAATTGAGAGACAATATCCTACAGTGCAAAATTTTAACAGGCGATAAACATGGAGATATAGTTTTCGTTAACCGCATAACGTTGTACTGTGAAAATGTTTATCCTTTTACTTTTAAAAGACGACAATAATTTCCCATTAAACTAGCGTTTGCAATGACTATTAACAAATCACAAGGCCAAACATTTGATCAAATAGGAATTGTTCTCCGAAAAGAAATCTTTACTCACGGACAATTATGCGTGGCTTTTTCAAGAGTTCGTTCTTGGGAAGGATTGATAATTTATTTAGGAAATCAAAGAAATAGCCGTATAGTTCAAAACTACGCTTTCAGATAATTATATCAGATGTAAATTATTCTGTAATCAATAATGCGTTTCTTTGAAGTCACTATTCGGCTAGGGCAGTGAGCGCGCGTAGCGCGCGAGATGACCTAGTATATTTAAAATTTGAATGTAGATTTGGGGTGCTTATAAAACATTACCCATTTAACCATCTTTGTATCTTCAATACTAACCAAGTTACCCATGCCGTAGGCTCGAAATTGGAACACTATGTATACACGGAGCATCGAAAATATCAAAATAGCAAAGAAAATGGAATCAATGGGTAACTGTGTTAATGTGAGTTAACCGATTAAAATTTAATTATTGTTTTATGTACATACGACTGCAGTATTTGAAAGAACTAATTAACATACAGGATATACAGAGTGTCTGACCCGTGTACCATACGCTCTGTGGTCAAGAATAATAGTTTTATTATCCATTTATTTGAATAGCGGTTGTAAATATATGCCAAAAATATTGGCGATCAAGGCTATGCGTTGAGAACCAGCTGTAGCTTTACATGATACTTTTAGTTTTGCATTTGCTATCACTTTTTATCTCTGCTTCTGTCACTGCTGTTGATTGTTTGTTCTTCATTGCTAAGCTATAACGTAAATGCAGATTATTACTAGTGCTAGAAGGCCTTAAAGGCCCAAAGCTTTGTTTATAGTTTCTTTCCAAAGTTTCCTGTCTCTGGCAATATTTTGCCAGTCTTTTACATTTAGCACTTTGAGATCTTCCTCTACCACTGCCAGCCATCTTCTTCTTGGCCTTCACCTTTTTCTCGTTCCCAAAAATCCATCCCTCAACATAATTTTGATGAGGCGATCACTTGGTAGTCTCTGTACATGTCCCAACCATGCCAACTGCTGTCTCCATACCACAAGCATATAACTCATTAATTTCAGAATTTGTTCTTCGCTCCCACGAATCACCCATTTAATCTAAAAGCAAGAAACTTGGTGGTATAAGTACCCTTCTTGGACATTTTCTCAGAATACTATTTCCAAGAAATGTAAAAATTATTTAATAGTTTATACTTACTGGTTAAATATTCTAATAAGTTCAACATTTATTAAAATAATTAGCGTTTAATTATTCATTTTAAGTAGGATTTCCCCAATTCAGTTTACATCTCTAACAATAAAAATGTTAAATGGCAATATTAAAAGAATTAAAAGAATTAGCAAACGAAAATTTTTCCCACTAATGTAATTTGGAAATATTCTAGCTGTTGAAGTTGTAGGTGTCGTTCTATCAAATGAATATCGGTGTATCATCGCTGTTTAATTGCTATGTCCTTTTCTATAATTTACAAGTTGGATATCTGGTTTTCTTTCTGACAGTGCCTTAATAACTTCTTTTTCAAATCTCGATTCCAACCTCCAGTGGGGTCTAGTCTGTTTTTATTTTTTTTGACTTAGTAATTCTTATATGAAGTTAACAGCTTCGTATATCTTGATCACTGCTCGTTTTTTAATATCAGTAGTTGGAATTTTACCTCGAATCCGTACTTCTGGAAATATCAATTTGTCTGTTTGCAAATTATTTTCTTTTATTCAAACTAAAATCAACATTTAAGTGTTAGATTCAAAAGTTAGTCGAATAGCCGAGTAGAGAAGTAAGTATTAGGTATTTCCTTTATCTTAATAATTGTTGGAGTACCTATGCTATTGATTGAATTCGACGTTACTAATTATTGCGTGTGCCAGTTTCCAATGAATATTTCATGGTTCAGACCCGTCCCTGTCAGTAATAAAATAGTTTTTAGAAGGGCATAAAAATACCAGATGTACTTCCCTCGAACAACCACTTTTAACTAGAAAATATCTTTTCTAAGTTCCTCAATGCTACATTGATGGTCACATTGGAAACATTTTGGCAATTGCTAAACAAAATCATTGATTTTTCAACATTTTTAGCTTGAACTTTAAGCAATTGCAATATCAATATTCTCAGCATTCTTTTGCATAGCATTATTTTGAACAGTATTCATGATTTTAGTAGCTGTCTCGATTTTATTGTTTAACTCTCTGCAACAGCTGTTGATCGCCATCTTCCATGACGCTTTAAAGTTGTGATGTCCGCACCTGAGTCCACCAAAATCATGGCTGAGGACCTTTTTAGGCAATGGCCAGTGTAAGCAGCAGGGCCAGGCAATTTTAAAAATTTTGCTACTACGCTAGAGAGGCTGCCAAATGTATTAATTCCAGTGGGCTGCTTTGTACATTTTCCTCCCTGGTAGTTTAAGAAAAATGGGGTACCTATTATTTGTCAGGTTTGCAGGTCGAAGTTCTATGTATTTCTTGCAGGTATGGTCCAATACCTAACAAACTGATGTTCCGTTTTTGTTTTCGTATCAGGAATGTGAACTAAAAGGGCATCAGTGTTGAGGTCTTCAATGTGACTTACCAGAGGCAGAGATAGGAATAAAAAGAGATAGGAGTAGGCCCAGATTAGACTGCTGCTCTCAAATAGTTAGGGATGTAGGATGTTCAACTTTTGGGGAAATGCGTAGGTTAGCTCAGGATAGGAAAGGATGGAGGTACGCGTCCAACCAGTCTTCGGCCTGATGACCTTATTTATGCCTGAATAAGTATAATTCTAATAATTATTTATGCAACATTTAATGACTTCAGAGTTCAGATACAAACAAATATGTCTAATGGTCGTTCAAAGACAACGCAAATTATAAGAATTGCCCTTGAAAATTCAAGTTTTCACCAACCTTCTGCGACACAATAATTGTTTAATACCCGTGGCAATTATATAACAATTTTTAATTTCCCTAACAAAACGTGCGTTTTGGGAATAAATTTGCAGAAAATTTCCGTGAAGGTTGGCCTGTTATGGATACATGATTCCCTCATATTCTCAGAATGCACAATATGCAATAAAAAAGAAATCTATAAAACGATTTTTATTGCCGGGTGTTCTGATAAACTTCGTAACTACACACCTCCATTTTATCGTACCTACTGTATTATTTTTCTTCCGGTTTAAGACGTAAACAGAAACAATTATACTTACAACTGTTCTTTAATTCCTTAAACAATAGCAGGGACACCGATAAGTTTTGTTATTCCAGAAATATTGCTGTTGAAGTTTGGAATCAACAGCTTTTACACTTTCCTTTTTAACGCAGGTACCTTGGCAATCTATAAAGTTTCGCATCAATTTTCGATGAAAAAACGTAAGGCATTAATATGATTACGACAAAAATTCTTAAACTCATCTTGTATTGAATGTTGTATTCAATGTTGCGTGCTGGACTTCTCAAGTAGGCTTGGATAATTTTAAGAAAAAAGATGTGATTGCGTAGCTCTGTCAAACCAGGCCGCTTCTATTTTATCGGCCTTTCTTATAAGATATTAATTTAAACCTTTCCGTACACATTCCCTAAACGCAACTTTCTGAATTATTTATTATCTTTTTGTGGAAATACGAGTTAAGAAAGCATAGACAAATACAAAAATTAGAATGTATAACGTTTCACTTGCCTATATTTTATTTTCGCCTACATGCATACATGGGCATGTATTAAGCAGGTACCTAATGTGATAGGCGTATCTAAACGTATAATACTAATAATGGTGTTTGTCCACTCTTTATACTTCTGTTTCTTCAATCATAATTAGATTCATTAATCACTGCAGTGATTAATGAATATTATTCACTACACCAATAGGAACATCGCTTTGACCCTTTTTTACATTTATTTAGTAGGCCGCGATCACGATGTGTCAGTTCAAATTGAAACGTCAAATCAGCATGGTTTGCTTTTAATTTGAAATGCATATTCTAAAAAAGAAGATATAATGAGGAGTGAGAGTGAAAACGAGGTTTCTTTAACAGCACCAGCAATAAAAGAAGCTGCAGAACTTGCCTCATTAGATTCATTTCCCAAAAAACCAAGAAAATTATACCTGAGAGCGTATGTATGAATCTTTCTTACACTGGAGAAGGGAAATGAAGGTAAATTCTTTCTGGGAATCTGTTTTGATAGTCGTGGACAAAGTATAGTATACAACTCGTTACAAACTAAATTGCTTAGACTGTAACAGCATATATATCGAACAAACTGGCAGATCTATACGTATTAGGTATAATGAACATTTCAGATCATTTCGTTTAAAAAATGATCATTTCTTTGATAACAGTCATCAATTCCCTCCTCTAGAAAATACTAAATTATTGTTTAATTTTGTAAAGATATAATATTAGATTTTGATATCTAAAGAAGCACTGGAAAAATTAGAAGGAAGAAAAAAGGAGCACACTGAGAAGTTTAGAAAAATTCAACAGACTTCATCTCAGCCCGTAACATCTAAGCAAAATTCTAAAAATGGGAAACGCATTAAAAATGACGATCCAACACGAAAGTCTTTGAGGCAGACAAAAAACACAAATAAATGTGAAATCTGTCGAGCGATGTTTTCGAGATTAAAATCAAATTTAATTCACTATGGGTCATTCAATAAACCTAGAAACAAAATTTATAATAAAGAAAATAGGGAAGAGGAAGAAATAAATGTTTTATCGTTGGTTGAGGCGACACCAAAAACTTCTCGTCGCGAAATCGAATCACAAGTTGGTGTTTCCAAAACAAAAGTTCAAAAAATATTAAAAAATGCAAATATAGGCCATATAAAATTCAAATTATTCACCATCTCTTCCAGGGAGATCAAGAAAGAAGGCTTAATTTTTGTAGGTGGTAAAATTCAAGAAAATCCAGAATTTGGGCGGTCTGTCATTTGGACAGATGAAACTCACATAAGCAGCGTAGGATTATTTAACAGGCACAATGTGCGTCACTGGTCTGATACAAATCAGCACCAAACTTTTGAACGTCAGAGGCAAGGACGTTTTGGATTTAACGTTTCGTGTTTTATTTTGGGTGGTCAACTAGCATACCAAATTTTTGATGGAAACTTAACGGGATTGAGATACATTAATTTATTGAATATTAACGCAGAGGCAATAATGGAAAATGTTCCATCAATAAACATAAACAGGGTATATTTCCAACAAGATGGTGCCCCTGCACACAATTCTGCAATAGTTAGAAATTATTTAGAAAATCATTTTCCGGGTGGATGGTTGGGTACAAATGGACCTTTATTGTGGCCTGCAAGATCACCGGATCTGAGTATATTAGACTTTTTTGTTTGGGCATATACGTACGAAGATACAACAATCAAGCCGAGCTAGCAGAGGCAACACATGCAGCTGTACCGATATTTGCAAGCTCATCCTATTTTTTTAATTAATGCCATCAATCTATTAATTAAAAGATGTAGATTATGAGTTGAAAAGCACTGACATCATTTTGTCGTGCTGGAGTAATCAATACTTATTCAAAAGTAAAGATTTCGAATCTAGAACATGAACTTTCTTAAAAATAAAAGCAAAAAAGGTGTTGTATTGAAAATCTGTGAACCGCTACGTTAATCCAGAAATAAATGTTGTTTGGGCAAAACTTAACCCACGTGCTCGACTTGCATGAAAACAATATTGATGTAGGTACCTACTAAAAGAATATTTACCTGTAGATTATGAGCCGAACCAAAAATCAAACAGACAGCGATAAGAATATGTCCGCTGATTCGTCGCATGACCACCCCAAATATTTCTCCACCCCATTTAACCTCTCCTCGGCACGTCACTGACGTTATCCCACAAACCGCACATTACAATTATTGCAAAAGTAAAAACACTGGACGAGTCATTTTATACGCGAGGTGTAAAAACAAAAAAAAAATACAAGAGCCGCGGAATATAACAGTACTTGGATGGACGTCTTCAGCGAGCGAGTACAGCAGCTGTTACGACCGCACTGTCTGCATGTCTGCAAATTGCTTCAGAGGCTGTGATAGTCATTACCATTTCCACTATACGCGGCCAGCGAACCATGGCACTCATGTTGTATGTTCTTATTTGTTGGCAAACTTGCATTTCTTTAGGTAGGCATAAAAATAAGTTAGATTTGTTTTATGGTATGCTAAATATAGTAATAAATATCGTCGGCATGTGGTGAGTATCACTTTAATTGCTGCCGAAGAATGGAAAAGACGATTTTAGTGCTGCTTGTTATCTATTTAATAGATTGTCACATTTGGTTTATGGAAAGACAAGTGATCTGACCTGACATGTTTCACTTATACACTAACCCATCGTACTTGTTTGATTTCTGCAAGAAAAACGCGATTTTTATGTGCTAGCACCTCCACCAGAACTCGCGCTCTTTACTCACGTATTTGGAAATGTGGTTACTGCCCGTTTCTACAGGGTGATCTATAACGAGTATAACAAACTTCGAAAGTAGATAGAGTACCTCAAAATAATGCAAAAAGCGCTAATCAACGTATATCAAAAAATGCCGACTAAGGGAAATATAGGTTGTTGAAATTTTTATATCTAAAACTAACGGAGCTATTAATCTGCAATTTTGGGATCAATAATTTATGGGTTCTTTTTAATAGTTTACAGATTTTGATATTCCTACTCCCACCAGTGGCGTCACTACAAGTTGAGGAGGCTCAATTTATTACGAAAACTATGTTACGCTTCTGACTTACTCAGATTTGTTTCACAATATCTGAATCTTTGTTTTATTTGATTTTTTAAATTGGACACCCTGTATCCGAGTGCATTTTTGGATTTCTTGCTTGATTTTAGTATATTGTTGTGCAAGCTTTTCTTCTTCTAAATTGCGAAATTTTTGTGATATAAGCTTGTTTTCGTAAATTTTGACAGATGCAGAGAAATTTTGAAAATTAATTATCTATTTCTAGGGTAAGAATAAATCTGTAGCAGTTACGCTTTGGTTGATTGAAAGCAAGGTCCAGGAGTAACTGTTAGAGTGGAAAAATACTGATAATGTTATACAAGGTATTAGAAATTGCATGACCAAGTTGGAAAATTCCAAAACTTCATAACTCTATTTTTCTAAACGGAATCATATAATTTTTCCTTTGTAGTTATTTCTTGGTACATAAATCACTTTTTAAAAGGAAATACTCAACTATCATTGCATGATTTGACACATACAATAAAAGGTAATATTTTATAAAGGTATACATACCGTGTGACAAACTTCCATGTGTACATGAGGAAATAACATGGGCAATTACATTTTTGGGGGTTCCTGCTCCCCGTGTGTAGTTACAGTGGTGGTAAAGGTAGCAATCGAAAGACTATTTTTTTCTGCGTATGAGGATATCAAAAACTCTGCAATTTCCAAATTTATTAAAGCATTAAGAGCAAAAACTACACTAATAATTTTCAAATTAAAACACGGATATTCATCAGATTACCTATGACAATTTAATTTATTCTAATCAAAGACTCCCTTGATTCTAATTTCTAATTCGTCTGAACTGTCAAAATTATTTATCGACAATTTAAAATTTGGGTTTCAAAAAGAACAAAAATATTTATTCAGTTGAAGAAAAGGTTTTCATTGCGAAAACATTTTACGGCGGCAATAGTCTGCGGGTAGTCCGTGACTTATTTTCTGTAAAATTCAATAACAGTCCTATTCCTTCGGTAACAACAATAAAAAATTTAGTTAAGAAATTTGAAGATACTGGGAATCTTTCATTGAAAGAAGTTAATTTTTACTAATAAATTTACTTGGTTTTTATTTAGATAATTCTGATTCGCTTATTATTATTACCTAGTTGCTAATTCCTTATTGTTCGTTAACTTAAATTTTACTGGGATTATGAGAAATTTAACAAGTGATAACTAAAATTAATCTTATCATTTATTTTTTTAGTCGTTTCAAGAAATCTAAATGTTGAGGTAGAGGAAATGGTAATAGGCCTGATAACTGCTAGTCCAACATCTAGTTTAAGGTCTATTGCCCTAGAATGTAATGTTTCAAGAGAAACTGTCCGTAACATATTAAAAGAAAACAAATATCATCCCTTGAAATTCCAATGTCACCAAGAGTTACTTCCTTTTGACGAAGAATCAAGGCAAACTTTCTGTGAAGAAATGCAAGAACGGGCTAATCGGGATCGCAGCTTCCTCTCATCAATTTGTTTTACCGATGAGTGTACCTTCACTTTAAATCAAGAGCCAAATTCACAAAACGTTAGGCATTGGGCCCAGGAAAATCCCAGAATAAATCTAGCCACTACAACGCAATACCCTCAAAAAATCAATATTTGGGCAGGCATTTTTAATAATCGCATTATAGGACCATTTGAAATACTGGGAAATTTAAATTCAGAAGCTTATTTAGATCTTTTAATTAACCATATTGGCCCTGCATTAGAGGAAGTTGCACATGCGAATCGGGAGGTCTGGTTTCAACATGACGGATGCCCAGCACATTTTGGAGCACAAGTGAGGGAATTATTAAATGAAATATTTCCAGAGAGCTGGATTGGTCGAGGTGGTGCTATAAACTGGCCAGCTAGATCTCCCAATTTGGCACCGTGTGACTTTTTCTTGTGGGGGTCATTTAAAAAACAAGATTTATAAAACTCGTCACCCAAATATTGATTCTTTAAGGAATGCTATTTTTGCGGAATGCAACTTAATAA
Source organism: Xestobium rufovillosum (assembly GCA_963966045.1). Taxonomy (NCBI): domain Eukaryota; kingdom Metazoa; phylum Arthropoda; class Insecta; order Coleoptera; family Ptinidae; genus Xestobium; species Xestobium rufovillosum. Next base: position 7,307,649 of record OZ014495.1, on the reverse strand, counting down.
ACGATCGGCAACTTGCGAATGTGAGAAATTCTTTCTATAATAGGCTGGGATACTGTCTGATACAGAATGGGGGTTTATCTGAATATTTGTTATAGTTATTTTTCTTTTTTTATGTTACTTCAATTTCATTGTATATTAATAAGTTTTTGTCCTTACCTAGATATGAAATAAATAAGTATTAAATAGCCAGATTACAAAATTAATTAGAGCAAAATAAACAAATGTTGCCGCTTGTTAAATTTTTCATAATTGCAGTAAAATTAAAGTAATTTAATTTTTATTATTTCATTTTACTGCTTTAACATTTTCCCAAAAACTTTTTAATAGGTTAGACGACACCTACAATTTACCCTAAACTATGGACCAGCATTCACCAACGAAACATCCACACCAGTAATCAATTAATTGTCAACTATAGGTAATGACAATAATAATGTGAATGAGAATTATCTAAATAAAAAAACTAGTTTATGTATTAGTAAAAATTAACTTCTTTCGATGAAATTTCTTACTAAATTATTTGTTGTTATACCGAAGGAATAGGACCGTTATTGAATTTTACAGAAAATAAGGCACGGACTACGCGCAAACTATTGCCGCCGTAAAATATTTGCACAATGAAAACCTTTTCTTGAACTGAATATATGTAAATATTTTTGTTCATTTTTAAATGTTGACAGTTCAGAAAATCCATAAAATCAAAGACGTCCGTGATTAGAATAAATTAAGTTGTCATGGATAATCTGATAAATTTCTGTGTTTTAGTTAGAAAATTATTAATGTGATTTTTGCTTTTAATGCTTTAATAAATTGGAAAGTTGCAGAATTTTTAATATCCTCATACGCAGAAAAAAATAATCTTTCGATTGCTACCTTTACCACCACTGTAACTACACATGGGGAGCAGAAATCCCCAAAAATGTAATTGCTCATGTTATTTCCCCATGTACACATGGAAGTTTGTCACACGGTATATACCTTTTTTCTACAACAATTCTATGTTTGTAACTCCATTATCTTAGAAACTATAGAATTTAGGGGTATAAGAAGTTATACATAATTAAGAGGCAATATTACATAGGAAACAACTGCATCAGCATAGAAATTACACGATTCCATTTAAAAAAATTGAGTTATAAGTTTTTGCAATTTTCCAAATTTGTCATGCAATTTCTAATACCCTGTATAACATTATCAGTATTTTGTCATTCTAATAGTTACTTCTGGACCTTGCTTTCAATCTACCAAAGTATCACTGCTACAGCTTTACTCTGGCTCAAGAAATTTAATTTTCAAAATTCCTCTACACCTGTCACAATTTACAGACAAAAAATGCCAATGACTCAAAAATTCCGCAGTTTAGCCGAAAAAAGCTTGCATAAAATTGTATTAAAATCAAGTAAGAAATCGAAATAATCAAAATCCAAATAATAATTGAAAATATGAAAAAACTTTTGTATAAACACTTTTTTCGTATCTCTTCAAATACGGGCAATATACAAGACTTGCGCGAGTCTGGGAACCCTGTATGTACTGACTACGCACCATGTGTCCACCTGTATATACTTACCTGTAATACAGGGTGTCCCAGATAAGCCTCGACAACATGGCTATCTCACTTATCTTTCAAGATAGAAATGCCTTTAAATGAGGAAAAAGTTTTACAGTTTGGAGCTTTTTAATATGTCCTCACAAAAATCGGCTTTGCTCTGTTGGTTCCCTAGATATTTGAAGAAAAAAGAAAAATTTGCAATTTGGTTTTTTGTTAATCACTCCGTTATTTATTAACATTTTGATGATTTGTAGAAACAGGTTTAAATGGTTGTTTAATCAGTACATTTTACAGTATTCTAAAAATATCTGATCAATCTAATATCTGATTTTGCCTTTGTGATAACTTTCTCAGTAAAGCTGGTACAGGTACAAACTTAATAGGTGTGGACAAAATGGGTTGCCTATCCTACAGTGACCCGAGTTTCTAGTAAAGCATGAATTCCAAAGTATTTTGTTAAAAAAGTTTGTGCCTACGTAATGAAATAATTTGAAAAATATTTATGCAAAGACCATTGAATATTATTATGCGTTCGGGAACACACAAGCAATGAACTTTACAGTAGCTTTAGAATTTCAGTTCCAGTTTCTTCTTAATTCCAAACTAAGTTTTAGTAATTTAAATATTACTGAATAGTGAATAGGGACCTTTAAATTTAAAATTCTCAAATGAAAGCCCCAACAGCTAGCAACGACCTGAGTAATAACGTACACATGCTTAATAGTTCCGTTTGTTTATGATTTGAAGCATTTACGTGGGTATGGATATATTCCTTTATTAAAATTTCTTACGTAATCATATACCCACTCCACTTCCATAATGTGTGTTTCTAATTTACGATACATGAGAAATGTTTTTGTACCTGCGATACCTTTTTATAAATTGCCGTTAATTGTTAGCACAAACTATTCCAAGTACAAATGCTCATTCAGAAATTAAAACTGAGCGGCTGCCAAGTGACCTCTGTTGCACTTTTGCTTGGGTCGTTTTAACTTCCTACAAGGAAACGAGGAAAGGGCAAATAGTTGGAAAGAATTATTAGTTCTCGACAAACTGGAGTCGAAGATAGGAAAAGAAGGAAGCTCTACTTCTTTATTTTCTAGACTAGACTAGGGGATGTAGCTTGTTCTACTTTTGTGAATATGCGTAAGTTCGCTCAGAATGATGGAAGTGCGTGTCCAACCAGTCATCGGTCTGAAAACATGATGAAGACTGCGCTGTGCATTTTCGGACGGTTGAAATTATTTTAACTGAACATATCCTAACTTGCTACAGACATTATTAATAAATAAACGAATACCTGCGTCAATTGTTAATGTATTCAACCTAAAAAGTAAGTTTAGTACTCTAGCTCCGGTGGACTAAAATTCTGTTAGAATTCAGAACAATCAATATAAAATTAATTGGAACTGTAGCTTGAATTTCTGGCACAAATCGAATGTCCTCAATACACAGTGCCCTATTTAAAAACTTTCTGAGTCTCACTGCAGCTAACAGTTACCTTAAAAGACTCAAACTCTTCTCTCATTATAGGACACCCTATACACTGCTTACCCTTTCTAATATATCTCCTGCTTCTTGTCCCGCATATATTATTATTATTATTATTATTATTATATAAGTTTCACAAATATTCTTTCCACCTATCTGCCTTCTCCCAGCTTTCGATTAGGATATCTTCTACCTCACTTCTAATGTTTTTGATACTAGATCCAATTTCTCTAAAATTTATCCTAATTGTTTTATATGCTTCATCAGTCTTTCCTACTTCTAACTTATCTTCCACTTCTTTGCATTTAATATCAATCCATTGCTCTTTCACTTTCCTACATTTCCGAATAATTTCCCACTTGATCGCCTTATATCTTTGTTTCCCTCTTTCATCTAACCTATTTTTATATTTTCGCCTTTCCTCTATTACACTCACAATATGTTTTGTTAGCCAGGGTTTTCTACTTTCATTCTGTTTATGACCCAAAATATCTCTAGTCGGGGAGCAGCCATCTCAAAAAGCGCTTATTTAAAGAATTAGTCCGAAGTCGAGGACACACTTGTTTTGAAGACTGTTTTCTGTGTAAAATCACCCGCTGAATCCGAATCCGGAGGGCGCCCGTTCATTTGGGACTGCCTTGACCCTGAAAAATGCATTGTTACGTAAAATTTCGAAAACTCCGAACATTTCAGTTTACATCGTCATATTTTCGTTCTGGAGACAGCTAGGAAGCTAATTTTTTTTTGAAATGTTCTCCAGGCATTTTTGATTGCAAACCTCTATACACAATTAACTTTTGAAAAATAACTACGTCAGAAATGTTTAATTTTTTACACCGCGTCATTTTTGTGCACCTTAATTTTCACCACGCGAGAAAATTTTTTATTGTAAAAGATAGATGCCTATTCAATCGAAACAATATGTCGTGAAAAGTATGCAGAAGTTTTTAGTGAAAAAATCATCTCGATATCTGCAATACTGACCGAGTTACAGCAATTAACAAAATATTGCTTTCTGCGCTACGGCATAGTGTTCTATCTCTACTCTACGCATCTACCTAATCCGTGCATCTGCGCCTGCGGGCGGCAAATCTCCGTCATAAATATGCGGGAAACTCGTGCAAATACCTATTACCTTTCTTTGACAAAGTGATAAAACAGTTTCCGATGTAATGAAATTATGTATATGTTTAATTGTTTACAAATAACAATAACTATGTACGAGTAGTATGCATGTGTGGAATTGTTTTGGAATCACTGTTTGTGCAATTTTGATTGAAGTCTGAGGTTAAGTTACAAGCATTACTATTAGTGAAAATGGAAATCAATTACAATTTTTGCATAATTTGTCAGATAAATGATTCAGCAGAAACAGTTCAAGCTGTAACTGAAAATGGATACAACGCATTGTTCAAGGCGGCAGGCAGGGCCGTTTCTGACCCCTTGACTGCCTCAAAGACTAGAAGTCTGGGCTGCCTGGGTGTCAAATTACGTATTGCCGGATTACCGCCCTCAACCTAACCTAAGCTAACGAACACTGTATCTACACCGAGATCTACACCTCTACACCGTTCCTCATTCGAAGAAAAAGATTCATTTTTTAAAAAGTTTTTATATTTGTTCTCAAAATAGGAATACATAAAAATTGGAACTCCATACATGGGCGTAACATAAATTAATTTGATATAAGATCTACATCGAAATGCATAAAAAATACAATGTAAGTAAGAAGTAACTGCATAATATGAAGTTCTCCCGTCTCCGCATGTGCCGCCTTAAAGTGAATGCTACCTTTAACTTTTAAAGGAGGCATTCGGTAATCCGATTTCGTTTTCTCGGCGGGTGTATACCGCCCGCCGCGCCGCCTCAAAAATTGGCCGCCTGTGTGTTTGACAAGCATTCCCCGCTCACTAGAAACGGCCCTGGCGGCAGATACAAAAACAGATAGAATTAGTGCAGGTATGTCTGTCGCAGAATTTGAAAAATTAAGAACAGTTTTATAGTTATGATATGTTATTTGTAAACAATTAAACTTAAACATAAACTTCATTACATCGGAAACTATTTTATCACTTTGCTAAAGAAGAGTAATAGGTATTTGCACGAGTTTCCCGCATATGACGGATATTAGCCGCCCGCAGGCGCAGATGCACGGAGTAGGTAGATGCGTAGAGTAGAGATAGAACACTATATGCCGCAGCGCAAAAAGCAATATTTTGTTAATCGCTGCAACTCGGTCAGTATTGCAGATATCGAGATGATTTTTTCACTAAAAACTTCTGCATACTTTTCACGACATATTATTTCGATTGAATAGGTATCTATCTTTTACAATAAAAAATTTTCTCGCGTGGTGAAAATTAAGGAGCACAAAAATGACGCGGTGTACAAAATTACAAATTTCTGGCGTAGTTATTTTTCGGAAGTTAATTGTGTATAGAGGTTTGCAATCAAAAATGCCTGGAGAACATTTCAAAAAAAAATTTAGCTTCCTAGCTGTCTCCAGAACGAAGATATGACGATGTAAACTGAAATGTTCGGAGTTTTCAATTTTTCGAAATTTTACTTAAAAATGCATTTTTCAGGGTCAAGGCCGTCCCAAATGAACGGGCGCCCTCCGGATTCGGATTCAACGGGTGATTTTACATAGAAAACAGTCTTCAAAACAAGTGTGTCCTCGACTTCGGACGACCACTTTGAATTTAAGCAAGCTGCTCCCCGACTACTCTAACTGCGGAATCTAAACAATTTTTAATGCAATTCCAATCATCCTCTGCCTCTACAATGTCCCTAGGCCAGCTGTTCTCAACCTGTGGGGCGCGCCCCCTTGGGGGGGCCCGACATAACGGAAAGGGGGGCGCGAAGACGTGAGAAGAATGAAGCAAAAGTCATAAAAAAATTCACAGATCTCGCACCTTACGCAAGCATCGTATGTATTGAAAATGCCTGACACAATTTTTACATTTAAAACACTTATGAGTTATATCTGCCACAATATAACAAATTAATTATTATTAATTTACGTTTACCGATTTTGCGGGGTCGAGATCGTAACAATAAACAGCTATACTTTGCGGTTTGTTTTAAAACAATAACTGCTTCCGCGCCGATTCGGTGTCGGCATTTCATATGTCACGCAATCCAATATTATGCGTATGCGCTGGTCGAGGTCACGCCATCCTCATTAAGTTTGCCTAAACGTGATCCCAATAGCATTTTCAATACTAAAAACTTTTTATATAAATGAAATACAATTCGAAAGCAGCATAAAGTACGTTACAAAATAGAAAACGAAATGTCACGCCAGTAGATAGGTACATAAAACTAAAAATCGGCAATAAATATAACAATTAGTGGCTCCCTTGAGCAGTGGCAGATTAAAATGGACTTGAATAGGTATTCGTATTTTATTAGTACTCCAACAGAACGGTTGGAAGGGGGGCGCTGTTAAAATTAATTTAGAAAAGTGGGTCCCAAATACTAAAACGTTGAGAAGCGCTGCCCTAGGCCCATAACCATATTTTCACCCGTGCCCTTTAGTACTTCGTTTGTCTTCTTCTCGAACTTATCGCGCGTTTTAGTTTCTCTAGGTTCGTTTTTTCAAAATCTTAAATTGGCCTTCATAACCACTATGTTGTGCTCACTATCTATATCTGCCCCTGGATAACTTCTACAGTCCCTAACTTGATTTCTAAATCTTTGCCTAACAAGAATATATAACCTATTTGATATCTCCCTAGGTCTCCTAGCATCTTCCACGTATAGCGTCTCCTAACGAGATGGTGAAATAGAGTGACCGCGACCGTTAGGTTATGTTTCTCACAGAACTCTATCAGCCTAACTCCCCTATCGTTCCTATTGCCTAATCCAAAGGAGCCAACTATTCCGCCTTCTCTCCCTGTGCCTACGACTGCATTGAAATCTGCATTGAAATCTGCATTGAAATTTTCGTGCCATCTCACAAAATCTAGCACATATTCAATATCACTATAAACTGCCTCTACGGCCTCATCACTAAAGTTGGAAATGCGCATATACAGGGTCCTGCATCTCACCTCCCGTCTTCTACTACACCTAAACGATTTATTTTAGAAAAATGATTGAAACGGGACATTAGACTGTTTGTTAGAGAGCACATTTTAAAAATATTTTTGAATATACAGGGTGTCCCGAAAATTGGTAGTGCATCAAAGTTGTATTTTTTTAAATGGAATGCCCTGTAGTCTTATTGATTTTTGAGACTCTTTCGAGCTACTGTACATATCCCTAGAATATTATTAAATTTGATTTGATAGTTCCAGAGGAATAAATTAAAATCGAGAAAAAATGTTTTTTCGTCATATTTTAAAACAATTATAAAAAATAGAAGAAACATCTTCAAACCAAAACTAAGCAGCAGGTTGCTTATAAGAAAAGGTCAGTTTATCCTACTATGAATGTCGTAAATAGTATATTATACACGAGTTTATAATGAATGCTATTATTACCGAGGATGAAGTTTACAACACGAGCGAGCGAAGCGAGTAAGTTTTGTAATCATCCGAGGTAATAATAGCATCATTATAACGAGTTGTATACTATACTTTGTCCACGACTATCAAAACAGATTCCCAGAAAGAATTTACCTTCATTTCCCTTATCCAGTGAATCTAAAGAGGCAAGTTCTGCAGCTTCTTTTATTGCTGGTGCTGTTAAAGAAATCTCGTTTTCACTCTCACTACTCATTATATCTTCTTTTTTAGAATATGCATTTCAAATTAAAAGCAAACCATGCTGATTTGACGTTTCAATTTGAACTAACACATCGCGAATCGCGATCGCGGCCTACTAAAAAAATGTAAAAAAGGGTCAAAGCGATGTTCCTATTGGTTTAGTGAATAATATTCATTAATCACTGCAGTGAATAATGTATCTAATTTTGATTGAAGAAACACAAGTATAAAGAGTATGTTGTAAGATAGTCGTGGACAAAATAACTTATACAAGATGTTCAAAATTCAATGCCAAACTTTTCAAAATGTAATGCTATTTTTCTCCATTTTTTCAAATGGGACACCATGTATATTTTTATCCCGTCGGATGCAGAATTAAAAAATGAACATGTTTTCTAATTACAATTATTTCGACATTCTCAAAGGTTTCACAGATATTCGTAAAATATTAAAATTATTATCTAATAAATAATGATTTTACTTGGCAGTTTTTAAATCAATGACTAGAATATTATGTGCATTACCATTCTGACCACAATAAAGATTTTTAGGCAGGGGAGTGGGGGGGGGAATTATTGGTGAACATATATTATTGGTCCTCACTTTTCTAACGGACATTTGAACGGTGCTATGTATTTTGATTTTTTATAAAATCAATTGCCAAAATTATGCCAAAATTTACCAACAGCTTTGAGTGATGCAATGTGGCTGCAGCACGACGGAGCCCTGGTACATTATTCATTACGAGTCAGGGACAATCTCAATACAACCTTTTCAAACCGGTGGATTGGAAGAGGAGGGCCATGTAATTGGCCGCCCTGATCACCCGACTTAACTAAATTAGATTTCTTTTTGTGGGGCTATGTTAAGGAATTCGTTTATCAGGAACCTCCAACCACACCAGAAAAAATGCAGCAAAGAATCAGAAATGCATTTCAAAACATTGCACCCGAGCTATTAGGAAGAGTAGCAAGGTCATTTCGTACCCGCCTCCGTTTGTGCCTCCAAGAGAACGGAAGACATATTGAATATAATGTTCTAGTCATTGATTTGAAAACTGCCAAGTAAAATTATTATTTATTAGATAATAATTTTTCGATTTTACGAATATCTGTGAAACCTTTGAGAATGTCGAAATAATTGTAATTAGAAAACATGTTCATTTTTTAATTCTGCATCCGACGGGATGAAAATATACAGGGTGTCCCATTTGAAAAAATGGAGAAAAATAGCATTACATTTTGAAAAGTTTGGCATTGAATTTTGAACATCCTGTATAAGATATTTTTACGATATTCATAGTAGGACAAACTGACCTTTCGTTATAAGCAACCTGCTGCTTAGTTTTGGTTTGAAGATGTTTCTTCTATTTTTTATAATTTTTTTAAAACATGACGAAAAAATTTTTTTTCTCGATTTTAATTTATTCCTCTGGAACTATCAAATCAAATTTGATAATATTCTAGGGATATGTACAGTAGCTCGAAAGGGTCTCAAAAATCAATAAGACTACAGGGCATTCCATTTAAAAAAATACAATTTTGATGCACCACCAATTTTCGGGACACCCTGTATATTCAAAAATATTTTTAAAATGTGCTCTCTAATAAACAGTCTAATGTCCCGTTTCAATCATTTTTCTAAAATAAATCGTTTAGGTGTAGTAGAAGGCGGGAGGTGAGATGCAGGACCCTATATACCTGTTTTATTACTGTTTTTACAGGTTTCGAATCTAACCTAACCATAACTACCCTGTCACTTTGCTGTAAGAAATTTTCTACATTCTGCCCTACTTTTTTCCGCATAACAACTCCTACCCCCGAATTTCCTCCTACAGATCCTTTTTGTGCATTACTCTAAAATCTCCTCTCCAGAAGTCTCCAGCTTCTGGCCATCGCACTTCACTAATACCTACCACGTCTAATGCTAACCTATCCATCTCAATTTTCTAATTTTCTTACTTTCTTACTTGTTTTATGCTTCTAACATTCCACGCTCCGACTCGTAAGATGTTACACTTATCACTGCTGATGACTCCCTCCGAAGCAGTCCCCGCCCGGAGCCGAAGGTGGGACTATCGCAGTAATGTGTATCGCAACTAATAATTTACGTATTGAAATGTTGGTTATATTTTATCAAATTACTTTTACTGGTCCTTGTAGTAGATTCAACTTTTGTACTGTTCATGCACTCTACCAAGTCTCTGAAAAGCTCCGGGGCCTTATAGGTACTAAAGTATTTTTCCTATCTATCTTTTTATTAAGGGAAAACGGAATTACAAAAATAGAACTTCTCCAAAGAATCGGGGAAGCAGACGGGGGCCTAAGGACGCTTAGAGACACATTGTGTAATGTGTATTGAACGGTAAACTTGCTATGTACAAGGGGGAATACGGCCCTGTCCGGAGTATAAAACAAATGAGTAGTTTTCCAGGCCGGAGCACTTGATTTAGTTCCACTGCATATGCACAGGACTACTGGGTGAGTCACACAGTCTCAACAACAACCTCTACCGGCCACTCTTTTATTATTATTATTTTCAAACTCAAACGGGTATTGTACGCATGCATATAGGTGTACCGGTTGCTATAGCCAAGAAAGACAAAGACCTACTACACTGCAGTCGCGGTTTAGACAGGTGGCAAAGCACCACACTTCGATCACACCGGTCCCCAGTCCAGTCCTCATTCCGAATTCACGTGGTACAAGCAGTTCATCAAAAAAAGTAAAAATACTTCTTCGCGATGGTTAAATGCGTGCTGGCGATCTTCGTCGCTCTTCAAGTTTTTTATATAGTTTCTTCACAAACGGAGACCACCGCTCCGGTTCCGGAAGACAGGAATTCTTCTTTAGTTACGGCTGTGCCTAACGTGAATGCTACATCCTCGGCTAGTTCTAGTGTTGTAACGACAACGTCTACGCATCCGCCTCTGGAGCATAACCCGAAAAACGAGGGCCCAACTGATGCCAAAACTGAGCCAACGAAAGCGGCCCCCATTGGCCCAACGACAGAAAAACCGAAGAAGAGTGGAGCTGTGAATTACCAAAGTGCGATTTTCGTAATTGGATTGATGTCGCTAATCCCCAACGTTCTAGTGTAGTATTTTCGCAATTAATCTATCATGCGTTGTTTTTTTTTGGACTTCAGTTCCGTATTTCTAAGAAAGTGATAGTGTAAAGTGTAAAAAATAATTGTAAGTGTAAAATTAGGAGCAGCACATTTTAGATCCAATGATGTGATAATTTTAAATTTGAAATGCGTATACCAGTATTTTATCTTCATGCCTTAGTTATAATTGTTGCATAAATATTAGTTTTGTAAGTACTTCCGTATTTGTTTTATTTTTTACTACCTTTCATGTCGGAAAAACCATATTTCACGTGAATACGTAAGTCCTACTTTCGTATATTACCTTCTGAAGTTAGTGTTTAATGGAAAAAATGAGAAGAAATAAGGATCATCGTGGATCACAAGTAAGTAGATGCTAAAAGCAAAAATACCACTTAATTTTATTAAAATTCCGGAAATAATTGAATTAAACGAGGAAAATAAATTTAACTATTCGAATTTTTTCTTGGTTCGTTATTTATATTTTAATTGAATAACTTTCTCGAGATAAATGGCTCTTTTTTGTTATATTTTATTTTCGCAATTTTCTGTTGCATTAGTAGTTTATTGTATTGTCAAATAAAATATTTCAAAAAGTGTCAGGTAAAAAATGTTCAAGGAATTTTTACGAACTAAATGAACGTATGTTTCTTCGATTATGGAGTCTTTATTATACATTTATATGTTATACAGGGTCTTTCAATTTACGCTTACATGAGACACACCCACACATCTGCCTTAGAAAATAATTCATCTGGAAAAGCCAAAAATCCTGCGTTTAGTTTTGATACAAGATATAAAAGTTTCATGAAAAGTTGTTATACTGGACGTTCTCTCTATCAAAATTATTTTTTGGGATACATCGTGTTCCATATTTGTTGTATGAAAATCAACTTCTTGTCTCAGATGTGATGATTCAGTAACCGAGATATGTCTAATGTAAGCTTAAATTGGAAGACCCTGTAGGCAAGAAAGTCCAATATTTTTGATGTTTACAATAATGAAATCATAAATAAAAATCATAAAATCATTTATAGTCTGAATCCCCTAATCGATTTATTATCGGCTGTAAGTATATAAAATGTGTTTGGCCAGATGGCATATTTTTTTGAATTTTAATGATTATTTTGAAAATTTCGACAGCTGCAGACTAATTTCGAAAAATGGTACGAGAACATTTGCTAACATAAAATTATATGATGCCATCTGAAAAAATAAAGTTATGATATACTGAGTTTATCACTACTATGCGCACTACCACTTTCTAAGTGCATTTTCGGAAATTTTCGAAAACAACAAGTAGAATAAATAGGACAGGCTATGTAATATAATAAAGAATCATTAATAAAGGGAGTTGGGGGTTCTCGAGGGGGTTCTCTCCATATCTGCAACAGGAGTAGTACCGAGGTTGTGAGGGACTTTCTCATAAAAAATCTACTTGGAACTAATATAATACGAAAAATTCGCAAAAAGATACTTACTTGTTAGTTGTCTCTAGGAACACTGTTTTCAATCAAATCTACAAAATTATTTTCGACAAAGAATTTCTGTTGTCCAAATTTCTAGGAAACCAGAAAAACGCGCAATAATCAATAATCGGTTAGGCATATCTACAGGGTGGGCCAATAGTGCGTAGTCGGTCCATATCTCTGATTCTATTCAAGATATCAACATGAAATTTTACCTGTATATGGAGAACCCCACGAAGCTTCTTTTAAAATAAGATATGGCCATTTTAGTACCTGCGGGGTAAATATCCCGAAAAATTTTTGTACACAGGACTCGGAATTCCAAAGATTTCCTAGGAATTCCAAAGATTTCCAAGGAATTCCAAAGATTTCCAAGGAATTCCAAAGATTTCCTAGGAATTCCAAAGAATTTCAAGGAATTCCAAAGATTTCCTAGGAATTCCAAAGATTTCCAAGGAATTCCAACGAATTCCGAGGCCTTCCAAAATAATTTTATGGAATTCCGAACGTCTTTGAGGAAAGTAATCTCCTCCCAATTATCCCAAACAAAAGTGCAATACTGGCATAAACCTTTTTACTTTTATGCTTAAATTTCTTAATAGAGTGCTTAAAGAAACAAACTAAACTAATTTTTGATTATTTAAAACAAATATTATTTTATTAAAGAAAACAAAATATATATGTATATAAAAAAGGCAACTCTTTAAACTAAAAATAACAAAATGGTAGCTTGAAAATAAACGTAAATACTAATACAGTGTGCCTCACTTCTTACGACTCATCGCTCTGTTATTAAAATGGAAGTGAGATATATTGTGTAACGAATGAATATCATTAAAAAGAAACATAGAACGTATAACGTCTAATATAGGTAACTTTACATAAATGTTACAGTAATTGTGATTCATCCGGCTATTTTGTATAAATATCAGCAATTATACATACTTAATCACCACGAAATTTGGCGAATATAATAAATTTTTTAATATTTGCAGTAGGTAATTAATTGAATTGGCTGGTTTTTATATTTGATACCCACAACTTAATGGTAAATGTAATAAAAGCCTTTAAAATATTCGATTTTTTAAATTAACCGGACGATATATAAAATCACCAACTAAGTATGGCAAATATAATAAATTACGTTAGATATAACCGACCTGCCCTGTACGGAGTTCACCCTTGGAATGCATGACACTTGCGTACAAGGCAAATTTTATGGCATTAGCGTCCATAAAGCAAAATAAGGCTCAGCAGGTAAATTAAACAACTACTCTGATCTAGTGGCACTTGCGTGCAACATAAGATTTGGATTCCTAAATTAAATATTTATTTCGAACACCTATTATGTTAAATATTGAGGTAAGTTAACTTGATTCCCCCGGTGATTTCTTTTGTAAAATGTTTGTTGAATGATCTTTGAGGAGAAACATATTATAAACGCTAACGACTGAGACTTACAACGCCCCGCTCGCTTCGCTCCGCTCCGCTTGACCTTAACCTGGCAGATTTTTATGTTGTACGCAAATGATACTTGTTTCGAGCTGCCCGCTTTTCCTGCTGGATATCTTTCCTTATGTACGCAAATGTTCCGTACGCAAGTACCTTGACGCCCACCCTAGTACTACCACAGCTCCATGCCTTAATAATTGGAACAGAAAATAGAAGAAAACAAAATAATTTGCGTCTTGGAACCATTCCGCAATTTCCTAAATCAAATATTCTCGAAATTATCAAAAAAGTACTACATATTTAGAACCTAATAATACCTACAATGGACAGTTAGGTACCCAACTAAATTCACAGATTAGAGACTAAACTTTTGAAACTAATACAGAATTGTGACAGCACTGTACCTCACCTCACCTCACCCTCAAATTGAAAATTATTGGCCGGTGGATGTGAATGCAATCGAGAATGCAATGGATGCCTGCAGATTGCAGAAACTCAGATTCCCCTCCTATTACTCATCACACCACTAAAATTTTATTTTCATACAGATAATGAATAGAATATTAAAATGTATTTCAAATATTCTTAAGGAACGTGTGGAGAAATTAATATTTACCGACAAAGTTCTCGGGAAAGATTGTCCTTCCATAAAATTTGCTATTCAACATTGTTTGCTGAAAAGCCATTAGGAATCTACTGCTTCGTGCTTCTTTTTCCCGGAAAAAACGATAATTAAAACGAAATCAAAGTTGCTTTAGAAACATTTGGAATTGACTGTTTTACCTCATAAGCACCACATACAAAATTAACGGTTTCGGGGAATTCCAGGGAATTCCCAGAGAATTCCAAGGACTTCCAAGGAATTCCAAGGACTTCCAAGGAATTCCAAGGACTTCCAAGGAATTCCAAGGAATTCCATTGGAAAAAAAATCATAGTTAGCTTTGACCAGCAGACGTCAGTAGCACCACAAATGTGGGTTCTCACTGGTACTAATGAGGGGTAAATATCCCGAAAAATTTGTGTACAATTACATATTTGGAATTCCAATGGAATTCCTTGGAATTCCAAATAAGTGTACACAAATTTTTCGGGATATTTACCCCTCATTAGTACCAGTGAGAACCCACATTTGTGGTGCTACTGACGTCTGCTGGTCAAAGCTAACTATGATTTTTTTATTGGACTAGTTTCAGAGGATACTTTATTTTTGTAAAATCCATTATCACTTTTTTTAAAATAGTTCATATTGTACAGAGTGGCCAACTAGGGCAAAATGGAGCTTTTCTCAAAAATGTTAAATGGAACACCCAGTATATTATTTGCAGGTTTGATAGCAAATTTATTAAGCTTTTGACAGATGCACCATTTGTACCATTTTTGGGGAATTTCCCCCATTTTGCCACCCAAATCTCAGAAAAATGCTTACACTTTGTTTTTACAGAAAATTTAGCGAACAGAGTACACCGGCACAAGAAATCTCATTGCAAGATTACTTCTTGAAAGTACTGTTTCCTTCCATGGCACTCCTTGTTTCAATTCATATCTTGGTTTAATAAGTTACCATTCGTTTAAGAATATGACCACGAAGAAGCAATCTGATGGCGATGAAATTTTTTGTCTCAATGTGAAATCAACTTCCAGAAACAAAATGGAAATCATATTTTGTGTTTTGGGCACTAAAATATAGGAGAAACGAATAAACTACCAGTCAAATTACTTCATTTTAAAGTTCAATTTTCAATTCTACCGAAATCGTCAGTCGCAGACCTAACAAAATCTACATCAATCAAAAGCTTAGTAAAATGTCTATCAAATATGGAAATAGTATATGGGGTGTTCCATTTCAAATTTTTAAGAAAAAATGCATATTGCGTAAGCTGTCCACCTGTATGATATTAAGTTTTATGACAAAAGTACTCAAGAATTTTGCAAATAGAGCAGTCTGTGAACCTAGTCCCTCGCCTAGTCCAATAAAGAAATCCTCAACGATTTCGTGAACGTTCAACACCCTGTATCCCGGGAATGAAACGTTTCCACCAGGTTTCTATAGTATTCTGACATCAGGAAGGTACTCCAATTTTTGACACGCATTTTTGAAACACGCAGTATAAGAATAGCAGCAGCTAAACTACCAAACAATATATTTCATTTAATTTGTTCAATTGGAAAAGTAGACGAAGTTATAAAATATCAAAACAGAGCATGAAAAAAAAAGAAAAGAAAAAAAACATGTTAATCTAATTTTCGGTCATTTTAAAGCCTTACCTATGCATATCTTGGACAAGAAGTCTGTAGGATATTTAAATGCATAGGTACGTCTATCAAGCCAGAGAAAGTGCCGTGCATTTATTAATTGTATTGTCCTTCGAAATTTATGCCATGGAGATTTATATCGATGACATTTCTAATTTAATATACCTGCAAATACAGGGTGCTAAGATTTATCGTCCTAATATTATTGATTAATTTGGGTCCGCAGGCCAACCGTTTTCGAAATATGAGCGATTCTTCTGCAAGAGAATTTGTTCCATAATTTTGGGCCGAACTGTTTTTTTTTATCATTCTTTCAACCACTGAATTTAAACAAAGTTCAAAATAACCTTTGTTATTAATTGAAATTCGGTTTAATCTTTCTAATTAAAGGCTACAAATGCCTTTCATATAATTTTCTCTGTATACATAATTATTTATGTAATGACATAAAGTTAGGATAACCACAAAACATTTTGCAATTAACTTTACAACTTTCCACTGCTACCGTGTTTTGCAAACTCAAGGAATTTCTTAAACAAGTAGTGAAATATAGTGCAAAAAGTTTCACGGTGGGCCTCGAAACAACCGAATAAATAATTTAGTAAAAGTAGTTAATACAAACTTATGGGGAACCTTCGCTGTTTATGGGCATGAGCAAAAGTTTATAATAGATGAGAAAATATCCGCAAATAGGAAAACAAACCCATTGTTTCTGTTAGAAACGCATTAGTCGAATTTATATTTTCAATTTTGGTGGTAACTGATCGCAAATTTGCAAACGTTAAACTTTCTCTAATGAGTGAAATACAAATACTCGTACCTTGATGACGTACGACATAATTTGAATAACTACCTGTGTTTACCATACCAGCTACTTGCTTTAAGTACGTATTTAACTTTATTATGTAACATTCACTTTCCGTTGTCCATTAATTGCGTTTTTATTACTTTATCCACAATTAATTTTAAATTAAATTCATTATAAAGCAAACAAGGACAACTGCATCTCGAAAGCAAAGGAGAAAATGATGTACATTTTTCAAATACTAGTAGAAAATCAGTTCGGATTTAGAAGAAATAGGGCAACGCGCGAGGCAATTCTAGCTTTACAAGTAATAATAGAAAAAACAATAGAAAAGGGAAAGAGCGCCTATATAGGATTTGTAGACTTGGAAAAAGCCTTCGGCAACGTAAAATGGAAGATGTTCGAAGTGCCCAAAAATATAGGGATTAAGTATACCTAGTGATAGAAGAATAATTCATAATCTATACAAAGAGCAAACGGCAGTTATAAAATTTGAGCAAAACGTAGAGAAGTAGATATCCGAAAGGGAATGAGGCAGGGATGTGCGTTGTCGCCTCTAGTTTTCTATTTATATAACGAAGATGCGATTAATATTGTTGGAGAAAAGGCTTAGTTCGCGACATATTAGTCAGAGATAGAAATAAAAAGAGGTAGGGGTGGACCTAGATTAGACTATTGCTCTCAAATAGTTGGGGTTGTAGGATGTTCAACTTTTGGGGAAATGCGTAGGTTAGCCCGGGTTAGGAAAGGATGGAGGTATGCGTCCAACCAGTTTTCGGACTGAAAACTTTCCGATGAACTAGAAGGTATTGCAGTAAAAGTCAATGGGGTATTCATCGAAATATTCTAGATCTTTGCGTGGTATATAAAAAAATTAATTACATATTTAAATAGGGTTACATATAATCCGACGACTAGTACGTACTTAAACAAGGTCGGAAGCAAAAAAGGACATCCAGCAATTATAAAAAATTGCAGCAGAATTTAGAAGGGTGTGGGAGCCCGCAGTTTCAGCCCTGTATATTTAAAAAAACATTTTTAAAATCAAATTGAATGACACAGACTCTCTAGATTATGCAGCCTCTCTCATGATTGTACTGGGTTGACCGTCGTCCGTTTCAATTCACCTCCAACTCCGAATTACCAGGCAACTAATGCAATTGTGGGACAAAACATTAAAAACAAACAAATTACTATGTACATATTTATTTAAGATGACCACAAAATTTTATTTATCTCGGCCATCTTTTTACTCGCAATTTTTAGTCTAAATATGTATAATAAATCTAGTAATAATTCTTGTTTATTAAACCATGACATATCTTGGCATTTTTCAGGCATTTTTTGGCGAAAAAAATTTACTTCCTCTAACTGAATAAAAAAAATTATATCTGGAACCTGCAAACGCTACACACTGAGAACATTTATTTTGCATTTTTGTTAATTCTAAAGAAAACATAACTGGCTATATTAATGCATTAAAAAGTGACTATACAGGGTATCCCACGACGACCTTACACGATCTGTATATGGAAAAGTGTGTTTAGTAGAGTTACACAAATTTGCACATTTAGGTAATCGAGGATGCTCAATTCGACTAAAATATTTTTTACTTTCTGCAACTTCCGGTTATACCGGAAATTGACACCAACTTCCTTATTTTAAATGGAATGCCCACATTTTTATTACGAATTTAGATTTTTGGTCAAATTTTAAGGTCACATTATGCTAAACATCATATGTGTAAAGTGCACCCTCTTCGAGATATCAGACCTTAAAAATCGTCATTTTTCAAATTTCATCAATTATAACTTGGAAACGGAACGAGATAAAGAAAAATGACTTACATGTCTCTATCCCAGTTTTTAATTCTCTGTCTAAAGGGTCTGGAAAATACTGCCTCCTGATTGGTCAAAAAATGACAAAAAGTTGCCAATCAGGAAGCAGTATTTTCAGGACCCATTAGATAAAGAATTAAAAACTAGGATAGGGACATGTAAATCATTTTTCTTTATCTCGTACCGTTTCCAAGTTATAATTGATGAAATTTGAAAAATGACGATTTTTAACGTCTAATATCTCCAAGAGGGTGCACTTTACACATATGATGTTTTGCATAAGGTGACCTTAAAATTCGACCAAAAATCTAAATCCGTAATAAAAATGCGGGCATTCCATTTAAAATAAGGAAGTTGGTGTCTATTTCCGGTATAACCGGAAGTCGTAGAAAGTCAAAAATATTTCAGTCGAATTGAGCATCCTCGATTACCTATTTGTGCAAATTTGTGTAATTCTACTATATATACTTTTCTATATACAGATCGTGTAAGGTCGTCGTAGGATACCCTGTACAGGGTGATTCGCAACGAGCGTAAAACAATTCGAGAGGTGATAGAGGAAGTCAAAACAAGAAAAAATATTTCATGAACATCTGTCCTAAAATCGCTCCCAACACAGATACAGCGTGTAGAAAATTCTCGAAAAAAATGGATTATTTTTAATATCTCCGAATCTACTGAAGCTAAGCTATTGAATTCATATTTTGAGGGCTATTGCCCTTTGTGAACCTCTATCGTCCTAAAAAGATTTGTTTTTCTACTGCCACCAGTGGCGCCGCTATAAGCTGGAGAGCCCTTTCCTTTGACTTACACGATGTTACGCCACTGGTTTCTAAAGAATAGATTGAAGTTTTGGATTCTGCGTTCAATTTCAAAGAAAAAAGGTATTTTTGATTTTTTCCGTACAACTGTTAACTTCCGAGTAAAACAGCATTTTGTAAAAACATCAAAAATCTGTATTTTCGGTTAAAAAATAGTTCATAAAAAATAAATTATTCTCGGATATAAAAGTAATTTTTTGATGATAGATGTCTGCAAGCGACAAACTGTCCCTAAAACTTTGATTTAATAGCTTTCTTAGTTTCGGAAATATTAAAAATAATGTTTTTTTTCGAGAAACTTGAACACCCCGTATTTTTGTTGGGAATAATTTTAGGACGTACGTTCATCGATTTTTTCTTATTATTATCGTTATGAATCACCCTGTATGTTATATTATAATTGGCAGGGCGTATAGTAATGATAAACTCAATTATGTACGTAGACTACCAACTATTCAAGTTTTCAAAATATTATACAGGTGTTAGTCGGGGAGCAGCTTGCTTAAATTCAAAGTGGTCGTCCGAAGTCGAGGACACACTTGTTTTGAAGACTGTTTTCTATGGAAAATCACCCGCTGAATCCGAATCCGGAGGGCGCCCGTTCATTTGGGGCGGCCTTGACCCTGAAAAATGCATTTTTACGTAAAATTTCGAAAAATTGAAAACTTCGAACATTTCAGTTTACATCGTCATATCTTCGTTCTGGAGACAGCTAGGAAGCTAATTTTTTTTTTGAAATGTTCTCCAGGCATTTTTGATTCCAAACCTCTATACACAATTAACTTTCGAAAAATAACTACGTCAGAAATTTGTAATTTTATACACCGCGTCATTTTTGTGCACCTTAATTTTCACCACGCGAGAAAGTTTTTTATTGTAAAAGATAGATACCTATTCAATCGAAATAATGTGTCGTGAAAAGTATGCAGAAGTTTTTAGTGAAAAAATCATCTCGATATCTGCAATACTGACCGAGTTACAGCGATTAACAAAATATTGCTTTTTGCGCTGCGGCATATGGTGTTCTATCTCTACTCTACGCATCTACCTACTCCGTGCATCTGCGCCTGCGGGCGGCTAATCTCCGTTATATGCGGGAAACTCGTGCAAATACCTATTACTTTTCTTTGGAAAAGTGATAAAACAGTTTCCGATGTAATGAAGTTTGTGTTTAAGTTTAATTGTTTACAAATAACATATCATAACTGTAAAACTGCTCTTAATTTTTCAAATTCTGCGACAGACATATCTAAACTAATTCTATCTGTTTTTGTACCTGCCGCCAAGGCCGTTTCTAGTGAGCGGAGAATGCGTGTCAAACACACAGGCGGCCAATTTTTGAGGCGGCGGGCTGTATACACCCGCCGAAAAAACGAAATCGGATTACCGAATGCCTCCTTTAAAAGTTAAAGGTGGCATTCACTTTGAGGCGGCACGCGCGGAGAACGGGAGAACTTCATACTATGCAGTTACTTCTTACTTACATTGTATTTTTTATGCATTTCGATGTAGATCTTGTATCAAATTTATGTTACGCCCATGTATGGAGTTAAAATTTTTATGTATTCCTATTTTGAGAACAAATATAAAAACTTTTCAAAAAATGAATCTTTTTCTTCGAATGAGGAACGGTATAGGGGTGTAGATCTCGGTGTAGATACAGTGTTCGTTAGCTTAGGTTAGGTTGAGGGCAGCAATCCGGCAATACGTAACTTGTCACGCAGGCAGCCCAAAGACTTCTAGTCTTTAAGGCAGCCAAGGGGTCAGAAACGGCCTGGCCTGCCTGCCGCCTTAAACAATGCGTTATATCCATTTTCAGTTACAGCTTGAACTGTTTCTGTTGAATCATTCATCTGACAAATTATGCACAAATTGTAATTGATTTCCATTTTCACTAATAGTAATGCATATAACGTAACCTCAGTCTTCAATCAAAATTGCACAAACAGTGATTCCAAAACAATTCCACATATACATACTACTCGTACCGACTCGTACATAGTTATTGTTATTTATTTGTAAACAATTAAACATAAACTTGATTATATCGGAAACTGTTTTATCACTTTGTTAAAGAAAAGTAATAGGTATTTGCACTAGTTTCCCGCATATGACGGAGATTAGCCGCCCGCAGACGCAGATGCATCACGGGTAGGTTGATGCGCAGAGTAGAGATAGAACACTATGCCGCAGCGCAAAAAGCAATATTTTGTTAATTGCTGTAACTCGGTCAGTATTGCAGATATCGAGATGATTTTTTCACTAAAAACTTCTGCATACTTATCACGACATATTGTTTCGATTGAATAGGCATATATCTTTTACAATAAAAAATTTTCTCGCGTGGTGAAAATTAAGGTGCACAAAAATGACGCGGTGTACAAAATTACAAATTTCTGACGCAGTTATTTTTCAAAAGTTAATTGTGTATAGAGGTTTGCAATCAAAAATGCCTGGAGAACATTTCAAAAAAAAAATTTAGCTTCCTAGCTGTCTCCAGAACGAAGATATGACGATGTAACCTGAAATGTTCGGAGTTTTCAATTTTTCGAAATTTTACGTAAAAATGCATTTTTCAGGGTCAAGGCCGTCCCAAATGAACGGGCGCCCTCCGGATTCGGATTCAGCGGGTGATTTTACATAGAAAACAGTCTTCAAAACAAGTGTGTCCTCGACTTCGGACTATCTCTTTAAATAAGCGCTTTTTTAGATAGCTGCTCCCCGACTATGTCCTATTGCTTTGAAAATTCAAAAATTATGAAGGTCGTAAATTTCCAAAAAGAGGTGCAATTTTGAATAAACAGACGTCTAGCATTTGTCTGATGTGTTTTCTATTTATCAAGAACTGGTTCTATCTCGCATAGAATATTTTTGTGGTTTCCTACATTTATTTTGGCAAACAACGAAATCGAAGGCTAATAAGTAACGAATTAGGTGCCTCCTTAACATACCTAATTAAAACTTTTATCATCGGAAAATTACAATAAGGAATACAACAAAATGTAAAAATAGCAATTATCAACAAGCCAGTCACATTTACCTATAAACTTTCTTAACAAACACAAAACAACGTAAGAATAACACTATACATGCATGACACTGTCATTTCTGATTAGTGAACTTTACACAAGTTTAAATGCGCATTTGAATCCTTGAAATGTCTTTTATAACAGGCAATCAAACATTAATTTATTACTAAAGACGACTAGGTACATTAAAAATGTAGTTGTCTACCTTTCGTCTACTAAAAATCGGCAATTACAAAATTAAGAACCACGTTGCGTTTTTTCAAGAAAGTTATGAAAATTGACTACAAAAATTCCTGAATGAAATTCATTCTGAAATTGTATGAATGTCAAAAACATGTTGACTGTCATTAGAAACTTTTATTAGAAAATTGCGCGATGAGCATAGAATGGTACAAGTTGTACACTACACTTTTTCGATTTCTCGAACGATACCAAATCTAATAGGCGGTGTCATTTAAACAAAAGGTCGTGGTACATTTTCTCAGTTGCTTTAATTTTTTTAGAACTAGAACTATTTATACTGTCAGAAGCATTCAATTATTCGAACTTGACATTTTGTCTATTAATACTCGTCACATCTAAAGTAATACAGGGTACCCAGCGACATTTCCATAGAACATACTATTTTTGTTACTAATCAATAGAACTGCCTGCCTACGCTTCACAAAAAATATGTCTTATTCATAATTGATGGCTCTTAAAATGACTCATCTGCACAAAAAGTGTGTACAAGCGCATTATTGATAAGCGATGACTTTTAAAAAGAGCACTTCTAGAGTATGACTGGAATGGCATATCACTAGGTATTTCAATTGGTATGTAGAACACATGGTAACCAAAGAAATAGGATTTAGATTGCAAAACTGCATGGAAAGCTACAAAGGATTACTACATGACAATACCTCCTCGTATTTTGAGAATGAAAAGTGTGGAAATTTTTACAAAACACTCGCTAGAAACCATGAAACCACAACCTTCTGATATGTAATAGTAGGAAGTATAAAATCCAAAGCACCAATTTCTGCAAATGGAAAATACCTTTTTAGTTAATTATTTAATATCGAGGAAAATTTATATAAAAGTTGTGGTATCGTATTTGACGCAATTTAATTTCATAAGTCGTATAAAAATTATGCAAATCTATGCAACCAATAAAATCCAATAAAAACATGCTCAAAATAATATAATGTTTGAACAAAGTAGTATCACCCTATATGTGGATACGCCATCAAATAATACTTGTGTCTAAACTTGATCTTGAATAACTAAACAAGGTCGGACTGGTGAACGACCCTGTATACATATGAAAATCTGTAACGCTTTATTTACAACAAAATTAAAAAACGAGTTTGTTGCGGAAATCAAGTTATGTGACTCATTTTAAATGACTCCGTAGTTTTAATATTTTCAACAGTTTTTAGGCTCCAGGCTAAAAAGATAAAACACTTGATAGTGTAGGTACCTGAATATTCAATTAAATAGGTACCTACTTTAAAGTTGTAATTGTACTTGTGATTCAGAAGTAATTTGCCCTTCAGAAGTCAAGCAACCTACGATATATAGGTACTGACTAAACACTATATTTACTGCGTGACCACGATATCAGACACCCTGTTAATAATAATTATGCTAATAATAACGTTTATTTAGCAAAAACGATGCTATACAACATAATACAAAAACGAATTTACAAAACTTACAGATAAAATAATTAGGAGAAATTTTAAAGAAATTGGATAAATGTGGAAACTGGGAAAAGGCTCTTAAAAACGTATGTATTGTTAGAATAATAAGAATTTACTTCCACTATAAAACAACTTTTACTATAAAAAATGTAATAAACAAAACGTGTAACACGCCAAACTCAAAATAACGTCCTCACTGTACGATCGTCAAAACTCCAGTCCCATCCCAGGATGTTGTTACCATCCTTATCGCCGCTTAACCCATTACGCCAACTCAGCATAACACTACTTCGTTATCCTTGCATCGCGCCGGACTCTCTCTCGCTCTTAGCAAAACACGTGTTGCTAACATTCGGCCATTCCTGACGAACCAGAGCGTCCCCGCTCCCGCTTACCAGGTATTCCAGCTGAAACTCGTATTAGGGCATTAGAATAAGTTAAACTCAATGTGAAAGGTATAAAGCGGCGACTACAATGTCATCCTCCCGTCAACGACCCCGGTGACGTCAGTCCTAACTGAAAATGTACATAAACTTGGCCAAGTTTGCAAAACACATAATACAATAAAATAAAGATAACATAATAAAACAAAAAAAACATATACCCACGCTAACTACCTATGGCAAGGCAGTTTTAACCGTAATCTTGTCACTCGTTATTCCACCAGCCATTCTCGGCGACAACCGAGCCCGGTCTGATGTTAGTCCATCCCTTCTTGCCCATCTCCTTGCTTAAACTGAGCCCGGCCTGGTGCCGTTCTACCAGCCATTCTCGGCGACAACCGAGCCCGGTCTGGCCACCAGCCATTCTCCCCATCTCCTTGCTAGAACTGAGCCCGGTCTGATGTCGTTCTACCAGCCATTCTCGGCGACAACCGAGCCCGGTCTGGCCACCAGCCATTCTCGTCTACTGCAAGTGATATGGATACCCTTTTCTTTTTAAAAGCAGATCCACGGTCTGACGTTCTCCGCGCCAGTCACTCCATCGTACCGAACGCGAGAGCGACTACACCCGGGAATGTCGGATACTGCGTAACGGTCATTTCCGAGCACCTTAGTAATACGGAACGGACCGCGCCACCTTGGTAATAGTTTGCGACTACTACCCGTCGCCGGAGTACTAGTGACTCGGATGAGTACTAAGTCGCCTTCCGCATATTGATGTGCTGTACTCCTTTTCTTATCGAAACGCTGTTTTTGAGCATCTTGATAACGCTCGTTGAAGCTCGTAATGCGTGCCCGAAGTTTCGTAACATCGACCGGTTCACGTTCTATAGCTTCCATTTTCCTCTGCACCGCGACCCTGTACCCCATTAATGCCTCGCTGGGTGTACATCCAATTCCCTTGTTGAATGTGCCATTCAACCCCAACTGAATGTTAGAAACATTATCGTCCCAACGCGTATCATCAGTATTAGCCCCCATTGTTGCGAGAGAATTTAGTATAGTCCGGTTGTACCGTTCCACCTGACCGTTTCCCCGAGGAAGGGCTACTGCATTAAAATGAACTCTAGTACCTATTTCTTGGCAAAAGTGATGAAACTTAGTACTAGTGAAGCACGAACCTCTATCACAGATAATGCGACGAGGGGCGCCAAAGACTTTCATCATATCTTTTAGGCATTTAATAGTCAATTTTGTAGATGTATCTTTCACGGGATAGATTACAACAAATTTAGTAAAGGCTTCTATTATTACGAGAACGTGCGTATTCCGTGCTTTAGTTCGTATGAACGGACCAAGGTGGTCTAGGTGTACCGTATGGAATGGAATGGGTGTTTTCTTAATCGGATGTAAAAGACCCTGTGGTTTGCCGGAGGGAGATTTGAAAAAAATGCAATTGAGACAATTATTTATATATTTTTGGATGAACCGTCTCATATGTTTAAACCAATACCGACTTGAGACTAGTTCGTATGTTTTCTCAAACGCGAAGTGGCCTACGTCGTCATGTGCCATGCGTAATATGTTAAATCGCGCAAATTTAGGAACCACCCACCGTAACCCGTGGTTTGTCACTTTATACACCTTTTCTCCCTTTAACGCATAATGATTAAAAATTTGTTTATTATTAGCAAAGTCGCCCGTTTGTAATACACTCTTAAGACCTTGAATTTCAGAATCCTGCATTTGTGCCGTTAACAACCAGTCCTCATCTGACACTACCATTGCGCATACATTTTTTTCATTGACAGGTGGATTTCTACTGAGAGAATCCACGTGCGCAATTTGATTTCCCTGACGGTGAATGATTGTAAATTTATATTCACTTAATGCGAGCACCCAACGACCTATTCGTGGATTAAGTTCATGTTTTGCAAACGTACTTTTAACCGCAGCACAGTCAGTAACTAGTGTAAACGGTCGGTCCAAGAGATATTGACGGAAACGCTTAACCGAGGATATTATTGCCAACGCCTCCAATTCAAAGGAGTGCCACTTTTGTTCCTCCGGAGTAGTCTGTCTACTAAAATACGCTACCACTTTCTCTCCTTGTTCATGCACCTGCACCAGTATTCCCGCTAGACCCCACCGACTAGCATCGGTGTATAATTTTATATCCAATCCAGGGTCGAACAACGCCAACACCGGTGCAGTCATTAAACATTGCTTTAAGCTTTGAAACGCCTGTTCCTGGGAATCTCCCCACATCCACGTAGCATTTTTCGTCAACAGACCACTTAAGGGCTTGGCTTTACTGGCATAATCCAGAATAAATTTCCGAAAATAGGACGTTAAACCTAAATATTGCCGGACTTGATGGACATTGTTTGGTTTTGGGAACTGTGCTACGGCTTGCAATTTCTCTTTACCTGGTTGAATGCCAGACTTGCTAATTTCGTAACCTAAGTAGTGAATTTGTGATTGAAGAAAAGCGCATTTTTTTAAATTTAGGGTTAGGCCATGAGTTTTAAAAATAGTAAGCACTTCCCGCAATATTTCTAACGATTCAGTAACGCTTTTAGCTGGAATTAGAACGTCATCAAGGTACACCACTACTTTACTAAATCGTAATTGGCCCAACGCAGCATTGAGCATTCGTTGAAATACCGCGGGAGCGTTCGTCAAACCAAAGGGAACTCGCAAAAATTCATAATGCCCGTCTTGTGTTATAAATGCGGTCAATGGCACAGATTCTTTGGCTACTGGAATATGGTAGTATCCGGAGAAAAGGTCGAGGCTGCTAAAATACTGAAATCCCGACAACCGTCTCAGCTGGTCTTCTATAACTGGTAGAGGATATTTATCAGGAATAGTTATTTTATTTAATTCTCGATAGTCTACACAGAGCCGTTTATCACCCGTTTTCTTGGTTACTAATAACACTGGACTCGCATACGGGCTATTTGATTCTTGAATAATTCCATTTTTTAGAAGTTCAGCCACAATTTCGCGGATTTTTACTCGTTCCGAATCTGCTAACTGTCGCGGCCGTCGAGCTATAGGTCTATCTGTAGTGAGTGAAATTTTCATCTCTGCTAAATAAGTGACTCCTATTTCATTCATATTCCGAGCGATACACTCCGAATACTCAGTCAACAAATCAGTGAGTGATTGCACAGCTTCGCAATTGTCAATACCTACATTAACTGTAGTAGATTCTATTAAATTAACGCTGCAATTAGTAACATTCTCAGAAAATGATAAAGTGACACCGGTTTTATTATAATTGATATCGTATAATTCCGTGAAATTTTGGCCGATTAAAACATTTACACCCATAACACTTTGTTCGATCACATACAATAATATTATTCTTTTGATACCGTCAATACACACTTCCTCGTGAACCTCTAACGTCGGTTTCAGTTGAGACCCAGTTATCGTAGTCAAAACAATTGCATCATCGCAAGGTAACATAGTAAGCAATAAATTCGTGGCTGCTGTTTTTGTTATAAGTGAACATTCACTGCCGAAATCTATGAAACATTTTATTTCATGGCCATTGATAAAAATTGTTTTAAAGAATTTTTCTGTATCACTTTTGCCAAGATAATTAATATTGTATTCTATGGGTAATTGCTATGCACGTACTGGACGGAATAGCGGACAGTTACGCTTGTAGTGACCAGTTTCTCTACAATGATAACAACGAATGCCTAACTTTGCTACAGGGTTGCCGCCACTAGAAACTTTTACCGTTCCTGCCCCCTTTTCCTTCACAGCGGGTACAATCCTTATTCTTCTCTCATCTAAGGTTTTAAAATGAGCAGCAAGAATACTAGGGTCTTTTATACCTGCTGTTTCTACTGAAAATTTTATTTGTTCATCGGGAATTCCTCCCATTATCAAATTTACTTGATCCTCGGAAGAAAGAGGTAATTTTAATTTATGAATTAATGCTAATTTTTCAAATGAATACTGGTAAAGAGACTGGTTACTTGTAGGGACGCAATTCAACATTGTTTTTAATAGGGTGTGTAAATCGCGTTTTGGTCGAAACTGACTGAATAAAAGGTCCTTCCACTCGGACCAGGTGAAAATTCGAGTCGGAAGTCCTCGGTACCAAACTTCTGCGGGACCTTTTAATTTATTAAGGGCTAAATGGCAAATCGTTCTATCGTTCCACCCATAGATATAGGCAAATTCATCTACCGCTCCCAACCACTCGACTACATTTTGGGAAACCGGATTGAATTCGTCGATTATATCGGTGTATGCAACACTTACCACTTGCGTATCCCTACTTTGGTTCCCCAGGGTCTTCACCACCCTTTCCATACCTTCGCAAATGGCGTTACCGAGCTGAGACACCGTCTCGCTCACTTCGCTAGGCAGTAAACGTCTCGAGTGTCCTCCCTCACTCCGGCCCTGGCGCTGCGAATGTCTTGAATGCCGTCCCTCGCTCCGGCCCGACCGCTGTCGTCCAGAGGACCGCTCCTCACTACTGCTCTGGCCCTGGGCACCCCGGTCAGCTCGTCGACGACGGTGCCGTTCCCAACTGCCTTCTCCAGATTTCCGTCTCAATGACAGGACCTCTCTTCGGCCGTGTTCTACCCCGAACTCATGGCCACATCTTCCCGTCTTAGACCGCGACCTCTCCCTCGGCATTCTGTTGTTGTTGCAAATAGGGCCAACACAATTATTATCCCTATTCCGTTGCACTACACCAACACCAACACCAATGGGTATTTTTCCACTGTCCACTCTGTGACACGTGTTTCTTTATCCCACTTCTGATGTTAGAATAATAAGAATTTACTTCCACTATAAAACAACTTTTACTATAAAAAATGTAATAAACAAAACGTGTAACACGCCAAACTCAAAATAACGTCCTCACTGTACGATCGTCAAAACTCCAGTCCCATCCCAGGATGTTGTTACCATCCTTATCGCCGCTTAACCCATTACGCCAACTCAGCATAACACTACTTCGTTATCCTTGCATCGCGCCGGACTCTCTCTCGCTCTTAGCAAAACACGTGTTGCTAACAGTATGGAGTACGGTATTGTACGGGTGCGAAACTTGGACTTGAAAAACAATGTTCTGCTCTCAAAACTCGTTTGTTCATTCGCCAATATTTTTTCCCGGAAGTATACAAACAAAGCTTAGATAAAATACCTAATTAAGTGTACCTCAAGATTCAATTGCTTGGAAAGTTATACTCATAAGTAATTGTGATTCAAAAATATTTGTCTACTGAAACGATGCGATACAACTCTAATAAAATAACTGTAAATCATACTGAAATCAGTTATCCCAAGCACGCGCCTTGCCGTTATGGTCAAGAGCTCCATGGGCCTTGTTAAATTAACGTTTTGATTTTTTTTATTTACAGTAAGGTCATTCTGTCGGTGGACAATTGTATAAAGTTTGTCCTTATTACCTGAACGAATCTATTACTGTATACCACGTATACAACTTCTACTGACAATTACTAAAAAGTACAACGCGTGACATAAGCTAAATGTTCATTCATGCCATGAAATTAATTAGTCACTTTTACGAATTTAGTTTCGTCGAATTGTTGAATACCTTTTAAGAAGAGAAGGTCGAAAGGAAGAAGCCTTAAATTGCAATCAGCACACAAACACGCCGAGTATGCAATTGCAACGTAAAAAATTCACTTGAGGGGCATTAACCATTTTTAATCCGATTCGTACTTATTTAATTCTAGTTGACCTTTTTTCGTTGAAGTTTAGTAAAAAATTGCAGCAGCAACGTTGTTGGTACAACCTGTACGTAGATTAGAAATTTCAAGAAACTAGAATACTCGAACAGAGAACACCTTCAGAAAAAACGGTCTAAGGTACTATCTAAAAATGTTTTTTGCACAAATTATCTTGAGCAAATATGCTCCTATGGACGTAACAAGTCGTCTGGACTGAAGATAAACAAATGGGTAAATATTTAATTTGTATACCCAACTTCATAGAAATTATTGGTGAGTGCAACGGTGATGGCAGAGTGAGTAGGCCAAATTATCGCTTGCAAACCCTGCTTAACACTGGGGAAAATCGAAGTTAATAACTGGGTCGGTGACCATGTGAGGACTTGTTCCGCCTATATAAATAAATTGTGTTGCATGGTTGAAAATCTGTAAGAGGCAAGATTCGAAATGGAAAAGTGTATTGAACGTTTTCTAGGTTACGTATTATTTGTTAGGTCTTTAAAATAAGTATTATTGCAAAAAAATACGCACCTGTCTATAAGATCCTTTTTCTCCTTTTTCTTTTCATAATTTGATTTATTTTTACCCCTATATACTAAAAACCTGCGTGATTGAAATATCTTCGTTAACATTCCCGTATTTCAAGCAAGAGGCAGGCACGTCTTCGGGATTCAGCCTCGCAATTTTATGAGGGATATCACTGGGAACTAACATTTGTAATTTTCCGTCTTTCAAGCACCCTCCTTATTTGGTATTCTATTACTTACTTAGGAATATTCTGGACAAAATTTAAGACATGTGACACTTGTCCGAAAAACTAAGAACAGCTGATTGGCAGTGTACTTCTGCGCAAGCGCACTAACGAAATGAAAAGATCTATTTGCATTTGTCAAACCGAAACAACTCCAGATGTATTTATTACAGACTTGATCTGCATGGACATTTTTCCAAACCAAAAATATTGTCCTATTTACATTAAAGTAATTCAAATATAGTAATGCGGGGGTGAGGATAGAGACTAAAATGCAATTTCGATTTCTGAACAAATTGCTACTGTTCCGCGTGGTTTACGTCCTTGGTGTGTTGGTAAAGTGCTTCCATCCTTACGCTTCGTCTGTACGAAACCATTTTTTTTTCTGTGGGTGATAGGTACTTAGACGCATATTCCATATATAGTCGCCAATGATATCCAGAATGAAAAGTGTATTTTTGAATCTCGAAGGATTTGGGAACTTGCTGTCGCAGTAAGTCACCGTCATCCACCATTCCTGTACCTTGAAAATTGAAATCTCTCTAGAATCTTCACGAAAGAAACTGCTGCGAATGCAGCAGCAATACTCATGTCGTCATATCCATCGTTTCTTCGTGAAGTAAGACATACTGAAATATGCCGAATTGAGAAAGTAAAAAATCTCAAATATCACCAAAACCGTTGGAAACACACCCAAATATATCCTATCTAATAAAAGTGATGTTAGTCGTGGAGAATGCGCAAGAGACACGTACCGTTTCGATTTAGCGAGGTCAGATTTTTCGTTTCCGTCTCTTTTTAATACGTACGAGAGCCGATCGCCAAAAGTGCGCGCGTCTGAACTATCACAGGTAGGTATCATGTTTGTTGTCGTTGTAAAAGTATACGCCGTCAGAAACAATTCAAAGTTATTGGACGCATGTACTCCGTAAGCCCCAGCCAAATTGAACTATTTCATTTTCGATTATTATTACTTCATATTAAAAGAGCAAACAGATTTGAAGATCTGAAAACAGTAAACAGAAAAATACAGGAATCTTATGTAGCAGCGTGTTTAAAATTAGGTCTTATTGAAGATCATCACGAGTGGAAAAGAGCCATGAATGAAGCTGAAATTTGGATGATGCCCAGACAGTTGAGATATTTATTCATTCGTATTTTAATGCATTGCCGACCAATTTATCAGGAAGAATTGTGGGAAGAATTTAAAGAAGCAACGTCACAAGATTATGAAAGACGTTACTGAAGCCTATATTCAAATTAGTTCCATGCTTTCTGCGGAAGGTTACAATCTTTCAATGTTTCCTACCATGCCACGACATTGAATATGCAAATGAAGAACAAGCAATAGAAATAGGATCACGACAATATAAACACCTAAATGAAAAGCAGAAAGAAATTGTAGATATTATTTTGGGTAAATGTGATGCAAACATAAATGAATCAGTTTCTGAATCTCCATGTTTTTATATAGACTGTCCAGGAGGCTCCTGTAAGACTTATGTTTATACAACCCTTTACAGCTTACTGAAGAGTAAGAATAAAATTGTTTGTACCATGGCCTTCACGGGCATAGGCAGCAACACTACTTCCTCATGGCAGAACAGTTCCTAAAACGTTTGGGTTACCTGTTCCTCTGTTTTTAGATTCATCTTCCAACTTTAAGAAAAATTCAAAAGAAGCAGATTATTTAAGGAGTGTAGATGTTTTTATTTGGGATGAAGCTCCTGTGGCGCCAAGGTATGCTTTAGACATTATGGACAGAACCTTACGAGACTTTATGAATTGTTATGTTCCGTTTGGTGGAAAAATTATGGTGTTGCGAGATTTTCGACAATTGTTACTAGTTAAAATAAATGCTACCCGCTGTAAAACAGTGAATTTAAGTATCAAATTTAGTTCTCTTTGGAGTTATTTCCGTAAATTTTCTTAAATACAAAATATGCGGGCTCTTCCACGGGACCAAGAATTCACCAAACGATGCTATTCTTCCTGAATATTTAAATACTTTAAACCCGCCAAATTTTCCTCCGCACGAATTGAAGTTGAGAGTTATATTGTATTGTGATGTTGGTTAGAAATCTCAGCATTAATGAAGGCTTATGTAATGGTACGAGATTGTTAATTTTACAATTGGGAGACAATATCCTACAGTGCAAAATTTTAATAGGCGATAAACATGGAGATATAGTTTTCGTTAACCGTATAACGTTGTACTGTGAAAATGTTTATCCTTTTACTTTTAAAAGACGAAAATAATTTCCCATTAAACTAGCGTTTGCAATGACTATTAACAAATCACAAGGCCAAACATTTGATCAAATAGGAATTGATCTCCGAAAAGAAATATTGGCTCGCGGACAATTATGCCTGGCTTTTTCAACAGTTCGTTCATGGGAAGGTTTGATAATTTATTTAGGAAATCAAAGAAATAGCCGTATAGTTCAAAACTACGTTTTCAGGGAATTATATCAGATGAAAATTATTCTGTAATCAGGCAATAATGCGTTGCTTTGAAGTCATGATTCGACTAGGGCAGTAAGCGCGCGAGATTACCTAGTCTGTTATCAGCGTTTGAAAATTTCTAACTTTAAATACCTACCAGTAATAGATAACTTTGGAGAAGAATTAAGTCGAGATTGTATTAGATAGGATAGAATTATTCGATAAGTTGTTAACACAAAATAATCACAAATTTTCTATTCTCGAAGAAACTAAATTACTGTACACATTGGAAAACGGTTATTAAGGGTGTAATGTCGCAAACGCGCGAGAAAACTTGGAGAGAGTACCATCAATTTCGGACTGTAGACGTACGCTGCCGACGTGGTGTAAAGAAAAGTGCGATTTATGCCACGAAACACACCTGCTATGAGTTAGGGCTGTAATTCAATGGAGCGGCAAATACCGCTTGAATGCATCATGAATGTCGACTCCCATTCATTTTGGTTGGTACAAAGAGGCGCCACTCTCGCGACATTTTGTAAATTCACTCAGGTAAAAAAAATCATAAGTTTATGAATGGCGTTCAGTAACTTGTTTAATATAAACATACTGAGTGCGAAAATACATTCGCCATCGTTGAAAAGTGGTACAAAAGTCTTGCCATTCACGATAATTGATTGTGCACTGAAGCTTCGTTCCTACTGCGTGTAGATTACTGCAGTAAATAGGAAATGCAAGAAATGAAAAAAAAATTAAAATGGTTCTGTGAAACGTTTAGCTGCTCATACCAGACAGGCAATATTCCAGAAGAATACAAACGGAACATCATAGTAGCTTTGCCAAAAAGGAAAGGCGCGGATACGTGTGGAAATTTTAGAACGATCAGTTTGACTTCCCACGTGTCAAAAATTTTAACTAGAATTGTGCAAAGAAGGAAGGAGAAAAGGGCGGAAGAAATATTAGGAGAAGATCAGTTCGGATTTAGAAAAAATAGGGGAACGCTCGAGACCATTCTACCTTTACGACTACTAATAGAAAAAGCAATAGAAAAGGGAAAGAGACCCTATAAAGGATTTTCAGATTTGGAAAAAGCCTTCGACAATGTGAAATGGAGGAAGATGTTCGAAGTGCTCAAAACGATAGGGATTAAGTATATAGTTAGGGAGTCGGTATAGTAAATTATGACTGTATTTTCTACCATGCCGGACATTATTAATCTTAATGTATGCAACAAGAGGAAGAAGAATATGACTATGAGAAAGTTGCATCTGAGTCGCACCGCAGATGGCGCTCTTAAGAAAAGTTTCGAATCGTCTGGCACCCACTCGCAACTATCTAATGTGTCTGGCATTGATATTTTGGCATTCTTCATAATACAAAAATTCAGTAAAAGAAAAATCTGTTGGTAGAAAATACGTCACGTGACGCTCCTGCTTAAGATAAGTTTGGGGTTCTCTGGCACCCACTCGCGACTTATAATGTATCTGATTCTTCTTTTACTATTTGTATCATGAAGAATGCCAAAATATCAATGCCAGAGGCCAGACACATTAGATAGTCGCGAGTGGGTGCCAGACGATTCTAAACTTTTCTTAAGAGCGCCATCTGCGGTGCGACTCAGATGCAACTTTCTCATAGTCATATTCTTCTTCCTCTTGTTGCATACATTAAGATTAATAATGTCCGGCATGGTTGAAAATACAGTCATAATTTACTATACCGGCTCCCTAACTAATAGGGATAGAAGAATAATTTATTCACAATCTACACAAAAAGCAAACGGCAGTTACAGAATTTGAGCAGGAACATAGAGAAGTAAATATCCGAAAGGGAGTGAGGCAGGGACGTGCGTTATCGCCTCTAGTTCTCAATTTATATATCGAAGATGCGATGAATATCGTTAAAGACATTAGAATAGCTGCTGGAATTAATATACAGGGTCAAACTATTAATATGCTCAGATTTGCGAATGATTAGCATCCAGCGATCCAGCAAAGAAGAATTAGGAAGGACTCTGAACGAAATGGAAGCGGTTTTGACGGAGGGCTATGGTATGAAGATCAATAAGAAGAAAACCGAAATTTTGTTGTGTAGGGGGCGTGAAAATAGGGCTAAAACTAAAATACAAATAGGAAACGAGAAGCTAGAGGAAGTCTCAGATTTCTGCTATTTAGGAAGTCGAAGAACTCTAGATTTAAGACAAAGAATAGCGCAGGGCCGAGTTGCATTTAAAAAAAAGAAACAACTATTATGCTCGGAAATGATAAAAGTAGAAACTCGGAAGAGGCTCTTAAAAACG
This sequence comes from Xestobium rufovillosum, assembly GCA_963966045.1. Classification (NCBI taxonomy): domain Eukaryota; kingdom Metazoa; phylum Arthropoda; class Insecta; order Coleoptera; family Ptinidae; genus Xestobium; species Xestobium rufovillosum. The sequence goes on along the minus strand of OZ014495.1, from coordinate 7,271,823 downwards.
TATGTATGGAGCACAGCAGTGTCCGGGTGCGAAACTTGGACGATAGAAGCGGATAGGAAAAAATTAGAAGCATTTGGAATGTGGTGCTATAGACGCATGACGAAGATACCGTGGGTAGATAAGGTTAGCAACAGAGAGGTATTAGAAAAAGCTGGAGAAAAGCGAAATTTATGGAAGACAGTAAGGAATAGGAGAGATAGGATAGTAGGACACCTTCTGAGGCACGAAGGCTTAGTTCGCAACATACTAGAGTCAGAGATAGGAATAAAAAGTGGTAAGGGTAGGCCGAGATTGGACTACTGCTCTCAAGTAGTTAGGGATATAGGATGTTCAACTTTTAGGGAAAAGCGTAGGTTAGCTCAGGATAGGAAAGATGGAGGTACGCGTCCAACCAGTCTTCGGACTGAAATCTTTATGATGAAGGGTGACAATTTATAATTGCTTTCTTTCAACCTTTCTAGCGGGCCCTTGTACCACCGTTCAATGATAAGGAATGTATTTTTGTACTCAGCAGGTTCATCATAATCAAATTCTTGAATGCCATTCATAAACTTATGATTTTTTTACCGTAAGTTTTTTTTACAAAATGTTGCATCTCTAGCGCCCCCCTGTACGAATTTTTTTTATCGGCAACGGTGAATACTCGACTTTTGTGATTGAAATAACTTGTCTCCAAATTTTGAAGAGTAAACTTATGATTTTTTTTACCTGAGTGAATTTACAAAATGTCGGGAGAGTGGCGCCTCTTTGTACCAACCAAAATGAATGGGAGTTGAGATTCATGATGTTTGGGGGTAAATTAGGAGGTCCCTCCAATCCCCATGCGTAAACCTATAATTTTTTTGGGGGTGTTTTATTTACACAATTTGACCCCTGTAGCGGGTCAGTGTCCCAGAATTCACAACAAGCGAACCGCGTCCGCAGGATTACTTTTCATTATTTAGCGCTTCCCACAAACCCCAGTCCTAAACCTATAATACTTTTTTAAGCAATTTTTTTACACATTTACAGGTCTGCCACACATCACTGTACCAAAAACAAAAACTGGCATGGGCATTTCTGTGCTCCACGACCCAAAAATCATAACATCTCAGGCATTTTTGGAGTAAACCTATTATGCAGAATTTTTGGTCTATGGGCTCCTGGTCTATAATGTTAACGTCCCTCGATATTTGGATGAGTTTGGAACTAATCGCTTTGGATGACCACAACACAATTATTCAAAACTCGTTTAATATAAGATATTTGGATGAGTCGAAGAGACCCATTCAAGGTCAAGACCCCATTTCGGAAACACTACCAGACCTACAAGTTTCTATTCTGGATGAATGGAAGCAGTTCCTACAAGCGTTGATTTCCAATATTGTCTGTAACATTTCAAGGTAAGGAATGCACAATATTAAAAATTGTTTTCATTTGCCCCAAGTCATTAACTACGGACTGGTGATAAAGTTCCATACAAAATTAATAATTTTGTTATTTAGTGCAGCTTTTTGAAAATCCTGAAACACGTCAAGTTTAGTTTTTAAAAAGACACTATTACGTCGTCATAATGCTTTGACAGTTGCACTTATTCACTAGAACTACAGCGTTGGTCTTTTTGTTTTTTGTCCAGCAGAATGCTAAATTAAATTCAAAGAAATAAATAATTAAATTTATTGTTAAAATTACGCTATAATCGATACAACATAAAGTAACAAAAACTGGAACTACAAAGCCTGCAACTGATTTATTATATCATTGATCTCTTCCACATGTTCGTCCGACAGATCTCCTTTAGTGCAAACAGCGCTCAGCTTCCTGACGTGCTCTTTTATTTGCTCTAAATGCAAACTAACTTGACTGCCAGTACTTTTAAATCTCTTTTGTTGCGGCATATCAATACTCGACCATTCGACGCATGCATGTTTGAAATTGCAGCTGGCCAAATATTTGAAATATTCCTCGCTATCGCCTGCGTCTTTACTCGAAAATTCATTTTTTATAAATTTCGAAACTAATTCTTGCAATTCCTTGGATGAGCCGATTGCGTCGTCAATCACCACTTCGTGAGGTGTTACGTTGGTAAATTCCACGAATATTTCCAGAACGACTTGTGTTATTATGGGATTGCTGTCTCTGAGGAGCAAGTTAAACATTGCGGAGATAGTGGAGAGCAGCTGATTCTTTTCAGGAGAATTGTCAATGGTTTTCTTCGTGAGAGTAAGCAGGATTTGTGTTGCGGGTAATTTTATGCTAGATATAGTCAGCAGTTTTTTTATCTGCGTCAAAATCTGGAAAAAAAGTTAATCTGCAGTTATGGTCAAGGTAAATTCGAAATCAAGGACAATGAAATAAACTGAGCTTGTTTAGCGCTTAAGGTGTTTTTACGAAGTGTCTATAAAATATCGAAATAATATATGGGGTGTTCCATTTGAAATTTTCAAGAAAAAATGCATATTGCGTAAGCTGTCCACCCTGTATGATATTAAGTTTTGTGACAAAAGTACTCAAGGATTTTACAAATAGAGCAGTCTCTGAACCTAGTCCAATAAAGAAATCTTAAATAGCTTCGACCAGTAGATGTCAGCGGCTCCTCAAAGTTGAGTCCACACTGGCACTAAAATGGTAATATCTTAAAATCGCTCACTCTAAACCCCATCGTGTAGTACACCATCTTTCATCAAATTTTATTGGGAATTCAAATATGTAATCAAGTGTGGGGCGTTCCATTTAAAAAAACGTAACTTTGATTTGGTGCTCAGAGTGTGAACACCCTTTATGCACCAAAATAATTTTATCAGAAGCTTCGTGGGGTTCTCAACATACGTGTAAAGTTACATTTTGATACCTTGAATAGAACAAGAGATATGGGCAGTCTACACACATAACACACTATTGGCCCAAATGGATTCTTTATAAGGTGACACAAAGTCAAAAAAAGAAAATCCTCAAAAACCTCGGGATTATTATAAACTTGACTCACTTCTATGTTGCAGGTGATTCGTTTGCTGAATTTTCAGACTTCTAGAACGGGCAGAGTGTAGGACAAGTACCTATTGAGATAAGTACCGTGGAACTAATGAACTACTTGTTGCTATGTAAATTTTTTACGTTATTTGCATCACGTGTTCATTTCCTTTACTTCAATAAAGTATTTGTAAGTATTTGTATCGTCAAGTATTTTGTTTATGCATTGCTTGAGTTCAGCCAACGGATACAATGATTATTAAAATATAGACCAACTGCGACATTGGTTGAAAACAAAAAAAAAACCAAGCTTAAAAATATTTTTGATTTTGTGAGCATAACAGGTAGGTATCGTCACTAATCGGCAGTAATAAGATTAAAAATTGAGAAAAAATGCTTATTACTGAAGTAGATATGTAGTTCTTCTACATTTAACATTGATCGTGTCATGAACTTTATCAAGAACACAACGTGTAGGTACTTCGTTTGAAAACTGTGCATTTCCCTGGTGATAAATATGTCAGTTTAATCGATATTAATAAAGGATAGTAATGGCAAGCTAAGTTCATTGTAAACTGTACAATAGAAGGGGGGAAACAGATAAATCGCAAACCTTGTTCGTGTTTCTAACTTGTAACTTGGCAAAACGACAAACACCAAATGCAATGCGATATTACTTTGCAAAAATATTAAGCTTGGACAGAAGTAGAACATCATGCATCCTCAACTACATATTTGCGAGCTGCACCCTCGGGAACCTGTTCTGTTAAATGGACAGATGCGATTCGAGCTTGTGCATCGCCAAAGGTTTAAGCAAGTGCTGGACCAGAGCACGTTACGATCGAACAAAAACCTGAATTAAACGAACACCTGTAAATCACGTGGATATAACATAAAAATGTGAAATAAATAAATATTCGGTTACGGTAAAATAATATTCCGTAATAATTATTTGGTGTTTAGGAAATCCCACAAACTTTAGGTAAATACAGGGTGTTTTATTAACAATGGGAAATCCGTTAACTGGAGATTCTACAGGTCAGATAATGACCATTGACTGCCTTATTCGAATGTTGATGGTTTAGGAAATACAGGGTGTTGAAAGTTACAATTTTATTTCCATTTTTTGCCATAACTAAGAAACTTCTTAGGTTGTCGGCTTGAAAATTTTCAATCCTATGGTTTTTCTTACTGGAAAAAAGATTCCAATAACATTTTTGACGTTGCCCATAGAGGGCGCTACTTATAACCTATTGCTTTGATAAATTGACCCATAACTTTTAACCATGTACATCTAACGTCAAATCGGCTCCAAAATCTGAAAGACCAACCTTTTTTAGATAATAAATGTATTCTTGTCTCATTTTGATATTCCAGTCCATTTTCAAGAAAAAAACGACTTAATGCAGATAGTGTTTAAATCTTAGAAATGAAACGCTTATTAAGTACTGCTAACAAAATAAATTTTAATTCAGTACAAACGCTTAGGTACAAGAAAAATAAAATTAGGAAACATTAAATTTTAAAGTAGTTGTTCGAAGTGTCCACCATTCACTTGGATACATTTTTCAATGCGTTTCCTGAGAGACCCCCGAGTTCTAAACAATGCCCCTGGATTGCTTTTGATTTCATTGGCAGCCGCTTGTATTCTTCGCCACAGCTCATCGGGTGAATCAACAGCTTCTTTATAAACAATATCTTTCATTCTAGACCACATCGAAAAATCCAGAGGATTTAAGTCGGGGCTTCTAGGCGGCCAAGCAAATTCACTTCCACGGCCATTCCACCGATGAGGAAAGACGTTGTCTAAGTACTCCCGCACCGGCTGGGGAAAATGTGCGGGCGCCCCGTCCTGCATGAACCACATATTTTCCCTTAAATTAAGTGGTACTTCTTCAAGCAGTTCGTACAAATTTTGCTGAAGAAAATTTAAACAAAGTGGACCGTTCAGATTAGGTGGAAGTTGAAAAGGCCCAATAAAGAAATTTGAAATTACACCGCACCAACCATTGATCTTAAATTCATGTTGGAAGTGTCTTTAACGGCATGGGGGTTTTCAGAATCCCACAAATGATTGTTTCGCCAGTTGAAAACAGTTTTTAATACTTTTGATCAATTTATGGAGAAGGTTAATGAAAAAGCTATTGGGTTAACACTGAACACTTTAAAACTAATGTCATATTACTATCGACTGTCCGTTTGTAAAACGTAGCTATCTAGATAATAGTTTGTTTAATGCGGAACGGCCTATTAGAACAAATTTGGAATTGAAACACTATCTGCATTAACTCGCTTTTTCTTGAAAATGGGCTGGATTATCAAAATGAGACAAGAATACATTTATTATTTAAAAAAGGGTGGTCTTTCAGATTTTGGAGCCGATTTGACGTTAGATGTACATGGTAAAAAGTTATGGGTCAATTTATCAAAACAATAGGTTATAAGTAGCGCCCTCTATGGGCAACGTCAAAAATGTTATTGGAATCTTTTTTCCCGTAAGAAAAATCGTAGGATTGCAAATTTTCAAGTCGACACCCTAAGAAATTTCGTAGTTATGGCAAAAAATGGAAATAAAATTGTAACTTTCAACACCCTGTATTTCCTAAACCATCAACATTCGGATAAGGCATGTTCGGGTCAATGGTCATTATTTGACCTGTAGAATCTCCAGTTAACGGATTTCTCGTTGTTAATGAAACACCCTGTAGATACCTACTATAAAAACGAAAACACCTTCAAATATTTGTAATTAAAGATTGCTTACCAATAGCAGTTCGCTGTTGCTGAACCATAACAGTAAACAATTCGAGCATTTAATCAACTTTTCCATAAAAGTTTTAAACAAATTGCTCGTTAGCAATGACGTGTTATTTACATCAAATTCCCACATTCTCGCTACGGAACTCGCAAATCTTTTTGTTTTTATGCCGAACAGTTTGTAATCAATTGTCGCCAATACTTCCATCAATGCCAACTAAAAAAACAAAATGCAATTACCGTAAAAAACTAATAATTTTAGTGCAATATTTTAAAATTACGGAATGTTTCGAAATAATAATCGGTATTACTTAGTCATAAATATTTCAGCTGCAACAGCACTGTGGGAAAACAAACTTTGATTCAAATGAATCCAAAATTAGCTTCTGCATATTCAAACGGTAGTGAGAAGTAGGGGCTAACGAAAATGTTATTAGTTTAAACAAAAATAGGTACGCCAGCTATTACGATCGCTTCACACTTCGAATTTTGAATGCTTTTTATCAAAAAGTCTCGCGAAAAGATCGGGAATTGCGAAAATGCCCGAAAATCGATTTTTCGTAAAATTTTGATTTGATTTGATCAATATTCGACCACTTTTAATACTTTTCTTGTTATATTTCAGCAACGAAAAGAGTTAGAAACCTGTCTTTTTCGTGGAATATACACTGAAGTGTGCTGATCATCACAGTGTACTCACGTTGCTTCTACAATTTTCCAATTTTATGAAAAAAAAAATTTCTTGCTAGACCACAAATTTGTGTAATGCATTTTTCATGTACCGGGTAAGTAATCTTATTTTTCGAAATTAACATATACATATGCGAGACCAAATACGGACAAAGGCTCGAAATTATTTTTGGTGAAGAAACGAAACATTAATATTGGTGCGGAAAAAAGTTACAGCGAGTTAAACACCAATCATTATTGTGCGCGCTAGCGACGTAAGGGTTCGCGCGCTTTTATCCTTGATACACACATAACCAAAACTCTTGGCCCCCTGAATTAATTTGAAACGTAAATAAAAATAATTCTAACAAATATGTTATTGAAATGCTTTATCACATGTAAGGTTATTTTCATGGCCAGAAATTAAATATAAGAAAACGTCCGAATTATTTTGTTGAAAAGACCAAAGTCTTCGCAAAATGTGAGAAACGAAGATGTCAATAACCAGTATGTCCTCCTCTGTTCTCGAGCAAAACATTAACACGTCTGCAAGGGGGGTTATCTCTATTTAAAATGGCCCTTTTTAGCATATCCCACACGTTCTCACAAGGATTCATGTCAGGTGAGTTTGCTGGCCAATTCATTCTTTGAATATTCATTCCTCTCTCCAATTCAGTTTCACAATGGAAGGATGATTGGTTGGATAATGTTTTGGGCGTAAATGTTTCCCGTCATGGTTTGCGGCACGTGAATAAGTGAAGTGAGGCGACCATACATTATACACCTCCAAAACATTACTGTTCCGTCTTGATGAGGAACAACTTCTCTGGCAAAAGCCAGACTCTTTCACGTCGATAATCACTCACTAAGCCCAATTATTTTCTCATCAGAAGAAATGATATTGCGCCACTGGGGTAAAAGCCAGCCCCTATGTTCCTGTGCCCATTGTATTACAATAACTCAGTTCTGTAAATGTAAACATTTTACTTGTTCTTTACGATGTGCATGCATGAAATCTAATGTGCAATTATCATGGTTATGTGAGGGGAAATGCAGCGTATGTTCGCCTGCACCTAAACCACTCCTACACGGCTCAGCGCCGCTAGAGCGCACAAATTATTTATGTTTAACTCGCTGTAACTTTTTTCCGCAACAATATTAATGTTTCGTTTCTTCACTCAAAATTCGAATCCGGCAGGTCATTTTACATAAGAATCAGCTTCATTTTCTTGTGTGTGTTCGAGTAGTATAAAGGGTGTCGAATTGGAGCACCTTGCTCCCCGACCAACTTTTGTATTTTAATAAAGAAACTTTTACAGCATAATGGCAAATGCAAAGCTAGAGCTTACAGATTAAAATTCGAACAAATTAGGTACCTAATAATATTAATAATTATTTTCGTAAATACCTACTTTGCAGCATAGAGAATTCCGTATGCCAAATTGCCACCAAATTGGGCAAAAGATGAAAAAAATGTCTTGCGAATAACCCAAAAACACGTACGCATACGAAAAAAAAATGTTTCAAATAGAAACAAAAATATTATTTATTTGTTCCGGGCTGGCTGCCACATCGTCTAATAGGTGTACTAAAAGGCATACTTAACAAGTTTTACAAAAAAAACGGGAGGAAGAGCTATTAGAAAACTCTTAATTTATTATTTTATGTATTATTTTTTATTATGTACCTATCGCAGAAACGGTTCCTTACAATAGCAATAAAAGAAAAAACAACAAAACCTAGCGTGCAGCACGTCAAGTATTACTAAAAGAATATTAGGTAGTTTCTAATTTGACAATAGGCACTTTCAATTATTATACGTAAATATTTTATTGCTTCTTGATAACTATTACAACTATTAATTTTTAAACTTAATGCAACCATCAGAAGCGTGCTGGGCATGACTTTTAATATATCTACATATGAGGGAAAGTTGGCAATCTCAGTACCAAAGTGGATAAGGCAAGTGTATCAACTCCCATGCTTACAGTAGAGGAAAAGGTGAGCAGTATTTGTCCGAGCTTATAGGCAAGAGAAGGGAAGTGCGAGAGGGGAATCGGGCCGATTTTTCATATTTCTCGCGTAGGAAATGCGGCGCGCTCAAAATGTATCATGTCATAACTCCCTCAAAAATTGTCTTATCGAGTTGCAATTTTCTTAAAATTACTTCCTAAACTTTCAGGATGCTCCCGAAATCTTTCAAATTGCAATTACGTAATTACTTTTCATTCCGCTTTGAGATTTTCGAGACGTTGTGTTTTTGGTGCAGTGGAATTTTCACCTATCGAGGAACTATGCTCATTTTTAGAATTTGGACAAACTTCCTGCGGCAAAGTTATAGAGAAAGGATTGAATTTTATTTTACACCAAGATTGAATTCATTATCTCGCATAGAAAAAAAGTTATGGCGATTTGAACACGCCGGAAGTTTGTCCAAATTCTAAAAATGAGCATAGTCCCTCGATAGGTGAAAATTCCACTGCACCAAAAAGACAACCGCTCGAAAATCGCAAAAAGGAATGAAAAGTAATTACGTAATTGCAATTTGAAACATTTCGTGAGCATCCTGAAAGTTTAAGAAATAATTTTTAAAAAATTGCAACTCGATAAGACAATTTTTGAGGGGGTTATGACATGATACATTTCTTACGCGCGAAATATGGAAAATTGGCCCGATTCCCCTCTCGCACTTCCCTTCTCTTGCCTATAAGCTCGGACAAATACTATCCACTTTGCTCAGTACCAACCAAGGAGCTATAAAAAGCAACACTTTCCGTTTTTGACAGTTTTGCTAATTTGGCTAACAGATACTAATTTCACTAACCAGATCTTTAAAAGCCGCCAAAGAACTGGAATTCCCTTGAAACAAATCCAAAGACTCAAAAGCTGCAATTATAAGATTTTCTACCAAATATCTGTGCGAGACAGGGAACTTCTTAAGACCGATGATTTTCCAAACGTGTAAATTGCTTTCGAAAGGGTATTTCTGCATAAACTTTTCTTTCTCTTCCACGTCCAAAATCTCGTGCAACATTCTAATCAAAAAGTTCAAATGCACAAACTCGGGACGTTTTAAAAAATGCGTCCCGGTAATCATCTGCGTTTTGTCGACGATGTTGCACAAAACGTTGTAACGAGCACGTGAATTTGCGTTCCTGAAACACAATAAAAACCAAACAAATTATGCAAAGTAGCGAAGAAGTTTGCTTTAAAAATTTGTGCGTATGTGTTACTACACTAATATCTTACGTTAATCTGATTTATCAACAAAAGGGTATTATTGCATTAGATTAGTTTAGCAGAAGTGTTCAAAGCAGACGCGCACTTTAATTATTGTTGTATTCACGAGATTTTGTACTCTCAGTTCTCAGACATAGTTAGTGCAAGCAACATTATTACAGGATATCCAGACATATGCTCGTAAATCGTAGTCAACACTAGGGCTGTGCGATTTGTCAATTGACGAATCGATTTTCTGTTTTAAATGGATCTATCCGATTAATCGATTCGACAGCAAATTGATCTTCCACTGACAGTGGCAATTACAGAAAATTTCATGTGCTGCACTGACGTCAGTAAAATCACTACCAGTGGCCCTCAAAAGATGCGCAATGTTGTGTTGTTTTATACACTGCCGGACAAAAAAAAACCGGACACATGTTTTTATTTTTATTTTGAGGCCCTACAATATTTTTATGTTACTTAACTTACGCAAATAATTAACGATTGCCCTACTAGTGAGGAAAAAGAAAGTTTTAGCTGAATATTGCACCTTTCGTAAGCCTAAACAGCCAAATCCGCATTTTGACTCTTCATGCATCTTTATTGAAACATCAAAATCTTTTACCTTATTGGGCTGCTCTCTATTTTCTATTGGTTTTTTGGTGAAATTTCATTTATAAATGTCAGCTTTTAACATTTTCCATACAATGCACCCCGAAATTTGTTCACAAATTGTTGCTTTAAGCCACGATGGCCGAAGAGTGCGGTATATTACTCAAGTGCTGTACCAAAGACGTCTAGCATGGACCTAGCGTCCTTATGGAACAGCTGATTTTGTTTTGAAGCCTACACGTTCGTTGGCAAGCGGGTCGCGGGGATCGTTGTTTGTTATTATATTCAAGCAACGGACCAAGCGAATGTTCCGCGATATTATGTTGCCGCGGCGGCACCTGTTCACTACACAACTGGTCGGCTGTTTTGTTTTGCCTTTTCCACACACAAACGCTTAGACTGTGAATATTAACCCTGCTTCAATCGAAAATGTAAATAACTAAGTCCCCTCTATAAGTCTTTGGTATATACCCCGTAACACAGTGCAAAATGTACTCTTGCGATTTCGTGAAACTCATGGGTTTGTAAAGAAGGTCGGATCTGGTCGTCCACGGACTGCGAACAATCAAGATGTCCGTTTTCTCCATGTTGCTTCGCTGCCGATCGAGCATTGCCATCACCTATTCTTGCTGGACGGTTAGCCGAAGTTCGAGGAGTGGCAGTTTCAGCCAGAAAAGTTCGGAAAAGGCTAAACGAACATGTTTTGACTTCAAGAAAGCCAGCTACGGGTCCCCTGTAGACCGTAGAACATCGCAGAGCATGACTTGCATTTGCGCGGCAATACGTAAATTGGGACGAACATCAATAGAGGAACGTGCTCTTCTCGGACGAGTCAAGATTTAGTGTCAGGTCACCAGATGGACGTGAAAAGGTGCGGCGAAGACCAGGGGAGCGGTACAGTCAATGTTGTATATCTCCCAGGGTCAGTTTCAATGGTGGTAGCATTACGGTGTGGGCCGGAATATCTCTGAGGGCTCACACAGAATTGATTTTCATTTAGAATGGAACAATGACTGCACACCGATACATTGTTGAGTGCCTGGAACCCCATGTCACACCATATATGCCATTTAAAGCGGACAATTTTGTGTTTATGGATGACAACGCCCACCCACACACAGCAAGAATTGTTACCGAGTACCGTGAAGAGGTTGGTATTGGATATCTCCCATGGTCAGCCAGTAGTCCAGACCTGAATCCCACTGAACGTCTGTGGGATAAGCTTGGGAAAAGGATTAGACGTCGCCAACCCCTACCAGAAACATTAAATGGCGCTTCAAGAAGAATGTGAACAAATACCCCAAGAATCTATTGATAGCCTCATTTAGGGCATGCCACAACGTTTAAGGGAAGTAATAAGAGTTCATGGTGGTAACACCCATTATGAATTTGGTTCTACTAGTGTGCTTTTCCTTTTAATATTTTTTTTATTTGTCTTTTCAAGATCTTAAGCAACAGGTTGATCTCTAAAAAATACTTTTGTTAGGTTTTTGTTGACGAATCATTTTGTTTCTTGTTTTTTATTTATTGTTAAGATGAAAAGATAAAGATAAATATCATTTCAAACCGTCCGTTATTTTTTATTCACTAAAATAGTAAGTCTGAGAGTGTCCGTTTTTTTTTGTCCGGCAGTGTAGGACACCAAGTATCTATTCGAATCTATTAATTTTAGAGGCATCGAATTTTATTCACAGTTATCAAAAGTTTCCGAGAATATAAATTTCATGGAAGAATTCGAAAATGCAATAATATACACAGTTTAGTATAGGGAACTTTTAAACCGCGGTAGTTAGAAAAATGCTCAAATGGGAAAAAATGTTGCTTATTATAATTGTAATTTAGCAGTACCAAGAGAACTTTGGAACCTATTTCTGTTTCTGAGAAAATCGGAAAAAGTGAAAATGGCCGAAATATTGTTTTTGTTCTAAAGCCCGTATTTGTTGATATTTTGATACGAAATTTTAAAGCAAGTTATGCTTGAAAATTCTTAATAGGCCGGTGTAGAAAGTTTAGATGCTGACAGAGGACTTTTTGAACAATTATTGAACTAGATAAGAAAAGCTGTGGCATTCTTAATGGACTGTTACATCTTAGGGACAAATTTTTCGATTTCTATTGTTAACTAAAGGTTTTTATGCCGACTATTATGCATGGTCGAAGAGCTCTTGAAACAGTCTACTCGAATATGACCAGTACCAATATGGCGGCCATAAGAAAAAACAAACTCAACCTCTGGTACGCTTAAATTAAACACCCTGTATAAAAATTGATACCACCGGCCTGTTGAGAATTTTCAACCATAACTTGCTTTAAAATTTCATATCAAAATATCAACAAATAAGGGCTCTAGAACAAAAACAATATTTCGGTCATTTTCACTTTTCCCCGATTTTCTCATAAACAGAAATAGTTTCCGAAGTTCTCTTTGTAGTGCTAAATTACAATTATAATAAGCAACATTTTTCTCCATTTGAGCACCCTTGTAACTACCGCGGTTTAAAAGTTCCCCATACTAAACAAATTAAGTGGGACACTGTGTATATAAGCAAATTAATATCGGGCTTCAAGTAAAAATTAGAGAAAATAAAAGTGCGTACATTAAGCTTAAACACCAGCAGTCAATTGCAAATAGAGAACACCAATCATTTTCTTCTAGCACATTTCTCAAAAAAATTGTCTCCACACTTTCGTAACAAAACGCATGCGCCACGACACATGCTGCAGTATTAATCAGCAACTCTTCGTAGAAGCTTCTACCGTCGTCTTCTGAAGCTTTTAAATTCCACAACAATTCAACAAAACCTAAAACAAAAGAAACACTCTAGGTTATATCCCCAGACCTTCAAGTTTTATCGGATAAAATTTACGTAGGTAGTTTTTTCCAAGCAAAATTTTATAGTTTGCCTACGCAAAATGTACGTGATAAAATTTGAAGATCGAGAGGTATATGTCAATATTATCTCAAAAAAAAAACTTGTGCGTGTCAGCTCCGACGCACGACTGGAGTTTACTCCTTACGAACGATTATTTTAACTTCAATCACTTGATAATAGGGTACACGCGAATGTCAGTTTTATACCCAAATGTGTATTTATCAGATGGTTTATGTTCGAAAATGTCCAACTACATCAAAATATAAATTGTTTATAAATTCAGTAATTAAGTGACAATCTGCTAAACGTCGATCCCACTGGCAATGAAGTAAATACTTTTCCTGGTGTTCGAATAGGCGTTGATTCACATTTCGGCACTAAGCAATATTTGGAGTATTTAATATTAGGTTTTCCATATTAAATCAAAAGATTCAACAAATTTAGGAACGAACAAACACAACAAATGCTGACTTTACAACGCCAACTGTCATATCTACTCTATGCCACTCTATTTTCACTATTTCCGTGCTCTATGCAGTCAGACATAAACAGCCGTATCCATAGATACGTACATAATTTCAATGTTACAGGTAAAGTAACTCCTTATTTTAGTTAACGCGAAATGTAACGCTTGATTTTACTACTCATAAAATTTCCGTACCGCGGGCTTTAACTGAAAATCGATTCTTAAGGAGTAAACTCCAAAAATAAAAAATACGGGTCAGCTTTATCTTTATTTCTGGATCCAAAAATGTATCAAACCAAAACTGGTGGAGGACCCTATCCTTATAAAATTTCGAATAGGAATACATATATTTCGATACAATTTTGTCAGCCAGGGCCCGTTTTTAACTCTAAAACAACTGCTATTCCGGCTCAATTAACAAAACATAACAATATAGTGCAGCTTTCAGCAACACTGTTTGCAAAGAAGGCAATATAACAAAGTATTTAAGTACCATAACAAAATAATTACAATCATGGGAGGCTGATGTTTGAACCATTTAGCACGTCAAGCTGTAAGTTTGAAAATTTGCAAATGCAGTAAGCATTCTCTGAACTCTGAAGACAAAACATTCTCCCACACTAAATGAATTTGTTGCAATTAAAATGTGCATAAGTTTCCCAATACCCAATAGACTGCTTCTTAGAAGTGATTTCTGCACATGTTAATCAAATAAACTTTACTTTGGCATTTTTCATCGACTATGGAGAATGTTTTTTAAGGTCATTTACAATTTCTGATATGGACGAAAATATTATTTGATTCCTGTCTGCTTTTCCTCTGCACTTTGTTGAGACTTGAAGACACATATTAAAAAAATCATTAAAATCCATTGATTTTTGCGAGAGTTATCGTAATCCAAAAAATCCGGACTGACAAGGGCGCACACACCTGCACACGCACGAACAGACGGCAAACCAAAAACAACTTTTCTTGACGTTTTGAGGTTGTAGTATAAGCACGGAATGGTTAATATTTCCTGTGTTTAATATTCCATGGCATAGGTATAAGCTGGAGGAAAAAGGTTTTTAGTTTGATTCTGGCTCAAAATTATAAAGACAATTTTTATCACATTCACACGATTTAGCATTGTTAGAAAAACATACCAAAAAACTTTTTCCGGTGAACTGTCCCATAAATTTAGCTGTCGCACCAGCTAAGTTTATTTTCAGTTGTACAGCATGTCCCATATTTTATGTCAACAGCTCAACTTCATTATTTCAAATAGAACACTATACGTATTTGACAGCATTTTCAGAATCCTTGATTAATTTTCCTAAAGAGGTTGTAAAATGTGATTTTCGTCTAAACTTCATATTTTCGAGTTGCAGACATTTTTTCTCGAATTTTGACATATTACAAAGCTATTTTGGAAATTAAATACGTATACTTGGGTCGCCGAACAGGCGAAGTGATCACTCTGCAAGAACGTGCTCTAGCGGGGCCAATATGAATTTATGACGACCGAATTGGAGTGATGCGACTTTGTTGGTTCTAAAGAAAGCGCATCACTGCGGTTGGGTCGTCCTAAATTGATAGTGCTCCCGGCTAGAGCTCATGCTTGCAGGGTGACCACTCCGTCTGTTCGGCGGCCCAAATATAGGTATCTTGCGATTAAATAAAGCAGTGGCACTTTGGTAGACTGAAAATAATATGTGCTAGAACAGGTGTTGCCATTATAAAAACTCAAAAATATTATTCAGGGTATTGGCAATTAGGTACATGACCGAATTAGAAAAAATTCAAAACCCTGCAATTTTCATACTTATTTTAAATATTGGTAAACTCCATAAAATGTTCTTCCCTATAATGAAACTCAGAATATTTAATAGGGCTAATCATTATAAAAAATGCTGAGGCGCATGCGCGATCGCGCCATGACATTTTCGGACAGATGTCAAAGCTCTGTATTGTTTGGAAGTGTTTATTTTAAATTCTTTGGTCTATGCAGTAAAATTTTATTGTAAACGTGCAAAATTGGTATGGAGCAACCAAACTTTGTGCTTTTGGTGACTGCAACGGCTCTAGCAGAGTAGCTAGGCCAAGCTATCGCTTGGGATTACGATTTTATCCATTTCCCAAGCCCTGCCTAACACTAAAATCAAAGTTAATAACAGTAGCGTAACTTCAAATTAGGGGCCCGCCCGCAAAATTTCGCAAAATTTCGGATTAAAGTAAAAACTGTATTAACAAAAAACATAATTTTATCTGTGAAAACATTTGTTTCCGGAATTATTAAGTGAAGCACGGGGCCCCAAAAGCGCCGGGGCCCGCCCGCCGTGGCGGGCTTCGCGGGCCCGTAATTACGCCCCTGATTAATAACCGAGTCTGTGACCAAGTGAGGACTTGTTCCGCCTAGGTAAATTGTGTTAAGTGAATGAAAATGTGTAAGAGGCAAGATTCGAAATGGCAAAGTGTGTTGGATATGTTTCCAGGTTCTGCGTCATTATTTGTTGTCTTTAAAATAAGATTTATTTGTAGTTACATACATAGGTATACGAGTATATTGCAGAAAAATACGCACCTGTCTATTAGATCGCTTTTCTCCGCTTTCTTTCAATAAATTGATTGATTTTCACCGCTACATATTAAAAACCTGCATGATTGAAGTATGTTGGTTGACATTCCCGTATTTCAAACAAGAACCAGGCACGCCTTCGGGATTCTGCCTCACAATTTTATGAGGGATATCACTGTGGGAACTAACATTTTCCGTCTTTCAAACACCCTCCTCATTTGGTATTCCACTATTTACTTATGAATATTCTAAAAGTTTTGATAGTGACATTCGTCCGAAAAATTAAGAACAGCTGATTGTCAGTGTACTTCTGCACATGCGCACTAACGATATGAAAAGGTCTATTGTCAAAATTACTTTGGAGATTAGAGCTGTCAAAATTGGAAACAAACGTTGCTAATAATACGATTATCAAGTTTAAACGAAAAATTGCCTTTTACAACCTCGTCCTAAAATTAATTATGAAATTTGAAAACGAAGTTAAATACAACAATAATAATTAGCAAACGAGAAATAATAATGTTATACTACTGCCCCGCCTGTATATTTTTGTATGTTTTGTGGTTCTCTGGATATCAGCACTTATTGTTTTGCATAATACACTAAAGTGAAAATATAAACTTTTGCATTTATTTTCAAAGCCTGGACTATTTAGTTTTCTGTGTAGAAAATAATCAAGTAGAAACAATACATCTTTATCATAAACATAGTCAGGAATTTGAATTAATTAAAAAAAAAATGGTTTACATTTCATGTTTTTAGTTTATAACAATTTTTTATCTGTTTTCTTTTACCACCTGTTCATCAATCACATGCACAGAATGGAAAACACAATACATATGTGTTTACAAATTTTTGTTGGAAATAAGTATTTCGTACAATTGCATTACTTCGACTTTTTAAATATTTGTCACGCAGCAATCAATGTTGCTAAACAAATTTGCATGCTATAGATCATACTTTAGTGCATAAAAGTGGAAAACTCGAGCAAATTCATATAAAAAATTTCACCTTCTAAAATGTTAGAATTAAAAGCGAAAATTAAATTAAATAATAATTTATTATTCCAATCATTTAACCTAAAACTTCCAGTGGCTGACTGAGATATCTATAGTTAATTAATTTGCAGATGAAATTTTTCTACCTATGTACAAGGAACATTCAAAAGATTCATGATTTAAAAATTATTTTTGAAGTTACGCTTCTTTAGGCCCGTTAACAAAAAGAATGAGAGTGAAATTTAACGATGCGCGCGCACGATGCAACAAAAATCGACAGGACGAAGTTAGGTGCGTTATGAAAGAATGATGACAGTGAAATTTTACGATGCGCGCGCATGATGCAACAACAATCGACAGGATGAAGTTGCTCACTAAACCTACTTACAGTTTAAGAAAAAAGGCTACCAACAAAATATATTTACATGCGTGTTATTGACATAAGTACAGGCACCAGTTTTTTTGTATACTTACAGTCTTTCACACATAAAAACAGGTAATCTAAGTACACCGGAAACTCAAACTCATTTCTTAACATTTTGCTTTCGTCCCTTAGTAAGAGTTGCACTATTTTATTCGCTGTCAATAGAAATGGAAAATGGTTTTCGCCAACAATATGGTCCAAAATATCTTTAGTCGACAGAACCTACAAGAAATTTTTTTCTGTACAAATTATATTTGAAAAGTTTCATTTAATTTATCTGATGTTCTATGTAGGCATTAAAGCAAATTCAAATGTTAACTCTTAGGCCGATCAACCATGTTTTGAAACTTGGTTGGTCCCCAAAATCATTCGAATATTACTTAGAATACTCGGCCAATTTTTCAAAGCGTAACATGTGACTTACACAATTTTACGGTAAGTGTAAAATTTACCAACATCAGCATTATTAACGCAAATGAAGTTTACCTTGTATAATTGAACTTTCGTAGAAAGCTTTTCTAGCAACTGGTCGTCAGTGCAATGGAACAAACTTTGGGCAACAGTTATAACTTCACTTGAATATCCTTTATAACGGAGATAAGACAGAGCAATTCTGAAAAACATTAAATACAAATTGTGCGTTAACGTTTATTCTTAAAGTATCGGTTCATTACTTATGAACTGAAATGATAATTGTTAAAACAATTTCAGTATAATCCTGCAGATTTGCTTCAAAAATTTCGCATAATTTCAAAGCAATTTTTAATAGAAGATTTGTCACTTTCACATTCTGTAAGATGTTCTTCGTATCAGATTTTTCCTAAAAAGACGTGGTATTAGAAAAACAAATGTAATTGTCGAGGAGCACTCCAAAGTGCATACAATATTCAAGCAGACTAAAACTGTTAAGATTGATTCCTATAGGACTTTTCCAAGGAATTCAGTGGCGTACGTAGTTTTTTCTAGGGGGCGAATTTTTTGAGTTATGACAGCAAAACAAATAAAACAAACAAAAACAAAAAAATTATAGGAACTGCTCAAATTGATTGCCATGTTTTTCAACACATAATCTACATCTTTCAATTAATAGATTGATGGCATTAATTAAAAAAATAGGATGGGCTAGCAAATATCGGAAAGCTACATGTGTTGCCTCTGCTAGCTCGGCTTGATTGTTGTATCTTCGTATGCATATTTTTTCTTTTAAAAATGCCCAAACAAAAAGTCTAATATACTCAGATCCGGTGATCTTGCAGGCCACAATATAGGTCCATTTGTATCCAACCATCTACCCGGAAAATGATTTTCTAAATAATTTCTAACTATTGCAGAATTCGTCGCTATAAAGACAAACTGGTGTATCTCAATAATTGGCATTTCGAGATACATCGTTTTGAATGTTCTGTGAGCGTTATTTAATTGACCATACAAATTTTGATAAAAAAATCACAACAAGGCCCGCTAAGTAGGCCATTACAAGCAGGCGTGCAACAATAGAAAACTTGAATCTGTTGCCGAGGTTATGGGAAAAAGTCCCAATGAGATACGCCCTTTTGTCTTTTTAAAAAATATTCCGTTGTACTAGTTACGCCACTAAGTTTTCAAATATTTTGAGCTAAAACACGCATTTTGCTTTTCAAACGTATATTGTGAACATTGAAACATAACATTATAACAGCAACCGTAGGTAATAACATGGAACGAAAAATAAAATTTAAAGTGGTAGCTTTTTATAAAACTCTACATGTTCTGGCATATTACTAGTGTTTGCCCGTTACATAGATCCATTAAATTGTAAAATTTTGCTGAAGCTAATTTGGGTGGATGGGCATTAAGTTGCTGTGGTTGTGTAATGGGGGAAGTGGTCGTTCTTTTTAGAGTTATTCTTCGGTACCCTGCGGCAAGGTGGCTAGTTTTAAACAATATTTTATTTAATAATGTTTTGTCTACTTTAATTTCGCAAATATCTTTCCAGTTTATGCTATTTCCGTTGTCAACTTCTCTTACTAATAGAATCTTAAGATCTGAGGCCATTTGCTTAAAGTTGAGAAAGTCATCGGATTTCAAACTATGCACGATATATATGGGTGTGATCAGCGGGCTAACTTGAAAACAGTGGTAAGTTGTGAGGGTAAAAACAAGTCGCCAGCTTTTACCAAGGCTGTATGTATTGCACTGTGTGCCGAGTCGCCCTCGTTCTGTCCGTGGTAAGGTTGAAAATTTTTTCATGAAATCGTATTCACATTCAACGATTTGTTGAGAAAATGAAGCATCATTACTACAATAACTGAATTCTTGTTTTGTCCGCTGCATGAATCAGAATAGAGCGATACATGCTTACGTTTGTTGTCCAAACATTGCAGGTAGAAATAGAGACAAGATCCTATTTCAGAAGCGCCTCTCTTGCTTTGGGCTCCAGACCAGGAGAAACAGTCACATTTTTTTGTTTTAATGTTATAAACTGTTAAATTATAATTGGATAACCTTCTCTTGTAAAATAATTTGCTGTCATATGTTTGTGGCAAAAAGATTACCTGCTGCAAGTCAAATACTGCACAAGCATTTTATTCATTTCTATCTAACTTTTCGTCTTCTTTCTTTTTCCAGATACAAGTCTTTTCGTCTCTGTGTCTGCTATAAACCTCCTCCAATTCTCTCTTCTTTTCAATATCACCTTTCTTGCAAGAATTACACAAATTACACTGATCTTTTTTGGGGTGGTGGAAGGATAAATTTAAACTGTTAAATATACGTAGATACACCGGATAACTAACTGGACCATTTTACCATTTTCTTGCACAAACATATGGCGCATTTTTGCTTCTGACAAATCCGGGTGTAAATATATTGCGGCACTAATGAGATTCCATTTTCGGAAATCGCTGTATGTGTATCAATATATTCTCTGACAACGTACATTTCCGCATCGGGGTTTTAATCTCCTTTCAGACACCGCCGCGCCAGTTTTTGGACGAATATAACTTTCGCCCATATTTTTTTGAGATTTTGCAACTTTTTTCTTATTTATCTTTCTTTCATTACGAGCAGGTACACCATTTTCTCTATTACTTCCTTCAACCACAAAGTCTTCTGGGGCTCTTTGCACAAGCGGTTGCTGAGTTGCATGCTTAGCTTCGCAAGATCCATTATTTGTTGTGTGCTCCCAGCAGAGCAAAAGTAGACAACGTGGACAAGCAATGAATACTTCTTCCTTACAGTTTGGAACCTCACATGTTTGTACCACGTACCTGTCGAGATTACGTTCGTCTTCAAATACTGCATTTTCTATTTGCAGAGGGTTTTCCATTACAGTTTCCATTTCGAATGACTAAAATTAGTATTCTTTGCAATACAAATTATAAGAAAAAAATACAAACCACACACGGCGCTTCAAAATCCTCCAAAGAACCAGTACTCTCCAGTTGAATGCAATCTTGGTTTTGTTGTTCTGCTGCGAATGCATATTTTCTTAAGAGATTGTGAGTTTTCTTGAGCCTAACAATTCTTTTTTTCGGAACTGCTGAAGGAATATATTGTCGTCCACTGAATTTTCATTAAAGTTTCCATGTCCAATGACAAATTAGTAGTCATTGCAATCCACATTATAAGGAAAAAAAGAAAAACAAACCTCACACGGCACCTCAAAATCTTCCAAAGAACTACCTACTCTCCATTTGAATACACTCTTGTGCTGCCTTTTCTGCAGGAAATGCAGATTTTCTTACGAAACTATGGGTTTTCTTGGACCCAACAACTCTTTATTTCAAAACTGCTAATGAAATATTGTTGCCTTCACTATCACTATCATCCACAAAAATGTTATGATCCCTCTCTATCTATTATTTCACCTTCATACCACTTTTGATCTTCTGTCCAGAACATTTTAACTTGATTTCCTTTCTTAAATTTACCACCTCTTCTTGCGCACTTCAAATCCTTTGATGAAACAACATTTGTCGTACCATCCCTCCACTTAATAAGCACATCCATGATTACACACCGTCAAACAGCTCACGTGTCGCAGAGAATTAATAAAATTGAATTAATAAAATTTGTTTATTCTTGATAGCGCGCAGCGGACATTTACGCGTAGAAAAAGTTGAAGTTGAAAACAACGTTACATAAATCTGAGATACGCCTGTTTGTCGTTATTTTAAATGTAAGTTGCTGAGTTACGCCTTCACCTAATTTATTTAGTTTTCTTTCTAGAGTTACGCCAGTTTGCTAAATTATAGTATTAATAAAGGGTATAACCCGGACTGTCTTAACTCAAAACAGTGAAATTTTGAGATACGCCTGTTTGTCTTTATAGCGACGAATTGTGTGCAGGGATACCATCTTGTTGGAAATATACCCTGTTTATGTTTATTAACGGAACATTTTCCATTATCGCCTCTGCGTTAATATTCAATAAATTAATGTATCTCAATCCCGTTAAGTTCCATCAAAAATTTGGTATGCTAGTTGACCACCCAAAATAAAACACAAAACGTTAAATCCAAAACGTCCTTGCCTCTGACGTTCAAAAGTTTGGTGCTGATTTGTATCAGACCAGTGACGCACATTATGCCTGTTAAATAATCCTACGCTGCTTACGTGAGTTTCATCTGTCCAAATGATGGACCGCCCAAATTCTGGATTTTCTTGAATTTTATTTAAGTACCACCTACAAAAATTAAGCCTTCTTTCTTGATCTCCCGGGAAGAGATGGTGAATAATTTGAATTTTATATAGACTATATTTGCCTTTTTA
Source organism: Xestobium rufovillosum (assembly GCA_963966045.1). Classification (NCBI taxonomy): domain Eukaryota; kingdom Metazoa; phylum Arthropoda; class Insecta; order Coleoptera; family Ptinidae; genus Xestobium; species Xestobium rufovillosum. Next base: position 7,249,544 of record OZ014495.1, on the reverse strand, counting down.
AATATTTTTTTGAACTTTTGTTTTGGAAACACCAACTTGTGGTTTGATTTCGCGACAAGAAGTTTTCGGTGTCACCTCAACCAACGATAAAACATTTATTTCTTCCTCTTCCCTATTTTCTTTATTATAAATTTTGTTTCTAGGTTTATTGAATTACCCATAGTGAATTAAATTTGATTTTAATACACTCTCTAGAAAAAAAAACTACGTACGCCACTGAATTCCTGAGTTTTTGAAAATCGATAAAAATCAACATTATTTTTTTTCTCGAAAACTAAAAACGATATCCAAATTCTGGTTTCGGCATTCTATTATACTCAAAAAATTAGCTCAGATTCGCGAAAACCCCGAGGTTCCATGCGACACAAAATAAAATCTCACCGATGTTAAGACATTGTCCAAATATAGATTTACTTCAAAATTAATACATTCTAGTGCTGTTAAAACGCTATAATTTATTTCTCCTAAAACATTTACATATTTCTGCGTTAAAGCTACGAAACATTTCCAGTTCTCAATCAAGGATTTCATATTCACTCCAGACAGTACATCACTTACTTTACACAATAGATCTAAAACTATAAAAGCAACGAATTAAACCTTAAAAACAGTAGTTTCTGTGTATATGTTTTTTGTTTTGAAAATACTTACCTCTTCCAAATTTTACTGATTGAGACGAGTTCAAACTTTCGCATTTGACTTTATATTCCAATAGTTTCAGCAGTTTTGTGTGTACGTTTTGAGAATTTCTGAACAATTCTAATATTTCACTTATAGCTTGAAAATATTCTTGGTAATACTCATTACTGAAAAATTAAAGATGTTTTGGTAGAAGTAGAATAGTCAAAAATAACACAAATATTACTGAAATTCTTTACCTTGATTTGCAATGATCAAATGTTGCTGCTATAATCCCAGCCACATTTAAAGATACAGTATGTATGTAGAGAAAATCAAGGGGCCCATTTTGTAAAAAATCGTCCAAAATTACGTTAAGAATTTCAAATACAATGATACAATTCTGCGAAAACAATATTTAAATTATTCTCTCGCAGGCAGGGAAAAAGATTCCATTAATATTTTTAAAGAAATTAATATACAGTCCGAGGAATGAACGGAGATAAACGCCCAACTATTATGCGAATAGAAAACCATGTCTACTTACCTTAAAATTGTCGCGAACGTTTTCTAAACTACTTCCAGTTGCTATTTTTGTCGATAGCAATAAATTCTTTTCTAAAACCTAAAATATTTCAGACAATAATTTAATATCCATAATCTGACGTTTAACGTACGCTTTCTAAATATTCTTTTAAAGTCGGCATCAGTATTTGCAATATCTCAGTTTCTTTTTCTTCCACCGAAAGTTTCGGCAAATATTTAACGACTTTCTGAACATTCTGCAATCTTTCAGTTGTGATTTCTGCAGTTTCTATTGATCTGTGTGACTGTTAAGGAAGTGTACGTCATTAAGAAATGTTTGAAAATTCACACGTCCCCATTTAGCTGAGGCAGTGGGTGATTGAACGACAACAAGCACGGTTTGGTTGAAGGGTAGTTATGCAACCTAGTGGCTAAAAAGTACGAAAACAACAGAGCGAAGCAGCGATTTCACGAACCCCCAGCAGCAGATTTGCATTAGCCCAGAATTTATTTTGCTGACTGAGCATGGGCCCAGAACCAGCGAGATTTACAAGCGTGCTTTGATATCAGATGTATACAACATGCAATTCTGCATTTTGCATCTTATTATAACATATAAATTATATATTAGTATAAGACGTACTTTTTGGTAGTACTGCGAAAAAAAAAGGATATCATCAAAAACTTTATGTCCTCTTTTTGTTGGCTTACGTTTAATAGCAAGGAATCATCAAAAAATGAATCATTTAAATCCATATTTCAAAAAAAACTAAATGGTGTTATGGTTTTCTAACACCAAAAACATTATTTATAATCTTACACAAACATCGACAGTTGATATTTTTTTATTAACTAAAGGTGTTCTGTGACTAAAGTCCTAAAGTGAAACCAATCACACTTTTATCCCATTCTAAGCAGTATTTTTTGCTAAAAATGGGAATCTAAATCTGCCATAACCTCAAATACACTTTGAAGACTCTGTGAAGTTAGCAATTTTACTGCAATTGGCGCTCAAACACCAACATTACAGATTACCGTGTCTACTGCCACGCTAACGTGAACCTTTCAGGTGCAAAAATATCGGCAAGCAAATAATGTCCATATTAATCCGGTCAATCTAGACATAAAAATGAGAGCGAAGGTACATAAATTCGCATCAAGCTGAAAATTGGTAGAATTGTTAAAAATGTGATTATAAATAAAACTTAAAAGTTCCCCATCATTCCCGTGTATGGGAAAAATTTTACTCGAGGTCAAAGGGCAAAAAAATGAGTTTTTCGCGATTTTCAGCGAAACGGTAAGTCTTATCATAAAAATTGTAGGTCATCATATTATCTATCAAAAATGTATCAGTGCTTTTTTTTCTACGAGCCACCCTTTCTGGGATATAACGATTCAAAAAGTTGTTCAAGTTGTTATGGGCATAATATGCACACGTTTCCACGCCACCTATGAGGTAGTGTACTTAGCGCGTTTTTTTTAACGTGGTTTCCCCAGTAGGCCTACTCCACGAGTCAGTTGTGATCCTGTTTAATTTAAAACTATTGCAAAATTACGGAAATTTGTAAATATTGTAAAAGATAAAAAGCGATGTAAATTAAAAAAGTGGTGAATTTTATTCGTCTGAATTGTAACCGTCAAACTCTTCTCGTTCTTCTTGTTCTTGTTCTCGTTCTTCTTCTTCTTCTTCTTCTTGTTCTTGTTCTTGTTCTTCTTCATCTTCATTCTGCGTGCAAGTAAATTGCGTCAATAGTGATGTATCCTCGTTGGAATCAAACGAATCCTCTTCTGTTAGTGATTCAACATTGGAGCACGACCGGCCTTGACAGTTTGTACATGCCAAAGAGCAGAACAGTCCGACTTTTTTGCAACCACATTTAGCACTGCATCCCTTTTCGCAGTTGCAAAAAATGGTGTTTAGCAGTTTTTCCGGTGCAGGTGGGAGTAAAGTTTGAACTGGCTCCAATGTATTGTCGACCAACTTCCAACCCCAGTCTCTAGGGTCTAGCTGCAGAACAACGTCGTCGAACTTTAGCAACATCTTCATCTTCTGATGTTTTATTTGATGAACATATGACAGTTCCAACCAGTCAACAAAAATTTCTTACCAACACTCACAACAAGTCTCCGTTCATTTCCATGTTGAAAGAAAAGTTTACTGCTGAAAATATATTGGTAAAACAAGCTAATAATGATGCTGATGTATTGATTATTGAAACAGCAATAGAGCAATTCAATTTGACAAATACAACTATTGTTGTTGGTGAAGATATAGACTTACTCGTATTACTCACTGCTCGAACTCCAACTGAAAATACTATTTTCCTCTTGAAACCAGGAAAAGCTCAACATCAATCGGAAATATATTCATCTAAAAGTTTATCTACTTTGTCAAAATCACGTACTATTTTTACACGCAATAACTGGCTGTGATATGACATCTGCATTTTACAGGAGGGGTAAAACAACAGTTTTCAAAATGAAGAAATAAAAAATTAATATGCGTACTACCAATAAGTATAATAAATTATTTTATTGACCGGTTTCAAGATTCACAAACGATCTCATCATCAGAAATGGTAAATAAAATTGTAAACAAATTATTCAAAATGTTTGAAAAACTAGATTTTGTTCAATGTGCTGAAGTTTTTAAAAACAGTAATTCAACTCAAGAAGAAGTTATCACCAACGGCATCCGCTTTCTTCTTTCTATGTACGGAGCTCCTAAAAAAACTACCTGCTTAGATAAGCATCGATATGTATGTTTCGTTAAAAACACTAAGAATAAGAAACGAGTTCAATTAGCTTCTCTTCCTCCAACCTCAGTTGCTGCTCATCAACATCTTCGGGTATATTACCAAGTTCAAGTGTGGCTTGGTTATCAGCTAGACCCTACAGACTGGGGTTGGAAGTTGGTCGACAATACATTGGAGCCAGTTCAAACTTTACTCCCACCTGCACCGGAAAAACTGCTAAACACCATTTTTTGCAACTGCAAAAAGGGATGCAGTGCTAAATGTGGTTGCAAAAAAGTCGGACTGTTCTGCTCTTTGGCATGTACAAACTGTCAAGGCCGGTCGTGCTCCAATGTTGAATCACTAACAGAAGAGGATTCGTTTGATTCCAACGAGGATACATCACTATTGACGCAATTTACTTGCACGCAGAATGAAGATGAAGAAGAACAAGAAGAAGAAGAAGAAGAAGAAGAACGAGAACAAGAACGAGAAGTGTTTGACGGTTACAATTCAGACGAATAAAATTCACCACTTTTTTAATTTACATCGCTTTTTATCTTTTACAATATTTACAAATTTCCGTAATTTTGCAATAGTTTTAAATTAAACAGGATCACAACTGACCCGTGGAGTAGGCCTACTGGGGAAACCACGTTAAAAAAAATGCGCTAAGTACACTACCTCGTAGGTGGCGTGGAAACGTGTGCATATTATGCCCATAACAACTTGAACAACTTTTTGAATCGTTATATCCCAGAAAGGGTGGCTCGTAGAAAAAAAAGCACTGATACATTTTTGATAGATAATATGATGACCTACAATTTTTATAAGACTTACCGTTTCGCTGAAAATCGCGAGACTCATTTTTTGACCTTTGACCCCGAGTAAAATTTTTTCCATACACGGGAATGATGGGGAACTTTTAAGTTTTATTTATAATCACATTTTTAACAATTCTACCAATTTTCAGCTTGATGCGAATTTATGTACCTTCGAATGTCTAGATTGACCGGACTATATAGTCGTAACATATTGTGTGGAAACAGAAAATACTTACTGATAAACACCACCTTGCCTGATGCAAAAAGTACCCTACATATAAATATAAAAATAAATAAAAAGAGTACAATAAACAAAGACATATATTATTTATTTCCTCGCCAGCAACTTGAACAGCATTTCATTTACAAATAATTTACCAATATGCAACACTGAATTCACAAATAAAAAAACATTAAAGACAATAATAATTATAAAATACAATCAAGCAAATACAAAAATAATTAAAAAATTTTTTTAACTCAGAACAGAATATGGAATGTCGTAATTTTCATAATTTAATCTTAAGTTTACTTTCTCTTCCTTCTTTGTTTCAATTTCTTTTTTTCTTCTTTCATTGTTTCCCTGTCTTTCACATGTCTGTATAGCTTGTACCCGAAGAATACTGCAAAAAAATATTTTAATGCACAAATTAATTTTTTAATTTTTCGTTCAACATTATGAGAAGACTTTTGTGACAGTTGTATAGTATAGAGTAGGTACTTAATAAAAAAGCAATGTGGCGTCACAGAGCGATAAGCAGTGAGCAGGAAGAAAAAACTAATTAATCACAGAATAATCTCCACATATGGAGATTGAATCCATAACCATGAAGTACAACGTGGCCGATAACGAGGCAAATTGTCTTATCAACAATACACGCATATGTGTCCGATAAACAAATTGGAACAGGTATAATAAAAACATACCAAATAGAAATATCAAAACGAGTAAACTGAATAAAATCAAGTAATTGTTTTGGCCCGTGGCAGCGTTCATCCTCTGCCATTTCCTGTAAAACTTCTCCCTGTCCTCCTCTGGAAGGGATTTCAGTTTTTCTTTGAACTCGTTGAACTTGTCAGAAAAGTCGTTTTCATCTTCTCTGGCAGTCTTCACGTCATCTAAGCGGGACATTCTTCACCAAAACAGCCTTAGGCACTCAACATTGCAAACAAAAATTCGCGGCAGCACAATATCCCGCTCACCATTTAAAAATCTACATCAGTCTGTACCTACTTGCATTTATTTATGTACTTGATGATAAAACTTTCGTGATTACGTGTTCCACGTAAGCAATTTTAGTAAATATGGGCTTTCCAACAGATTACATAATAAATGTTATCAGTGGGTACTTTCTTAAAAATTAATAATGTATAAACTTGAATTTTTATAAAAGCGGTAAACGAAGAACGCCTAAAATATCAATAATAAAAAGTAAGTCTGCGAGGAGGTATCAATATCTAGTTTAGTATATGATCCTATGCAGTTTTTCATGTACAAAAGCGAGCGCTGTTACCATAGTAATCAACAGACTAATTTAATTTTTTATGGTGTGCCTGCAGAACTAACCAAGAAAACTGTGTAACTTACAAAAAAATGAAGTTATCAAAAATAGGAGCGAAAACAAAATGGTGGACTTTTCCATCGTCATTCCTGAGGGCTCCTTTGCCGGTGGCATATCCAGCCGCATTTCCGGCGGCCATGCCGGCGGCTCCCACTCCGGAAACTCGATTTGGGGCGGCATGAATACGTCATCCGGATTTCGCATTAACTCTTCTTTCAGTTGTTCTCTCTCTTCAACCGTCAACCCCTTGACTTTATCCAGCGTTTCCATCAGTTTTTCCAAATTTGGAAATTTCATTTCGATTTTGTCAGGTGGTTGATCGCCACCGTCATCCGGCGGTATGTATGGCGGTAAAGTTCTCTCGGGGACCATGACGACTTCTAACACCAAAACCGTAAAACTGGCACTGATTTCTCCCGATTTTGTATTTCACCCCGCGTTGAATTGCAAAGGAATAACAATTGTTAATCACGAATAATAACTATTAACGTAATTGTACACATCAAAAATAACAATTTTAGATGGCATTTCAGACAAAATAACATTTCTACTGCACGCTATAAATCAGAAGCAATAAGAAAAATCGGTGTATTGAAAAAGCAAGACTTTCTTTTGAGCATTTTTAGCATCAACAAGTTTTGGGTACCGGATACACTCAATATTCAAATTTGTTTTTGATATTTGCTCTTGCTCCTGTAAACACCAGGGGCTGTTCTTACCTATATTCTCGGAATCTGGACTGGGCAGTTTTGAATTTAGAAATAAGCAAAATATGTATTGACTTTTACAACCAATATGCAAGGTATTCAGAAAGAATCGACCAGAAAAAGCCAAACAATCAAAATTAATGGTACTCAAATATCAAAATGTGAATACCTAGTTTTAAATATTTAGGACTCATGTTAGACTCAAAATTAAATTTTGGTGAACACATAGGTAAACAAAATTAACACTAAAATTAACTTTCTGCTGAAGATTAGAAAACGAAATCTTTATAACAAGACTTTATAATAAACAATATTTCGTGGGAATGAGATCTCTGCATCGCGGCACTTGTTGGCAGACGCTTATTGGCGACGTACAATCAGTTACGTTTCGATTTCGTGAAAATATCAACATATCAACGCGCCCTTGTACAACTGAAATTTTGAGTAGATACTTAATTTTTGACCGTGGCCAACAAAGCATACATGTGTTAACTTACAAAAAATTGAAAGTATGATTAGACCCATCAATAAGGGTATGAGAAAACGGTCCCTCGAGTACCACGGATGCGACATTGCCGGCGGCGCAAAACCAGCAAAATCCCGTTTTCCCCCAAATGCGTTTCTCAGCTTTTCTTTATCTTCTTCGCTCAATTCGGGCATTTGCAACATGGCCGAAATTAGTTTTTGCACCGTTTCAAATCTCGCCACTGTTTCGTCTTCCAGTGGACCATCGCCATTATCCGGAAATAAATATGACGGCAAAGTTGGAACCTTATCCATGACGACTCCTAACACCACACCCGAAAAACTCAATTCGGGACACGTCTATAAACCCCGCGCGAGAAAAATAAGAATAAATGCAACTAATATTGGAATACAGTTTCTAACCGTGATAAGGTTTTTTTGATTTGGATAATTAAACTCAAATAATGACCAAAAACACACTATACTCGATCAATATAAATTAATTACACTGTACAATGTACATGGTAACAATTTTAGACCATAAGAAACTGAAGTAGCAAAATTGCTCCCGATTTCAAATAAGCTCTTTAACTTTAATAAACTCAAAAATAAATTTTGTAAATTTGTTTGCCCCCCCCCCCCCCCCAAACCTTTGGGTTGTTTTGAGACGTCAGAACACATGGAGAACTTGCATCACCGCATCTCGTTCACAGTTTTAAAGTGATTAATGACGTCGGTATTACAGTACTCTGCTATTAACTAAAGCTTGTCATTTTTCAAAAATGGGCCTATATTTTGCATTTAAATTTAAACTGGAATTTACAGTATCCACTGCCACTAGTTATAACTAGAGGTTACTCTATTCCTTCTTACACATAACCCTAATAATAAAGTTGTTCCAAAATGTTACAGGACAAGACCCATTTGATTAATTACCTATTAATCCTAAATTTATGGAAAACTTTTACCAGACTCCTGTGGAAAAGATAATACCTACACATGGTGGTCTCAGACCACTAGTCTGTCTGGTAACTGCATTACTAAAAGCAAAGCTAAAAGTGGCAATTTTAATTTTTTTAATACCTAACGATAAAACTTTAAAACTGAACTAAAAATAGCACAAAACTCAAAATTCATGCAAATTCAATGTTTACAGGATCAGGTTTCGTTTTCAAATTGATCAATGATTGAAAGAATACTGAGAAGAGAACTGGCAACATAAATTACAGTTTTCCTTCTGATTGTCAGGTGCATCGCCGGTATCGCCACTATCTTGAATAAACAATTTTGTAAACAAAATTAATTATATCTTACCAGAAAGCGAAATAAAGACTATTCCAGGTACAATAAACACGATATTTGAAAAGCCGTGCTCTATAGGACCGTCTTGCCCGCCAGATAAGTCAACCATAGTATCCTTTTTTCAGAAAATACTCTTTAGGACGTTTTTATTTTGATTATTTGGCGGTTTTACAGCGAAATCATGTAAGTATTGCTGACGTAGGTACACATAATCACAACACATCCTCCATAACCTACAGCTAACTTTACTGTTAGAAGCTGATGTTGCTGTCGCCATTGACAGATAAATTCCCTAAAATGTAAACAACGGAAAAGAAATATGTGGTTGCGTCTAAAGTAATATTATCAACTAATATCGATTCGAAAGTAATGCAAGAAATGTTATTAATAAAGTGCAAACTCAAGTAATTTTCTAGCAGTAGAATCTATTAAATGTAGTTCTAGGTTAATTATACTAAAGAAAATATGTCAACACTAATAATATCCCATTATTCTTCCGGCGGGCGACAGCCGAGACACGTTCACTTTTAAGTCGTAGAATGACGTATGACGTTTATAAACAAAAAGGTTAGAAATATTTAAGAAGTGTAAATATTTATATTTTGAGAGTTAAAACAATCATGATTTTGCAATATTCTTGAAAATTCTTGAAGATTATACTCCCTTTCTTCTTTCTCCAAATCAAGCCTGGTACGTAAAGCTTTAATGTTTTCTTCGGCCAGTTCAAGCTGGTCTTCTAAAGTGGAAATGGATTGTTTAGAACTAATCGAATAAGTGCTGCCCCTTTCTGAATAATCTAGTTGAGCTCTGGCTAATTTTGATTCAAGTTTTGCAGCCCGTTTTCTTTCGATAAGAAAATGTTTATGGGTTTCAGCATGTGTGTCCCGTTCTTTTTCCAGTCTCCTATTTATGCTGTTCATGAGTTCTAATAATCTCTCTTTTTCTGCTGTCAGTCTTGATACAATTTTTTCCTGCGTCTGAAAAAGATTATTAGTATCTGGTAGGCTTAATCGTTATACACATACATTGTCTTTTGCAACATTTTCGGTACTACTTCCTGGGCTCGCAAACTCTTTTACAACTTGTTTCTCAGAGTTCTTCTCGATAGTATGTCGTAAATTATCATGTTTACAACGTTCTTTCGTAAGTTCTATTTTGAGGTTTTTATTTTCTTCTTCTAAACTTGCTATTATTTTTTGTTTTTGCTTAACATCGTCGCTTTGTAGTCCTCGAGTGTTTGTAACTTGTGCCTTTAGACATTATATTTAAGAATTTTTTGTGCAATGAAATGTTTGTACCTTTACCATTAAGGAAGTAACAATTTCGTGGTCCTTTTCACTTTGTTCGGATAATGTAGACAACTTAATTCTCATGCTGTTGCAGTCAGATTCCAGAACTTTATTCCTAGCTTTACAACCGCTCAATTTTCTTTTTGCGTCTTCCAATTCGTGCTTTAAACTGTCATTTTCCTTTGTGAGCTCTTGTATTCGTTTATTAAATCTAAATTGACTACTCTTCTTTTCTTGCGCCATAATTTCTACGCTACCTTTTTCTTGGTACATTTTCAATTTTTCCTTCAGTTCAGAAAGTTTCTGTTGCAAATCGCATATAATTTGAGCCCTACCTCTCCAGTTCGACGGAGAATTTAAACAGTTTTGAATCGATTCGAAGTTTTCTCCAATTTCTTGTTGTAAAAGTTTGTTGGCTACTTTAATATCATTTTTTAGTTGGATGTTAGAATTTTTAGCTTCAAATAGTTTGTGTGTGGTACTATTTAGTTTGTCTTGGGCGATTTTGAGTTGTTCTTCTAAGTCACTGTTTGGTTTTACTTGCTTTTCTGGTACTAAAATAAACTTTTCAGAAATTTATATTCAGTGCCTTCGTTCGACCCTGACCTGTCTGTACTTCAAAATTTGCGTGCTTGTTCATTTCTGTGATTAAAGCCTTTTCTAGTTTCGATATTTTCGTTTTAAGAGCTTCAGTTTCCGAACTCTTTTCTCTAAGTTTCTTGCTCAATTCTACGATTCTTGAACTGGCTACATTTGAAGAATTCGTAAAACAACTTTTTGTAGCATTCACATATTCTTCTAGTTTCCTTCTTAAATTGTCTATGGTCGCATCATTTTCTCTGAGTTTCGTAGATGCTTGTGATAAATTTGATTTAAGAATTGAATTTTCTTGTCGCATATGCTACTAGTAAAAATAATACAGTCCGATAAGCTGCGAGAGATTTATTTAAATAATTTACCTGTAGCTGGTCCCGTAAATATCTATTCAATTCGTCTGGAAAAACTATATCATCAGGTACATTTGGAATGTTTGATGATAAATTTAAACGATCAGTTTCAACGACTGAAGTAATACCAGCATCTAGATTAGAATCGCTAGACGATTCCGTGTTCATAACTGGAGGAAAATTAAATGAACATTTTTGGTCATAATACTTTGACAAACTCAAAAAATGCTTTCTTTCACAGGCAAAACAAGGCCTTCTGTTTTGTGTGTTCTGCCAGATTATTTAAAAAAATTCACCTACGACAGGATGGTACAAAATGAATGCAATAAATTCATTTACGCATATCAAAAAATTCAGGGCCAGCAATTCTATCACAATTCACAAAGCGTGTTGTCGACTAGCAGCTTCTACTTGAGCACGTTCATCTTACACTTCGAAAATCCCACTTCTGACATCAATTGTTACGTATTTCAATTTTAAAACGCAAATTTATTTACAGCAACTATTTGCAAAGAACTTAAAGAATATTTAATTATTATTAATGATCTGGAATATTAATCTAAGTTACAATTTAACAAGAACGACCAAATGACAATCACAATTCCAATGCGCTTCTTTTCACACGGCGCAACCCTCGTATTCTCCTTTCTATTGCGTCGCTACAGATTTAAAATTAAACTCTCTGTTCTGTTAAAAACTGGACTAGAAGATTCTCGATAAAACCTAATGTTCCAGTAAACACTTTTCGCGGTCTTCTGCAGAGAAAAATATTTATCTCTTCAACTAGATTCGCTACATATTTGAAATGGCAAAAAAACAATTATTAATTTCACATTTTATTTAACATAATTAAAATAACTATAAATGTACATTATTAAAGCATATTATCTGTTAACCTAATTTTTGATTAAATCAGTATAAACCAAATTGCGCAAAATCACCATATCCTGATTAAAAAAAAGATTCGTTACAATTTGGTTTAAACCCAAACCTAAATATTATTAATATACATAAAAAAATATTCTTGTTATCTAATAGAAAATTTCGTAGTGCCAAAAACAGCACCCTCTTTGATTTTAACTTAAAACTGAAGTAACTTACGGGACAAAAGCGATTTAACTGTCTTTTTTCAAACAAATAATCTCAATAATTTCAATTACATATAATACAATAAAATCTTTGTATAAAATACTCATTTTGCCAAGCAGAACAACTGGGCAAGTTAGAGTTTACGTATACCACTTGCATCAAAAATTTCAACACTATAGTTTGTATAATAGGCACTGAGATAGTCGAATTGCAATAAAAACTCCATTACTGCCATTAATTACTCAAAAGTGAGTCATTTTTGATTGAACAGTACGAGCTGTGTCTGGAACGACATTTTCACAACAGGTGACATCACTTAAACAAATGAATTTCGCCGATTACAGGTCAATAACTTGTGTTCCATACTGTATAATTAAGGCCACTTATTTTAACGTTTTAATCACATAAGCAGTACATGCTGGCAAAAATAACTTTTGTTATGGTTCGGTAACATACAAAATTGCAGGAATGTCGCTTACGGACTATTAAATAATATTTAATTACGACAAAAAGACGAATGTTGGTTAGTCAATTAAAAATTTTAGCCATAAAGCACCTTTTTGACGGCAACAGTAGTTTTTTCCTTAATTATATTGTACATACATTTGTAAATACTTGTATATAAAAAAGTAGGTAAATATTTCATAAAAACCTATAATAAATAAAAAGAAATGCATTGGGAATGCGAAGTATACTTAAAATGCATCTGACTTTACCTACGCAGATATAAATATTCAAAATATAGGCAAAAATACTTAAATGTACAACAAAAGTTCCCCATAACAAACATATTTAATAAAATTCTTTGTGTCTATTTTGGATACATAACGCAGACTGTCAAAAATTTAGTGTGCACCATTGCTAAATCTGTTATAGGTTCGGTCAAATGGACAAAGAATTGATACACCAATTCATTTTCACTTTAACTGACCAATAATAACGAAATTAGCAATGGGGCACACTTTTTGAACATCCTGTATAACTGCAGAGTAAAAAATGAACTGCATAGAAAAAAGTAAATTCTCTGGTTATAAATCTGTTTTTTTTTGCTAAAACCTGCTGCGCATAGAACATACCACAGTTTATCAATACCAATCCCAAGAAATACGGAATAGCAGCTTGTCTATAATTTTTCAAAATAGAGATTCAAAGGCATTTGAAAAAGCGATGTTGTGGGATATGTATGGTATGGTCTCCGTAAACTAGAAGGCCGGAATGTCACATCCATTGTTGGAACAAATATTGGATCTAAACGTTTTGGTAAACACCGACACAAACGAAAGAATTCTGTGCAATTTCTAGCATTCATAGTGTACTGTTTCTCGACATTCTTTGACTCGCATTCTCTTTGATCTTTTTATTTTTACCAGTCGATGGAAAGCGTTCGTTCGCATTGCTGGCCATCCGCGAAACAATTTATTCCTTGCAAACTACCGTCTACACTTTACGAATACATAGAAATAAACGTTCAGCAACGCAAACAAATTGTAACATTCCTCAGATGTATTCCAGGCTGAATCGAATTGCAAGAAAATACAAATAAAATTGCGATAAAGAAAAAAAAGGATTATATATTACAATCGCTTATTGAATCTTGGGTGACAAAAACCAGCAAAGAGTTAAAAGAAAAAATTGATAGAAAAACAGCGGGACACTTCTATGCTTTCAATACTGCAATCAAACAGGGGTGGAATCAAAAACTTTCAAGAAAATGATCAGCTTGTCGAGATCTGACTATACACCTCCATCTGGCAGACTCTTAGACAAGGTGCATGATAATACCACTGAAAAACTGAAAGACGAGATATCTTGTCGAAATCGGCTATATATTTGATATCACTAATAACAACATTGGATATAACGACATATCGGGTATAGCGACGTAAATTGATAGTCCCGTTTGATTCCCGTATAGTTTTTAATAGTAATGTATTGGTTATTATGACATCCGAAATAACGACATATTGCATATAGCGACGGCTTTGACGCACATATCGCATATAACAACGTTCGCAACTGGAAATAAATTCGGCTTAGGGAATTCCCCGAATCCGTGAGTGGACTCTGGAGATGATTCAGCTCATAGTTCATTAGTGCAGCTTGGAAACAGAATCTATGGTGCGTTTTTTAAAAACAAGTCATTCCGGCAAAACGCTATTTCAGATTTTTTCAAGCCCACAGATAACTGATTTTTTGTTTATCTTGCGACTATATTATGTATTATTTCTTTGTTTTGCAATACATGTATCTGTACACATCCATATTTTCATTTGTATTAAATCGAGCAACAGTTGGCAATATGTACATATTACTCTACATATAGTTTTATGTATCTGTTTCTTGTCATTTGATTGCATTTTTGGTAAGGAACCTATTATAGTGACGATCGGTTTTAGCGACGTGTTTTTATTGGTCCCAGCTATGTCTTATAAGTTTTGTGAATGAATATACATATAGCTAAGCAGTTTGCAGTATCAAGAATTTATTATGCTACCAAATTTTAATTTATTTACGTTACATTTTCAAATTAAACTGTAAACATTCTTGTTTCAGGCTTTTTAGTTTCCCGGCAAAATTTTACTGAAAGTCGTGGGTCTCCAGAAAAGTCCAAGTATTTGTCTTTTCCAGAAAAATCCATTTGGCTTTTCCACTCTGGTATTTTTTTAAAGAGTATTTCTAAAGAGTTTTTGTAAACAATTGGGTTTTTCCACCCTGTTTTTTCCAAACAACCCTGCGTTGGATACGTGTTTTCAAAATCAGCAAAATATAGCATTTTAAAGTTCCAACTTAAATTTTATTTGTCATGCAGGGGGTCGGCTACTTTAGGAACTCGCCTAAAATGTGCAGATTCATGTTTCGAAGTAATTTACTGATATTTTCAGCACTTCTACAATTTTCTTGCAGAAAATTAAGGTTAAGTCTGCACAAACACTCGATAATTTCACTTAGAACAGCCATTTGGATCGATTAATCGATTATTTGATTACAGATTTTAAAATAATTGATTAATTGAATAATCGATTACTCAAAAACCGATTAATCGAATAATCAATAAATCAAATTAGTGATTATCGATTGTTCGATTATGAATGAATTGTGAATATTTCAAAACTGTCGATTTTCGCGACAGTTTTCCTGAACTCACAAAAAAGTTACAAATCCTGTCAATTTTGCACTTTTAGGTCTTTTCCAATCATAACCGTAAACATAAACACGAAAAACGGATAATTTTTTTTGTTTGTGTTTTTCCAGAAAATCGAACCCACGGTAATGATTTTCCTTATTTCGTCACTTGTAAATCATAAGACGCCATTGTCGTGGACATATCGTCATTTGCGTGTCCACACAAGAACACGACAATGACGAGCACGGTAACGACGATTTTGAGGCGATAGTCTCTTCAAATTTTTATTGAAGAATTTAATAGAACTGTTGAGTTACCATTTACTTAACAGTCATACTTTGACATACTTTGTGATAATATAATATTTTTTATGTCTGCATACTTGAAATAATACTTAACCCGACAATGACGGGAGCGACGTAGCAAGCCGTGTTCGTTTGCTTTCAGAGCACATAGTTACCCCTACATTGAACAAATGCTACTGACCGTTACACATACATTGTATTTACATATTAGACACTCGAAAACTGCAGGAATTTGCCGAATGAGCCGGGTATCTAATAGTAAATTGTGCACATTTTGTGGGAGCACGGTAATGACGCTTATGAGCGTGAACAAACTTTGAGGTGATATTAAGGGAAAAATATACTTATTATATTCAATTTTTTGGTTGCATCGCATTATTCCATATTTTCTCCGCCTGTATTAGACAGGATATTTCAAAATTTAATTGTTAAATGATTGTAAAAAAACAAAATGTCTGTGTACTTCGGATGTGAACGAGGCACGGTAATGATGATTGCCACACAAAATTCAAAATACTCTTTTGGCTACACTTGTTTTAATTAAAATAAGTAAGGGACCAAGTGAGAACAGTTAATTGAATTATGCAGCAAGTACTTTTTTTAAAGTGGGATGTTAACTTTCGAAATAAGAAACCTGAACAGGCCAATTGACACTTTCGAAATATTCACCCTTATTTGATTAATCAATTATTTGATTAATCGTTTCTTTGATCAGTTCTTCACTTGATAAATCTATTATTTAATAAACCGATTAATTGAATATTTTGTTGTATGTATTGATTAATTGATTAATTCATTAATCAATTAATCGATTAACCAAATAATCGCTTAATCGATTAATCTAACATTTAATCGATTAATTAAATAATCAATAAACCGATAGATCAAACAATCGATTAATTGGCACTCGACTAACTGATTAAACAAATAAACGATCAATCAAGTAATCGATTAATCAAGTAATCGATTAATCGAAAAATTTATCAATCGTTTAATCAAGTTATCGGATAATCAAATAATTGATTAATCTAATACACGATCAGCCGATTAATCAATGTATCAAATAATCGATTACTTTACAACAATCGATAATCGATTATGAAATGTAATAATCGCACAGGCCTACTTATGAGTATAGTTAGGATTTATTAAATGACTGAAAACCTACCTGCTAAAATAGAAAAACACAACAATAGAAAGCTCAAAACCACAGCAACACCACGACCTACAACTTAACAGGAATCAAAAGATAGCGGGGAGACATTCCGGCTTTTTAATTTATGGAGGCCATAAGACACAAAAAGGTTCGCCACCATTGGTATATGTAGACGATATTGACAATCTGGCTCTGGTTGGTCCAAATGTTGCATGGAAAATGTATGTCTACATTCTCACGCAGCTTCTAATTAAATTATATTTCTTTGATACACAATTACAATATGAAAAAAAAAAATTTGTAACACAAACTTTCCAGGGGTTCAATATAGGGAAGTTTCACTGTACGTACAGGATAAAAAGAGTAAAAAAAATATAATTCTTTCCAAAGAATATATATTATACAGGTCTATCCGAAATGGTGAATAAAAAGCCATGCCGAGTGAGACGATGGACAAAACTCGCAAATTTGAAAAATGGTTTTAATCAGCAGTTTATCATCAAAAACAAGTTTCTCAATATTCGCTAAACATGCTCGTTCGACTCTCTACTTTAATCAGGGAGACACAGGACGGAACGACGCAGTTATAGGTACAACCGTAATAGGTATATTTCCGAATTTACTGAACTTTGAATGCGAATATTTTGGAAAATTGAAATTTTCGATTGCTCAATTCTTACCGGAGAATCACATAGCGCCCATTCTTCCACCATTTTAGTTACACTCTGTAGAATGTATAATTAGTTTAATCCGAGGTTTAATCGAATCATAATTGGTTGATATTATATACATGGAAGTATCAAATTGGTAGGCAGTATTTCGATGAACGAAGAAAATAATGTCCACATTTAGTTAATAAAATTACGTTAATCTTTTAAGATAAATCTACGAAATACTGTCCACCTTGCGCACGAAATTCTGGGCAACCAATCGGCTTATACCTGATATTTATGAATTTCCAGTAGCACGCATAAAATCTCTAGATATTAACTAATTGTACGTAGTTTGCAGGTAACATTCCAACCTTTCCAGTGCGCTGTACTTCCCCCGTAAGCCAACCTCCGTCGATATTCCTAACGTTGACAATCAAGTCACCGTCTAAGAAACTAACCTCGTCCACATCTTGAGCTTCATAATCGTACATGGCTCTATAAACCCTCCCGAGAGACCCGTAATTATGGTTAATCGGGTCTATATCATGTACGGAACCTATGTGGCGTGCAGGGGGATTACTTACCGCACCCTGATCAGACGAGTAAATGAGGGTTTGAGTGTTTCTCGAGGCAGAATATGGACTAGCTCCTACTTGCGGATCATAATCACTTATTTTCCCAATACTCGCCGGGTTTCCAATAACTGGAGGAGGAGCAGAAACAACCGTTGTACTTTGAGGAGCCGGATTGGCATTCGTCTTATCCACAATCTCTTTTTCCTTCTCCTTAAATCCGTTTTCATTCAAAGTTCTCTTCTGCTCCATCTCGGCCTTGCGCTGCAACTCACCGTGATACGCAACGTTACTTATTATTTTACTGTTCTGTTTGATACGTAAAGTTTCGGGATCATCCGCGACTTGGGTGAATTTTCCCTTGCTTTTCTCAAAAGCCGCGTGATATGTTACGTTCGACTGAATTTTCGTATTTTCGGCTATGCGGGTTAATTCCGGAGTGACTGCCATCGTCGTAGCCTTTGCCTTTGGTATATGCCTGCAGAATTTAGAGGAACTATCAATTTCTATAAACTAACTGCTTTAAAATTCAATGCTAGTGAAAGTGAGTATCGAACACAAGTTTTCTACTTTATCGACATAAAAGTAGGAGATAGTGATACCAGATGTCTATTGTAAAATGGGCTTCTAAATATGATATGGCAGTTCGCCATCTATATTACTTGACTTATCTAGGGACCTACCGACATATCGGGAATTAACAACTTACGCTTCGCAATAAGGTTCCTTGTTGAATCCTTTGTAATTTCTCATATTTAAAGCCATCCCACATTCCTTGCATTTGAAGCATGGTTTGTGCCATATCTAAAATTAAAATACATAAAAAGTACTTCACCGTTACTAGGAAGTACCTACAATATTATAAAACTCTCGGGATTTACTATTTCCCAAAATGTTTTGAAAATTTGCTGGAAATTCTCCCTCCTACATTAATAAATTTTGTTTTATCACTTTTAGTACATAGTGTTTATTTTCCTTATCTTGTATTAGATAATGAGTAATAATTTTTTCACCTTCAGGAGTAAAAATCAAGACCCAAACAAAACAAAGTCGTAAATAGGCCTACATAATGTACAAATATGGTATAAATTTGCCATAGTCCTCTTCATTAGTTTTTTGTGACTCATTCATCTTTGACATAATTTAGTTGCTACAGCCTTGGCTTAGTAAAATACAATTAGGTGATCAACATTTTCATGAATGCTAATAATTACAAAATGTGTTCATAGGGCTGGGCCCCACACGAAAAAAACACTAAAATTCTAATTATTGAACCTGAATAATACAAAATTTCTCTCCATTTGAGGTGAACGTACACTATCTAATTATTTTCCCTCACCTTGTCCAAGCATTTCAATTCCTCAGTAGGATAGACTGTTTTTTGGCATCGTGCACACGTTTTACTCATTTTTATTTATGAAATAACCACACATTAATTGTTATATTACGTAAAAGTGTTGGATTTCACTGAAATTAGCAATTTAATTAACAATCCAGCGGTTATAATTACTCCTTTAACGAAACTTTGCGCTAATTCCGGATTGCTGATTACCGACCGTAAAAACGACAGCCGACCGACATACAAGCAGTGGAAGTGTTTCAAGTAACGCTTTCACTCAAATAGAACAATTTAAAAATGATGACGTCAGTTATCCAAAAGTGTGGTCGAGGTTTCCGCTTCGTTCATTAAATTTAGCTTGAATTTATGAGACATTCACAATTTCAGAGAACTCCCCTTCGATTTCTTTAAATTCTTTGTACTAATCAATGTGCTGTTACTACTTTACCGGTTGATTGAGGCGCTCGCGAAGTGCCTATTTCTCACTTATTTTCGTGTTTCTTTACCAATTTCAATAAAAAATAAGGCCGATTTATTAAAAATTACATTTTATGTATTAACTTCATAGAATAATTATTTACAAAATTTACAAATAACAGCTACAGCTGGTGCTACAATCTTCTTTTGACCATTGTCCAATTTAAATAAATTGAAGTTGCTGCCTGTACTGTCGATGTCGATGACAGTTTCACCCACTAGTTCGAACTGATTCAATGGGCCCTTAATATATTTTCTACAGGATAACAGTGATCTGAACTTCTGTTCCTGAAACACAAAAATAAAACATGCTTTTCACTTTTCAGTTCAGTTATTCCGAGGAGAACCGTTACTGCAATAACTTCTTTTAGAAATTCACGAATCTGGCAAATAAAAATCAAATTGTTACCGTATCTAAAAACTTTTAATAATGTTTAGACGACTAATGTGACGTCTTCTCCAGTGGACGACAAAGTACAATGCATAACGCGGGATAAGTTAGTAATTTATTGCATGTGTTTCAGGGGCGAAATTACGGGCCCACCAAGCCCGCCACCGCGGACGGGCCCTGGCGCTTTTGGGACCCCGTGCCCGCTTAATAATTCCGGAAACAAATGTTTGCAAAGTTAAAATTATGTTTTTTACTTTAATTTCTTTTTTATGGACAGGGGGGCATCAGAAATTTTGCGGGCGGGCCCCTAATTTGAAGTTACGCTATTGCCGGAAAACCACAAGATCGGTTTTTGAAACAACGACAAACTCAAACTGAAACATTTTTCTTACCTTCTCGGTTATCGTACGAAATACTGTAACGTGGATGGTGAAATCTAACGGCAAATCGAAAAAGGTGAGTTCTTGTTCAAAGAAAATTGTGTTGCCGTTCCCGCTTCTTGCAGTAGTGACATAAGCTGGCATTGTCCTGTCTCCAATTTTCACTATGACCGTATACCACGTGTTCCTGTACGCTGGCAAGGACTCTATTTTAAGTCGTAATGCAGATATGGTTAGTATTGGAATAGAAACTTTTGGTTTCAAACCATAACCATACTCTATTGTTTCTTTCGTAATAGAATAAGCTGGTCTCTTCGTCCGTATGCGTGGCAGAACGTGCTGGATTGGAAACAAATAATTTTAGATCATTTTAGAACGAAATGATATAGAAATCAAATCATTTAAAATTTCTGAAGCTATCATTTTAACATTTTTGGAATTTACTCCTTAAGAATCGATTTTCAGTTATAGCCCGCGGTACTGAAATTTTATGAGGAGTAAAATCAAGCGTTACGTTATCTGTTACATTGAAATTATGATCTATGGATACGACTGTTTATGTCTGACTGCATAGAGCATGGAAATAGTGAAAACAGAGTGGCATAGAGTAGATATGACAGTTGGCGTTGTAAAGTCAGCATTTGCAGTGTTTGTTCGTTTCTAAATTTGTTGAATCTTTTGATTTAATATGGAAAAACCTAATATTAAATACTCCAAATATTGCTTAGTGCCGAAATGTGATTCAACGCCTATTCGAACACCAGGAAAAGTATTTATTTCATTGCCAGTGGGATCGACGTTTAGCAGATTATCGCTTAATTACTGAATTTATAAACAATTTATATTTTGATGTAGTTGGACATTTTCGAACATAAACCATCTGATAAATGCACATTTGGGTATAAAACTGACATTCGCGTGTACCCTATTATCAAGTGATTGAAGTTAAAATAATCGTTCCTAAAGAGTAAACTCCAGTCGTGCGTCGGAGCTGACACACAAGTTTTTTTTTAAATTTGTAACCATTTAAAGCAATTTACCTCTTTAGAAATTGTACTTTGTTCTCCAAAATTATCGGAAGAGTGGCATATCAAACAACCAAACATCTACAAAAAAGAAATTTGATAGTAATAAAATAATTAAATTGCAGTAACTAAACTCACTTTTTTAAAAAAGGTTGATAAGGATTTAACCATTTTTAGGAAGAAAATAGTGACGTAATATATGCACCTCTTTGCTAGAACCACTTGCACTGTTTGAATGTTCACAATAAACTAACTTGGCCAAAAACCCTTCAGAAATATTTTACTTTACCTGCTACAGTTGCTATTTAATCCAGAGTTTTGAAATTTGGGCAGCGTACGGGGTTGATAAGTAGGTACACAACTTTTGTCCTGAAAAGAATCCCAAAAACACTTCCAGATTAACCGGAAGTGGCAGTAAATGTCTTATTTTAAACGGCATCCTGTATATATTTCATCAATTTGCCTTAAAGAAATGCTAGCGTTCCGCCGCCGCGTCTCTCTTATTGACCGACAGTTTTTTCGTCTAATTGCTGGACAACAAAATTTCGTTCAAAGCAGAAATTTATCTGGCAAAATAAAAAGCTGTCATCTGATCATTCCTTCGAATCTCATTAATGTGCTTTTGTAACATATTTTACTAATAGACTAATGATGAAGGGTTGTTAAAGCGTAAGAAAAACAAGAGATACTGATACTGATTTAAAGTAATAAAGAGCACAAAGCACAGAGATCCCTTTTGCTTTCGATACCCATCATAAATGCCTTCTAACACTCTAGGTATAAGTATAGATTTCACTGTGAAAACAGGCCATAAACTACTAATCCTTAGGATTTGTTGTTCCTTGAAACATTAATAATAAACAAGACAGCAAAACTGCATTTTCACGAAGTTGTCCAAAACCGACAGAATAAATAAATAAATAAATAGAGTTTTACCTATACTACACAAAGAGAAGTAGCTAAGCTATTTATTGCAGTCCTTATTTACGATTTTGTCCGTTAAACAAATAACAATCTCAATAGTATTCCGACTTTCTTCCAAATTGGGTAGGTACCTAAGTAGATATACCTGGAAATTTAAGTATGCTATCAACGGACACCAAAATAACTACTTACAGGTGCAAGCATATTTATTGCAGAGTGGGTCAAGGGAGTTATAACTTCCAGAATTAAATTCGAAGGAATTCAGTGGCGTACGTAGTTTTTCTCTAGGGGGCGGAAAGCTGCATGTGTTGCCTCTGCTATAGTTCGGCTTGATTGTTGTATCTTCATATGTATATTTTTTCTTTTAAAAATGTCCAAACAAAAAGTCTAATATACTCAGATCCGGTGATCCTGCAGGCCACAATATAGGTCCATTTGTACCCAACCATCTACCTGGAAAATGATTTTCTAAACTATTGCAGAATTATGTGCAGGGGCACCATCTTGTTGGAAATATACCCTGTTTATGTTTATTAACGGAACATTTTCCATTATCGCCTCTGCGTTAATATTCAATAAATTAATGTATCTCTATCCCGTTAAGTTTCCATTAAAAATTTGGTATGCTAGTTGACCACCCAAAATAAAACACGAAACGTTAAATCCAAAACGTCCTTGCCTCTGACGTTCAAAAATTTGGTGCTGATTTGTATCAGACCAGTGACGCACATTATACCTGTTAAATAATCCTACGCTGCTTATGTGAGTTTCATCTGTCCAAATGACAGACCGGCCAAATTCTGGGTTTTCTTGAATTTTATGTAAGTACCACCTACAAAAATTAAGCCTTCTTTCTTGATCTCCCGGGAAGAGATGGTGAATAATTTGAATTTTATATGGCCTATATTTGCATTTTTAAATATTTTTTGAACTTTTGTTTTGGAAACACCAACTTGTGATTCGATTTCGCGACAAGAAGTTTTTGGTGTCGCCTCAACCAACGATAAAACATTTATTTCTTCCTCTTCCCTATTTTCTTTATTATAAATTTTGTTTCTAGGTTTATTGAATGACCCATAGTGAATTAAATTTGATTTTAATCTCAAA
Source organism: Xestobium rufovillosum (assembly GCA_963966045.1). Classification (NCBI taxonomy): domain Eukaryota; kingdom Metazoa; phylum Arthropoda; class Insecta; order Coleoptera; family Ptinidae; genus Xestobium; species Xestobium rufovillosum. Next base: position 7,226,028 of record OZ014495.1, on the reverse strand, counting down.
AACATCATTTTGCTTGGTTGTCTTCTTTCTGGGTATCTAAATTTAATAAATCGATTTAATAAATCGATGGAACTTTTTGTGTACCTTTTGAGATATAGATCCATTGATCCATTTACATTCTCACGACATTCATTGAAAACAGCAATTTTGTCGTATTTCTCGAAATTTTCATAAATTTGAAGTGCCATTATATGTATACAGGGTGTCCTAGAACAACGGGGCAATATTTCTGGACCATATAGTTTGGGTCAAAATAAAACTTAACGTATGCAGAATTCTTTTTCTAGGATGCACCCCTTCGAAGCTATTCGCCCTTAAAGGTCAAGGTCCTGAAGAAGGTTTTTTGATGGTAACTTTCAAACTACTGTATCGAATGTTATAAAATTTGGACTGTAGACATAGTAAGAAAGTATATGTGATCGAGTGACATGGCATCTTCCGTATCTTGTGTAAGAAGCCGGGGGTGGAATACCCCTAATGCTTTTCACCCCTTAACTTTTACGTTGATGCTTTTAGCGAATTTGCAATGACATTTTTAAATTCCTTAAACAATTGTCTCAAAAAAAGGTACTCTTTTTTGAAACCGCTAAAATGGCCCGTTTCCGAGAAAAAAATATATACATGAAAGGAAAACTAAAATACAAATTGGAAACTAGAAGAGATATAAAACAAAGAATAGCGTTCATGAAAAGTTGAAGCTTCAGATATGCCTTGTCTTCGGTACGTGTGCGTGGGCACCTGTTGAGAAGATCATAAAAAACCTTTCCATTAGTACTTCTTTTAATGCAAAAATGCTTATTTTTCAGTGAAAATGTAATTTTCCCAGGTGAAAAGGAAACTGATGTTCAAATTTATACACTGTTATTAATTTACAAGTCACAACATAAGTGTGTGGATCTTATTCGTCTAGAAACAAGATCCAGGGAAAGTCTGTAGATTGTGTACTTAAAAGTGTTTATTTAATGTTTCATATGAAGTATAAATGTACATTACAAAATAATAAGAAACAATTTTTGTGTCTAAATTAAGGGCTTCCTGTGAAAACGGGGCTGCCAGTCGTGAACTGAGCCTTTAAGCGCGCCCCATTCGATTTTTTAAACTGGAAAACGAACTTTCAAAGCAAAAACCACACTTCCTTTCGAGAAAGTACCTCCATTCTACTGAGCTGCTGCAGTATTTGCAGTTACAAAGACCTTGTGTCTCAACCACGAAACTACAGGGACTTCGGTCAACATAAAAACGCCTCGTTCCAAATCCTTTCTTGTTATTACGGCTTTACCGGTGAATTTAAAAGAAGACACGTTTATTGTAGAGGCTGTAGTATCTACTGACCTCCCGCTGAGAGACTTTCTGAGAAGCTTTAATGCCCAGCGGCCAAAGTCCTAAAATAAAATTAACAATTACCGGAATTACGTAGAAATCAAAGAACAAACTTACCTCATCCGAGTTACGATGCTCTTTCTCAAAGTTTAAGGAAAATACTTTAATTTTCATTTCAAAATTCAACGGTAGTTTTTCAAATACAAGCAGTGTGTTGAATTGTATAGTTCCATCGACATCTGATAATGATGCTTCTGTAGCGACAACTTGTCCTTGACTTTCCAGGGTACACACATACCAATGTTTAATATCGATGCGCGAGTTGGTATTGGAGTCTCCTCTCAATTCAAAAATCCGTATCTTGGAAATCGACACCTTGGTACTGATTTGGCAGCTGTTACAGCGGATGTAATGTATGTTTTTTAGATCCTCTCGCAAGTTCCTGTAGATGAAAGCTAAAATCAAAAAGAATTATTAAAATTTCAGTTGTACCATGTATAAAAACTGAAATGTAAATATAAAAAGACAAATAAGAAACTAAATTTCGTATTCTTATAAAGAAAAAGAAATAGACTAAATATTCCGTATATTGTTTTTACAAGAATAATCCAGTATGATATTTTATAGATATTTACCTGCCAATAGCAGTATTCTTTCAGCCTCCACGTGTTCCTTTCCTCCAATACATTCCTTCTTGCTTTTGCAGTATTCGATAGCTTTTGATGCTTGCTGAATAATTACTTCTTGAACTGACAATTTGTGCATCAATGCTTTCTTCTTAATAATGGAATCCTCCGAAGGAACTGGGGCATTCTTTGCGGACACTAAATCGGACACATTCGAAGACGCTATACTCTAAAATTTGGTATTATTTAACATATAAATATTAAGTCTAAATGCAAGTCAAAAAAGTTACTTACCAGAGAACTACACATCCTATGTTATTGTAGACCAGAATTACGATTTCTTCAAAATATTTCGATGTATTTTTCCTTATTTTAGGAACAATCAAACAAAATCCACCATTACCAAATAGTTTCCTGTTTCTCCACGTGACTGAAAAATGAATTTTGACTTTACGCTGCAACTAAAAACAGAAACTGGCCTTGAATTTAGCAAAATATATCCAAGAATCACAAAATAAGTTATCGATTTTCAGAAGCACTAAGCTAGACTGGAATAACACAAGAAATAACCAACCTAGCACCCTTAAGTCACTTATATAGTATCTCTGTTCCTCCTCTACATATTTTGAGCTAAAAGGTATAGGAATATGTACCTGGGATTTGGCTAATAATAAAAATTAGTTTCATTTAGACAATGAACTTTATTGTTTAAAATTATACTAGAATATGCTGTAAAATACTGTAAAAATTAAAAAAAAAGAAAAATCGAAAATTTCCCATAACTCACGTGTTTTTTAAAATGGCACTTTTGATTTAAAGTGACCTCGAGAATACGCTCCTTGAGTGGCGGGAAAGCTTCATGAAACACCCTGTATATTGATCGTGTATGGGCCCAAATAAATTGAAGTTTTGAAATAGTTATTTAGTTTCGTTATATGAAAACATGAAAAAATCATTATTTTTCTTTGCAACTCACTTGATATTTGGCAACTTTCTGTAATTTTAACGGTCCCTAGAGTTGATAAATACATATATTAAATTTGAATTCCCTTATCTTAGCATTATTATCAATTTTTTTCAAAAAACGGTTAGTAATAAGTCAGTCGCCAACTAGGTTGTTCCTAACTTCTACGTCCCGATCGGGTTGGGAAATTTTACACCCGGGCGGAAAATTCGGTGCCTATTTGATTTTATACTTAAGCATGTATTATGTAATAAACTTGGAATAAAATTTCCTACGGTTTCTTCCGCGGTCTCTGACTAACAGACATATTTTACCACCAGAAATACTCTTTCATGCCCATTCAGTTATTTTATTGTCAAAAAACGATGCTTGTCAGTTTAATAATTTTGTACTCGTTTAGACAGATCCCACAGGTGTACACTGTAGAAGGGGCCACCTGTATAAATAGTTGCACTGAGTTCGTTCTCATTTTTATAATTTGACATACAACTTGTCAAGAAAGTGCAAGCCTAACTATAATTTATAGATAAGAAAGTAGCCAAAATTGAGGTTCTAATCATCTAATCTTTCGTAAGCTCCTCCAAGTTGTAAATATTTATAACAGACAAAACGGCAATATAAGAACCCTAATAATCCACAAAACTGTATTTCGTTGAAGCTGTTCACAAAGGACAGAAAGATAAACAGTTTTGTTATGTGTACAAAGACTAAAGATATTTATTGCAGTCTTAACCAACATGTTGGTCAAACGACTACAATACTTTTTCAAGAATTCCGACTTTATGGATTTCTTCCATTATGCGAGCAGATATTTGAAAATTTAAATATATATACTACCAGTTTCATGGATAATCCTTATAAATACACTTGTGAGAGCTATAGGTTTGCTGGTCTTGCAGGAAACATCCAAAAACTGTCAGCAGAGTTACCGAATAAACGGTTTAGGTATGTATGTTCCTGAGAACGTGACTTATTCAAGAGTAAGGGCTATGCCATGCCAAAGAAAGTCTGACCTGGACAACTATGTCCAAAAAAGTGCGTAAGATTATAAAAAACGTTTTTTTTATGAGAAAATTTTACTCTACTTAAAAATTGTTGATTTCTCTCCTATTGTTTTCAAATGTGTTTTTGTTTGGGGGGAGACTTAAAGGCTCCGCTCGCTCCGCTTGCCCACAGACCGGAAATAGTGGGCCGTGGAACCACTTTTATGGCCGTATTCAGTGACGGGCAACACCACTTTTTTGGCTGGGTGATTCTTAGAATGCTCTCGCGCATTTCCCTATTTCTTATAAATCCGAACTGATCTTCTCCTAATATTTCTTCCGCCCTTATTCTTATTCCTTATTCTTTGCACAATTCTAGTTAAAATTTTTGAAGCGTGGGAAGTTAAACTGATGGTTCTAAAATTTTTGCACCTACCCTCGCCTTTCCGTTTGGCAAAGCTACTATGATGTTCCGTTTGTAATCTTCTGGAATCTCGCCTGTCAGGTATATACAGCTAACTAGTTTAAATAAACGATCTAATACCTATTGACCTGCGCACTTTAAGATTTCTGCCTGCAAGCCATCTATACTTGGTGTTTTATTGTTTTTTAAACTTTTTAGTGCTAGTTCAAACTCTTCTCTCATTATAGGACACTGCCTTCCCTTTCTAATATATCTCGTACTTCCTGTCCCACATGTAAGTTTCCCAAAAATTCTTTCCGTCTATCTGCCTCCTCCCCGCTTCCGATTAGGATATTTCCTGCCTCATTTCTAATGTTTTTGATACTAGATCCAATTTCTCTAAAATTTCTCCTAATTACTTTATTTGCTTCATCAGTCTTTCCTACTTCGAACTTATCTTCCACTTCTTTGCATTTATTATCTTTCGCTTTCCTACATTTCCGAATAATTTCTCACTTGATCGCCTTATATTTTTCTTTCCCTCTTTCATCTAACCTATTTTTATATTTTCGCCTTTCCTCTATTAGACTCGCAATATGTTTTGTTATCCAGGGTTTTCTAATTATTTCTAAGTCATGGCACTCGCCTACTTTTACGACCTATTTAAAAAACACCCTATATAACGTGAAATAAAATACAGTCTATAAAAATGGACATTTAGGGAATAAAAAAACTGCTTAGGGGATTGACTATTATAGAATTGGTTAGGTTCTTCAAAATAAAAAAGATTTTGCATTTTTTTGTTTTATTTGAACATAAGACTACAAAATAAATACAAACATTTCTGCATCAGAATCAAAAATACAAAGTTTTACGTTGAATAGTAAATATCTAAAACGAAATCATTTTCTAGCTTCTCTCGACGTCAAAATGACGTCGTTTTCTGCACAACGAAGCATTTCAACAATAAGAGATCTGCTTCTTCGCGCAATGACATCCAGAATGTGGAGATGTCAAAAGTAGCACACAATTTCTTTCCCATGTAGAGCAAGACTCACAGTTTTTTCTGGGAATTAAATGTGGTGGTTATATTGATTTTCATACCAGTAAACACTCTAGAACCAAGATGGTCGTTGATCAGTGTGAACTCCGTTTCGTCTAAATTGCCAACGTTTATTGTAGTGCCACCCCAGAAGGTAAAAGCACTGGACTTTCCGGAATCAAACATACAATTCTGTACTTCACGTTTTCTATAACATCCGCATAGTTTCAGCAGACCCAAGCAATTAGATCCTCTGCCCTGGAAATAATTTATAATATAATATATCATATTAATATAATATAATATAATATAATATAATATAATACAATACAATACAATATAATATAATATAATATATTAAGTCAACTGTGTGATGTGGAAATAAAAATGTCTAGCTTAAACTTACCTGATTTGAAAAATTATTTTTTGGTAAAATCAGAGAATATACGTCCACAGCGATCCCAAAATTCTTTGGCACTTTTGCACGAGTGTACGTTCCACTAAAGTTTACAATTCCCTCTTCATCTTTGACTGCTGGATGCGTGGCGACAGTCTTTCCGGAACATTTCATAACGCAAACAAAAAATCGATTAAAATTTTTGTCATCATAATTAGACGCGTCCTCATCACGTAGCAAAAGCTGCATATTTGATATTGCTACTGAACCAAACTGTTGGTTATCATCGAGACCTACTGCACTCAGGCGAATGATTTCATCGAAAAGGTTGTCTCTAGCGCACGCTAAAAAATAAAAATAATATAAGAAAACAAAGTGAAATTATAGGAAACTAATATGTAAGTGAAGAATAGAAAAAAACTAAATTTACTTGCAACTAGAAGGACCCTTTCCGCTTCGAGATGCGGCATTCCCCCAATAAATTCCGGACTACTCCTGCACAATTGAACTGCATATGTTGCTTGCACCATCGTTTGGTACTGGACCAAAGCGTCTTTCATCAACATCGATATGAGTTGAGTAATGTCTCCCCTTCGTTCCGAAGGAACTGAACGAAGAAAATAGTTCGTTGCAGAGCTTATGCTGCTAATGATGCTACTCGAACTCGTTGCTGATAACAAACCTGAGATTCCTGATGTGTTTATACTCTCAGAATGTTCACTAGGCGAACTGACGAAATTAGTGCTTGAGCTTTCAGAATCCTCACTAGGTGAGCCCCTACAGCTGAGCAAGCTTACGCGACTGTCTGAGCTTTCGGAATCTTCGCTAGGTTCGTATACAAAACTGCTGGCCTAAAATAATACCTGGTAATAAAGACCTTATAATGTTTTGTGCATCATTAAATGCTGCGCCAGCTAAGCTGGCATTGAAACGTCCATAACTAAGCATTGCATGTGGTAGCATTCTAAGACATCTCATTGATTAAGTGTTTTTATGTGACCGTACATAATAAAGAACTAGGTAAATGTCCGGCAAACAAATAAATTGACAACATAATGTTAAGACTCTTACCTCAGAACTACTTGGAATGTACAAATTCACCATACTGCCCAACGCAGCATTCATGAACTGCCTTGAATTAAATTCCATGCTCTCATTCTGAAATAATATAACAAATAATGACTGCATCACTCAAAAATAACAAATAACAAATGCTACTTGCTCTTGACATCTGTCAGTGTCACTTAAGAAATACCTTAACCTAACTTTTGCCATGGGTTTTCCAGAAAATGAACGACCCCATATAGTACTTATGCAATAGCAATAGTTTATTTTTAATTTGTGTGTTATGTGTTGTAAAAACTTTAAAAATATTTATTATACTTAAATATTGTAAAAGTTAGAAATATGAGGATCAGCATCTCCCTCCAGCATCAAGTAATTTCTGATGAATTCGTAAGCTGTACAAGTAGGTACACTTTAAAAGTTTCAAAATATTGACATTTAATTTTTTGCCTATATCAAACGCGTGTAAGGCCGTACTAGACTTATCTGCAATGCGTGGGAAAATGTATTTTCTTAGTGCAAGGAAATTGACTACAAAATTAAAATAACAAAAGACTTTTTGAAATCTTACCTCCAAGCTAGTTGTTGTGTACAAATCGGCCATACTTCCCAGAGCAGCATTTAAAAACTCTTTGGAATGAAATTCTTCGCTCTGAAATTATGACAGATAATGCATTTTTGCACATTATTTAATAGTAAATATACGTTTGCTAAAACTATCTATTTCTATTCCAGTAATAGTGAACAATTATTGTAGAAACCTGGCGTTCTTCTAAAAAATAATGCGGACCAACCACCATACCTATAATGATTCCTTAAAAACATTCAATAACCACATTTTCTAACGATCTGAAAGTTGCACCTATCCGTAAGTCTATTGTTGTAGAAGATGAATTCCGTCTTCCACCGCAAAGCTCCCCATTTTAGGCACACAAAAACAAAAAGTAAATAACAACAAACAAACCAATAATGAAGGTACCGCATACGAAAGAGCAGCAAACAGTATAATAGTATTCAAATAAATAGGGTATCTGCCATAGCAAAATTTTTAACTAATTTAATATTATGTAAGTTCAAGATTGAGAAATGGTCAATATTTTGGAAACTGCGCATCGTTTGAAGGTGACAAAACTCAACCTCCCTTCGTCCAACAAAATGTTGAATGCTCCATTTAGAATGCATAGTTTTAATCAATCAGTTTTTCAGAAAATCGAAAATAGGTATCTCAAAAACTTTCAGGGTGGTGTGTAAGTCTATAAAAAATGACGTCCAGCTGGATCACCTAATATTTCAGGACGTTGACTGACTTCTTGGAACATCCTAGGAGTATCTAGCCAACAGCGACAGTAATGTCATTTTGGAAAAAAGAACATTCGTCGGAAAAGCAAACTAACGAACATACATAAGTGAACTTTATTTGGACAGAGTATCTTCTCTTCTAAGCCAGTTTAATAATGAATGACAAAATTATGTTATAAAAAACATAGGTAAAAACGACAAAAATTGCTGAAAATTAGAAGGTACCGTACAGAAATGAAGAAAACTTAAAATCGACTAAAAAAATTCAGAATCTTACCTCTGCACTAGTTGTAGTCAACTCTATCACTTTGTCCCAAAAATTCTTGGGGCTATATTCCTCAACGGAACGGACTGAATCATTATCGGAACTGGAAGTACTGCTGCTTTCTTTAGATTTAGATTCTTCTCCCGCTGAATTAGTTCTTGTCCGGTATTTCCGCCTCATCATCCGGCGCCTACGGTGCTCATCAAGAACGTCTTTATATTTCTCTAGTATTATTTCCCGAATTTTTTCAGAAGTTAAACTAACTTCTCGGACTTTAAAATTTTGCATGGAATTATCCTGTGAATTCTCCATTGTTCTTGTCTCTTCGTTCGTAAATTTTTAAGTGAGTTCTTATTCAAGAAGCACAAGTAAGTCATCAACCACTGAAGGCACTTACACAACTGACGTTAACAATCTTGCACCCCTAAGTCATGTACCTATACATATATGTACCTGACTTCTCCCCAACCTGTATACTTTGTACTTTTGACCAAAAAATTGGCCACCTGAGACCTGAAACTAGTTCGAAGCTCCACCCTCTCTTAACTGGGTGAACCCGAAAACCCTTCCTGAAATTGGATCGATTATTTCGAAAAGGGCCCAGGTCTGAAAAACAAAACTTTTCAGGAAACGAAAAAAACTGAATATTTCCAGCAATACTGCGGAAAAAAATTCCTGTCTTGTACGATTAATGTACTTTGCTTCAGTAATCTAATAAGCAGTAAATGAGAAAATTTGAAATTCATTTCTTTCGGAAATTTTTTGATAAAAATTTTCTGAGATGAGCACTTTTCAAAATCAATGATAGAATCGATATACAAAATTTAAGTCAAATTTACTGTAATATAATAAAATAAATCATACTCTCTGCTACTTACTTATTAGTATTATTGTTAAATTAAATACATATGCCTTTTTCTCTTTTATAAAAAATTCAAATGTTTCCAAAATCAAAAGAGCAAAAATTTTTAGATTTACATTCATAGTTACCGTATAAATATAAATACTATTTATTGTTTGCAAAATTTGTTCTTGACAAATATTTTTATGTCAATTTTATATTTTATACTCGTTACTTCAATAAACCTTGACAAAGCCCACGAGCGGGGGCGAAACGTCGATTATCCTATACAATAATTGTATTTATGCCAGAAATTCACAAAATTTTAAATATTTTAATAACGAACAGCGGGTGCAGCCGGTAGTTTGGTTTGGTTTTAAATAATACGTTGTCCGGTTGTCCCTCCACTAAGCACTATAAACCACCATTACCACTATGACGTTTATTGCGAAAAGGCCTCATCTCCGAGAGTTGAGCCCTTTTCATAATCATCAGGCCTAGTTTTATGCATTAAACATGTCACAGATGAGCCGGTTTCGCTCTCAAACGATGAGTCGGCACCTAAAAATTACATTTCCACAGAAAATTAAAAATGTCCAGAAATCCGAGATGGGCCCTTTTCGAAATAATCGAGAATCGAGAATTATTCTCGCCTGGGACATACGGGACCTTCGAGAAGAAACGTTCAAAGCCGGATAAAATGCTCTGTAGTTCTCTCACAGAGCGGTTTACGGTATTTTAATGTAGAATTTTGAGATCAACGCCAAATTCCTAAACCAATGCCACTTGGTTCACCTCGCTAGCTCCAGCTGGAGCCGAGATAGCGCAAAAGTAGGCCCGAAAGTTCAAGAAATCCGTCATTTCGAAAAAAAATGAAAAGCCGATATTGGGGAAATTGACGCTTGTGCGTCACTGTCCCCATCATATCCATCACATCTGAAACCACTTAAGGCCGTTTAAAGGGAAAAAGAAATTTTGTCCCTAGAAAAAGTGACAGAAGGGGGGACCGGAGGACGAAATAACATTTTCAGAAAAAACGGCATAACCGGAGATCGGAAAGAGATAATCTAATTTTGTTTTCACCAGTGTGTTTGGGGCGCAGAGTTGCTTCAGATAGACTACTTTCCACTCAAATAATTCTTGCCTGGGACATACGGGACCTTCGAGAAGAAACGTTCAAAGACGGATAAAGTGCTCTGTAGTTCTCTCACAGAGCGGTTTACGGTATTTTAATGTAGAAATTTGAGATCAACGCGAAATTCCTAAACCAATGCCACTTGGTTCATCCCGCTAGCTCCACCTGGAGCCGAGATAGCGCAAAAGTAGGCCCGAAAGTTCAAGAAATCCGTCATTTCGAAAAAAAATGAAAAGCCGATATTGGGGAAATTGACGCTTGTGCGTCACTGTCCTTATCATATCCATCACATCTGAAACCATTTAAGGCCGTTTAAAGGGAAAACGAAATTTTGTCCATAGAAAAAATGACAGAAGGGGGGACCGGAGGACGAACTCGCATTTTCAGAAAAAACGGCATAACCGGAGATCGGAAAGAGATAATCTAATTTTGTTTTCACCAGTGTGTTTGGGGCGCCGCGCCGAGCTGCTTCAGATAGACTACTTTCCACTCAAATAATTCCCGCCTGGGACATACGGGACCTTCGAAAAGAAACGTTCAAAGACGGATAAAATGCTCTGTAGTTCTCTCACAGAGCGGTTTACGGTATTTTAATGTAGAAATTTGAGATCAACGCGAAATTCCTAAACCAATGCCACTTGGTTCATCTCGCTAGCTCCAGCTGGAGCCGAGATAGCGCAAAAGTAGGCCCGAAAGTTCAAGAAATCCGCCATTTCGAAAAAAAATGAAAAGCCGATATTGGGTAATTGACGCTTGTGCGTCACTGTCCCCATCATACCCATCACATCTGAAACCATTTAAGGCCGTTTAAAGGGAAAAAGAAATTTTGTCCCTTGAAAAAGTGACAGAAGGGGGGACCGGAGGACGAGATCGCATTTTCAGAAAAAACGGCATAACCGGAGATCTGAAGGAGATAATCTAATTTTGTTTTCACCAGTGTGTTTGGGGCGCCGAGCTGCTTCAGATAGACTACTTTTCACTCAAATAATTCTCGCCTGGGACATACGGGACCTTCGAGAAGAAACGTTCAAAGGAGGATAAAATGCTCTGTAGTTCTCTCACAGAGCGGTATACGGTATTTTAATGTAGAAATTTGAGATCAACGCGAAATTCCTAAACCAATGCCACTTGGTTCATCTCGCTAGCTCCAGCTGGAGCCGAGATAGCGCAAAAGTAGGCCCGAAAGTTCAAGAAATCCGTTATTTCGAAAAAAATGAAAAGCCGATATTGGGGAAATTGACGTTTGTGCGTCACTGTCCCCATCATATCCATCACACCTGAAACCATTTAAGGCCGTTTAAAGGGAAAAAGAAATTTTATCCCTAGAAAAAGTGACGGAAGACGATATCGCATTTTCAGAAAAAACGGCATAACCGGAGATCGGAAAGAGATAATCTAATTTTGTTTTCACCAGTGTGTTTGGGGCGCCGAGCTGCTTCAGATAGACTACTTTCCACTCAAATAATTCCCGCCTGGGATATACGGGACCTTCGAGAAGAAACGTTCAAAGACGGATAAAATGCTCTGTAGTTCTCTCACAGAGCGGTTTACGGTATTTTAATGTAGAAATTTGAGATCAACGCGAAATTCCTAAACCAATGCCACTTGGTTCATCTCGTTAGCTCCAGCTGGAGCCGAGATAGCGCAAAAGTAGGCCCGAAAGTTCAAGAAATAAGTCATTTCGAAAAAAAATGAAAAGCCGATATTGGGGAAATTGACGTTTGTGCGTCACTGTCCAAATCATATCCATCACACCTGAAACCATTTAAGGCCATTTAAAGGGAAAAATAAATTTTGTCCCTAGCAAAAGTGACCGAAGGGGGGACCGGAGGACGAAATCGCATTTTCAGAAAAACCGGCATAACCGGAGATCGGAAAGAGATAATCTAATTTTGTTTTCGCCAGTGTGTTTGGGACGCCGAGCTGCTTCAGATAGACTACTTTCCACTCAAATAATTCTCGCCTGGAACATACGGGACCTTAGAGAAGAAACGTTCAAAGCCGGATAAAATGCTCTGTAGTTCTCTCACAGAGCGGTTTACGGTATTTTAATGTAGAAATTTGAGATCAACGCTAAATTCCTAAACCAATGCCACTTGGTTCATCTCGCTAGCTCCAGCTGGAGCCGAGATAGCGCAAAAGTAGGCCCGAAAGTTCAAGAAATCCGTCATTTCGAAAAAAAATGAAAAGCTGATATTGGGGAAATTGACGCTTGTGCGTCACTGTGCCCATCATATTCATCACGTCTGAAACCATTTAAGGCCGTTTAAAGGGAAAAAGAAATTTTGTCCCTAGAAAAAGGGGGGACCGGAGGACGAAATCGCATTTTCAGAAAAAACGGAATAACCGGAGATCGGAAAGAGATAATCTAATTTTGTTTTCACCAGTGTGTTTGGGGCGCCGAGCTGCTTCAGATAGACTACTTTCCACTCAAATAATTCCCGCCTGGGATATACGGGACCTTCGAGAAGAAACGTTCAAAGACGGATAAAATGCTCTGTAGTTCTCTCACAGAGCGGTTTACGGTATTTTAATGTAGAAATTTGAGATCAACGCGAAATTCCTAAACCAATGCCACTTGGTTCATCTCGCTAGCTCCAGCTGGAGCCGAGATAGCCCAAAAGTAGGCCTGAAAGTTCAAGAAATCCGTCATTTCGAAAAAAAATGAAAAGCCGATATTGGGGAAATTGACGATTTAAGGCCGTTTAAAGAGAAAAATAAATTTTGTCCCTAGAAAAAGTGACAGAAGGGGGGACCGGAGGACGAAATCGCATTTTCAGAAAAAACGGCATAACCGGAGATCGGAAAGAGATAATCTAATTTTGTTTTCACCAGTGTGTTTGGGGCGCCGAGCTGCTTCAAATAGACTACTTTCCGCTCAAATAATTATATCATGCCCGGCTGACGTATAGAGGAATCTTCAGAAGATAGGAAGCAACTTCCCGATTAATTTGTAATAAATGCATTCATTTATCAATTCACTCGCACTTTCGTATATATCACCCCTACTAATGTCCAAAATTGTGTATCTACATATTTCCTTAAATATGTCTAATATAACCTTGGTAAATAAAATAATCTTGAGAAGATATCTAGAAATTCGTCAAAATTTAAAGAACCGAGCATTCAGTTTTTGTGAAATCAAAGTGGAAAGAATGTTTTCCTCTTCTGATGATCAGTCACTGGTATATATTATTTTCTGGGGGATATTTAAAATCAAATTATATTCCAACTTTTTTCAAGAATTTCATTTTCATTTCTTAATTCTATAACTAATCTTCAATATTCCTCGTCAAATTTTCTTCTTCTGGTTCTTCTATAACTTAAAGAGAATGGTCAGTAAATGTGCGCCGACTTTAAATAATTTCATGAATACTGTTTCAAATATTATTAACGAATTTAGTCAAATGAATAATACAACATGAACTTTCGGAACTTTCGTTGGTTTAAAAGTCAATAGTCTGAAAAAATACTTGTGGCCAAATTTGAGTAGTTGTAAAACTTTATGGTACCTTCTTTAGGTGCTTATCTGAGAATATACCCTTGACAAACTTGTGGATTAGAAGGATGGGGTTGCAGGTAATACCTACCTAATACATACCTTTTGTTGGTATATTAATCTTACTGATGTTACTCCCATATCTACCGAACCTTGAGAGTTTTTACTTGGAAATTTAAAATGTAATAAATGTATAAAATGTACTATTTTAATTTTCGGCATTTCATCTCAAGAAATGCGAAACCAATTTTGATGAAATGTATTTGAAATCGTGAAACTACATAACTACAAAATTACTTGTTTGTGGGTCAATGGGGCACAATCAATGGTACGAAAATTGCTGCAGTAAACTAAAAAATAAAAAACTAAAAAAATAAAAAAAATAAAAAATGCAATAGAAACTGAATGGTAGGTACTAAATCAACTTGGTCTGGCCGTTATATTTGTTTTAATTCTGAACAACCCATTTGCCACAAAAAGAGTATTGGTATGTGTCTAGCTGACCGAGCAATTAAACTCTCAAGCTCACAATATAGAAAATCTGCAACAGAAAATGTAATAAATTGTTTAATAAAAAATAACTATCCTAAGAATTTCATTATGAATATTATAAAAATTGAATCCACCAATTTTACAATAATAATACGGATAGTAAAAAACCGAAAGAAAATAAAAATTACATTTCATTACCAAATATTAAAGGTATTTCACACAATATTAATAAGTTATTAGTAAAATACAACTTACAAATATCACACAAAAATTATGAAAACTTAAAATTTTTGTATTCTAATTTAAAAACACCAATTCCTAAACTAATGAAAACAAATACAATACTGTATACAAAATTAAATATAAAGACTGTGAAAACCAGGCTTAAACAACACAAATACATGAAATGTAATGTAATGTAATAAAATAAATCACATTCTCTGCTGCTTACCTACTTATTAATACATACTATTGTTAAATTTGAATGTTTTCAAAATCAAAAGTGCTACAGTTTTATATATTTATACATAGTTACCTTATAATTTTTAATTGTCTGAAAGAAAAAATTTGTCAAATATTTTATATTTTTACACGTTTCTTTTTAATACATCTTGACAAAGCCACCGAACAGGGGCGATACGTCGATATACTATATACTTATGCAGTTATTTATTGCCAGAAATTCACGAAATTCCTATAAAAATATAAAAAATCTAAACTGGCACAAATCAAACAAAAATTTTAAATTATTTTCTGTAGTAATACATGTGGTCTGGAATTGTCGGAAATTTTACGAAAGCTGTTGCGTTGCTTGGTATTCACGAGTGTAAATTTGACAATTAAAAGATCACGAGCGCTACTAAAGTAACTAGATTATACGTTATAAATGCACCTACAAATTCCCAACTATGGCAACTTATCAACAAGCAAAATTATCGAAAAAATTACCTGGGGTAAATACATAAGAGATCATTTTTTTATCGATAAATACATGTTTAATTGTATGAAAGTTTTATTGTGATGGCAAATAATCGAGAATCAAGGTAGTGAAAAAATCGCTCGAGCAAGCTCTCGCGATTTTTTCACTACCTTGATTCTCGATTATTTGCGATTATCTCGCGATTTTTTCACTACCTTGATTCGAGATTTTTTGCCGAATGGCAATAAAATTTGAATACAATTTGAAATGTATTTATCTTATAAAAAATGATCTCGAATGTATTTTAGGGAGGTTAATACACAACTACATTATACGGACAATTTAATTGGAAATAGAAGATTTAATGAAACAATAAACATTTTAAATTAACAGAACATATTAAAATATTGAAATACTAGCTGGTACCCGGCGCGTTGCTGCCTCTGA
Organism: Xestobium rufovillosum; assembly: GCA_963966045.1. Classification (NCBI taxonomy): domain Eukaryota; kingdom Metazoa; phylum Arthropoda; class Insecta; order Coleoptera; family Ptinidae; genus Xestobium; species Xestobium rufovillosum. Next base: position 7,210,331 of record OZ014495.1, on the reverse strand, counting down.
AGAAATAATTGTGGTAAAATCGTTTGAAACTTGATAAACTGCGAATGGCATATGCTGTTTGACGTTTGCATTTTCACTTTATAAATTATTTGCTGCCCGGTCCCGGTACGACATGCGCGGCACCTACTGTAAGTTAATCTTCAGATTAGCCCAGCGAGTGTTCCTGTGAAGTTTGGTAGCGATCGGATCAACATATTTTTTTGTTTTGTGCGAGGCGGGGGCTTGATATGACACTTATCAACTGTCAGATTTGACAAATAAAATTTATTTAATACTTTCTGACGGTCTGAATTTTATTTGTCAAATCTGACAGTTGATATGTGTCATATCAAGCCCCGATTTCTTTTATATATATTGAGAAGTAAAATCGAGCGTTACCTAAAAAAACGTTACGTTCCTCTGCGTAACTATGGATACGTGTATTTATGTACAATGACCAAAATTATCAAGTTAGTAATTAATTTCAAGTTGTCATGTCAGTTTAAAATTGTAATATTTTGTTGTGAGACTGCCGAAAATGTCGACTTCGGATGGTGAGGAAGAAACTATTTGTACTCCTGCAGATATAATTGAAACAGCAAATGAAGCTACAACAGATTTATTGCCCGATAAATTTAAAAAAGTGTATGAAATTTATTATAGACGGTTTATAGACTGGTGTGACACAAAGTTTGTTAAGAACATTACTGAAAACGTCCCACGGAAACGGGATAAAAAGTATCCTATGTCCGTCTCCTGGTTCTAAGCTACCTCCCCACCAATTTTCAGCCAAATCGGTTCAGCCGTTCTTGAGTTATAAATAGTGTAACTAACACGACTTTCTTTTATATATATAGAGAAAGTAAAATCGAGCGTTACCTAAAAAAACGTTACGTTCCTCTGCGTAACTATGGATACGTGTATTTATGTACAATGACCAAAATTATCAAGTTAGTAATTAATTTCAAGTTGTCAGTTTAAAATTGTAATATTTTGTTGTGAGACTGTCGAAAATGTCGATTTCGGATGGTGAGGAAGAAACTATTTGTACTCCTGCAGATATAATTGAAACAGCAAATGAAGCTACAACAGATTTATTGCCCGATAAATTTAAACAAGTGTATGAAATTTGTTATAGACGGTTTATAGACTGGTGTGACACAAAGTTTGTTAAGAACATTACTGAAAACGTCCCACGGAAACGGGATAAAAAGTATCCTATGTCCGTCTCCTGGTTCTAAGCTACCTCCCCACCAATTTTCAGCCAAATCGGTTCAGCCGTTCTTGAGTTATAAATAGTGTAACTAACACGACTTTCTTTTATATATATAGATATATAGATATATAGATTGTGTTTGACTGATCTTTAGTTACATACATATTTTGAACATTGAAAGTGCAATGGTTATATGTTATATTATGACCAGATTTTTTTGCATATTATTATTATTAATGTTTTCAGTGGTAAAATTTTCTTGCCATATGTTTATATCTCTTGTAGTTTGGATTCCAGAAGGTCCAGGTCTCAGGTTGTTTATTAAACTAGCATGATGTTCCTCGTCTAACTGTAAATAAGGGCCTAATGACTTAGCATTTGCATGTCCAGTCATTTTGATGAGCTGTTCTTCGGGGACACCTGATTTAGCAAGATTTGATACAGCACTTGATCGATTTGAATGATTCGTGATTTTGTTTGTCAGAGTATCAAGCCCTATTCTTTCAGCAGATTGTTTGGTCCATTTTCCAATCTCATTTACTCCATAAGGCATATTTTTGTACCATTTAGAATTTCATTTATTCCAGTAAGGATTTACAGTCAGAAATAGTTGGTCTGACGTAATTCTATTAGTGCGTTTAGAAATAAGGTTTTTAAATTACCTTACCTGGCACATATCGAGATTATTGTAATTAGGCACTAACCACTTACTGTCTGATAATTTTTGAGCTCCACCCTGGCATGTTTTGGGAAAAATTCTTCCGGTTACGTTACCATTTGATTTCTTTTCCTCTTTAAAAAATGCACTTTGTATTTTGCTGCCTCTCCCCCTCTCCATGCTAGTTCGAATGCTATTATATGATACAGTTTTTTTTGAAGTCCTTCTGGACAATCTTCGTTCCACAGATTCATTATTGTATATATTTCTTTCTTACTCAGAGCAGTCGAACTTTGCTTCCTCTTTCCGAGAATAGACTGAAGCTGCTTTCGTTTCGCATTTTTTTGCATCCCTTGCTTGTTTGAATTCAATGTCTGTAAATGGATTAAATTTTCGGGCGTAGTCTTTGTAGTATTTTTCTTGAAGGAGTTTTGCAGTAACATTCCACATGGTCTTTATAACGCATTCTTTATAATCTTCACCATCAGCTCTTTTCATATTAAAAGCCCAATCATTTCATTATCAGTCCAAGCTCTTGATTTGAAGTACTTTCTAGAAGTTCATAATGCTTCTCTTTTAAAAATATTTCGAACTGTTTCCATATTGACTTTTGATTTTTAACTGTACTCCTCGGAGTAACGCTCTGTACAGTTTTTTGGATATCTTCCAAAGATTCTTGGCCAAATCTTGCCATTTCAAAACGACGATGTTGCAAGAAAACTCGAAAATAATATAACAGTGACAGTTGCCAAGGTAGAAATTTCAAAACTATCATTCACAGCATAGTTGATTAAAAGCAAGGCGCATATTTATCAGTTATTGGGTTTTATCGTTTACAATGACAGTTGATTGGTCGATTTTAAGAAATTGAAGAAATATCATTGGCTCTTAGAATAGGCGTGTATTAACCGAAATAATACACGCTTCTATACCTAAATGAAATGTTCCTATTGGTCAATTTGACGATGAAAAAAATAATGTTAGTTAATTTTGATTTTTTGGGTTTCCTAAAATAGTTGTCAATATTTATGTCAAAGTCACTAATATTGATTTTTTGCAGTCTAGGTCGTTTTTTGAAATTTTTGGAATTTCTGAAAATGCATTTAGAAAGTGACTGATGTTTACAATAATTATTGGTAGTGCGCATAGTGATAAACTCAATATTGATTAATATGTTTTATTCCAACATAATTACAACAGTTTTCCTATTTTATAAAATTCTAGACATCATTTATTATACGTTACTACTTAGATACAAGCATACACACAAACACTTATAAAATAAAGTATAAATTACAGAAAATATAAAACTATATTAGTCAAACCAAGACACGTTTAATCTTAAATTGCTAAAAAGATATCATTTTCCAATTTCTCAGAGCCAAAACTGCATCATTTAACTTCCTCTCCCACATTCTCATGTCTTCATAATTATCAGCATTCAAAAAATATTTCGTATACGTAGTATGTTGCGAACACCTTTTCCAATTTTCACAGCAAAACATAATGATCAAAAGAGTTTTACTTCTTACGCATTGACTTCTAGTAGTTCTAGATATCTCGGAAGTAGCACATAATTTCAAATCTAGTTGATGAATAGGGCTGTCGTTTTCTTGTTGGCTTTTGTAGGCCCAACAGTAAAATGCAGCATCGCTCAAAACACACCAGTAGCGATTCCAAATTATTGGACCCCTATTTTCTTTTCCAACATTAAGGAAACCCTCGTGTTTTGTCAGGAATTCGACTGTATGGCTCATAACCATTTTCACATCAGCAAAAAATTTTGTTGAGCCAACACCATTGAACACTCTGAATTTAGTTTCGTTTAGGTTTGCGCAACATACTGATATTTCACCCCAAGGCTTAAAAGAAGTTGATTTCATAGGCGTTGAGCCGTTAATCGTATGCAGCCTATTACGTCTTCTTCGACGTTTGCAAAGTTTCAACAGACGCGGACACTTAGAACCGATGTGCTGAAAGAACGTCTAATTTATTTTGCAAACTCAAAGTCGCACAGAAATTGACATTACCAAAAATAAAAAAGAATGTAATAAGAAGCTATAAAACAGTAGGTACCCACCTCATTTTTCAATAAGATCAAGGAATATAACGTCACTGAAATCTCAAAATGCATTGGTAACTTATCAAATAAGTATGTGCCACGTAAATCCACGGTTCCTTCATTATCTTTCATCCACGCTTCTGTAGCAAACGTTTTTCCAAGACAACCCAAGATGCAGACAAAAAAACGATTATAATGTTTGCTGTTGTACTCCAGCGGATTATCATTTATTCGTAAAATTTGTAAATTGGATATCGAAACTTTTCCTACAATGTCGTTTCTGTCAACACCCATGGTGTCTATATGACGAATTTCTCGAAAAATGTCCTCTCTGGTACAAGCTGAAAGTTTGCCATAAATATTGTAAAGTGGATATAATTAATAAAAAACAAAAAAGGTTTTTACTTTTTGGTAGTCTACGTATATTCATGTATATTTTAAACCACCCCATAACTTCATAATCCTATTTTCAAAAAACTCTTGTTCTGAAAATTTTTGAACTTTTTAACTTAAAGAGTATAACACCATTCTAGGTTTCAAAACACAAACAACACAAAACTAATAAATGAAACAGAACGCTATAAGAGCTGAATACAAGAAATGGGTTGCCTAATTATATCAGGTCAAGACTACCCTTAATTAAAAATAATGTAATAATTTTTTTATAATTCTTCTGTGCGTGTGTGTCACTGAACTCCTCCTAAACGGCTGGACCGATTTTCATGAAATTTTTTGTGTGTGTTTGAGTGGGTCCCTGGATGGTTTACATTCACAATTGGACCCGGTAGGTGGCGCTGCAATCGGGCAGGACAACGTCTGCGGGGCCCACTAATAATATATAAGTAATAACAGAGTAAGTAAACAGAGTAAATATTTAAAGAAATTAATACAAATTTTAGAAAACGACAACAAATAGTTAATAACACATTATTGTAGTAAAGAGGTAGGTATTTTGTTGTAAAATTCTGATGTTATTATACATATAAATACAAAAAGTTATTCAGCATCAGATTCATCAGAAGTTGCAGGATGATACTCAACTTATCGTTAAAATGGACGTTGTTCAGGAGTTTACTGCCCTGATGTATGGCATCAAGCACTGCAGCACTAGTGTAAATGATGCCAGATATGCATTTTTCAAAGAAATTATTCGTCTAAGAAAGACAATGAACAATTTATGAAAAAGATCAAAAGTTATGACTCAAATATGATTCCACCATGCTGGGAATCGCTAAAACAAAAAATTTTACGTACAATATACATCAGTTCTATGTGGCTTAATGCAAGTGATCCTGATTGTGTCAAACTACGTCCTGAAAATTGCGGTTGGTTCATGGATGGCTATTTAAAACCAACAGGGTTCGTTGGGGACCCAACGCCCTTACAAGTTGATATATTGCACTTGACAAACAGTGATAACGATTCCTCAGAAGTTGAGTATCATCTTGCAACTTCTGATGAATCTGATGCTGAATAACTTTTTGTATTTATATGTATAATAACATCAGAATTTTATAACAAAATACTTCTTTACTACAATAATGTGTTATTAACTATTTGTTGTCGTTTTCTAAAATTTGTATTAATTTCTTTAATTATTTACTGTTTACTCTGTTTATCACTTATATACAGGATGAGTCACTAAGGCGAAATCGGCCTATAACAAGAGTACAGTTCAAAATGGGAGAAACTTTTTCAAATAAAAGTTTTTGAAAAATAAGTGCTTAATGAGATAAAAATATTTTCAAATATGGCGGACTTCCGGTTATACCGGAAATGGACACTAACTGTGTTATTTTAAATGGAACACCCTGTATTCGTTTGCATTTTTGGATTTCTCATGAAAAATAAATGTCAGTTTGTTAATCAAACATTGGGTCTCAGTCGAACCGCTATAGAGTTTTTTAATTTTTTTTGAAAATTTTGACGTTTGCAGTAGTTGGCGCCATTTTGAATATCTTCGAAACGAAAGCACTTAGAGGAATGCGGTTTCGACAGTTCGTCTCTGGAAGTAACGGCCTATCACACACAAGTATAACATGGAATCATAACTTTTTAATCAAATCAAATTTATCCATGCCAATATTTACTAATTCAAACAGGAATAACTCTTTTTTTTAAATGGAATGCTACATTGATTTTCACCTCATAAGACGCAAAATTAAATTTCCTTTCTGATGATGTATGGTTGTTGGCATCTGTCACCAGCAGTTTTTAAGAAATTTGCGTTTTTCTGGAAATTTTGAATAATATCATGTTTATGCATTAACAATGGTTGACGTTTGGCGATATTGTTTTGTTTTGTCTTACAAAATGTTCGTTCCAAATCTTCTATACTATTTCCAAAACTTCAAAGATCATTAGATAATAACAGCAACAAAAATGAATTAATGTAATTAGATTAAATGTTCGACATAACCGCCATCCTCACGATAACAAACACGCAATCGTTTCAACAAAGAATTGTTCACATTTATCAACATATCTTCATTGATACTTTGAAATGCATCGCGAACTCGTTCCATCATATTTTCTCGAGTAGTTGGAGGTTCCCTGTAAACTAACTGCTTTACGTACCCCCACAAGAAAAAGTCAAGTTTTGTTAGGTCTGGAGATCGCGCTGGCCAAGGTGTCGGACCTCCTCTTCCTATCCATTTGTTTGGAAATGCTGCAGTCAAGTGCTCCCTTACATCCCTCCCGTAATGTGCAGGCGCTCCATCTTGTTGATACCACATCTGTTGTATTGCAGCAAGTGGTAAATTGTCTAACATTTCTGGCAAATCGTTTTGTAAAAATTGTAGGTAGCTATTACCGTTCAAATTTCCATCGAAAAAATGTGGTCCAATTACGTGTCGTCCAATTATGCCACCCCATACATTCAAAGACCACCTATGTTGATGATCCAATGGCCTTATCCAATGGGGATTGTCAGTACTGTAATAATGGCAGTTGTATCTTGAAACAAAACCGTTCTTATGAAACGAAGCTTCGTCCGTAAAGAGAACATGATCAAAAAGTCATTTCGCTCCTAAAGTTTACGTAAAGCCCACTCACAAAACTGCAACCGATTGTTGAAGTCATTTTGATCTAGTTCCTGAACCAACTGAACGTGGTACGGGTGAAATTTATTTTTGCGCAGTATTCGAGATGCAGAAGTTTGGCTTATTTCTAACTCGCGACTAATTTCTCTGGTACTTAAATGAGGATCTCGGACAACAGTAGCAGCTACTAAAACTTGATTTTCCTTATGTGTCACTGATTTTACACGTTCTTTCTTCTCGTATCCCACACAACCAGTTCGTTCAAACCTCTCTTTTAATTTTGCGAATGCCGTTACATTCGGATGTCTATGCTCGGGAAAACGTTGCGCATACATTCTTGAGGCAAGTAACGAATTCCCTTCTGCTTCACCCAAGGAATACACCATAGCAATTAATTCTTCTTGAGTGTACATTTTCAGTTTTCTTAATTGTGATATTTATTAAAATTGAAATCAATACTCTCACTAATTGAACTCAAATTGCACTCTTACTTAACAATAATTTAATAGAAATGACATTTCGTTGGCAAAACAAAACAAAATCGCTGAACGCCAATAACACGATATTTAAAATTTCCAGAAAAACGCAAATTTCTTAAAAACTGCTGGTGACAGATGCCAACAACCATACATTGTCAGAAAGGATATTTAATGTTGCGTCTTATGAGGTGAGAACCAATGTAGCATTCCATTTAAAAAAAAAGAGTTATTCCTGTTTGAATTAGTAAATATTGGCATGAATAAATTTCATTTAATTAAAAAGTTATGATTCCATGTTATACTTGTGTCTAATAGGCTGTTACTTCCAGAGACGAACTGTCGAAACCGCATTCCTCTAAGTGCTTTCGTTTCGAAGATATTCAAAATGGCGCCAACTACTGCAAACGTCAAGATTTTCAAAAAAAATTAAAAAACTCCATAGCGGTTCGACTGAGACCCAATGTTTGATTAACAAACTGACATTTATTTTTCATGCTAAATCCAAAAATGCAAACGAATACAGGGTGTTCCATTTAAAATAACATAGTTAGTATCCATTTCCGGTATAACCGGAAGTCCGCCATATTTGAAAATATTTTTATCTCATTAAGCACTTATTTTTGAAAAACTTTTATTTGAAAAAGTTTCTTCCATTTTGAACTGTACTCTTGTTATCGGCCGATTTCGCCTTAATGACTCACCCTGTATATTATTAGTGGGTCCTGCAGACGTTGTCCTGCCCGATTGCAGCGCCACCTACCGGGTCCAATTGTGAATGTAAACCATCCAGGGACCCACTCAAACACACACAAAAAATTTCATCAAAATAGGTCCAGCCGTTCAGGAGGAGTTCAGTGACATACACACGTACAGAAGAATTATAAAAAAATTATCACATTATTTTTATTTAAGGGTAGTCTTGACCTGATATAATTAGGCAACCCATCCGCGATTTGTTTGTTTATATATTATGTTTGATAAAAAATACCTTTCATTAGGAAAACAGATGGGTGAAGGCTCACCTTACACCTTAATCGGGATCTTAAGACTATATGGGTATCTCGTACGAGTATGATACCTAATATATTGGACGGTTTATGTATTGTTTTTTGATAAAATACTCGCAATTTATATAATCTGCGAAAATTTATAAACGTAGAAATATGATCACTATTATAACTTAACCAACTAATTGATTTAAATTTTTGTGAATTAGGTTTTTAGATATGTTTAACTTTTAACGTTCTTTCTGATGTTGTCGATGTCACTCAATGCAAATGTCATGAATCATGATTACCTATCTTTAAAGGATTAAGATGTAAGAGACTGTGGTTAAATAATCAATTCAAGAATCAATCGTACCCCTAACCACATAAAATTTGAAAATTTGAAATTTTGAAAATTTTATGTGGTTAGGGGTACGATTGATTCTTGAATTGATGATTATCTTTGGTTGGCATGTTTCCGATATCCGTAGATTACCTAACCACTGCTTATTAAACTTTAAAATTATGACTAAAGATGTTAGATAATGTTAAACAATTAATTCAAACCCCATAAACCACATAAATTTTGAAACGCTTTTATACACATTTCGGTAACTAGACAAGTTGCCATCTTCAGTAGAAACAGAGAAAATACTAATAATACACTTTACCTAGAAAATTTTGAAGTTTCTTACGCTACATCTGTGGGGATACCGAAATATGTGGTTCAGGGGTTCAATGGACTGATTAAACAGTAAGTAATCCCGAAACTGCATAGTATACTATAACTGATACCATAATTGTATGGTGATTATACTGAAGCTACTAAAAACAAAATTTACTTGCAAGCAGAAGAAGCCTCTCTGCTTCCAGATGCGCCATCCCGCCGACAAATTCGCTGCTTCTATTGCAGAGCTCGACAGCGTTTGCTGCTTGGCTCATAATTTGGTACTGGACTGCCGCTTCCCTCATCAACGTCGTGATATTTTCTTCAATGTTCAATGTTTCAACGGAAGTCGAACAAAGGAAATTACTGCTCGCCATATTCGTACTGTTAAATGTGGTATTGGTTTTCGATATCAAGCACGAGATATCTGATGTGCCTATGCTTCTGCTATAATCGTCCATGATGGGTGTTCCTAACACACTCCCGTTCTAGAAAGTTGTATTAATAAATTTGTTATTAAAGACGGTACATAACTGTAAAAATTTCGAGTCCAAATCCAAAAGAGATTTTCTGATATACCTACATTTAGACCCAGTTAAATTTGACCATGCTTAAATTGAAAAAATCTTACCTCTGTGCTACTTGTGTTCAAATTCGCCAAATCTCCCAAAGCAAGTTGTAAAAACGCTCTGGGATCATATTCCACAGTAACGTTATCTGGCTGGATTTTATTTTCCTTCTTGCTATCAGTTACTAATTCAAATTCTTCACTGCGCCGTTCTGTATCATTATCAAAAGTATGCGATACGAAATTTTCTTCTAATACAGTTTCATCTGCCTTCGAGTGGGCGCTTATCCGAGATGTTTGCCTCTTCATGCGGCGTCTGTGGTGCTCTTCAAGAACGTCTTTAAACTTTTCCAAAATTAATTCGTGGATGATTTTAGGAGTCAAGCTAATTTCGTGAACCCTCAATTTTTGTTTGGAATCGTTCAGGGAGACTTCCATTTTATTTTTGTTTATTCGTCAGCTGATTTAATAATTGAACATTATGCATTGTTAACTACAAAATATTAATAAAATTTCTTACCTCAAACTTAGTAGAACATCACAATAAATTGTATAAAACTGCGACTAACAAAGGCACTTCGGCACTACTAAAATTTGCGCATTTGATTAGGTACAGTTTAATCAGTGGGTAAATAAATCTTTGTTTGGATATTATTGTCAGATCGTCTGCAAACAAGAACAACCCTAAGGTCAACATAATTTTCATAAATATGTGGAAATCTTACAATGTTAGCTTACAAGAATTTATATACTTCGCCAACAATCATATGCAGGGAGATGTAGCTTGATACATCACTTCATTGTTCTATAAGTGAAATAATAATTCTTGTACTGTTGTGGATAAAATTTAACATCCAACAATTATTTCTATTCAAACAAATCTTTGGATATAGTTAAAAGAATTTTTAATTACTCAGAAGCTTTAGAAAAATTCATCATAAATGGCCAGCACTTTGAAATTTGAATCAAAGTACATAGTAGAATTATACTAACATGCAGAAAAGATAACTGTTGTTAGGTACAACACTCCGCGGCCTAAAATCTGCTCCATAACTCATTCGCGTAAACAAGCCTACGCAAAGACACTTTATCAGTGCTTTAATGCCAGTTCAGCTAGGGTCTGGTTTTAATTCAATGTCTTTCATGATACTTATCCGATGAACACTTGTTCGGTATATGAGCGTGTAATTAGGAAAACGTTTTGATGCGAGTTCCAACCTTCCAACAGGACGAAACTAGGAGTGGTGTGGAAACATGAGGGTAATGTGGAAACGGCAAGTATTTCGACTGCAGAGAGCTTCACTCTAACGGCGATTGCCGTAAACAGTCACTCTCGTTCCTATTCGTCACGGCGCAGCGCTAGGAATCAGTCGGGCATTGTAGTTAATGGTGGTGCGTCGATTTCTGTTTCGTTATTTTCGTGAAGTTTTTGGAGGTAAGTTTGTGGTATTATTTAATCTAACTTATCATAGAGATAGCGTAATGCGTATCAGAGTATTGGAAAAGGGAGTTATAGGGAAGGTATTGTTGGATTTCAATGAACCATAAGCTAACGTTTTCTTGACTTAACTCGTAAAATCCAGTTTGGCTAAAGTGCGGGTAACTTGGAGACATGTGGATGTGTTGTATTTTTTATGAACGAATAATGTTTTCTATGAATAAAAACATATTATAAAACGAATATAATGCTTAAAGTTCAATATTCCAACATCTTTATGTGTTCACACATTGATTTATTGTAATTCTAGGGCGTTTCCACATTACCCGCACTTTTTTCAAAAATCGAAAAATGTAAGTTAGCCAAATATTTTTTTTATTTTTTAAGTACATGGTTTTTGCACTTGCGACTTATGGTCTCATATTTCTAACATTATAAGGCATTTTAAGGCAATTTTCCAGGTTAACGACTGATTTTTACAAATTAAAAACAAACTGGGTTTCCACATTTGCACCACCTCCTCTAGTTTTTGAGATGGGCACCCTCAGATATCTAACCACCTCTAAAACCGAAAACAATAAAATCACTCTTTTCAATTTTGGCTCAATATAATGACTTCTTTGTTATAATTTTACATGGCCAAATGGCTATATCGACACTACTTAGTTTCAATATGAGACGTTGCCATAGAGATGGATAATAAATACACAATTTCTTCGATTTTGCTGACAAATACAGTACACCGATCGAGTGATGGTGAGCGGTGGGGATCAGTGCCCGCAGGCAAGTTCCCGCCCATTCGTAACGTAATTGGCGGGTGGTGGTGCAAAGCGCAACTACGTCTAGTGCGCATCCCCACCGCTCGTCATCACTCGATCGGTTTACTGTAAAATATCAATTATTTTCCGTTTTCCGAGTCACATCAACGTCGATATAATAAAATAGGAATTCTTTTATTGGCTACAGCCCTACAGCCCATTGAATAATAGAATATTATGGAAGCGACACCTTTACATCTGTCAAAATTTACAGGCAAATCCTTATACTTAATTATTATTATAACTCAAAAATTTCTCAATTTAGAGGAAGAAAAGTTTCCATAACATATTAAAACCAAGCAAGGAATAAAAAAATGCGCTCGGATACAGGGTGTTCCATTAAAAAAATCAAAGTTGGATGCAGTACAGAGATAATGGAACATTGAAAATAATTTTACTTCAAACGAAGAAACTTTTATACTTATAACACGCGAGTTTGGGACACCCTGTATAACTTGTCAACAAATGATGCACATAAGAATAAATAAAGCTTATAATGGGAAAAGGAAACGTTTTTCTGTAAATCCATGAAAATATGCTAATAAAGCACAGAAATGGGTTTTAATAACGAATCTTTCCAGCACGAGATCAAGTAGCCGAACTACCCGGAAAGAACGAGGGGAACATTTATTTGTTATTCGACCATAACTCGTACACCGTTTGAGATAGATCAGATTTCTCAATGGCATATTAATGAACGGCAAATTCTGCAAAAGTGCCGAATTTAAACCTGCCCTCTGTTACTTCAAATAAGCGAGATCCCAATGGTGGTCCCCGAATGCCCGAATCTGAATCAGCCTGTATTATGAGCACCTATAAAGCATAAAAATTTGAAAACTAACTTACTCTCGGCTCATTCCCGAATGGTCGGTTTCCACAGATATAAAGAATAGTCTGACAACAACTACAGTGCGTAAATAATAGAGGGGTACACAATAGAGCGATGCATAGTCATAAATCACGCTTGTCGTCAATTACTAATTAGTTGTTTACAAAGGGGCGCGTGTAAAACCAACAGCGCAGCAGTCTCTTTTAACGGAAGGTAATGTAGGAATTTTTCTTTCATTTTGCAAACAACCAATAAGTACTTAAGTACCTAAGAATATCAATTTGCAATGAAGCAAGAATGTGGAAAATAAGTGGATAATTTTTCCACAACTGGCCACACTTATTACCAAGAAGCAAATTTTTCCGCTCCTGTATACATATACAATAACGTATGGTGTGGAATCTAGTACTACTTGGTATTAATTTCCAAACGAAAACATGTAGGAAATCAGCAATAATAAAAATAAAATATGTAAATACTTACTGGGCTGAAGAGGTTATAAAAATTAAAACGTGATCCCCTCACATAGGTATTCCTATATGTACCTAACTACACATAAAACATACAAGCAGGTAGGTACGAAAAATACTGTCGTTTTTAGAAAATTTTCTCGCTCACGTTTTTTGACCACTAACACTAAGAAGTAGAAGCTTTTCAATAGCCAACTGAACAGAATATATTAATTCTGTTTTAAATTCATGGGAAAATGATAAATTAGTAATCAATAAATGATCTTTTTTGACTTGGAAAAGCTGAATGGAATATACTTAAGTGTTTGTGTATTTTTATTTTCAAAATAATGCCTATTGACTTCTCTTCAAAACATCTAATGGATAACACGGTTTCTCTCATTCTTGCTGTTAAAACAGCAAGCAAGTACTAAACAAGGTCATGCAAAAGCCATAAGTGACATCAGGACCTCTGTGCTAGAATTCTGATTTACGTCTACAGCTCAAAACTCTGACTTCTGTCAATTATACTGAATTACGTACACATACCACAGAATTATAATTTTCATGCCCCAAATGTGGTTATCTCAGAGGTGGAAAGAATATGTTTTTTTCAAAATATTTTTTTCATGTTACAAACTAGGACAGAGAATATTTTCATGTCAGTCATATTAAAGTGTGACTTGGCATCTATAGAAATAGAATGTCTTTGTCTAATACCGAAAGATTTTAAATAACAGACTCGAAAAGAAATTTTGGGCGTACCTATGCTTAAATGAACATTCTGCATCCAGTATTGATATATATTTTAGCACTACAGGCCTAGTAGGCCCATGGCTTGATTAACCAATACTCTCCATTCCTTTCTATTTTCTGTTTTCTCCCTCCAATCTTCAATGCCTAATTGTCTTATATCCTTCATCACTTCTTCCCTCCACCTCGCTCTCGGTCTTCCTCGTCTTCTTCTGCCCCCTATACTACTATCAAATATTCTTTTTGTGTTCTGTTTATTGTCATCCTCGTAATATGTCCCAACCATCTCAGCCTTTGTGATCTTCCTCAGCATTTTTCTCTCCCACACTCCCAGCATTCTTTATTCTGTTGATCCTAAATTCCACACTTCACTTGCAAATGTCACAATTGGCCGTATAACAGTTTTATAAATCCCCAGTTTTAACCCCTTTGATATCTTCTTGCTATGTAATAATCTGCTGAGTGAGTGTATGCATCAGTTTCCTGTCATTATTCTTCGCTGTACCTCTCTGTAGATGTTCGGTTTTCTGCAAAACATTGTCCCCAGATATGAAAAACTCTCCACTTCTTCAAATTTGTAAATTATGCCTTCGTTCGTTCTTAATTTTAGCTCTCCACTCACTCCCAAATCTCTATTTGTCCCTGTCATGAATTTTGTTTTATTTTCATTGATAATTAGACCCATTTTCTTCGCCGAACTTTCCAATCTCTGCATTACCACCTGCAGTTCTTGTTCACTTCTTGTCACAATCACCACATCGTCTGCAAATGCTATGCACTGGTGTCGCTTATTGTTAATGTATTAACATTGGCATCCCGTATTACTCTTTCCAATGCAAAATTGAACAGCATGGATGATAGAGGGTCACCTTGTCTTACTTCTTCTTTCACTCTAAATTTCTCTGAAGTTTTACCGTTTATTCTGACTCTGTTCTCAATTTCGTTTAATGTCAACTTCACCATGTTTACAATTTTTTTGCCTATTCCCAGCTGCTTTAATGCTTTGTGCAATAATTCTGATCTTATTCTATCATAGGCTTGTCTAAAGTCAACAAATATAACATATGTTTCCTTTTGACACTCGTAACTTTCTGCCTATAATTCTCTCAAAGTAAATATCTGGTCTACAACCAATCTTCCTCGTCTAAAAGCCACACTGATAATCTCCCAGTTCATTCTCCATTTTTACCGTTAACCTCTTCTTTAAACATGATGCAAGTATCTTATGGGCAACATTAAGGAAGGCTATATACCCCTGTAATTCTTAGGTTGCATCTTATCGCATTTCTTATACAATGGATGTAGTATTGATTCCCTCCAACTCTGTGGTATTTCTTCCTGTATCCATATTTCCTCCAAAAGGTCCCTCACACATCGAGCCAATTCCTCTCCTCCATATTTAAACATTTCTGCAGTTATTTCGTCGCCTCCTGGACTCTTGTAATTTTTCAGACTTCGAATAATATCTTCAACTTCCTTTAAAGTTGCTAGTTCTTCCTTCCATCCATCTTGATTCTGCATATTATCCAGTATTGATATCGGAGAATAAATTGGTCGGTGAATAAAAAATTATCAATCATTTATTTAGCTTTAGCCCGTCATAGACAGAAAACACAATACAGAATACATAGATATAGTCCAAGAGCCAGCAACGCTTTCGTTACGTTATTTTTAATCAGACTAGAACTTCAACGACGAATCCCTTGCAACGTAGTAACAAGGGAATCAGAAGTCTGGCAGCCGTCCGAGGGTGGCTTTCGCGCCTCTAGCATTTTTAAGGGCGAGAAAAAAATTTAAAATTACATTATTATAATCATTATGGCACTTCGCAATATTAAAGTTAATACTATTTTAAATCAATAAAAAAAATGCCAGACGAGTGAGTGGGTGGAAAGTGGGTGCCAGAGGGGGATACAAGTGAGAGGTTCTATGCAAGGGCCCAGCGTACGGAATCTAGTCGACCACATTATCATTCCCTGGTCATGGGTCACCATGGAAACGTTATATTATGTGATGACAGTTTGTTTGCGATTTTGGAGATGCACAGTTGTGTTTGAGTGCAATTTGATTCGCCCCTTTATCCCCCTCTGGCGCGCACTTTCCACCCACCCACTCGTCTGGCATTTTTTTTTATTGATTTAAAATAGTATTAACTTTAATATTGCGAAGTGCCATAATGATTATAATAGTGTAGTTTTAATTTTTTTTATCACCCTTAAAAATGCTAGAGGCGCGAAAGCCACCCTCGGACGGTTGCCAGACATCTGATTCTCTTGCTACTACGTTGCAAGGGACTCGTAGTTGAAGTTCTAGCCTTATTCTCTATGGTGTAACGAAATCCGTTGCTAGCTCTTGGACTAATAGAACACATAACATATCAAACAAAATAAATCACAAAACAAAATAAAAGAAAAAAAATATATCAAATATATCAAAACCTCACATGAGGAAACCAGGGAACAACACTCTCAACCCCCGAGAAAATCATCTACACTATAGTACAACTTATCAAGCAATAATCTTTTTAAAGAAGCCTTTAACATTAAAAAAGTTGAAATGGATGAAATTGAAGCAGGTAGCTTATTAAATATTTGAATGGACATATATATTACACTTCTCTTAAAATTTTCCGAGTAGGGCCTCGACTGATACAATAACACTGCAGACCGCGTAAAATGCTCATGAATCTGTTCCCCCGTGACACAATTATTCTTAAGCCGAAACTGCAGAACAGCTATCTCATAAATGTAAATACATGCCAGTGGCAATATTCTCAGTTTCTCAAAAAGTGGCCTTGAAGGGGTACAAGGAAGACGCCTTGAGAGAATTCTCACTGCCTTCTTCTGTAATCGAAAGATATAATTAAAATTTTCGGCAGAGGAGTAACTCCAGAAAGGTATACCATATCGGAGATGTGACTCAAACAGCGCAAAATATGCATTTTTAGCCACAAGTAAATCGTAATTATTCATGAGTCCTAAGGGCAAAACAGGATCTAGACAACTTTGTACTTAGGTGTTTAATGTGCTCCTGCCAATTCAATCTATGGCCGAGATGAACACTCAAAAATTTAGTAGTATTTACAGATGAAATTATAACACCATCTGAAGAAAGGGCAAACAATACGCCAGGCCTGAAATTCATAAGACAAGTCTTATCCAGATTAAGAGTCAACCTGTTCGCTGCAAACCAACATCTCAAGAGCGACATGTCCGACACAATCCTGTCATGCAACTCATGACCATCACTACCGAACCAAGTTATATTGGTGTCATCAGCAAACTGAACGAACTTGCCACTAATGCGCAGAGAAGACATATCATTTATGTACAACAGAAAGAGAAGTGGGCCCAAGGCAGAACCCTGAGGCACCCCATACATAGACTGAGCAGAGTCAGATGTAAATTTCTGACAATCAGCGTTGACAATAGAAACGGCATGGCATCTTCCCATCAGTTAAGAACGAATCCACCCCCCAGAAACCCTAGAATCCATATGAGCACTTCTCCAACAAAATAGAGTGATCAACACAATCAAAAGCCTTAGAGAAGTCGAGAAACACAGAAACAGGAATATACTGGGAGTTGCAGTGAGTGTTTTTTGTCTCATATACATGGTCCAGAAAAGAAAAAATGGCCAGACCAGTACTCTTATTATTACGGAAACCAAACTGCAAACTGGACAAGGTAGAGCATTTGTCTAAAAAGCTAACAAATCTGGCCTTGACCAGCCTCTCAATCAGCTTAGAAACGGTCGGCAACGATGAGATCGGCGGAAAATTTTCTGGCCCAAATTCACCCCCCTTATGCAATGGCACGATAAACGCTTTTTTTAAAGATGAAGGAAAAATGCCTTCACAAAATGACTTATTTATAAGATCAGCAAGACACAGATGAATATTAATAGTTAAATAAGAAAAAATGATGGCAGGGATCCGGTCCCTATAGGAAACTTTTCTAGATACAAGTCTCAAAGTACGTGCAACTTCACCGACATCAGTTGGAAAAAATAACTATCTTTCAACTTTCTGATGTTCTTTTTCCAAAATCCATAACATCGAAAGAAAACAGAAGACCCAACAACATTTAAAGAGCGATATTGCAGTGTTTAAAAAAATCGTAGGTTCCTAATAGGTAGGTAGGATGAATAAAATAAATATTAATATAACCATACCATTCTTTATTCTAACATTCCTATATAAACAGCATATTTTTCTCATATTGCTACTTAATCCCATCATTACACTGGCAAAAAACAACCACATACACAATACCATTTTTTGTAAAAAAATACTGAAATATTCGCAGATCACAAAATATCTATAAACACAATCATATTACGTGCAATATGACAATCTGTATAAATTAATAAATAACACAAATTCGGTACAAAAAATCATATACAAATACCTATAAATAATACCGCAAAAAGCTTCAGGAATGGTGCAAAAGGCAGTCTATGGTGTCTTAATCGAAGTGTAACCGGTCGTAGGCCTTTACTTTCTCTGGTATTGCTGCTGTTTCTAGTGGTATACGCACTGCTAACTCCCGCAAAGTTCCAATGAAACTTAGCTTACGATAAAATTTCGAACTGAAACATGTTTGTTAAAAACACAACCACTTAAGAAACTGACACAGTAAATATACCTGATGAATGGTTTTGCCATAAATAGCATAGTTTTGATCCAAAGAGTTGGATGAACCAAATACAGGTGGCTCAAATTTTTTCTTAATTTTCTACCAACCATTTGATAACATTTTTTTAACCAACTAAACGACGGTAATCGAGTAGCCCCTCCTTGTAGATAAACCAATATGTAATTGTCTGTCACTAGTCGCTCCAATGTCCACAAAACATACCTAAAACCGTATTTATATTTTTTACTGTGCCAGCAACGTAACATGCGACTTTCTCCTCATTTAAGCATCGATGGACCAAGTGTATGACTTACAAAAATAAATTGTCCATGACATAATCGTAGTCTATACGAGAACGATCTGGCAGAAAACAAGCAGAAAATATGACGATAGCAGTATGACCACCAGCTCTTAAATAACCACCATGGGATAAAACTCTTTTATAAGGTTCAATAACACGCATGTCGATCGTGCGTTGTTCCCCGTCGGGCAAAATCATACGTTGCCAATTCCTTGCATGTTTTCTTTCATCGTCCGCACTCAATGGTTCGATTGGTTCAGGCGTGCTTACATCTAACAGGAAAGTTATAATTTAATACTTTTGTGAAAAAGATAATTCGGTCAAAATTACCGTTATGAGTTTCAGGATCGTCTGATTTGTCTTCAAATGTTCCCGCGAACACATCTTCCGATTTTAAACTTTCTGTATTACTGTCTAAACTGGAAACATCACTATCAGGGCTTATATCTGTGTGCATGACTTTCACCCTCCTTAACTTGTTGCTCTGCTTTTTGTGAGCCAAAAAATTCAGATTACCTAATACAATGCCAATGATTGATTACTACTATCTTTTGAGCGATAATCAAAAACGCACCTTCTTTTTCGTTCAATTTAAGAGCAACATTCTGAAGATTAGAACTCAAGTGTGCTTCATAAATAGATTTATCGTTTTCCGTGTCGCTCGCATCTGTTTGACTGACTTCAACTGGTAAATCAAACATCAGAGACTTCTTTAAAACAGATGGACTATCCGGAAATTCTGTCACAAAATGACATCAGAAATAATTAAATGAAACAAGAAAACAAATACAAGAAACCCCAAAATTGATCCCTGTGGCACTCCACTAATATATGTTGATCGACTAATTTCAAGTAACTTTTAGCTGCGAAGCTTACCTAACTCTGTTTACGATTAAAGACAAACAGTGACATACCTGGCAACTGTTCACTATATTCGGCAAAATCGTTCAGATCTTGATTTAACTTTTCTTCAAACGAATTATGAGAATCGCAGCTGGAATCGAGATTAAGCCCCGAACTGTGCGCATCTGGATGAAAACGTTGCTTATCGAAAGCAGTTTTACTTCTCGATTTCTCTGGAATTAAATCGGGAAAATCGGGGGAAATTGGGGAACACATTAACGGGTGCGAGTCCGTTGCATTTTGTGACTGAGATACATTTCTATTTTGCTGAGTTTGAGATTCGTTGTAGATTTCTTCTTGTTTGTTTAATATTTGACTAGTATTTCTTTTATAATTTTGACTAGGAATTTCAGATCTGTTCGACACATCACCCATTTTGCCTGCACTGGAATATTTATTACTTTACAACAAGAATTATATTGCAGCCTTTTGCGAAATATTACCTCGGCTATACTTTCATTTATAATTAATTTATAACAAGTGCGAAATGTTTTATTTTTATGTTAATACAGCGGAACCATAACCATACAATTCGATTGACAAATGACATATGTCAAGTTTGACTTTTCTTCTACAAAAATAGCGCCTTTTCTGAACGTCACCCTCACCTTGGTTTACTAAACCAAGAACCACCCCTCACTCATACCATGACAATTAAATGCACGTCCAAGTTAAAAATTAGTGCTTCCTGCTTAAAAATAACACCGAGAAGCGAGAATAACACAAAAATGATCAATTAATTTAGGACTCTCTGTATTTGAGTTCAAATTTCTTGGGAAATAATAAGATAACGTTATCGGGTAATTATGATTAAGAACATTTGACGTGTAGAAATAGAAACTGAAATCTTTGACTATTGTATATTGTTTAATTCAAAAAACAAATAGTAAAATCAGGAAATATTAACTACATGACATTTTTTATGCTTGAAGTTCACGGTCAAAAGGGAGACGGAAGATTGCTGGATAGCAGGGTTACCGGGAAAGAACAAAAAGCCGCACCACGGGTATGACATTTGCCGCTTCAGAAAGTTTTGAAAATTTTAGTTAACAATAAAAATTAAGGAGCCTTGCCCTTGAGGTAAATTTGGTGTTAAAAGTACTTGTGCAACTATGTAATATAAAGAATATTGCATGGTCATGTTTTTTACGTTCTGTTAGTCATGTTGGTTTATGTGTATTTTTTTAGGTTAGGTGTAACTCTTTAGCTCCAGATGTTAAATAAAACCCGTAAAAATAGAACTATTTGGCAAATTGTGTGTGTATTTATAGTTTTTTCATGAAAAATTTTCAAAATGGGGCTTATTTTGGGCAAATTTTTCGTGAGTTTATTTTTGCATTGTTTTTGCGAGATGGTATAATAAATGTCGCTTGTAGAAAAAGAAAACAACGTTGGACGTTCTGGAGAAGTTAGAAACGGAAATAAAGGAAATAGAAAATCATCGTAGAGACACAGAACAGTATCAGAGGAAAATCGTCGGCCGCTTCATCATCATTTCTATTATAGTTTATTTAATGACCGCATTTATCTTTTATTTCTATTTCTTTCCAGTTTCTTTATATGAAAGGTTGTTCTACATAATCCCCTTAATTCTAGCCCCAGTAATGTGAGTTTCTTTGTCGTTTCGTAAAAGAATGATTACGCAAATGTCTTATCGTAGAATAATATCCGTAAAACGTATACTGACTTGGTATTACAATCGGAAGATAAATAAGAAGCAATCAAAATTAAAAGAATTAAAAGAGAAGAAACAAAAGCTTTTAGAGAAAGTCATGGAAACTGAGACGTACAAAGCTGCTAAGTTGATTCTAGATAAATTTGCGCCTGAACAGTTGAGGAAGAGTACGGCACCTGTAACTTCGTCGGAAATAACACCATACAAGCCAATACCATCCAGTATGTATTCTGCAAGTGCAAGTACTACAGGTGAGCAATCCCATTACTGGACATACCCTTTGTCTCTCATTAAATTCTATTCTGTTTTGTGCATATTGAATTGATGAATTAATCAATTATTCTGGTAATTTCCCTTACAGGTGTGAGGCAACGCGCTTATCCACAATCTAGTCAATTATTGAGGCCGTCATATACTGCGGGGAGCACGCCAATTCAGCCGAGGACACCGTATCAAGCTCCTGTACGTAGTTCACCGACAACATCACTGACGAGTGTTCCTGGCACTCCTTTGCCTTTGCCAAGAGGTATTTTGCCTAGGGATCGTTCAGTGCTGGATAAAATGGTTGATTATCTTGTTGGCGATGGTCCGTCCAACAGATACGCTCTTATCTGTAAAGAGTGCAGTAGCCATAATGGTAAGTTACTAGATGAACACCCAAAGAGTGCTATTATTTTTTAAATATGTTGTAAGGGATGGCGGTAAAGGAAGAATTTGATTACATTTCTTTCCGTTGTTGTTACTGCTTTCATTTGAATCCGGCAAGGAAAAAGAAGCCGGTAGCACCACAACTTGAGTTAGATGTTTCTAAAACTGCGATTCAAGGATTATCGTCGTCTTCTGATTCCGATAAAGTTTCGTCGAGCGACAGTGACTCTGATGTTGAAAAACCTAAGAGAGATCCGCCGAAAATTATTACAAACGTTTCCGAGTTAGATACAATACAGAATTTAGAATCGGATTGGGAAAAAACTGTAGTGGTTGATTCTGAAATAAGTACAAAGAAAGAAATATCTGAAATTGATATGAATCCTGAAGAAATACAGGAAAGTGTTGCGCCAAAACCAGATGGAGTTCACTTGGTTCCTCCGAGAGCTGATGACGATGATAATTCCGATATGTCTATTGATGAGGTAGACGTGCCAGTCATGGACATCCAGGAAAATCTCGTTGAAGAGTCAGGTGCAACTGTTAGGGAAGTAGAAAAGATTGAGGCTCCGGTGGGTGAGTGCGATTTAAAAGAGGGCTTGAAACCAGTGGAAAACTTACCGCAAGACTGACGAATACCTTTTAGAATGTATGCAGAAATCTCTTTTTGTAGGTAGTGGAGTAAATTATTGATTCGGTTAATATTTATTGCTCGTGGTGAATTTATTTTATTGTGTAAATTTCGAGGGTGTTCGAGATTCTGGAGTTAAATTGCTATTAAGCTTTTGGTTCTCTCGAATTCGTTCTGTAGTGTTTTTGTGTGACAAATATTCAATTAATGATATTTTTTTATTTTCAATGAAATAGTTTAATGCATTTACAGGGACGGTGATATTTATGCTTCTTGCTTGAAAAACGCTGTAAAAATTTTCCATGAATTTGCAATACTGCCAAAATAAAAGTTTAAGGTTTGTTGTTTGGAATTTGTTCATTTATTCTTTATTTTATTTGTTCAAAACTTATAACAGAAATGGTTTTTCGTTTCTGGGAATTCTCGTAGAGATACCAGAAGAACTCATGGTGTAGACACGCAGATGGATAATAATAATAAGAGTAGGTAAGTATTAATAAAAAATTCACAGGCCTTTGCAAAGATGCAATCGGGGGGCATTGAAAATGATGAAGTACCTAGTGGTAATCTTGTGGGATTTGGAATATGATAAAAATGGAAATTAGTGTTGATTTATAACGTAAAGTGCAACAGTATTATCGATATGTATTAGAGGTAAGTGTAATGTAGAAATAAAAGCGTCGATGAGTAATACGTGGGAAAAATGAGCGCGCTGCACGCGCCCATTATCAGGTGAATCGGAAATACAGGTAACCCCCAGCAGACAAACCACCCCTAAAGACCACCCCCTAAAAATCACCCCTAACCCCCCCAAACCACCCCTAACGTCACCCCAAAAAGCATCTCCCAAAACCGCCCCCCAAGAACCACACCTAAAACCAACCCTTAAAACCATTCCTAAAAACCAACCCCACAACCACCCCACAAAACCACCCATCAAAACCAACCCCCTGAACCTAACCCAAAAACCACCCCCATGAACCACCCCTAAAAGCCACCCCCAAAAACCACCCGTAAAGCCATCCCCTACAAACCATCCCCAAAAATCATCCCCCAAAAACCATCCCTAAAACCACCCCCAACACCATTCCTAAAACTACCTCCTGAAAAACCTCTAACAACCACCCCCGAAAAACAACCCCCAGAACCGTTTCTAAAAACCACCCCTAAAAGCACCTACAAAACTACCCCTAAAACCACCCCCAAAAACGAAACCTACAACCAAAACCGAAAACCACCCCAAAACCACTCCTATACACCACCCCCAAAACCACTCCTAAAAATCACCCCTATAACCAACCCCAAAAATCACCCCCATAAACCACCACTAAAACCACCACTAAAACCACCCCTAAAACCACCCCTAACAACAGCTCCTAACACCACCCCCATAACAACCTCTACAAACTACCCCTGTCGCGTTCAGAGCCGCCAGGCTCTCGCATTAATTTAGCCGCTAGCAGTCGGGTCTTTTTCGTATAAATGCTGCAAATGAAACACGAAATCGAACTCCATACTACGAAAATAAAAACATTTTCAATGTTAAATAATAGTATATTATACACGAGTTTATAATGAATGCTATTATTACCGAGGCTGACGTTTACAACACGAGCGAGTGAAACGAGCGAGTTTTGTAATCATCCGATAACGTAATCATCATTATAACGAGTTGTATACTATACTTTGTCCACGACTATCAAAACAGATTCCCAGAAAGAGTTTACCTTCATTTCCCTTCTCCAGTGTAAGAAAGATTCATACATACACTCTCAGGTATAATTTTCTTGGTTTTTTGGGCAATGAATCTAATGAGGCAAGTTCTGCAGCTTCTTTTATTGCTGGTGCTGTTAAAGAAACCTCGTTTTCACTCTCACTACTCATTATATCTTCTTTTTTAGAATATGCATTTCAAATTAAAAGCAAACCATGCTGATTTGACGTTTCAATTTGAACTGACACATCGCGATCGCGGCCTACTAAATAAATGTAAAAAAGGGTCAAAGCGATGTTCCTATTGGTGTAGTGAATAATATTCATTAATCACTGCACTGGAGATAGACTGCAAATGTAACACGAAAACTCCGTACTTGCCAAAACATAAACATTTTCAATGTTAAAAAATAACAGCACATGTACCACAGCTATCCATGACCATCAAGTAACATTCTTCATTTGTTTAAAAATCGAGAGTGTTTTTTTTTTATTTGAGTGTTGCCATTGTTGTTGGTCAGACAGGATTACCAACTCTTGAAGTAATCCCAAGACATTTGCAAAAACAGTGTGTACGAAGGAACACCTTAAAATTTGGAAGATTGGAACAGTCGGTGGCGTCGCGCAAATTCTCAGGGACCCCTCGCGAAGTCAGGTTGACATATAAATTTTGCGCATTATTGTCCGTAAGCTTTTTTGGTATTCAAGGTGGTTGGACGCTTGGGCCCCCCAAATGGCCCGGCCCCTGCTACGTGAGAATGTGCTTTACGCTATAGGCGACAGCCACACTCCGCACCGCAACGAGAAACAATGATTCAACGATCCAGTGTCAAACACAGAACGTCAGGCAATCATTTTCCTATATGTTCAGTAAAAAGTTAAAATTTTCGAAAATTTGAAAAATCTGGCACAGTTCTGATTTTTCTGTAGTGCTAGGAATTTACATGAATTTCAAAACCTTAGGCTGGAAGCCAGGAATTATAAAAATTATAGTGAAGAAACTCTAAGAATATCTGTAATTCACGTATGAAATACCTAAAAGGACAAAAAATTATCATTTTTATCTTCCCTTCCGAGGATATACCTAATATATCATTTTTTGTAAAAAAGAATGACTTATTTTATTTGTTAAAAATAAAAAAGCACCTATTTTTACAAAGAAAAGATGTTTATTTATTAAATATATTTGATACTACCAAAATATTTTTTTATTTGTTAGTAAAGTCACAGGCTAGAAATAAACAGACGTCGCAATTCGCAGAATAAAGTTGTCTGTTTACAAACATGAAAAACGCTGCGCAGATTTCGGACGCAATGGATTCGTTTTCAAGTCTGTAGAGCAGCGAGCCATTGGCGTCGTCGTGGAAGTTTTATTACTAACATAACCTGTGTTTTTCAAAGCATTTCATGGTTTGCATTTGAATAAACAATTAGTCCGCGAAGAGAGTATATTTCTGGGAAGAACAACAGTACTCTAAGCTGATTACAGATGATTACAAAACTCGCTCGTTTCACTCGCTCGTGTTGTAAACTTCATCCTCGGTAATAAAAGCATTCATTATAAGCTCGTGTATACCAATTTACCGACATTAAGTAATGCGCATGTCCGACCGTATTGGGACAAAATTTCAGGGGACCGTCGGCCGGAGCAGTACTCACTCCCTTTTTTATTAGATACTAATCCAAATTTAAGAAGTAAACGTTTATTAGTCTTTAGTCGGGGTGTACAAGGTGTCCCAAACTGGACGCGTTCTTATGAGAACACCCCTTATTTGAAGAGATAGAAAAAAATTAACCAAGGTGTCCGGAGCTCAAATTTAATGAGAAAACCACTGGCGCAAACAAAACTTTGCTATCTCTTATCGTTTGGCCGCTAGAGGGCGATTCTCAAATTTCGTCGATTTCTTTTATGTCCTATAACTTGTTTATTAATAAAGATAATTAATTTTGGTAAAAACGTTCTTAAGGCACTTTTTTCCGTAGAATCCATTGCAATAGGCAGATTTTTTACAGGGCGTTTAGATTTTCGTGCACCACCCCAAACTAATTTTTTTATATAGACCACCCTATATATTATGAGATTTTTGGAAAGCTCGTAAAATTTCCTAAATTTTGATGTATCACTTGTCATGTTTATCTTAAAAATCATTAGCAACATTTAAAGAATTATTAATTTAATATAATAACTATGAGTAATCTTATCATGAAACTTTAGATCTGTGGTTTTAATCATAACATGTTAGCATCCTATGTCATTTTATTAGTCATGGCAATCTTGATTTCTGTAGGCACAATATTTTAATTTTTAAATCGTAATGTTGCTAATGGTTTTTAATATAAACATGACAAGTAATACATCAAAATTTAGGAAATTTTACGAGCTTTTCAAAAATCTCATAATATATAGGGTGCTCTATATAAAAAAATGAGTTTGGGGTGGTGCACGAAAATCTAAACGCCCTGTAAAAAAACTGCCTATTGCAATGGATTTTACGGAAAAAAGTGCCTTAAGAAAGTTTTTACCAAAATTAATTATCTTTATTAATAAACAAGTTATAGGACATAAAAGAAATCGACGAAATTTGAGAATCGCCCTCTAGCGGCCAAACGATAAGAGATAGCAAAGTTTTGTTTGCGCCAGTGGTTTTCTCATTAAATTTGAGCTCCGGACTCCTTGGTTAATTTTTTTCTATCTCTTCAAATAAGGGGTGTTCCCATAAGAACGCGTCCAGTTTGGGACACCTTGTACACATAGAACTAGTGTCACAATTAAATTTTACTAGTTCCGATGGTGCAAGAAAAAATGAGCCATTATATTTAAAAAAATGACTGCAATTTTCTTGTCATCTACAAATAATTATTTTTTGGTCGGGTCCGGTATGACTTTTAAGAAAATTGAGTAACCAGTGGGTAATAAACTACACCATCACAGGCATATTTCTTGAAAATTTCATTTTTTCGTATTCTTGAAATATGAATTTCTAAACTACCACTTATCTGTCAAATTCTCCCAAAATATTTTTTTTCTAGAAAACCAATAAAGATAGACATAAAGTATTATGAATAAAGTGACACTAAAATTTTATGAGGAATCTGAAAAAAATATAAAATTGTACTGCTTCTATTAGAAAAATGAAATTATTTATTTTTTTAATTTTGTGAATTTCCCCCATTTATGTAAGTAAAAACTGTGTAACATCGACGTTTCGCCCCCAGTTGGGGGCTTTGTCAAGATTTATTAAAGAAAAACGTTTTAAAATATTTGACAATTTTTTTTTCAAATAATCAAATATTTTATATCTTTTATCTTTAATAAATCTTGACAAAGCCCCCGACAGGGTGCGAAACGTCGATATTATACAATTTTTTACTTATATAAATGCGGGAAATTAACAAAATTAAAAAAAATAAGTCATTAATATTAAACTGGCACAGATGAATCAAGAATAGAAAAATCAAAGTTGCATACTATTTGGACACACCGCGTATAATTGAAAACATTTTTAGAATATAGGACTTCTAAAATTAATTCGAGTTTATTGAAACAGTTTTTGTTTACAATATATCTATCTGTTCTCGTAACTGAGTAATCTTCCACCCACGCTTAAATCTCACACCCTGTATAATATTTTAATTTTGTTTTCGTATATACCAGTTGCTTTATTTAATACCGCATTTACCTATTATTTTATGCTATACCGGGTGACCATGAAATCAGGTGCACATTCGAACCTATATTTTTGTTTTTTAAAATAATTTTTCGGAAAAAAACTAAGTATAAAAAGTAATCTAATTTTTCTGTTAGAACCATCTTAAAATCTCAGAAGTACCATATAGATTTTCGGGAATAAATCTGTTTTTAAATACTTAATAAATAACTAATAACCAGTTAAAAAATAAGTAAATAGGCGTTTTTTGTCATGACTGTCTAGATCTCTAGATATACCGAAAATTTAATTTTTGTGTTATATTTTTAAAGTAAAATGGATGTCATGTAAAGAATGAACCAAGAACATAATAAATAATATGCAGAACGTCCATTTCAAAAATCAGGACTCAGGACTGCATTCCCTTTTTTTAATTGCTCCATATAATTCATCAGTAGGTATTTTAAATCCATTTAGATATTTTAAAAGCGTAAATGTTACATGGGTCATATTCTCATTGAATTTTACTTCTTTCCATATTCCTAATTCATAACAGAACGTACGTTTCCAAATAAACACGCTGTATATAAATATTATTACCTAGAACTGGTCGCACACCTTTAACTTGTTTTCAATTTTGCCTGTAGGCATGAAGGTCTTGCCGGATATCAGTCTAGTTATCCTGTAATGTAGCTAACCAACATTAGAGTTTGTATGAAGAAAAATATAATGATAAGAACGTTGTGATTTTGTGATGGTTCAATGTGAAATAAAAACAACATAACAACTGCTATAAACTGATAAAATTAACATCACAATCGCTGTCGTCAGTATTTGTTTATTCATATGTACGTGAACACCAGTTTTACAATGTTCCAAAAAGGTGTTTTATTTTTTATTAGAAAACAACATAGTAAGTATACACGAAACTATTTCTTTTATATACCTACGTATAACACAAATTTTGTTAGGTAAAAGACTTATTTATTACAAAACAGAATGGGCAACTGCTAGATATCCTTATCAAAGCGTAATTATAAGTTGTTTGTGCCATGTTTATGAGGAAGAAAGACCCCCGCGAATTTAATAGGTTGAAATTGAACGGTTTAGTCTTTAGTGTGTACAAAAGTACATATATGTTTAATTAAAAACTTGTTTATTGTACACATTTTAACCTGGACAGTTATTAATTTGTTGTTATGTCAAGGAGAAAAACCAGTTGTTGAAGATTATAAATTTAAAATGTGGATATCGAAGATTAAAGGCGCGTTTTCACTGGTCGACTTGAGTGGAATGATCTGGTAGTTCGGATACAAATCGACTGTGTAAACTGTAGTCATGGGTAACTCTTTATCGAACCGGCTCAATACTCAAAGATCTGCTTCACTGGTTGAGCTGCAGCATTTGGCTCGCGGTTCGCAACAACAGCGTGTCACGCGTATAGTTCGTAGATCAGGATTTGGAAGTAGACGCGTGCAGCTCTCGAGTGCGTCCTGGTTCCAGAATGCTGCATCGCCTGTGCTCTCCGCTCATTTGAACCGGTTTAGTTCTGCTGTTCGCCATCTGTGAGCTGAACTGAAGAGTCTGATCGCGAAAATTTTACGAGTTACCTACCCCTGACTAGTAAACTGACTTTCAACCGAGTCTTTCCCCGAAGTTGAACGGTTTTATTTCTATCTAAAATTGGGGTTAAGACGAAGAAATGCTTTTCTCAGGCAATGCCACTTTCACTACCCAAAAAGTGGATAGAGAATCAGTGAAGTGTACAGAACTTCAACTTTCTAATATCCTTGTTCAAAACTTAATGTTTTCTTTTATTTTTTATGTTTTTTTTAATGTGTATAATGTAGAGTAAATCGAACCTAATAACAGCTTTTGTCCGGAACATGTTGTTTAGTTGGTACCAAAGTGGATAATACAAGTGAGAAGTGAACCGATTTGCCTCTAAAAGGTAAGTACGTGAGTAGTATTTGTCCGAGCGTATAGACAAGAGAAGGGAAGTGCGAGAGGGAAATCGGGCCGATTTTCCATATTTCGCGCGCAGGAAATACGACGCGCTCAAAATGTATCATGTCATAACTCCCTCAAAAATTGTCTTATCGAGTTGCAATTTTTGTAAAATTATCTCTTAAACTTTCAGGATGCTCACGAAATCTATCAATTCGCAATTACATAATTTCTTTTCATTCCGCTTTGCGATTTTCGAGACGTTGTCTTTTTCGTGCAGTGTAATTTTCACCTATCGAGGAACTATGCTCATTTTTAGAATTTGGACTAACTTCCAGCGGCAAAGTTGTAGAGAACGGGTTGAATTTTATTTTACACCAAGATTCAATTCATTATCTCGCATAGAAAAAAAGTTATGGCGATTTGAACATGATAATAGTTCAGAGCGCGTAACTCTTGAAATCGTATACCTGTCAGTGGCAACCTTTTCCTTCCTTCAAGAGTTACGCGCTCAGAACGATTATCGTGTTCAAGTCGCCATAACTTTTTTTCTATGTGAGATAATGAATTGCATCTCGGGGTAAAATAAAATTCAATCCTTTCTCTATAACTTTGTCGCAGGAAGTTTGTCCAAATTCTAAAAATGAGCATAGTTCCTCGATAGGTGAAAATTCCACTGCACCAAAAAGACAAGGTCTTGAAAATCGCAAAGTGGAATGGAAAGTAATTATGTAATTGCAATTTGAAAGGTTTCGTGAGCATCCTGAAAGTTTAAGAAATAATTTTGAAAAAATTGCAACTCGATAAGACAATTTTTGAGGGAGTTATGACATGATACATTTTGAGCGCGCCGCAATTCCTGCGCGCGAAATATGAAAAATCGGTCCGATTCCCCTCTCGCACTTCCCTTCTCTTGCCAATAAGTCGATATAGCATTTTTCAGATTTGTTGGCGTTTGCGCCGCCATATCCGATTATCCAAGCAACCGCCAGCAGTTCAGTAGTTTCCAAAATTTTGCTGTTGCTAGGAACCGCGACAAGCGTGTGCGCCGCGACTCTGGACACTGCACACGGCAATGAGCATTTTGACGTTTTCCCCCAAGAAATGTATTCTTTTACCCATAACATTAGCCCGTTCACACAAAAGACACCGGTTATTTTCTAGTTTGTACTTAAATCTGCTATTGGTTATAAACGCCACAAACTTGTGTCAGAAATATCCACTATTTGTTTTGTTTTTAATTTGTTATTTAAAATTTTTAATGTAATGTGTTATTTCTTTTCTTTCATGGAATAAATAGCATTCATTACTTCGGTTTTAATGCTGTCAGTTACATCTTCTTTTTAATTTTGATTTGCTGTGCCTTTTTCCGGGCATTGAAGGAGACAAACCTCGTTTTTCCTCTCCAACTATGCGCGACACGCTGCATAAATTTACTTTTGATGCATCGGCAAATC
Source organism: Xestobium rufovillosum (assembly GCA_963966045.1). NCBI lineage: Eukaryota > Metazoa > Arthropoda > Insecta > Coleoptera > Ptinidae > Xestobium > Xestobium rufovillosum. The sequence continues at coordinate 7,178,829 of OZ014495.1, read as the reverse complement.
GCTCCTAGAACCAGTTAAGGGCAATAGGGGACCATTATTTTCCTTCTCTCGAGTAAAGTATTCAAAAATATTTCGTAAAACTTCTCGACACTGTTTGGTAAACACATTTCCAGGCATCTTTACACCTGACAATCAAACTGACAGTTATAATTGAAAGGCAATAATTTTTAATAAATTGCTTGGTGACCACTGGATATTGCAAAATAAGCATATTAATACTGAAACCATTTTGTTTCACACAACCATAGTAAAAAAGAGTGAGATGAAATACGGAAACGTCAGAATATTCTCAAGTCATCTTACGGCAGCAATTAAAATTCAAGCAATCCATTTTACAAAAGGGAGAAAAACACATGAACGTAATGCGCAGATTACTGCACACACACGCCAAGATATCTGAAAAGAACTATACACTTGTCTTATCCACTTTGGTTGGTACTTGGTACCTACACCTTATCTATGACCTACACTTTCTCGTGGATCTGCCGGCTTAGGTACATTATGACAAAATGAAACCATGGAACAGTGACATGGTAACATTTTTACATAGGAATTAATAATTCAAGTTTTTTAAGTTTTATCTCCTACCTAGGTACCTACCTACATTTACAAATAAAGAAATTTATCTGAGCAAAGTACACCTTTATTATTAGTAACGAAAATAACTAGAAGGTCGCTTGTAATAATCTTTACTTCGCTAGATCTTTAGACTTTTAATTAAAAGGCTAAAGAAAGAGCGCCAGATTCAAAATTTAGTTTTAAATGCCAAACTTTTAGTTATGCTTATCTAACTGTAATGCCTACATCCTACACGAATAAAAATACTGAATACATAATACATAATACAGGGTGTTTGAAGTAGAACGTTCACAGCTCAAGGTGGTTTTTGTAGTGAACGAATATTTTACCTTCACTTCATTGATAAAGTATTCATTCTGTTTACAGAGCGAAATATGTCGAAATATGTAGGATTCGTGGGCTTGGGCAACATGGGCACCAAAATGGCTGCCAATCTCATATCAAAAGGCGAAAAATTAAAAGTTTACGATATCCTACCAGCAGCAGCCCAAAGCGTCAAGGGAGCAGAAGTTTGTAGCACTCCGAGAGAAGCAGCAACCGACTGTTCTGTAGTCATCACAATGTTGCCAACCGGTGACATAGTCCGAGACGTCGTTTCAGGAAAAGATGGAATATTAGAATCAATCCCTAAAGATGCAATTTTAGTCGACAGCTCCACGATTGAACCAAAAGCAGCTCAAGGCATCAACAAATTAGCGAACGATGCTGGCATAAGATTTGTGGATGCGCCAGTTTCTGGGGGTGTTGTAGGAGCAGCAGCTGCAACTTTAACTTTCATGGTTGGCGGCGAAAAAGAAGTTTTTGAGAAAGTGACACCCCTATTAAAAAAGATGGGCGGCAGGGTGTTACATTGTGGAGATCACGGGGCTGGACAAGTTGCAAAACTTTGCAACAATTTGATTTTGGCAGCTAGCATGACGGCAGTTTCGGAGTCAATGAATTTAGGTCAGTATTATACAGTGTGTGGAAAGTATGGTGTTTTTAAAACCTTTAGATTATTATACAAGTTACCGTCGTGTAACAGCACTTGTGTTTCTCAATATACAGGGTGTTCCGTATAAATCAGGTCAAAATATGACGATTTAACCAAACTTTTCTCTATACCAAATTGTATCACTGAGGAAGAATATAGCCCTCCAAATTATCCGCCAACATTTAGGAAAAAATTGATACCTTGGAAAGTCTTTTCTTCATTTCTTCATAACTTTATATAAATTTTCGGGTAATAAATTTATTTTTGATGCCACCAGGTGAACGGATCGAGATTTGGTTTGCGATGCAATAAAAGTTCTTGGATGTATTTATCTATTTCAGTTATACTTGCTACTGTTGAATTTGGGCGTTTCTACTCTTTGGTATTATTAAGCCGAAACCGGTAAGTATTGAAATTTGCCGGGAACCGGGCAGTGTGGTAGATATGGTAGAGCAGTTCGGTGCAATGCTCAGGGGCCCCGGATTATTGGGGGCCCCAAATCTTAACCTGAATAAAATTATTATTGTGTCGGATTTTTGCCTCTGCAAAAAACATCAAATCTGGAAGCTGTAGAATTAGCAACAAAATGAAATATAAATCTTGAGTTTCCTGAAAAAAGGCAAGTCAAACATAAAAGGCATTTTGAGTTAGCAAGTGACTACGGATTGGAAAATTCTGAAACTAAATTTAAAATAATAGTATGTTGTTTTATACGGAGAATCACAAAAAAGCACTTTTCCTCCGAATAGAACATGCTCTTTTTCCTTTAAACGTTGAAAATAGGTTAAGAATTCAAAATAATTTGGCTATTTTCTTCAAAATAATTAGCTATTTTCTTCAAACGTCGGAAAACATTTTTAATTTTTTTTTACTCAAAATAAACCATAAAACTCGCCGTGAAATATCCAGATACCAATGTATATCTGAAAACATAATAGGAAATTCGTCAACTGTCTGCGCGAGCGGCAGCAAAAGTAACTTTTACTGCCTTGGCAGTAAAGTTGAACTTTGAAGTTCATGCATACAGTCGCGAAATGTCATGTTTTTCTGAAGTTTTAAGAAAAACATTTGACATAAAGCGATTGAAGGTTTCCCTTTTTGAAACTCGTCACAGAATATTTTGACTTTTTTAACCAAGAACAATAAATTCGGAACTTTTCTGAATCGGTAACGATCGAGAGCTACTTTTAATGCCGCCATAAGCGCCTATTATAGTAGCGACGCCGACAGAGTTTAAGAACTTCCTGGATATTTTACGGTTAGGTTAAGAATTCAAAATAATGAGCTATTTCTATTTTCCACGTTTGAAGAAAAAATATCATATTTTATTTCGAGGAAGTGTTTTTTGTGACTCGTCACTAAGAAATGACACTTTTCTTCCTTATAAAGCAATATACTATTTTGTTTATATCGTTACATCTATATACACATACTTATGTACGTATATGTATAGGTTTTTGTTTTGTTTATCAGTTTGACCTTTGTTGGGAAGAGGAGAGGTCCGGGGCCCCAGGGAATATTTTGCACCGAGGCCCCGGCAACACTTGCTACGCCACTGGCACAGGGCAGTGTTTTGTATTTTACAACGGTAAAAGGAACGAGAATCGTGAACGAATCGAAGGAATCGATTCCTAAGCAGGAACAGTTTAGCCCACCTTCCATTGCGATCAAGCACGATCGTAGCGTTATCCTTATCCGCTAGGGCTAGAAGAATAACGAATTAATGTCAGTTAAAGTCAATTAATGTCGCAAAATTCGACTTGAAATTTGTAATTTAAGATTCGCAAAGAATGGCTGTTAGGTTATTAACATTGACAGTTTTGCGTCTAATACCATCACAGTGACAATTTAAATAATATGTAAATCATTGTTGATAGGCAGGTTCGGTAATTTTCAAATTTCATTAAAATTGATAGAGTTTATTATACTGAAGGCAGTTATGTTGTTAATTTTTGTTAAAAAAAAATCCTTCGCCTGTGAAGCCGTTGCAAAGTTTTCCGTCGGTGCGAGGCTAGAAATCGTACCTTGCAGCGAGAGTAGGCCGCGTGACGTCAGAACTTAGTATAACGTACAAGTCCCAGCTTCAGCGCGCAGCAGTCCCATAAGTATTATGCATATGCATGTGTAGTTAAATTGTTAAATATTATTAACTGGTTCTAACTGGTGTTTTCTGTTTTGTACCCAGACTAATACATCTTACAACACACCAATAAAACGGAAAAAGTGGTTCGTTGGAGCCAGAAGGAAAATCAGTCAGCATTATCGATATTTTCGCGAGTTAGTTTATCATTGCAAAAGTTTATAAAATTATCGGCTGCCCCATTGCAGCCACTCTAAATAAAATCGAACATAATGTAATTTATCGACAGTTTTCTGGGACCCCTTGGTACTTGGTAACGTGTTACGGTTAGCATAATTTGAAACAGGATGCTAGGAGCATGACGGAGCCAAATACTGAATCGCCGTAGCGTTCCCTCCCTGAACTAAAAAAGGAAATTTTATTAACTATTTTACAATCATAATTAAATAGTACGTCATCATAAAGTTCTCTTTTGAAGACTGGTAGGACGCGTACCTCCATCCTTTCCCTGAGCTAGCCTACGCATTTCCGTAAAAGTAGAACATTCTACATCCCCAACTATTTGAGAGCAGTAGTCTAATCTGCTCCAACCTCTACCTCTTTATTCCTATCTCTGACTCTAGTATGTCGCGAACTATTCCTTTGTGTCTCAGAAGGTGTCCTATACCATCCTACGATCCTATCCGCTATTCTTTATTGTCTTCCATACTTTTCTCTTTTCCTCAACTCTTTCTAATTCCTCCTTATTGCTAACTTGTCTATCCACGGTATCTTCAACACCCGTCTGTAGCATCACATTTCAAACGCTTCTACTCTTTTTCAATCCGCTTCTCCCATTGTCCAAGTTTCGCATCCATAGGTATAATTTCGTACTCCATACATGCGTCTTTAAGAGTCTCTTCCGAGTTTCTACATTAACCGTTCCAGAATATAGCAGTTGTTTCTTTTTGTTAAACAAGTACCTAGTACCTACGTTATAAAACTGTTAACTTGATAACTTGTCAATCACTTAGGTATACATACCTACATAAATGAGTAGGTATGTATTGTTTTGTATTAGAGAATATAGGTAGGTACCTATTTTACAAACAGAAGTAAGCAGGTATCTACAATCTACATACCTATTTATACTGAATTATAATAGGCATGTACAGTTAATAAATTGTTGACTTTGTTTTACTTATACCGGTCTGCCTTTACACTACTGTTTTGAGGTTGAATGAAATTGGAGTTAGATGCAAGAATCACACACCATTTCCACATTTACCGGGACATTTACCTACCTACTACATAAATAGGGCAAATTATGTGAATCGGACTTTTGATACCCTTGTTGCATCATTATATCGATTATGTTGTCTTTGTTTTATGTTTCCTTGACAACTTACTTTAAAAATTCACCCTCGAAATAGTCCCAATGAGTATGTTATGAGATAGGTACCGCTTCACGGTCACTTCAAGAGAAGTGGGAGGAGCGCCTTACGAATCTCTGACGTCAAACCAATAACAAAGCGAACTAGCATGTGGGCATGATAAGCTAATTTCTTTCGCTTATTACGCCGCAAAAAAATTTTTTAGAAAAAAAAAATCGCCGTAAATCAATTACAATAACAATTTTCTGTCATTTTCATGCCAAAAATAGATATCTTATTTTTCTCCGAACCTCCCTATTGCCATGGTCACTAGGTTAGTGGAGATATCAATACCCCCCTGTAAGTTTATTCTAATATTGTTTATATTTTTCTTTTAAAACCTATTAATGGATCATGAATATTTATGGCCATGTGTCTACTGTCTAAACTACCTGCCATTAGGCAGGTAGGCTGTAACAACTGTAACAAAAGTACTGAATGCAAATGTGGAACTGTTCATGGTGGACAAATAGCAAAAACAGAACGGACGATAATGTTTAGAATGACTTTTTCCGGTTAGCAGTAAGTAATCGGCATACATCATACCAAGGTGTAGCGTGTAGGTACTTACTATTGCTTGAAAATACTTTACTTTTTGTATATAAGCATGACTTTTTAAAATAATGTTTGTATTATTTAAAATAATAATAATGAAATAACTATCAGATCTGTCAACAATTGCTGTAATTCGAGCAATGCACCCAGGAGCAAATAAATCCACCTACTTAGCACCATTTGAATGCATTTTTTCAATTATCGGATTAAAAAAATAATATGCCATTTGGAAACGCGTTTAATAATCTTTAAAATAAGCCCAATTATCTGAGATTCCTATCGTCATTCTCAAGGGAAGAGCCGCAAAATGAAATACCTGTAACTGTAGGTATTGACTATATTCAATTAATAATTTTAACATTTTCTTGTTTCAGGAATTAAGTTGGGTCTCGATCCGAAAACTCTGGCAGAAATAATCAACACGTCGACGGGTAGATGTTGGTCTTCAGATACGTACAATCCTGTTCCTCATATCATACCGAATGTCCCGTCGTGTAAGGATTATGATGGAGGATTCATGTGCAATTTAGTGGCTAAAGATTTAGGTTTAGCCGAAAGTGTAGCCGTATCTTGTGGTGCCCCCGTTCCTATGACCGCCGTTACTCATCAGTTGTACAGAACGATGATTGCTAACGGGTATGGCACAAAGGATTTCTCAGCGATTTATCAATTCCTCAAAGGAAATGTTAATAAATGATGGTTTTGTAGGTTTTCTAAATAAAAATTATAATCAATGAGATACGTGTTTTTTTCTACATTATGCTGCTAATAAAGACTCTAGCTTTTACGAATTACCCGGCCCACCTGGAAGTTATTGGATGACAGACTTAATGAAGGCAATAAAAGAGATAGTGATGGTGAAAGTAACAGTATAATCAACTAAGAAAACTGTAGAGGTTCTCGAATATGATCAAGCGAACGGAGCCTTCCAGTTTTCTGTTCTCATCGCGCACAACTCCTGAATTTAGGGGTTTCCACTCTTCTTCAAACCTACGAATTCCAGAAAGTGCACAATTGGTTACAACAATATTCTGGAAAGATTGTGACACACTTGATACTGCTCTTCAAAAACTCTTATCTTAGCTGCTGACAAAGGTCAGTTTGCACCAGGGTTTAAAAAAATCACGATTAAAATAAAAAAATCGATTTATTTGATTTAAATCAGGTTTTTTTTATTTAAATCAAATATAAGATATTCATTATAAATAAAGAGAAACATTGGCTCCAGCGCCACCTAGTAAATTAAGAAATAGGCTGGGGACGGATTGGGCAGCGAAATTAGTATTCTTGTACAGGGTATCCCACGACGACCTTACACGAACTGTATATAGAAAAATATATATAGTAGAATTACACAAATTTGCACAAATAGGTAATCGAGGATGCTCAATTGGACAAAAATATTTTTGACTTTCTGCGACTTCCGGTTATACCGGAAATAGACACCAACTTCCTTATTTTAAATGGAATTCCCACATTTTTATTGGGGATTTAGATTTTTGGTCGAATTTTAAGGTCACCTTATGCAAAACATCATATGTGTAAAGTGCACCCTCTTCGAGATATTAAACGTTAAAAATCGTCATTTTTCAAATTTCATCAATTATAACTTGGAAACGGTACGAGATAAAGAAAACTTATTTACATGTACCTATCCTAGTTTTTAATTCTCTATCTAATGGGTCTGGAAAATACTGCTTCCCGATTGGCAACTTTTTGTAATTTTTTGACCAATCGGGAGGCAGTATTTTCCACACTCAATAGATAGAGAATTAAAAACTAGGATAGGGACATGTAAGTCATTTTTCTTTATCGCGTACCGTTTCCAAGCTATAATTGATGAAATTTGAAAAATGACGATTTTTAACGTCTAATATCTCGAAGAGGATGCATTTTACACATATGATGTTTTGCATAAGGTAACCTTAAAATTTGACCGAAAATCTAAATTCGTAATAAAAATGTGGGCATTCCATTTAAAATAAAGAAGTTGGTGTCTATTTCCGGTATAACCGGAAGTCGCAGAAAGTCAAAAATATTTTAGTCGAATTGAGCATCCTCGATTACCTATTTGTGCAAATTTGTGTGATTTTTTTCGTTTGTTAATCTATTAGCATTACATTTATATCATGCTGTGTATTTTTTTAAATGTTTTAACGTTTTAAGAGTGTTATTCATTTAAAAAGAAATGTTTTTTAAGTAAAATGTGTTGCTTTTTAATTTTAATTTAATTATTTTTTGCTATAAAAGTACATATAAAATAAACGTTTTCACAAATTTTGCAATTTTGATTTAAATCAGTGATTAAAATAAAAAAAATCAGGTGATTAAAATCGCGATTTAAATAGCGATTTAAATCGAATTATTTAAACCGTTGAAACCCTGGTTTGCACCATCCTCTACTACAGACTGGGATCCCCCACTGATGAAGATGTGGAAGTTAGTGAATATCAAAAATGTTATTGAACTTTCTGAAGTTTTGGGCTCCTCTGAACAATCTACACAAGCATTTTTGTCAAAAAAGTTTCAAGGGCATCAATTGAAGAATTGTCACTTATCCCAAGGGCATTGCAAGAAGAAGAAGCATATATAAGTTATATAAATAAAAGTTATATAAATTCGACTTTAATAGTTTGGCCCTGTATATTAATTCCACCAGCTATTCCGTCTTTAACAATATAAATCGCATCTTCGATATATAAATTGAAAACTAGAGGCGAAAACGCACATCCCTGCCTCATTTCCTTTCCTATTGTTTTTTCTATTATTACTCGTAAAGCGCTCCCCTATTTCTTCTAAATCCGAACTGATTTAATATCTCTTCCGCCCTTTTCTCCATCCTTCTTTGCACAATTCTAGTTAAAATTTTTGACACGTGGGAAGATAAACTGATAGTTCTAAAATTTTCACACCTATCCGCGCCTTTCCTTTTTGGCAAAGCTACTATGATGTTCCGTTTGTAATCTTCTGGAATCTCGCCTGACAGGTGTATGCGACTAACTAGTTTAAAAAACGATCTAATACCTACTGACTTTTGTTGCGTATTTTGAATTCCTTGTTTTGAAATTTCGAGTTGCTTCAGGACAGATAAATGGTTAAAAGTAGATACAAATTATTAATAAGCTAAATATGACTTTGTAGAGGAAATGTAATTTAAACGAAAAGCTGGACGGAGAACAAATTTATAATGTAAATAATGTTTATTAACAGTGCCATTTTTATGGAAAGTAATTCGAAAACATTGCTTTCCCGAGGTAACTGTTTTATTCTCACTTTTTATGGAAGAATCATATTTTGTAGTCAAAATGCAAATCGAGTTGAAATCATGTTACCATTGATAAACAAAACAGCTCCAACTCGCATCTGTCATAGTTTGAAGGATTTTCTGCATTTTCTTAATTTTTTTATTTAATTTTAATTTATTTATTTAATTTCAATAAACTTGTTCTCGCTGTAGCTTTTTGTTTAAATTACAATTACAACATTTCCCACTAATGATAAAAGCCAAATTTATCTCATTAATAATTTCTACTGACTTTAAAATACTTATCTGTTCTGACTTCCGCAACAACTCCAAATTTGAGAAGAAGAAATTGAAAACACACAACAAAAGTATGTAACTAAATTGATTTAGAGAGTGAGTGGCTCAAATTTAAGTTTTCTTGGTTCTGGTGGACATTGCGATTTCGAGCTATTTTAATTCTTTTTGCTATATTTGTTCACAATAATACTAATTCTCGGTTAAAAATATCTTGAAAACTACCCGTTTTAGGCATACGTGGGTAGACTTAATAAAAATTAAATCCATTTTACCTTCAAGAAGTAATTTTGCAATGGGACTTTTTGTGTCAGTGTAAATTCTATTGGCTTAGTTTTGCGCAGAAACCAAATTTAATTTTTTTTTTGGTTTTGGGTGAAAAAATAGGTGAAATCCGAATAAAATTGTAAAAAATAATTTGTAAGTTTCAATCTTAATTTCTGTAGAAACTGTCAGTCGCAGACCTGGCAATGCCTGTATCAATCAGAAGCTTAGTAAACTCGCTATTAAATGTGCAGTTAATATACAGGGTATTTCATTTGAAATTCTTGAGAAAAATTCAATTATGCGTATGTTTACCACCCTGTATAATGTAAAGCACTGTGGCAAAGGTATTATCAGAATTTGCAAATAGAATAGTTTGTGAATCTAGTTCGATAAAGAAATCTTTGACAGCTTCTGTAAGTAGGCGTCAGTAGTGCCACAAAGATGGGTCCAGATCGACACTAAAATGGCAATATCTTAACATTCCCTGCTCGAAACCCATTAATGCGGCCAATAGTAATATGCCGCCTCCTCCGTCCCGCACAAGCTAGCACTAGCTTCTGGGGTTAACCTTAGTGTTAGTTTGGAGTGAGTAGCGATATTATTATTATTATTATTATTACTTATCTTCCACTTCTTTGCATTTATTATCGATCCATTGCTCTTTCGCTTTCCTATATTTCCGAATAATTTCCCACTTGATCGCCTTATATCTTTGTTTTCCTCTTTCATCTAACCTATTCTTATATTTTCGCATTTCCTCTATTAGACTCACAATATGTTTTGTTATCCTGGGTTTCCTACTTTCATTCTATTTATGACCCAATATATCTCTATTTTTAATGCAATTCCATCCTGCCTCTATGTCCCTAACCATATTTTCACCCGCGCCCTTTAGTACCTACTTCGTTCGTTTCATAACCACCATATTGTGATCACTATCTGTATCTATTCCTGGATAACTTCTACAGTTCCTAACTTGATTTCTAAATCTTTGCCTAACGAAAATGTAATCTGTTTGATATCTCCCTAGGTCTCCTGGCATCTTCCACGTCTAGCGTCTCCTAACTTCGTTCATCATGACCTTTCCATGCTACTTGTTTCTGGTGTCTCCAGAATTTTGGTGTCCCTGATGATATTTCCATTTATAGAGTATTTAATTTAAGGCAGCATCCAAGACATTAAATTGTTATTTTATTCCAAATATGTCATAGCTTCTAATATTCTTATATTGGAAGTGATACGGAAACTTTGGAGATTAATACTCTTAAACTGATTATTTTTTATTTTAGCAATAATTGTTATCATTTATAATAATCTAGTGATTGAATAAGTCTTAATCATTGAGAAATAGTTATAGTACAATCTTTATCGTAGAAATACCTGAGAATGGCGAAAGTGATAAGTGTTATACAAACCCAATTAAACGTTTTTCTGGGATGAAATTAAAATCGTGCGGGTATTCTACCTATAGTTTCGCATAATCACTAAGCACACACACATGATAATACCATTATCTCAATAACATTATAAATTACAGCATCTGTACTAAGAATATATGAAATATTTGTTCCTTGATAAGTTGGAGACAGCAATGTTTTGTTTAATATTGCATTAAAATTAAGGATTCGAGGACATAAAGCACACAAATTACGCTTTAATTTTCATCATCTCGTGGCTGGTTTTATTACAATTTCTATTGTTAGTCGAGATAAAATAAGGTAATCTTAGATTCAAGAATAAATCTATACATCCACATAATACATACAATAAGTAAATGAAGTGATCTCTTTAGTTGTGCAATATAGTATTTTCTTGGCGATAACATTTGTTTGCTACAAATAGTACATGTTCTTGAGGGCATTAAGAAAGTGACATTTGTACTTAGGTATGCATACATCACATTCTCAATTAATCTTATATTTTGTATTAAAAATCTGGAGAAGTTCCTCGATACTTTGGCGAAATTAGACTCTTCAACTCTATTTTTAATCGTAACGGCCATGGCACTGTCTTTTCCTTTTTTAACTTAGTACCCATTATTATATTATTATTCCTGATTCACTGAAACAAAACTTAAATTCTAATTAGGTATGGAATCTAGACTAATCTAGACTACCCGGAAAATGCTTTTCTGAATAATTTCTAACTAGTGCAGAATTGTGTGCAGGGGCACCCATCTTTTTGGAAATATACCCTGTTTATGTTTATTAACGGAACATTTTCCATTATCGCCTCTGCGTTAAGGCTATCGGAACGCTTGGAATATTTGAGGGATGTAACGTTTCCGCTGCCAATGGATTATTCCAACATGGTTTAAGATATTCGCGTGATTATTTTTTTCTTGTTTCAATTAAACATAGATCTAGGACCGTTCGCTAATAATTTTCATTAAAAACCAGAAATTCAACTTTAAAATCTACTTTACAATCTATGAAAATCGGACATATTGTAGCTAGAATATTTATCACATTTTTCGTTTTTTTTAGAAATTATAATCGTAGAGTCATAGATTAGACTTTTCATTTTGACGGTATCAAAAAAAATATAATACATTTTTGATAATAATGAAGTAATCAATTGGCTCCTGCACCTCTGCATTCGCCTTTTCAAGGGCCTAGAGATGGCGGTGTCTAGCGGCGATATGTTTAAACTTCCCAGATTCAAGAAACAGGCGTGGCTAGTTTTTGTATGTATTTAGGTATTATTATTGGGGCCTATTTTTCGTATCGACGACCTTCCAAAGTAATTTCCGATTCTTCCTAAAATGTATTATTGTTACACATATGAGTTGAATATGCAGGTGCACAGGTATCCCATTTATCAGAAAAAGCGATTCATCTGTATTGTGTAATTTAGAGAAAAATGCCAAATAGATACTCTCTTTGTTTTTAAATTTCCATAATTCAAATTACTTTACTTATACATGGCGTCTCATTTCTTCTGTACAGCAGATGCTAATCTACACAACTTGGATTTCTTTAATAGAATACCTGTAATATCATCTCACTTTTTATTTCCCTGTTCGATTTTACTATATGATTGTGTAAGAGTTGCATTCTAGACCGAACTTATTGTGAAACTGGGCATCTGTTCATCATTCTCAAAATGTAATTTTTGAAACATCCATACGTGTGATAAAAATTTTAAAAGAAAACTGAAACGCAAAAATATGGGGTTTAGTTTAGAAGCAACTTACTTAATAATAATAATAATAACATTATCACTACTTCGTATGCATACTTAGTAAAATCGATCGAAAAATTAAAAAACGCAATATGTATAGAGTGTCCCATTTAAATAATTCACCGAGTATCAACTCCCTTTGTACATAAAGTGTTCCGTACTGGCTAGCAAAGTTTCTGAAGCACTTATATCAGAAACCGCATCCTGAACCGATTTTGATAAAATTTATTTATTGCATAATTAGTTGCAATCGTGAAGACTACGAAAGTACCAAAATTCACGATTCTACTTTAAATAGTTCCCAATTGCGACAGGGGGACACAACTGACACTCCCCGCATGTGGTCGTACTGAACCATAAAAAGATAAAAACAAAAAAAAAATGTTTCACATGCTCTAGTGTTGCAAACAAAAAATATCTTTTGACTCTTTTTCGATGTTTCGATGTATGAAAACCGCCGTAAATACCATTTAGATTTGTCTGAGTTTGGGTCATTACATATGCGTCAATTTTATTGTTGTATAGCACTTATAGTTCAAGAAAAAGAACACTGTGAGAGACAAACAGACATACAGACAGAGAGACAGAGGGACGAACAGACAGAATGGTAAAACAAAGAGGGGTCTCTCATATAACTTCGCATAAATGGATAAATGGATCAACCTGTATAACAGATTCCCGAGGAGTGAATCACTGGTGGATTTCTTGTACACTGCCTTTGGATTTCCATTGCATTAATACAGCATGTTATTGGCCAAATGAGAACACATAACACATCCTATGAACACCGGATTGGACTAATTTCGTATAAATCGCTTGTAGACAAATAATATACGTCAACTACGTCTTCCGTTATTTCTATTCTCTGCGTCATATCAGGTAAAATCTGTCACGGAATTACGATGAACAAGAAATTAGCCGGGAAAGGGAAAGTTTAAAATTTGTGTTGTCACAGAAGGATTGGAATTTTAACATTTAATAAACTGATTATTAAGAGTGGCGTGTACCGTGGATTTTCTGTTGCAGTCAGATGCACACTCAACATGACAAAACATTTTTTACCGTTTATGAATTTGGAACACAGGTTCATGGAAGTCTATTCCAAATGTTAGAACGTTATGGAAAAAAATCAATTACAATACGTAAAGCGCTAAAAAAGTCATTATTAAGGAAATTTAGACTCAGCAAACCATTTTTTGTTTATTATTTTTCCCACCGCGTGGCTAGCTCTGCGGTACTGCGGCAGTACCCCAGAGGTAGCCAGTTCGATGCTCTCAGAAAAGAAAATGTGATATGACATGATAACTGAACCCAGAAAAAGCCACCGGAAGTGGCCAGTCAAAAAATTGAGTTTTCCGTTTTTTGCAGTCTATTTTTGATTTAAGAATTATTGCAAAATTTTGTTAGAGAAATGCTATTAAAATAATTCTAACCACACGAACTTTTCGGTCAATCGCAAAACATATTTACCTAGTTTTTCTTTTTTACTTATAAGTAACCCACTGCGTTTTCTTGGGGAAACCAGCATCCCGAGACGAGTTTTGTTTCCCCGCCTATAATTTGGTTCAACGTTCCTTGTTTTCTATCAGGTACTCGTCGGAATATAAATACTATACTATGATATTCAATAAACCCCTCGTTTCGTCTGTAGCTTCGGTGTTGTGTTTGTTCTAGCTCAAAGTGAATGGAAAGCTCCGAGTCCTACTCTGTACGCTGCGAAATGCCCCCCCTAATCTAGCGCGCCCAGCAATTTTTGCATTCAGTGTCCGCCTACTTTGTACTTTTGGAATGCTACGTCCCTTCCGATACCCCTCCGCAGTAACTGTTCGTCGGCGTTCCGACAGCCTTAATATTCAATAAATTAATGTATCTCAATCCCGTTAAGTTTTCATCAAAAATTTGGTTTGCTAGTTGATCACCCAAAATAAAACACGAAACGTTAAATCCAAAACGTCCTTGCCTCTGACGCTCAAAAGTTTGGTGCTTATTTGTATCAGACCAGTGACGCACATTATGCCTGTTAAATAATCCTATGCTGCTTATGTGAGTTTCATCTGTCCAATGAATTTTCTTGAATTTTATTTGATCTCCCGGGAAGAGATGGTGAATAATTTGAATTTTATATGGCCTATATTTGCATTTTTAAATATTTTTTGAACTTTTGTTTTGGAAACACCAACTTATGATTCGATTTCGCGACAAGAAGTTTTTGGTGTCGCCTCAACCAACGATAAAACATTTATTTCTTCCTCTTCCATATTTTCTTTATCATAAATTTTGTTTCTAGGTTTATTGAATGACCCATAGTGAATTAAATTTGATTTTAATCTTTTAACACTAGTGCAGAATAACCGCATTAAATTTTGTCTGTAACCACCGATCAACTTGCAGTCGTACTTTTTCAGTTAACCAGTACCCCACTATATGTGTTAATGATAAGAACGTGACGTAGCACCAGGTACTTATGTTCATGGAACGACGTGACACTCACAGGTGATTTACGCCCACTGCTGCAGGTGTGCTACTCTTCAAAACTCATCTCAACAAAATGGGTTAACCACAATAGGGGTAAGTCCTCAACAGTTGGGTGTTTCTTGATTAGCATATAAGTTAGTTGATTTTTATTTGATAGTATTTTTATATTTCTTTTTTTGTGTTAAATTGATTTTTAGTATCTATTCAGATTACATTTCGACAATTAATAAGGAACTTTGCTAAAAATTTTCCTATGCGCTGTAAATTTTATCGCTATCACCTATCAGCAAGGCACGTATCAAATTCTTGTATTAGCTTAATCAATTTTCCAGAAAATAATTTATAAATCTTAGAAGTATGTCCAATATAATCCTCGGTCTACACAAATATGCATTGTTTGAGTTTGTAGAAACTTTGAGCAATATTGGCAACAACAGAAAGTGTAGAGTTATAAAACCCAACTACACACATTTACAATGCTATTTTCATTATACAGATTAGTACGGAGTAATATAGACGTTTCGAAATTGGCCGCAATAGTCATAAATTTTACTTTTATCGCTGCAGTACTATAATAACCAAGGAGATGAAATGTTTTTTAATAGAACAAATGAAATATATGGAACAGCTCATATGAAATCAATAAGTTATTATCTATTATCTTATCTCGTTGAAGGTATGTCACCCAACTCCAGTTTCAACGTGTGCTCGTGTTCAGCTGGTATAGAATTAATGAAACTTTTTATTCATGTTACCACAGACTTCTTCATTCTGGTACAGGGGCTTTTGATTATTCTGTTCCATCTTGTTCTAAAATGTCTAAGAAGTTGTCCCACCATACTATCACTCCTATTCCTTATTGTCTTCCATACCTTTCGCTTTTCCCCAACTCTTTCTAATACCTCCCTATTGCTAACCTTATCTATCCACGGTATCTTCATCATGCGTCTGTAGCACTCCACGATACAGTGAGAACTTAAAAGTCGATGCATGTTTCTCCAACAAGATAGGTATCTTCAGAAATATAAACAAAATTCTCCACTTTTTTATATATCTAGTAGAGTTATAATTCTTTCATCCAATTGGTCATCATCAAATTCAAATTCTTCTTATGTCTTCTTCTCTTCCTTCTCTCAGTTAGTGTCCAACATGCACCAGTAGCGTAGAACGTGCCCGAAAAGTAGTTATGTGTTTTTGATTATTAAGCCATATACGAACACATCTTTCGAGTTTTTCTTTGAACCTGATAGTTTCAGGGATATTATACTTTTTCTTCTTATTATGTTCTTATTTCACAGCTTATAAGATTCTTCATCTGTTCCTCTTCTTCTAGCCTCCTGCGCTATCACCCCCAACAGGATCTTTGCGCTTCTCCCTTTTGGCAACCTCCGTATGTGCCCTAGCCACCTTAGCCTCTGTGTTTTCACATAAAACACCTGAACGTCTTCATTTGTTCTTCTCCGCCGGTCTTCCTCCATTTGGACTCCCCCAAAATTCTTCTAACTTTTCCTATTACTAAATCTTCCCCTTACAACTTTAGTCTTTAGTCTTCTCTGAGTTTATCATTAAACCCACTCTTCTTGCTTCCATTTCGAACTTTTGCACTCTCTCTTGCATCAATCTTCATCGATCTGCATCAATCTTCATCGATCTGCCTCAATCCTGTTCGCGTTTTAAAACTTCTTGACAGTTGTCCATGGTACCCCACTTTGATCTCTGTATCAGTCATTGTTTGAATTGTTACAATGGTTTTTTAAATTGCGTTTTCTCCTTCTGTTTGGAAGATAACACGTTGTCCGTCTAAAGTCATGTTTGATGTTATGGATGCATATCTGCTTAAGCAGAAATGGGCTATGTTCTCAGTTTTTTTTTAGTTTCTTACCCCTGCTACGCCATCAACTTAAAAGCGATTGCGATTGGTCACCTGTACTGTTTCTCTGATACCGAGACTGGTAAAGTTACGTGGATCTAAGGTCGGTAAGGAAGGGAGCAATAATATTACTAACAATCGAAATTCAGAATTTAGCAGTTTCGAGATTGTTAATTTATTGTTGTCTATTTGTGTGTTGTTATTTCTTGGGATAACTTGGGTGTTGAATACAGAAAATGTGCCAAGGTTTTGTTGAAGCCGATTCAGAAAATCTCCCTGGTGATTCGATGCCTAAAACGTTCGGCGAGAGAAAAATACAAAATACGGATTAAATATTTTACGAGAATCTTTGGGAAAACGCGATTTTTGAAAATTGTGTAGCGACCCCATTCACAATGACAGTTATTTATTAAGGTACCACAACCAACATAACTTTTTGGGTACATAGTAAATTCACCATTTTTTTCTAATATTCTAATGTGACTTCTTTGTGAATGGCTTAATCAAAAACCTTCTCGAACGATCCTTGTAGGTATTACAGAGATCTTTAAAAAGAGGTGTAACTCAATCCGTCGTGCCACTCGATTTCTTTAAGAAAAATTCCTTTGAACATCCTCGAACTTCTAACATATTCTGCTTAATTTGCTTCCCCAACGTTCGAAGAATATGCTTACAAATTATTTGCAATAAATGTTTGTCGTTCCTTGTACTTATCTCATATCAAACCGAACTAAAATGATAAAAATAATCAGGAGTATAACTATTGTTTCATTACATGCACAAATACAGATATAGGTAATTATTATTGTACTTTTAGAATGGAAATATCAATTTTAAAATTCCCGTGTTATGCAATAATGATACTTTCTCTGGCTTCAACGCAAGCGCTACAGGATTCGATCTAGGTGAAAAATAAGTTTTCACTAAAATTTTCAGAGGTTATACGAGACCTGCACTTATCCGGTGGCAATCTACGATCTGCAAAGGGCAAACTTCCATCAAGAAAAATAAGAACCGCCTGGTAACAAACGACAGGAAGATGTAAAGTGCCATTCTAGCTGTCAGTCACCGAGGTAGCCATTGAAATTACAATGGCTGGGAGGCCAGTAACCTATGTATATGAGTACCGTTCGTAGCCCCTTGGCCCCACCCTTGCTACGGTCCTGTCTCAAATGTTGGCAAGTGTGAAATTTCGTAGATTTTCATACCTATGAGGAAGAAGTGACATTAGTTGAGAGGCTTGCCGAGTCAGAGGAGGTTTTTTACCCTTCCGCCAAAGTACCTATTTGATCCAGCGAATGCGATTACTTAAAGACGATTGACTTTAACAATCTTTATTCACACGAAATTATCGAAATACTCGGTTACCCATTGTGTTCTAAATTTAAAACCGACTTTTCAGACACTCCAAACCCGTACCATTCTCGTACATACACGTTTAAATCTAGATTTATCAGACTTAATATTTTTATACCTACGTTTATAATACCTACTAATTACTTTATTACACCATTGTTTCTTGAGCAAATATGGGTACCTTAGCGGGTAAGTCTTTTTGTATTGTACTGTACATAAGAGTATCATAGTGTAAACAGCAAAATTTATTATGTCTTACTCACATGAAACTTTTATCAGTCTTAATGAGAACATCTTGTTTAACATTTCGGATTCTGGGCCATCCCAGATAAAGCCATAAATATTATTATGCAAGCAGCAAACCAATACCTCAAAACATGTTCCTTGTTTTTCTTGGAGTCTTAGTTTTTCGGGATTTATCCTTCTTTGAGAGGGAGCAATGTTTTCTTTTCATGTTTAAATTGATCTTAACCTTCGTCCCTTAAGGTCCTTAAGGTCTTCTTAACCAGTGCCGACTATTTAGACATTCCCCCAACTGATACGTGATTCCCCTTCTAGGCAATGTTGTCATCACGTTGGTCTATCCATCTGACTGTACCACTCTTGGTGCCATTTTAGCTTTTAGCAGCACTATGTTCATCTGTGTTTCTGTTTCTGCAAAAAGAACCACATCATCTGCGGGTATCAGTTCCTTGATCACTGCTGACTCCAATCTTCGTATGCATACCCTTCCTCCGTGTACTTACTCTGCTCCCTAACTTCCCGAGTCAAGTCGTTCATGTCTATTGATATACTGACCGTTTCTTATGCAAGAAGTTTGACAGTGGGTATCAAAGACCTTACGTAGTTCAGCAACGGGTTATCAAATATATTTGCAAGAAATGGTACAAGTACTGGGTGAATCTGCACCTTCATATCATTTGGTGAAGAACTGGACCAGGAATATTAAACTTGTCAGAGCTCCAGGTGCTGGACGGCCGAAAACTGTTGTTTCCGAAGAAAACATTGATTTGGTCCATGACATGGTTTTGCAAGATAGACGGATTTCTGTGAAATTCATAGCTCATACTTGTGGCTTTCAAAAGGCATCAGCGTTCCAAACATTTTACACAAGAAATTAGGTCTCAGAAAGGTTGCTGCACGATGATCCTGAAAAATTCCTGGCAATATTCGTTACTGGGTTCACCACTATGATCCTGAGTCAAAACGGCAGAGCATGCAATGGAGGCACAAGGGTTCTTCAACCCTTCGGGAGTAACAGCATGGCCACAGTTTTTTGGGACACAGAGGCGGTTATCCTTATAGATTTTTTACCACGTGGCTACTCTATGACTGGGCAATATTATGCTGCTTTAATTTGAAAATTGTGTGATCCCATCAAAAAATAAATGAGGGGAAAACTCACCGTAGTGAGCTGTTTCATTAAGCCAACGCTCCCACCCATAAAAGCAGTACTTAGATGATCGAAATTCATAATGTAGGCTTCAAAGTTCTTCAGATTTAGTCCAGTGACTACCATTTTGTTTTTTGTTCCTCAAATTCAAAGAGCACCTTCGTGGGACTCACTTTTGGAAAGAATAATCGGCTTCATCTTCCTACCATATTCTTTTAAACATTTTCGTTTGGCTGCATGCTTCATTATTTTCCTCTGCCTTTCGTAACCCGCATGTATCTAAATTTCTGTGCTACAGACATTTTTTCCAAGAACCTCTTTTGCGCGTTCATCATCTGACGACGTTTGTTTTCTAGTTTTGATGCCATCTTATTACCACAAACTTCTTCCAGTCTTCTGACGTCTAGCAACAAATAGTTCTTTAGCTTTGCTTCTTAGAATGACCTACACCTCCCTCTTTCTCACCTCTTGTGAGGTCCATTGTCTATGAATATTTGAGAACCCTCTATTACTCTTGTAATAAACTAATTCTTCAGGACCATAAACTTTTCTTCTAAATTTTCCGTTTCAATGATGAGCTTCTCTCGATTTCATTAATCTCTAAAATTTCCAACTTAATTTTAAACTAAACTCGCGAATAAATCATATGTGCATTAAATATTTCCGGTAAGACATATATGGAAACTTTAGAAGGATCCTCTAATTATTCCAATAACTCTTCATTTGAGTTTATTTACATTAGTTTTTAGCAATTCACGATTTGCTAACTACAGCCTTGTGATTTGTAAAAGACAAATTTTAACGACCTGGTGACCAACAATCAGGAAGACTCTAATTTATTGTACTTCTTAAATGACTCGTGTCGTATGAAATTTTGTATGGAAATTTTAAGATACGACTGTAACTACCATCTGTGTGAACAAATCAGTGACTGCAGCCTCCAAAACGTAAGAATTGGGCTTAGAATTGCCTCATGGTGCACCACATTCTCCATACTTGGCCTCCATCGAATTCTTAAGAGTAATATTACTAGCAGACACAAAAATTGTGTTAACTTATTTTCTAAACATATTTTGAACGAATTTTTGTCAATACTGCAACGAGTATTGAAAATACTAACTGCATAAGTAGATAACCAAGATAAACCTACCATTTTACAAAAATATTTAGGTCAGAGACAATTACCAGTACCTAGTACTTAACGACTTACGCTCATCCATAAAAAAGACGACGACGACGATTATTTAAAGTAAATGAAATAATTGTTATTTCAACATCTAAAGCATGTCTGCATGTTTAATGCCTCTAACAGAAAATGTAAACAGAACAAGATACGGTGAAAACAAGTGGTAATTATGTGCAAGTACAGGTGCACCTCGAAATAAATTTGTTATATGATTAAAACAAGTCAGTCCGTATATTTGGATATTACACTAACATATATTCTGTTCGGAGTAACGCTAAGTGTGGGTGCGACGCTGTTTATAAAGTTCAGCAAAACAATACTTGTGGTGAAATGGTGGTGAAATAGAAATTTGGTGAAGGCAAGAGACAATCAAAATCACTCTTCTAGTAGGTACTTTCTCCTTCAAGTCAAGGTATGGAAGACAATGAATAATAGGAGAAATAGGACGGTAGGCACCTTCTGAGACACGAAGGACTAGTTCTAGGATCAGACTACTGCTCTCAAATAGTTGGGGATGTAGGGTATCCTACTTTTAGGGAGATGTGTAGGTTAGATCAGGATAGGATGATAAGTGTTGTTCATTTCTTGTGGGAACGTTGATACAAATAGTCTAGAATTGTGGAATTCTGCTCTTATTCGAGAGGTACGAATTATTTTTCATACAAGTTTTCGTCAATGCTGTCAGCTGTGCTATTATTTTTAAATATTTCACAAAATTGAAGCGATGAATTTGTCCATAGCAAATTTTAGAGTAGGTACCTGCAACTGTCTATGCACTGCATATAAAAATTTACCAGCAGACAGTACCTAATTATCAAAGTAGAAAATAACTGCTATTCCTACTTAAAATTTATCGTTTACCTGCCAGTTACCATAATAAGCAATTGTCTGTAGAAACAACCTCGTTTTTAATTAATGGCTATAATTTTAGAAAAGTAACGAATTCTTTTGTAGTCGCGGCGATATTAGACTAAAAACTCCACTTTGTGAAATGGAAAACCCGGAAAAATTAATATGTATGTCATTTTAGATTACAAGCAGTTGCACAATAGAATTTACTTGTATTAAATATATTGTATTATTTTTTTCAGGATTGTAAACTCAGGGATGTCCAGTGTTGAAAATTGAAGAAAGTAATTCGAAAATAAAGAGAGCTATCCGTCGACAGTACAGAATTTTACACTGTCATGGAATTGCTCTCTTTATGGACGGGTTAAAAATCTACTAGAACCTAGAACTTGGCTTCTTCTACAATGGTATTTTCTCTTGGATGGTCTGATGGTCAATACATTGCAATCCAAAAGAATGTATAAATTGCATCTTCTACTCTACAGAAGTACTTACATTTATTGCAAAAATGGTGGTAAACTTAATTCTTATTAAAAAATATTTAAATCACTTTCACTAAGGTTATATAAATTGATCTGATGACTGATGGATGCTGTACAGACAATGACGGTAGTGTAATATATTATGAAGTTATGTTCAAGACTGTGAGAGTTGTGTTTTACTTAAGCTAAATTCTTTTCTTAACACTATTAATCGTGACAACGCACATTCCTGTCTCACCCTCTTCCGGATATCTGCTTCTCTTCGTCCTGCTCAAATTCTATAACCGCAGTTTGCTCTTTCTAGAGATTATGTATTATTCTTCTGTCTAAATCCGAACTGACCTTCTCTGGTTTCTCTGGTTTCTTTTTCTAAACATCTCCTAGTCCTTGTCCATGATATAAGATTTCCAAATATTCCTTCTACCAATCTGCCTTTTCCTCTCTTCCGATTAAAGATGTCTCCTACCTCGTTTCTAATGTTCTTGATGAGAGATCCATTTTCTCTGCAATTTCTTCTAATTATTTTACTGTTAAGATAAGTCCGTACTTAGTCGTTAATGCTCTTAACTTTCTCCTCATCACACCAATGATGGAAATGGGCGAAGGGAATATCATTGTGAATTATGAATTAATTATTTAACCACAGTCTCTAACATCTTAATCCATGAATTGAAGAGTTATATTATTTTTATTATTATTATTATGTACATAGGAAATGTCTTTATTGACTTTTGAACCGTACTTTATATATCTAGGTTACTTAATTTGGTACTTTTTTAATATTATGAAAAGGCAAACCTGGAGTGTTATAATAGTATATGTATTACGTAGGTAACGAAAAAATTTCCCTCCGATGAAAATATGCCTATATATCCTTAATTGAATGATTAAAAAAATTGGAATACAAAAACGAAGGTGTTAAATTAACAGCTCATATATTTATGTCATTAAGTATTCGCCAATAGTTATCTTAATCTAGAAGTGCCAACAGGCTACTTCAATACAACAACAGTACCAAACAGCCCAGATAAAAATCGTGACTCAAGAGGAGATACTTACAAGATACATATCTATCGATAAAGCAGTGAATACTGCAATGACTACTTCTTCTGTCGTAATCGATGTGATTTCTTTGTTGTATGTGATGGTGTCACTATTCTTATCATTATTGTTCATAAATTCATCATCATGGTTCATGGATTGTGTCCGTCTTTTTCAGATCAAGGTGTACACCAGTATACCTACAGGTATTTCTTTTGCCGCCGAATCTGAAAGCCCCCTATACATCGTTTCCCACACACTAGCTAATCTTTTCACGGACTCTATCCTTCTCGTGTAAATCCGCCAAAAATTCCGAATGTGTATGTCAGAAATTTGACAAGCAACTTTTGGAGTTCCTACCTGAAATTTTGTATACTTAAACTTCTTGTTATGTATGTATTCGCTATAATCTCAATTTTTTGAAATTTTAAAAGGAAACATCTTTTTGTTTTCTTAAAAGTTGAATTTTTTTAGGTACATACATATTTTAAAATGGAAACAGGGGATTTCTTTCTTAAATTACAAGAATACAGAGTTCAAAGAGCATATTATTTACACAACAAAAAGTTTAAGTATACAAAATTTCAGGTAGATACTCCGAAAGTTGCTTGTACACTAGTTCACAGAAACAATCAATGAGCGTGAACAAGGCAGTTTCAATATGATCGATGATGTACTTCGAATGTCTCATCATTACTCTGTGAAACTGATGTTGCAAAAGTTTACAAATATTATAATAAACAATTAATGAAGAAACGTTTTTTAATACCCGCCCTAAGTTTAAGTATTACGTACAACATATATTTAATTCTTTCTACTTTTCTGGCAGAAAGGAAAAGTGAGTCGCCATTTTGGACGAAAAAATTAGTTCAACAGTTTAACATTAGGGGAGACACGAAACTTCTTCTTTCTGTAGACCGACAGTACCTACACCTACTTGTAAAAGTAAGAAAATTAAGTTTTTATTAATTTTTTATCCAAAGAAGAATAATGACAGGAAACAATTTTTGTAATTGCAACATGTCCCGAAATCTTAACTTCCACATAAAAAATACCTATCACATCCGTTCTTGATCTTTATAAACCTCAAAATCTATAATCACTTCATTTTTAGAGTCCCACTCCAAAACGCTTTTTAAAAGAATCTGATGCCGTTTCACAAAAAGTCAAAGAAATGCGTAAGTAATACAGGTACCTAATATCTTTGATTTTTGCCTATCATTAGAGATAGGTACGTGTTTTGGAATTTGATTACAAGATACAGAATATGGCAATCAAAATTGTGACTGTACTCGTGATACAACTTGTACGTAATGATTCATTCATTTGACTTTCTGGAACTGTAAATCATATAATTTTTCCGAAACACTAAAGCAGAAGATTTGGTCCCAGAAGGCTGCCCAGTGAAAATCAAAATCAATTGATGGTGACCGCTCGGTTCTCAAATTTGTCCATTTGGCAAAAAGTAGGTATCACAAATAAGTAACTGCAAATTAAGTGACGCTAATGACAAACATTTAAATCAGGTAAAATAATATTTGAATTGCCCTCGTACAGACACCTTCTGACTTTTATCACATTTCTGTACAACTTTATATCACGTTATTCACTTTATCTCCAAGAAATATGATGTATATTTGTTTACTAAGATCGTCATTACAATAAATGCAGATAAGCAAGCAAACAATACAAAATAGGGTACTAACACTTCTTTTCCTGCCTGATTATTATATCATGTATTTCAAAACTGTTCTAATGTAGGTGCCCAGGTATATAATCTAGCAAATCTTAAATATTTACTTTATATATTTGTTTGTTAAAATACGTTTTGCAATGTACTGTCGTCTTATGCCTACGTACCTATCAGTTACCTATCGTGTAAATAACTTGCCTGTCACTATTATAAAATAGTTAAATAAATAGGTAAACATGATGATGAGAATATCAGTTTAAAAAAGCATTTGTAAAATAAATAATTTAAATAATTGTTCTATTATTTAAAAGGCCAATAAATATTTGCAGTTCTCTATTTCCCCTATCTACAATCTATGCAAGAAAATTACAACCCTGAACAAGCAGTTGCCTATCAACATGCGTAGGCGTATTGTATCATACACTCTACAATAGATGTCGCAATAACTGTCAACTGGATGACACTAAAGAATAAACCTAACCTACAAACGTGTATGTCAAAATAATACAGCAATTTAGAAATGTCTTCACGACACGAGTAATTATAGTGATGTATTCTTTCTAATTTTTTATTTTCTAATCCTTTCTAGTGTAAAAATAATGGTAGGTGCATTAGTGTGCGAAGAGTCGAAGTTACGTGGTGATATCACGATAGGAGCTGGAACGATAGTTCATCCTAGTGCTACAATAATTGCGGAGGCAGGACCAATTATTATTGGTGAAAAATGCCTTATAGAAGAGCAGTCTACGATAATACACAGGTGAATTTCCAAGTAATCGTCTCTTGTATGTTCCTACTGAAATGTATTATTTTAAGGTTACCATTTGATAACGAAGATACAGAAAATACGCCAGTACTGATAATTGGTTCTAATAATGTGTTCGAAGTTGATTGTCATGTAGAGGCGTGCAAGATTGGTGACAACAATGTTTTTGAAGCAAAGTGTTTCGTTGGAAACAAAGTAACGGTAACTGACGGTTGCATTATAGGAGCACGTTGTTGGTTAACAGTTGAACAAGTTTTGAAAAATAATTCTATCGTATATGGCGATAATTGCAATATTAGAGAAGGCCTGGATCATCCAGTAGTAAGTAAAGAAAAGAAACGCATAGGTATATAATATGTCTTGATTTTTCAGCCTCAAACTTTACAAATGGATACTCTCATGAAAACCTTACCAAATTATCACCATCTTAGAAGACCGAACAAAAAAGTCTAACTTTTATTTATTTTTTTATAAAGTAGGTACTAAATTAAAATAATTTTGTTTTTAAGAGATTTTTTACATTAAATGAATTAGTAAAATAATATATACTGTGCAAAATAGCTCTATTATTTCTATTAATTTGTTTTGGAGAGAGTTTTTCTTATTCAAAATTTAGAAACATATTCAGGATGGCCAATAGTGCGCAGGTTTCTCAAATAGTTAGAAGATACCTAGTTTATATTTATATTGTCACGTGGGAGAAGAAAATTGTACTTCGGCAGTTGTGTTCAGACGGTTTAGGCGGTATATAACACTGCGCTGTAGTGGCGTAGCTATCGTATAGCAACTTATCAATAATTCCGATAATATCGATATTTTCGATGACATCGATATTTACGATAATACCGATATTATCGATGTATGTATCGATATCGGTTTTTCTCCCATATCGCTTATTGGTATAAAACGACATATCCATAACATCTGTCTGCCCTAGTTAGGAGCGCAAACTAAATGAAGCAAAATATTAATATTATTGAGATCGCATCACTGCTTCTGATATTTTATCAATATTATCTTTGGAAACATCGATATTCGGGAGATAAGTGGCGCGTCACAAACGTCAGATTTTCATTCCAAACAAAACAAAGCCACGTGCTTTCTGACGTTTTAACCTAACCTCTGAAATATAATTATAATTACATATAGTTGTTTTCACGCGTAAGCCCAACACACAAATTGAAAATAAACTGTTTTCACTGCAAAACGTCTATAATTATATATTGCAAAAACAAAAACTAGTTTAAGACGTTGTAAATAATATCGATAAACGTCAAATGGCACGTGCTTTTGTTTTGTTTGGAATTAAAATCTGACGTATGACGGAGGCACTTAGGTCCCGAATTGCCAAAATATCGGTACTATCACATTGATATTATTCATAGAAATTACAAAACTATCGATACCTATTATGGAAATATAGAAAATATCGATACTATCAAGATATCGATATTAACGAAATATCTAAAATATCGATATTATCGAAATTTCGGAAATATCTTATATTTTCGATAAATATCGATAGTATCGAAAGTAGTGTCCGCTTATACCG
The DNA here is from genome assembly GCA_963966045.1 of Xestobium rufovillosum. Classification (NCBI taxonomy): domain Eukaryota; kingdom Metazoa; phylum Arthropoda; class Insecta; order Coleoptera; family Ptinidae; genus Xestobium; species Xestobium rufovillosum. The sequence goes on along the minus strand of OZ014495.1, from coordinate 7,151,579 downwards.
AACCCATTTACAACGAATTGCTGGTTAAAACGAACCGTTTATGAAAGTGCTAAAAACACGCCCATAATTAATAGCAATGTTTGCATTTCCTTTTATAATGAACTCCGCTTATAACGAACCATATTTTATGCAATTTCAAGGTTCGTTATAAGCAGACACTGTATTAAAAATATCGATATTATGGAAATATCGATATTGGTTTTTCCAGTAGATATCGCGTATCGATAACGACATCGATAACATCTGGCAGCCCTAAACAAGAGTATAAATCTGATTTTCGGAAAATTAGGCTTAAAAGTTATTCCAACTTCTAACAATTTACAAAACCTTCTTGGAAATGCCAAGGATAAAATCGAACCCATTCATAAAGCGAAATAGCATTCGGAAATTGCTACAAGAAAAATAGTCAGACAATCGATTCCAAAGACGTGAACAATGGACCCAGACCCAGCGTTCTTACGCAACAGCTGATTTTGTTGTGAAGCCTACACGGTCGTTGGTCAGAGGATCGCGGGTATAGCGTTTTGTTTATTACTATATTCCTCAAATACATTGGCGTACTGTTTTAGCTTTTAGGGATCAATTAGTAAAAAAAATTAAGAAAAATAGGAACAGCCATTGTTATATACAAAATAACGATATGATACAAGCAATAATGACATTTCACATCCCCTTATATGCCTACAGGTTTATTTACATCATTTTTCAAGACAGATAATGCAAACATTCAGGCATACTTATGAACTTAACCTCAAATGAAATGAGATGTTGGACGACCGCTAATACAACTTCCTACAGGCTTACTAAAACACTTACCTGCACGTCCTTGTATAATATATATTGAAATACCTATCTATACCTAGGTAATTGTAATTTTTACTTAGGTTTCTACCTATTAACTATTTTCTTGTTTTCATGGCATTCCCTGTAGATATAAGAGATTCTATTACCCAGCAATTACAAACACAAAAAAGAATTACCAGCATATTCAAAGCAGTGTCCAAAGCGCTCTATTTTAACGACGGCATTAAAATTTGTCACTTTTTCGCGTGAGCGCTTTCGCTGCGGCAGCTCAAAGCGAAAATTCATCATCCGTGACTCCGACTGCTTGAAAGCTACATATGTGTTGAGGATATTATACTACAGAGATCAAGCTTCCTTTTTCAAATGAGATACACCGTGCTGTTAACCAGGCTAATTTATAAGTCTACGTTCTATTCACGGTGAACATTAATGAGACATGGATAACTAGATTTGCTTAAAATATCTCTGCCACATTTCTCTCTGGGTGCAAAGTGTGACGTGAATGAATATGTAGGTAATTCCTACAAATGAAGGGATAAGCATCGCTATAGAAAATATTCAAAACTAATCGATCAGGACGCTCAGTTATTTTCAGCGATTTAGACGACAATTTAGTAGTTCCCACTACTTAAATCTCCAATAATAGTTTACAATGACAACTAACTGGAAAAAACTAAGAATTTGGACTTGATACAAGGCAACGTGAACACAAAAATTGATTTATTTACCAGACTAACGACTTCGTTTAAGAGAATAATAATGATGTCCGTACTTATAAAATTGCTTTTCTTGTCGATAATTTAGAGTAATATGTATCGGTAATTTAGTATTTGTGTTTCAAATGAGGAGCCAATTAATTGTATATTTGAGAGCTTGCTTACTCGGTAAATTGATATTAAAGGGTAGTAGTTATCGTATTCATTATTCATAGTAATTGTGTACATAGGGACGCATTTTAACATGAAATTATTTTAACAGGAAAGTATTTAATACGTCTACTTATTGTCTAATTTTTCCACATTACCACATTACCCTTTAATTTTGTTTGGGGATGATTAGTCATTACACAAAAAATTTCATGAGTAAGTATCTATATACAGTGTGCCCAATTCCGGGCAGAACAGTCGATACTGCGCTATCAGAAATAATCATTCTGGATACATTTTCATAAGATCACCACTCACCTAATTCGAAAAAGTTTTGAAACTTCCAAAGCATTTTTTTGAACCAAGAGGTGTATCTTGCCCTCTTTCGAGTGATCATCATAATAAAGTTTTCAGTACGAAGACTGGTTGGACGCGTACCTCCATCCTTTCCTATCCTGAGCTAACCTACGCATTTCTCCAAAAGTAGAACATCCTACGTCCCAAACTATTTGATTGCTGTAGACGAATATGGGCCCACCCTTACCTCGGATATCTACTTCTCTATGTTCCTGCTCAAATTCTATAACTTTAGACACCTATGGGAAACTGCATATTACTTGAAAGAGTACCTACATTGCAAAAGTTTATAAAATTATCGGCCGCCCCATTGCAGCCACTCTAAATAAAATCGAACATAATGTAATTTATGGACAGTTTTCTGGGACCCCTTGGTACTTGGTAACGTGTTACGATTAGCATAATTTGAAACAGGATGCTAGGAGCATGACGGAGCCAAATACTGAATCGCCGTAGCGTTCCCTCCCTGAACTAAAAAGGGAAATTTTATTAACTATTTTACAATAATAATTAAATAGTACGTCATCATAAAGTTCTCTTTTGAAGACTGGTAGGACGCGTACCTCCATCCTTTCCCTGAGCTAGCCTAAGCATTTCCGTAAAAGTAGAACATTCTACATCCCCAACTATTTGAGAGCAGTAGTCTAATCTGCTCCAACCTCTACCTCATTATTCCTATCTCTGACTCTAGTATGTCGCGAACTATTCCTTTGTGTCTCAGAAGGTATCCTACCATCCTACGATCCTATCCCCTATTCTTTATTGTCTTCCATACTTTTCTCTTTTCCCCAACTCTTTCTAATTCCTCCTTATTGCTAACTTGTCTATATCCACGGTATCTTCAACACCCGTCTGTAGCATCACATTTCAATCGCTTTTACTCTTTTTCAATCCGCTTCTCCCATTGTCCAAGTTTCGCACCCATAGGTATAATTTCGTACTCCATACATGCGTCTTTAAGAGTCTCTTTTGAGTTTCTACATTAACCGTTCCAGAATATAGCAGTTGTTTCTTTTTGTTAAACAAGTACCTAGTACCTACGTAGCGTAGTTTTTTGATTCGCGTGAGTTGTATTGGTTTCCGTTTTTTTTTTTTTAAATTCCAATCCGTTATAAAACTGTTAACTTGATAACTTGTCAATCACTTAGGTATACATCCTATACATACCTACATAAATGAGTAGGTATGTATTGTATTGTATTAGAGAATATAGGTAGGTACCTATTTTACAAACAGAAGTACCTAAGCAGGTATCTACAATCTACATACCTTCTTACACTGAATTATAAAAGGCATGTACCAGTTAATAAATTGTTGAGTTTGTTTTACTTATACCGGTCTGCCTTTACACTACTGTTTTGAGGTTGAATGAAATTGGGGTTAGATGCAAGAATCACACACCATTTCCACATTTACCGGGACATTTACCTACCTACTACATAAATATGGCAAATTATGTGAATCGGATTTTTGATACCCTTGTTGCATCATTATATCGATTATGTTGTCTTTGTTTTATGTTTCCTTGACACCTTACTTTAAAAATTCACGCTCGAAATAGTCCCAATAAGTATGTTATGAGATAGGTACCGCTTCACGGGCACTTCAAGAGAAGTGGGAGGAGCGCCTTACGAATCTCTGACGTCAAACCAATAACAAAGCGAACTAGCATGTGGGCGTGATAAGCTAATTTCTTTCGCTTATTACGCCGCAAAAAAATTTTTTAGAAAAAAAAATTCGCCGTAAATCAATTACAATGACAATTTTCTGCCATTTTCATGCCAAAAATAAATGAAGACCACATTGCAAAAAGGGGGAATGTCACATTTTAGGGGAAAATTAGATTTTGTTACCAATAGGTAGTTCTAGTCATGCAGAATTCACTTTCATTACGTACAATGCAAGTAAGGGGATAGTCTCCACAAAATAAACGTTTTAAAATACATGGACATTGCAAAAACGTGGAACGTCAATGCGATACATTGCAAGAGGGAGGAGAGTCATATTTACCATGCCGAATTGGTGGAAGATTAAACACCTTTACAGTTTTTTAAAATGCTAAAGTTAAACCTTTGCCATTTGACGTCATAGATGTCGACCAAGCAATGTTTCGGAACTGGTCAAGTTACCTAAAGTACAAGTATTTGAAAAATATCCATTTCCGACTAAACCTATTCGTGAACTTCAATAAAAGTTAGTCTTAGTCTTCTTTAATGCAGCAACCCCCAATAAGACAAGCCAACGAATTCTTATCAGGAAAATTACATAAGGGCAAAACAATGAATTTTCACTCAATGAAAGTTATAGCTTTTATACTTTTAGCTTTACTGCCTATATCTTTTGAGAAATATAAGGTCTTGCAGCACCTAAAGTAATTTTGCGGACTTAAATCAAAGGAATTTTATTTTGAGAATCTGATGTTTATGATCTATTGATTAGGTTGCGTTCAAAATGATTACAGAAAACTGCAGACCACTGGTTTCGTCTTTGTGGGACTCATCAGTTCCACTTATTACATCTAAACAATTCGTAAAGTAATTGGCGCTTGCTCATATGATCAACGTATGTTAGCATATAAGCAAGTTAGTTGCGTATAAAATGAATGTAGAAAGCACTGCACTGATGAGTCCCACAAGGACGAAATCAGTTGTCTGCAGTTTTCTGTAATCATTTTTAACGCAACATATTTAATATAACCAAAACGAACCTTGTTCGTTGAAGTAATGTACGTAAAGATACGTTAACAAGGTTTCAATACCAGTGGCTGGAGTAACAATCTGTGATATCTTGTAGTACAATAAAATATGGATTCGTTCTATAATTCAATGCCTGACGGGGTATTTGCTCGAGGAGTTGTTGTTTGAACGGTCCAGTACCACTCGTTTATGTTCTCTTATAATATTATCAAAGTGATTCTCTTCAAAGTGAGTTTATTATATTACTTATTTATATGACCTTACTGAGAAAAAAAATAAAAAATAAATAAATTTTAATTTCAAAAATTCGTTCTTTTATATTTAGAAAGTACAGTGTCTAGTGATTCAGGTAAAAAATATTCAGATGTTTGCGTTAAGTTGAACGATGGCGATACTGTTTTGAATATTAAAGTTAATGTTCTGCAAATAATAGAAAAATTGACATTCCCCCTTTTTGCAGTGTGGTCTTCAAATATCTTATTTTTCTCCGAACCTCCCTATTATGGACGTATTTTTCGGTGCAAAACGAACTGCAAAAGTAAATTCGAAACGGAGATATTGAATTTTTAATCGGAATTAATAATTCATTATGAGAACGAAATATTTTTGGTGTATAGTTTAGTATAGGTATTCAAAAGTCTGTCCATACATACTTACTTCAGATTTATAAATAAGTATACGAAAACTATTTTTAAGATAATCTCAATTAAGCACTTGTATCAGTTCATAATTAATTACACACAAGTGATGAAAGAATGGTGAAGTTCAAAAACTATACATAGGATGCAACTTTAATTAACCAGAGAACAACCACGTAAAATTTCTTTATCAGCTGCTAAGAAAATTATGCATTATCTTCCCATTTATTCATGGATATTTTGGTTGCAATTTTGAAATTGATGGGTAACGGGTCAATTGCAAAATATTAATTCTCGCATCTGAACCTCCTCCTCGTGGCAAATATGCATAACTAAATTCTTAATCTACCACATTTTTATACTTTCAATTCTACAAATAAATCTTGACAAAGGCCCTAAACGGGGCCGAAACGTCGACAAAACTGTTTATTATCTACCTTATGCCAGAATTTTACTAAATGAAAATAACTTAAAGATAGAGTAAATAACAAGGAATAAATATCGGAGATAAACAAAATTATAAGGAAAAAAGTGAGAAAAGAAGAAAAGATCAAAGAAAGTATAAGAATTCAAAAATAAGAGGAACTCTAAAAGAACGCAAAAACCTAAAACAACTAAAGATACAAATGAACGAGGGGAGCAACAAATAACGAAGTTAAAAAACGAAAAAGGAGAAGAGGTTAAACAAGTAGAAGAAATAACAGAAACTATTGAAAAATACTAGATACAAAACCCTCTATGAAGCCAAGGAAGTACCGCCATCAAGAAAAGAAGAAAAAGGCAGAATTTATAGTAAGAAACGTGGGGTTTGAGGATATTCCAGAGAAAACAGCAAAGTGAAGGTGGTCGAAACAATATGAAGTGCAAAATAATATTTTCCTAGACCGTCCTTCAACATCTAAAAGTGGCCTTCAATATACAGTTTCTGGCATTCACCATTCATTATTCCTATGATATTTCCTATAACAGTCCAAAGGAAATTGAAATATGGGAAAGGAAAATAAAGAAAGTCAAACAGAAATCGACAAGATGCTTTTTGCAATGAACTGTATTTGTGTTCACTATGCAAATGCAACTTTTAAAAAGAACCCTCTCAGAAAATCTGGCGCCGTACAATGTTCAATTTAATTTCTGGCTAAACGTCAGCTAACCCAATTTAATCCACTTTAAATCTGGAAGGGCGATGTCCCTAAATGAACGCTAGCTTTAATTCGGTGGCCGCAGCATAACAACAAAAGCTGGCCTTTTGGGGATTCGTGACTCTGTGGCTACAGGATAAATAGCATTTAATTGGCAACACAATAACAGTGTTAATATAAGTACACAGAAAATCACTTAATTCCAAGCACCAGAGAGCTTTAATATAATTTAAACGAGACCTCATAGCTTCACTGGATTTGTGGAAGGAAAAAGAGTTTAGAAAAACAAAAATACGACATGGGTTCAGAATTACGCTTCTCAGTCCAAGATGTTGATACGATGAACATGGCGTAAATTCACTATGAATTCTTAATAAGTTAACCCCACACACCAAAAGACAGTGACACAGTAATTAAACTCAACACGTGTTTCGCTGACAACGTCAGCATCCTCAGGAGTTAACCTTATGAAGCAAATTGAGATCCTGTGGCCGGGAAGCCATCTAGTACACACAGTGATTGGACCGAGAACTTTGGCGTAAATTTACTATGAATTCTTAATAACTTAACCCCACATGCCAAAAGACAGTAACACAGTAATTAAACTAGATGGCTAGATGGCTTCCCGGTCACAGGATCTCAATTTGTTTCATAAGGTTAACTCCTGATGATTAATAGACTGACTGATTGGACGTTCTTCAAACAACAACTTGAGGCAACTATCAATCTGTTAGTTCCTCTCAGAATGGAAGACCAAGAAACAGAAAAGTCTGTTAAGTGTTTCCAACAAGTCGCATGGGATAAATACTTATATATGTAGTTATTGTCCCAAGAAATAAATGAAATAATTATCATAGAGAAATCAGAGTTCTTAACTCCGAAAAAAGAAGACTTAGAAGAAACATTGTTGCCATCACACCTTCGTGGTACAGCGGTCGGTGTGTCATCCTCCCAAATCGCAACGTTGGCGGTTCGCACCCCGCCGCAGTTCTTTTTTGTTATGATGCTTTCACATTTTTCTTTTGAACAAAAAATCAGTCAGGTCAAAAAGGACAAGGGGATCACCGTCAAAGTTAATAGTTTTGTTAATTTTAAGGAAATCTGCAAACGACACCAAGTCCAAATCTCTCATTAAAATGAACAGATGCTTGCTAGTTTTGCAACTTTCTTAAAAGTTCTGTTATTTTGGACAAAAAATATATGTACTTTATTTTTTAATTTTAATGCCAAATGTTTATTTTATCCTGTTTTTATATCGTCCATATTTTGTTGCTCAGAAATATATGTGTATTTATGTTTCATGTATGAATTATTAATAATAAATGCATTGCTAATGATCTTGGTGTTCTGCGGTATTCTTTGGTAGCTGGAAGTGTTCCACTACTGCAAAAAGGTCGAGAACCACTGGCTTAACACATTGAAAACACTTTCCAACTGAGTGAAGATGAAGACACACTTGAATTAGAAAACGTTATTCAAAAAGAAGTCTCTTACTACACGTCAATCTCTGCCCAGTGATCTCGAAATTGTTTGAAAAATTACTTCTCGAAAGGTTTTAAACCAATTATTGAGGAAAAACATTTAATTCCGTCACATCAGTTTGACTCTAGAGAGGGTCATCATTCAACTATAGACCAAGTTCACAGAATAAAGAATAAAATTGAAAAGAAGAAAGAAAGGTTTGTTTTACCATCTTTCTTGTTGTGGCACAAGCCTTTGATAAAGTATGGCACGAAGGACTTAAGTATAAATGAAGAAAACTTTTGCCCAAGCCCAGTATTCACAATTATTATTGAAAACATACATCGCAGATAGAGCCTTTAGAATCGAGCAAGAAGGCGTTCATTCCGAACTAAAAGAAATTAATGCAGGAGAACCACAAGGAAGTGTACTAGGACCAGTCCTTTACCTACTGTCCACCAGTGACTCTCCTAAACTAGCACACGGTATATATGATTGCAACCTTTACAGATGATACTACCATCCTGGCTGTTAGCAAAGATTATACGAAGAAGCTGATGCAAGAAACTTGCAAAACTCTGTTACTGGTACTGGACCGTTCGAACAACTAAACCTCGGGTAAATACCCCGCAAAAGCATTGAATTATAGAACTAAATCCAGATTTTATGTACTACGAGATCTCATACTGGATGCTACCCCGTTGGGCTTCGAACATCCTTAGGTCTCTACGTACTTTCGTGCAGTAGCAGTATGAATGTTGCCAAAAAGAGCAATTTAGATATAATCCAGTGGTTCCAAAACATTTCTTGAAATTAAATAGTGGAGCCTAAGGACTGCTGTTAGAGTGAGACTTAGTTTTAAATTTTAATAATTAGTAAATTACGTTTACATAAAATTACTCATTGATCAGTTTATGATCAGATTGCAATGTCAACAGGCTGCCCCCTTAAGGGGTGTTTTGTATTTAAAAAAAAAAAAGTATGATAACATTAATCTGCTCTTCCATATATAAATTATTTTTCTGCCCCTAAATCTCGTCCCTATAATACAGGTTTGAGTTTTTGTTTTTGTAGTAATAATTCTGTGAAATTCGCTTTAATTTAAGATACATTTTCTTTCCGGCGAATTCCAAAAAATTAGACTCAAACAGGCGAATTGCAGGTGGGCCCAGTATAGAACCCCGAGGAACACCACAGTCAAGAAAGACGGCCCCAGTCTTAACAATTTACATTTTATTTGAAAATTGGTTTGAAAATAAATCCTAGAATAATAAAGAATATAGAAGGTAACATTTTACGGTTTTAATGGTCCAAAGTGCTTTAGAAAAGTCTGATAGAATTTATTGGTCAATCAATGGTAAGATAATACCCGTCACACTGAGCAGAATATCGGTACCCTTTCTGAAACCCAATTTTAAATTCCACAATATTTTTTCACGAAATGATAGTCTAGTCCTCATCAACACTGATTTCCGTTTATAATTCAAATTGCAATGCTTTTAAAATCTTTCAAAATATGAATGCAATGTTTAATTGGAGTGCAATAACATTTTTGTATCACCATCTGAATTTGCATGACGAAATAGAATGAATTAATAATTAATGTATACCTACATTTAGCAAGGCGTAGTGAATTGCAGTGATTCCCCAATAATAAGCAGTAAGTGCCGGTCTGACAGCGACATTAGCGTCGAGCTATTGTTGGCCCGTCATACTGTCAATCTATTGTTCTCACGTCATCCCGCGCTTTGTATTTGGTGCACAAATGCGTCAAAAATTGTACGGCGCTGCATGGACAGCAAACGTGCGTGGCAAAAATAGTGAATTGATTATTTGTACCGAAATAAATCGCTCAAATCTAAATCACGCAGTTCAGTGATGAAGAAATTATACTAACGTAGCCAGTAAGAATAAAGTAACCGACTATAATGAAAGACTGAGGACTGGAGTTTACTCCTTGCGAACGATTATTTTAACTTCAATCACTTAATAATAGGGTACACGCGAATGTCAGTTTTATACCCAAATGTGTATTTATCAGATGGTTTATGTTCGAAAATGTCCAAATACATCAAAATATAAATTGTTTATAAATTCAATAATTAAGTGACAATCTGCTAAACGTCGATCCCACAGAGGCAATGAAATAAATACTTTACCTGGTGTTCGAATTGGCGTTCATTCATATTTCGGCACTAAGCAATATTTGGAGTATTTAATATTAAGTTTTTCCATATTAAATCAAAAGATTCAACAAATTTAGGAACGAACAAACACTGCAAATGCTAACTTTACAACGCCAACTGTCATATCTACTCTGTGCCACTCTATTTTCACTATTTTCATGCTCTATGCAGTCAGACATAAACAGCCGTATCCATAGATACGTACCTACATAATTTCAATGTACGTAACGCGTTACTTTTAGTTAACGCGAAATGTAACGCTTGATTTTACTCCTTATGCAAATCACGGTGATACTTCTGACGAAATCGAATTTGAGCCTTAAGTATACTTTTTCTAGTTTTTTTTGAGTACATAAATGTACCAATTTGTACTATTTTTCGCACGGCATATAATATGATGAAGATATCTTCGACAATAATGCAGCTGTAAAATTTAAATACAAGAATAATTATTTTGAGGTAATTAAAAATGGGGTACTTATATTTGTAGTGTATTTAAGCATGAAAACTGAAAACGTCATAATATTTCAAACCCTAAAATTAATAAGCGGATGCGGAACGGTATAGGGGGGCAAAACATGTAATTCAGAGTTGCACACAAGATCGATTTACATTCTAAATGCATTTAATAATACATTATTACGGCAGGAATACTGAGGAAATATTCATGTAATACTTCCGTTGGTAATTTGCCTTGGGGTGCAGAATGCAGATATATGTAGTTAGACGCCCTATATACAGGGTGTGTTGCAGGTACCTTTCCAAAAGTATTATGAATTGTGTATAACATTCCTTCTAGATAGTGACATATATATTTTATTAGATAATAAAGTTTACAATCAAATTTATATTTTTGTAAAATTTAGCTTGTGGCTTATGAAAACATGATGTATTTATCCTTAAATACTATGTAAGTACATGACAAAGGAAAATATTCGAAGAAATGTGAAACAAACTAGAATATACCAACACTCTGTATAATGGTAACTGCAAAATATAGGTTTAATATCTATATTCTTTTCTATGTATACAAATGGCACAAAACGTTTTTCTTTACCGCGGTCTAATTTATTGAAGATATAGGTATTTAACTTATTCAGTTACCTATAATTATTTAAAAGATGTCATATGCCTTGAACCGCAAGCATAATATGCCAAGCTGTAATTTTTAAGCCTGCCTAAAGGTATATACACTAGGTACACAAAATAAAGGTGATTTTACTTATTCAACGTTCAGTAATTTCGTCTCAACCGTGACCAAGTTTATGGGGTGATTACATGAGACAATAAATGGAATGTCAAACAAAAACAACATTTAAACATTTAATTAATTCAGGCGGTTACCTAGGACGTCAACGTTTCTTCCACTACCACATGAAATATCGTCAGGGCTGCTGGGCTTCCACGAAACTGATAGGACCGAGAACAGAATATAGTCGACGACCCGATGAATGTTTTGTGACAGATTTGAGTTAATCACACAGGGTAGTTCTTATGTGAGTAATCTTATCCAGTGATTTTTTGTTACCTATGTGTAATTTGTTACTATCTCTTTTTTATGTTTTTATTTATTATAAAATTTGTATATGCTGTGAATTTTTGCTATCTATCTTGTGTTACTAAATGAAAAAAACATGAAGCATTTAAGGCTAGCACTGTTTTTATTTAATAATTCTACAAGAATTGTTAATGTACCTAAAAAAATTAATAAAAATGAGGCAAACAAGTAAAATAATAATGCTAAAAATATCTATAAAAAATGATATGGAAAAAGCAAAATAGTAAAAAGGCGATTATTCTGAAGGCTTCCAAAAATGTTCCAGTTTAAAAATGGAAACTATGCGGCGCTAACAGTGTTGCTTCTCGATTCTTTTTAGTTAATGTTAATTTCATAAATAAAAAATTAAAAGTTGCATTCCTTTCTGCCCTAAAACACAAAATATTTACATCCAACGTCAAAAAGGAAGTAAGCAATATAGGTGTCTTCCAAGCCGGTCTGCCACTGATTGATTAGCCGAAGCAGCTTAGATCGAATTAAATGACTTCGTACGAACTAGGGATGCAACGTTTAAACATTTAACCGCCCAACCCAACTTTCAAACGACGTTTGATTTTTTTCTAATTATTGAAGTTTCAAAACAATATTGCAATATTAGTAAGTTTCGCGTAGGATACACGTTTAAACGTCGTTTAAACGTTTAATATATGCGTTTAAACGTTTACGAAAAATTGCTAAACGTTGCATCCCTAGAACGAAGTACGAACCCAACCGGATCAACCAAGTGTTGGCAACCGTGTTTGAAAGCAACCCAGAATTCACTCTTCGTTGGTCTGCTCGGTTTGTCCAGAATTTCTCTGACAAATCGAACAGTCCAGCAAGAACCGCGAGGAGGTCAAGAGTGTTGTCTTGCTGGGGATGGGATGGGGAAGGTTTCCAATAACTATGGGAAGGGAAATAATTATTACAAACTTAAGAACTATGCAGGTACCTGCATGCCACTAAAATTAATTAATCTAAGATTCTTAAGCGATAACTAAACATAAGAAACTATAGTTAAAAATAATATTAGCCTTGTTTATAGATCTATAAACAAAACACTTACATAAAAGTAAACTGTAATTCTGAAATAAGAAGAAGAAGAAGAAGAAGAAGAAGAAGAAGAAGAAGAAGTTAATTAAACAAACAAATAAAGAACGATAAACTGAAAGAAAATGCATATATAATGCTGAAACAAATAAAAGGTTAATGGATAAAACAATTAAAAGCAATAAAAACGAAAGCAAAACCTCGCCCTTTTCATAAAGCAGAAGAAAAATATACTAAATAAACCTCTGGAATGAAAGTAAACATTTAAGCTGAAACAAATTAAAGTTAAATGAAATGTGTCAGACCCTAGAACCTAGAAGCAAAAACAGATATCTGTATTTTCCTGAAATGAGAAGCGGATTAATTGTTAGTTGTCACAAATTAGGTGGACAAAGATAGCTGAAAGAAAAGCACAACGTTAATATCAAAACAAACGTATTGATTCCGAAACAAAAACGGAAAGAAAATATATACATACAATTTATTGCTGAAATAAAATGACAGGTTACATTGAACAAAATAAAAAATAAAGCAAAACAAAAATATATATGCATATCGAAAAATATGATTCCCGCTAAGTAAACCTGGAATAAAAGAATACATTAATGCTGAAACAAATTAAATATTATAGGTACCTATAATATAGCAAATTGTATGTCAATTGAATCGAAATAAATGCTCTATTTAACAAAATATAAACTTAAAATGGCGTGCATAAGAAAAGTAAAGTTGACGACCTTACCTAAATCCCAAAAACAAAAAATTTTTTGTAAATCCATGAAGGTGTTTTTTTGGCCATAACTCGTATAAAATTTGAGTGCTGTTAACCTCGCTGTTAACTTTTCTAATAAGTGCGATATCCTTCCCATGATGGCCCTCGAAAATGAATCGACCCTGTACTTTTATATATCCTCTTAAAACAAAGAAAAACATCAATACTTTTGTAAATGTTACACAATAATCCTGAAAAAAAATAAAATTCAAAATTAATGCTGAAAAATTCATTAAACGAGAAAACAAGATATGTAATTGCATGTCATAAACAAACACTGAAAAAAGGATAATATTAATTCTGAAACAAACAAAAGTTAATCCAGTGAAATAAATTAATATACAAAAGAAAAATGTATGGAAAAACTATCCTGTTTTCTGAAACAAAAAAAATAGATTAATAAAACAAACCCATGCCAAAAATTATTACATGCGTACCTTGAATTTATCCTGAAAGGGTGACACACACTTGAATAACACAGCACACATTTAAAATAATTTGGTACCCGATTCACTGAAAAACCGACATTTTTGGAGAGAACATACTGCATAATATTTTCCCACAATTTTTAATAAATGCGAAATAATAGAAATAAAGAAAAATATTAGCGATACAAAAGAATAATGACTGACCTTGCCAGCTACGATCCGACGCTCCGATGAGACAAGCTGTAACAAGAAAAAACAAAATATAATAGGTAAGATATAAATACGGCAGTTTTTTAAAAAATCAATACAAAAAGTGTTGTAAATATAATACAAAATTTAAGAAGACACTTACATCGTAGCCAGCTTACGTTACGATCCAAAATCCAGATCCAGTTCCAGGAGGGGGCACTTAATTTTAAATTAAATCGCGATTTCTCTAATCTCTACGCGAAACCGAGCCGTTTGCTTTCCCGAATACCGGACTCACGCACCCACTTTTGATTTTTAAAATATTTGCATTCATTTCATTTAATATTTACCTGTTTTCTCGGCACTAACTGGTAACACCCACTGTATACTTGATAAATTGATAAATTAGTAAGAGTGATGATGCCGCAAAAAATACGATTTTTATATTTTTCATAATAACCCTTTGAGATGGATTGTTTTTTACATTAATTAGCATCAATATTTCAAAATTAAGCAAGATTTTAATGGTGGTCCTCGAATTTGTACCGTGACAAAATTAAATTACAATATTGTAATATTTATGTTAATAAAAAAAGAAAAAAATATCTCTGACCTTGCCAGATATGATCTCATTCCCTCCACGAGATACAGCTGCAACAAAAGAAAAAAAAATTAAACATTCGATTAGGGCACTGATGGTGTTTATTCTTAAAGTGCAGTGAATTATAAACAGACGCATTAAAAAGCCAATAAAATACAAATTTGCACAATATCTAATTTTGAGAACACCTGACACCTACCTATGTCTTATCGGCTACCTATCAATAAGGTAAAATTATATACATACAGGTAATTTTCTGTAAAAACAAAGTTTGGACATTTTTCTAAGTTCTGTATGGCAAAATAGGAGAAATTCTCTAAAAATGGTATGAAATTACAGCAAAAATCCGAATTTTGAAGGTGGAATATGTAAACAAATGTGGTTTGTGAACGTGAACATCCTGTATAGGTACATCAAAATAATTTGATCAGAAGCTTCGCGGGGTTCTCCATAATATACACGTAAAATTTCTTGTTGTATCTTGAATAGAATCAGAGATATGAACCGACAGAGCATTATATTGGCCCACCCTGTATAGGTCAAAATATTTATTTTCAGATTATTGAGCTAAATAAAACTACGCAACTTTTATCTACATTTATTTAGAACTGAACAAAAACGCAATGTGATTTGATGCAAAAAACATTGAAAATATTTGCTTGAAAAGAATGCGTCATTTTCAAAACAAAAAGTGGCTGATGATTTTTAGTATAGATAAAAATTCTTACATCACACCAAGCCGTATCCTAACTCCATATCCAAATTCCACTCCATTTCCGTCACTAAGCACACTGTCCACACTTAAATAATAAATTATTTCGGTTTTCGATACGTAATTTCGTTAGAATCTGGTACCATTATTCACTTTTCGGCAGAAAACTTTGTTTGTAATTTCCGAGCAAACGGCAGTTGATTTGCAAACTTAAATTAATGCACGCAGACGCAAGAACATGCGATCGTTGAAATTGCGCTAAAGTTATTATTTACAACACACAATAATTATTAATTATTATTTGTTATATTATATATAAACCGCATAATGCAGACGTCCGCACACAATCACAGTAGACGATAAACTGAAGGTGCATTATGTTTAAAATAAATGAGAACGTTTTTGTATAAAAACAATTGAAAGAATTGGTTGGCTCATCACTCAGGCAGTTTTTGTACATTTTATGCTAAAAGAAAAGGAAATATTTTTGCCAGTAGTCAAGGAAAAAAATTTACCAACTTGACTACTAATTTAAATTGATAGGCTTTTTATGCCGATTATACCTAGGTACAAGAACACTTCTGGGAGGAAGATTCAGATTTATTCCAAGAACTGGGTGTAAAACATGAAATTATTGGGTTATTAAGTGGTTAAAAATGTCCCCTTTTCGGAGATTTTATTGTTTATGCAAGTCAGTCTAAAAAATAGATACCTGCCTATCCTATACAGGGTGCACCACCTAAACGTATGCATTTCTTCTGTTGCACCTTTATGCCTTTATTATACATTTTACAGAAAAATATTGAATGAGAAACTTCTTGACTTTTGATTCTCTGTTATACGCTTCTCGGATTCAATGAGCTGGAATATTTGTGAACAAACATATTTGTTGAAATCTGGAGCCTTGGATAACAATATTCCCTCGTACCTCGTACAGATACCTACCTAACATAAAATAATAAAACATAAAATTGTTTCAGCAGCATTAAAAATATGTAGTTCAGATTCCGCAGCTAGAGATATTTTGGGTCATAAACAGAATGAAAGTAGAAAATCCTGGATAACAAAACATATTGTGAGTCTAATAGAGGAAAGGCTAAAATAAAAAATAGGTTAGATGAAAGAGGGAAACAAAGATATAAGGCGATCAAGTGGGAATTTATTCGGAAATGTAGGAAAGCAAAGGAGCAATGGATCGATAATAAATGCAAAGAAGTTGAAGATATCTTCTAAGTAGGAAAGTCTGATGAAGCATATAAAATATATTATGTAATATAAAATAGATGGCTTGCAGGCAGAAATCTTAAAGTGCGCAGGTCAAGAGGTAGTAGATCGTTTATTTAAATTAGTTAGACGCATATACCTGACAGGCGAGATTACAAACGGAACATCATACTAGCTTTGCCAAAAAGGAAAGGCGCGGATAGGTGCGAAAATTTTAGAACTATCAGTTTAACTAGAATTGTGCAAAGAAGGATGGGGAAAAGGGCGGAATAAATATTAGGAGAAGATCAGTTCGGATTTAGACGAAGTATAGAGGAACGCTTTACGAGTGATTATAGAAAAAACAATAGAAAAGGGAAAGATCGTGTATTCAGAGGATGTCCCAGAACAACGGGGCAATATTTCTGGAGCATATTATATAGTTTGGTTCAAAATAACACTTAAAGTATGTAACTTATTTTCTAGGACGCAGCCCTTCGAAGCTAATCACCCTTGAAGGTCAAGTCCTGAAGAAGGTGTTTTGCTGATAACTTCTAAATTACTGTATCGAATGTTATAAAATTTGGACGGTAGACATAGTAAGGAAAGTAGGTATCTGTGATCGAGTGGTATGACACCTTCCGTATATTATCTAGGAAGCCGGGGGTGGAACACCCCAAATGCTTTTCACCCCTCAACTTTTACGTTGATGCTTTTAGCGAATTTGAAATTTGATGATGTGTAGAAGGTTGCAAGATATTTGGCCCTAACTCCAGATTAAGTACTTTACAATGCATTTGTGATACGTAATCACTGACCCCATGCAAGAAAACAGGTCCGGATTACAGATATTTCTGTGTTAAAAAAATCACAGTGTAACAAAATATAATTAAATTTATTGGTATCTACATGCACTGTTTGAGAATTTCCAATAATTTTATGGCTATGTTATGGCACCCTAATTTACTGGTATAACAGTAGAAAGACAGGCCCAATTATCTTGCAACCTATTATACAGACGTATATATATTTTTAGTACCTATTAATATTATAAGTTCCAAAATCAAAACGACCTCCCTGGTTATTGACCCACGAGCCGCCACTGGACTTTGAAACGATATTTGACTACGTCGAACGATTTCTTAAGATTTCTGTTGTAGAAACTCGGGTTAGAAAGAGAAATTCATTTCATGACTAGTGTCCAACCTCTGCTTCGCCAGTGCTGAAGCGAGAGAACTGAACAACCAAAAGATACCATAGATATACAAGATACAAGAAAAAGGAGTACGATACACGTACCAGGTATGTCATACCTTGACTATAAGGATAAAAGATCTGACATTTTGTTAAGATGGGTCTTTCTTAATATTAAATGGTCTACGAAAACTGTGGTGTTGGTGACCTCTTCGAACTGGATAGACTGCAGTTGTAATTGTTATTGGTCAAAGTCTGAGTGTTTTGTTGAAACTCAGATGATGAGGAATGACAATGGAATAAAACACTGACTACCGATGTAGGTAAGGTTTGGTATGAGTGGGTTTCCTAGAGAACGAATGACCAAGATTTTCATCAAGACGACGACTAACCAGTACAAAAAGGCAACATGACCATGTGATGACTGATGATGTCGAAAAATCCTGGTGTGGGTGTAATGTAATGTGTGGATGTAACTTGTGGCGAAAAATATAGCTCGAATAAAAAGTGGTGAACTGGATGGGTACCTACAAAGGTAGGAGCAGATGGGGTAAGTGTGGATACTTTTACATAGCCTTTGAAATTTCAGCCGTTGGTAAAAATCTATGAATAAAAACAGTCTAATTGTTATATCATTTCAACATCATTTAAGAGTGTTAGAAAAATTAAATAGTTCAAAAAAGTTCAGTGTCTACGCTTACCCCATAATCCCATAATTTGGGGTAAACGTAAACCTCTACACTCAATTACATTATTAAACGCTTGGGGTGAATGGAAAGGTTGATATAAACATATATTTCCAAACTTATTTTTTCCATTCTGAAAATAACTTTATTCAATATAACATAATATTGATACATAGGTACCAAAAAATAAATAAAAATATGCTCACATAAAACGAAAAATCATTACAGGGAATATAAAAGTAATGAGTTACGCATATTCTTTACAAAAATAGTGCTTTTCTCAGTTAGTACTACAGTGAGTGGTTATATTAGCTTGTTGTACATATTTCTACATTTACCCCATATGTCTCTACACGTACCCCATCATCGTGCCCATACATTTTTGCCAACTTTTCACTATGCTGGAGTAAGAATAGACATTGTGCATCAATAAGTATAATAAGGAAACTAAATTCTATGCTTCAAACCTCGCTTCAAACTCTATACCTATACCTAATCACAAAATTTTATCAAATTTTCGCCATACCCACTTTACGGAACTCCAGCGTGGGTGATAATGACTTTCGGAGCTTGCTACAGTCACAGTCTGAATAAGTCTCAGCATTTAAGTTAACTGTTGCATTTACCCCGACACACTCTTACCCCACATGCAGCGTAGGTAAATGCTAGTTTCACGAAGACAGTAGAAAAAGAAGATGAAATGTTCATCACCATCTCACCCATACAGCCCATTCACCATCTTACCCCCATACTGGGTGAGATAATGGAGTTTATAAGTTTGTTTTGGCTGAGATAATTTAGTCTTTTTCAATCAGGTACAAGAGTTGCAAAAACTGTAGGTATACCTACGTAGACTTTAATTTTATTCAATATTTACCCCACTTACGGACCATACCCTGTATAGACATCTACATACATCTACAAGATATCTAAATGTGAAAAGTAAGTCAATATTTTATTAAGTATTTCCAATTTTGCAGAGTTATCATTATCAACAACCCAATCATAATTATTTCAGCAACGAAAACCCCGAGGGAAGGTACGCTTTTCAGTCATTTAATCACCCATTCTACTCCACATTATGGTAATTAATATTACCAACAGATTTGTGGGGAACATTAATTGAGCCGGTCTCATTGGATATAACCAAGCCAACAGCTTTCCACGGGCGTTCCTTCAACAAACTCGAACCGCCCAATTTCACTAGGCACCTCTTTGCCCCGTCTGCACAACTTACAAGGATCCCCCTCAACTTGTTTATGTCTGACTGTGTCATCAGTTTAAATGCGTCTTTTTGGGTGCTGACATCGCCAACATTAATAGTGGATCCAGTGAACTGTTCTAATTTGTATTTTTCGTTGATACCTAATGTGATTTTAAAACTTTGTTTAGTTCTTGAACATTGTGTAATTGAAATAATAGAACTGTTGAAAAAAGTTGCGAATTGATGGACTAAACGCAACTGACGAATATGGACGTACCATCCAGCGAGCAATTGGTACATCCTGTTACTACAAGCGATGCTATGATCAAGCCTGTTCCAAGGCCTTTTTCCATAGAGGCCTTGATGAGCGATACAGGTCCAAGGAAGCCAACCAATACTACGTGGTGTACTACCAATTATCAACATTTCCAACATCAAATTAATAGGGATACAGATTCAGAGGGAAGTTTAGATCTTGATTTGGCCCAGGATTTGTCTAGACGCAGTCAAAAAGAAGGTAAGCTTGGTATAAGTTCTTCAATACTTTTCATCTATAGCCTTCTCATAAAACGGTTTCAATATATACGTATAGGTATTAACCTGGCTCCGCCTCGAAGAGTTTTATTCGGCACATGCAAAATTAGGTACCTACCTAATATACTTTTCCAGTTTCATTCTTAATTGTGCAACTTTTTTATATTATTTTATGGTATAATGGTTTTTACACCAGTTAGTGGCGGTTTCTTGATTGCAATGTTGCTCATGCACTACCCAAGAAAAGTAAAAATTACTAATGCCTACTGCCTACACCACACCAGAAAAAATTCAAATTCCAAAACGCACATCCCTGTGCCTCACTCCCTTCCGGACATCTACTTCTCTATAGAATTCGGGCAGGAACGAAGAGAAGTATATATTATATATAACTGCCGTTCTGAGCACTTCGAACAACCCCCATTTTACGTTGTCGAAGGCTTTTTCTAAACATATACGTACAAATCCTATATAGGCGCTCTTTCCCTTTTCTTTTGTTTTTTCTATGATTCTAAAATTTTTGCACTTATCCGCGCCTTTCCTGTTTGGCAAAGCGACTATGATGTTCCTTTTGTAATCTTCTGGAATCTCACCTGTCTCGTATATACGCCTAAATAGTTTAAAAAAAACGCTCTCTTACATTCTGGTCAGCACACTTTAAGATTTACCGGATTTATACCTATGCCTGCAATCCGTCTACACCTGGCGCTTTGTTGTTTTTAAACTTTCCAATGCTAGCTCAAACTCTTCCCTTATTATAGGACAGCCAGTTATCCCCCTCTACACTGATTTGCTTTTCTAATACACTCATGGACAAAAATATAGAATATTTTAAAATTTTCATAATAACAGATTATGAAGATAGAAAACTAAAGAATCAAGTTATCTTTGTCTATTTTAAGAGTAATCTAATAACAACGGTTCATCAAGTAACTCCTCAATAAACACCAAATAACAAAAACTTAATTAGTTGAATGTGTATAGAATGGATAAATTACGGTCTGACAAACATTAACACCAAAAGAACGAAACCAGTTACAAAACATGGGCTGCTCAATATCGAGCATTGCCTCCCCGAGCGCGGACTACGGCTTCCATTCTTCTACGCATGCTGGAGATTAAATTTTGTGTACATTCTTGCAAAATTGCATCCCACTCCTGATGTGCGGCAAATCTTTATTGATTTAGCGTCATTGGCACAGGATTCCTGGCTCGAATAAGGATTTTTAGTTGATCCCACAAGTGTTCCACTGGGTTTAAGTCTGGACTGTATGGTGGCCAGTCCAAACTTTGGATTCCCACTTCATTAAGATACCGGTTTACAATTGCAGCAGCATGTGGTCGTGCATTGTCATGCATTAGGATGAATCTGTTGTAACCAATGAAGTCAAGGTATGGCACAACATGTTCTGACAAGATGTTTTCGACGTAATTGTCAGCTGTCATCCTTCCACGCACTTCTACAAGTTCTGTACGACCCTCCCAACTAATGCCTGCCCAAAACATTATCCCACCTCCTCCAAAACTGACGTTTGGAGATTGGAGTTAGTGCACAGTTGGAATATCTTTCTCCAATTCTTCTGTACACATGGGTTACGTCCATCTGGCTTCCACAGTACGATTCTTGTTTCGTCGGTAAACATAACATTCTTCCATTGGTCAACCGTCTAGTCACCATATGCTCTAGCAAATTGTAGTCTGCGAACCCTAGCATTTTGAGTGAGTCGAGGGACCTTAGCAGGCCGTCTCGATTTCAAATTTGCTTCCTTCAACCTTCGCCGAACTGTTTTGGAGCTAACATTAACTTGCTTCGCATTTAAAAGTTGGTTTTTTAAATGAGTTGATGTTAAGGTACGATCTCGTAGTGACTGCAACATTAAAATCTGTCATCCCGGCGAGTTGTACACCGACTCCGTCCTTGGCCAGGCTTCCTCTTGAAATTTCCAGTTTGTCTGTGCCTGTTTAAAATTTTTGAAACCGCAGACTGAGTTATTCCAACAAATATTGCAATATGGCTTTGTCTCCAACCAACATTTGACAAAGTCACAACCTTTCTTACTTCAACTTCAGTGCAACATCGAACTGCTGGCATTATCGAAGACAGTAATGCTGCAGAATAATCAACAAATGTTAAATTTTACCTCTGTACATCTAGCTTGACGAGTAAACTTATCTACTTGGAAAAGTTAAAAGTCAGGTGTGAACACAAAGTTTACTCAATTCGATTTTTAGAACACAATGACGCACTTTCTTATACTTGCTTGTTATTGCCAGGCTTACTAGATGCCTCAGTATCTAATATAAAATAATGCTGCCGCAGTTGTTCGTAACAAAGTTTCCCGAGAAATAAATAAAATCAAAAATATTCCATATTTTTGTCCATGAGTGTATATCTTCTAGTTCATGTCCTGCATATAAGATTTCCAAATATTCCTTCTACCTATATCTGCCTTTTCCTCTCTTCGGATTAGGATGTTACCTGCCTCGTTTCTAATAATGTTCTTGCTGCTAGATCCAATTTCTCTGAAATTTCCCCTAAATAACTATTAACAATTAACTAACCCTAATCAATCCAACAATACACAAATTAACAGTTAAAACTCTTCTAAAAAATGCTTCTACAAGCAAAGTTTAGGAGAAAAACGCCACAGTATACACTATAACATGAAATGCACCGTCAAAACTCAGTATATCCCCTCCCCATACACAACTGTCAACGCTTTACTGAGAGTATGTACCACCTTCTAATTGTTATTTCGCCTCTTCCTCTTGTCGCATCTTCAAAACCAAAAGCTGTCAACTCTTCCTTATATACGGCCCAAAGAAAATTAATGGAAATAGAATTACAATTCGATTCATAAGTAAACAAGGTCAAAAGGTATAAAGACCAGCAGCTGGTTGTTTACAAAACTCCCTTGAACAGCATTGGCGTCACTTGTGGCGCCACTCTCCCTCTCGTAACAATATTTCAGAGAAAAAAGTCATATGAGAGACTCGCCCTTATTTTTAGTTCTCCATCCTTTATTAAAGCTATTTCCATTTACATATACAGGGTGGGGCAAACTCCTGGGGATGGACGATAGAGGCCATACGGTTATAGTTAGAAAGAAAAACTAATAACAAACTCTATCTCGTTTCAAAAATTCTATTCCATAAAAATATTTTCAATTATACCAAGTGCGTCCAAATAGTTGGAATTAAGTACAACTTTGTTATTTCTTATGGAATGTGTATAATTTTATATTTTTTCCGGCTTCAAAATGATAATTTAATGTTACTTTGATAACATGATTCTATGTCTATTATTAATGGTTATTGAGAAATAAATTTTTTCCCGAAAATTTTGACAGATACATAGTACATTTCAAAAATTTATATCTCGAAACTGGTAGAAGTTAAGAGGATGAAATTGGTATTGGTATTGGTAAATATCATGTAGTTTTTACAAATTTGTTGAATTTTATTTATACTATACAGAGTGTTTGCAAAAAAATGTTTTCTGAAACTGTCGAAAAAACATCAAAAAGTCGAATTTTTCAAATGGAATGTTATATTTTTTCTTGCACTATCTGAAAGAGCTCAAAATTTTGAATGAAAGTGGCCAATAATAAACTAATGTTACATAATGAAGTTTTTTAGCAAAATCCTGTTTTCTTCAATTTTATGTAAAAATGAGGGATCGTGAAAATATCATTAGCCTTGGACGATTATTGCTTGTCAATCTGAAAATGTGTTATTGTTATAATTTTGCTAAGAATTTAATGTCATTGCTATCAATGTATTGTTATTGGTGTTATTTTTTCATTTGTGTTGTTCCCGATTATTGTTTTCGTTTCAGTTTTGTCATCAATTTAAATTCATTGTTACATTCTCTTCCAGCCTGCAAAAGGCTTATGAAAATAATTCATCTTCATGAGAATAGTTAACAAAATACTAAAGTTACATAAATTAAGAGAGTTTTATAACTTTTTTCATATTAAAAATCACAACAATATTAGATTTATGGCTACCTTTGGATTATCATTATTACTAATCTTATTTTTTTATTTTGTTGTACCTCTAATAAATTTCTTTAATAAATAAACAAAATATTTTTTTAAGAAAACATTAAAAATAAAAGCAAACATTATGCAGGTTGAATTTTTATTAAACTTTGTTAAAAATCAAAATAATTAATCTGTAAATAATGAGCAGATTACAACAAATGCTCAATGATCTGGCAATTTTAATTGGAACAAAGAGCAATTCTTTGATGAAAGGATCTATCCACGTTATCCAAAACTTCGGGAGTAATAGCCGAGAATGCATTTTGAATTCGTATAGGCGCATGTCTTCTGGTGTGGTAGGAGGAATACTAAACACAATGTCTTTCACGTAACCCCAAAGAAAAAAGACTAATTTATTTAAATCAGGACTCCTTGCAGGCCACGGATTTTGACTCCCAATCCCTATCCACTGTTCTCCAAAATTTTCATTCAAAAAATTTTGAACTAAGCTTGCGCTGTAGGCTGGAGCTCCATCATGCTGAAACCACATATTTTCAATATTAACTTCTTCATTGGCTCCATCAATAAGTACAGGTAAGTTGTTTTGCAAAAAATTGTGGTAAACATTGGCATTTAATCTTCCTTCAAAAAAATGTGGCCCAATTACATTTCTTCCAATTATTCCTCCCCAAACATTCACTGACCACTGATGTTGTCTATCAAAGACTTGTAGAAAATGTGGGTTTTCTTGTGCATAACAGTGGACATTCCTTCTATTAACTTTATTTAAATTTTGAAATGTTGATTCGTCTGTGAACAAAATATTTTTGGAAAAGTCTTCATTTTCTGTCAGTTTCCCCTGAGCCCAATCACAAAATAAGGTTCATTGTTCATTTAAAAAGTGGCATGTTCGGGGTTTATAATCATGGTAACGGTTTTCTTTTAAAACTCTATGTATGCTTCTCCTGAAAATATTCGATTATGTTTAAATTCTTCTGCCACTTGTCTGCGGATTTTCAGCTATTGCCAGCAATACATTTTCCTTTGTCACATCGGTTAATACGGATTTGGTTATTTCATTGCGTTTTTCGTAGAGAACAAAACCAGTTCTTTCAAATCTATCCACCAATCTCTGGAAAGCTTCCACGCGTGGATGACGTCGCTGTTCACGTCTTTGCCCATATACTCGAGAAGCCAGAAGAGATTTTCTGTTGCATTTAATAAATGCGGACAGCATATCAACAAGTTCTTGTTGTTGGAAATTCATTTTAAAAAAATAATAAAATTGGTGATTAAACACAGACAGAAATGAAAACAACAAAAACAATTACTTGTAACACCAATAATAATGACAATGAATTCACTACAGAACAAAATTATAACAATAAACCCATTTTCAGATTGACAAGCAATAATCGTTCAAGGCTAATGATATTTTCACGATCCCTCATTTTTACATAAAATTTAAGAAAACAGGATTTTGCTAAAAAACTTCATTATGTAACATTAGTTTATTTGGCAATTTTCATTCAAAATTTTGAGCTCTTTCAGATAGTACAAGAAAAAATATACAATTCCATTTGAAAAATTAGACTTTTTGATGTTTTTTCGACAGTTTCAGAAAACATTTTTTTGCACACCCTGTATAGTATAAATAATATTCAACAAATCTGTCAAAAACTACATTATATTTACCAGTACCAATACCAATTTCATCCTCTTAACTTCTACCAATTTCGAGATATAAATTTTTGAAATGTACTATTTATATGTCAAAATTTTCGGGAAAAAATTTATTTCTCAATAACCATTAACAATAGACATAGAATCATGTTATCAAAGTAACATTAAATTATCATTTTGAAGCCGGAAAAAATATAAAATTATACACATTCCATAAGAAATAACAAAGTTGTACTTAATTCCAACTATTTGGACGCACCTGGTATAATTGAAAATATTTTTATGGAATAGAATTTTTTAAACGAGATAGAGTTTGTTATTAGTTTTTCTTTCTAACTATAACCGTATGGCCTCTATCGTCCATCCCCAGGAGTTTGCCCCACCCTGTATAGATTGTGTCATTTCTTCTGTACCAAGAACTAGCGTTGTCTTTTTTTAATGGAACACCCTATATTTGATTGCACTTTTAGATTCCTCTGGGTTATATAAAATATCTTTTGCCTAGAATGCACATTTTCGACGCTACCGGCATTTCTTTGAAGATATTGACAGACGTAGAGGAATTTTGAAACTTAAATATCTTCTAACTGGAACAACACTGAAGCACCAATATTTTGGTAAGACGAAAACAACATCTATAGGCGTAATCGCCACAATAGTTAAAATATGGAAATATTTTCTTAAGCAGAACTATATAAAGGTAGTTCTTATAGATCAGGGACGATTAAATATTTGAAGGTGAAAATTTCAAAAAGTACCGATTAGTTTTAGAGTCGGTGAAGTTTATACGTGAGTCAATAGCGCGGGATTCTTCGTTATATCCTTTACAGTTAGAAATACTAAAAAACTTTCCGTATAAAAGTTGTTTCCAGTGACATGTTGCTCTAGCTAAAATTATTTTTAGCTATACAGCTTGCCCCATATTTGCTGTATGCAGGTCAACTTCGTTATTTCAAATGGAACACCTTGTATTTGACTTCATATTCGAATTCCTTGATCGATTTTACTGAGGTTGTATGAAATAATTTTTTCACAAACTTCATATTTTTTGAGTTATGGGCATTTTCTTGTGAATATTTGCAGATGGAGAACAATTTTTAAATTTTAATATCTCGGAATTGAATAAAGCTGTAGCAGTAATATTTTGATGAAATGAAAACAACATTTAGGAATAACTGTTGCTGCAAGAAACAATCGAAAATATTATACAGGATACTAGCAATTACAGGGTCAAATTAGAAAATTTAAAAACAGCATAACTTTCCAATTTCAAATAGAACCCTATTGTTTTTATACCATTATTGGATTCCCCCTTAAATTGCCTTTCTTATTGCAATACACTTCCCTATCCCAAAATTAACCGTTTTTGAAATATTTGTATTTTCCAGATAAATCTAGCAAATATTATTTGATAATACTCGGTTGGCTATGAAAAAAGTTAAGTCATAAATTTTGTTTCGCAGTTGATTTGAGAATTAAGTTTTCTTAAGTGAAAATTAATTTTGCAAAACAAGAATTAATACTTAGACATGGTCTAAACTTTGGGCGAAAGTGAAAGAAATTGTTTGTTAGCTGCCAGAATGTATGCACAAAAATATTTTGTGACGAAACGGCATTCCATAGAAACGAAAATGTGAACAAACATAATTTGCATTATTATACGACTGAAAATCCCCATTTTGTATGATATATGGACCACCAGTACGTTCATCAACGTTGTATTGTTGGGACACGTGTAGTTGGTTTTTATTTTTTTGGCAATGTGGATGGAAACACCTACTTCCACTTTCTGCAATATGATTTGAAAAATATGTTGGACTAGTTGCCATTAGGCGTAACACGAAGGTTATGGATACAACACGACGGTGCCCCTGCACACTACAGTGCGCAGGTAAGAAACTACCTAGATAATCAGTTTCTTAACAGATGGATTGGTAGAGGCGGCCCTATAAATTGGCCAGCTAGGTCCCCTGACTTGACGAAGCTAAGTTTTTATTTGTGGGATTTTGTTAAAGATCAGGTGTACCAAGTGCGACCCTCTACAAGAGCTGACATGATGGAAAGAATATGTGATGCATTTCTAAGGGTTAATCCTGAAGTCTTGAGAAGAGTTAAAAATTCATTTCAGCAGAGATTTCAGTTGTGCATACAACAAAACGGTCAGCATGTTGACCACATCTTAGAAGTATCTGAATACCTATTATTTTTCTTAAATTAAGGAATTCAAAAATGCAGTCAAATACAGGTAAAAATATTGGGGACGGTCTGCTGCATCAATTTTGTCAACCTATTTCTCTATTGCTTCTTTTAAGATTCGGCTTTAGGTACAAAAAATTAATAGCTAATACTGTTTACCTACGCCTCCGTCAAAAACATCAAATTGCAAGGTGTTAATGTTATGTTAACTATTAAAATATCCTAATTCCTCATCTGTAGACACTATTACAAAAGGTATAAGTACTTCCCATTTTGTATCTTCTAATCGTTCCCAAAGAACTTAATGCGTTGTGCTAAATTGAAACTCTAAATGACTTTCTATATTCAACCCCTGTTGTATCAATAACATTTAGGGGACTAATGTCGCCCAAACGCATAAAAGACCTATTCATTCTCTAACGCCCGGGGAGACTAAAAAATAACTGCTGTATATCAGATTAAAACCGCTCCAGCAGCGGCCCATAAACATATTTTCTTGCGGCGAGATTTTATCTCCGAATTGGTTGTAAGTAAGTAGAATCAATTTCCTACCCACTTTCACTCAGAAATTATAGTTTTGTGGTGAATGAACAGGAACAACTATAAAGTGGTAGTACGGGCCATCGGCCCATTCGAGAATTTAAATTCTACCCTTAAAATTGACTAGCAATACCTATTTGCTATCGTCATAAAAATTTACTTTCAAGGCAAATAAGAATGATTAATCTAACAAGCAGGCACACGTAGACCAGCAAGAATATATAATTCTTCGACGGAAAAACCAAAATGTAACAAGCACCTATAATGTTTGGACGACGCATAATATTTCAGGCAGATCCTAGGTAATAGACCGGTAAGACGTATACAAATTCACAAAGCAGTAGATAAAGCTACTGAAACATCATCATAAGGTTCTCAGTCCGAAGACTGGTTGGACGCGTACCTCCATTCTTTTCTATCCTGAGCTAACCTACGCATTTCCCTAAAAGTAGAACATCCTACATCCCTAACTATTTGAGAGCAGTAGTCTAATCTAGGCCTACCCCTACCTCTTTTTATTCCTATCTCTGACTCTAGTATGTCGCGAACTATTCCTTCGTGTCTTAGAAGGTGTCCTACCATCCTATCTCTCCTACTCTTTATTGTTTTCCATACCTTTCGCCTTTCCCCAACTGAAACCTAGAAGTATTTATCTGAAAAAGTGTAACCACATTCAGATTTTCGCCGCAAAATTGTGTCATCTAAAATGCGACCTACGATGGCAAGCATGCCAATGTAGTTATTTGAATAAGAAGAATGACGTGAATGTTTATAAAAATAAAAGTTTGTCACTCAACTTGTCAGTGTTTGCTTCGAATCCTACACGTAATTTCAATCATTATTTAAAGGCTAAACAGATTAAGGGCATGATATGAATAGGAGTGAGTATAACCAAATTGTATTAAACGAGTTAATCCGTGATTTATTGCATGTGCTGTAAACAGTTTCGTATGGTTACGAGTATCAAATTAAGGAGAATGATATTCCCCAGAAACCCTGCCATTCCGCTTCCATACAGCGACAGGGTGTTATAATGAAATATATACCACACACTTGCGAAAGGTTTTCAATTGTTATTTGTTACTGAATCAGGAACTTATTTTCATTTAAATGGTGGGAATATGAGCTGAACGTTTGATAAAAAGTTATTTTCAAAGAGAGTGGCGTGGCAATAGGCAGGTTCGGTAATTTTCAAATTTCATTAAAATTGATAGAGTTTATCATACTGAAGGCAGTTATGTTGTTAATTTTTGTTAAAAAAAAATTCCTTCGCCTGTGAAGCCGTTGCAAAGTTTTCCGTCGGTGCGAGGCTAGAAATGGTACCTTGCAGCGAGAGTAGGCCGCGTGACGTCAGAACTTAGTATAACGTACAAGTCCCAGCTTCAGCGCGCAGCAGTCCCATAAGTATAATGCATATGCATGTGTAGTTAAATTGTTAAATATTATTAACTGGTTCTAACTGGTGTTTTCTGTTTTGCACCCAGACTAATACATCGTACAGCACACCAATAAAACGGAAAAAGTGGTTCGTTGGAGCCAGAAGGAAAATCGGTCAGCATTATCGATATTTTCGCGAGTTAGTTTATCATTGCAAAAGTTTATAAAATTATCGGCTGCCCCATTGCAGCCACCCTAAATAAAATCGAACATAATGTAATTTATCGACAGTTTTCTGGGACCCCTTGGTACTTGGTAACGTGTTACGGTTAGCATAATTTGAAACAGGATGCTAGGAGCATGACGGAGCCAAATACTGAATCGCCCTAGCGTTCCCTCCCTGAACTAAAAAAGGAAATTTTATTAACTATTTTACAATAATAATTAAATAGTACGTCATCATAAAGTTCTCTTTTGAAGACTGGTAGGACGCGTACCTCCAGCCTTTCCCTGAGCTAGCCTACGCATTTCCGTAAAAGTAAAACATTCTACATCCCCAACTATTTGAGAGCAGTAGTCTAATCTGCTCCAACCTCTACCTCTTTATTCCTATCTCTGTCTCTAGTATGTCGCGAACTATTCCTTTGTGTCTCAGAAGGTGTCCTACCATCCTACGATCCTATCCCCTATTCTTTATTGTCTTCCATACTTTTCTCTTTTCTCCAACTCTTTCTAATTCCTCCTTATTGCTAACTTGTCTATCCACGGTATCTTCAACACCCGTCTGTAGCATCACATTTCAAACGCTTCTACTCTTTTTCAATCCGCTTCTCCCATTGTCCAAGTTTCGCACCCATAGGTATAATTTCGTACTCCATACATGCGTCTTTAAGAGTCTCTTCCGAGTTTCTACATTAACCGTTCCAGAATATAGCAGTTGTTTCTTTTTGTTAAACAAGTACCTAGTACGTACGTAGCGTAGTTTTTTGATTCGCGTGAGTTGTATTTGTTTCCGTTTTTTTTTAAATTTCCAATCCGTTATAAAACTTGATAACTTGTCAATCACTTAGGTATACATACCTACATAAATGAGTAGGTATGTATGTATTGTATTGTATTAGAGAATATAGGTAGGTACCTATTTTACAAACAGAAGTAAGCAGGTATCTACAATCTACATACCTACTTATACTGAATTATAAAAGGCATGTAGGTACAGTTAATAAATTGTTGACTTTGTTTTACTTATACCGGTCTGCCTTTACACTACTGTTTTGAGGTTGAATGAAATTGAGGTTAGATGCAAGAATCACACACCATTTCCACATTTACCGGGACATTTACCTACCTACTACATGAATATGGCAAATTATGTGAATCGGACTTTTGATACCCTTGTTGCATCATTATATCGATTATGTTGTCTTTGTTTTATGTTTCCTTGTCACCTTACTTTAAAAATTCACGCTCGAAATAGTCCCAATAAGTATGTTATGAGATAGGTACCGCTTCACGGGCACTTCAAGAGAAGTGGGAGGAGCGCCTTACGAATCTCTGGCGTCAAACCAATAACAAAGCGAACTAGCATGTGGGTGTGATAAGCTAATTTCTTTCGCTTATTACTCCGCAAAAAGATTTTTTAGAGAAAAATTTCGCCGTAAATCAATTACAATAACAATTTTCTGTCATTTTCATGCCAAAAATAGATATCTTATTTTTCTTCGAACCTCCCTATTATGCAGCAATGTTTTGCATGTGCCACCTATGCTTGAAACTCTGATATTTTTCATTCACGTTTCCGATTGGTCGGTGACAGGCGAGTATGTTTCTGCAATGTATAAGTACCGTAACTACAAATAAAACTTTAAAGGCCTAACCTAGAAAACGTTCAATACACTTTTCCATTTCGAATCTTGCCTCTTACACATTTTCATTCGCGCAACACAATTTATATAGCTGGAACAAGTCCTCACATGGTCACCAACCCAGTTATTAACTTCGATTTTCCCTAGTGTTAGGCAGGATTTGGGAAATGGATAAAATCGTAGTCTCAAGCGATGACTTGGCCTACTCCGCTATCAACGTTGCAGTCACCAAAAGCACAATGTAATTTCCAATATTGATAAAAAAGCTGGGGATTTCTCATCTATCATGTATTCCAAATTTTTGAGAGAAACGGGATAC
This sequence comes from Xestobium rufovillosum, assembly GCA_963966045.1. Lineage (NCBI taxonomy): Eukaryota > Metazoa > Arthropoda > Insecta > Coleoptera > Ptinidae > Xestobium > Xestobium rufovillosum. Next base: position 7,119,356 of record OZ014495.1, on the reverse strand, counting down.
GTAGCTTCTAAATCTTATACTACGATTTTTGTAGGTGTCTATGCACATTTATTTCTTTTTGTAATCGAGTTTATGGTAATGTTTCTTTTCTCATTATACATTACTTTAACCCGGTAGGTGCAACACAGTTATCTCCTACGAAATATCTTAACAAATTCAAAGCGATATAGGTATTAAAATTTTTCAGCGTACCATACTGTTATTAACGTAACGTTCCCTCACTTACATAAGCATCTTAACCTTTTAAAACACTCGTGACATTCCATTTTCTAGTATTAAAGAATTAATATTCGTTTGAGCATTGTCACGTTCTATCTTCGATTCAGAAATGTGCCTATTGTCTTTTTAATTGTATATTGAACGCAGGAAATTATCAGTAAATACTTGCGATGAGAATTCGATTTTATTTGCGTAAATGCTCGCAGATTATTGTTATTCATTCATTGTCCGTGACATGACAGTATGGAGATAGACCATGTTCACCTAGAGGACGCTGTCATCGAAGTTTGATCTACAAACATAACCTCAAATCCTCAAAATAATTCTGGGTAAAATGCCAGTTAACATTTCAAATTTCCCGCCATTTACGTCATAAGGGAAATGCAACATATTGTTATATTAGACATCAAGTGTCAAATGTCATTTTTGTACCACGCCGTTTATACAAAACACAAACTAAAACAAATTTCCAAAACGACTGCTGAAATTCTTAATGACTGGGGATTTGCCGAATTGGCCAGAGTCACACTTCGTGATCTCTTAGCAAAATTGCAGATTTGCATAATAACGTGGCGTATGCAAATGATTCATTGTCTCCAAGAGGACTTTCTTTACGCTGACTAAATTCTTTGCCAAATAAAATTCGAATGCAGAATAATAATTTATTCCTGTCTCTTCCTACATGAGACCATTCCGTTGGCAACTTACTGACGCCGTATTTCTTGCCCGATTTAGTCTACAACCATTTATTTATTTCCTGCTTAATTATCGACGTAATGAACTGTCATCTGAATGTTTGATGTTCAAATTTTAGACCATTTAAAAATAGTTCCACTATGCACATTTTAAAAGACTACAAATGAATGAATTTTAATATAGTGTGAAATTCAGGAGTTGGAAAAGTTATCTAATGCAATAAATTTCTGCATAGGAGTATACAGTTCTAGAAAATAGTAAAGTTGCATGCAGCTAGTTTTATTAATAGATACTTAGTATACAGGGTGATTTTTTGACCGTCTATTAGAAGTATCCGGAGGACTAAAAGAGATATTGATTTAAAATTTTGGCTGTGGCCGAAACCGGGTCGGATCTATTTAATGAAAATATTTTCAAAATGGTGGCATTTCCGGGAATACCGGAAGTTGACACCAACTTTGTTATCTTAAATGGAATGCTACCATTTTCTATTTTTTTTAGATTCCCCGGAAAATTTTAATGTCAATTCAATAAAGGTTCGCTATGTCTAAAATTAATATTTTCGGAGATATAAATTTTTTTCTCAATATTTTGACAGTTGTGGTAGATTATGTAAAAATTAATATCTCGATAACGTCTAGTAGTAAAATGTTCGATTTCCTATGGTGGCAAGACGAGGTGTTGGAATTACTAATCACGCAAACAAATTAATTTTCAAAATCTATTACATAAAATTTTCTAATCAAAGACATTATGTTGATCACACATAAGTAGCAAAGAGTCATTTTTCTTCAATTGAATGATACCTATTTAAAGAAACCAATTAAAAAACGTGAAAAATGCGCGTTTAACAATGTATGATGTTTCTCTACCCAAAATGAATAGTATTTTAGATACCTTCTAGATGGGGCGCCAGGTCATTGTTCTGCAGCAGTTACTAACGAACTGTACCAGATGTTGGAAGATAGATGGATACGACGTTTGGGTCCATGGGAGTTGGCCTGCCAGGTCTCCAGACATTACACCGTTGGATTTTTATCTTTGGGGCCGTATAAAGGATAAAGTGTATCAATATCCACTCAACAACAGGGATGAATTGGTGGAAAGAATTGCTACAGCATTTGCAGGCTTAGATCCACATGAAATTCGTAGCGCTACTACACACGCCGTAAATAAGCGAATTATTAAATGTGTAGAAGTTAATGGACTACATTTTGAACAGTTTTTTTAACATTGTCTTACTATCACGTACCTACTTTATTTTTTATTTAGTTAAAATAAGTTCAGTGGTGGTAATTCAGGATATGTTCCATTAAATGTTCTGTATGTCCTATTAATTATTTTATCGCATTTTCCATGAATGTTGAAGAAATTCATAATATCCGAGTAAGAATAATTATCATTTGCCATATCCTATTCGTTAAACACCAACCGTACTAAACTACTAAAAAATACCAATTGCTTTTATTAGACATTATTTGTGAAATTTGTGAATATTTCGTTTTGTCTACAAGCCAAGGTCTACTTACTAGAAGGCGGCGCTCTTCAATTTTGATCGATGAAATAAGAAAACAGCAAATATCTAAAATACTATGCATTTTAGGTAGAGAAACACCATACATTGTTAAATGCGCATTTTTTCACTTTTTTAATTGGTTTCTTTAAATAGGTATCATTCTATTTAAGAAAAATGACTTTTTGCTACTTATGTGTGATCAACATATGTCGTTGATTAGAAAATTTTATGTGATAGATTTTGAAAATTTGTTTGCCTGATTAGTAATTCCAACACCTCGTCTTGCCACTATAGAAAATCGAACATCTTACTGCTAGACGTTATCGAGATATTAATTTTTACATAATCTACCACAACTGTCAAAATAGGTTTTGGAAAAAAATTCATATCTCCGAAAATATTAATTTTAGACATAGCGAACCTTTATAGAATTAACATTAAAAATTTTAGTGGAATCTAAAAAACAATTGAAAATGGTATCATTCTATTTAAGAAAAATTACTTTTTGCTACTTTTGTGCGATCAACATATGTCGTTGATTAGAAAATTTTATGTAATAGATTTTGAAAATTTGTTTGCCTGATTAGTAACTCCAACACCTCGTCTTGCCACCATAAAAAACGAACATCTTACTGCTAGACGTTATCGAGATATTAATTTTTACATAATCTACCACAACTGTCAAAATATTGAGAAAAAAATTTATATCTCTGAAAATATTAATTTTAGACATGGCGAACCTTTATTGAATTGACATTAAAATTTTTCGTGGAATCTAAAAAAAATAGAAAATGGTAGCATTCCATTTAAGATAACAAAGTTGGTGTCAACTTCCGGTATTTCCGGAAATGCCACCATTTTGAAAATATTTTCATTAAATAGATCCGACCCGGTTTCGGCCACAGCCAAAATTTCAAATCAATATCTCTTTTAGTTCTCCAGATACTTCTAATAGACGGTGAAAAAAAATCACCCTGTATACATAAAACATAATGGCACTTCAAAATTATCAAAATTTCGAAAAATACGACATAATTGCTGTTTTCAATGAATGTCGTGAGAATGTAAATGAATTAATGGATCTATATCTCAACAGGTACACAAAAAATTCCTAGATACCCATTTCCAGTATAATTTAGATACCCAGAAAGAAGACAACCAAGCAATATGATGTTTTCGAGATTAAAATCAAATTTAATTCACTATGGGCCATTCAATAAACCTAGAAACAAAATTTATAATAAAGAAAATAGGGAAGAGGAAAAAAATAAATGTTTTATCGTTGGTTGAGGCAACAACAAAAACTTCTTGTCGCGAAATCGAATCACAAGTTGGTGTTTCCAAAACAAAAGTTTAAAAAATATTTAAAAAAGGCAAATATAGGCCATATAAAATTCAAATTATTCACCATCTCTTCCCGGGAGATCAAGAAAGAAGGCTTAATTTTTGTAGGTGGTACTTTAAAATTCAAGAAAATCCAAAATTTGGACGGTCTGTCATTTGGACAGATGAAACTCACATAAGCAGCGTAGGATTACTTAACAGGCATAATGTGCGTCACTGGTCTGATACAAATCAGCACCAAACTTTTGAACGTCAGAGGCAAGGACGTTTTGGATTTAACGTTTCCTGTTTTGTTTTGGGTGGTCAACTAGCATACCAAATTTTTGATGAAAACTTAACGGTATTGAGATACATTAATTTATTGAATATTAATGCAGAGGCGATAATGGAAAATGTTCGGTTAATAAACATAAACAGGGTATATTTCCAACAAGATGGTGCCCCTGCACACAATTCTACAATACTTAGAAATTATTTAGAAAATCATTTTCCGGGTAGATGGTTGGGTACAAATGGACCTATATCGTGGCCTGTAAGATCACCGGATCTGAGTATATTAGACTTTTTTGTTTGGGCATTTTTAAAAGAAAAAATATACATACGAAGATACAACGATCAAGCCGAGCTAGCAGAGGCAGCACATGCAGCTTTCCGATATTTGCAAGCCCATCCTATTTTTTTAATTTAATTTAATATTTTATTATCTTTTTATCTTTTTATCTTTTTATCTCTCTCTCTATCTCTCTGTTTTTGCATCTCATTTACTAATTATTATGCACTGCGTATTGAATAATAAAAATTGAGTCAATAAAATTGCGCTTTACGATTCGTGTATCTGGAATTTGCTGGCTACAATGTGCGGACAAATACGTAATTCCCAATAAACAGACTAACAAACAATCGATTTTTTTATACATTCAGATGTGCAACTGCATTTTGACGAAGTTGAATCACTTTTATGTCTGGCACCTGAGTCCAATAACCGGAAACGTAATGAAATAAAGACAATTCTCTGAAAGTCAATTTTATTACTGAACACCGCCCATTAAAATTCATTCCCGCTACCTCTTTTTTTCTTTATCGAGTGCCGTGCATGAGCTACAACTTCATTAAATAACTTGTTAATTACGCGGCCGATTATGTTTAGAAGCGGCGTTCGTGAGATGTTTTAATTAATGAACTCTGGAAGCCATTGCGCTTCACTCAATTTTAAATTTTTATTGTCGAATTAGTAAATTGATGGCATATGCTTTTTATTTTAATTAGACACCTGAAAATGGCTTATTCTAAACACAAACGTGTCGTGGTATTGTCTTGTAATTTTATTAATGATTCATCTTTGACCACAGCACTATTATTATTTAATATTTATTTCCAAGAATAAAAAAGTCCACGCCACTGTTGCGCTGAGCTATATGCGGGCTGTGGCAGGCGCCAACGCGTCGCAACCCCACCCCTCGCCAACTTAAATCTGTTGGACTGTAAGTACCACAGAGTTGCTTATATCCAAAGCAACTTTGTGGCAGGTACTTGCCTATTTCTGAATGAAAGTTTTATATTTACTTTTCGTCAAGAAATGTATGCATTTTATTAAATAATAAAATATGGTTAACAAATATGGGTAACTTACAAACGTGAGATTAATTAAATGCTGCCAACTTATAGAGCTGAGAGATTTGAAGTCACTAAAAAGTGGCCACTTTATGTCAATTTTAAATTAGTATTTTATACTGCTGAAAGGTGTCGACTTCTGCTTCAATCAAAATATCTTGCAGACCGCTTAATTCTTGTCCTTCTCCAGGTTATCCATTCACCAGGAAACTATGCCCATATAAAACTACATAGGTACCCGTAAATATACCTAACGTTTAAATAAAGGAACATTTGGATATACTTATAGGGGTTCTCTTTTTGTTTTTCTAGGTTCAGATTTGGAAGAAGAAACCGATGATAATCAAAATTCGGAAAGTCCCAGCGAAGGTTCTGCATCGACGAAAGCTCGCCGACGACGAACAGCTTTTACCAGTGAACAACTTTTAGAATTGGAAAGAGAGTTTCACGCAAAAAAGTACCTGTCGTTAACGGAACGAAGTCAAATAGCATCCGCCCTGAGGCTCAGTGAAGTTCAGGTAGCCAAATTTTCCTCAGTTTTATTCTGTTTGTGCTTTATACATACACGCTCATAGGATAAATTTGCATGGAAGTTATAGCCTCAAGCTACTGTGGATCGTTTTATTTCTTGTGTATTTTTCTTATATAAAGTTCCGACCGCGAAAAACTAATAATATTTCTTCTTAAAACGCGGGAGTAACTACTGCTCCGTCCGACGGTCCCCTGAAATTTTGTTCGAACACGGTCGGACATGCGCATTACTTAATGTCGGTAAACTAATGTTTAAGTACCTATATCGTTATCGTACATAACTGCCATTTTGTTCTCCTACGGCTAGACGAGTTCTGATCCGGTAGGAGTTTGATATATTTTGCTTGTTTTTACATCATCTTTTTTTCCAAAAAATGCGTGTGTCTGGTGCGAGGACAACTAAATGGTATGTTTCAAAAATGCGTTCTCTCAGCGTCTCAGCTTTAGTTTAGATATTCTGTAATGGCGCATGCCCGACCGTGTTCGAACAAAATTTCAGGGGACCGTCGGCCGGAGCAGTAGTCACTCCCTTAAAACGCTGACGAAATGCTGAATTAGAGGTTATGATATTTTCGTGTTACCAACATAAGAAACATTAAAAATTCCATGTGTTCTGATACACTTACGTTTGCTCTGCAACTTACAGTGTTTCTTTTACCCTAGGTGAAGATTTGGTTCCAAAACCGCCGCGCCAAATGGAAACGTGTCAAAGCGGGATTAGGCGTTAGTCCCCATCAGCCAAAAGGACCCCACCAAAACAAAAGTAAATTAGTAGTGCCTATTCCTGTTCACGTCAACAGATTCGCCGTGAGAAGTCAACATCAGCAGTTAGAGAGAGCCCTTGGAGACCTCGCGGGAAGAGTTTTGGCGAGTCATGCTGCGTTAAGGGCCGGTCTAGACATTCACGGATTCCCTCCAGCGCCGCCACATTGACCAGGAGCGTTGCACGGACGTTTTTGCGCAAAGTGTACTTAAAATTACTCGTGGCCGTGGCGAAGACTTGTGATTGAACTGTAACTAAAATTAAGTGTAAAATAAAGACAGTGTGTATACAAAAGTAGCTACAAGAATATTTGTGGTGCATGACAATGACAATGGCATAATAATTCAATTTTTTCTAAGATATTTCATGAAATTAATCGGGATCATTCAAAAAAATATCTAAATGTGTGTCAAAATATTCGAAGCGCCCTGTATAAGTTTTAACAACCAATTAAAAGTGAGAATATTGAATATTCTATAAATTTAGTGCAATATAAGGCCATTCATGAATGTGTACAATTTAATAACGTTTTTGTTAGTAGGTATTTATACCTATAGATATTTGATTTTTACTTATTTATTTATTTGAATTTGTATTGTATTATTCGAGGTCTACAAACTAACATTTACATTTAAATGTCTTTTACCAAAGTAGTAAAATATTTCTGCTGTACATAAAAAATGTATAATAAACAAAAGTCAATATATTTACAGATTCATTTCATTTACAATCTCCCTCAAAGTTCACTCAAGAAATTTAAAAAAATTAAGGGGATCATTTCTTAAAATACGTTCAAGCCAAATTTATGTTTTAGAGTTCTGACAAAAGCCTAACCTATATCCCGTTGTGAGAACCCCGCGTAGAACTTTAATGGGGAAACAATGACTTGCTCCTGAGAGGTAAGCTGCTAAATAGGCGTATTATTTTAAGTCAAATTTAGTTATGTGATATATTCTCTAGATACAGCTATTTAGTATAAAATTGTGCACATTTTGCAAACTATAACTTGGAAACTTTATCGATATATCGATAAATATCGATGCAGGTTGATATTTTCTATTTCTCTACATACTTGCGTACTACAAAAGTACTTACTAGGTACAAAATGTATAAACATAAACTACAGTTTCAGTTTTCTTTAAAGATTCTGCATTGACCAAATCATTAGGGCACTTTTATTTAAACCAATTATGGTTATGGGCCCAGTTCACTTCCTTGTGATATTTCGTAAGTTAAAGTTAACTCATTAGAAAATGTTTTTAATTGTTACCTACCATATTTAACGTCATAGGTTGCAACCTGGGGAGACATTGAAAATGACGAAGCAGACTGTAACTTTTGTGCATACAGAAATATTTCCGCATACGTTAGTGTTAAATAAGTTGGGCGGATTGCAATCTCTCACACTAGTGTATGCTCGTTGCTAGCCAGAGGAGAGAACAGAGAAGAATGAGCGGTCCGTGGTCCGCGCTCGCGTTGCCAGCCGCTTGGCTTTGAATCGCTGCGTTGGCGCTCGAGGTCTCAACGCGTCACGTGGCGTGGCAAATGAAGCATTCACGCTTTTCGTGTTTTTTATCCCTATATTAGGATACTAATAACATTTTCAATGTTAAAATTGTGGCAGTTTTTTTAAAAGGACCCCTGCTTATTGTCAGTAGGTACCGTGTATGTCCCCCTCGAGCCTGGATTACGGCATTTAACCGTTGTGGCATTGAGTAAATAAAATCTGTTAAGCACATTTGAGGAATTCCTTCAAATTCTTCTTGAAAGGCCAAGCGTAACTCTTGAAGAGTCTCTGGCTTGGCTGGAGGCCTACGAATATGCCTCTGAAGCTGATCCCAGAGGTACTCTATAGGATTAAGATCCGTGCTACATGCTGGCCAATCAAATCTACCAATGCCAACCACATCCAGATATTCAGTTACTACTCGCGCAGTGTGTAATCTGACGTTGTCGTGCATTAAAACAAAGCCATCTCCAATAAAATGCGAAAATGGGACGACAGCTTCTTGAAGAACATCTTACACATATGTTCAAAGCATCATTTTCCTCAAATAAGAGTTCGGTATTACCCTGGAATTGCCTGATGCCCACACCATAACAGAACCACCGTACAGAGATGTTGTAGTCGAATAATATCGTTCACCTCGTCTTCTCCATACCCTTTCTCGACCATCAGGTGATCGCAGACAAAAACGTGACCACAGACGAATATAAAGTTAAATTCGTCTGTGACGTGACTCATGAGTAAAAAGAACTTCACTCCATTGCTGAGGATTCCAATCTGCAAGTAACTGCGCAAACTGCAGACGTGCTCTTCGATGGCTAGGAAGCAATTGTGGTCCTGTGGCAGGCCTTCGCGAAATTAAGTCACTTTCCACAAGTCTCCTCCTAATCGTCTTCTCACTTGTTTGAACCCCTCGCACTGTTAGAAGACGATGTTGAAGTTGAACTGCCGTTGATCTGCACTCTCTCGGTGTGTTGAGCACAAGAAAACGATCATCAAAGGCAGTTGTCGCCCTTTGTCTTCCAGATCCTGCTCGCCTCTCAAATCCCCCAGTCTTCAGATACCTACCGATTCCACGCATCCTGAACAGTAGTACGGGCTATTCTCAGTGTACGAAACACATACCGTTGACTACGGTCATCCTCAATCAAAGATACAATTTGAGAAATTACCGGCATTGTTATCGTTTATAAATTCAAAAGGTTTTTGGCATTTCACTTAGTTTCACTATTATTGATTGCCTCATTTATCCATGTCACGCATTTTGCTGTCTGTAGCATATCTTTTCCCAAACACTTTCTTCAATTTGTTCCGTTGTATACGTTACAACTTTCAATAAGTCCTAAACAATTTTCTAGTTTCTCATTCACTCCATTTAGCGATACCGATCTGTCCAAGCGCGCATAATATCCTTGTTACCTTATTGTCCAAAATACCGTTTATCGGCAATGAGACAACAATCAGTCACTGCAATTCATCTTCAATTATAAATTATAATAGTAAAACTTATTGGATCCTATTACACTATCAGTTAATCAAATAAAAACCTATGAATAATCAATGAGAATAGCGTACCGCTGATCGCGGTGGCTTTGGAAACAATCGCCACTCAAGTCTGCTCAGTCATGCACGAATGCATTTAAAAAAAAGAAAGCTTCGGCTTTAGACTTTATAATCTGTTGCTCCACCAAATCGGTTTTTGAAAGTCTTTGGCGTTATAATACCCACCTACGCTCAATCGTCACCTCATTACATTAATATTTCACTAAATAATTCTTTGTTTTCCGTTTGAAAAGATAGCTTATTTAAAATGAAAACGTTGATCTTCTAGAAACTAAAATTTAATAGGTGGGTGTTTATAACTTCTACTTGAATAAAAAGAAGCACAACAAACGAACAGATTTACAAATACTTGGCTTGTCCAGAATCTCAGTCACTGACTATCGCCTACCATGCAAAACTGACTCCCTGGCCCAGGAATCATTTCTTTATATTCACCCTGTGCATGATCCCGAAGTTTCGATTACGTGGTTTCTTCTTCCGAGCCTTCGAGGGGGTTGAGTCATACCGAGAACAAATCAATGGAGAACTTATAAAAACTCCAATTCAGCACGAGAATATGGAGTAGAAACTTCAACCAAATCGGACGTCAGAAAAAATTTAATTCAGAATTTAAAGATGCCCCAGGAATTAGGGAAAAAGTCGACCAATTTGCCCGCAGCAAATGTCTTCCTAAATAAGTTTACCTAGAGCAAATCAATTCACATGAAGGATGCTGAAAAACCGTTATTCTGAAGGAAATTGCTGTGATTATTTTTTTCATCGTCAAATAGACTTTTTCATTTCGTTCTGTGTTCGTTAAGTGCGCATGTGCTGACAATCAGCTGTTCTTAGATTTTCGGACGAGTGTCACTGTCAGCTGTCAGGCGTTATAAACTTCGTGTGGAGTATTCGTAAGTAAATAGCAGAATACCAAATACGGAGGGTGTTTGAAAGACGGAAAATTATTACAAATGTTAGTTCCAAGTAGGTGATATCCCTCGTGCCTGGCGCCTGGCTCTTGCTTGAAATACGGGAATGTTAACCAAGATACTTCAATCATGTAGGTTTTTAATATAGCCCTGAAAATTAATCAATTTTTTAAAAGAAAACGGAGATAAAGGATCTAATAAAGGTACAGGTGCGTATTTTTCTGAAATGTATGTATGTAACTACAAGTAATTCTTATTTTAAAGACCTAACAAATAATGACATAAAACCTGTAAACGTTCAATAAACTTTTCCATTTCGAATCTTGCCTCTTACACATTTTTATCCAAGCAACATCATTTATATAGGTGGAACTAATCCTCACTTCCTCACATGGTCACCAACCTAGTTATTAACTTCGATTTTTCCCAGTATTAGGCAGGGTTTAGGAAATGGATAAAATCGTAATCCCAAGCGATAACTTGGGCTTCCCGCACTGCTACCACCTTGGCAGTCACCAACTAGGTATTACTAATTTTGCACGTTTGCAGTAAAATTTTACCAAAGAATTAATAAACACTTTCAAACAAGCAATACCGCCTACCCCTCTAGGGGATATTGATACAAGACTTTGACATTCGTCCGAAATTGTCATGGCGCGTTCGCGCATGCGCCTCAGCATTTTTTTATAATGAAAAGTCCTATTGACCAATTTGGGTCTAGAAGCGTGTATTATTTCGGTATTTTTTTTCGATAATTTTGCTTGTTGATAAGTTGCCATAGTTTCGAATTTGTAGGTGCATTTATAATGTATAATCTAGTTACTTTAGTACCTGCCAAACGTCAAATATTCCCAACACATTTCTTTGTATGTGAATTAATTGAAATAAAATTTCGTTTTGAACTACCTTGCTTCGATTCAAAAAATAATCTTGTCAAATACAATTCGTGGTCTGGAATTTTTAGGTAATTTTACTCAAGCTGTTGCTTTTACTAATTACTAGCCACTCGTGCAAATTTGACAGAAGATCACTCGCGCAAGCGCTTGTGATCTTTTAACTATCTATGTTTTAACTGTCAAATTTACACTCGTGGCTACCAAGCAACGCAACAGCTTTCGTAAAATTTCCGACTATTCCAGACCACTTATTGTATTACTACAGAAAATAAAATTATTGAAAATTAACCGTTTTTTAGTCCTAATATCAGTGGTCCTCGTAACAGAAAACAAAATGATGAGTCGGAATTAAAAACGCTCTCGCGATAATTTGAATAATGCGATGGAACTACCCGCTGTAAAAAGATAAAAGCTGAAGGATTGAACGACTCTATTCCTGTATACTAAGCAGTTTGTTGAATGCTTTGTGGTCGGGTCCTGTGGCTGGTCGGTGTATGGGGGCGTGTCTCTCGCAAATTGCACCAGTGCGACCGCCAATTTCGCCGTTACTTCAGTTTTTACGACCCTCCAATTTGTGCAGAAAACGGAAAACGTAATGTCACTGATTTTTCCTTGCGTCGCGTTATGATGATTACGCATCGCTTTTTGTCTCCCTTTTTCCCAATGAACTCTGTAGAATCGTTAAATTTATGGGAGTCTCGTCAGATGTTGGACATTACCGCTTCGCGGATGCCGTTTCTTTATTTAGTTTGAGAAAAATGTTAATGCTCCATTGAGAATAGTTTATTTGTCTTATGATCATATTGCATAAGATCAGCAACAATAAATTTAAGAAGGTTAGACGAGAAGAAGAATTTTATGTTAGAACTGTGGTGGGCGGGAAAGAATCTGTAATAGACAGAAGTTTTCAACAGTAGTGTGACCCTTAAGGGCGCATTGGACACAGTGTGATTCTTTGGCTCTGGAAGACGAACTGCTTCAACAATACTGCTACAACAGATATTCTTCAAGAAACCTATGGCATACAAGGGTTTGACATTTGGGGATTTGGGGAAAGTCAAAACCTTGCCAAAGATCTGGGAAAGAATTACTGGTTCAAGTGGATGTGACTGGTTGATGCAGAATATGTAATGCATGCGTAAGGAACAAAGATGCGTCAGTATAGTCGCTGACAATAGAAATTACAGTGATGTAAGAGACAGCGTACCACTAGAAAGTAACAGGACACTGGTCCGCTGTCACAGCAAAGCGAATTCTACATGGTTGCAAAAGCTGACCAAAATGCGTACACTAGAAATCCATTTTTGTGATATAAAATCCATGGAAATCCACGAAAATCCATCTGCATCCACAGACATCTACATAATTCCACAAACATCCACGGGCGTCCACAGAAATCCACGAACACCCACGGGCACCAATGGAAATCAGCGAAAATTTAAAAACTCGCCAAACCTGCAAATGGTCAAAAAATTCCATGATAGGTTTTATGCAGTGATCCATACGTGCACTTCAGAAGGTGAGAAGGTAGCGGGGCAATTACTACGGTTCAAGCCGCCTATTATTACCTCAGGATTTATCCTATAGGTGTGAGTATTTGTCAGCTTGTTAAGTACATAATTTTTAATAATTTTTAATAGGTATATAGCTCAATAAAAAGCATATGGCTGATAAATTACCGTCTCTTAGTTCCTGAATTATAATATGATTTGTGGTGGAGAATAAACTATTCGCTTTTGGCTATCTATCTAAAGAGACGAGCTAGGCAACCCAACATGCATCCCTAAAGGTAGGTTATGCAAACAAGCATACACCAGTTGAGTAGACTGCGATTCTCCTCGGGTTTATAGTGGTCTAAATATGTCGTAAACCACAAAGCCATGTTTTTGTGAGACAATATTGCTGACCCGTTTTATTTTTAAGATAGTTGTCGGTATAAAGTAACAGTTAATGTTAATTTTTTTATGAAAATTTCTTACTTAAATGTCTTATTTGTTTCAACTATAAATCAGTTAGTTGTAAGGGTACTTCTTCGTTTTCTATCTCGGCCTCTGTAGGTCCATAAAACCTTAGACATATCACCTTGATTTAGCCACAAAAATAGGGAGGTTCGGAGAAAAATAAGATATCTATTTTTAGCATGAAAATGACAGAAAATTGTTATTGTAATTGATTTACGGCGAATTTTTTTTTCTAAAAAATTTTTTTGCGGCGTAATAAGCGAAAGAAATTAGCTTATCACGCACACATGCTAGTTCGCTTTGTTATTGGTTTGACGTCAGAGATTCGTAAGGCGCTCCTCCCACTTCTCTTGAAGTGCCCGTGAAGCGGTACCTATCTCATAACATACTTATTGGGACTATTTCCAGCGTGAATTTTTAAAGTAAGGTGTCAAGGAAACATAAAACAAAGACAACATAATCGATATAATGATGCAACAAGGGTATCAAAAGTCCGATTCACATAATTTGCCATATTTATGTAGTAGGTAGGTAAATGCCCGGTAAATGTGGAAATGGTGTGTGATTCTTGCATCTAACCCCAATTTCATTCAACCTCAAAACAGTAGTGTAAAGGCAGACCGGTATAAGTAAAACAAAGTCAACAATTTATTAACTGTACATGCCTTTTATAATTCAGAATAAGTAGGTATGTAGATTGTAGATGCCTGCTTACTTCTGTTTGTAAAATAGGTACCTACCTATATTCTCTAATACAATACAGTACATACCTACTCATTTATGTAGGTATGTATACCTAAGTGATTGACAAGTTATCAAGTTAACAGTTTTATAACGGATTGGAAATTTTTTAAAAAAACGGAAACAAATACAACTCACGTGAATCAAAAAACTACTCTGCGTAGGTATACCAGGTACTTGTTTAACAAAAAGAAACAACTGCTATATTCTGGAACGGTTAATGTAGAAACTCGGAAGAGACTCTTAAAGTCGCATGTATGGAAGACAATAAATAATAGCGGATAGGATCGTAGGATGGTAGGACACCTTCTGAGACACAAAGGAATAGTTCGCGACATACTAGAGTCAGAGATAGGAATAAAGAGGTAGAGGTTGGAGCAGATTAGACTACTGCTCTCAAATAGTTGGGGATGTAGAATGTTCTACTTTTACGGAAATGCGTAGGCTAGCTCAGGGAAAGGATGGAGGTACGCGTCCTTCCAGTCTTCAAAAGAGAACTTTATGATGACGTACTATTTAATTATTATTGTAAAATAGTTAATAAAATTTCCTTTTTTAGTTCAGGGAGGGAACGCTACGGCGATTCAGTATTTGGCTCCGTCATGCTCCTAGCATCCTGTTTCAAATTATGCTAACCGTAACACGTTACCAAGTACCAAGCGGTCCCAGAAAACTGTGGATAAATTACATTATGTTCGATTTTATTTAGAGTGGCTGAAATGGGGCAGCCGATAATTTTATAAACTTTTGCAATGATAAACTAACTCGCGAAAATATCGATAATGCTGACCGATTTTCCTTCTGGCTCCAGCGAACCACTTTTTCCGTTTTATTGGTGTGCTGTACGATGTATTAGTCTGGGTACAAAACAGAAAACACCAGTTAGAACCAGTTAATAATATTTAACAATTTAACTACACATGCATATGCATAATACTTATGGGACTGCTGCGCGCTGAAGCTGGGACTTGTACGTTATACTAAGTTCTGACGTCACGCGGCCTACTCTCGCTGCAAGGTACTATTTCTAGCCTCGCACCGACGGAAAACTTTGCAACGGCTTCACAGGCGAAGGAATTTTTTTTAACAAAAATTAACAACATAACTGCCTTCAGTATAATAAACTCTATCAAAAATTGAAAATTACCGAACCTGGGTATTGTCTTTCACTATTCCGTATTTATCATCGTCCTCTGCAGATTCGGAATTAGATGTCCATTTTGTGGCTTGCGTTTCTTTTACGAATACCTAGATGTGCACAGTCGTTTCTTTGTACTCTTCTTACCCTTTGTTTTCGGGTTACCAGAACCATGACTAGATGTCATAAATGCTGTATAGGGGTTGCTCATATCAGTTCTTAAGCGCCCCTTACACGATCAATCAGATTGACATTTCAATTGAATAAATCAGACTGACAGATTTCCAAATTTCAAGAAATTCATCAATTTCGATCGTCAATCCTTGGCTGGACTGTCAATCCAATTGATTGTGTAACGGGCGCTTAACAAACAGAACTCACATTATCAGATGCGTGCTTATTTACGCATGTGCACTTGCAACTTCGACATACACGGAAATCCACAGATATCTTTGGACGTCCACAGAAACCCACGAACCTCCATGAAAATTCATAGACATCCACAGGATATTCACAGATATAGTCAGAAATTAATGGATTTCTATGGAAATCCACGTGCTTGTACATCAAAAATTTCTCTCATGAAGACGATCTAGTTGGTTGTCAAAGTTGCTGCAAGATCCAGAGATCTCCGCTCAGGATAGGGATGTCGTTGGACAACTCGAACTTTCGTGGGATGTTTTTCCGGATGTCAACAGAGCGACTACCTTGACTGTTCCAAATTTAATTCTGAATTCCTCAAAGATGAAATGGATAAACGATGTATTCGATGGAAGCGTGTCTAGTCGTAATTTCTGATGTAGCATTCAACTTTCTGACGAAGTTTCAAGTTTTGCAACCATTGCATCTCTCCATTCCTTCTTTCTTGTGACCATTCAGTCACGGCTTGTTCTAAAATCAGGATCAAAGGATCAAATGGGCATCAAGTTTCCTAATTGATGATCCCTACACAAATATTTTTAGAATCATAATAAAATAGCAAAGAGTTTTCAAATGAAGCTAATCAGATAGACAGATAGTATCTAATTCAGTAGGTAGTAATTATGCACACAAATTTGAACACGCCGATTTCCAAATCAAAACTGCCTATCACAACTGACAAACTATGACAAACCGAATTTTTTGCATCAATTTAAGCCACTCAAAAGAATCATTTGAACTGTGTTATTGTATAATTGTTTGCGATGGTGTATTAACCACCCAAAGACCCAACTCGCTACATGGTTTGATACACGACGGCAACAGCTGCAGCGGGGTTCACCACCTGGTTCTTTGGTCGGCCAAATTCACAAGCACAGGGGTAACAAATCATTCCACGCCTACTTGATTCTTCACGCCGTGACTTTTCAAGCCGCGTCGGATTTAACGAGATCTGTGCAAATAGCAACCGACGTATTTGAATAGAGGACTACTGGCAGGCTAAAACAAACAGTCAAATATTCAACAATTAATTCCAGCGGGAATTTTTTGGTTTTCTCGAGTAATATTTTCAAACCGGAGCAATTCCTTATACCTACTGTTTTTGGAGTTTACTCCTTAAAAGAATCGATTTTCAGTTATAGCCCACGGTACGGAAATTTTATGAGTAAAATCAATTGTAGAGTGTTTGTTCGTTCCTAAATTTGTTGAATCTTTTGATTTAATACTTATGGAAAACCTAATATTAAATACTAGTAAATATTGCTTAGTGCCGAAATGTGAATCAACGCCTATTCGAACACCAGGAAAAGTATTTATTTCATTGCCAGTGGAATCGACGTTTAGCAGATTGTCACTTAATTACTGAATTTATGAACAATTTATATTTTGATGTAGTTGGACATTTTCGAACATAAACCATCTGATAAATACACATTTGGGTATAAAACTGACATTCGCGTGTACCCTATTATCAAGTGATTGAAGTTAAAATAATCGTTAAATAGTCGTGCGTCGGAGCTGACACACACAAGTTTTTTTTTAAATAAGAAACTGTGTTCCTCTTGCAAGTCTAATAAAGGCACCCTGTCGGAATAATTTCAGATTACACAAAAATGATTTGTTTTCTTTGCTAAGAAGGGCAACACTGCCGCGTCCGGCGGTATCATTTGGGTAGGGGCCGCCGGGATCCAGGGAAGCAAACGGGGTTTGGATGACAGGAGGACAGTAACACAATAGCACCATTAGACTGGCTATAATGTTGGCAAATTGTTCAGTGGGAGGTACCGCTCATACATCACGATGTATTGTCCCACGGATCTGCTGATGCTGTTGTGCATGTATCTGTTGTCGTTCCCGAAACGTCGTTTGGCTGTATCGTTCTTAAACTGTTTACTAGAATGCTAATATGTGTAAGTTGCGCCCCATTTATCCTCTAATGTACGTACCTATTATATTAAATGTATGCTAATGGTACTTGTTTAATGTATGGGCGATTTTACAGATAATGACACGGAAAGTCGATTTCTCTTCGTGTTTTGCAATTTGTTTTCAGAGTACTTAGTTGTTATTCATATGCACGTTGCACGGCCGTCTAAATCGTTCCCCTGGCGAACATTTATTTTGCGAACTGCATGACCTGCACTATACGATTTCCACATAAAGTCATGCGGAGGAAACTTTATTTACTGAATCCGAAACCGTGTTTCTTCAATCATAATTAGATACATTAATCACTGCAGTGATTAATGAATATTATTCACCACACCAATAGGAACATCGCTTTGACCCTTTTTTACATTTATTTAGTAGGCCGCGATCGCGATGTGTCAGTTCAAATTGAAACGTCAAATCAGCATGGTTTGCTTTTAATTTGAAATGCAAATTCTAAAAAAGAAGATATAATGAGTAGTGAGAGTGAAAACGAGGTTTCTTTAACAGCACCAGCAATAAAAGAAGCTGCAGAACTTGCCTCATTAGATTCATTGCCCAAAAACCCAAGAAAATTATACCTTAGAGCGTATGTATGAATCTTTCTTACACTGGAGAAGGGAAATGAAGGTAAATTCTTTCTGGGAATCTGTTTTGATAGTCGTGGACAAAGTATAGTATACAACTCGTTATAATGATGCTATTATTACCTCGGATGATTACAAAACTCACTCGTTTCACTCGCTCGTGTTGTAAACTTCATCCTCGGTAATAATAGCATTCATTATAAACTCGTGTACCTACCTATAATATACTATTATTAACATTACTAAAGCCACCATTTTATAACGATGAAATTAATTATTAATATCGTTTTCATTATTATAATTAATAATAACGCTAAATACACAGTTATTAATTGATTTGAATCAGTAATTTCTGTACCTATTCGGTTTCTTCTTATTTTTTAAATTTATTACTTTCGTGAAATTATTGGCAAAATAAACTACTGTTGAATAAACTATTTCTGCTGATGATCCATTTATTCGGCACTTTCTTGCAAATTGAAAAACTAATTAATTATATTAACAAATTGGTTGCTATGTAGTTGTTAGAACATGTATGTATACAATGTGTTATTGTTTTCAACTCACAACCCTGATACTTACCTATTTTGTATTATTGCCTTTGTCAGATACGTAAATGTAGACAATTGCCTCCTAAGACTTAAAAATAAGGAAGCCTTCTTTAATGGCCGGAACATACCCCCGACCTTGAAAGAGTCCGCATCCAAATTTATCAGATGTAAAATTAAAAGTAACTACTGGAAAACCTTATACGTTATCGCTATTACAGCAATGCACGTAAGTTTATTTTTCGATCGGCAATACACATATTTTAGCAAAACTTCTTTTCACTAACCCACTTGAAGTTTTAATGCTTGCTACCCGTGCCATTCCATCTGGACCAGGTTGAAGAGCAACTATGAGAGTAAGTGAGGAAAGGTCGTTACGATCAGATGAGAGAGGACTTAATGGCCTCAAATTCAGAGCTGCCTCGATTTCTGCAAGAACAGTATACAGTTCTTCAATAGTTAAACGCGCATTGCCCAACACTCTTCGAAAATGACCCTTTGCGGACTTTATCCTAGGATCCTAGCCTCCCAGAACCCACCAACGTAGGGTGAGAAGGCCGGAATAAAATGCCAGTTAACGCCAAAATGAGAAAGTTTCTCTTGCAACTTAGTTTGGTTTGTTTTAACGAATTTTGAAAACTCCAACAATTCGGAGCGGGCCCCAACAAAGTTAGTTCCGTTGTCGCTATGGACTTTCGTCGGCTTTCCACGCCGTGAAGTAAAATTCTTAAACGCGGCGATAAAGGCATCTGTGGTTAAGTCATTTACCAGTTCTAGATGAACTAACTTTGTCGTAAAACAAACAAAGAGGCCTTAGACGTCTTAACCCCTCTCCCCCTTTTGTTATTGACTAAAACCGGCCCAGCATAATCTATGCCAGTGGTATGAAAAGCTGGAGCATGGACAATTCGAGATGCGGGAAGTACGCCCATTATTGGAGTGTGCTGCACAGGTTTACAACGAAAACATCGTATACACGAATGAACGGTTGCTCTTGCCAAGTTTCGCCCTGAAAGAGGCCAAAACCGTTCGCTGTGCACCCGCACTAAATCTAAAATACACCAGGCTAAGAAATTTAAAGTCGATGGTGGTATGAGGCAGGTGGATCCTTTGTCAACTTCCAGATCAGCTTTGTTATTTCATTTTACTAATTAGATTGATCTCCATCCTCCGCAAACATAACGCGATCTAGCTAAGGGGTGCTGCGGTCTTAAAATTTTTCATGTTTTAGGTAATCAGAATGGGGATTCCAAGGAAGTACATACATCCTAAAAAATTATATTACTCATGCTGGGCACATGATCGTTGCTTTAATTCTCAAATAATGGCCAGTGATGCTTCGCCACTGTGCTCTCTGTGAGACAAAGAACCTAAAAAAGTGTCATAATAAATTTATTTCGTCTGCGCATATTCAAGCACGAATTCATTGTTTATTAAATCCGTTGGCAAACAAATCAAAAAGTGTTGGTACCACAGGCAGCAGCACCACGTACGTGAAAGAATAAAAAACAAAACATGACAGCTACAAAACGAATATGCGCGACGAAGCAATAAAACAATGACATAAGGTGTCTGTAGCGTGAAATAATCCACAATCTTGGGGCCAAGCCGCAACGGAAGCGGCACTTTTGACAGTTTTCGGCCTCGTTAATATTCAAATGTGGTCCCACCTACCTACATGGGAATAACTACCACATATCTCCGTATAATTGAAATGAAACAAAAGGGGCCTTTGATGTCGTCGAGCCGATATTGGCTGTCTGAAATCATAATTAACTCGTGGAATTTTGTAGCTGATTATCAATCAATACCTGTTGCTATTTTGCTCCACGGAATTTTGGGCATGGGAAACTCCGGAGAATTAATTCGGCTCCTTATACAGGATCTCCCACGGTGCTCATAAACACGTGAATACAATAAACGTAAAAAAATGATACACACATAAAGAGAAAAAAGAACACAAAAATACATAAACAGTGGGAATGAATGTTTCCAGAAGATTACAAACGGAATATCATAGCAGCTTTGCCAAAAAGAAAAGGCGCGGATAGGTGTGAAAATTTTAGAACGATCAGTCTAACTTCTCACGCGTCAAAAATTGTAATTAGAATTTTGCAAAGAAAGATGAAGAAAAGGGCGGAAGAAATATTAGGATTAGGAGAAGATCAGTTCGAATTTAGAAAAATAGGAGAATGCGCGAGGTCATTCTAGCTTTACGAGTAATAACGGAAAAAACAATAGAAGTTCTGAAAACTTTAAGGTCAGTCCACTGATACAATAAACCGATCGAGTGATGGCGAGCGGTGGGGATATCTTTAGAGTAGTGTGGTAATTTTGAGCCACGTCGTATCTACTCAGTATGGGTGTACTGCATAACTGCATTTCGCTCAACCGTCGATAATTTGTGGTAATTTTAAACATGAAACCCTAAAACAATAATGTACCAACACGCCATACTAAATGTTAACAAGAATCCTAACACTATTCATTCAACATATTTGATGGCCCAAAGATTAAAACATTACAGATCGTTAACCAAACAAAGTGACAACGCATATTTGTCTCCAACATTATTCCACATGGCGTCCTTTTTAAGAATTCATTATGCTGATGTAATAAGTCGGTGGATGACTTAAATATATTTATAGAGGAGACTGTGGTATCGATGTTCAGCAATCGTTTTTCATTTGTCAACAAGTCTAATGAGATGCGGGCACGCGGCGCGCCCAGGGCGGGGCTCTTAAGCAATTATCAGCGCTGCGGGGGTTTGCCACCCCGTAGACAACCCCGAGACCGCAATCAGGATTCGGCACGGAGCCACAAATTCCGCTTTGCAAGCAGCTTAATGCAGCTCTCTTTGTACGGGTCTCTGGGAACACATTCGGAAAATGTCCGGGTAATGATGATGAGGTTCAGTAAATTAGGAACCCGTATTTTTAGAGGAAGTTTTAAGGAGATGAGGAAAAACTATTAATAGTGACGGCAGATGATGAAAATTATACCTCATTTACAATAAAATTATGCGTAGGTCGCAAACCACCAAGTAAAAATAAATTAAATGCAAGCAATATCGGAAATTAAGAATATTTGTGAAAAAATTTACATGACTCATAAAACAGCACCCACATCATGTATACTTAATTCCTAGAAGGACATTATCCAGATCTTGATAATAACCGAACCAAAAAGTTGACAATTAGAGCTAAAAAAACTCTCACTGTTGAGTAAGAAGAATCCCTTCAAGAACAGTCTAGTTGACAGAAGCTGCATCTCCACTCACACCAACGATGGTTCGATGCTTCGAAGAGTGTTTTATAAGTATTCCGTTTTATATTCCGTCATGCACCTCGGCACCATAATGTCAAATTCGACTTTATTATTGGTTAAATTACGTTGCTGAGAGTGCTGAGACAACAGACAGAATCGGATGTCATTGCCTTTCTTTATATATAAATAAAATAAATATGTACATTTATAAAATTCATAAATTAATAGTATATTATACACGAGTTTATAATGAATGCTATTATTTGTAATCATCCGAGGTAATAATAGCATCATTATAACGAGTTGTATACTATACTTTGTCCACGACTATCAAAACAGATTCCCAGAAAGAATTTACCTTCATTTCCCTTCTCCAGTGTAAGAAAAATTCATACATACGCTCTCAGGTATAATTTTCTTGGTTTTTTGGGCAATGAATCTAATGAGGCAAGTTCTGCAGCTTCTTTTATTGCTGGTGCTGTTTAAGAAATCTCGTTTTCACTCTCACTACTCATTATATCTTCTTTTTTAGAATATGCATTTCAAATTAAAAGCAAACCATGCTGATTTGACGTTTCAATTTGAACTGACACATCGCGATCGCGGCCTACTAAATAAATGTAAAAAAGGGTCAAAGCGATGTTCCTATTGGTTTAGTGAATAATATTCATTAATCATTAATCACTGTATCTAATTTATTATGATTGAAGAAACACAAGTATAAAGAGTATGTTGTAAGATAGTCGTGGACAAACTTCTTTATTATTGCTTTCTAAGAAAATATCATTCTACATAAAACATGGCGATTGCTACTAAACGTAAAATGGGTACTTATATCAGGAATTATACAGAATTGATAGCAAAAGCGTCAATGACAACTTTTTGAAAATATTCCAAGACTAAAATACCTTAATTTACGGGAAGATGGAAAAAGTACTGTAAGAAAAAGTTCGTAACAAAGAACTTTACTCAAATATAAAACTTGAAATACGTAACTTAAACGTTACTATTTTTTATTGATTTTTCTAAAACGAGGCACCACTCGTATTCTTTTTAATTTTTTTGCACTGCAACAATCTCAATATTACATCAATTACTTAAATGTGATTTGAAAAAATGACACTGACATTCTTACTAATAACTGTCTAATTTCTAACATACGCGTTCATCATACTGTTACGAGGGTAACCCCCATACCGACGCACATAGTTGTTGTCGATTGTGATTCAATGTTTTGTTTTGCAAACAAACCATAAGTTTTTTGTAATGATGGCCTTGTTTATTATAGGTAAATCGAATTTATTTTAAAATATGCGGAAGGTTTCTACGGAAGATATAAAAAGGTCAGTTAAGAAACCGGGAGTTCAGCTAGTTCGTGAAAGCGGGTGATAAAAGAAGGCGAAGAAATTAGTAGGTTGAGTAGAAGATCGGGGATTAGTGGCGACATAATATGACGTCATTGAGAACTGAGCCTCGCCTTTTGCAATTTTTCCATTGTTTTTTTTTTATTTTTTGTCTTAATTCCACTATCTTATTAATTCTGAATTTATCTTGACCGCATTTCCCATCTTTACTGCAAATTTAAAAAATAACTGGGTAGGTATGGTAAAAAAATACTATAACGGAAATTATTTTCTTGATCTTTTATCATATTTTGAAATAATGTCCAGTAGAGGGTGGGCGGACAGGGGGCGTACAGTGGCCAGAGGTTGCGAAGTACATGTGTTTTTGTCACATAATGGATAGTATATCTCTAGAGGGCGGATTTCTGCCATTTGTCATAAGTTAGTATACCAACTCGGAAGGTTCTATTACTTTTTCTTATTTTCACAATTCTATCTTCTTCAGAGAAGTGCATTATTTATTGCTTTTGTGGGTAGGTACTCATGAAAGTCATATATTTTTATAGTGGATACACCTCTATTACCACGATAATCAAGGGTTTTGTCCCTGACGGCTGCTAGTAAACTTAAACGACCTATGGATAAGTAGAACATCCTACATCCCTAATTATTTTCGAACAGTACCTAATTTAATCTAGATCTGCCTTTTTGTATTGTTAATCATTATGATCTGTAAAGCTAAAAATTGCACTATGCTATGAATATTTTGTAGCTAAACTATCAAGAGATCCAAACATCTAAGTTCTTTTGTTTAACAAATCATAATTCACTCGAAGTGCGCACACGATATCCGGAGCGGAGTTTTTGATGCGGTTACATTTGCGAAATCTACATAATTGTAATTTTAATTTGTTTCCTCAAAGGCTTTATGGCACATTTAACGGGGCTGTTATATAAACTCACCCCCGAGTGTCATAAATTAGTCAGGGAGTAAATTTCTATGTCAAATTATGTAAATGTGACGGCTGGAGAGTGATCCCGCTAAAGCACTCTTATTCGGGGGATATAGAATTAATTATGAGCGTAGAATAGGGAAAGAATAATTTAATTTTTCATAATCGCTTTAGCGTCCGACTTGAATTTACATTACCTATTTGTTTATTTGGTTCTTTGATTCTTAACAATATCCGTTCGTACTTTTGAACCTATAAAAAAGCTGTTTATTGTTAACTAAAATCTGAAATAAATCTAAAAAGTATCCCAGCAGTAAAAAGCGACTTGGAAAACTAAAATTAATGATGATAAAAACCGACATGAACAAAAAAAAATTTCTCAAATCTCCAATGCACACAGCGCGCTCTAGAGGACAGGCGACGAAACTCTGATAATTGGACGCGCTGATTATACGTCAAATTCTAGATGTCTTTTTAACGCTGTCAACGTCAAGTGTCATCAGATTTTGAACTGCTATAAAATTCTATAAAATTTAAAAATATCGAAGATAGATTATTTGTGACAAACAATGAAACAAACTTAGCAAATTACAATTACATATGTTTTTTGTGTTTATTTATTCTATTAATTTCGTAAGTGCACAGTGGTCGAAGTAAGAAAATCAGTGTCAGTTTGACGTTAAATAGCAACCAAGAAACTTTAAAAAATGAAGTTTCGTGGCATGATGAATGATCCTGCAGCAATGCGAGATTTTATGAGTAAGTACAACTACCTTCTACATTTTACAAAATTCTAAACTCCGTTCAATCGTAGATATATGTTTGAGCTTATCAAAAATTGCCAAGGATTGCGTGATGCGTATAATGAGAAGTAAGGTGTATTTCATAGTATCTGATGAGGATTCTGGGGTGCGGAAACCTTTAGTTTGGTGCGAACTTCCTGTCAACTATTACTTTAAAGAATACACTCTCGCCGGGTTTAGTGAAGAATATGATGAAATTTATCTAGAATTTGCTACTGGTTAGTAGTTGTAATACTGTGTATACACAAAGAAAACAGGCCGTTCTCTTTGTTCTTACTGGTCGCCAGTATCCTAATGTATTTTCCCGCAGCTATGTTGGCACGTACTTTAACCACGCTAAAGCAAAACGCTAAATCGCTGAAGATCAAATTAACAAATAAACAGTGTCCTTGCATAACTCTAGAAATTGATTTGGTAAGTTAAATAAACGTGTTTCAAAGGTAAGTAATTAATTTAAAACAAACACTTAAATGGCAGAATACCGGTGAAGGAATGCTGGGTCGGCAATGCATTCATGATATTCCTGTAGAAGTAATAAGTCAGAGGCATTGGAGTAATTATGCGGAACCTCAGTTTAATGATTTTCATGTATGCATATTCAAAATCATTTCTCATGTATATTTTAATAGTAAATTTTAGGTTTCTATACAAATGCCGAATTTGAAAAGCGTAAAAAACATTGTCGATCGAATGAAGAATATGAGCCACACTTTAATCGTGTCTGCAAACAAAAGCGGAAGATTAGCGTTAAAAATTAAGACGAACATAGTAAGTTTGTCGGCCCATTTCACAGATCTGAATGTTGAATCATTCGCAGGTAGTACGTTTTGAATATTACGATGAACGAATATTATTATATTACTTTCAGTTGGACAGATTCCGACGATCGGAAATTTGGAATCGAGTGATGATGAAAATGATACTGTGAGCACAACTATTGATATTAAAAAATTCCTTATGTTCTTAAATGGGATGTTGATGAATAATTATCGAACAACGTGCAGCATAGTCCAAGGAAAAATGGTCAAGTTATTCATGGAACAACCAGGCGCATTGTCTCTGCAGATATTTCTAACGGAAATTAGCACCTGAACAACAATAAAATACGCATTACGTTTAATGAATACCATGTTTTATTAATAAAGTAATAAAAGAAAATTAAAAAAAACTTCATTAATTGTTTTCTTCTGCGAGACTCAAGTCACCAATACAGAGATGAATTGTTAAAGATGAAAGATGAAACAAACTTTAACGATTACGATACACAACAAAGAGTAATTACAACACTAATAATAGCCAAAAACGGTAACCAACTCTTTACAAATCCCCAAAAACTCACATACTTGCTGAAAATCAGTGAAAAGAAGGCTAATTTTACCATATTCCAATTAGTCGATTCATTATAATGCATTAAGTTCAAAGCAAGTGCAACGTGAGAATGACAATTGTCGCAAAATAAATTATGCATACGTCCTTTATATACTTCTGATGCTTCAATAACGGCACGATCCCATCCTGCAAGACCTCCACGTGCTGAGGAAGGCTGCAACTGCCAATACTTCGTCGGACGACCAAAAGCCATGCTGTCTTCCGATACTGTATATGGGCCGGCAAAATCACGAATTACACCTGACGACATACCGATGCCCATGTGGCCGATGAATGGAAACAACCAGGTCAACACAGGAATTGGTGTCCACACTATACAACAAGGGTACCTGTCTCTAGATTTGTCCATTTCACCCATAAGAGCACTCGTCATATTCGAATCGCTAGATTCGTACATCGGTATTTTAAACACAACGCAGGTCTTTCTATGTCAAGATTTTAACTAAACGTTTGTAGACAATCATTTGTACTGCCTGCCAAATAAACAAAAAACACTTAATCGGGCAATAAACGTCCCTCGTAAAAATCAAAATACCGGGTAGATGAACTACAAGCGCTGATTTGTTTGATCTACCGTTCTTATATCACAAAATTTTGGAAAAACCTTAAATTTCCTTTTCATTTTGGATAATGTAGAAATATTAAGAGCTAATGGATTTATGAGTAGAGAATTATTTTAAGTATAAGATAAATTAATTTAGTTCAAAAATAGTAATAGTAGTTCAAGCAACGAAAAGTTTTGACAAGACAGTTTTGACGTTTTTCAATTAGTAAACAACATGGCGACTTCTACAGACGCTTGGTATCTTTCTCTTTTAGGATTAGCCGAACATTTTAGAACTTCCAGTCCTCCTCAAATTAAATTTTGCATCCAGTGTTTACAAGCAGTTTTTAATTCAAAACCGCCCCAACGAGTAGAAGCTAGGACCCATCTGCAACTTGGGAACATCTTGCTGTGGCATACAAAAAACATCGATTTAGCTAAAACACATTTAGAACAAGCGGTAATTTGTGTATTTTTGAGTAAATTTTTGCTATTAGCTTTGTATTTTTAGTGGCTGCTTTCACAAACGATAAGTGCTTTTGACGACGTGAAATTTGAAGCTGCTAGTGTGTTAGCGGAGTTATACGAACAACAAGAACAAATTGCTTTATCTAAACCAATTTTGAGAAAGGCTATAGAGCTGTCACAGCATAATGTCTTTTGGCACTGTCGACTAATTTTTCAGTTAGCTGTAAGTACATATTGGAATTGTTTTCAAATTTAACCTATTGATTAAAATAAATTTCATATAGCATGTGGCATTTAACTTTCAGCAAATCCACGCAACCGAAAAGGATTACCAGTTAGCTAGTAGTTTACTAGGTGTAGGCGTAGATTATGCCTATATATCGAATGCTTATTATACGAGAGTATTATTTCTGTTAAGTAAAGGAATGGTAAATAAAATTGCGTATATTATATAAGAGATTCGTCAGTGTAAATATTTGTAGCTATTGTTAATTGATAAAAAACTCCAAGAAGTCCAACCTGTACTAAATCAAGCGGGACACTTAATAGAAACATGGACTGGGGCTGCATATCAAAAGGAATATCTGAAAGTTTTCTTTTTGGTTCTTCAGGTAATAAGAGTGATATTAGTGACCAGCACGAATTTAGTTTGTAGGTTGACAAGAAAAAGACAAACTTAAATTCTAAATTTCGTTACAAATCATTTGAATAAAAGGGAATCTGACTGTTTCATTTAGCCTTTACTAATATATTAATGTGTTGTAATACTTACATTTTTTAGGTGTGCCATTACCTGATGGCAGGTCAAGTTAAAAGTGTAAAACCTTGTTTAAAACAATTACAACAGAGTATTCAAACTATTATGGCTACGGATGATGGTGAGTGACGTTTTTGATGTTAATATAATGTTTCGTTTACGTTTCGAAGAAAACGTACCTTGACATTTTTCCTGCAGCTTCTAATTAGGCAATAATTTTAGTGTTTTCTTGTCCAAGCCAAGGAGATATGTTTCTGTGGATGCCCAAAGAACATCTGTATGTCTTGGTATATCTCGTCACTGTTATGCATAGTATGCAAGCTGGATATATGGAGAAGGCACAAAAATACACCGATAAAGCTCTGATGCAAATAGAAAAATTGAAAAGTAAGCATTTATAATGATTATAATAATGATTTACGATGTTTCTTTGTTCGATGTCTTAATTCAGTTGTGGATAATAAGCCTATCTTGTCCGTCTTCCAATTGATGCTTCTGGAGCATATTATCATGTGCCGACTTGTAATGGGCAATAAAACTCAGGCTCTTCAAGAAATATCTTCGGCGGTATCACTTTGTCGTCAGCATCCCCGATTATTAGATACTCACGGTCCGCAGTTGCACACACTTCTGGGACTGTACTGTATGAGCATGAATTGCATGGAATCTGCGGAAGCACAGTTTACCGCAGCTTTGAATGTAAGTATAAATTACATTTTACGATTATTATGGAAGAAACTTGATCCTGTAGCTGTAGCTTCGTTATTTTTTATTACACAGAAATAGGAAAATAGAATCTACGGGCTTTGCGAATGGATAGAATTCTACAAAATAATAGGGGTTAGTCGTATAAAATATTATTCAAAAACCCCTTCTTTCAGAGCTAAATGGCACTAAAGTTCAAAGTGGAAAAGGGGGCTGATTTTTAAATTTGGCACGTGTACTTCGTAGTTCATAACTTTTCAAACAATGAAATATTAATACTTGAATCGTCAAAAATGTAAGTGGGCAAAAAGTTCAGTACGTTGCACTGAATTTATTAAATATCGCGAAAACGAATCGAAATATTTGAACATTCAAAGAGACAAGAAATATTGAAAAATGATCGGCGATTTTAAATTTAGCAATAAAATTTACCAGTGGCGTAAGACAGAAAAGTTGGGGTAGGTTTTGAGGTACTCCACCCTCAAAATATACAGGTCGGCCCGAAATTAGCGTGCAATATTTTACCAGCGTGTTCTGTGATCAAAAATAAGACAAAATGATCCTATAAGCGTATACCGAAATATGCTTCGCAAGGGAGCTATTAGCTTTCTAAAAGAGAAAACCTGAGGACATTTTCTTCTAAATATCTTCGAAACAAGTCCAGTTAAAATCATGAAATTTAATGGAATGTGTAAGTACCAAATGCTGAATCTTTTGCTGTAAACATACTTTTTAAAATTTAACAGGGGCGTCTCAAAGCTGGGGGTGGTGAAGGTAAGATTCACCCCACAAACGAAGTTCTCCGCTTCTTGTAGGAATTTTTTGGGCATGCAGCGAAATTTTGGAATCGATTGTGCTCGATAACAGTGTGCCTCCTATCATAACAAAACAGGAGCACATTTTTTTGCAAAAAACTCTGAAGTTGCAAATTATTATGGAAAAATTGAAAATGACATGCTCTGAAAAAAGTTGAGGTAAATCTTACCTCCGCCATCCCCAGATTTGAGACACCCCTGGTAAATTTTAAAAATTATGTTTACACCAAAAGATTTAGCATTTGGTACTTACACATTTCATCAAATTTCATAATTTTAACTGGACTTGTTTCGAAGATACTTAGAAGAAAACGTCTTCAGGCTTTCTCTTTTAGAAAGCTATAGCTCCCTTGGGAAGCATATTTCGGTATACGCTTGTAGGAATTTCTTGTCATAATTTTGACCACAGAACACGCTGGTAAAATATTGCACGCTAATTTCGAGCCATCCTGTATCATCCAGCATTTGGAATGAAGTGAACTTGTTACCAAATAATGGTTATAACCTACAGTCATCATCATAGTTTTCAGTTCGAAGACTGGTTGGACACGTACCTCCATCCTTTCCTATCCTGAGCTAACCTACGCATTTCTCCAAAAGGTGAACTTCCTACATCCCTAACTATTTGAGAGCAGTACTCTAATCTGGGCCTATCCCTACCTCTTTTTTTCTATTTCGCCTTCGTGCCTCAGAAGGTGTCCTAGCATCCTATCTCTCCCATTCTTTACTGTCTTCTATAAATTTCACTTTTCTCCAACTCTTTCTAATACTCTCTGTTGCTAAACTTATCTATCCACGGTATCTTCATCATGCGTCTATAGCACCACAGTTCAAATGCTTCTAATTTTTTTCGATCCGCTTCTCCTGTCGTCCAAGTTTCGCACCCGTACAACGCCGTATTTCATACATACAAATTTGAAAGTCAGACCTTTCTTGTTTATCAGTTTATTACGGAAGAATCTTTAAAAAAAATTAACTTCCGGGGGTTTTGGTGTAATAGTTTATATGTTAAACCCCCCATTATTTTAACGGGTTTTATCTGCTCCCGAAGTTTGTCGATTAAAAACTGAACCACCGTGTATACCATATGTTTAAGTAATTTCGTATAACCTTATGTACAATGGACGTACTTTAAAATTTGTTAAAACATAATTTAGACCTGTCATCACAAGTTTTGCAATATTTATCCAAAATATAGACATAATAGAAAACCCTTGTGTAATGTCTTTCATTGCAATAATACTTTCGATTATTTATAATACAAAATTCAATGGGAGTTGAGAGCAGTTAATTTGTCAACTTTGAAATTTTGTTGAAAAAATTTGCACAAAAATTTTACATTTTTAATTGCGATAAAATCTTTAAAAGCCATCGAAAAAATACGTTTGAAAAAACATTTGAAAGATTAATTTGTCTACTATTTGATGGTAGTATTCTATTTTACCTCAGAATTAGACTTTTTTCTTAATTCCTAGATAGAGCGATACTATACCAAAGGTGTTGGTATGCTCGGAGTAGGCAGGTCTCCCTGTGACAGTATCGTGGGTATTAAAAGGGAGGTTATTTTTGGTGGTTGTGCTGCACCATTTCTTAGTGACCAGTGAGAATCTCTCCGTAGCGTATACAAGAAACATTTACCTACTTTTCTTTACATAGGCTTGTGTGTAAGATCAGCAGTTGTAATTTTCCTTGCACATTATGTTATAATAGTGTTTACTTTTTTGTATGCTGGAGTGTAATAGTTTTAAAAGGTTTTCAATAAATCGCATTATTATTATTATTATTATTAAAAATGTTACGGCCTTTTTTCGTAGCATTTCACACTCCTACCACTTACTTCTCCAACTGTCTTACCGTATTTTACTTATTTACAGAGATACCTTGACAAGAACATTTTTGTGTCAATAAACCCCACTTTTTTGGAAGTTGCAAACTTTTTTTATTTGATTCTGCGTTCAAATATTACATGTTTTGGTTTCGTCCTTCTGGGACTCATCAGTACGGTGCTCTCCTCTACACACTCAAACCATGCAATTTAATTTGCTATATATGCTGCTGTGCTCTGGACAGATATCAGCAAGTGACAACTACTTTGAGTAATTATCTGGTATTAATTAGTGGTACTGGACCATTCGAACAACTACTCCTCAGGCAAATACCCCGCCAGGCATTGAATTATAGAACTAAATCCAGATTTTTTGTACTACGAGACGTTTCAGACTGCTACCCCACCTAAGGTGGCTTTGAAACAATCCTAATTTCCTAATTCTGCGATTAATTCACTGCCAGAATCCAAAAATTCAGCTTGTTTGCAATTTTTGCCAGGTTCTGGCTCAAATTCTTCTGTGGTGACTGGACTATATCTTCAAATCACTTTTTCCGTTGCCAGTAGAGTTGAAAACACCATGTTCTCCAAGAGTAGTTTAGGCATAAATGCAGAAATAAGAACCTTTGTTCATCTCCTTGCATTTCCAAACTTGTTTCAATAAAATTGATAAAACGTTATTTTTGTAATATTGCTTTATATTTTTACAGACTTCACAGGAGAGAGAATTAGGGACTTTTGCAAATTTAAATCTAGCTATAGTGTATCTTAGAGGAAAGAGAGAGGCTGAATTCAATGCGTTGCTTGAGACCATCAATCCGGAGAACTTACCGTCCCACTTACATAGTTTGAGAGCTGCAGCCTATTATGTCCAAGGTTTGCAGGCTTTCTTCCAGGCAAAATACAATGAAGCTAAGTATGTCCGTTGGACATTATCGAATTTTTGAGTTAAAATATGCTCGTGAATTTTTTTAAGGCGATATCTGCGAGAAACGTTGAAGATGGCGAACGCGGAAGATTTGAATCGACTCACATCATGTTCCCTTGTACTCCTCGGCCATATTTTCCTTTCTCTTGGTAATATAAGAGAAAGTATGAACATGGTGACCCCTGCTATGCAGTTAGCGAGCAAAATTCCGGATATTCATGTTCAACTATGGGCATCTGCAATACTCAAAGGTAACCTGTCTTAACCGATTTCTTGCGAATGCGTTTCAAGTTTTTTTGTCTTCTAGATTTGTATCGGTTGTGTGGAGATCCGACAAGAGAAAATGATGCGTTCCAGCGTCATCTAAATTTCTCACAATCGCTGTTAAAAGACCACTTTCAGGCATCGCAAATGCCTGACCATAGTTTGATCAATTGGACTCAGGGTCCTATTCCACAGTCAAATGCCAATTCGCCTGGTGTCTCCAACAGTATGTTATAAGTTATTTTGTGTAATATGTGAAATATTTTTTTAAAATAAATTCACTGATCGATCGATTCTTTAATTAAATTCAAAATATGGTAGTTAGTTCGGATTATCAAACAAAAAAAAGATGATTTTGTGTGTATTTCGCCAATGTTTCTTCCAAGATGCACAAGCGATTTGATTCTCAGCCACGAGATTCTTTGCTATGAATGCCAGTAATGGTTTTGTAACTACTTGTGTCCCCATGTCGGTAAACAGGGTGTCCCATGCAAACCACTGAGAAGTTTATAATGGGGATTCAAAAATTTGCGGCTTAACATAGTTGATTCCGTTCTCCTTAGTTAAATTTAATCCCATCTGTAAATTTTGTGAAATTTAAAGTTCCAACTGTATTGTATTCTTGTATTCTTCGCCACAGGTCATCGGGTGAATCAACAGCTTCTTTATAAACCATATCTTTCATTCTAGACCACATCGAAAAATCCAGAGGATTTAAGTCGGGGCTTCTAGGCGGCCAAGCAAATTCACTTCCACGGCCAATCCACCGATGGGGAAAGACGTTGCCTAAGTACTCCCGCACTGGCCGGGAAAAATGTACGGGCGCCCCGTCCTGCATGAACCATTTTCACTTAAATTAAGTGATACTTCTTCAAGTAATTCGTACAAATTTTGCTGAAGAAAATTTAAATAAAGTGGAACGTTCAGATTGGGTGGAAGTTGAAAAGGCCCAATAAAGAAATTTGAAATTACACCGCACCAAACATTGATCTTAAATTCATGTTGGAAGTGTATTTCTTTAACGGCACGGGGGTTTTCAGAATCCCACAAATGATTGTTTTGCTAGTTGAAAACTCCACGTCGAGTAAACGTTGCCTCATCTGTGAAGAGGATTTTGTTCAAAAAATTAGGATCCGCGCCTTGCTGCTCTTGTAAGAAATTAGCGAAACGTAGAGGAGCAGGAGGATCTTCCGGTAACAAATTTTGTACTGGAGTAATGTGGTATGGGTGAAACTTCTCTTTGTGCAGAATTCTCCAAATCTAAGAGCTACTTACGCCTGTTACCGCACTTAAACGACGGGTACTTACGCCTGGATTTTCGTGCAAACTAACCAAAACCTCATCTTCCTGCTCGGCCGAAATAATCTTCGGAACGCTATTTTCACCTTTTGAACGGAAAGATCCTCTTTCGCCTAAGCGATTGTACAGATTTTTACATAATTTATGATTTGGTTGCCTTCGGTGGGGGTATAACTCTGAATACCTTCGGGCTGCAGCGAGCCCATTAAAATTGGTTTGAGCAAAAACACAAATCATATCACTATTCGAAAAGTCATTATGACGCAGCATTTTTTAATACTTTTGATAAATTTATGGAGAAAGTTAATGAAAAAGCTATCGGGTTAACACTGAACGCTTTAAAACTAATGTTATATTAATGAAACACCCTGTATAATCAGGGTGATCCAGAGCATTAAATTCCGCTTATTTTTTTATGTCTATGCATCTTTTGGACATACTTTTAAAATTGGGTCTATATTATGTAAAATGTCTTGCTGGATCCATATCTGAAGGGCCCAAAGCGATTCGGGCTTGCCTTCATCCCCTATTTTAATTTTTTACCCCATTTCGGTGGTACACGATATTTGTACTTTTTCAAGCCTATCTCGTGACATCTCTGAAACTACAAGTGATAAAAATGTGAAATTTTGGACACAAGTAAAGCAATGTATAGCGCTTACGATGAACACTTCGGAAATTTGTTGGATTAATTTCTTGTGGCAGAGAAAAATGTAGCATCCAGGTACTTTTTTATTTTTAGGCATATTGGCTGTTTTTCTTTAGCCGTATTTAAAGCAAAAACTCTGAATTAAATTTTAGAGAAAGAATTTTTACAATCCGACTATTGTTCAGTTCAATTAGCAATACCGCGCGGGGGCGATTGCACTGGCGTATCTAAGCATTGTGTGCTCTTGCAATCGCAGGCACAGAGTGGCCAGTGTCAGTCAAATTAATATTCCTGAGTGGAAGAAATTCACTTCCCACCCTAAGAATAAACAGAGTCTATCAAATTATACGTTTGATGTATCACCATATTTTGGAAAATTGTGTTACAGCACATACTTTGTCAACTGTTGATTCATCTGCATTCTTAAATGATATTGTATTTTCTGGTCATGAAGAAGCTGATACCAGAATATTTGCAATAATGAAATATGTCGTGGA
Organism: Xestobium rufovillosum; assembly: GCA_963966045.1. NCBI lineage: Eukaryota > Metazoa > Arthropoda > Insecta > Coleoptera > Ptinidae > Xestobium > Xestobium rufovillosum. The sequence continues at coordinate 7,083,972 of OZ014495.1, read as the reverse complement.
TAAATTTGCCTATAATTCGGCAGTGTTGGTCGCTAATGATACTTATATTTTTGTACTCTCATTGTACTTTTCTACAAAATTTTCAATTGATTTGTTGTGGTTATTCCGATCAAACAAATATTTATTTTGCAACAAAATAATTGACGAAATATCAGCACATGCCGAAAAATCATCGTCGTGTGTTGCAAGTCACCTTTTAAAGTAAAGTATATTGTCTCAAAAAAAAATACAGCCATTGTCACAATACAATATAAATTATTAAAATCAATTTAATGTTCTTGACATAACGTCACATGCTATTCGAAATTCACCCAAGGAATAGAAATCTTGCTCCACAAGAAAACTTCACACTCTCATCCCGAATTCCTGGTTAGATAAGCTCTTCCACTTATCAGGAAGGCAGTTATAGAGATTCAGCCCAATCACATGGATGTCCGAAGACCTCAATCTACACGCAGGCACATCAAGGCTGCTCCCGCTTCGCACGTTGTACCTGTGAACGTCGCTGCGCAGTTTCAGATTTGCTATGTTCTGCCTGGTCTGTCTGACCTGAGCCCAAATATAAGCAGAGTACACCGTCATAATACCATGCCTCTTGAAAAGTGGCCTGCATGATACATACGAAGAAGCATTTTCCAGTGCTCGAACTGCCCTTTTCTGGGTGACCAAAACTCTCTGTGTGAGAAGAGAGACCCCAAGCCAAAATCCCATATGTCATTACAGAGTGGAAAACTTTAACTTTAGAGGTTTGCCTCTAATGCCATAATACTCCAACTTGCAACGATATCGGATCGGTTTCAGTGAAAGTATACAACGACACTTCCTAGTGACGCTCTGGAGCCAGATATACAGCGAGCTCTTTCGGTTTCAGTATCGGTATCTGGTACGCTCTGTATATCTAGACTAATCGGATCGTTATCTTTATAACGATATAACGGCGTTGCATCTGGTCAGGTCGGGATCGTCGATAATACCCTTTGCTCAATAGTCGAAGAAGGGAGGGTTTGTTATTGCTTACTAAACGGTGAATTATAAAACATAAACAAATTAAAATGGTTTCTATTAATATAACTATTTACATTTTAAACGGAATATGAAACGGATATTTACAAGAATATATATACAATAAAAATAAATGAGAAATTCTAGTATTGAAATCAGGATGGTACTGTAACCGGTTTCTCGAGTGAGTAGCGCACGAGATCTGGGCTAGAGGCCTAGCTCGTGGACTATTCCCTCGGGATCAGCTATCACTTGAATACGGGTAGTCTCGTCGTATGATTAACTGTTCCGGATACTTGCAGTTTCGTAGTAGCACCTATAGCGCGACCGGTCGGGGTTTCAAGTCGGGGATGTACGTTAGAACACCAAGGGTGTAATCCCTTGCGAGACTGGTTTATTATTTGACGTGCACAAGCTTTATAACTGACGGGACCACCCCAGGGCATATGCAGATTATTGTAAGAACCATCCGCGGCACATCGACAAGGCTGTGTAATCCGCCGCAATGAATGCAAGAATGTGTGTTCTTACTTTCCTGCACCTGTACTGGTAAATGGACCTACCTAATTAAGTCAGCTACGCTTCCGCTACAAGTCAAGTAACTCCGGTCTTGTTAACTTAATTATTGGTAGCCATTCGGCTTCGATAATTAAGTACTAGCAATGAAGACTTGAGTATTTATTCTTCGAGAATAAATCGGATACGGGAATGAACAGAAAATCACACGCCGTGAATTAAACTCATTCAAGCGGACTGTCGGTTAATATTTATCGGACGCGGGTGGAGAGAATTCTTCTTCGCAAACCGGTGAAGAAGATTCTTCCTGGACCTCTGCTGTGTGGCTTCCTTTATAGCCACCCGAATAGGTTCGGCGGTCAGGCTCGCTCTCCTACCATCGAAACGCGTGACGTGCCACTCCCACTCTTCTCGTGCTCTTGTTTATTAACAATCGTGACATAGCGGCTTGCATTTCTCTCTTCATCTGGATATGCCACGGCTCTCGCTCCATGACGCAGTTGCAATAGAGAAAACAATTATGAATGCTAATCCAAGTTTGTTGGATGTAACCAGCATTCCAATTATGCATTGTTACACACTTCTGAATTATAATATTATGCGGCATGCAATCAAATACTTTACTCAAATCACAAAACAAAGCACTGCAGTGTTCACGATTCTCAAGTGCAGTGGATATGCAGGAAAGGAAATCCAGAACGGCATCCGTGGTGTTCAGTCCTCTGCGAAACCCAAATTGGTGGGCTGATAAACAATTATTTGCTTCCAGGAATCTTACTATTCGACTTGCTAGTAGAGTTTCAAAGATCTTTGAGAAAGCTGGTAGCACCGAGATGGGGCGATAGTTTGATGGATCTGTTCTATCGCCTTTTTTGAATATCGGTAGCAGTGTATATACTTACAAGTTGTGATAGCACAAGTTACCCGTTCAAGAAAGGCTTTACTGAATATCCTCAGCAAGCGGATGTTTTTGAATTTACAGCAGCAGCTTCTTACTTTTTCAAATGCTTGTACGGTAGACCAAATTTTGAGGGCAGTTTAGATCAGTTACGATCACATTTATTTAAAAACTGCAAAATTGATTTGAGGACGTTGCCACCTACAGAAGATGCGAAGTGTAGCACCTGCACACACTTTGTGTGGAAAAATGCTAGTGATCCGTACCCTACGCTATTGAATATTTACGAATATGGTTGAAAAAAAGAAAACAACACTTTTATCCCCATCACGGCCACAAAGCACCCGAAATAGGGAAATTTCCGAAGTGTTCATCGTAAGCGCTGTACTTTGCTTGATTTGTGTCTAAAATTTCACATTCTTATCACTTGTAGTTTTTTAGAGATGTCACGAGATAGACCTGAAAAAGTACAATTATCGTGTGCCACCGAAAAGGGGTGAAATATCAAAATAGAGAATGAATGCAAGCCCGAATCGCTTTGGGCCCTTCGTATATGGATTCATATACCAATTAAAATATAAGGAACTCGAAATTCATGAAATACGAACATCGTAAATATGCAGCAAATAATAGTTTATTTTAATTTTCGAAAAGAGATAGCGCCACCATTCAGTTTCCACAAGAACCAAGGAATGTGAATAATATAATTACCACCACTTTATAAATCAAGCGGTAGTAATAAAAAAGTATAACAATCCAACAGTCACAATGTCTATTAAAGCAGCTTGCAGTCCAAAAATACTAAGACACAATTCTAATCTACTATCACAGATGCAATGGTAAAAAGTGGAAACTAAATAGTTAACGATCCGCGCACTAAAGCAAACTTAACAGTTAAATTTATTTGGAACAAACGTAGAGTATATTTACAATTTCAATTCTCCGCAAACTTAAAAATTAAAATTTGATAAACAGAACAATAATTCCTAATGGTAAAAATTAACTTCACTTTAACAAAAGTTAAAAAAACCGGGAGAATCAAACTGCATGGTGAGACGTGGTGCCTCGTGCCTGTTCAACAACTAAATCACTGTAACATTACTGGCTCAGAGAGAACTACCATTCCTCGACGGGCTCATCGGCGTTATTGTACGACTGCCCACCGCCGAAGTCGTCCTGAAATGAAAACAACAACTAATGAATGAAGTCCATGTAACAATGTGCCTAAGAAATTATCAGAAGCGACTGAAACCAATTTTTTACCAAGAGATAAATGTTTTTATCGACTTGCTTCTTTAGTTTCGTTTCAAATGTGAAAGAATAAACACGAATGTTGATGTGCTTGGTAGACCACGAAGGCGTAGAGTGTACCTAACAGAAATTCAGATTGCTAGGGTCATAACTCTCATTCAAGAAGGCCACTCAAGACGGCAAGTAGCCCGAATTTTAAATGTGTTTAGGGCTGCCATAAATAGGGCCTGGATAAGGTCTCAAATGTATGGTATTGTTAGAAGGCAACCTTACAAAACGCTCCAAAATCAGCTGGTAGAGGCCACAGGAATCAAAGTAAGTACCCAAACGATGCGTAACAGGCTTCACGAACACCAGTTTCATGCAAGAAGACCAGCTAAGGTACCTCCTTTAAGCTGTGATTATCGCAGAGTAAGAGGGTTCTTTGCTGAAGAACATGTTAATTGGAAGCAACATGCTGTTCACTGACGAATACAGGTTCTGTTTGAATCACATTGATGGACAAGTTCGAGTCTGGAGACGCCCAGGTGAACGTTTTTTAGACTGCACTGTGGAAGAAAGGCTTCCATTTGGAGGAGGGTTCATCATGGTGTGGGGTGAGATAAATATGAATGGGCGCGCGGAGCTGGTGGTAATTCGTGAGGGGTCTATAACTGCACGTAGGTATATAGACGAGGTTCTAGAACCACATGTTGTACCATTTGCCGAGAATATGGGTCCAGTATTAATTCTGCAGCAAGATAATGCCCGCCCACACATCGCCAGAATAGTGCAAAATTTCCTCAACACCCACAATATTGAGGTTATGGATTGGCCCGCCCGCAGTCCAGACCTCAATCCAATCGAGCACGTCTGGGACACACTTGGGCAACGATTGAAGGAACGTCAGCCAATCCGGAACCTTCAACACGTTGAAGAAATCCTTCTGGAAGAGTTGGAACAGCTGCCTCCTCAAGTTATTCGAAATTTAATTGAAAGTATGTCCCGTCGTTGCCCTGAAGTTTTACTAATTGGAGGAGGCCACACACGTTATTGATTTTGCAATTTAGCTTACTTTTCATACAGGAATATTCCCGGAAACATGGAAGTTATCGACAGTGGTACCAGTGGAAAAAGGAAGAAATACAGTACAGTGTGAGGAATTTCGACCCATAAATATGCTACCTCCATATGAAAAGGTGTTGAAGACCATAGTAAAGGACCAGCTCACAAAATTTATGGAAGACCACAATATCCTAACACCACATCAACCAGGATTCAGAAAAGGACACTCCTGCGAAACAGCAGTACAAACAGTTATTGGCAGATGGAAGGATGCTTTATACAGAAAAAAATGTGTTGGATTACAGAAGGGCTTTTGAGACGGTGAATCGTGACTTGATGATGTGCAAATTAAAGAAAATGGGAGTGGGGGACAGTGCACTGAAGTGGTTTGGAAGTTATTTGAGCGACGGATTCCAAGTGGTGAAGTACAATAATAAAATTTCAGGGAAGGTTCAAACAACACATGGTGTGCCGCAGGGTTCAGTGTTGGGGCCAGTACGGTTTACATTATACATAGATGACATTGTCGATACGTTGGAAAAGTGTTGTATACAAATGTTTGCAGATGACACTCTTATTCATTACATTGGGGAGAGTAAGGCTGAGGTAGCAGAAGTTATCAATAGTGAACTGAAGGCAATTTCTAGGTGGTTGAAGAACAATATGGTGGTTATAAATACTAATAAGACTGAAGTGATGTATTTGGGGGGCAAGAGTGTAGCAAATCAATTGTGTCCTATATGGTTGAATGAAATCGAGTTAAAGCGTGTTTGCAAAATTAAGTACTTAGGGGTTATTATAGACAATGAGTTGAATTTTAAAGAGCATGCTAGTTATGTTTTGAAGAAAGTATCTCAAAAAGTGGGCTTTCTGTCCAGAATAAGTGGCAAACTTAGCTGTTGGTCACGGCTGCTTGTATATAAAACTATGGTTGCCCCGTATTTTGAATATTGTACAACGGTTCTATATATGGTGATGGATTTTTTTGTTCGGGACCTGATGCAACTACTGCATTTGCTCAAAATCAAGTGTTTGTTAAGGGATTTTAATAATTTGTCTACTTACTTGAAAGATGAAAGTAGTTTTAGGATTTTTAAAAAGAAAAGTGCAATTTATGTTAAAAATAGTTAGATAGTGGTTGCAATACCTACTAGTGAGCAATTATTTATTTTGAATTATATTTTTGGTGTGTAGCTTTAAGCTATACTTGGGCCGCCCAACAGACGGAGTGATCACCCTGCAATCATGAGCTCTAGGCAGGACCACTATCAATTTAGGACGACCGAACCACAGTGATGCGCTTTCTTTAGACCCAACGAAGTCGCATCACTCCAATTCGGTCGTCATAAATTACTGTTGGCACGTTCTTGCAGGGTGATCACTCCGTCTGTTCGGCGGCCCAAGTATAAGAATAAAATTCATTCATTCATCATGATTTTGTACCGGGTGGCCACATAAGAATGCAAAGTGCTGTATCTCGGAAGCTATTCATCATAGTCTTGCGGTAAAAAAAATTATTACTAAAGTGGCCAAGAGAAGAGCATGGAAAATATTTTCAGATTTCCAAGATGGTCGCCAGGGGGCGTAACCGCCATTTTAAACTTTTAAAGTGATTTTTCACTGAAATCCACCTAGTAAATGTACCAAAAAAATATGTGTTTTCTAAAGATAAACTTTATTCGAGTAATTCTTGTTTAAGACTTTTTGACGTATCTATTAAAATGAAGTGGTGGGGGGTGATTCAATGTCTTTTTACATAAACAGCTGTAACTCCTAAATGACTGAACGGATTTTAACAAACTTGGTCTCGTTGGAAAAAGCATTTATTGCTCCATCAAACCCATCTTACCTGTGATATGTCTAATTCTTAGTGATGCCGCTAGAGCGCGTTTTTTGATATAATAACGGAAAATTGCAAAATTCTCTAAAAAATTAAATGCAACAATATGACTTTTTTCATAAAAATATAGGGAAATGTTACCTAAATAGGCTAGTGAAGACCACATCTCGATATCTTATTCCTAGCCAAAAATATCGAAGAAAGAAAATTTAGTTAACATAAAATTTTAAAGAGAGGCTATTCTTATTTATTTGTCTTTTTTCAAGATTCAGTGATAAAATTTCATAATTTTATGATTTTTAAATAATAAAAGTATTCTTAGTTCAAACAATTTAAAAAAAACGTGTAGGGGCATAAGAAGAAAGAAGAACCTATTTTGAAATAAAACTAATGCCTCCTTAAATCCTCGAACTGTTTTCCATCACACTCAATGCATTGTTGGAGCCGCTCATGCATAGACATTTCAGCAGCTTCAATTTCTGCTCTTGACAGGCTACGAATGGCCTCTTGTATTCGTATGTTCATGTTGTCTCTCGTTGTTGGTGGAATTTGGTAAACAATATCTTTTAACCGACCCCATAGATAAAAGTCCAAACAGGTGAGGTCTGGGGATCGGGGTGGCCAAGGAAATAGACTTCCTCGTCCAATCCACCTCTGGTGATATCTTCGATCTAAACACTTTTATTGAGGGGTAAATATCCCGAAAAATTTGTGTACACTTATTTGGAATTCCAATGGAATTCCTTGGAAGTCTTTGGAATTCCTTGGAATTTCTTGGAAGTAATTGGAATTCCTTGGAAGTCCTTGGAATTCTCTGGGAATTCCCTGGAATTCCCCGAAACCGTTAATTTTGTATGTGGTCCTTATGAGGTAAAACAGTCAATTTTAAATGTTTCTAAAGCAACTTTGATTTCGTTTTAATTATCGTTTCTTCCAGGAAAAAGAAGCACGAAGCAGTAGATTCCTAATGGCTTTTCAGCAAACAATGTTGAATAGCAAATTTTATGGAAGGACAATCTTTCCCAAGAACTTTGTCGGTAAATATTAATTTCTCCACACGTTCCTTAAGAATATTTGAAATACATTTTAATATTCTATTCATTATCTGTATGAAAATAAAATTTTAGTGGTGTGATGAGTAATAGGAGGGGTATCTGAGATTCTGCAATCTGCAGGCATCCATTGCATTCGCATCCATCGGCCAATAATTTTCAATTTGAGGGTGAGGTGAGGTGATGTACAGTGCTGTCACAATTCTGTATTAGTTTCAGAAGTTTAGTCTCTAATCTGTGAATTTAGTTGGGTAACTGTCCATTGTAGGTATTATTGGGTTCTAAATAGTACTTTTTTGATAATTTCGAGAATATTTGATTTAGGAAATTGCGAAAGGGTTCCAAGACGCAATAATACTAATAATAATAATAAATTACTTTGTTTTCTTCTATTTTCTGTTCCAATTATTAAGGCATGGAGCTGTAGTAGTACCAGGGTGGGCGTCAAGGTACTTGCGTACGTAACATTTGCGTACATAAGGAAAGATGTCCAGCAGGAAAAGCGGGCAGCTTGAAACAAGTGTCATTTGCGTACAACATAAAAATCTGCCAGGTTAAGGTCAAGCGGAGCGGAGCGAAGCGAGCAGGGCGTTGTAAGTCTCAGTCGTTAGCGTTTATAATATGATTCTCCTCAAAAGATCATTCAACAAACATTTTACAAAAGAAATCACCGGGGGAATCAAGTTAACTTACCTCAATATTTAACATAATAGGTGTTAGAAATAAATATTTAAATTAGGAATCCAAATTTTATGTTGCACGCAAGTGCCACTAGATCAGAGTTGTTTAATTTACCTGCTGAGCCTTATTTTGCTTTATGGACGCTAATGCCATAAAATTTGCCTTGTATGCAAGTGTCATACATTCCAAGGGTGAACTCCGTACAGGGTAGGTCGGTTATATCTAACGTAATTTATTACATTTGCCATACTTGGTTGGTGATTTTATATATCGTCCGGTTAATTTAAAAAATCGAATATTTTAAAGGCTTTTATTACATTTACCATTAAGTATAAAATATAAAAACCAGCCAATTCAATTAATTACCTACTGCAAATATTAAAGAATTTATTATATTCGCCAAATTTCGTGGTGATTAAGTATGTATAATTGCCGATATTTATACAAAATAGCCGGATGAATCACAATTACTGTAACATTTATGTAAAGTTACCTATATTAAAGGTTATACGTTCTATGTTTCTTTTTAATGATATTCAACCGTTACACAATATATCTCACTTCCATTTTAATAACAGAGCAATGAGTCATAAAAAGTGAGGCACACTGTATTAGTATTTACGTTTATTTTCAAGCTACCATTTTGTTATTTTTAGTTTAAAGAGTTGCCTTTTTTATATACATATATATATTTTGTTTTCTTTAATAAAATAATATTTGTTTTAAATAATCAAAAATTAGTTTATTTTGTTTCTTTAAGCACTGTATTAAGAAATTTAAGCATAAAAGTAAAAAGGTTTATGCCAGTATTGCACTTTTGTTTGGGATAATTGGGAGGAGATTACTTTCCTCGAAGACTTTCGGAATTCCATAAAATTATTTTGGAAGGCCTCGGAATTCGTTGGAATTCCTTGGAAATCTTTGGAATTCCTAGGAAATCTTTGGAATTCCTTGAAATTCTTTGAATTCCTAGGAAATCTTTGGAATTCCTAGGAAATCTTTGGAATTCTTTGGAAATCTTTGGAATTCCGAGTCTTGTGTACAAAAATTTTTCGGGATATTTACCCCTCAACTTTTATTATTTAAAAATTATAAAATTATGAAATATTATCAATGAATCTTGAAAAAAGACAAATAAATAAGAATAAATACCGGTGTAATAGCATCTCTCTAAAATTTTATGATAACTAAATTTTCTTTCTTCGATATTTTTGGCTAGGAATAAGATATCGAGATGTGTCTTCACTAGCCTATTTAGGTATCATTTCACTACATTTTTATGAAAAAAGTTATATTATTGCATTTAATTTTTTAGCGAATTTTGCAATTTTCTGTTATTATATCAAAAAACGCGCTCTAGTGGCATCACTAAGAATTAGACATATCACAGGTAAGATGGGTTTGATGGAGCAATAAATGCTTTTTCCAACGAGACCAAGTTTGTTAAAATCCGTTCAGTCGTTTAGGAGTTACAGCTGTTTATGTAAAAAAACATTGAATCACCCCCCACCACTTCATTTTAATAGATACGTCAAAAAATGTTAAACAAGAATAAAGCTTATCTTTAAAAAACACATATTTTTTTGGTACATTTACTAGGTGGATTTCAGTGAAAAATCACTTTAAAAGTTTAAAATGGCGGTTACGCCCCCTGGTGACCATCATGGAAATCTGAAAATATTTTCCATGGTCTTCTCTTGGCCACTTTAGTAATATTTTTTTTTACCGCAAGACTCTATGATGAATAGCTTCCGAGATACAGCACTTTGCATTCTTATCTGGCCACCCGGTACAATTCATTACCAGGTCATATTAAAGATTGTAATAGCATGTTAACATTTAGGAGGGAGGTTGTCCAATATGTTATAGATTCCGCAATCGTAAAATAAAAGATAGTGTGAATTGGGCAAGATTTGAGAGGAAGAAATTGCTAAGTTCCCAGCAAAGTTTCTGGTACCCAACTGTTGTGGCTTCAAGTGAATTTTGATACAATATCTCACCAAACAAACTAATAATGTTAAATTTATAAATTTATAAGTCAAATCAAAAACTTACCCCTCTGACATCTATGGCACCAAAACCACTGCTCTCATAGTGGCCACCTCCTCCACTGCTCAACCAGTCAGGTACATCTTGCCGAGCTTGTTTCAAAATACGAGACAAAGCACCGGCCAGCGGCATATCTTGAGATTCATCGAAGAAACTTGTCGCCTTGCCCCTGTTACCTATCGACATGAAAAGGGTTAAAAAGAAACCCGACACGACAAAACAGAAAATTTACCAACTCTCCCGGTTCGACCAATTCGATGGACGTATTCGTCAATACTTTTCGGAAGATCAAAATTAATAACGTGTTTGACGTTTTGAATGTCTAAGCCTCTCGCAGCGACACCTGTTGCAACCAATATATTACGTGTGCCTCTTTTGAATTCCCTCAATGCTTGTTCACGTTCCCGTTGCAAACGGTCACCGTGAATGCTCGTCGTTTGTATGTTATTCTCACTTAAATAAGTAGCTAAGAAGTCCGCGTTTCTCTTCGTTTCTACAAAGACTAGAGTACGATCTTGGCCAGCTAAAAATAAAGCAGTTGCCATAAATTCTCGCACGTAAGGAAAACTGTAACAAATCTTACATTCGTTGAGAATTTCTAGCAGTTTGTTCCTTTTCTTGAATTTGTCCACTTGATAAAACACCTGCTCGACATCTGTACAGGCACCCCCCACAATTCCCACGGTAACAAAAATATAATCGTGCAGGAATTTTCCAGCCAACCTCTGAATTTCCTCTGGGAAAGTTGCGGAGAACATAAGAGTTCTTCTTTCGCCCTATAAAACAAAAAAAATGAATAAACGCGGCAACAATAAAAAAGAACACAAAATCAGTTTTGTAAAAGAAGGATTACCTCAAAGGTCTCCAGGGAAGCATGAAAATTATAATAAAGAATTAACATTAAATAAATTTACAAACTTGTCAATACAGAAGGTAAAAGGCAAGAAATTGTGTAGGTATTAGATTTAAAATGATTGGCAATAGGAATAGTACAGTAGAGCCTCAAATTTTCATTTAAAATAATGTAATTTCAAACTAAAATGCAGCTGTCACATAATTGCTTTACCAGTTGTTGTCCTACCATGGTGGTTTGTCTGGAAAAGGTCCAAGACTTGCCTGCATCTGTTAATTTTATTATTTTATATCTGGCTGTAAATGCAGCACAACTTTTATTTGCCAATTTTATTATTTTATAGCTGCAGATGTTGTACCAAGGAAATGTCCATTATTAAGAATTTAAATTTCAACTTCATTCAACAAGCATCAATCAAAAACATGTTGCAGCAATAATTATTGTTAACTTAACTCGCATTTGCAAACCAAGAAGTAGTAGAAGACATTATTAAAAAGTTATGCTGCTCATAAAATCAGGCACAAGAATTATCGTATACCAAATATGAAAGATTCCAGAGGGTTACAAAAAAAATCTTGGATAAGTGCGAAAATTTCAGAATTGTTAGTTCAACTTCCAACACCTTAAAATTTTGAACTAAAATGGGCAACTGGACACTAATTGAATATGTGGGATTTTTTCTTTTAACATCGTACTAAACGCCAACATAACACAAAGATCAAGCTATTGATGAAATGCAAAAATTTGTCAGGGAAGAAGTGACACATTTTCTTAATGATGGTGATCCTCTGGTAGAATATTACGGAGCTTACCATAAAACCGAAGAAATGCGTGAGAAATTTTAATTTCTGCCAGGACACATTGAAATTTTAAAAGATTTAATTTTAATTCACTTCTGGGAAGACCTACCAATCGATACTCAACTGTTTCGGGAAACATTTTATTAGTTTTTTTATGTGTTTCTCGAATCTCGACTTAGGAAATTTTCATTAATGTTGACATTTCAGCAAAAATTTATTTAGTAATCGGGTAATAAAAAGTAATTTTTCGTGCTTAATCATTACTTAAAAACGTAATTTGGTGCCAATTTAACTCCAAGTATTTACCCCTCGGTTTCATAAAAATGTTACTGCTATAACTTTGTTCTATTCAAAAATATTTAATTTTCAAAACTCCTCCACATCTATCAAAATCTTCAACAAAATATTTGATACAACCTCATAATATACAGGGTGTTTCATTAACAATGGGAAATCCGTTAACCCTTTCGGGACGGCAGCGATATCAACAATCGTTGCTGGCTAGACGGGCGCGGACAGCGCGCAGACTCCGGTCGATTGCGGTCCATGCGCGTCAAATTATTCCGCTCAAAAAATGTTAAATTTTGTTTTGTTTTCATTTCAATTGCTTGATCACGAGCAATTTTCTGAGATCTAAGCACGAGATGCACACACAAACGCATAACAAAGTATACTGCTCGATTTAACTCTGATTTAACACGATTTCTGGGAAGAAATGGAGGGAGATTAAATTAGCCAATAAGCTCCGATTATGGACGTTATTGGTTATCATAATGTTGCCCCACTATCAAACCGCGGTAGTTTTCCGCTCTAAACCTGCTCTCCAAGCGTTCAACTTTAGTTGTTTCGCGTCTGGCGGGCAAAAATTTTTTTTGCAACTCCGGTCGTTTCCCGTCCCGAAAGGGTTAAATGGAGATTCTACAGGTCAAATAATGACCATTGACCCAAACATGAAAGTTACTATTTTATTTCAATTTTTTGCCATAACTACGAAATTTTTTAGGTTGTCGACTTGAAAATTTGCAATCCTATGGTTTTTCTTATGGGAAAAGAGATTCCAATAACATTTTTGACGTTGCCCATAGAGGGTGCTACTTATAACCTATTGCTTTGATAAATTGACCCATAACTTTTTACCATGTACATCTAACGTCAAATCAGCTCCAAAATCTGAAAGACTAACCTTTTTTAAATAATAAATGTATTCTTGTCTCATTTTGATAATCCAGCCCATTTTCAAGAAAAAACGACTTAATGCAGATAGTGTTTAAATTCCAAACTTGTTCTAATAGGCCGTTCCGCATTAAACAAAATATTATGTAAATAGCTACGTTTTACAAACAGACAGTCGATAGTAATATGACATTAGTTTTAAAGTGTTCAGTGTTAACCCAATAGCTCTTTCATTAACTTTCTCCATAAATTTATCAAAAGTATTAAAAAATGCCGCGTCATAATGACTTTTCGAATAGTGATATGAGAGACATGATTTGTGTTTTTGCTCAAACCAATTTTAATGGGCTCGCTGCAGCCCGAAGGTATTCAGAGTTATACCCCCACTGAAGGCAACCAAATCATAAATTAGTTAGAAATCTGTACAATCGCTTAGGCGAAAGAGGATCTTTCTGTCCAAAAGGTGAAAATAGCGCTCCGAAGATTATTTCAGCTGAGCAGGAAGATGAGGTTTTGGTTAGATTGCATGAAAATCCAGGCGCAAGTACCCGTCCTTTAAGTGCAGCAACAGGCGTAAGTAGCTCTTCGATTTGGAGAATTTTGCACAAAGAGGAGCTTCACCCATACCACATTACTCCAATACAAAATTTGTTACCGGAAGATCCTCCTGTTCGTCTACGTTTTGCTAATTTCTTACAAGAGCAGCAAGGTGCGGATCCTAATTTTTTGAACAAAATCCTCTTCACAGATGAGGCAACGTTTACTCGGCGTGGAGTTTTCAACTGGCTAAACAATCATTTTTGGGATTCTGAAAACCCCCATGCCGTTAAAGAAAGACAATCAGCATACCGTGACTTATTTTGAAAACAACCGCTTTGATCCATCTGCTGGATTCTCATTTCATCCTGTCTCTCTGGAGGATCTTGGAGGAATTGTCAATAGCATCAGCTCTGACTCATTTGACATAGACAATATCAATATTAAAATGATCAAAGTATTGTATGATTTCTTTGATTCTGCCCTCCTCCATATTATTAATTACTCGTTAACGTCTTGTTCTGTGCCAGCCGTTTGGAGACAGGCGTTGGTAACCCCTCTCTCTAAAGTACCAGTGGCGACACAATTTAATGAGTTGAGACCTATAAGCATCTTACCTACCCTCATGAAAATCACTGAAAAATTGGTCTATATACAGATTTCTGAATATCTTCCATCCTAATTCCATCCTGCCTCTTTTCCAATCAGGCTTCCGTGCGAAACACAGCACAGCTACTGCTCTTATGAAGATTACCGATGATGTGTGTCGGGGGATGGATACAGGACAGGTTAGACTCTTGGTCGCCCTAGACTTCTCCAAGGCATTTGACTTGGTTAATCGCAAACTTTTATTAACTAAACTAAAATTCTATGGCTTTGATCCCGCAGCTGTTCAGTGGTTCTCCAATTACCTCTCAGACAGAACTCAAACGGTGAAGATGGAAAGTACTATATCAGGCGAACTACCTATTACTATGGGAGTCCCCAGGGCAGCTGTCTCGCCCCTCTTTTATTTTCCTTATTTGTAGCTGACTTGCACTCCGTTACTGACAACTCACTCTGTCATATTCATCAATTTGCCGATGATACTCAGGTGTATAGGACCTGCACCCCGGAAAACTTACAATATGGTTTAACTGATCTGAATACGACCCTAAATAAGATCTGTGAGTGGTCTAATAATGGCCTCCTGCTGAATCCCTCTAAATCAGTCGCCCTATGCTTAGGCTCAAATGTACTCCGTAGCCGCATTGTTACAAGTGGTGTTTGTAAAATTTGCATTAATAATGTAGAACTCTGCTTATCGGATAACATAAAGAACCTTGGTGTCTATCTAGATTCATGTCTGAGTTTTGGAGTTCACGTAAACAAAAAAATAGGCATAGCCTATTCTAAACTCAAATCGCTATACAAATTTAAATATTACTTATCGAGTGACATTAAATCGCGCCTTGTTAGCTCTTTAATATTGTGCCACGTGGATTACTGCTCGAGTGTCTACTACAATTTTCTAACTAAAACAATGCAGCATAAAATTCAGAAACTACAAAACTCCTGCCTTAGGTTTACCTATAATATCGATCGCAGACAGCACGTTACACCCATATACAATGATTTGGGTCTACTGAAAATCAAATTCCGTTTTGAGCTTTCGTACTGTAAATTGATTTTTAATGTTGTACAGTTTGGCACACCTGTTTACTTAAATGACTTGTTGGTTAAGCGTGGCGACTCTCATAATGTGGATCTAAGAAACGTTGACAGTTTCACTCTTCCCTTACACAATTCCTCGAAATTCGAAGCTACTTTTGCTTACAATGCGCCAAAACTTTTTAACAAGTATCATACCATATTTACTGAATCTGGGACTTTGGAGTCCTTTGCATTAAGAATGAGATCGACGTTCTTGGATCTGCAGAGAAGTGACAGTTCGCTGCGCTGATCAGGGCTCTGTTGTTACATTTCAATTTTACCTAACTGTAGTTTTTTGCAATTAGTTTCTTTTGTATTAGATTACTTTTAGGAAATACCAGCTTTGCTGTGCTGTATCCTTTTGAAGGTTGTTTGTAAACTTCTTTTCAATAAATGTTATTATTATTATTATTATTAACTTCCAACATGAATTTAAGATCAATGTTTCTTTATTGGACCTTTTCAACTTCCACCCAATCTGAACGGTCCACTTTATTTAAATTTTCTTCAGCAAAATTTGTACGAACTGCTTGAAGAAGTACCACTTAATTTAAGGGAAAATATGTGGTTCAGGTAGGACGGGGCGCCCGCACATTTTTCCCGGCCGGTGCGGGAGTACTTAGACGTCTTTCCACATCGGTGGATTGCAGGGCTCGTAGTGAATTTATCAACAAAAAAGATGTAATTATGTATAGATGCTTTAAAAAATATGAACTATTTATGTACCTTGAAGTTAAAAGTGGAACTGATCTTATTGCATTGTCCCGATTTGAAGATAGTTTTATTGTATTGTCTCCAGCTTGAGCAACAGCGTTTAATAATTGCAGTTGATTCTGTAGTTTTATTTTACACAATTTCTTGTGCTGCTCCCCCTTTGAGTGCTGCAGAATTGATTGAAAACCTCTTTGCAAACAAACTACTTTATCACACACATTACAATATAGGTTATTGTCGTCGTATGCACGGCCCCATTTAGATATTAAGCAGTTGTTACCATCATTCTCCTCTAACCATTTACTGTTAACCCCTTCGCGGCTAAGTGTCCGCAGCGCACGTATCACCGCCCAAACTAGGTTATTATAATGACGCGCACCCGCATTCACGTATCGCATGTATTATTTCCCTACCTATGCTCATTTCAATATGGTTGTCATTATTTGGAGGTGGTCTTACGGAAGGTTTTATATTCGTTTATTGGCTATTTATTTATGGGGGGAGTATATATTTTGCATTTAGTGTATTAGGTGGGAACTGGGAACTACCCAGGCAAATTATTTATGCATTTTTAGCCTATAAAAACGATTCGAAAGATCTAGATTATTCTAAAATATCTTTGTGTAAGTAAGTAGGTGGTGCTTTATGGATTTTGAGCCTATGAAACCGATTGGAAATATCGGAATTATTCTAGAATATAATAATTATATTCTAGAATAATTCCGATATTTCCATTCGTTTCCATAGGCTCAAAATCCATAAAGCACCATAATATAATAATTATATTCTAGAATAATTCCGATATTTCCAATCGCTTTCATAGGCTCAAAATCCATAAAGCACCACCTACTTACTTACACAAAGATATTTTAGAATAATCTAGATCTTTCGAATCGTTTTTATTGTGGGCTTTATTTTATGCATTTTGAGCCTATGAAAGTGATTGTATACTTATGTATATGCTGAATATTTCAAAAAAAGTTTCCGTTAATTTTATTTTGTGAAAGAATTATACTTTTTTGTTGTCTCTTTATTTGTAATAAAACTACATAGTATGCAATGAATTTCATGTTTTTACTCTTTTCCATAAAATACACCAGGAAGAATTCGGTAGGTATCTACAAATTACTAAAAATAACAATAAAAAAATCTAATCGTAATAATGACACAATACGCTAATGATGCATACGGTGGCATCATATCAAATACAAAGCCGTATAACCTAGCCTATAGATGGTAAGAAAATATGATGCATACGGTGGCATCATAGCGCGCAGGCACATGCTTGCGCGCGGAAATTATGATGCACCCGTCTGCACCATAGCCGTGAAGGGGTTAAAATGGCACCTGCCCATTATAAATGCAAGTTATGTATGATTTTATTATAAAAACCATTGAACACGCCTAGAACCCAAAAGTAAAAACTCAAATTACATTTGTCGTTCGCTCCCTTGTCTTTTACTAAACTATCAACGTATGCATGTTCAACTAAAAACGTGTTTTTTATCATATACTTTCGTTTAAGTTCCTAGTTAGTTTCTGTCCAAACCAGTAGCGACGGTAGGTATGTAGGTATCGCATAGAGTTGCTGGTTTGATGTTCTCGGGCTGGGTGGGTCCCGTATAGATTAGTTTTTTTTTCTCATGTTTTTACATTATCTTTTTTGCAAAAAATGCGTGTGTCTGGTGCGAAAGGGCAATTAAGAAGGAGTTTGTTTAAAATGCTTTCGTTTCATAAAGTGCTTTGTTACAAATTGCAACACAATATTTAACACCTGTTCGCAATAGCCAATAGCATCATGCTTTGAAATGTATTAGGATGCTATATTGACTATGGTTTACGAACATGCTCAACGCATCAACTATCATTCGCGCGCCGTGTTCGTGTGCGGCCCGCGGCGGAGTTAAGCTGCGATACCCGTAAAGAAATTTATCTCCTTCTAATGTGTGAAATCCAACATTATTTTATGCACTTCATAAAGGGAGAAATGGAATGATGCGAGAATTATAGCAGGTGGCTTGTAGGCTTGTTTATTTTTATTTTCACCAAATGTTTTCGCTTTTCGCGCGGCAACATTACAAATAAAACCTGTGGTAGTAAATAACCTATCATGGATTTATTTGCCAGAAATCTTCAGAAATTATGAACTTTATGTACCACTCGTTAATAATACAGTAGACTCCGCTTATAACGGACTCTCTAGGGAACCTTATTTGAGTCTATTATAACCGGTGTCCTTTATACGCATACCCGTTGGGAAAAAATGAAGATGATTAGAAAGACGTTTATTAACTCAAATATTTATGTTTGTATAAACTTCTAAAAAGATTAACAGAAATATCAATTCTCAAAAATAGACAAAAATATTGTATGGATGAGTAAATACATAATCACGATTTAAAAAGAGAAATAGAACTGCACGCTGCACGGCTCTGCCACTATGTAATTATAATTTAACCCCGCAAGCGAATTCGCGTTACGGACTAGTCCAGACAAGTCTTCGCGTCTGTTATAACCGGTGATATCCAGTATGGGGTGCTTAAATTTGTCTGTTATATCCGAAGTGTCTGTTATAAAAGGGTCTGTTATAACAAAACATTTTCTATAGGCCTCTTATGAGAGTTTGAACGGACCACTATGGTAAGTACGCTATAGCCGAGTGTCCTTTATAACAGGGTCCGTTAAAGGCGGAGTCTACTGTATGAACTTTTATGAACAGTTGCAATAATTATGAACCTTTACATAAAATATGTACTCGCTACGAGCCCTGGGATTGGCCGTGGAACTGAATTCGCTTGGCCGCCTAGAAGCCCTGACTTAAATCCTCTGGATTTTTCGATGTGTTCCAGAATGAAGGATATGGTTTATAAAGAAGCTGTTGATTCACCTGATGAGCTGTCGCGAAGAATACAAGCGGCTGCCAATGAAATCAAAGGCAATCCAGGGGCATTGTTTAGAACTCGGGGGTCTCTCAGGAAACGCATTGAAAAAGGTATCCAAGTGAATGGTGGACACTTTGAACAACTACTTTAAAATTTAATATTTCCTAATTTTATTTTTCATGTACCTAAGCATTTGCAGTGAATTAAAATTTATTTTGTTAGCAGTACTTAATAAGCGTTTCATTTCTAAGATTTAAACACTATCTGCATTAAGTCGTTTTTTCTTGAAAATGGGCTGGAATATCAAAATGAGACAAGAATACATTATTGTTTAAAAAAGGTTGGTCTTTCAGATTTTGGAGCCGATTTGACGTTAGATGTACATGATAAAAAGTTATGGGTCAATTTATCAAAACAATAGGTTATAAGTAGCGCCCTCTATGGGCAACGTCAAAAATGTTATTGGAATCTTTTTTCTCGTAAGAAAAACCATAGGATTGCAAATTTTCAAGCTGGCAACCTAAGAAATTTCGTAGATATGGCAAAAAATGGAAATAAAAATTTTGACTTTCAACACCCTGTATTTCCTAAACCATCAACATTTAGATAAGGCATGTTCGGGTCAATGGTCATTATTTGACCTGTAGAATCTCCAGTTAACAGATTTCCCATTGTTAATGAAACACCCTGTATAACAAAGAATCGGTGTAGAAATGCAGTGTAGAGTGCGCAAAAATGGGGCAAAATTCAAATTAGAAGCAAGAAATTTGAAGAAGTCTCAAGTATCTACTTTCTGGGAAGTCAAATAACTTGTGATTATTGCGAGTCATAGAGACATAGGTGCATTTTGACTTGTAACACTTTCTGACTGATTGATATTCATAAATCAAATTTTAACATTCAACAAAAACACTTACAGTGGGCGTCATGCTCTCGCTGTCCATCATCTCCTCAACAGTAGGCAAGAAACCCATATCCAGCATTCTATCAGCCTCGTCCAAAACGACGTAACGTGTAGACGCAAATGATATATAACCGCGTTTAACAAAATCGTGCATGCGTCCCGGCGTTGCCACCAATATATGGCAACCCCTTTGAACCTGTGATCGCTGATGATTAGTTGAAGTACCACCGTACGTGACGACCACCTTTATCATAGAATTGTGCGCAAACTTCATCGCCTGTTCGTAAATTTGAATAGACAACTCTCTCGTCGGAGAAACTATAATAACTTGGGGTTGTGCGCAATTTCCATCACAAACTATTTCCTGCTGATCTGACAGGAGATTGTTTATGATCGGCAGAAGAAAAGCGGCCTGTAATATGATTATAAATATTTAAAGTTAAACGGTAGCTGAAACTTACAGTCTTCCCTGAACCTGTTTGGGCACAGGCCATAAGATCTCTTCCCGCCATGATTATAGGTATAGAATGCTTCTGTACAGGCGTCGGTTTAGTATAACCTGATTTTTTTATATTCTCTAATACTAGAGGGCGTAATCCAGCGCTCTCGAATGAAGCAATTGGTTTCGGATAATTTTCTCCGGTGACCTAAATAAAATGACGAATTTAATATAAATTCTAGCAAAATTATCGAATTCATTACATTGATTTCTATGTCGTCGTATTTGACAAAATTAATTCCCGTAGTTATCCCCGCAAACAATTCAGTCTCATCTGAGGTAGGGTCAGGCGGGATATATATTTCCCTTGGTTTTTGCTCCTCATCTTTCCCTTAAAAAAGTTGACTCAAGCAAATTGTGCACAAAGTATACACTCATTTTAATGCATTAAGACGCTCAACAACAAAAGTTTCTTACCATCCCCATTCTTATCAAAGCCTCCGCCTCCTTCACCATCATCATCATCGTTTCGTCCCCTACCACCGCCTCGGCCACCTCTTCCGCCTCCTCTACCACGTCCTCGCCCCCTTCCTCGCCCAAAATCATTTCCGTTTCGTTCCTCGCCATCTTCATTACCACCTCCCCAACCTCCATTATCGTTGCCACCGCCATTTCCCCATCCCCCATCATCATCATTCCTATCGTTATTGCGAAAACCTCCACCACCACCATCACGGCCTCCTCGACCGCCTCGGCCACCCCTGCCCTCACCTCTCCCACCTCTTCCACCGCGGCCACCACGACCTACAAAATTTAAATTCGTCTGTGGTAATATGTAAGCGCAATAAAAATTTATTATTTGAAAAAAAAAATATTTAATCATGTATGTAATAACAGAGTTCGAGTGGTACTGGACCGTTCGAACAACTACTCCTCGGGCAAAACCCTGTCAGGCATTGAATTATAGAACTAAATCCAGATTTTGTGTACTACGAGATCTAATACGGGATGCTACCCCAAACATATGGTTGGGCTTGGGACATCCTTGGATCTCTACGTACTTTCCTGCTCAACTTCTAACAACAGAGAGTTCTTTATATCTAGGGTTCGTTACGTATATTAGGCCGGCTCGAAACAGGCCGAGTTTTATTTTTTTTTTAAATTTCGTTAGTGGCTAGTGTGGAAAAGTTGCGTTTTGGTTTAAAAAATATACTGCAAAAATCCAGTTTCAATCCGACGTCATCTTGATCCGCCACTGGAGACCTGAAAATTGTTTTTTACCCCTAAAACTCAAACTAATTCTGTTCCCTATTTTTAATAATTTTTGTCCATAAAAAAATAATAATTAGTAGTGAAGAGGTAAAAAAAGTCACAACCAGGGGTTGAATTCACCCCTGGTTCATCCCCTACCCTCTAAACAAATTGAAACATTGTAGAAAAACACACCATAACTCCCAATATTTGTACCAATATACGGACTATTTTTAGCTACAGAAATCCGAGACGCCTCACCTACCCTCCCCTTCCCTACCCTCATAAAGAAACAATTATGTCTATCGCCTACTGTTAAGGTCACTTGTTCACTGGTCGTACCACAGGACGTGTCAGCTATTCGGGTCCAATTGGTAAGCAGTTAGCATCTTGCGAGAATCTACCAGTAATTGATACTTTCAAGAAAATTGAAAGTAAATTTTCCACCACAATTGAAAAACGGATTGTTGATGATCTAAGTTCAGACCAGAAATGTTTGTGGGAGATATGTCAAGCAATAAAAAATGGGCATGTTCATGAAGACCTGTCTAGAAGAAGTCCGGGTAAACTCGCCCGTTCAAGATAGCTGACTGTAGCTAACAGAATTTTAAGATTATATACCTATTGTGCCACTAGCGATCCAACCAAAAATCTTAAAACGTTGGCTGTATTTGTTATGAAGGTTTATGCTCCCATGTGGTTTACCATCAAGTCGAAACATCTCTGCCAAAATGGTGCTCAAAACGTATGGAAAACGATTCATTTGTCCAGATATCTGAGCAAAGAATTCAAAGACGTCATTGATCCTGTTATTGAAAGCAACGCTTACTTTAGTAACCCAGAAAATATTCTATTGGCAATTATTGCAGATACTAGCAGAGATATAAGGCAACGAGGAGTCGAAATTATTTTGAAACAGAGGAAAATTCCAATAAAGGACAAGTACATACGTACTTTTCAAGTTCCTTCTATTAATTTTGAAGCCTCTTTTTATACCGAATTGGTTGATTAGGAACTTTTAAACATAACCGAACCCCCTCTAACAAAATCGGCATCTGATGGCGATCTTCAACTGATAATCGACGACGAGAGAATATTTACAGGGCTCGTAGCACAAAACTGGTCACAAAATAGGGAAAAAGTGACCCATTTTATGTAAAAAAGTGTCCAAAAAGTGACCAATTTCAATGAAAATGAAGCACAGAGGTGTTATAAAACTTTTGAATCCGATCTGAGGCAGTAATTAGAGCTCCAGCTCACCATATACGCTATCCCCACGCTTTTGGTGTCGCATTTTTGTTTCATTATTGAAAGATTTTACATCTACCGGGAGATAAGAAGTTTCACTTCAAAAATTCTCTAATAATAATAATAATAATAATGGTAACTCCTCGGGTAACTTCAACGCTAGTGAAATGATAACTTTAAATACATATTACTTTAGGAACGTACCTACAAAACATTCCAGCTTATGCTGAAACAGAATACTTTTGGAATGCACTTTTATCCTTGTCTAATCACGTGATCAGCGGCGGCTCCTTAATAAGTGCGCTTGTGCGCTCACACTCCCTACAAAAATATGGTTTTAAACTTTAAACTATGGTTTAAACTTTTTTGATAATTATAAACTAATAAGTTTAAAACTTTTTGAATCTCTGCCGCAATATATATTAATTATTATGCAAGATAATAAATAGCACGTGCTCTAAGCATCCCACGTCGTCTTTCAAAATGCCTACCACACACGCAACCAGCCGCCCGAGTACTGAGGTGCGGCAGTCTAAGGCAAATGCATATTCGATATGGGAGCGAGATCGGCGCGACTCGGGAAAATTTCGTCGTATGTGCTTTTAGGTGGAAGAATTATATGTAGCTCGTCTGGGAGCGCTGTTTGAGCACAAACTTACTGTTGGGCGAAGCACGGGACGCGGGAGTTTGTACTTCTGCGGCAGTGTTTATTGTTTTTGTTTACCATATTTGGGTCTGAGATAGCTCGTTGCTTTGCTTATAACGTGAGTAATTAGCTGCATTACCGTAATTATTTTTAAATATTGAAATTTCCAATACTTAACATGGCTAAAGGTAGTGGTTTGATTAAAGTCAACACTTAAACATTGTGGAGAGAACTTTAACAAAGTGGTCGCCTGATTTTTGCAATTTTCAAAATTAGTATTGTGTTGTAATACTCCATTTTATCCAAATATACTTTTGACGAAAAACTTGAAAATTTGAAATAGACATCCTAAGCCTGTGCGAAGTATCAAATGCTTTTCGAAAGGTCGCGGTAAAAGTTGTGTGCGAAAGTTTAACCTTTTGGATTTGGGATTTTCGTTATATATTGCGGTGAGTGAAATTTCTTGTTTGAAAATGTTTGAAAATGGCTTCTAAAGCACTTCAGTTAAAAAAAACTACGGGGGAGAAACTGCCAGACTCCCCTGTGCGGTGATTTTATTCTAGAGCACTGCCAAGTTCTAAAGTCAGGAGCCACCACTGCACGTGACAAGCAATATGTTTCACTCTTCCCATAATTTATTAAATGACGAAAACGAACAACTTGTAGTGACTTTAAAAATGCAGTATTAAAGTCACAAAATCATTAAAAAAGTGACTTGGGTGACTAAATTTTGAAATTGGTGACATTTAGTGACCAGTCTTGAAAATAGTGACAAAAT
The DNA here is from genome assembly GCA_963966045.1 of Xestobium rufovillosum. Classification (NCBI taxonomy): domain Eukaryota; kingdom Metazoa; phylum Arthropoda; class Insecta; order Coleoptera; family Ptinidae; genus Xestobium; species Xestobium rufovillosum. The sequence continues at coordinate 7,059,722 of OZ014495.1, read as the reverse complement.
ACTTAAAAAGTGACCCGCTACGAGCCCTGTATTTATAGACAAAATCCCAAAATTACCTTGTCATACTCAAGCAGTTGAAAGAGGCGTAAAACTCGTGACAGAAGCTTCATCTGCGGTTTTTGGATTTACTGCCAGGGATGGTTTTGTGCGTTCCAGGGTTCAATTCCGGATGGTAATACCGGATTTTGAAACGAAATCTAAATTTGCTGTGTAATAATAAAGTGAAATTATGACAAGAAACTAAGAAAAACTGAAAAATGTTAGGGTAATGGAGGGAGGGTTGGGGGTGGAACTCGACAAGCAGCCACCTCTTCGTGGTGAGTTCCGGGTTGTTTTGACATTTTATTTCAAAACAAGCAGAGAGCCGCTACTTTTTTAATTATTTCCTTTTTGTCATTTTCAAATTATATATGGCCCCAGTGGCAAATGAAGACGTCGTCCAAAATCGAAAAGCTTTTGCACACTTCATTTTTATTGCAAAATGCAACTTTTCCGCACTAGCCACTTTAAGATTTCCAAAATTGAATTTTTCGACCCGGCCTAATGTATATCCAAGTTTCACTGTAATTCAGTGGCAACCAAAAGTGAACTTTCAGAATATTTCCTGGACTTTATAAATCCGAATTTTTAAGAAATAAACATTATAATTTCTAAGTAACATTATGTTTGGTAGAATACATCATGTCTTTATGATCATAAACTGCTAAAAAAGAAAACAGATGTTCCCTTAATTCTTTTTGCACTTCACTCAAATACTAAACCCTAAACAAGGGGAACAGACATAAATTACCAAAGCTGAAAATGTACTACCTACCCAGAATAAGTAATAAACAAGGTTTGAAACTTTAATTGCCTAAATTTATTACCCAAGGGTGGAAACCACTTTGTCCCTTTTTGGATAAGAGGCTTAAATAATAAATATTTTAAAACCTAAATTTCCTTGACCTACTAGAGCAGGTAGTTTCTAACATTTTTATACACAGTCAAAAAATCAGCAGATTTTGTCCTAATGGTTTCATTGGTAAGCTGAAAAGTTTAAAGGCGTAAAACAGTGCTGTTTTTAAAATTCAGCAGGTCTGAGATGGCTTGAGAGCGTTAAAATTTTGAAACTGTTAAATTTTAAGTAGATGTGTTTATTTTCTAATTTTCCAAGGAGAACATGCTCAAATTTAAACTAAGTGTTGCTGTAATTCAATAAGGTTGTTCCAATGAAAGTCACATTTCCTTGGATTTTAGAAAACTAAGCTGTTTAAACGTCGAACTTATCGATAAAATCCAAAGACGAAAACTTTTCATTTTTTAACGCAGTTCCTATTTCTGAAATATCTGTGCTTCTTCAAAACATTCTTTGAACAACGGCAAACTAATAGAACCGTTCAAACAACTACCCCTCCAGGCATTGAATTACAGAACGACTCTGTCAGCGTAGATTTCCAAATCAAATCATAGCGCAAAAAGTACACTTACCACCTCGGCCTCTTCTTTCATTTCCCGAATCGCCTCCGGCACCCCAACCACCTGAATCGTTGTCTGCATTATCGTCCCAACCTAAGTAACCCAGATAATAATTAGCGCCGTCATGTCGGACAAAAAAAAATTATGTGCTTACCGCCATTTGAGTTCCCACCGGGTCTGCTAAAACTTGGTTTCGGTGTGAAACCTCTTCCTCTTCCAAAAGCTCTTCCACCGTCCTCGGACCCATAATTCTGGACACCGCACAAAATTAAAACAAAATCATTTTAATAAAACAACTTACATTGGCAACGGGTACAGTTGGTGATGGATCATCCCAGTCGTCATCCATTTCTATTTTATGTTGTTTGGTATTCTAAAAACAGAAAGGGAACAATGGATCCAACCGCCGCTTAGGTTAACACGTGCATATTTATTTGTTTTAAATAATACTTATTTTATCTTAATTGTAATTAAAACTTACTTGTAACGACTGAAAAGTAGATTGCAATCTACTTCTTAAAGTATTAAAAGCTTGATAAGCTTTTTAAAAACGTAGTTAGCCCAAGCCGGGCAGATTGCAGATTCACAAACCAGAAAATCGAGGGAAAGGACAGGCACAAGCACGGCATTGAATGCGCACGCAATATAATTCTCAAGTCTCAAGGACAAACAGAAATCAGTTGCTTGATTGGCTGAAATCGTAAATAATTTCATACTGCAAAATTGGTGGTAAAATCCACTGATTTTATAAATATAAAATCACTGGTAAAATCAAGAAAGTGATAAAGCATAGAAAAGTTCAGAGGTTTTTAAATACCTAATAAACGCAGTATAAATGTTTTGGAAAATTTGTCAGATAATTGGTGGTTTGGGCGTTTGGGAACAAGCAGGGTTTTTATAAAGAGTGATTTTTTGAGTAGTCAAAAAGAATTGTTTTTTGTCCTCTTTGTAACCCAAACCGGAGACATACTGTATTTTTTTATAATATAATACACATTTCATTAAAATTTTGATGACTTACCATGGGAAATGAAAACGCAAACATGGCATTCCTATGTTAGGTACGCTGATCGGACGACTTCAAAAATTTAAAATAACAATACCCCGTGGCCTGTGAATAAAATGTGAGTGAAGTCAACCAAAGCATGTTGGTGCATATCGAATTAATATATCCTCATCTTGGAATCATGTGTTAAGACCGTATCAAATAGCGCGTTTCAAATAACGCGTACTTAACATATTCTTATTTCATTTTGAAGAAATTAAGTTTTAAATATAAAAAGAGAAAGATCAGAAATATGTATTGAATAATCAGAGGCGCCGGAACTTCAAAATGAATGAAGTTACAAAATATGCATGGGGTTTAATCTTTAATATACAATTTACGGAAAACAAATTATTATCGGTAAAAAATTCTGCTTCCCCCAAAGTCTCCAGAAACTTAATTGACGTGAAAAGTTTATCGTCACAAACGTCAGATTTTCATTCCAAACAAAACAAATGTCGCGTGGTTCTGACATCTGTCTGTGTCACTTACAAAACACTTAACCAGACTTTTGTAATATAATTATAGTACGTATAGTTTTGCAATATAGGTACTGTTTGTTGTTATTTCAAATTAATATAAAATGCTTGCATAAAACCCTTTAAAAGGGACATCAACATGTTTTCATAATTAAAACTTAAAACTGAAAAAAAACTACTTCAAATAACCTTCTTTAAATTTTTTTATAAGTGTCAAACTTATTTTGCAAATAGAAACCCTGGTTTCTTTCCTTGTCATTTGATTGAGAAATATGAATTTTTATTGTAGTGTATTGTCTAAATATTTTATATTTATTACATTATTTTGTTTTACTACAGTGTTTAATACATTATCCTAAGTACAGAAAATACATTATTTATTGCATTCCTATTCCTTAATCTCATATTCTTCATATCTTTTACGATTTCCCGATTCCCTAGATTTTGAATCTCGCCGCAACATATTCAAAGCGGTTGTACGTATACCTACATAAGGTCGTTTATTCAGGACATAAGTGCTTCCGTCATACGTCAGATTTTAATTCCAAACAAAACAAAAGCACGTGCCATTTGACGTTTATCGATATTATTTACAACGTCATAAACTAGTTTTTGCAATATAATTCTGGAAGTTTTGCAGTGAAAACAGTTTATTTTCAATTTGTGTGTTGGGCTTACGTGGAAAAACTTGAAAACGACTAAAATTATATTTCGGAGGTTAGGTTAAAACGTCAGAAAGCACGTGGCTCTGTTTTGTTTGGAATGAAAATCTGACGTTTGTGACGCGCCACTTAGGTCCCTAATTGGAAATCCCTCTTCGCGTGACGTCATGCGTAAAAGCAGACGCATTAAGAACCCTGATGGCCTGATGCTCAGTACGTAGTACAGTAGCTCAGTTGCTTTGCTTTCTGACGGCAACACCAAATTGTGCTCGAAAAATTGTTATACCTTGTCCATTTAACGAACTTTCAACGATTTTCAGTTCTATTAGTAATACAGCCGCAGTTTTCCCTTTGGATTTACTGGAACTGAACTTAGTGAATAGTTAAACACGTCACTCAATTTTTAAATTAAAGGAAGACAAGTCGACGGGTGAGGTGAAATGAAAGATAATGCAGAGCAGAGTGCATTTCAATTATACCTCTGGTCAAATTCCGTATTCCCCATTCCGTCTTCCGTGAAATTTAGCTAGACGAGGCGGTCATTTATATCCCAACTAGGTTTTGCCAATGCAATGTTTCAGCGTGCTTTTCTGCTTTTATTCCCTTGTTTTCATTAGTAATCGCGGATTTTCTTTAAACAAATACCTTTCGTGACGGACCACCAGACACAACACACGGAATGCAAAATTCTGTAAATTACAAGCTTTAGAAGAAAAAAGAAAAATTATCTGCTTGGATTCGAATAAAAACTCCTTGCGCGTCTTAAAACTGACCGTGTTTTTCGATACTGCGCCAAGCATTTTGCTTGTATAGGGTGAAGTTTAACAGTCTATTAAAGCGCGTGAAAGTGGCCCTACTACGCAAAACCTAGTTGGGATATAGATTAGCGCCCAGACAATACACCGCAGTGGCGTATCTGGTATCTACGGCCCGGAAAATTTATTTATTTATTTATTTTTAAGCAAAAGAATTTTGAAAAATTTGGTTGAATGAGGAAAAGTTGTTGTGGCTCACTAGTCATTAGTGTTTTTCACGTCCACAAGGATTATAATACAATGATGTACATCATTATACAGTGTTCATTCGAGAATGAAATCAAAACTCAAAAGAAACTAACGGAGTAAACAGAGGCACATTCATGCCAACGTACGGCAAACAAAACCCACTGAATACAAATCAGTGACATCATCATAAGGTTCTCAGTCCGAAGACTGGTTGGACGCGTACCTCCATTCTTTTCTATCCTGAGCTAACCTACGCATTTCCCTAAAAGTAGAACATCCTACATCCCTAACTATTTGAGAGCAGTAGTCTAATCTAGGCCTACCCCTACCTCTTTTTATTCCTATCTCTGACTCTAGTATGTCACGAACTATTCCTTCGTGTCTTAGAAGGTGTCCTACCATCCTATCTCTCCTACTCTTTATTGTTTTCCATACCTTTCGCTTTTCCCCAACTCTTTCTAATACTTCCCTATTGCTAACCTTATCTATCCACGGTATCTTCATCATGCGTCTGTAGCACCACATTTCAAACGCTTCTACTCTTTTTCTATCCGCTTCTCCTATTGTCCAAGTTTCGCACCCGTATAATGCCGTACTCCATACATACGACGTTAAGAGTCTCTTCCTAGTCTCTATATTAACCGTTCTCGAGCATAACAGTTGTTTCTTTTTGTTAAACGCAACTCGGCCCTGCGCCATTCTTTGTTTTATATCTTTAGTGCTCCTACCGTCTTGAGTTATTTTACTTCCTAAGTAGCAGAAATCCGCGACCTCCTCTATCTTCTCATTTCCAATTTGTATTTCCATTTTAGTTCTATTTTCACATCAGTGACAGCATGACTTTTATTAATAGAACAAAGAAGGCAAAATCAGTAGAAAATAATTGTAAGATAGGAGAGAGAGAAAGTCATTATTCAAGATTTTCTCCCAACTCGACAATATTCCACAATAATATGTATTCCACAAGACTATTATTTGAAATTCCACAATAATTGTGGAATTCCGGAACGATTGGCAACACTGATCATATAATTACTTTGACAGTTACGTAATTTTTCGTTTCATTGCGCATACGTGGGTAGGGCATTCTGGGATTAGCACAATCTGCCGAACTGCGGTTTCCATCTTTTTGTTGCTGGGAAAAAACGTGAAAAATGTCTCTGCTTTCTGTTCGCTTAGCCGCCTCCGTGGCAAGGCGGTTACCAAATAGTGTTTCACAGGTAAAAATGTATAGTGCTTTATTAATAATGTGGAAATTTCGTGTCAATTAGGAAATGTGTCTGAAGTTCTTGATCGGCAAACGTGTGACATAATAAAAATTATATTTTTTCTCCAAGAGGAATTTCTTGCATGTATTGAGGAAATAGCTAAACAAATTTAGAACACATTTGGTAGATAATTTAATTGTTGTCTGAGCATTTACAATTTTATTTTAAGTTATATCATGTGTTATGTAACCTGTCAGAGTACAAAATGTCACTTGAGAATCTAATCAATTTTGTCTTTTTTTACTGCTTTGTACATTCTGGCGTTTCCAACAGCAAATTGCGAATATAGCAGGCCCAGCAGCTGTAATTGCTATCCGCAAACTTCACGTATCATCGGTAAACCATGGGGCTGAAATCAGTTCCATCTTGGAAGAACGTATTTTGGGAGCTGCCCCCAAAGCCAACTTAGACGAAACGGGGCGTGTGTTAAGTATTGGTGATGGCATTGCCCGTGTATATGGGCTGAAGAACATCCAGGCCGATGAGATGGTGGAATTTTCTTCCGGTTTAAAGGTGAATATTCGACTTTGCATTTTGTATTGCCGAACGTTTTATTGGGGGTTCTATGTAGGGTATGGCCTTGAATTTAGAACCCGACAATGTTGGTGTGGTAGTATTTGGTAATGACAAACTTATCAAGGAAGGAGATATCGTCAAACGTACTGGTGCTATTGTTGACGTACCTGTAGGTTTAGAACTTCTAGGCCGTGTAGTAGATGCTTTGGGTAACCCTATTGATGGAAAGGGTCCTCTTAATACTAAATTACGTTTCCGTATTGGTACTAAAGCCCCTGGCATCATCCCACGTATTTCAGTAAAGGAACCCATGCAGACTGGTATTAAAGCTGTAGATTCGCTTGTACCAATTGGTCGTGGACAACGTGAACTGATTATTGGTGACCGTCAAACTGGGTAATTATTTCTTTTAAGTAGTTAAGACCTGACCTCCATACAGTAATCAATTGAATTTATTAGTAAAACTGCACTTGCTATTGATACCATCATCAACCAGAAGCGATTCAACGATGCTGATGACGAAAAGAAGAAGCTGTATTGCATCTACGTAGCTATCGGCCAGAAGAGATCCACTGTAGCTCAGCTTCTTAAACGTTTGACAGACACTGGTGCAATTAAATATACAATCATCGTGTCTGCTACTGCTTCTGATGCTGCTCCCCTGCAGTATCTTGCCCCATACTCTGGCTGTGCCATGGGTGAATTTTTCAGAGACAGTGGCAAGCACGCTCTCATCATTTATGACGATTTGTCGAAACAGGCTGTTGCCTATCGTCAAGTAAGAAATTTCAAAATTCCGTGAAACTCCGAGACTTATGAATGTTTGCTTAGATGTCTCTATTGCTGAGACGTCCACCAGGTCGTGAGGCCTACCCAGGAGACGTATTCTATCTCCACTCTCGTCTCTTGGAACGTGCGGCCAAGATGTCCGACGCTCACGGAGGTGGCTCCCTCACTGCCTTACCCGTTATTGAGACCCAAGCTGGTGACGTATCGGCTTACATTCCAACCAACGTAATCTCAATTACTGACGGACAGATCTTCTTGGAAACTGAGTTGTTCTACAAGGGTATCCGACCTGCCATCAATGTCGGCTTATCTGTATCGCGTGTAGGTTCAGCGGCTCAGACCAAGGCCATGAAGCAGGTAAGAAACTTGCGCTTTTTATTAAGTGTATATTTCATGGCGTGTGTTTTGGTAGGTGGCTGGTTCTATGAAATTGGAATTGGCGCAGTACCGCGAGGTAGCTGCTTTTGCCCAGTTCGGTTCTGATTTGGATGCTGCCACGCAACAGCTTTTGAACAGAGGTGTGCGTCTTACTGAATTGTTGAAGCAGGGACAGTATGTGCCCATGGCCATTGAAGAACAGGTGGCTATTATCTACTGTGGAGTCAGAGGCCATCTTGACAAAGTCGAACCTAGCAAGATCACGAAATTCGAGAAAGAGTTCTCCCAGCACATCAAGTAAGTTAAATAACAGCTCTTGTTCTTGCAGGATATACATTGACGGCTGTTTCAGGACAACCCAACAATCGCTCTTGAGTACCATTGCAAAGGACGGCCAAATTTCGCCTGAATCCGATAAGCAACTGAAAAAGGTTGTAACAGATTTTATCTCTGCGTGGTCAGGTTAAGAACGTACAGAACCTGGTAATTAAGTTACTGTTTTTAACCGGCAATTTCAGTTCCGTTCGCTATAAAATTTAGTAATCGTTACTGTATGAAATTGTCGATCGAAAATGTAAAACAATTTTTAGGGTAAGTCTAAATAGCGTTTACAAAAATACATGTTAGCAAAAGAAAGTACTTTACTGGTCCTTCATTTTTATTTGTTCGAATTGAAAATTGTACAGCATTTTTTTTTCTTCGTTTTTATTGTTTTATTTGTAATTCTTGCTAAGTGAATAATATACGATTACCGATATTTGTTTGTTGCTTTTTTCTGGTAGTTTTTCTGTGAAGGTTTTGGCTGTTTATTTTGTAATAAAGTGTTAATTTACACGTTTCTTCAATTTTCATTTACACTACAATTATTTCTTTATGTCCAATCGGAAGCCAAAAAATCCAGGCTGACAGGCGCCAAGCAAAAAACTACTTTAGTAAGAAAGAATAATATACACAAATAAAGTTAAGACGTCAAGATTTATTCATATTTTTCAAAGCATTACTGAGTTATCGTTAATTATTGTTACAAAAACCGATTGGTTGCCACCTGCATAATCATAAACACAAAGTGTTTAGAATTCTCTATTGCAAAATGCAATTATTATCTTTTATTGCTGACCACAATTGAACAGCTGTTGTTAAAGTCTTGTTCTTTAATGATTATTGGCGTTTTCCTTAACGGTTATCGCTTTTATAAGGAAGCAGAGATATTTGGTTGCTAGAAGATAAGTTAGGATTTAGGTGAAGTAGAGGAACCCGGGAGGTCATTCTAGCTCTACGCATAATAATAGAAAAGGGAAAGAGCGCCTATACAGGGTTACAACTAATTCGAGGGCCACTATGGGAATATTTGAAACCGTAATACATCCATGGTTGGTCAAATAGGATAAAAGTTGCGTAATTATGGGGACATCTCACACACATTTACAGATCTCGAAAATATTTCATGGATCACTAGATATAACAAGAAATGTGAAATTTGACGATTTCTTTAATCTTAAATATCTTTTTTGCTATTAGAGATAGTGATCTGAAATTTTGTACCGTTGCATAAGCAAATATTCTGCATCTAATAGTAGTCATATAATCTTCCTAAGCCTCCTAGTTTCTTCAGGGTGATAGTCAACTTTTGTTTTTCTTATGGGCGCCATATTGGTTTTTATTCATATTAAATAGACAGAAAAAATCTGAATACCATGATACCAAACACATTATAAAAACTTTGAAGAAAAAATGCATATTAATAGATGCATATTAATAGATGTGATGCTAATAAAAATTGGCTATTATTTAAAGGGGCGGTAATATATTACAGTTTTGGTCAGTGTGAAAATACAAATTGTATGTTCAATAGCAGATTGAGCGGCAAAATATGAGCAGTAAAAAAAGTGGAAACGAGGAGTAACATATCTTCAAATGAGTAGCTCAATAAATATTTGAATGCGTGAAAATTCAATTGGGCAGTAAAATGAATGAAGGGGCAGTAACGCGTGAGCAGGCAAGAAATCAGAAAGGGGCTGTTAGAAATCGTGGGACAAGTAGTTCTATAAATACTTGCGTAGTACAAAATATGATCGGCCTGTTAAATGATACATACATATAATGTTTATTTAAATTAGGCAGCGAAATAAAAAATAACAATTAACAATAATGTAGATATTAAGAAAAAAAATTAAATTTATTGCACCATTAAAATTATTCAATGCTAACGACTGAGACTTACAACGCTCCGCTCGCTTCGCTTCGCTCCGCTTGACCTTAACCTGACAAAGTGTCAGTTGTAAGCGTTTATAATGTTATTTTCTTCAAAGGTGCGCATTTTCATGTGAATAATATTTGAAAAGAATAATATAAACGCTAACGACTGGCACTTTTTAATATAAAAGTCTGTCAGGTTAAGGTCAAGTGGAGCGAAGCGAGTGGAGCTTTGTAAGTTTCAGTCGTTAGCATCCAAATGATGCATTATCCGATGCAGCATTACAAAAATGCTTTGTGGTGCAATGCGGTGCAATAGAAGACGCAAAGGGATGAAGCAAAATTAATATTTTTTTTACCTGTGAGGTTCTGAGTTCAGTATTTTTAAACATTTCTATGGAAAAACGGGGAGGGATGCGTTGAATAAATTTAATGGTGCAATGATAGTGTAATAGATCCAAGCACTCGCAACTCAGTGATAAGGTAATGAGCGAAACGACCTAATATTTATAGGCAAATCTCTTCCAATTGGCCGCCCGCTGTGCACTGTCACTTAAGCTGCGCCCCTTTTAACGGAAGTGTGCCGCTCTTTTCAATGAAAACGACGTTCGATTTTGCCAAACGTCGATAACTGGCGAACTATTTATCTAACTGCCCATTAAATCATTTTACAACTCAAATAATAATTGCACTGGACATTTATTTAATCTGCCGCTCGAGTAAGTTTTGAACTGCCGTTGTAGGATTAAATAACCGACCAAATTCTTTTATGTTGCTGGCCACGTTCTACTGTCACATTAAGTTAATTACCGCCAAAAAAGTTTAATACCGCCCGCGTGAATTTTTAACTGCCCGATGAAACTGCCTGCATGTTAAAACAACCGCCGAAATAATTACTTCCCGTAAAAATTTCGTTTGCAAAAAAATTATTTTCATCGTAAGAGATGTCAACTGATAACAAAAAGCAGTGTAATTGTCAAAATTCCAAAGCCAAGTTGAAAAAATGAAAAATATCATTTTATCTATTAATATGCATTTTTTCTTCAAAGTTTTTATAATGTGTTTGGTACCATTGTATTCAGAGTTTTTCTGTCTATTTAATGCGATTAAAAACCAATATGGCGCCCACAAGGAAAACAAAAGTTTATTATCACCCTGCAGAAACTAGTAGGCTTGGAAAGATTATGTGACCACTGTTAGATGCAGAATATTTGCTTATGCAACGGTACCAAATTTCAGATCACTATTTCTAATAGCAAAAAAAATATTTAAGATTAAAGAAATCTGCAAATTTCACATTTCTTGTTATATCTAGTGATCCGTGAAATATTTTCGAGATCTGTCAATGTGTGTGAGATGTCCCCATAATTACGCAACTTTTATCCCATTTGATCAACCTTGTATGTATTACGGTTTAAAATATTCCCATAGTGGCCCTTGAATTAGTTGTAACCCTGTAATAGGATTTATAGATTTAGAAAAAGCCTTCAACAACGTAAAACGGGGGAAAATGTTCAAAGTGCTCAGAAAGGTGGGGATGGAATATAGGGACAGAAGAATAATACACAATGTATACAGAGCAAAAGGCAGTTCTAGAATTTGAACAGGAACGAAGAGAAGTAGATATCCAAAAGGAAGTGAGACAGGAATGTGTATTGTCATCTCTAGTTTTCAACTTATACAGGGTGATTCGTTAGCCTCTTTACAAACTTTGGCAAAGGGAAGAGTAGATGCAATTTCATGAGAAAAATGTCCCATTAGTATAGGTCCCTAGGATATGCAGATGATTTAGTCATCACAGTCGAGGGAAGATTTAGCAGTACGATTAGGGAACGTATGCAAATGGCCCTGAGTATTGTAGCAGCTTGGACTGAAAAGGAAGGCTTGACCATTAGTCCAGATAAAACAACAATAGTTCCATTTACGCGAAAGAGAAACATAGAGGCTCTTGGACCTCTATATCTCCGTGGTAGAAAGATCTCATTGTCAAGGGAGGTCAAGTATCTGGGGGTTATACTGGACTCAACACTTACCTGGAACCAACAAATCGATAGAATAGTTAGAAAGTCGGAAACTACTCTTGCAGTAGTTAGGCGAACATATAACAAAAAATGGGGTCTAAGGCCAGGAATGGTGCACTGGCTGTACACCAGAGTGGTCAGACCAGCAATAATGCAGCTTTGTCATGGTGGTCCAAAGTCAAACAGGTAACTACTAGGCTAAGGCTAAGCAAAATTCAGAGGCTTACCTGCCTAGGGATAACAGGGGCGATGCGAACTTCGCCAACTGCAGCCATAGAGACTCTTCTGGACCTTCCCCTTCTCCACTTCGTAATACAGGGGAAGGCGAGACTGGCACTATACAGACTGCAAAACTCTTTTTACCGTGTCCGTCTGGGTACAGAGCATACTAGCATTATTGAGGACATAAAGGATCCCATGCTTGACATGAGGACGGATTACATGGTCCCCAAGAACACCGCACAACCACTTTTTCAGGTCACAATCGATGACCCTAGAGTGGAGAACCGAACTCTGAACAGCATACCGTCCGGCAGTCTGATCTGGTACACCGACGATTCTAAGACCGACACAGGTGCTGGGTCAGGACTGTTTGGAGATAAACCAAGAGTGAAACTCAGCTCCTCTCTGGGCAAATATGCCTCTGTCTTTCAAGCAGAGGTCTACGCGATACTACAATGTGCGCGGGAAAACATTAAGAGGGGCTACAAAAATCAGCGGATCTTTATCTTATCAGTCAGCCAGGCAGCTTTGAAGGCTCTTATGAGCCCAAAGATGTCTTCCAGACTGTTGTGGGAATGCTTCGAGCAACTTAATATCCTAGCCATGCGGAACGCAGTGAGACTGCTTTGGATTCGAGGTCACTGTGGGCTGATAGGGAACGAGGAAGCCGATAAACTAGCAAAGCGGGGCTCCAACGATCCTTTCGTTGGACCGGAACCTGCCCTAGACATAACTAAGAGTGCAGTCAGACACCAAGTAAATGGATGGATTCGCGCTCAACATCACAATTACTGGAACGTGATTCCAGGACACAGGCACAGCAAGTCGTATATAAAGGGACCTTGCAGGAAAAGATGCTCAGAACTACTTTGCCTTAGTAGGATGCAAATTAGAATCGTAACAGGCTTCCTAACGGGACACACGACCATTAAAGAACACCTGTGGAAGATTGGCAAATATTACGGAGACCTTAACTACCGCTTGTGTAATAAGGAATGGAAGAATTTTCCACGCATTCAATGTTTGACTTGTACCGTTTGGTCCAAGGCACCAAGATCATGGAATTGGTGTGACTTGAATTTAGGGTGAGCACAATAAGCCCATTTTGTGGCTGCAGTGCATCTGAGCCTTCGGGCAGGCAGGCCCTAAGGGGAGAAAAAAAAAAGATCCGATTTTCTTTTGATCAGAAGTTCTAGTGTTTTAAAGTTTTTAAAGACTAAAAACTTAGTACGCATGATTTAAGATTTAATAATATCAACCAAAAAGTAAAGTTTTTTTTGTGTCATTGTGCTTTGCCAGTTACCTACATTTGTCACATCAGTTTGTCGTTTTATCACTTTAAATTTGCATTCCTCAAAAAAACCTAAGAAATTGTAATGTGTCTACGGACTGTCGTTGATTGAGATGTCGGCTCTTCCTATCATTGCGAAGCAGAATTCGCCAAGCGTCGGATTGTTCATCCGCCCATAGGGAACGTGAGCTGGGATTAGACCGTCGTGAGACAGGTTAGTTTTACCCTACTGATGACCGGTCGTTGCGATAGTAATCCTGCTCAGTACGAGAGGAACCGCAGGTTCGGACATCTCAATCAACGGGACTGTGCAATGGAAATGCTCGTCAAGCAGTGAGGGAATACCGAATTAGATTTCCTGATAGACGCCAACCGGCACATTCCGTGTTCAGCACATCATTTAGGAGATTGCGCATGACTGGCAATGCGGGTCCTCAAAGATCCATTCATCTGCATGAAATTAACGTCCAAGATGAAGAAAACGTTATCGATGCTGTAATAGACAATTCTGCAATTAGCTTCAGACGTGTGGCAAGTAATTTAAGGCTCTCAGAAAGTTTATCATCGTCGGAACAGACTAGCAGTGCAGCCTGGAGATGCTCAGCAGTTTTGTCATTGGATTTTGCAATTACACGCCCAAGATAATCTTATTTCTAGAGTTTTATGGTCAGATGAGCGCACTTTCTCTAAAGATGAGATTAATAAATTTCGTAATGACCATGTTTGGTCCTTGGACAATCCACATGAGTCATCACGGAATATTCAGCAGAGATTTAGTGTAAATGTTTGGGGTGGTTTAGTTAATAACGCATTACTGCCCTTAAACGAATGTAAAGGAAACCTTAATGCAGGAATATACCACGAATTTTTAGACAACACACTTTGATTTTCTGTTAGACAACATATTATGTGATGGCAGCAGAATAGGGCTTCGCCTCACTGAGGAAGGCAAGTAATCCAATGGCTAAATATTTATTTCCCAATCAAGTGGATTGGTAATGGAGGACCGACACCATGGCCACCCAGAGCTCCTGATCTAACTCCTTGTGATTTTTATGGGGTGATTCTTCATCTATCCTTTGCCAAAGTTTATAAAGAGGCTAACGAATCACCCTGTATATCGAAGATGCGATTAATATTGTTAAGGATAGAACAGCCTCAGGGATTAATGTACAGGGCCAAACTATTAACATGCTCAGATTCGCGGATGATATAGCAGTATTAGCATCCAGCAACGAAGAATAATGAAGGGCTTTGAACGAAATGGATGCAGTTTTGACAGAGAGCTACGACATGAAAATCAATGGAAAGAAAACCAATATTTTGGTATGTAGGGGACGTGAAAATAGGACTAAAACCAAAATGCAAATGGGAAATGAAAAGATAGAGGAAGCCCCAGATTTCTGCTATTTGGGAAGTCAAATAACTCCGAGACGGTAAGAGTATTAAAGATATAAAACAAAGAATAGCGCAGGGCCGAGTTGTGTTTAATAAAAAGAAACAATCGTTATGCTCCGAAAAGGAGCATAAATAGGATAATTTATAATTATGCATTTGTTGAGTTAAGACTTGACGTCAGTAATAAGTGCGACCATTTGGTCAGTTTAGAATTCATATAATCACTTTACACTGGTATTTATATTAAAATGAATTTATAATTGTTTGTGTTGCAAAGGATCTTAAAAATGTGACTACCTCTCCCAAGTGCTAAACACCCTGTGTTTCCAGTCAACGGTCTGTCCGGAAAGTAACCTATTGAAATAAATTAGACTAAATTATGATTTATCGGATTTCCTAATAATGGAGATTGCAATAACAAAGACTAAAATTAGCTAACTCAATTACTGGTGAAGATTCAGCATTTGCTAATAAGATAGCACAAAATAATTTACATTATAAACTAGAACATTCTCCGAGATCTCACCGCTCGAAGGGAGAACTTTTTGTATTTCTCTTATATTTTGGGAAAACCCTTTTTATCTTTATTAAGAGAAAATCTGAAGGTGGTTGGGGCAGCACAAGAAGAAAAATTCTACTTAAGCTGCCGACGCTACCGAAAGATTTCACAATATTAGCAACTTGAGGATGCTATTTAGATTGTTATGCAAAACGTTGTTCTTGCAAGAAACTGAATGTAAGTGTATCACAGGTACCAAGAAATGCAAGAACGCACTCCCATTTCACATTAGAAAATCCTGGGCACTTGCAAATATTGAGCTCCACAGTGGGGATTGGGTAAAGAGACGCTAGGTAATTGATACGATTTGCTATTTTGAAAAGGTATCTGCTGTAAACGAATAAATCAAAACGACTAAAGTTAAGAATTATTTTAATACGAAAAATTACTTAATCCAAAAAAATGAACAATACATCGAAATTACATCTTCTTCTGTTGTTCTTTTTTAGCAGCTTCCTCTGCGGCCTCAGATTTTTCAAATGCTTTTATCAAAGCTTCAACTTCCTTACTTTTTAAAATATGAATTACGGTTTTGTTATTCACACGGCAGAGGGTGGCCATCTCGACTGATATAAATCATGGAAATAAAGTGGAAATCTATATTAATCAATAAATACCTACCTTTCTCTGATGTAAGTTTGGTCATGTCGAGAGTCTTACTTAAAACTTTTACCGCAAGAGCTTTAGCATCTTTTAGAGTCATATCACCTTCTTTATATTCTTGCTTTAAACTTGAAATGGCAGCCTGCGAATAAACGGAAATTATAACGTGTTTCTTTGGATCAATGCAGATTCACTTACGGAGCTGTTGTTGCCTATGCAAGTTGCTTTCCATCCACTGTAGTTCCCACTCGGATCTGACTGATATAGCTGGTAACCATAATGTTTATCCCATCCCATATATAAAACGGACACTCCAAACGGTCTCTTCCCTTTAAAAATTAATAAATACAATCAGTAGTTCATTATTTGGTAAAAGGTTGATAAGTATTGAGAGAAACATACCTCCATACTGCGTGTAAGCTTGTTTGACATCACACAACCACGAAACTAATTGTTCACAAGGTATCGATTCCCCATACTGAAACAAATATCTTTGTGCAATAAGGCGCAACTCATTAGTTAGCACATTAGCATCAGATGTTATTCCAGCAACACTGCATACCATGTCTCTAAAATTATTAAAAATAATGACGCTTTTCTCAAGGGACGTGAAAAAGTAATTTACTCGTTTAATTTATAGATTTTTTCTGAAGCGAAAACCTCGTCCAGAAGTTTATTTGTATTCCTCCGCTCTGCAGCTAATAAGATGCCATCGTTAGCTAAAATGCCCAAGCATGTACCAGCGTGACTGATAGCCTCCATTGCATATTCTACTTGATACAGTCTCCCTAAATAGAATTCAATGAGTTTACATATTTTTACGAGTTAAAAAGTTACCTTCGGGAGAGAAAATTGTTGTACGCGTGTCATATCTTCGTGCCTAAGAGGAAAAATTACGAAATTAGTAATAATTTCACTTGGATGACACTGCATCAATATACAAACATAACCTCAAAAACAATACTTCTCAATTAGATAGCAAATATATTAAATTTTTTGATAATTTTCCTTGATTCACTTACCATTTTTTATGAGACGAAACAAATATTTGTTGTAAGAAAATATAAATTACAAATTAATTTTAGAATTTTAGAAATGATTCGGCAAAGCTACAGTTTTGATCGTGACAGATGACACATGACAGTTGATTTAGTTCTATGGGTACTTTGTACGTTGGTATGAAAATTATTATTCGAGTTGGTACTTCCGTTTCGTTTTTGGTTTCTGTTTTTAGGTTATCTGTCAAAGTGAACTTTTGAAAATAAATCAATTTATCGCAAATAAATTATTAAAATGAGTGAAAAAGAAGAAGGAGAAAAGTCTCTTGAGTGTGTAACAGAACAAGAACAAGAATATGCTCAAGCTGCTCTTAACGAATTTAATAAGTAAGTTCTTTTCCTAGAATATGCATTAACAACAAATGTGTTTGTCTAGAGGTAATTATGGATCGTGTTTGCAAAATCTCAACAAACTGGACAGTAGAACTCATGATTTCAAAGTAGCGCATAACAAGATCGTTACAGAATATTATAAATCTGATTTGAAAAAAACCGATGCCTTTCAAAAAGGATTATCGAACATTTTCAACCAAGTAAGTAGGCCGTTATAATGTTTAATTACAAACTGCGCAAAGAAGTACGAGTAAACAGCTTCATTATTATGTTTTAATTACAGTTTAGCATTCAGAGAGAGAAATTAGACGATGTGGATAACTGCGTTTTACATTATAATCAAGCTGTTGTGTATTATCACCAGCGGCAATATACAAAGTCTCTGAAAATTATGGAAAGAGTTTATAAATTCATTGAACCGATGGGTAACGTGGACAATACTTTGGGGAAATTTATTTATTTAATCATTTTGAATTTTAGACGATGCTTTAGCGAAGCAAGTTAGTCTTTTGTTAATAGAACTACAGCTGTGTATAAGACAGCCAGATAAAGCTTTGAGCTTGATAAATTATTTAGAAAATCAACTAACGGCATCTAGTATGGGTGGTATAAAATTATTGGATAAGACTCAAAGGGTGATGGAACAAAAAGAAAAGAAGGTTTGTTCGTTTTAGGTAATGGTATATTTATTTTAATTACTGTGGCTTTATATTAGATTGTAGCTTTGGATCCAGCAGCAGAGATGTTCAAGAAGAAGCTGACGAAATACAAAGCTCGTTGTTACTTAATGAGCCATTTAATCTCCACAGGAAAGAAGCAGATACAACTTATGGATCATAATAAGTCTGTACGTATTTATTTTACTTTTAGTTGTAATAGAATAATTAAATGCGTTACCGCACCACTTATTATCTGCAAGAGAAGTAATAACAGGTGTGTGACAATTTGGTATTCATTCATTTTACTTACACTGAAAATTAGAGCATTGTTGATCGGGAAATAACCGGACGCATTGAATTCTACGGGAATATTTGCCATTTGTATCGAAAACATCTCGATCTCGTCTTTCAGTTCCGGGTCCGGTTGTTCTAAGTCGTATAAAATGCGACTAGATTTAACAGCCTATGAATTATTAAATTGAATAATATAAAAGTGTGCAGATTTTTCAGTACCTTACCTCTTTTGTGGTTGCGTCGCAAATATGGCAAACATACACGACATCTATTAAATATGAAAAGAAAATCATGGCAGAATTGATGAATCGAGCCCATTTCCTGTGTGATACATTAAGACTTAATGCGCAGTAGTATGGGCCGACAACCAAAGTGACGAACGTAACTCCAAAACCGAGCATCAATATAATACCGAATGTCTTATTGAAATCCTTTATAATCAACGATAATTGTCGGTGCATGGAGCAAATCTTGTTTAGGCTACTCAGTTTTGATTGAGTCTGTTTCTTTGATGATTTGTCATCTGATGGTTTTACCACATCCAGTAGTAGTTCGTTTAATTTCATAAACCTCTCTCTTATTTCATTGGTGTAGAACGATGCTTTGTAACATACCTAAAATTTCCCAGATTTATACAGGATGGTCCGGATTATAGGTTCGAAATTTATTCAAAGAACTTCAATCGAAAACCCGATCGTTTCCATGAATCAGGAAGTTTTTATTAAATTTTCCCGGAATGTGGTATTTTAATCAAATTTGGTTAGTTGGTGTTTCTTATGTTTGTGTTAATTTTCAATTAGAAATTTTAATTGGGGACATAACTATGGGGGTATGGATTAGTCTTTAAAACAAAAAAATCTTTTACTTCTAAATAAATAATTTCAATTTTGTGAAATTCTGACGGTATGTATACATATAATAAACAATGTATTAATCAACGTTTCGCCCCCGTTTGGGACCATTGTCAAGATTTATTAAAAATGAAAAGTATAAAAATGCCAATTATTTTTCTTATAAAATTTGTAAACGATAACATAACTATGTATACAGGATGAGTCAGTTTTTTTATAGCAGTAGATAGAAGACCTATCAAAAAAAAGTTCCTATAAACATGGGTCTTAGAATGAGATACGGGATGTTGAAATACACATTTTCCTTAAATTTTTCCATAATATGAAAATAACTGTTTGAATTAAAATAGTGATATTGCGGTAAACGACAAGTTCAACATTGAAATCTATCGTTCAATGGATGGAAGGGTACCCATGAGTAGTTTATTGAAAAGGTATTAACCAACTGGAATTTGTCAATTTTTATCCAAAAATATGGAAGAGCATCTAGTTTTCTTTGAAAAAGACAAATCGATAAGATGCAGCGTTTTCAAGATAAAGAGAAATATTTGTAATCTGTCAGAAATGTATTTATTTAATATTAGGTAACAAAATTTAATGTAACTCTTAAAAAACATTAAACTTAAAATAACGGTAATCAAAAATTAATCTAATAATAAATTAAAGTATTTGCTCAAAATGTGAACCATTCCCCAATATCAGAATTTTATTTCAAACAGTTATTTTTATATTAAGGAAAGTTAAAGGAAAATGTGTATGTGTTTATATGAACTTTTTTTCTTGAGAGAAGGTTTTCCATCAGCTGCTAAAGTCCTGTTACAAAAAACTGACTCACCCTGGATAGAATAGAAAATTATGATATTAATTTAACAATAATAATTATTATTACTAATATAACTTGACTTAAATTTTGAATACCGATTCTATCATTCACAGAATTTTTGTCTTTTTTATATATGTAACTTTTCTAATAATAGCCGAGTTTTTACATTTTTTCTTGTTCTAAAATTATAATGTTAAAATCAAAAACACATATCACGATTTCGATTTTAACGACACTATAATTTTGGAACAAGAAAAAAATTTGCACGAATGTGGGGAACCACATGGAGCATTTCCCAAAATTATTTAGGTATATACAGGATGTTCACATTCTAAGTACCAGACCAAAGTTGTATTTCTTTAAATGGAAACCCTACGTGTCCTTGCATAATATGGATTCCCCATAAAATTCCATGAACGTTGATATACTACATGATGTGGTTTTGACTAAGGAATGTTGAGATATTGACATTTTTGTGCCATTATGGACCAAAATTTATGACGCTACTGACGTCTACTGACCAAAGCCACCTAAAATTTCTTTATTGAAATAGGTTCACATACTGCTGTATTTTTGAAATCTATAAATAATTTTATCATAATACTTGAGATAATACAGGATGGTTAAGTTATGCAAAACATAATTTTTCTCTAAAATTTCAAATGGAACACCATGTATATTATTTGTACAATTGATGGTCATTTTACTAAGCTTTTTATTGATGTGGATATTGTCAAGTCTACCAGTAAAAGTTTCGACATAATGTACAATTGAATTATAAAAATGTAGAGTTTCGTTAGTATTTTACATTATTTTTGACGATCTCCCCTATTTTGTCACCCAAAACTCCAAAAAAGGTCTGCATTTTGTTTCTATAAAATATTTAGCAAATGAAGTTTACATTAACACAATAAATCCCATTGCAAGATTATTTCTTAAAAATAATATTTTCTTCCATGGAACTCCTTGTTTGAACATTATACCCAACTTTAAAAAGACATTATACATTTAAGAATATAACCATCAAGGAACAATTTTACAATAAGATTTATTGTCTTTATATTGATGCCAATTTGCAAATACAAAATATAAACATTATTGTGAGTTTTGAGCAACAGAATAGGGGGATTTCGCCAAAAAGAGTGTAAACTAATAATGAAATTCAAAAATTTTGATGTTCAATCATAATATCTGCCGAAAGTATCAATAGTAGACCTGGCAATATCTACATCAATTAAAAAGCTTATTTTTTGAGAAAAATTCCCTCTTGCATAACTTAACCACCTTGTATAATCCTAAGTATTATGGTGATAGTATTTATAGATTTCACAAATACAGCAGTGTGTAAACCCCTTTCAATAAAAAATAATTAGGTGGATTTGGTCAGTAGACGCCAGTAGTGTCATAAATTTTGGACCATAATGACACAAAAATGTCAATATCTTAACAGTCCTTAGTCAAAACCACATCATGCAGTATATCAATCTTCATGAAATTTTATGGGGAATCGAAATCACGCAAATACTTGTGGGGTTTCCATTTAAAGAAATAGAACTTTGGTCTGGTACTCAGAATGTGAACATCCTGTATATACATAAATAATTTTACGAAATGCTCCATGTCGTTCCCCACATACGTGTAAAATTTAATTTTGATATCTTAAGCAGTACCAGAGATATGAACCGATTACACACTAAATCCCCACCCGGTATAAGAAAAGCAAAAATTCTGTGAATGATAGACCAGGTATTCAAAATTTAAGTCAAATTTATAGTAATATAATAATATAAATCATGCTCTTTGCTACTTAATTATTTCTATTTTTAATTCCATAGCTGTTATGTTTACAAATTTTATTAGAAAAATAATTTCTATATTTTTCATTTTTAATAAATCTTGACAAAGGCCCCAAACGGGACCCAAACTTCGATTAATGCAGTGTTTATTATATTATACTGCCATAATTTCTCAAAATTGAAATAATATATAGGCTATACTGACACAAACTAAATAATAATTCTAAATAAATCAATTTGCTTGAAATTTTATAGTCTACTTCAGAATTGAATTTTAAATTACGTCAGTCAACATAGAGACAAAAGCTGGCAAATATTTAGAAGAGAGAATGTCCGGGAAGGCCTGAAGATAGTCAGAAAAAGTAAAAAAGCCCAGGAAATAATAATCAAAGTTAAAGATGAAATTTTAACAAAAGAAGGATATTTACTTATATATTAATCGTAACATACCGTTGTATTAAGAATTTGTGGATAGTAGTAAATAAAACAGTACCCCAGGTCCATCCAGTCTGGCTCTCCATCGGCAACTATCATTTGTATGATTATAGTCGTGAATACATAGGAGTTTCGTATTGCCAAACCTCTAACGATTTGCTTTCGGAGAGTATCGAATGTTTTTATCTCACGAAGTTCATTAAATTCATCGTCAATTTTATAAATTTTATAGTGTAATGAAGTGTAACTGGCATTGCGTCTGTTATAATCAAAAAGTGTGTAAAAAACTAGGATCGTGTTGGAAACCATTTCTAGTATGTCTGTGGTCGTCTTGAAAAAGATGTCGTCTCTGTATATTCTATTATAAATCACAAAGTAACTCGTTGTTAAATATAAAAGCAATAGGGCCCAAGGGTAATAAGGGTCGGTTTTTACTGATTTTAAATTAGGATTGTTCTTCACGTAAGGTACTAAACCCACTATTCTGCAATAGGTTAACAAAGGCAAGAAAGCTCTTGCTCTAGCAGTGTTTGCAGACATTTTTATAAATGACTGAGTAGGTAGACACGATCTAATTTAACGACAGTCAAATTTTTGTAGCGCGATTAACATTAATTATTAAAGGTTAATTCATTGTGTGCGTTAGTGCATGTAACTATTATATTAATGGTAATTTATTGATTTATATCATTGAGTATTACCGACGTTTGATGTTCGTAATTTAAATATTATGAACAAACGGGGACTATAATAGAGACCCAGCAGTAGCTTTGTTGTTTATTGTTGGGTGTCGTTTACCTAGAAGTCCCTTTAAATTAGTATAGCAAAGTAATTACTAAACTAACAGATACAGTTGAGATGGGGAACAGAAAGGCATGGCCAGAAAGATAGATGACTGGGCATTCAGAATTGTTTACTATATATCGTCTACTTTAAGGAAAGTTTTGTAAACATACCATTGCATTGAGAATTTTGGGATAGCATAAAATGACACAATGTACCATTTCTGTCCAACCGACGTTCTCACCGATAAGTGCTGTTTGCGTAATTATCGTGGCGAGCACATACGAACTTCATATTACTATCCCCTTAATTATTTGCTTCCTGAGAGTGTCATATGTTTTTATGAACCGAAATTCTTCAAATTCCTCATCCAGTTTATAAATTTTTAGATGCAGTTCCAAATATCTCCTTTTGTTCGCAGTGTAATCAAGCAGTACATAAGAAACTAGGATAATATTAGGGACCATTTCCAATACATCTGTGGTCATTTTAAAAAAAATGTCCCCTCTTTGTAATCTGTCGTATATTCCATAGAAACATATCGTTAAATATAGAAGTAGCAATAACCAGGAGTAGTAAATGCTTGCTTCTGCCATTCTTGAAATGGAGTTGTTTGTTACGTAAGGTGCTAATCCGACTATTTTTGAACAGATTACTAAGGGCACAAAAGCTGTCGGTCTGTCAATGCTGGACGACATTTTTGAAATACAGGTGATGCGTTAAAAGAAATCAATTGGTTGTAGAAGCTTAGTATCATTAAGTATTAAATGTTGTGTTGCTATATGCAGCAGTGCATATAGGAAGCAATCATATTAATTGTAAAAATATCTCTTGAAGATTATGGAAAGAATGATGACTATGTACCTATAAAGAGTTGAAATAGAAATTTATTTTTTGTGTCAGTGGTTCGATGAATTATTTGTGGACCTGCCAAAAGATTTCCTATGATAAGGCATTTTGATCAAAAACTACTCAAAATAAAGGTCAATCCCCAAAACATTCTTATCAGTTTAGTCCAGTCAATCGGTGTTCAAAACTGCCGTATTCGTAACAAAATTGGGAAAGTTTTTTTCTTAACGGTTCTATATGTTTTTTGGGGTGCTGAATCCGAATTTCAAGTTTGCTGCCTTGTAGGAGGTCGGCTTCACAACGAAAAACTCAAAAAACCTCAAAATTTTCGCACTTTCTTCAGTTTTTCGCTTATATCTTGAAGACTATGCGTTTTTCGAAGATGACCAATCTATACAAAATTGAAGTAGACAAAATTTCCTACAAAATGCACTGGTCAACTTTGATTTTCTGACGAGAGGTATCGGCGCTAGAGCGCGCTGAAAAACATAGATTTTTTGGCCCTTCTGGGAAAACGTCAAAAACGCCCACTCCCACCCCCTACAACTCGAAAATATATATATGCTACCAACAAAAACCCTTATACGACGTGAAAGTACAAGAGATGTCTCTGACATTCAATTTTCTCATAAGGGAGCAAAGCGAACATTTTTCGAAAAATGCCTTCTGCGCTCTACAGCCAAAACGGTCACTCCCACCTGTCTATCTCTCATCGGAGTTATACTTTCGATGTACTACGCTTAAAAGAGGTTGTTTTGAATGAATTGATGGCAAAGCATGTTTGATGAAAACATTGACAAATTATATTTACTACATTTATTAGGTACACGACACTGAATATAAAACTGAATATGAAATCTGTATGTATTAATGTACATGTGTCATGAAATGAGGGAAAGTCGAAACCAGGATTGGGTCATCACTTCGAGTAGGTTCTCCATCTGGAAAAGAAAGAAGGCATTTTGTGTTAGACCATGGTTACAAGAACAGATAAGTTGTATAGTGAACTGTCGATGTACCTATGAAGAAATGCCTGATGTCATGAGTGCAGTTATTTTAGTCGTCCCCGTTTGGTTGTTGGTGGCCCAGGCAATGTCTTTTGGGCACTAGAAGGTCGTGGCGAAGGGTCTTGTAATTGAATGATTAATGTTATTATAGAGAAAAATTAATTGCATAATGCTGCAAACTTCAGAAGAGGGAGATGACCTAGAGGAGCCCCTTGCAGTATGACTGTCTGAAGCAGCTGAGGCGACAGAAGGTAATATTTTAATATTTTGCAGCATTATGCATCTTTAGTAAAGATTCTTTACTAATCAATTTTTCTCTATAATATCATTAATCATTCAATTACAATTTTTTCAGTTGAAGAACATCAACAACTCACTATTCAGCCTGAACTTTCCACAGCCCCTGACCCTTTGCCTGGACCTTCCATTGCCCAACACCCTTCACCTGGACCTTCTCGTGCCCGAAGGATATTGCCTGGGCCACCAACAACCAAACGGGGACGACTAAAATAACTGCGCACATGACATCAGGTATTTCTTCATACATCGACAGTTCACTATACAACTTATCTGTTCTTGTAACCATGTTCTAACACTAAATGCCTTATTTCCAGATGGAGAACCTACTCGAAGTGATGACCCAATCCTGGGTTCGGCTTTTCCTCATTTCATGACACATGTACATTAATACATACAGATTTCATATTCAACTTTATATTCAGTGTCGTGTACCTAAAATGTTGTAAATATAATTTGTTAATGTTTTCATCAAACATGCTTTGCCATCAATTCATTCAAAACAACCTCTTTTAAGCATAATACATCGAAAGTATAGCGCCGATGAGAGATGACAGGTGGGAGGGACCGTTTTGGCTGTAGAGCACAGAAGGCATTTTTCGTAATTTTCGCTTTGCTACCTCCCACCTTATGAGAAAACTGAATGTTAGAGACTTCTCTTGTAGGAAATTTAATGTACTTTCACGTGGTATAAGGGTTTTTATTGATAACATGTATATTTTTCGAGTTGTAGAGGGTGGGAGTGGGTGTTTTTGACGTTTTCGCAGAAGGACCAAAAAATCGATGTTTTTCAGCGCGCTCTAGCGTCGATACCTCTCGTCAGACCAGTGCATTTTGTAGAAAATTTTGCCTACTTTAATTTTGTATAGAGTGGTCATCTTCGAAAAATGCATAATCTTCGAGATATAAGCGAAAAACTGAAAAAGTGCGAAAATTTTGAGGTTTTTGCGTTTTTCGTTGTGAAGCCGACCTCCTACATGGCAGCAAACTTGAAATTCTGATTCAGCACCCCAAGAAACATTATAGAACCGTTGAGAAAAAAACTTCCCCAATTTTGTTACGAAAACGACAGTTTTGAACACCGATTGACTGGACTACAATCAATTTTTTTTATTGTAGATAAGTGGTACGTAATAATTATTGTCGATTGATAAATTATTACAAAAAGACTCATCACTTTCAAAACATGTAAATTGTGCTACTTATTTAAAATACATAATATAGCATACCGTTGTATGTAGAACTTGTGGGTAATTATAGACAAAACAATATAACACATCTATCCATGTAAGGTTGTTATCCCCAAGACAGTTTTGTATAGTAATAATCGTAAATACATAACAGCTTCGTATGGCCGCCCCTCTAATAAGCTGCTCTCTCAGAGTTTCGTTTGTTTTTATCGTTTTAAACTCTTCGAAGTCTTCATCGATTTTAAAAATTTTTAATAATAGTGCCACATTCCTGTCGTGATTTTTTATATAATCAATTAGCGTGTAGGAGACTAAACATATATAAGCCGCCATTTCAAGTATGTCTGTGGTCGTTTTAAAAAATACGTCGTCTGTGTATAGCCTATCGTGAATTCCGAAGAAACTTGCTATGGAATACACAATTAGTAGCAACCAGGAATAATAAACGTTGTAACTTGATTTGTTGGTATTTGGTTTGTTCATTTTCCAAGGTGCTATTCCCATTATTCTGCAAGCAAGCACTAAAGGTGCAAGAGCGTTTGTTTTATCGACAGCCGAGGACATTTTGGAAAATAACTTATATTAAAGGTTTGTTCTTGGTCAACTACCTATTAAATGTTTTCTTGCGTCAGTTACCTAATAATTATTTGTCTTTGCAAATGTAGTTTAATTATTCTAATGGCAATTGATTTAATGAAAGTGTGGGTGCCTAGAATTCAGTACCTTCATTGACTGTATCTTTTTTTGGATATCATTATTATTTTTATGCTGTAACAACATTTACATAATTAAATTGACTCGTCTAAATCGAATGAGACAAATTACAAATCGATATCTCTCAGTTTTTCAAGTACAAATGATAATTCACCTTTGTCTCGATACCTTTTGTGATTTGCCCTCCACTCCCTCTGTCGGTTTGCAGGTGACTCTGCAGTTTTTATTGACTTAAGAAAACATCGTCATGTTCTATTCTGTTGCAAAATCTCTGCTCTCAAAGATGAGGCTGCTCTCCAGAGTGGTGCCCCACAGGTAACTATTCGTGGACCTCTGTTTTTGTCAAGTACTTGGCAAATCATATTTTATGCCCCTGACACTGATCTTTTTCAAAATTAACACCTTTTTCTCTGCGATAGCAGAGTATTTACAAGAAATTTGTGACTGTTTTCGGGAGAAACTGACCGTCAGCGAAGAGAAAACTGAATTTATGCTATTTGACCGTTTTCAGCTTGACATATTCAAATATTAAATCGGTACATAAAGTAACATTGAATTATTAGATGCGAGCAAGAATCAATCAAATGAGGAATTTTGGTGTAATTTAAAAATATTAAACAAAGTGCAACAACGTTATTTCAAATAATATTTCTTATTACATACCATCGTAATGAGAAAATGTGGATAGTAGAAAATAAAATTATACATCACGTTTATGACATTCAAGTTCACGTCCATAGAAGTGTTATGTACAACCACTGTAATAAGCACGTACAAATTTCGTACTGCTATTCCTCTAATAGTTTTCTTTCTGAGAGTATCGTATGTTTTGATTGATTGAAGTTCTTCAAATTCTTTGTCGATGCCGTAAATTCTGCAATGCATTTTGTTGTACCTCGGACCGTTTAGAATGTAATCAGTCAAAATGTAAGAAACTACGATTATATCTGCAATCATTTCGAGGAGGTCTGTGGTCATTTTGTAAAATTTGTCTTCTGTATTTATTTTATAGTAAATTCCACAGAAAGTTGCCACTAAGTAGAGAATCAATAGCAGGCAAGAATAATATACGTCTGTGTTTGGTGTTCTAGAAAAACAATTGTAGTTTGTATAAGGCACTATGCCCACTATTCTGCAGGCAGTTATTAAGGGTGCAAAAGCTTTAGCCCTATCAACGGTAGATGACATTTTATACAGCGAATCACTTGTTCATTCAATATTTTAGGTATCATGAATTATTAAACGTTTAATTAATTGTTTACAGCAGTACGTGTGTACCTATACTCATTAGGTTAATAGAATTGATTGCTTTTAAATATATTACACACCCACAATGAAATATGGTAATTATTATTTATCATTAATAAGCAAGTGAAAACAAGTCACGTTGTATTGACAAATGGAAGTGATATTAAAGTGCAAAACCGCTTTCGACACTCTTTAGATAGCAGAAAAGAATAAAAAAAGGAATTGTAAAAGAGTAGAATCTCGAAAACATTACAGAACTCGAAAGAAAATTAAAAGATAAAAATTTGAATCAAAAAATTGTATACGAATGGACAATACTGAAAACTACAAACAATAGAAACAAAACAGAAAGAAATGGAACAGTTGAACAAACACAAACGAAATGGTTTGATGAAGAGTGTAAAAAAGTTGTTAAAAACAAGTCAAAGTTACTATGCGGAATTCATTGTAGAAGCAGCCTGTATTAGCGTAGACTGAATACTCCAAAGCCTTTGGTACAAAGGCTTTGGAGTATTTGTATGAACTCCTTAATAAAAATAACATTGATGAACAAAATGTCAAAGAATACATTAATTTAACCAATCTGCGTATGCAGCAGAATTATTTCAAAGTCAGTGGATCATTTTTTCTACAAAGTGAAGGTACAGCCATGGGAAATTGCCTCTCTCCTTTCATTGCAGAAATTTTTGAGCGACTTAAATAGTAGATTCAATTCAATCAAATTTACCCACGAAATAGAAAGAGAAGGACAGCTTCCATTTTTGGACATTTTGGTAATTAGGAAAACAGTAAGTTAGAATTTGACATCTATAGAAAAGAAACCAGTACAGCTCGGTACATATCAGCAGATTCGAACCACTGCAGTCAGCACAAAGAGGCTAGTATGGTTTTTTAGTTAATAGACTGATGAGTCTACCATTATCCATTGAGAGATACCGCAAAGCAGTAAACACAATTAAAGATATAGCGAGATGTAACGGTTTCGATCCAGAAATTGTCAATAGGTTAATTAGGAAACGTAAATTTAAAATGCTATTGCGAAATTCCAACACTTTAAATTGGGATAATAAAATTACTAAATTTATAGAAATGCCATATGTACCACAGATAACTAGAGGTATGAATACTATTTTCGGGAAAGCAGGCTTCAAAGTGGTTCACACTTCGAGCAACAATTTACAAAATCTACTTGGAAATACGATAGATAAAACGGAACCCATTCAAAAGGCGGGAATTTACGAAATAGCATGCGGAAATTGCGAGAAAAAATATATCGAGCAGGTCACCAATTTTATTGCTCTTATGTTCAAAATAGTTCTAAGAAACCCTGTAGGTATGCCGATCCCTTTCGCTTGGGAGACCAATTTTGTTGCTCTCGTGTTCGAAATGGTTCTAGAATTTCATGGAACTATTTTGAACATGGGGAAGAGATGGAGTTGTTTTCTTGAGTGGGAGGGGTTGATGAAGAAACCCTATAGGTTTATCGATCCTTTTCACTTTAGGAGTGGGGGCGTATTTATAGCAATGTAATTTAAGTTTAGAGTTAGATTAATCTTCAACTCCTGAAGATGCGTTGTCAGCGAAACACTTGTCGAGTTTAATTACTGTGCCACTGTCTTTTGGCGTGTGGGGTTAACTTATTGAGAATTCATAGGAAGGGTGCAACAAATATATGTACGTGATCACTCATCACTATCAGAACATAAAGTTTGTTGTTTTAAATACTACTTGTTAATACGTACCATTGTAAGGAGAAAATGTGGATAGTTGAAAATAAAATTATACACCATGCTTATAATACCAAAACTCTCGCCCAACGAAATATTTTGTACAATCATAGTTACAATTACGTAAAAATTTCGCACCGCTATTCCTCTAATGATTTGCTTTCTAAGTGTGTCGTAAGTCTTTATTGATCGAAACTCTTCAAATTCTTTGTCGATGTCATAGATTTTGTAATGTAATCTGATGTATCTAGAACTGTTTCGAACATAATCGGTCAATGTGCAGGTAACTAGGATTACATCTGCAACCATTTCGAACAGATCTGTAGTAGTTTTGTAAAATATGTCGTCTGTGTTTATTCTGTCATAAATTCCATAGAAAGCTGTCCCTAAATATACAACCAGTAGCAGCCAAGAATAATAATCATATCTTCTTACAGTTCCAGAAGTGCGGTTGTATTTTGCGTAAGGTGCTATTCCCACTATTCCGCAGGCAATTATTAGGGGCACGAAAGCTTTAGTTCTATCAATGTTTGATGACATTTTAAAAATAATTTCGACCGTAGTTAAATTTCCGGTTACTGTCAATAATTGGTCATTGATTACCGTACATTTAATCAATTATTTACTGTAACACTTTTGTAAGTAATCATTAAGTTAATGGAATTTATTGATTTCAAATATATATTACCTATATGGCCACAATAAAAGTAATTACAATTTAGTTTGTTGTTAATAAACGTGTGAAAACAAATTACGTTGCAGTTACATATTGACGAACTGAAAGCCGCAGTTCAAGAAAAACCAAGACATTGCACCGCTATCCCTCAGCTAAAATTGTCAGAATGGAAGTTCAAAATCCTTCCGCATCCACCTTATTCGTCTGAACCTCTATCTATTCCCGAAATTTAAAACGAAATAAAAGTAAAATATAACTTGAATCAGATTTATTTTATTTTCATTATCATTCGGGAAACTTGGCAATCTATCCCGTATTAATGAGAAGCAAAAATTTACTTCTTAGACGTCAGCAGTTGATGCTAGTAGGGTAGGTAACTATTATGAAATACATACAGGGTGGGCTAATAGTGTGTAGTCGGCCCATATCTCTGGTTCTATTCAAGGTATCAAAATAAAACTTTACACGTATGTTGAGAACCCCACGAAGCATCTGATAAAATTATTTTGGTGTATACAGAGTGTTCACACACTGAGCACCAAACCAAAGTTATGTTTTTTTTAAATGGAACGCCCCACATTTGTTTGCATATTTGAATTCCCAATAAAATTTTATGAAAGATGGTGTGCTACACGATGGGGTTTAGAGTGAGCGATTTTAAGATATGACCATTTTAGTGCCAGTGCGGACCCAACTTTGAGGAGCTGCTGACATCTACTGGTCGAAGCTATTTAAGATTTCTTTATTGGACTAGGTTCAGAGACTGCTCTCTTTGTAAAACTCTTGAGTACTTTAGTCACAAAGCTTAATATCATACAGGGTGGACAGCTTATGCAATATGCATTTTTTCTTAAAAATTTCAAATGGAACACCCCATATATTATTTCCATATTTGATAATTTTATTGATGTAGATATTGTTAGGTCTGCGACTGACGGTTTCGATAGAATTGAAAATTGAACTTTAAAATGTAGTAATTTGACCGGTAGTTTATTCATTTCTCCCATATTTTAGTGCTCAAAACACAATATATGATTTCCATTTTGTTTCTGGAAGTTGATTTCACATCGAGACAAAAAATTTCATCGCCAGATTGCTTCTTCATAGTCATATTCTTAAATAAATGGTAACATATTAACCCTAGGTATAAACTGAAACAAGGAGTGCCGTGGAAGAAAACAGTCCTTTCTAGAAGTAATCTTGCAATGAGATTTCTTGTGCCGGTGTAAACTCTGTTCGCTAAAGTTTCTGTAAAAACAAAGCGTAAGAATTTTACTGAGTTTTGGGTGGCAAAATGGGGGAAATTCCCCAAAAATGTTACAAAATTACGGCAAAAATCCCAATTCTTAAGGTTTAACCTTTATTTCTGCCTAAATTATCAGTCACAGACCTGCCAATATCTGCATCAGTCAAAAGCTTAATAAACGGGGTGTTCCATTTAACATTTTTGAGAAAAGCTTCATTTTGCGCAAGTTGGCCACTCTGTACAATATGAACTACATATTTTGAAAAAGTGTTAATGGATTTCACAAATAGGGTATCCTCTGAACCTAGTTCAATAAAAAAATCATAGTTGGCTTTGATCAGCAGACGTCAGTAGCTCCACATAGTTGGGTTCACATTGGTACTAAAATGGCCATATCTTAACATCGCTTACTCTAAACCCCACCGTGTAGCATATCAACTTTCATGAAATTTTATGGGGAATCCAAATATGTAAACAAATGTGGGGCATTCCATTTAAAAAAACATAACTTTGGCTTGGTACGTAGCACATGAACATCCTGTATATATCAAAATAATTTTAAGAGAAGTTTCGTGGGGTTCTCCACACACACGTAAAATTTAATGTTGATATTTTGAATAGAATCAGAGACATTTTAATAAATATATTATATTACATACCGTTGTTGTGAGGAATCTTGGATAGAAGTATATAAAACAATACACCACAAATAGCAAGTCGAGATCTGACTCGTTTAAAGCAACTTGTGTAACCACACCGATGAGTACGTACGAATTTCTTATTAATATTCCCCTAGTAACTTCTTTTCTGATAGTCTCGAATGTTTTTATTGACTGAAATTCTGTAAATTCTTCGTCCATTTTGCAGATATTGAAAAACATTTTTATGTATCTGGCATTGTTTCGACCATAATCAGTCAGTGTATAAGTCACTAGGGTCACACTAGCGATCATGTCCAGTATATCTGTGGTCGTTTTGTAAAAGGTATCCCCTGTGCATATTCTTTCGTAGATTCCACAGAATGTTGTGATTAAATAGAAGAACATCAGTAGCCAGGAATAGTACACTTCTATTTTGACTAATTTTGAGTTGGCTACTTTGGTTCTGTGGGGTGCAATTCCCACTAATTTGCACATAATTATTAGGGGTACAAGAGCATCTATTTTCGATGACATTTTAAGTAGTTACTTCTGATGACCTGTTATTACAATAATCAACTACTTATAACTGTATAGTGAATATATTAATTAATTACGGGGGGTAAAGTGTGTATTAATTATTTTAATGGATATATTGATTTACTTTTTATAGAATGTCGATGTATTGTTCCTTTTGGCCAATTTGGAGTATCTACAGGGGAATTTCCAAGAAGCTGTAAAAATACTTTCTTCAATACCGAATGATTGTATTGTATACAAGTAAGTAATTCACGGATGATAAGGCAGTATTAGTAAAATTAGTATCCAACGAGAAGAATTAGAAATTGCTTTTGTAGTTTTGTAGAAAATTAATAAAAATATAACTGAAATGTTGATATGTAGGGGGCGTGAAAGTAGGGCTAAAACTAAAATACCAATTGGAAGCAAGGAATTAAAAAAAGTTGCAGATTTCTGCTACTTGGGAAGTCAAATAAGTCGCGATGCTACAACTTCATCTTGATTGACTCAGTCGATATCAGTTTTATAATTCATGTTGAATATATTTTAGTGAAACGGGAGAGTCCTCGACAGTCATGTTCTACAACAACATGGGCGTAATTCATCATGCGATGGGCAAATGGAACTTAGCTTGCTACTATTTTCAGAAGGCCCTCAAAGAAGATATCGCAACAGCCGCGTACAAGACAGAAAACGGTATAACGATTTTGTTATCCTTTTGTTAATGTTTTTACGAATATTAATTTTTAGTTGACAAACCCTTGTACGTTTTGGGTGGTTCGAAATATCACGAGTTGATTTACAATCTCGGCATTTCGTTCCTACATGCAGGCAGGGTAAATGAAGCTTTTGAATGTCTTATTATTGCTGTTAGACGATATCACAGAAATTCCCGGTTGTGGCTTCGATTAGCCGAATGTTGCCTTTCTCTGCATAAAGAAGTAATTTTTTTTTATTTTCTAGTGTTGTGTAGATTAATTCGTGATTTATTTCTAGACAAATGAAGTAGATTTTGTGGTGCAGAAGATACAAAAAGAATTGATTAGTGAAGTTATAGGTGCTAGAGAGAAACAGAAGGTTGTTTTAACGACGAATTTGTCAAAAGACAAAAAATATAGGTATTGCCGAAAATGAAAACTGTTTTTTGTTGTGTATGGTCGGTATTGTTGTTTTACAGTGCAGATAGTCAAAGTTACGCAGTCCCAGTGGCGACATTAGAATTCGCTTCTCTTTGTCTAAAGAATGCTTATTCCCTACTGCCATCTTCTACTGCAAACTCACCTTTACCTCTACTATTAATACCGGGAGTGACTCCTCCTGTGCCACCTCCTTCACCTGGGCCAGCACCTTCACCTCCTCTATCGCCCAGTGATGTGGCCTCTTTAAAAAATTCCATTCTGTCAGCCAGTGCATATGTCTCCCTCTGTTTAGGAGATTATGTTTTAGCATTAGAGCATGCTCAAAATTTATTGGACCAACCCAGGTTATCGGCAGGCCATAGGTAAGTTAAGCTTCTGTCTTTTCCTTATGTCTTATTTTCCTTTTGAAGGTTACTGGGTCATTTATATGCTGCCGAATCTCTGGTTTTATTAGACAAAGTGTCTGAAGCTCAGGTGCATCTCAATCCGGAAAAGGTGAAGGACATATCGTTTGAATTGCCACCTGAAGAGAACGGGTCTACTGATAAATCTGAGGTTTCAACATTACCACCTTCAAGTAAGTGGTAATTTGCTATTAACTGACTTTAGTGGTTGCAACTTTAATGTACAGATTATTATGAAGGGTGAAAGTGATTGTTGTAAGCATTTCTTATAATTTTCCATCAATGGGCATTTCCCAAGCCCTTCACTACGTACCACCTTCTTGAATTCACTGCTGGTCTTCATTGAGTTGACAAATTTCTTTCAATAGTTTCCATGGCCCCTTTCCTGGTATTAATTATGGTCTATAAGACTACCAAAACGTAAAACCTTCTCCCCTGCACTCCATGTATTGACTACAGCAGCAGTTTTCAACTTTTGGTGATTGTCAGTGTCAGACTGGGCCAGTGGGCAGCTGGGCAAATGCCCAGTGGGTCAAGGTACTATCACATAATGAGGCCAATTCGGAAAATGCATGAGCCGATTAAAAATTACTTTAATCAAAATGTTACAGTTTTACTGTCTGAAAATATTTAATTCTTGTTAGCTTCTCTAGTCTGATAGGGTTTTGACACACTTAGCTGCTATTTCTGAATCTCTTTGGTGCCTCTGTACCTTGATCTTTTACCTTGGCTCATCTGTTGATATTGCTATTCATTTTCAGCCGTTAAACCAGTGGCGGCTCCTGACTTTAGAACTTGGCAGTGCTCTAGAATGAAATCACCGCTCAGGGGTTGGGGGGGAGTCTGGCGTTTTCTCCCCTGTAGTTTTTTTAAATGAAGTGCTTTAAAAGCCATTTTCAAACAAGAAATTTCACTCACCGCAATATTTAACGAAAATCCCAAATCCAAAAGGTTAAACTTTCGCACACAACTTTTACCGCGACCTTTCGAAAAGCATTTGATACTTCGCACAGGCTTAGGATGTCCATTTCATTTTATTTCAAGTTTTTCGTCAAAAGTCTATATTTAGATAAAATATTCATTTTTAACTGAATGAAGTAAGTATTACAACACAATAATAATTTTGAAAATTGCAAAATCACTCCACAAGTATTGGAAATTTCAATATTTAAAAATAAACACGATAATGCAGCTAATTACTCAACGAGCAAAGCAACGAGCTACCTCAGACCTAAATATGGTAAACAAAAACAATAAACACTGCCGCAGAAGTACAAACTCCCGCGTCCCGTGCTTCGCCCAACAGTAAGTGTGTGCTCAAAAAGCGCTCCCAGACGAGCTATAATTCTTCCACCTAAAAGCACATACGACGAAATTTTCCCGAGTCGCGCCGATCTCGCTCCCATATCGAATATGCAGTACTCGGGCGGCTGGTTGCGTGTGTGGTAGGCATTTTGAAAGACGATGCGGAATGCTTAGAGCGCGTACTATTTATTATCTCGCATAATAATTAATATACATATATTGCGACAGAGATTCAAAAAGTTTTAAACTTATCAGTTTATAATTATAAGGTGTGAACCTTTTATCAAAAAAGGTTAAAACCATATTTTTGTAGGCAGTGCGCGCGCACGAGCGCACTTATGAAGGAGTCGCCGCTGCATGAAATTGTTCATATTTCATATTTATCATTTGCTGAATCTACCTTGTGAGAATTCTTGTCAGATTTTCATGATCTTGTCTTGTGTCTAACAGGTAAGGTAGCACTGTATAACCTAAACACAAAAAAATATGAATTTTCAGAGTGGTTTCCTGACAACTTAGCGAGTGCGGTGGCTGCAGTGCAATACAACATGGCAGTGGCAAAAACGTTCAGAGGTCAACTCGATCAAGCTGCCGCACTACTAAAACAAATTTGGAAAACTCGAACACCTGCTTGTAAAGTGCCTGCGCACGTTTTAATGCTCGTGTTGTACATTGAATTACAACTCGGTAATAACGGTTTCGTCTCTTGAATATTGAGCGTTAATAATTTTTTTTTTATGTTCTAGGACATGCAGATACCGCAAGATCGTTGATAAGACAATATTCATTACAACATACGTAACAATTTATGAAGTTCGCTGTAAAATAAAAATCAACGCAATTGGCTATTGTTTTTTTATTTACACGTAATTTAACAAATTTAAGTTTAAAAGATGTTGATCAGCAACCGTTTTATAATTTTCTCCGTATAGCAATAGAGAACCCAGCCCGTCTTCAACTTGACGGGAAGGGCATATATATCGAAGAATAAGTTTCCCATTCGACCGACCTAGATGCAACAATTCGATCGTTAATAAGCTTATAATTAAGTTATCGGTCGGTCACACGCTTCGTCGAAGTACCAACTTCGGACGACAACCGATTATTCGTGGGAGAATCAAATCAAACTGACATTTATGACGTGTCACTTTTCTGCTCTATTTATATAGAAAAGAAAAACCATGTCGCACTGAAGATTTTCTTTTCTATGGTGTGTCATTTCTCTACATACCTATATCGCAGAATCAAAGATTTTGTTTAACTAGGTACCTAATCTCATGGATCAGACACTTCAGTAAAATACAAATTAGTTGCCAGAAAGCAACATTTTTTTCATGAATTACATAATTCGGGAGATAAGTGGCGCGTCACAAACGTCAGATTTTCATTCCAAACAAAACAAAGCCACGTGCTTTCTGACGTTTTAACCTAACCTCTGAAATATAATTATAGTTGTTTTCAAGTTTTTACGCGTAAGCCCAACACACAAATTGAAAATAAACTGTTTTCACTGCAAAACGTTTATAATTATATTGCAAAAACTAGGTTAAGACGTTGTAATTAATATCGATAAACGTCAAATGGCACGTGCTTCTATTTTGTTTGGAATGAAAATCTGACGTATGACGGAGGCACTTATGTCATCAATTCGGGACCTAAGTGCCTCCGTCATACGTCAGATTTTCATTCCAAACAAAACAAAAGCACGTGCCATTTGACGTTTATCGATATTATTTACAACGTCTTAAACTAGTTTTTGCAATATAATTATAGACGTTTTGCAGTGAAAACAGTTTATTTTCAATTTGTGTGTTGGGCTTACGCGTAAAAACTTGAAAACAACTTATATGTAATTATAATTATATTTCAGAGGTTAGGTTAAAACGTCAGAAAGCACGTGGCTTTGTTTTGTTTGGAATGAAAATCTGACGTTTGTGACGTGCCACTTATCTCCCGAATTTCGGATTTTTTAAGAAAGCTATACCTAGGGTCCCGTTCTTATGTAACATTTCAAAGATGGTAACCATGCCTAGGGGAAATAATTCACATGAAGTTTGATGCGAAATCTTGATTTCAACATGTTTCTATTTATTTCCAAGATAATCTCACGTTAGGTACAGACATCAATCAATAGATGGCGGATGTAGAAAAGAAAGCACTTTCTTCTTCTCCGATTCGATAGTGGGGCAGCTGCATGCGATACGATTTACGATTTTGACAGAATTCAGGAACAAAACTTCCTGAGTTTGGCGTGATGAGTGTCGTGCATGGTGTATGAACCGGGGATCGTGAGTTTGTTCAAGGCGAATTTCGTTTCATTTAATTACAGTCATGTTCGCATTTTATAATACAACTAACGTGAGTGATCAAGGAAAAAGAGTTTAACGGTGCCTCTTTAATAGATGCCAATGGAACGGGACAATCGTGCAGCCTTTTACAATGTCCCATTTTAGTGCTCTTAAAAGTGATCAATTGGTGTAAAAGTTTTTAGAGAGGTGCTTTGTTTCCACAAATGCAAAAAGGACTGAATACTCTGTATGTTGTACAATTTGTGTGAAATAGTGAAATGAGCATGGAGGGTGCGATTGAGCGGGAGTACGGGGCCCTAGGCGGTCTCTTCCAGCATATAATTCAAGATATGAAGGTAGGGGTTGATCATTGTCATTTAAACGGGGATTTGCAAGGCCCCTTCTGCCAATTTTCTTATGCACTAAGTAGCAGAATTTTACGTACAGTAGGTAATTTGAGCACTGAATACTAAAATTTATTGGAAATATAAACAAGCGAGGAGATAGGGACTGATAAGATAACCAGTGCAGTGCACAATAAATACCATTAACTTTTTATCGTTATTTTTATTTACATGCAATATAATTTTAATAAATTAAAACACCTCCCTCTTATAAGATGGCAAATAACAAATAACAATAAGAATACCTTGGGTATGACAATTTGCCCTTCACCTTCTAGTTACATTTGGCCGCCGAGACGGATCACATCAATTAGATATATCTCCTGCATATTAGTGCACTTTTTAGATAAACCCTACTTTAATTACGTGATAAACAACAAAATAAACATTTTATCGCCGAGTAATAAAGTTGATTTTGATTCCCTGGAATGAATCACATTTTTGATCCCAACCAATTAATTCAGAATTATCCGACTGCAGACAGATGTTCTCAATTCAACAATTTATTTATGTAGGTTGTTAAATAAAAGCTAGTAAAAAAAGGCAAAGAAAACAGTTATGTAATAATATGGTATATCTACATAATGTAAGTACACAGCAAATGTTGATAACCTGCGTAAGTTTACGATTACTTACCTGTGCTAAAGTGTGGTTTTGCGAACAGTCAGCTTGTAAACTAGGTTATCGTTTATTTGACGACTTTATAGTTTATGTTTATCATAAGTAAATAAACTTCGAAAAAGTTAATGTGTAGCTACTAATTTTTATAAATACATCTACCTTCTTACCCGTACTTATTTGAGTTAGTAGTAATAGTTTTTTCATAGAATTAAACGGTTCAGAAGCTGTAAACCTCGATCTGCTGTGGACCGAAAGAAGAACGCCTTCAAATGTTCAAATTTACATAGTTTACCTTATGTTTGTACTTAACCCACAAAAATATTTCTGTGTAACAAGCAACAGCTGTCAATCTTTAAAGCATTTGAGTTTTTGTTTGGGCTTGGGAAGTAACCAAAATGCGACCAAAATCCTATGCCAGAATCATGAATGCAATCAGATAGCCAATGGTAACAAAGCCAATAAGAAGTAAGAACTCGAGTCTACAAACATAGGAAAATAAGCCAAAAGCGAGGCCAAAAGTTTTCATTTTAAATACTTACTTACAGTTCTTCATTTTAACAACCGTGTAGGTACCTACCTAGACATTTCAGTGACATTTGAAAGAAGTTAGGCACAGTTTGAATATTTTGTATAATCGATACCAACTACATACTTACTACCTCACTTACTACTTATTGAACAATTGTCGCTCAGTTTTATACGAAGTCGGAAAACCGGGGACGTTTTATTACTTCTGCAAAGGGGTGTCGTGCCCTTGAATTTTCCCCTAGGTTTTGAGGAGGGTAATATTCAGTTTGCATACGCAACACCAATGCTTTTAAGAGACGATGATTGGGTTTCTTGCGGGAGTGAAGTCCGTAGTCATTTTGTACAAATGGTCTTGCGAAAAGAACATTTAAATGAACTGAGAAAACCTACGGGAAGTAATTATTTGGGCGGTTGTTTTAACATCCAGGACAGTTTCATTGGGCAGTTAAAAATCAACGCGGGCGGTATTAAATTTTTTTGGCGGTAATTAACTTAATGTGGCAGTAGAACGTGGCCAGCAATATAAAATAATTTGGTCGGTTCTTTAATCCTACAACGGCAGTTCAAAACTTACTCGAGAGGCAGATTAAATGAATGTCCAGTACAATTATTATTTGAGCTGTAAAATGATTGAATGGGCAGTATAATGTATTAATGGGCAGTTAGATAAATAGTTCGCTAGTTCTCAACATTTGGCAAAAACAAACGTCATTTTCATTGAAAAGAGCGGCACACTTCCGTTAAAAGGGGCACAGCTTACGCGACAGTGCACCGTGGGTGGCCAATAGGAAGAGATTTGCCTATAAATATTAGGTCGTTTCGCTCATTACCTTATCACTGAGTTGCGAGTGCTTGGATCTATTACACTAGCATTGCACCATTAAATTTATTCAACGCACCCCTCCCCGTTTTCCCATAGAAATATTTAAAATACTGAACTTAGCTCCTCACAGGTAAAAAAAAATATTAATTTTGCTTCATCCCTTTGCGTCTTCTATTGCACCGCATTGTACCACAAAGCATTTTTGTAATGCTGCATCGAATAATGCATCATTTGGATGCTAACGACTGAGACTTACAACGCTCCGCTCGTTCGCTCCGCTTGACATTTGACATTAACCTGACAGACTTTTATATTAAAAAGTGTCAATCGTTAGCGTTTATATTGTTCTTTTCAAATATTATTCACATGAAAATGCGCACCTTTGAAGAGAATAACATTATAAACGCTTACAACTGACACTTTTTGTCACAAAAATCTGTCAGGTTAAGGTCAAGCGGAGCGAAGCGAAGCGAGCGGAGCGTTATTAGTCTCGGTCGTTAGCATTGAATAATTTTAATGGCGCAATAAATTTAATTTTTTTCTTAATATCTACATTATCGTTAATCGTTATTTTTTATTTCGCTGCCTAATTTAGAAGAACATTATATGTATGTATCATTTAACAGGCCGATCATATTTTGTACTGAGTAAGTATTTATAGAACTACTTGTCCCACGATTTCTAACAGACCCATTCTGATTTCATGACTGCACACGCGTTACTGCCCCTTTATTCATTTTACAGCCCAATTGAATTTTCACCCATTCAAATATTTATTGAGCTACTCATTTGAAGATATGTTACTCCTCGTTTCCACTTTTTTTACTGCTCATATTTTACCACTCAATCTGTTATTGAACATACAATTTGTATTTTCACACTGACCAAAACTGCAATATAGTACAGCCCCTTTAAATAATAGCCAAAACCTACTAGGTACATAAATAAATATGTAATGAAATGAATACTTAATACTTCAGTTTTTATAAAGTGTTAAGTAATTGAATAATATTATAGACTTTCTCCGAAACCATTTTTAATTATATAAAGTAGGTAGCGGTTTTGTCTCGGGTTTTGTCCTCCGCTTTTGCTTTGTCCAAGTTAAGTTGGCAACTCGTATGTCAAACGTTAATAATTTTAAATTTTGCTTGGATTTCCGTCCGAATTTTCTATTATTTCTTTAGTTTACACTCGGCTATACATACATAAAAATGTTTTTCATCTGAAAATCCGGGAACATGCAAATTTTTTCGGACTGAGGGTTTTGACCTTTTCAAATTCGTAAATGTTAAATGAGGTAATGAGGGATACTTCACGGTGTAACCCTAGCATAACAAGCTATTTCAGTAACCTGATTTTCCGATAAAATTAGCCGCCTGTAAGATATCCCTATTATAAGGTTGTCGAACCATGTTTGAAACACGCAACTTTACATTTTTTTTGTATGTTACACGTCTAAATATTGTTGCATTGTAGGAATGTTATTTACAATTTTTATTCTGCAAATACGTTGTAGACGTATTTATAGGTAAAGTATCGGAAACTAAAAGTGGTTGTGGGACAGGACCATGAACTGATTAGCAACCCACACGTGGATTCTTTGATTTTATTCTGCCCTGTAATACTGTACTTAAATACACATAATATCTGCTTCCTATTACCCTTAATGTCACCCCATTAAGGACAAAAGCCATAACTGTCCAAATTAAGTGGTTAATTGCCCGCTTTCTCCAACCCCTTTCTCACAAATAACCCAGTCTAAATATGCCGGAGTAATGCTGTTCTTTTAGCTAACACTCCATCCGACATATCAAATGTTCCTCAACACACGGAGAACGCTGAGTTACATTGGCCACATGTTGGTTTTTTCGAAAGAAAAAATAAACAAACCGCGCCTTCGAACAGGGGTGACTAAAGATAGAAATCAAAACAATGTTCATTATTTAAAAGGTTTAATAGGATATGGGACCCCGGGGTGTCTTTTGAGAACTGAAGTTGCCGCTTGGTTTCATGTTATACCTCGTGTTATACAGAGTCTCGTCCAGTAGCAAGAATTTTCTTTTCGTTTGGTCGTTCTACAAACGAATGCGTGAACAGAGCTTTATGCTTTCGGTCCCAAGCAAATATTTCACAACGTTTATTGTGTTTTGTTTAAACTCGGTTTAAACGTTCTGAATTGAGCAATAATAGTGTATCACGCTATTTTTATTGCCTCGTTTTTATTGATCTTAGTTTCCGATTATAACTTCGGATGAAGAAAGAAAGTAGAAAATTCCCTGCCCGGGTATTGTCCGGGACAGGAAAGACAAGCGGGCTGTCCTACTGACAATCAGAGCTGGGGAAGATACTTCAAAAAAGATACAAGATACCAGCCAATAGTTTAACATAAGATAAAAGATACTTTCCATCTAAGGTATCTATGTAGAAGATACTTTTGTGTCTTAAGATACTTCAGTAGAAATAGATGCTTTTATCAAAATAACTGAGTTTTAGGTTTTTATTGCTGCTACGATTGCACCTCTATATTGCCTTCGTCCCAACAAAATATCACCCGCTACAGTTATTCTCACTTTAATGATTTTTAATTTTCAAAATTAGTAGCAAAATTTTAAAAAATGTCGGTAATGCCATAAATAAGTACCCCCTATATAGCTTTATACTAAAATCAATTAAGGAATTCAGAAATGCGCCTATATTCAAGTTGATCTATTAAGAAAAATAGCATTAGGTAATGAGCTTAAGAAATGGGGCAGTCTATATGAGTGAAAATAATTTTATGTAATATAGAGAATCAAAAATTAAGTTGGGTCGTTGGAATGCATAATAAAGACGCAAAAATCACACCGTATACAACGTGTGCAAGATAAGGAGGGCCAGTATGGGGATATTTTACAAAATTATGAGAAATACAGGTCCGTATCTTAAAAATTCTTTGATGATGGGCAAAAAAGGGTCGAAACGTAATTAAACCATAATGTGTGGTACATGGTTGAAGTCAGAATAAAAGGGGCTCATAAAACTTGACATCAGAAAATCAGGACCGTATTTAAAAAAATTAAGTTGATGATGGTTGCTCGAAGACGAAACGTAGAATAAAAAAATTGGCAATGAAATCCTAAATTTCATTAAAAGTTGCTACGAAGAGGTTTTGTCAGTTTCGCTCTAACTTTAATATTAAAGTCAGAAAAAAATATAGTTAAAAATCCATAAATTCAGTTTTTTCGAAATAACTCAAAAACAGAAAATCTTATCAAGGATTTCTAGGCGCCA
Source organism: Xestobium rufovillosum (assembly GCA_963966045.1). Classification (NCBI taxonomy): domain Eukaryota; kingdom Metazoa; phylum Arthropoda; class Insecta; order Coleoptera; family Ptinidae; genus Xestobium; species Xestobium rufovillosum. Next base: position 7,015,914 of record OZ014495.1, on the reverse strand, counting down.
TTTTATTGGTCCTTTAATTACACAACTTTTTTCCCATTTAACCAAATCCGTATCTCTTGTCATTTCCAATATCCCCATACTGGCCCTCCTTATCTTGGACACGTTGTATAGGGTGACACTATAAAATTCTATACTGAACGACCCCATTGAGAAATATTTTTTTAGTAGATGGTTTTTGCACTTGTGACTTACGGTCCCCTATTATTAACATTATAAGGCAATTTTCCAGGTTAGGAACGATTCACTAATTTTTTACAAATTAAAAACAAACTGGGGTTCCACATTTGCACCACCTCCTCTACTGTATTTATCAAATAATGTATTTGCAAGCTTACTAGAAGTACTTGTTGTAAAATAGATATCGTTTAATAAAGTGTTAAAATTATTAAAAATAAATTGGGTTCTTATAGACCGATCATGATTTAAAAGGGCGGAGAGGCCAAGACCAAATTTCGCCCGCTGTTCTTCCCTGCCCCAGACAATAAATAATTCAGTAATTCTTGCGTCTTCTAATAAATAAACCAAATTAATGAGCAACGAGGATTATGATCCTCCAAAATTGAAGCAGTTAACTTTTACTTTCTTGATCCTCGTCTCGTCTGCTCTAATGAATGCCTGCCTGACAGGATGTTGCATTAACAGTTTGTATAAAATGTGTTGTAAGGCTAATAATATAATAATTACGGGATCTATGGGCGTTAACCGGTTATTTTTGTATCGAATGACCCTTAAGATGTTTCCTTCAAGAACGACACGTGCTATAGTTCGAGGTGTCCGATAACAGGAAAAGGCGTGGGCGGGAAAATTTAAAAATAACCGCGGAACTAAAATCCTTGTATACAAAATTGTGAAAGCTACAATTGGTATTCTATTTCTAACGCATAATGGCCACCTCCAATAGTAACACACGGGGTAGGTAACACAAAATAAAAATTGCGCGCGTAAATTTCTTTTCTCAAAAAAAAGTTTCGCTGAACGACACACCAATTTCCTCTGAAAGAATAGCGGATGTTCTCATCTCGCCTGTATCTAATGAGGCATTATAAAAAAGAAAGAAAATAGAAATTTACTCGATTTATACGTACATATAGCATCCAACCCAGCACAATAACAGGATGTACAATGTTGATTGCTGTGAAACAAAAAAGGCGTACTAGCATCAGGAACTATTCAGGTGAAACATGATGGAAAAGAGGAATCGTACTTTTAGGATGTAATTTCAAGCGAGATTGTAATTGTCAGAACCTCATGAACTCGTGAGAATATCATCAGGTGCATTGTATTGCACGGTGTTCTTCAACTGAATATGTCGAGGAAGATGTATAATCGATTTGATGGGCTACAGTTTCACTGAAAATAATCAATTCTCAAGTAAACAAGAATATACATCTGTTGAACTGAATTAGTGCTGTAACCGTAATTTTAAAGTAAATTATGAAAATAAGCATTAAGAAATGAAACAACTTTCAAAATAAATTATGTATGCATTTACATTGCAAAGCGCATGTATTCGTAAAGGGTTGAGATGTAACCCTCGTCTATAATGTATATTAATATTTAGCCAACCTTATGGAAAAAAGATCTACATATTTTTTTTAGTTCTGGACGAGTTGGTACGTTTTAACTTCTTAAAAATATGCATAAACGCATTTATGCATCACAACAAGAAACTTATACTTACTGTTTTAAAAGCAATTTGTCCAAAGTAGGCGTCGCGTGGGATACAAACTGTAACTGACCTACACTAATATTGACATTAGTTTAACTCTGAGTAGACGCCTACCAACAAAAAATATTCTACTTCCGCGGGGGCCTGTTTTTTCTGCACATTAGACCATTCATAGTAGGAGAGATTATAGTATAATAGACAGAGTAGAATGAGCCTCGGAATGAACAGAAGGTAAGAAGGTATAAATAATGAATGATTCACCTACCTGGAATTACAACCCTTATACAGGGTGAGTCAATAGTGTGGGTTTCTTCCATAGCACCTCTGTTGTATATTCTAGAGAAAAATGTTATATAAGAGACCCCCTTTAATTTGTGATTCTCTATCATATAAAATTATTTTCACTTATACAGACTGCCCCATTTCTTCTGCACAGCAACTAACTTCGTTTTTTTAAATGGAACATGCTGTATTTCACTTCATTTTCGAATTCCTTGATCGATTTGACTATCAGGTTGTATGAAGTCATTTTTGTCTAAACTTCATATTTTTTAAGTTGCGGGCATCTTTTTGCGAATATTGACAGATGTAGAACAATTTTTAAATTTCAATAGTTGGGTATTGCTTGAAACGAGGGGCAAACCGCAGGCTAAATTTTGTACACCAAACTTCCATTTTTATGGGACTTCCACTAACTTCCACTGACTTCCACGGACTTCCACTAACTTCCACTGACTTCCACTAACTTCCCCTAACTTCCACTGACTTCCACGCACTTCCACTGACTTCCACGCACTTCCACTGACTTCCATGCACTTCCCCTTCTTTAGTATTCTACCTTTCACCAAGAAAAGGTTAATAAAAATCATTTAATCTAACGAAATACGAATTAGACAACAATGTAGAAAAAATGTGGAAAAAATCGTTTGGCGATTAAAAATTTCACTGAAGTGAATATGGAAATAACGTCTCTGTATAATGTAAATATTTATTAAATGACTGAATTCGAATTAAATGGGTAAATTCCGAGGCAAATTCATACTTTTTAAAAATATCTTTAAGGCAATTTATCAAAATCGATCATAACAAATCGATAAAAGGTAGATATCGGGAATGCTTATAGGTACTTTTTGAAATAGAATACCATTCTGTTTCAGGTGGTGAAATAATATAGAAGATGTTCTATATATTAAGAAAGTTGACTATTACAAATTTAACGTTTGTTTGGCATAACATCAGATTAACAACACTGTAGGGTAAATTAGAAGCATCCTGGGAAAGGTACAATTGGTGATTCACGATTCAATTTGAAATACGTAGCAAAAATATATTTTTAAGAAGTATGATGCAAAGCCGGAAAAGTTCGAAAAATAATTAATATTTCGAGAATGGATGACTTTTTGAATATAAAAACAAGCAAAATGGAAATATGCTGTCAAAAATATGGCTTCCATTTAAAAAAATTAGTAAACATTTCCGGTATAACCGGAAGTCGACCGGAAGGGCCACGACTTAAAATATTTTAAATAAAAAGTTCCTAGGCATTTACGCCCGAATATGATTTTTTAGATTTGTAACTGTATTGTATGAGAAAACATCTAAAGCTAACAGTTTCCGTGAATCACCCTGTATACTATTAATATATTACTGAATAATCCGTTAGAGCTTGACATTCGGAATAAAAACGATAGGGCACCTATGTTACGTCACTGGTTCAATTTGGAAGCAAAAAAATGATTTTTTCGTATAACTCTTTAGGTTTTGAATAAAATAGCATTTTGCCTAACCGCTCACAATCGCAAAAAAATTAACAATCGATTGTTCTAAAACTGCTTGCCACTCCATTTAGCATTACAAAAGCAAAAATGTTTGGAACAAATGAGGTTTACAATTTTACAAATTTTAATTCAATGATTATCTTAGATACCTACCTATCAAAAAGTAACATTTTTTTAGAGAAACCTTGATCTCAACACCGTAATTTTAAGACATGCATTATGTTTTATGTTCATACAACTTTTCTTCTTATTTTGACCTAGGTATACCTCCAGAAATTTGTACACTCGTTATAGATCATGCCTTATAAATAGAAAAATATATCTACGCATTATACAGGATGGGCCAATAGTGTGTAGTCGGTCCATATCTCTGGTTCTATTCAAGGTATCAAAATAAAACTTTACACGTATGTTGAGAACTCCACGAAGCATCTGATAAAATTATTTTGGTGTATACAGGGTGTTCACACTCTGAGTACCAAGCAAATGTTATGTCTTTTAAATCGAATACCCTCGGGTTGTTTAGGTACATATTTGAATTCTTTATAAAATTTTAGGACAACGTATGAAAGATGATATACCTTACCTACTACACTAATGCCCGGTTTTTCAAAGAAACCTACACCGGATTAAGTCTGACACCGGCTTCGTTGCTATGATACCGGCTTTCTGATTGGTTGTATCGTAGCGACGAAGCCGGTGTCAGACTTAATCCGGTCTTGGTTTCTTTGAAAAACCGGGCCTATTAGGTTTATAGAGTGAGCGATTTTAAGATATTATCATTTTAGTGCCGAAGCTATTTAAGATTTCTCTTGAGATTTCTTTATTGGATTAGGTTCACAGACTGCTCTATTCGTAAAATCCATGAGTATACTTTTGTCACAATACTTAATATGCAATATGCATTTTTTCTCAGAAATTTCAAATGGAACACCCGATATGCTATTTTCATATTCGATAGCCAGTTTACTAAGCTTTTGATTGATGTAGATATTGTTAAGTCTGCGACTGACGGTTTCGGTCTCGGTTTCGGTAGAATTGAAAATTCAACCTTAAAATGTATTAATTTGACTGATAGGTCCGTTCTCCTAAATTTTACCATCCAAAACACAAAATATGATTTCCATTTTGTTTCTGGAAGTTGAGTTCACATTGAGACAAAAAATCATTGCCAGCTTGTTTCTTCATGGTCATATTCTCAAATACTTGGTAACTTACTAAACCTAGGTATAAATTATTGATACAAGGAGCGCAATGGAAGAAAAAAAACAGTCTTTTCAAGAAGTACCTAATCTTGCAATGAGATTTCTTGTGCCAGTGTAAACTCTGTTCGCTAAATTTGATGTAAAAACAAAGTGAAAGCATTCTTTTGAGTTTTGGGTGGCAAAATCAGGGGAATTCCCCAAAAATGGTACAAAGTTACGGCAAAAATCTAATTTCTTAAGGTTCAATCTTTATTTCTGCCTAAATTATCAGTCGCAGACCTGCCAATATATGCATCAATCAAAAGCTTCATAAACTGACTATCAAATCTGCAAATAATATTAGCGGTGTTTCACATAGCATTTTAGAGAAAAACTCAATTTTGCGCAAGTTGACCATTCGGTACAATATGTATTTTGAATAAGTATTTTGATAAAAGTGTTAATGGATTTTATTTACAATTAGCGTATCCTGTGAACCTATTCCAATAAAAAAATCTTAGGTAGCATTGATCGGCAGACGTCAGTAGCTCCACAAAGTTGGGTTCACACTGGTACTATAATGGCTGTATCTTAACATCGCTTGCTTTAAACTCCAACGTGCAGCATATTAATTTTCATGAAATTTTATGAAGAATCCAAATATGTAAACAAATGTGGGGCATTTCATTTAAAAAACGTAACTTCGGTTTGGTACTTAGCACGTGAACATCCTGTGTACATCAAAATAAGTTTAACAGAAGCTTCGTGTGGGGTTCTCCACATACACGTAAAATTTAATGTTGATATCTTGAATAGAATCAGAGATATGGACCGGCTACGCACTATTGGCCCACCTGTATAGAAAATATAAATTAATGCAAATTTACCGTTACTATGCAAGCAAAGGTCCTAAAACTAGTCTAGACTACTCAACTCTCGACGAATATGACGATACACAGACCATCTAGAACTACAGCGCATGCGTAAATGCCCAGAAACTTCCATTGACTTCCACTGACTTCCACTAACTTCCACTAACTTCCACTGACTTCCACTGACTTCCACTAACTTCCACTCACTTCCACTGACTTCCACCAACTTCCACGAACTTCCATTAACTTCCACACACCTGTACACCAAACTTCCACAGCGGTTTGCCCCTCGGCTTGAAACTGTAGCAGTAATATTTTAGTGGAGTAAAAGCAATATGTAGGAAAAACTTCTACTGTAAGAAAAAATTGAAACTGTTATACAGGGTATTAGCAATTACATAACCAAATTAGAAAACTTAAGAACACCATAACTTTGTAATTTCAAATAGAACCCTAGAACCCTATTGTTGTTAGGTCATTGTTAGATTCCCCATAAAATTCAATCAAACTATTACTGCTACAGCTTTATTCAATTCCGAGATATTAAAATTTCAAAATTGTTCTGCATCAGCAAATATTCGCAAGAAAATGCCCATAACTCAAAAAATATGAAGTTTAGAAAAAAATTATTTCATATAACCTCATAGTAAAATCCATCAAGGAATTCGAAAATGAAGTCAAATACAAGGTGTTCCATTTGAAATAACGAAGTTGACCTGCATACAGCAAATATGGGACAAGCTGTATAGCTAAAAATAATTTTAGCTGGAGGAACATGTCACTGGAAACAACTTTTATATGGAAAGTTTTTTAGTATTTCTAACAGTAAAGGATATAACGAAGAATCGCGCATTGTCGACTCAACCTGTATCTACTCTATACGAGGTTAGAATTCAGAATAGGCAAAACAGAAGCATGCATCGAACTGATTTTTTGAGAATCTCTAGATAATAGACCAGTGAATCAGTGCTTGTACTAGAAAACTTAATTTACTATACAGAGTGTTCAGTATAATCAGCTTCTTCAATTAAGCTCCCGATTAAGCATTACTTGCGATTTTTAAATGGAACACTGTTTTCTGCTAGAATTGTGTTCTTTGAGATATTTACTAACACTTTTCTAAAGGGTTTTCTATACCTAAAGCTGATATTTTCGCACATATTACAGCTTTATGGTAATATTGCTTGATGTTCCAAAGAAAATGTCGCAGTACGAAAAAACAGCAGAACAAAACTAGCAACGGCGATAGCAGAGTGTAAATGATTCTTTTCTTGCTTAAAATGTCTCCTCTTTCATACTAATACTTACTACCCTAGTTAAGAACATTCACATGATTCAAATTGAAAATATCCTATTGGTTCGCATTGTATGCCCCTTTTATGCAGGTTTTGACAAAAGTTGACTTATTTGTGAATGCACAACCCTTGGACAGCATCGGCATGACCCATGGCCATGAGATGGTCAAAATATACCTATAGCAAATTTTTGCCCGATTTAACTAAATACCATTTTTTTTGTTATACTGTAATTAATTGCATTTTTTCTCTTTTCAGAATGGGATGCCTCTTTGGGAAGACCTCATTGCAAAAGCGGCAAAGTTGCACTCGTCATTGAAGTGAGTTTAGTTTCCTATTTCAGAAGGTCAATTAGCAACATTGTATAAATTGTTATTACGCCAATATCATCACTAAGTTAATTGATACCGTTGTGCAAATACGAGGTGCATTGAAGCATAGAGCAATTTTCAAATATTTGAACTGGTAACTTCAATACCCTGTAAATTTTATCTGTAAACAAACTATACCGGATGGGGAACGAAATGGAGCGTTTCGTAAAATTATTTATGTATATACAGGATGTTCGCATTCTGAATACCAGACCAAAGTTCTATTTCTTTAAATGGAAACCCCATAAGTATTTGCGTGATTTCGATTCCTCATAAAATTTCATGAAAATTGATATACTACATGATGTGGTTTTGAGTAAGGACTGTTAAGATATTGACATTTTTGTGTCATTATGGTCCCAAATTTATGACGCTACTGACGTCTACTGACCAAAGCCACCTAATTATTTTTTATTGAAAGGGGTTTACACACTGCTGTATTTGTGAAATCTATAAATACAGGGCTCGTAGCGAGTACATATTTTATGTAAAGGTTCATAATTATTGCAACTGTTCATAAAAGTTCATATTATTAACGAGTGGTACATAAAGTTCATAATTTCTGAAGATTTCTGGCAAATAAACCCATGATAGATAGGTTATTTACTACCACAGGTTTTATTTGTAGTGTTCGCCACGCGAAAAGCGAAAACATTTGGTGAAAATAAAAATAAACAAGCCTACAAGCCACCTGCTATAATTCTCGCAACATTCCATTTCTCCCTTTATGAAGTACATAAAATAATGTTGGATTTCACACATTAAAAGGAGATAAATTCTTTACGGGTATCGCAGCTTATCTCCACCGCGCGCCGCAAAAGAACACGGCAAGTGTGCGTTTGCGCGCGCGAATGATAGTTGATAGTTGAAGTGATAGATAATTTATTCATACCTGGGACAAATATTCGTATAGTACAGGTCAAATATACATGGACAAAAAGATACATCGGCATAAATATAAGGAAAAAAACATTGCACCCATCTAAATTAAACTATCTAAACACATGCTCAGTAATGTCACCCAAGGTGTATGGCTCGGCAGCAATGAGGTGCCTTTTAATAACACTCTGAAATCAAAAGATTTCAGAGTGTTATTAAAAGGCACCTCTTAAAAAAGATATGTAATACCCCTCATGCTGATTGGCAGCAAACTAAAGAATTTCAAAAACTGTTTTGTGGTTGATAGTTTGTAAAAGACAAGGGAGCGAACGACAAATGTAATTTGAGTTTTTACTTTTGGGTTCTAGTTCTAGGCGTGTTCAGTGGTTTTTACAATAAATTCATACCGCATAACTTGCATTTAGTCATGGGTAACTAGTAAAATTTTCGCGATCTGACTCTTCAGTTCAGCTCACAGATAGCGAGCCGCAGAACTGAACCGGTTCAAATGAGTCACATGGCTCGCAAAGAAACAAACGATACTCGATACAGCTTTCGCGACTCGGGAGCCAAGACGCACCCGAGAGCTGCATGCAATGCAAAGCATAATTATCCGTTCTATATTTTCGATTCGTACTTTACAGGCTGATTTAGTTTTTTATAATTAAGGTTATAATGAAAAAACATTATTGTTTTTCACCACCACGCTTTATTTTATTTTTATTTTGTATTTCTGTTCCTGTACTTCTTATTTTATTACCTACATAAATTCTACATTGTAAGATAGAAATGTGGCTGTAACCTACAAATACAAAACACGAAAACACTGCAAATGCCCAATGAATACAACTTTCCCATCTTTGAATCAACGCTCCGTCAGAGTATGCAGCACCGCAGCAGCAGCCGAGCCGAGATAAATAAATGAGTAGACAGAAGCACTGAGCGACTGAGCCACAGCACCAGCGGAACCGCGGAACCGCGAGCTGCGGCATCGAGCCATTTCATCCAGCATGACACACGCGTCGACTTCCAAACCCCTTATCAACGAACTACGCGCGCTGCGCGCTGTTGTTGCGAACCGCGAACCGCGAGCCAAATGCGCCGCGATGCGGATCTCTTCAGCTCAAGCAGCGAAGCAGATCTTTGAGCCGGTTCGATAAAGAGTTACCCATGACTACTTGCATTTATAATGGGCAGGTGCCATTTTAACAGTAAATGGTTAGAGGAGAATGATGGTAACAACTGCTTAATATCTAAATGGGGCCGTGCATACGACGACAGTAACCTATATTGTAATGTGTGTGATAAAGTAGTTTGTTTGCAAAGAGGTTTTTAATCAATTCTGCAGCACTCAAAGTGGGAGAAGCACAAGAAATTGTGTAAAATGTTAGAAAAATAGAAAAAGGAAAGGTCTTTGATAGAAGAAATGGAACATGAAATAAGTAAAGAGGAAGAAAATGAAATAATGAACAGTAAAGTTTACGATGAAATGCTTAAAGAGGCTAATGTAAAATTAAAACAAGCTACAGTTAAAAAAAATATGGTACAGATTAATATTGCTAGAGAAATGTTAGATGCTGCTTTTAAAATGAGGAATGAGGAAGTCAACAAAAAGAAAGAATTGGAAGCTAAAAGAAAAAAGCTCGAAAAAGGGAAAATGTGTCTGTTGGACAAATATGTTTCAAAAGTTCCCAAACTTAAAAATGATACTTCAGTACTTATCGTCAATGTCTAGTTTTTGTTTATCCTTGTTCTGTACCAAGTAAGTGAGTGTGCAATTATGTTACTTTGTAGGACGTGTCATATCAGAATAATGTGATAGTTTAGGTTAAGTGCAACTTTAAATATTTTATTTGTATTTTTTGTTTAGACCTACCTAAATGATACATCCATAAGTATTTTGTACCACACTTTGTGTTCAGCTCAATATATAATCTATATAAATAAAAATCAATTGCCACATGTATGTAAGCTCATCACTTGAGAACGGCTCGACCGATTTGGCTGATTTCTTTTTTGTTGTGTTCGTAATTGTCAGGACAAGGTTTGTATGAAAGAAAATTTTGGAAAATCCACCGGGAAAGTCGAAAATTTGGATGGTATGTTTGTATGAAAATCTGTTTGACAAACAAAAATGTGACGTTCAGTTTGACAATTCTAAAAATTGAATTGTCAGTGTGTTATCGGTGGTGATCATGTATTTGGTGTTTTTTTGGAAAAAATGCCACCAGGGAGGCGTCAAAATATTCGTCGGCGTACGCGCAATGCAAGCCAACTACGTGATCGTCGAGTCAATGAGACTGACGAAGAGCGTAGACAGCGTTAGGAGCCAAGTCGAATAAGAATTTCTCAAGCCTCAAGCACGATCCATTATGACTCCGGAACTACGGTTACAGTCGAGTTCGACGCGCTCAGTTGGAGCTTACGCACAAAATAATTTGGAACGTCGACAAAACAGAGGCCGAACGTGGCATTAGGGAAGGAAAAATTGGAAAAGTTGACCGGAAAATTGGAAAATTCTGGAAAAACTGAAAATGCTTTTTTCTATGGGATTTTTGTATGATATGGATATGCGTAAGTCGGGAAATTTGGACAAACTGTAAGAATCGTAATTTTGGAAAATCCACCGGAAAATTTGAAAATTCGCGAAAAACTAAAAGTGCTTAACGGCTAGATCGATTTGGTTTATTTTTTTGTTGTGATCGTAATTGTCAGGACAAAGTTTGTATGAAAGAAAATTTTTGGAGAATCCACCGGAAAATGTGAAAATTCGGGAAAACTGAAAGTGCTTAACGGTTGGACCGATTTGGCTAATTCTTTTCAAAAATAAGGTTTTTAGGGAACGAAAAATTGGAAAAGTTACCCGGAAAATTGGAAAATTCGGAAAAAACTGAAAGTGCTTTTTTCTATTGGATTTTTGTATGATATGGATAGGCGTAAGTCGGGAAATTCGGACAAACTGTCAAACTCATAATTTTTTATATGCACTCGCGATCATAACTGACGATAGGAACATATTTGGTTGAACATAAACGTAATCAGAAAAATGTTTCACATTGAATAAACGATTTGGTTAATGAATCAAAATTTCAATACGAAAAGTAATTTTAGGCAGGACAACGTCTGCCGGGCCCGCTAGTATGTAATAAAGAAGGCTGTTTCACTTTTAACTTCAAGGTACATAAATAGTTCATATTTTTTAAAGAATCTATACATAATTACATCTTTTTTGTTGATAAATCCACTACGAGCCCTGTAAATACTTTCACCATAATACTTAGGATTATACAAGGTGGTTAAGTTATGCAAAAGGGAATTTTTCTCAAAAATTTCAAATAGAATACCATGTATATTATTTGCACAACTGACAGTCAGTTAACTAAGCTTTTAATTGATGTAGATATTGCTAGGTCTACTACTGATAGTTTCGGCAGATATAACGATTGAACATCAAAATTTTTGAATTTTATTATTAGTTTATACTCTTTTTGGCGAATTCCCCCTATTCTGTTGCTCAAAACTCAACAATGATGTTTATATTTTGTATTTGCAAAGTGGTATCAATATAAAGACAATAAATCTTATTGTAAAATTGTTTCTTGATGGTTATATTCTTTAAATGTATAATGTCTTTTTGAAGTCGGGTATAATGTTCAAACAAGGAGTGCCATGGAAGAAAATATTATCTTTAAGAAATAATCTTGCAATGGGACTTCTTGTGTTAATGTAAACTTCATTTGCTAAATATTTTATAGTAACAAAATGCAGACCTTTTTTGGAGTTTTGGGTGACAAAATAGGGGAGATCGTCAAAAATAATGTAAAATACTAACAAAACTACATTTTTGTAATTCAATTGTACATTCTGTCGAAACTTTTACTGGTAGACTTAACAATATCCACATCAATAAAAAGCTTAGTAAAATGACCATCAATTGTACAAATAATATACATGGTGTTCCATTTGTCATTTTTGAGAAAAATTCTGTTTCGCATAACTTAACCACCCTGTATTATCTCAAGTATTATGATAAAATTATTTATAGATTTCAAAAACACAAGTGTGTGAACCTATTTCAATAAAGAAATTTTACGTGGCTTTGGTTAGTATGCGTCAGTAGCGTCATAAATTTGGGTCCATAATGGCACAAAAATGTCAATATCTCAAAATTCCTTAGTCAAAACCGCATCATGTAGTATATCAATTTTCATGGAATTTTATGGGAAATCCATATTATGCAAGGGCATGTAGGGTTTCTATTTAAAGAAATATAACATTGGTCTGGTCCTTAGAATGTGAACATCCTGTATATACCTAAATAATTTTGGGAAATGCTCCATGTGGTTCCCCACAGTCGTGCAAAATTTCATTTTGATATCTTAAATAGTTCCAGAGATATGAGCCGATTACACACTAAATCCCCACCCGGTATAGTCTCTTCACATAGATCATAGATGTCCTTTTTTCTTATTGTAAATGGGACACTTCCCTATACTTAAATGTTAAATCCAATAGATTTTTTTATATTTTTCACGACCCATAAAATTTTTTACAAGCCAGTTTGGTACTGTGGCCAGCAGGATCGCCCGATCTATCCCCTTTGGATTCCTTCCATTGTGGATACGTAAAAATCCAGGTGTATATAGTACACCAGTTGAAAATGCAGATTTGAGAAGTAAAATAAAAAACAGTGCGAGATAAATTACGTAAATTACGATAGTTTTATTTGGATGTCATTATTTTTCGCAGCGCTTGCGGTGATTTATTGTTCTTATTATTTTCAGGGCCACCATCCTGGCTGTCACAGCCTACTTGGATGCCTTCCAGAAAATAGCGGATGCTGCCACCAATGCCAGAGGTAAGTTTGTGACAATGTGTTTTTTTTTGTTTATTTCTTACGTGGAAGGTTAACACGCAGTGTAAAAATACGTAATGTCTGGGTTACGACTTGCGGGCAGCAGTTGTGTAATTGAGCTGCTTCTATTTTTTGTCGCGCAGCAAAAAATACACAAATATCAAATTAAAAATATCACGGCAAGTGTTGTTACAGACGGGCTTGGTACCTAGAAGATTTTGATATGAAGAAACTGACACAAATTAATTGTTGTTCTCACAACAAAGATGCTTCTTTTTTGGACTTACATTCCTCTGACTGAGCCTCTGACTGTTTAAAATTATATTTGTCCACGACTCTCTTACAACATACTCTTTATACTTGTGTTTCTTCAATCATAATTAGATACATTAATCACTATTAATGAATATTATTCACTACACCAATAGGAACATCGCTTTGACCCTTTTTTACATTTATTTAGTAGGCCGCGATCGCGATGTGTCAGTTCAAATTGAAACGTCAAATCAGCATGGCTTGCTTTTAATTTGAAATGCATATTCTAAAAAAGAAGATATAATGAGTAGTGAGAGTGAAAACGAGGTTTCTTTAACAGCACCAGCAATAAAAGAAGCTGCAGAACTTGCCTCATTAGATTCATTGCCCAAAAAACAAGAAAATTATACCTGAGAGCGTATGTATGAATCTTTCTTACACTGGAGAAGGGAAATGAAGGTAAATTCTTTCTGGGAATCTGTTTTGATAGTCGTTGACAAAGTATAGTATACAACTCGTTATAATGATGCTATTATTACCTCGTTTCACTCGCTCGTGTTGTAAACTTCATCCTCGGTAATAATAGCTTTCATTATAAACTCGTGTATAATATACTATTGTATCCCATTTCGTCTCCTATATTAAAAAATTGACACCTTTATCAGTTTAAAATTCAGTATTACGCTCAAATTTAAGTCTACTTCCAAATAAAAACAACTTTTTATTAGGGGCATGTGGTTTTCCATGCTTTTGCGTAACCTTCTTTGATAATGATCGGAAATCGCGTGCTATTTTCCAAATATTTACTTTGGAAGCTCTGCCGCTGCCCGACACAAAACACTCGTCAGCATACGTGTTTTATAGAGCCCATACAAGGTTTATTATTTGTGTTGGCGAATTTTTATTCGCCACTTAAAAGAGTTTATTAAACTCGGGAAGTGGACGGCTTCGGCAAGTTAGTTGGCGGAGCTTTTACGGTTTCTGCGCTTTTCTTCGGTTTTTTGCTCCCGTGTTTGCTTATGCGTCCAGTACGCGTTTTGATAATCAAGTTGCTGGGGAATTAATTGCAATATTGCATAATTACTTTATTATTTTGTTGAATAATTCAGATTTGTTTGATATAACTGTGTGTTATGAATTTATAAGGAAGTGATCGTTGAATTGTGGGCAAAAGTTTTTAAAGGTCTTAGATTTGTTCTCAGTCCGAAGACTGGTTGGACGCGTACCTCCATCCTTTCCTCCATTCCCCTAAAAGTAGAACATCCCACATCCCCAACTATTTGAGAGCAGTAGTCTAATCTGGGCCTACCCCTACCTCTTACTCCATATTACCGTTGATCAACGATATTACTAACCTTATATATCCACACAGTATGTTTCATTTTAAGTTATCCCCCCAATTACTCGCTCATGGAATTAAGAAATTATGAAATTTTAAAAAAAGATCGCATTTTTCTCGAACCTAGATTCTTAATCTGTCAATAAAAAACAATTGGGGATTCCGTTTTTAGCATTATGCATTTGACAAATTTCCATTTATTAATGGGGCACCATGTATAGATAATTAGATATATGTATGTATTTTTTTCACGTAAAACGAAACCAAAGTGGATAAGACAAGTGAACTGACTTGCCTCTAAAAGGTGAGTAGTATTTGTCCGAGCTTATTGGCAAGAGAAGGGAAGTGCGAGAGGGGAATCGGGCCGATTTTCCATATTTCGCGCGTTGGAAATGCGATTCGCTCAAAATGTATCATGTCATAACTCCCTCAAAAATTGTCTTATCGAGTTGCAATTTTTTTAAAATTATTTTTTAAACTTTCAGGATGCTCACGAAATCTTTCAAATTGCAATTACATAATTACTTTTCATTCCGCTTTGCGATTTTCGAGACGTTGTCATTTTGGTGCAGTGGAATTTTCACCTATCGAAGAACTATGCTCATTTTTAGAATTTGGACAAACTTCTGGCGGCAAAGTTATAGAGAAAGGATTGAATTTTGTTTTACATAAAGATTCAATTCATTATCTCGCATAGAAAAAAAGTTATGGCGATTTGAACACGATAATCGTTCTGAGCGCGTAACTCTTGAAATCGTATACCTGTTAGTGGCAACCTTTTCTTTGCACGTTGCATAACCCGAAGCGCTACACATTTTCGGCCTATTTTGATATTTTCATCACACGGCGAGTACTTATAAAATAAAACCAAATACGTCTGCACACATGTGCGGTCTCCTAAAGATTGATGCTGTAACCGTTTCGTTATCGCGCGCTACTTACTTCAAGAGTTACGCGCTCAGAACGATTATCGTGTTCAAATCGCCAGAATCTTTTTTCTACGCGAGATAATGAATTGAATCTTGGTGTAAAATAAAATTCAATCCTTTCTCCATAACTTTGCCGCCGGAAGTTTGTCCAAATTCTAAAAATGAGCATAGTTCCTCGACAGGTGAAAATTCCACTGTATCAAACAGACAACGTCTCGAAAATCGCAAAGCGGAATGAAAAGTAATTATGTAATTGTAATTTGAAAGATTACGTGAGCATCCTGAAAGTTTAAGAAATAATTTTAAAAAAATTGCAACTCCATAAGACAATTTTTGAGGGAGTTATGACATGATACATTTTGAGCGCGCCGCATTTCCTACGCGCGAAATATGGAAAATCGGCCCGATTCCCCTCTCGCACTTTCCTTCTCTTGCCTATAAGCTCGGATAAATACTATTCACTTTTTGCTCTACTGTATGCATGGGAGTATGAGGCGCCGTTTGTGCCATAAGTATTTGTAGTAAAATAATTAAAAAATTGACAAAGAAAGAAGAAAAATGTACATGAAAAAAAGTAAAATGTGTATTAAGGAAATATTTTTCAGGAATAAAAAAGAATCGTGGAAATATTTTTTTTACTCTGACAAAAAAAGATTTCACGGATTTTTTTTTTCTTTGAGAAAATTTTTGTCGCTGGAAATATTTGTCTTAAGGAAAGATTCTTGCGCGCAAGGAAAAAAATATTTTGTTGGCTGTGTAGATTTTTTGGGCTGGTGAAATATTTTTTTCAGCTTTCGTTTACTCACGCATGATGGCACTAATGTGAATTAGAGATCGCAATCCAGCAATGTTGCCACATTTGCTGTTACTTTCAATGCGATCTACTGTTATAAAATTTGAATGTTCTGTGTTGTAAATAGTTCAAGTGATTCAGATGATTCACGTACGTCTCATAACTATGTAAGACAAACATGTGTTGAATTTTTTTCAGTTACGGTGTATTCAGTTTAGTTCGTAAGTACGACATGTGCAACTTAGCTACTAAGGCAACTAGTAAGTTGCTCTATTAATAATGCACCTATCGCGTTTATATCCCATCTAGGTTTTGCCAATGCACAAATTTAAAGCGTTCTGATTGGTCAGCTGCATACGTAGAATGATTAAAAAAATGGAATTGAGCTGCGTTTAAAGGTTTCTAAAAATGTTAATGAGAAACTATACAAACCGTTAAAAAAGTAATACCTAATACTTTTTTTAATCATCATTCTATTTATTTTTTTTTAACTTTACTTTGTCCAAATTCATCACAACAAACTGTAGTGGTAAAATTGGCACTTAGTTCTTAGTACCCAATGTAAATCCTCTTAACTACTTAAGTAGGTAGGTATTAATTTATTTTAGCATGTTAAAAATGGGAAATTTATAGGAACAGTAGAAAGTTCGCACTATGTGGGAATATATTTTTGTTCTTTAATTTAAAAATTTATTTTATTGTGAAAATGACCTTCAATCAAAATATCAAAATATGGTAGGTAATTTGGTAAAATTATTGCAATATTCCAGAGATTGGCAAAAACCTACTGTCCTTTATCTCATTTTAGAAAAAAAATATACAGAAAATTTGTTCCTAATTAAGAGTTATGCTAAAATTTCAATGAAAAGCACAATCTAAAAAACACAAAATAAGTACATAATTGTATTATTTTCTCATTAAGCAAATACAAAACATTAAAATTGTGGAGGTGTCAATTAAGCAGATATGTATTTTAAAATGAACAAAAATGAAAAGAATTAATTTGTTACAATACTTTTTATTTGAATTATAGTTGTTGTCATTAGAAGTTTGAAGTGAATGGGGACGTTTTCTCTTTGCCTCTCCTTTCTTCTTAAAATATGAATGATCATAGGATTTCTTGAGAGGTCGACCACTCTGCAGACATTTTCTTCCACCGCACTTTATCCTTCTTCGTATCGTAATATGATATTTTGAATGAAGGACATTTTTACAATAAAATAAATTTTAAAATTAAAGAACAAAAATATATTCCCACGTGATGTGAACTTTCTACTGTTACTATAAAATTTATATTATTATGTTTTCTCATATGTGTTTCCATATGAGTGATTTTCGAGTCAGTTCCTGACGGTCCTTTTCCGAAAAAAACGTCTATTTCCAAATGTTTTTTTTACTATGTTTTTACTTATGAATAATCTCTTGCGAAAAATCATTCTGTTTGAGTTGCCAAATGCTGACTGGAAAATCGCTCATAAGAAAACACATATGAGAAAACATACAGTAATGAAACTAAATTTCTAAAAACAAAATGCCATAATCCTTGCATGTGTTCCTGGATTAGGGAGTAAGCGTTTTTTTTGCATTGTATTTCAGTTCTTTCGCCACGCAGCTACGTATGCAGATGCAGCTGACCAATCAGAACGCTTTATATTTGTGCATTGGCAAAACTTAGTTGAGATACAAATAAACGCGTACCTATCGGCAATCGAACGTGTTCGGTGCTCCATTTCATGCCTTGATCTTGATTGCTTCATTGCTTATATTTTGTGTTCAGTGGTGCATTAAACCTACAGAACAGAGCACTGCGCAACTGCGCTTATGAACTAAACTGAATACACTATAACTACTAAACAAATCCAACGTAGACGTTGGTATTTCTGTCATACCTAGTTAATGCGATGTACGTGAATTATCTAGTACCACCTAGATTATTTACAACACAGTAAAAATTTTGAATTTTACAGATTACAGTCCCACCCATCAGAAAATAATGGCAACATTGCTGGATGGCGATCCCTCAGTCACGTTAGCGCCATCATACGTAGGTAAACGAAAGCTGAAAAAAATATTTCACCAGCCCATGTAATCTACACAGCCAAGGAAATATTTTTTTCTTGCGCTCAAGAATCTTTCCTTAAGAAAAATATTTCCAGCGACAAAAATTTTACCAGAGAAAAAAATTAATTTCCGCGAAATCTTTTTTTGTCAGAGGGTGAAAAAAATATTTCCGCGCGATTTTTTTTTATTCCTGGAAAATATTTCCTTAATATACATGTACATTTTTATTTTTTCTTTGTCGTCCTTTTAGTTATTTTACTACAAATACTTATGGCACAAACGGCGCCTCATATGGGGGTCACTACACTTGTTTTATCCACTTTGCTTAAAACGAAACGCTCTATAGATACAAAAACACCTTAAATTGAGCATTAAACAATTTCTTCAGTATCTATTATTCTTAATCATTTTTGTTTGAAATGCCTTAATAATTTTAATTTCAGATGCCCTATAATATGTGATATACATAATATTTCGTGACATACTAGAGTCAGAGATAGGAATAAAAAGAGGTAGGGGTAGGCCTAGATTAGACTACTGCTCTCAAATAGTTAGGGATGTAGGATGTTCTACTTTTAGGGAAATGCGTAGGTTAGCTCAGGATAGAAAAGAATGGAGGTACGCGTCCAACCAGTCTTCGGACTGAGAACCTTATGATGATGATGATAATATTTCTGCCTAAAATAATGAAATATGTGCTTTTACTTGCGCTTATGTATTCGCTGCAGAAAAAACCGCAAATACCTCATTACTCAGGGTTTTTCCTCAAAAACCCAGTTTTTGCCAACCCCGATACAAATTGTTCAATTTTAAAACCCAAGTTATGTTTGAAATTTGGCAAATTGGCATTTTCAGTTGTAGTGATATAATATTTAAAAACGTAACTAAAACTAAAACATCTGTAAGCAAGTACAAAAATAAAGGGGGTGGAAACTTTAAGTGGAACACCCTGTACATTAAAAGAACAAAACGAATAATTTTATTTTCTAGAGCTCCATGTAAACGATAATAAAATAAATTGAATTCACTCTCTTTTGACATTTTGCGATCATCCTTGGACGAAGATCCGTCCCAATTGCTTCACGGTCTTATGCAATACAAAGGCGAGATATGAGTGGGAACAGAAGTGGCAGGCACGTGGGTGCAATGCCCTCGACGCCGAACGTCGCGACGTTCTCCTTGCACTTATATGGGTCAATCAATGGCGCACAGGCCCACGGCTTCCAAAAAAACATTTAATAAACACCACTTAAATGATCCGGTAGGCTTGAAAGGCAATAGGTCAGACTCCCCCGCAGTGAGTCCGAGCACGATTTTCAGAGGGCGAATTTTTCCATATTCCTTTAGAATGGGGAAAGTATATCTGAGGAATACACGGTAATTTTCTGATGGACATTAAAGATAAATCACGTTCTCTGTGTTGCGTCCGCAATCGTAAAAGGTTAACAGAGTGTGACAGAAGCATTGATTTCGAGTGGGGGCTCGCTGGCAGACTAATAACAAAAGTTGTGAACTTGTAACCTACTTAATTGCACCAACTTGTCTGCAGTGCGCTAGGGGAAGAGAAGAAGAATCGTTGTATGGTACAATCAGCGAGATACGGTTTACATCTCTAACTTCCAGAACTGCCAGTGCTCGTTCCAGTGCTTGATTGTCAGTCAAAATCTAAATCCTGCTATTTTGATCATCTGCGTACACTACCTCTATGGGTATTGATACCCGATAAGGCTTACCAATACGCCCTCGTAAACATACATATAATAGACAAATAATAAACTGGCAATTGCGATAGGCTTATGTACCTATAGTGTTTCATAAACATTTTACGGGGTATGTTACCTATACCGGCTATTTTTTTTCGTTTTTGAATTGGTTTCACGTTACAAACTCGTACGATTTTTATGTACACAAAAGAATGTAGAAATCTGAAACTTACCTTGTGGTATCCTTCACGCGAGGTTTCTGAAAATTCCCTTCTTGTTCCCGAAGTTTGGATAAAGTAGAGGAAAATGTGAGTAAGATTTGTCCGAGCTTATAGGCAAGAGAAAGGAAGTGCGAGAGGGGAATCGGGCCGATTTTCCATATTTCGCGCGTAGGAAATGCGGCGCGCTCAAAATGTATCATGTCATAACTCCCTCAAAAATGGTCTTATCGAGTTGCAATTTTGTAAAAATTATTTCTTAAACTTTCAGGATGCTCACGAAATCTTTCAAATTGCAATTACATAATTACTTTTTATTCAGCTTTACGATTTTCGAGACGTTGTCTTTTTGGTGCGGTGGAATTTTCACCTATCGAGGAACTATGCTCATTTTTAGAATTAGGATAAACTTCCGGCGGCAAAGTTATAGAGAAAGGATTGAATTTTATTTTACACCAAGATTCAATTTATTATCTTGCATAGAAAAAAAGTTATGGCGATTTGAACACGATAATCGTTCTGAGCGCGTAACTCTAGATAACGAAACGGTTACAGCATCAATCTTTAGGAGACTGTACATGTGCGCAGACGTATTTGGTTTTATTTTAAAAATATTCCCCTTTTGATGAAAATATCAAAATGGAACGAAAATGTGTAGTGCCTAATTGTGTTTCGGGTTATGCAACGTGTAAGGAAAAAGTTGCCACTGACAGGTATACGATTTGAAGAGTTACGCGCTCAGAACGATTATCGTGTTCAAATCGCCATAACTTTTTTTCTATGCGAGATAACGAATTGTATCTTGGTGTGAAATAAAATTCAATCCTTTCTCTATAACTTTGCCGCCGGAAGTTTGTCCAAATTCTAAAAATGAGCATAGTGCCTCGATAGGTGAAAATTCCACTGCACCAAAAAGACAACGTCTCGAGAATCGCAAAGCGGGATGAAAAGTAATTATGTAATTGCAATTTGAAAGATTTCGTGAGCATCCTGAAAGTTTAAGAAATAATTTTAAAAAAATTGCAACTCAATAAGACAATTTTTGAGGGAGTTATGACATGATACATTTTGAGCGCGCCGCATTTTCGAACTTAAAGATTCAAGATTCTAATTTTGTTGTCCCAATGCCTTGCAATATAATTTTGACGTTTTCAAATTACGTACTTACAAAAATATCATATTTGAAATGTGAAACATGTAATGGATGAGCATGCAAAAGTTGGAAAATTAGTATTTCAGTGGAGTTCATAAAGCGTCTTCATCCACCGTTACGTAACTCGACTAAGTCTGAACGAGCAAAACTAACTACTAAAACTAAACTTTATAATACAGGAACTCCTTAGGCACTTTACTTTCATCCATCTCCTCCAGCTTTTGTAGTTGAGTTTATAGTATTGATTCAACGTATACGAGGTATTTTATTATCGTATTATTACATAACTTATTATATAACATAAATTACAAAATGCTGGACTATTTACAAAAGCTTCACCAATGCCAGTCAACAAATCAGTCGTGAACGTAATCTCTGGAATCCTAGTGGTGGAGAATGGTCGCACCATGCGTCAAAACTGGGGCAGCGTAAGTGGCGTATGCATAAGGGGCATGCGATACCGTCAGCGGAGCGTGAGCCACTGCCACCGGAGCAACGTGGTGCAATGCCTCCTTGTGCACGACGGCGTTGAAGCCGTTCACCGGATCAGCGGTGTACTCCACCGTGCGCTTCGAACCGTCTGGTTCCACAAGACTGTAACTGCCGTGGACTACGTCTCCGCTCCTGGTCTCGTGCTGGTCCTTGAAGTCACCGGTGTGAGCGTCCTAAAATAAAGAAAAGGGTTAAACAACAGACATCAACGTCATATTCTTTTGAAATAATTGTAAAATCAAGTGAATTTTTATGGTCTTTGTCTCCTTCGGTACCTTAACAACTAAGCAAGCAACCAAATTGCTAACTTGTAGACATTTTTTATGGAGTGAGGAGGAAAGCTCCATAGGCAACCGGCCTTTCGGACTCCCACCGGCTAAAACTCACTATCTTTTCTTTCTTCCTTCTACATACCACTTCTGCATCACTTCAAGCCATCTGTAAGTGACAGTCGCTCTTCCATTTCACTTTTGGATGACGGAAGCCAGATTGTGACTTATGCTGTTTTTGTCACCTTTTTTTCTGTCTCCTCCATACTCTCCTACTCTTTGAGAATGTTCTGCAGAGTTTACTTTGTCGTTGTGTCAGTGAACGAAGTTTGGTGTATACATTTTTTCAATTATGGGAAAATATTCTGGCTGCAGTTCCCATTATTTCCACCATGAGAGAAGTAAAGTCTTGTCCCACAAATCTGGCGTCATTTAACTCATCAGAAACGAAGCATTTTTACGCTGTAGTTTATTAGAGAAACCCTAATTATTTTGGGAAGTTCTATCGATTCCTGAAGTTACCAAGACTAAAACTGAATCACCTTGTATTACTGTCTCAACGGAGACAAGTTTTTTTCTTATAAAGGAGATGGGACACGACAGGTTGAACCTATAAGATTCAAAACCTTTCAATGGGCATATCCAATTGAATTGTGTTGTAAAAAATGTGAATGCACAATAGGCACTCGTCCGCCTCTACGTCAGCCCACTGTTCACGCAACAAAGGCATTGACGGAAGATTAGAAGCTGTATACCCTGTACGCGAGCAAAATTGCTTTGCTTCTGCGATGTACCCTAATGCTTTATATTCTTGGTGTTTTTGCTTAAAATGTTCTGCATTTTCTCAAATTAAAACTTTTAATTATGATAAATTGTTTTCTCCCCCGCGGAAGCTCATTTTAACAGATCGTTATCTTTTGACGCGAATTTTCGGCGGTAATCTGACCTCAATCTGTCTTCGCCTACCTTGATGCCATAAGCAAAACTGTATTCGGGACGATGGTAGTAATCCTGGACTTTTACGGCGGCAGGGGCGTGCGAATACGTGAATGGGGCGGCGTGGGCTACTGCGATGGGTGCGTGGGATACAACTAATGGCCCGTGAGCAATTGGTACGCTGATGGGCAAAGAGTAAGCCAGTGTGGTGATTGAGACCAACAGCAGAACCTGAAAAGTAAATAAAGAAAATGCATTAGTTATTAATATCTTAATTTTTTCAAAAAGTTACTTGTCTGATAAATTCACAGTTTATTTTTAAATGCAGTATCTATCTGTGTTTATCACAGAAAGTTGGTTTGTTGGAAATAATTTGTGTAACAACTGATTGCCTTTATGTCGTTATCCTAGCATATTTAGGTATTTTGGTATTTATTCACTTGAGCGAATAGCAAACGAGCACTGGGTTTTGAACCAGGTTTTGCAAGTAATTCTCCCAGTGATGGCACTCTGGGCAACCGCCGGTCGCCGCGTCGGATGATTTGAACTGTGTACGCGGTGTCTGGATTTCTCGTCGTAGCACAAATTAATGTGCAATCCAGACGGGGCGTAGATCTGGGATGTACGTTTCACCCACTAGGTGCAATCCCGTAGTAGAATGGCCAGTAATCAGCTCGTACGTAGTTTTATAAGGCTATTATTTAAAGGGGCGGTACTATATTACAGTTTTGGTCAGTGTGAAAATACAAATTGTATGTTCAATAACAGATTGAGTGGTAAAATATGAGCAGTAAAAAAAATGGAAACGAGGAGTAACATATCTTCAAATGAGTAGCTCAATAAATATTTGAATGCGTGAAAATTCAATTGGGCAGTAAAATGAATAAAGGGGCAGTAACGCGTGTGCAGTCATGAAATCAGAATGGGTCTGTTAGAAATCGTGGGACAAGTAGTTCTATAAATACTTACGCAGTACAAAATATGATCGGCCTGTTAAATCATACATATAATGTTTATTTAAGTTAAGCAAGGAAATAAAAAATAACAATAATTAACAATAATGTAGATTATTAAGAAAAAAAATAAATTTATTGCACCATTAAAATCATTCAATGCTAACGACTGAGACTTACAATGCTCCGCTCCGCTTGACCTTAACCTGACAGATTTTTGGACAAAAAGTGTCAGTTGTAAGCGTTTGTAATGTTATTCCCTTCAAAGGTGCGCATTCTCATGTGAATAATATTTGAAAAGAATAATATAAATGCTAACGACTGACACTTTTTAATTTAAAAGTCTGTCAGGTTAAGGTTAAGTGGAGCGAAGCGAGTGGAGTCGTTAGCATCCAAATGATGCATTATTCGATGCAGCATTACAAAAATGCTTTGTGGTGCAATGCGGTGCAATAGAAGACGCAAAGGGATGAAGCAAAATTAATATTTTTTTACCTGTGAAGGGCTGAGTCCAGTATTTTAAACATATCTATGGGAAAACGGGGAGGGGTGCGTTGAATAAATTTAATGGTGCAATGCTAGTGTAATAGATCACGGAATTGTGCCTCTCTTTTCGATGAAAATGACGTTCGATTTCCCAAACGTCGAAAACTGGCGAACTATTTATCTAACTGCCCATAAATACATTATACTGCCCATTCAATCGTTTTACAGCTCAAATAATAATTGCACTGGACATTTATTTAATCTGCCGCTCGAGTAAGTTTTGAACTGCCGTTGTAGGATTAAATAATTGACCAAATTGTTTTATATTGCTGGCCACGTTCTACTGCCACATTAAGTTAATTACCGCCAAAAAAGTTTAATACCGCCCGCATGAATTTTTAACTGCCCGATGAAACTGCCTGGATGTTAAAACAACCGCCCAAATAATTACTTCCCGTTTTATAATCGCTCTTCAGCCCAACCGTGCTAAGTAGTGGACCCAGTATCAGTATTGACCCCTGCGTAATTCCAACAGATAAAATTGGAGAACACCGTCTACGATATCGATTTTTGCTCATCGATTGGGTAAGTAACTTTCCTTCAACATGACGTTGTTAAACTACGTATTATATGACATATTACAAGGCAACTAAAAATATGTGGACCATGTTCGATTTTAAAAATGAGAATCGCCCCACTGGAATAGTGCATTTGGAAACAAAAAAGTGCGGCGGGAGGAGTGGTATATCACGAAGTTCGCCACCCTCATAAACATTTCATATTCAGAATCGTGCGGGGAATTTAGAATGCCGATTGCATTTTGAAAGTTTTATCTGTGTCGGTTTAGATACAATATATTAGAAATTGACCATATCACTGGCAAATAGTAAAGTTTATAATACAAAATTTGATCAAAAATATAGGGATACTACTGCTCTCAAATATTTAAGGATGTAGGATGTTCTACTTTTAGGGAAATGCGTAGGTTAGCTCAGAATAGGAACGGAAAGGATGGAGGTAGTTTTTTTCTAGGGAGCATATTTTTTGAGTTATAACAAAGTTGAATTTTTTTAATGGAAGCCACAGCAGGCTTTGGTCAAGTTCGAAAGGTCTCTTTTAAGCTATCAAAATATATATATATATATATATACTTTTATATTGTTATTTCAAAAAACGGCAACGATTTTGGTAGTTTTTAAGTTTTAACTTTAGAAAATATAAGATAGGTAGGTACATCCAAGATACCTGTGATTTTATGTTAACAACTGAATAATTACCTGTTGATAAACATTAGCAAAAGTTGCATGCAGCTAGTTTTATTAATAGATACTTAGTATACAACGTGTCCAAGATAAGGAGGGCCAGTATGGGGATATTGGAAATGGCAAGAGATACGGATTTGGTTAAATGGGAAAAAAAGTTGTATAATTAAAGGACCAACAAAATGGCGCCTAGAAATCCTTGATAAGATTTTCTGTTTTTGAGTTATTTTGAAAAAACTGAATTTATGGATTTTTAACTATATTTTTTTCTGACTTTAATATTAAAGTTAGAGCTAAACTGACGAAACTTCTTCGTAGCAACTTTTGATGAAATTAAAGATTTCATTGTCAATTTTTTTATTCTACGTTTCGTCTTCCAGCAACCATCATCAACTTAATTTCTTTAAATACGGTCCTGATTTTCTGATATTAAATTTTATTAGTCCTTTTTATTCTGAATTCAACAATGTACCACACATTATGGTTTAATTACGTTTCGACCCTTTTTTGGCCATCATCAAAGAATTTTTAAGATACGGACCTGTATGTCTCATAGTTTTGTAAAAAATATGTACATACAGTATAAGTTTGGAAATTTTTAAGTGCACCACAAGAGCTTTACGAATTTGTTAGATGATACTAGCGATAAGCACCTACCCTACTCTAAGCATAGCGCATCTTGCAGTTTTGGAAAATCTTGTTTGTTTCTGATATCAGAAGAAAGCCCAACTAACTGTATTTCTCATAATTTTTAGAAAATTAAAAGAAATGCAGGTCCGTATCCTAAAAATTTCTTGATGATGGTCAAAAACGGGTCGAAACGTAATTAAACCATAATGTGTGGTACATTGTTGAATTCAGAATAAGATGGGCTCATAAAATTTGGCATCAGAAAATCAGGACCGTATTTAAAAAAATGAAGTTGATGCTGGTTGCCCGAAGACGAAACGTAGAATAAAAGAATTGGCAATGAAATCTTTAATTTCATCAAAAGTTGCTACGAAGAAGTTTTGTCAGTTTCGCTCTAATTTTAATATTAAAGTCAGAAAAAAATATAGTTAAAAATCCATAAATTCAGTTTTTTCAAAATAACTCAAAAACGGAAAATTATATCAAGGATTTCTAGGCGCCATTTTATTGATCCTTTAGTTACGCAACTTTTTTCCCATTTAACCAAATCCGTATCTCTTGTCATTTCCAATATCCCCATACTGGCCCTCCTTATCTTGGACACGTTGTATACATAATGGCACTTCAAAATTATCAAAATTTCGAAAAATACGACATAATTGCTGTTTTCAATGAATGTCGTGAGAATGTAAATGAATCAATGGATCTATATCTCAACAGGTACACAAAAAATTCCTAGATACCCATTTCCAGTATAATACCTATACCTCGATTATTAAATTTAGATACCCAGAAAAAAGACAACCAAGCAAAATGATGTTTTCGAGATTAAAATCAAATTTAATTCACTATGGGTCATTCAATTAACCTACAAACAAAATTTTTAATAAAGAAAATAGGGAAGAAATAAATGTTTTATCGTTGGTTGAGGCGACACCAAAAACTTCTTATCGCGAAATCGAATCACAAGTTGGTGTTTCCAAAACAAAAGTTCAAAAAATATTTAAAAAAGGCAAATATAGGCCATATAAAATTCAAATTATTCATCATCTCTTCCCGGGAGGTCAAGAAAGAAGGCTTAATTTTTGTAGGTGGTACTTAAATAAAAATTAAAAAGAAAATCCAGAATTTGGGCGGTCTGTCATTAGGACAGATGAAACTCGCATAAGCAGGTTAGGATTATTTAACAGTCATAATGTGCGTCGCTGGCCTGATACAAATCAGCACCAAACTTTTGAACGTCAGAGGCAAGGACGTTTTGGATTTAACGTTTCGTGTTTTATTTTGGGTGGTCAACTAGCATACCAAATTTTTGATGGACACTTAACGGGATTGAGATACATTAATTTATTGAATATTAACGCAGAGGCGATAATGGAAAATGTTCCGTTAATAAACATAAAAAGGGTATATTTCCAACAAGATGGTGCCACTGCACACAATTCAGCAATAGTTAGAAATTATTTAGAAAATCATTTTCCGGGTAGATGGTTGGGTACAAATGGACCTATAACGTGGCCTGCAAGATCGCCGGATCTGAGTATATTAGACTTTTTTGTTTGGGCATTTTTAAAAGAAAAAATATACATACGAAGATACAACAATCAAGCCGAGCTAGCAGAGGCAACACATGCAGCTTTCCGGTATTTGCATGGATGAAATTGTATTGAATAATCGTATTGTTTATGGGAACTAAATAATAAACAAAGCTTTTTTCTTATCTTCGTGAAAGAATCTCCCGAACTAATTGAATTTCATGCCGTTTACGTCAGTTACGTTGTCTTTCTGTGACACAAATTATCAATAAAAATCTACCTACCTGAAGTGCCATTCTAGTGTATGGATAAATTCACTCTTCGGGCGCAATTACAACCACTGTCCAACGACTCCGATCGGATAGTTTATATACTTTACAGCGGTCGCATAGTGGTCTGAAACCCCTCTCCGAGACACCCCAAAGTGTCATTTCCAGTACGTATTAATAATTAAAGTTTTCATAGGTCCCGGCCCGTTTCTCCTGTCAGAACACACCTGTGCACCAGTGTTATGTATACATTGTTTGTCATTGAATAATATAGCGATCGGTTCAATTATGCAGGCCGATAAAAGAAGTTATTCAGCGGCTGGACACGACGTTGTGTAATCGAAATCTCGAATTCTGTGTCAAAAAATTTTTGTTGTGCACTAGCGCAATGAGAGCACTGTTATTATCATTATTATTAAATGTGAAGTTGTAATTAACGCGAGGTGTAAATTATCCGGTGTTATTGCGAGTGGGTTTTCCAATCAGTTTGTTGATTTAAAGTGTACGGAAAGAGCTAGGCTATTGTGGCTCGAAACGCTCAAGTAGTCACGATTTTAGGACTACCACTGTGAAACTGTGATGTTGAAAACATAATATGAAGAAGATTTCTGTTGAGCTTGTAGTTCCGCCCACAAACTTACGTCAAAAGTTGATTGAATTCGACAGCTATTAGACGTGGAGGTCGGTATGGCACTGTGATGCACTTGAGTAAGAAGTGGGAAGCCACCACATTACTTTATCACTAATACAGTGCTATTCAAATCTTCTGGAGCAAAAGATTCCGAACGTAAAGTAGTCCCATATTCGGATCTCCTACACTTAAAAAATTTCTTACATCTAATTAAAAAACTGTGTGGGAATTCTCTTCATTATTTTCATTATCTTCTTCATTTTATCAAAAACATTATTCGTAATAAAAGTTGGTGGCTAAATGCGAAATTTCGAGTGTAATGTACCCACACGGAAAACATGAAATTTAAGAATGTGCCTTTGGCAATATTAAAAATTTTGAATAGAAATAGAAGTCCGGAAATTTTTTGGTAGCATATTCTCAGTAACTATGTAGGTAGGTCTCATAAATGAAAATAGTAGGTACATATATTATACACTAGTTTATAATAGCATCATTATAACGAGTTGTATACTATACTTTGTCCACGACTATCAAAACAGATTCCCAGAAAGAATTTACCTTCATTTTCCTTCTCCAGTGCAAGAAAGATTCATACATACGCTCTCAGGTATAATTTTCTTGGTTTTTTTGGGCAATGAATCTAATGAGGCAAGTTCTGCAGCTTCTTTTATTGCTGGTGCTGTTAAAGAAACCTCGTTTTCACTCTCACTACTCATTATATCTTCTTTTTTAGAATATGCATTTCAAATTAAAAGTAAACCATGCTGATTTGACGTTTCAATTTGAACTGACACATCGCGATCGCGGCCTACTAAATAAATGTAAAAAAGGGTCAAAGCGATGTTCCTATTGGTGTAGTGAATAATATTCATTAATCACTGCAGTGATTAATGTATCTAATTATGATTGAAGAAACACAAGTATAAAGAGTATATTATAAGATAGTCGTGGACAAATACATTTAGTAAACGTATAAGATATTTGGTTTACCTATGGATGGGACAATAGCGGACAATTCGTATCTGGAGTATTATCTAATTCACTAAAGTATTACTAAATAAAAGTTATATTTAATTTAAGTAGGTACTTATTAGAATTATGTGTTAAGGCCACTTTAATCAATCAGTTTATGTAATATATGGAGAGAGCCATAAAAATCAGATCGAACTGGCTGAAGTAGGTTAACAGAAAACTTTTTAATTAGAATACGTCCATCCATGGGAAGCCTTGAACGTATCGGAAGAGTTGTGTTCTGTGATTTACAGGAAACTTTCTTGCTCAAAGTATACTCTAGTTAGACCATCTCTGTTTGTAGAGTTCCTATATTTCATACCTATACAAGGTGATTATTACTTTTACAGGTGCTCTCCTATTCTAATTGAAACTATGACACATTTGGCCAACTGTGAATCTCTTCAGATTTAGGATATCCCCATTTCCCAATGGTGTATATGTACATCGGCAAAGTGACCACTCTTTATGACCTTTTAGACCATGAATATTTGTTTTCCAGCACCAGCATCTCGACAAAATCCTAAACGTACAAGCTGATCGCGTTAACTGCTACCACAAAGCACAAGCCATTGTTGAAAATGCGGAAAGCAGCGGGTAAATGTTATTGAACTTCGCGGTTTAAACACCAACAATAGACGTGAGATCAGAGGAACTAATGCCGTCAAGAAATGTTAGTGCTGCTGGAAATAGAACAGTCGCTTTCAGCCGGAATTGTAACAAATTTTGTTTGACATTCGAGTCAGGAAGCAAACGGATCCACATCAGAGATGACGAAAATTGTTTATGTAGTTGACGAATTAATTTTAGAATTAGAAGTAAAACGGGTTTTTTAATCCAAACACGATTGAATAATCATTAACTGCGGCAACATAAAGAAAAGTAATAAGTAGTATAAGGAGGTACATATGTATCTGTTTAATATGGGTATCTACCATTGTCTTCGCATAATAGAAATGATACGCCCAGCATAACAATTCCAATTGGAATTATTGTATTTGTGAGTACAGGTGCGTTGCCCCCATTTTACTTCAGTTACATGATATTGTTCAGAACGGAACAACAATAATACTAATAAGAAATTTTCTGAATAGCTGTAGAATACTCGCATCTCATGGAAATTAGAATAGGATACTTCTTATTCTGATTCTGAATATACATAAATGTGTTTTCAGTTCATTGTCAAGGTTTATGCAATCCTTTTCTTGCTTCTCCGTTTAATTGGGCAATAAATATACAAGGCTTCCTTCAAGAAACAGGTGAGGTACCTACTAACGTCATAGTAAACATACGAGGTAAGTGCCCAAAAACTCTTGGCCTAACCTAGGTACATATTATATGGGTGAACGGGTTCGCATTACTGGACTAGTAAAATGTAGGTCTTGGTAGGCTAGGATGGAAATTTCGGTCTAATATCTTCATTAGAATTATTTGTGACTTATACTTCCAACATGTCTACATAATCACCGCACGCCACTGGAGGACGTAAGCATTATGGCAATGGGCCAGAAACAGTGAATGCATCGTAACATTTGGCGGGAAGAAAGGCGATGTACACAGTAAATAAACTCTGGTGCTTTTTGTTCATGGGATTGTCGTGCACGCGGGCGCGCGTGGGGGGAACCGCTAGAAAATATACCTAAACATCTTTTGTTTGTATACCTACTATGCCATGCAACTATATATTTTTGGCTCTATCCTACAGATGTACTGTCCTTTTTGCTTTTGAGACGGTTTATATCTGTTACAGTACCATCAAATGAGTTTTTATGGTGCATTCATGATATACTGTGATTTACTATCTCTGTCCCTTCTCTCCTCTGTGGTTTCTACTAAGTTTCCGCTTATTTCAATGTAATAAACAGCCAACGTCATGATGATGAGTGGTACTGGCGGTGGTATGGCATTTTTTTATTATGAGTCGGGAAAAGTCGATTTCTAGTAGCTTCTATTTCTCGAGGTTTCTACCAAGAGCATTTAATTGTAAGCAAGAAGCCGGGATAACAGTTTTAGTTTTAAGTTTGTTATCTTTGTTTTGAGACGAGAAGAAAGCGATTGATTATAGATTCCGAAGGCGATAAATTCTAGCGAGTATGCGTGTTAAGTGTTACAGTACATGCGTTTAGTATACAGGCTGACCTACCTCCATGGCTACAGTGGACGCTACTTGTATTGCCCCAGTGACCCCTAGACATCCAGAAGGCTTGCTGGCCTTAGCTGAGTTTTCTATCATACCCCTAGAACATTTGGAGTGAATTTGGTGTGCACCAGCACAACATCTACTGTGAATTTATGGTTAAGTAGACAGCATTTCCAGATGTACCAATATCTCCCAAAAATACTGATCCAAGACCGCAGTGCGTTTCAATTAATTATTATAGGATCCACATGGCTGGCAAGAATGACTCTCTATGGATGTGCGTTAATGCAACATCCTGTACCCAAGTGATGACGATATACGCGTTGGCTACTGCACAGGAACTTTCTGTTCGGCAACGAAATTAATTTTATGCTAATTAATTAAGTAATTGGAGCGAGGAATGCTTTTTGTATTAATTAAAGCAGTTTCTTCCCAGTTTTCATTCAATAACATACATTTGTATTTGTGCGTTAGTCTAGGCACGATTTTATAAAATTACTATTAAAAGTTTCATTACATAGGTAAAATCAACGACTATCGTTTTATCAGCAATAAACTTTTCTAGTGGGATTTTCATCAAGTCTGTATGGGATTAAAAATAAAATATTGTATGCTTGAACAAGATGTAATAAGTGAAATTTGTCAATGTTAAATTTTAAATTGTTGAGGTTAATTATAGTGTTAATGTTAGTTTGTTAGTGACATTGAGAAAATGTTTGAGTGAAATCAGTATCTTTTTGGATAAGTACTGCAATAAAATACGTTATTTTCAATCCTACAAATCGCATTTTACCATATAATGGACTGGTCCCCTCTTAAGAGGATCTAGCAACCCCAGGAATCTCCCTCAAATTATTGAAAAATCCGCCATAAAAACGTCATAAACTCGACACCATTTTTACTATTTGTACACATACAACGTATGGGGATATTGGAAATGACAAGAGATACGGATTTGGTTAAATGGGAAAAAAGTTGCGTAATTAAAGGATCAATAAAATGGCGCCTAGAAATCCTTGATATAATTTTCCGTTTTTGAGTTATTTTGAAAAAACTGAATTTATGGTTTTTTAACTATATTTTTTCTGACTTTAATATTAAAGTTAGAGCGAAACTGACAAAACTTCTTCGTGGCAACTTTTGATGAAATTTCAAATTTTTCCATTCTACGTTTCGTCTTCGGGCAACCATCATCAACTTCATTTTTTTAAATACGGTCCTGATTTTCTGATGTCAAATTTTATGAGCCCTTTTTATTCTGAATTCAACAATGTACCACACATTATGGTTTAATTACGTTTCGACCCGTTTTTGACCATCATCAAGAAATTTTTAGGATACGGACCTGCATTTCTCTTAGTTTTCTAAAAATTATGAGAAATGCAGTTAGTTGGGCTTTCTTCTGATATCAGAAACGAACAAGATTTTCCAAAACTGCAAGATGCGCTATGCTTAGAGCAGGGTAGGTGCTTATCGCTAGTATCATCTAACAGATTCGTAAAACTCTTGTGGTGCACTTAAAAATTGCCCAACTTATACTGTATGTACGTATTTTTTACAAAACTATGAGACATACAGGTCCGTATCTTAAAAATTCTTTGATGATGGCCAAAAAAGGGTCGAAACGTAATTAAACCATAATGTGTGGTACATTGTTGAATTTAGAATAAAAAGGGCTCATAAAATTTGACATCAGAAAATCAGGACCGTATTTAAAAAAATGAAGTTGATGCTGGTTGCTCGAAGACGAAACGTAGAATAAAAAAACTGGCAATGAAATTTTTAATTTCATCAAAAGTTGCTACGGAGAAGTTTCGTCAGTTTCGCTCTAACTTTAATATTAAAGCCAGAAAAGAATATATGTAGTTAAAAATCCATAAATTCAGTTTTTTCAAAACAACTCAAAAATAGAAAATCTTATCAAGGATTTCTAGGTGAAATTTTGTTGGTTCTTTAATTATCCCCATACTGGCCTTTCTTATCTTGGACACGTTGTATTTATCGTAGTTAGAAAGTAGGGTTGTCTAAGTTAATTATTCCTTATTCATTTTCGACCAAGAACGTCTTGATACGTTGCTTCGTTAAATCGGCGTGGTGGAATGAAAATTGTATTGCAATCTCTCCACCTTGTGCATATTTGGCCGAGATGAACAGTAAACTGGGCGTTTGACAGTAGTAGTAGTGTGACCACTGCAATGCAGATGGCGGTGGTGCTTCAGTTTGTCCTCATATTTCTAAATAGAAATTAATAATTTAAAGATAGGACCGCCGACTAATCCTCCCAGATTTATTCGGTTGCCGCTGAAGCAAAAAACCTTGAAAATTCCAAGCTGTAGAGGTTCCGTCTGAAGAGTTTGCAGCTGTGATAGAAACCAGTCATAACAGATTGTGACGATATTTTGCATAATCCTTTTGGGCGATAGGTGGCAGCACTTTATAAACTAACGTCTGATATATCGCAGCCTTAAAATATTTCGGCGCATTGACAGATATTAGGTACCTACTCGGTCTCAATATGTTTGTGTGCACCCTTCGGGCGCAACACAGAGATCCACTGATTTCACGCGAAGACTACTTATTTTCTTGTATCTGTATACTCGCGTAGGTTATCTATGTTCTCTCAACGTTTAAACTTTCCTGAAACCTGAATCTGTAAAACTGAAATGGATGACATTTTATTTCCTGTCATTTCCATTATCTATTGTTATCAGTTTTATGGGAACTGCTGGTGATACAGCTTTATTAAAACTAAAAAGTAGCAACATTTGTTATCGAACTTGTAGTAATCAAACTACAAACCTCGCTTCAAACCATGTGGGTTTCAGAAGATAACAGATTAAAGCGTGCATTTTACTCTTTATCGCTATTGAAACGTGAGTAATTCAAAATACGTACACCTACACAGAAACACTTATTCATCGGCTAGTTTATTTGATAAACCGAAATTACCATGTACTCCTTATTGAGCAATTACCCAGGCAATACAATGTCTATTGATGAAATCTATTTCCGAAAGCCGTCTGCGTTAACTTGATGGCGTCGCCGTAATTTCATTGAATAACGCTTTTCGGCGCCAAAACAAATTAATGTCTATGAGAAAGAGATTAAGGAGACTGCATAAACGATAATTACCGAGTTGTACAGGTTTCTTCATTACATTCCTGATTGTTTGGTCAAAATAAATTCCTTATCTTTAGGACAGTAGTTGTAAAATTTTTACATTCTTACAGTTTCAAAACTTGCAATCGAATACAACCCTGTGGTCAAATAAGGTCACTGCTTACTCTTTATTTCAAAACAAACTGTAGAGAGCAGAACATCAGACTCTCCCAGTAATTTATGAATTCAAATTGCACAAGGATGCTCATGACCTGGAGCATTTCACATTTTGCTTTGTCCTTGTACATGCACTGCTCTAGTGGATTTGAGAAAACTCATAAAATATAGAAGAGTTCAGTGTTGCACAGAATCTTTCATCAAGTGCACTTCTAATGTTCTCTAAAGATTTCAAAGAAACGATACGGTCGGAGAAGGTGTTGACCTCGTTGTGTCGCACTCTTAACCGTGACGGTTCTTTGTTTTTTCCTTCTTCAAGATAAACCTCTTCTCTTGGTAGTTGCACATGAAATGGTAGAACGTATACACAAGCGGCATTCATATTGTGAAGAATGTGACACCTTAAGACAAAAAATACTTGGGTCTCCGAGGAAACGGTAAAACAAAGGTATTATACGTGATAATTAACGTTTTATTGAGATTTCAGTGTACAAAGCATGTTATGAAAATACGAGGGTTGTCGCAAAGTTCCATGAGTTTCATTAATTCACAGAAATACCGTCGTTACTTAATTTTAAACAACCCAGAATCTGTCATCTGCTTCTTCGTCTGCATCTCTATCTCTTTAGCTCACTTCTCTCAACACCATGTCGAGGCTCCTTCATACTTCGTTTCTACTTCCGTTTGAGTAACAGAGAACTTTGGTTTTACTAGATTTGGCAGCAGGTGTTGCTCGTGCGTATCTGTATTAAGTAGATTAGGTTACATTGGTAGGCAACAGGTTAGATATCGAAATGTAACCACAAGGAAACCGAACGAAACTTCCGAGCGCTGTATTAGAATTTTATAGTTATATGAATGATAATACCAGGGGTTTACTGACCCCGGGGGTGTGCCTTGCAGGGGTTGTTGTTGTGGTATTGATTTCGCTTTCGTCACCACACATGTGTATCGTATGCCCCACTGACTGCTAAATTCATACACGCGCTCGTAATTTCGATAATGAAATTAGGCACGATAGAATTCTTCAGCAAAAGTAAGTACCTACTTCTATGGTTTCGGTCACACACGTTTTTGCTGTTTCTGCCAGCAGTTTCATGGTCGAAAATTACTCGTGAAACTTCTATCACCAACGCTTTTTGGCCTTTTGTGTCAATCCATTTCGTAATTAAAAGTTAGTTCGTTCAAAAGTGGGTACCTTTACCCGCCCTTCTCCTATTTTGTAATTCAGCATTTTGGATGCTGATTCATCTGTGTATAAGAGACACATAGTGTAGAGTATCAGCACGATGTGTATTAATATTTAAAAATGTCGTGCAATAAACAGATTGAATCGATCATAATAAATTATCAAGTAAATTAACAATGTCATCCGAAACATGAAATTTCGTGACTGAATTTAGAGAAATACAATGGTGGTATCAAGAAACAATTTATCATTTAATATCTACGAATGTTACACGGCGATTCAGAACGTGTACCGACGGAGCCAGTTTTTGTTAAATGTCAGGAACATCACTTATGAGTCGAGTGTCGACACCAATTTAGGAAGCGATGGTATAATACACAGCTGGTTCGTTTTATGGACTCGCTTTTAGAAGAATGTAAAACTGTTGAAGATATTAAGAATAACGCAAGAAACGTCATTGAGTAGAGGTGAAATTGTGGGCGGATTTTTCTGTTCCACCCCAAAAAACTTCTATTCACCTATTTTCAGATCAATATTTCAAAAACTTCTCAACTTTCGATTCGTCATACCGTGAAATTACGTACATATAATTGTAACTGATCTGGTCAATATTCGAAAGGAGATCTGTAAGTTCCAGAATAATTTCTGCAATTGTACCGAACTGTTCTTTTACTGTCAACCACGGAACGTGATAAAACTGGTTTGGATGCAATAATGACGGGTCGTTTACTTCTCTTTAATGATTTCCAACAAATGCTACGAATGCAGGAAAACTTACCTGTTGACAAATGACTTCCAGCTCCACATGCAACATTGGCTCACATTTTTTTTCGAAAAACTAACAGCAGCCGGATGCTGCAATCAATTTTATTATTTATTTATTTTTCTTGTACCTAAGTAATAATTTATTCTTTTGGTGTGAAAAGAGAAGGGAAAAGCGGCGTGAAATTTGTTTTAATTTTATTGTGAAGCGCAAGGATTAGTAAATTTTTCGCGAGGATAATCCTGTATACTCACTCCTTTTTCTTTTTCAGGGGCCACTCGGGATATTGGGACAGCACTGACAAGGATATGTTTGCGTCATAAAGCCGTCGAATCCAGGATGAAAACTTTCACAAGGTAAAATCCGATCCATATTATATTTCTCGCGGTTTAAAATATTTTGAAGAGTACCCTATAGCTATAGTGTAGTGTACTTACAACAAAAGGCACCTTTCAACGCGTTCAGTATGGAGCTCTCAGCTTATTCTTTGAGTTTTCATGAAAAGGGTACTGTGTAGGAAAAATTGTGCAAAGATGGGTATAAAAATCAAGCAATCTATTGTAGAAAGTA
Organism: Xestobium rufovillosum; assembly: GCA_963966045.1. Taxonomy (NCBI): domain Eukaryota; kingdom Metazoa; phylum Arthropoda; class Insecta; order Coleoptera; family Ptinidae; genus Xestobium; species Xestobium rufovillosum. The sequence goes on along the minus strand of OZ014495.1, from coordinate 6,978,145 downwards.
TTATCTGTGTGCAGTATAGTCAGAAAGTAAGAAATAGGTATTAAAACACTCCCTATACAGGGTGTGCATAAACTGGCGAAAAAAAGAACCGCACGTGGCGATGCTGGAATAATAAAATTCTGAGCCAAAAATGTTGTATCATTTTTTGCTCCACCAGTTTTTGAAAGTTGATACCAAAGCGGCAAGATTTTAGAATTGAATTTGTTCGTTCATGTTTTTGGTAACCAGTTCGCTAATTGGTATAATTAATTTTACTGTTATGGCATCAATTTTGCTTTATGCGCTTTTAAATATAAGTAGGCAATTTGATTCTTATCGTAAACCTAACTTACTAGAAATAACTGTTGCATAAAACATTAATATGTACATTAAAAACATGTCAAACCTTTTAATCACCAAATCATTAAAGAAAACGTAAATACATATACGAAGGGGTATTGGTATCTAGGTAGTCTATGTAGTTTTTGATGCACCTACAATTCGATTTTTAAAAGAAGCAACTTTCGTAACGAATTTATTGTCGACTTACGACCAACGTTATTGTCGTGCATCACGTATTGAAAAGAAACAGTATGGATAATCATGTCTTTCTCTCGCTTTAATGGTAAGAGCGTAATGCTGACAAAGACAACTGCTTAAATACCGTCTGGGCATTATTGGCTACAGTGACGGCGCCGTGTGAATTTAGTTTGTTCCTCTTCTGTGTTACATTTCTGGGTTTTATGTTCAAAATGGTTCTAAGAAACCCTATAGGTTTATCGATCCCTTTCACTCCAGGAGTGGGGGTTGGGTATTTATAGCAATGTAATGTAAGACTAGACTTAGAATAATCTCCTGAAGATGCTGACGTTGTCAGCGAAACACGTGTCGAGTTTAATTACTGTGTCACTGTCTTTTGGCAAGTGGGGTTAACTTGTTAAGGATTCATAGTGAATTTACGTCAAAGTTCTTGATCCAACTTCTGTGTGTACTGTGTACCAGTAGACTCTTCAATGTGTTGAATAATATAACATTTTGGGATTGTTGTTTCAGTGCTATTATGGACTGTTTGATAGTACCCTTACAAGAAAAATTAGAAGATTGGAAAAAGACTGTACTTAATTTAGACAAAGATCATGCAAAAGGTGCGCAGTTAATCATAACCTCACTGCTGCTAGGTAATATACATAATTTCTAGATTTCAAGCGTGCTAGAGCAGAATTGAAGAAACGATCGACAAACACGCTTCGGCTGCAGAAGAAGGTTCGGAAAGGTGCTGGAGGTGACCTGCAAAAGAGATTAGAGTACGGGCTGCAGGATGTCACGGAAAGGAGACAGATGATGGAGGAGACTGAGAAACATGCTGTCAGGGCTGCGTTGCTTGAAGAGCGCAGTAGGTTTTGCGCTTTCGTCGGTTTTCTCAAACCTGTCGTGGTTAGTTTTCAACTTGCTCGTATTACCGTCTCTTTTTAAAACAATCTTTATATTAGGATGAAGAAATATCGATGTTGGCGGAACTGTCGCATCTACAAGAAGTGGTGCAGCAGCTGGAGAAGCAAACGGTGGATCCTCAAAAACTTCCGCCCGCCTCGGAGCAAGTGATCGCAGATCTTAAAAGTTCCGATAGCGGGTGGTCGTTTCAAACGCCTCCCTCTTCTCCTTCTAGTTTAGGTTCCAGAAAGTCCTCGATGTGTTCAATAAGTTCTTTAAATAGTTCATCGTCTGGGAGCTCCAAGAGCCATCATTCTCCGAGCCACCCTCATTGGCACCGATCATGTTCACAGGTAAGTTGTTATTTTGGAACTTGAAACTATGTATTCTGAATTATAAGGATGTGGGAAGCTTTAAGATAGATTTAAAGGTAAGAAGTCGAAATTGAGTGGTTCTGCATGATTTTTTTTAGTGTTTATAATTCGTTGCTTATTGAATGTCTTTTTTTAAATTTCTAAGGTATTTGATTAATCGATTAACCAAATAATCGCTTAGTCGATTAATCAAACACTTAATCGATTAATTAAACAATCAATAAGCCTATAGATCAAACAGTTGATTAATTGAGAATCGATTAACTGATTAATCAAATAATCGATAATTCGATCAATCAAGTAATCGACTAATCATGTAATTGATTAATCGAAAAATCGATCAGTTGATTAATCAAGTTATCGGATAATCAAATAATCGATTAATCAAGTAATCAAATAATCGATCAGATTTATCGATTACTTTACAACAATCGATAATCGATTATGAAATGTAATAATCGCATAGGCCTAGTAACCACCGATAAGTAAAATAAATGTCGATAAATCTAATTTTTGAGCAGTTTCATTCAAATTATTTCAGTTTTTTTTCATTTTTGCATAATTTTTTGTTACGTGCCCTTATTTTTATGAGTTTTTATTAGTTCGATGTTGTCTTGTGTACAGCCTGTAGGTCGCACGGGTACTCTCAGATACACTTCGTTGTCGAGCCAGGATTCTGGGTTTCTTTCACAAGATACCCTTTTTCCAAGACTGCCATCATCGCTAAGTGTTGCGAAGGTAAGACAATACGATAATATGGTAGCAGCATTCAAAATACAGGGTGTTTCATTAACAATGGGAAATCCGTTAACTGGAGATTCTACAGGTCAAATAATGACCATTGACACGAACATGCCTTATCCGTATGTTGATGGTTTAGGAAATACAATTTTATTTCCATTTTTTCCCATAACTACGAAATTTCTTAGGTTGTCGACTTGAAAATTTGCAATCCTATGGTTTTTCTTACGGGAAAAAAGATTCCAATAACATTTTTGACGTTGCCCATAGAGGGCGCTATTTATAACCTATTGCTTTGATAAATTGACCCCATAACTTTTTACCACGTACATCTAACGTCAAATCGGCTCCAAAATCTGAAAGACCAACCTTTTTTAAATAATAAATGTATTCTTGTCTCATTTTGATACTCCAGCCCATTTTCAAGAAAAAGCGACTTAATGCAGATAGTGTTTAAATCTTAGAAATGAAACGCTTATTAAGTACTGCTAACAAAAATAAATTTTAATTCACTACAAACGCTTGAGTACAAGAAAAATAAAATTAGGAAACGTTAAATTTTAAAGTAGTTGTTCGAAGTGTCCACCATTCACTTGGATACATTTTTCAATGCGTTTCCTGAGAGACCCCCGAGTTCTAAACAATGCCCCTGGACTGCCTTTCATTTCATTGGCAGCCGCTTGTATTCTTCGCCACAGCTCATCGGGTGAATCAATAGCTTCTTTATAAACCATATCTTTCATTCTAAACCACATCGAAAAATCCAGAGGATTTAAGTCGGGGCTTCTAGGCAGCCAAGCAAATTCACTTCCACGCCCAATCCACTGATGTGGAAAGACGTTGTCTAAGTATTCCCGCACCGGCCGGGAAAAATGTGCGGGCGCCCCGTCCTGCATGAACCACACATTTTCCCTTAAATTAAGTGGTACTTCTTCAAGCAGTTCGTACAAATTTTGCTGAAGAAAATTTAAATAAAGTGGACCGTTCAGATTGGGTGGAAGTTGAAAAGGCCCAATAAAGAAATTTGAAATTACACCGCACCAAACATTGATCTTAAATTCATGTTGGAAGTGTCTTTCTTTAACGGCATGAGGGTTTTCAGAATCCCACAAATGATTGTTTCGCCAGTTGAAAACTCCACGTCAAGTAAACGTTTCCTCATCTGTGAATAGGATTTTGTTCAAAAAATTAGGATCCGCGCCTTGCTGCTCTTGTAAGAAATTAGTGAAACATAGACGAGCAGGAGGATCTTCCAGTAACAAATTTTGTACTGGAGTAATGTGGTATGGGTGAAGCTTCTCTTTGTCCAAAATTCTCCAAATCGAAGAGCTACTTACGCCTGTTGCCGCACTTAAACGACGGGTACTTACGCCTGGATTTTCGTGCAATCTAACCAAAACCTCATCTTCCTGCTCAGCCGAAATAATCTTCGAAGCGCTATTTTCACCTTTTGGAAGGAGAGATCCTCTTTCGCCTATGGGATTGTACAGATTTCTAAATAATTTATGATTTGGTTGCCTTTGGAATTTAAACACTATCTGCATTAAGTCGTTTTCTCTTGAAAATGGGCTGGAATATCAAAATGAGACAAGAATATATTTATTATTTAAAAAAGGTTGATCTTTCAGGTTTTGGAGCCTATTTAACGTTAGATGTGAATGGTAAAAAGTTAAGGGTCAATTTATCAAAACAATAGGTTATAAGTAGCGCCCTCTATGGACAACGTCAAAAATGTTATTGGAATCTTTTTTCCCGTAAGAAAAACCATGGGATTGCAAATTTTCAAGTCGACAACCTAAGAAATTTCGTAATTATGGCAAAAAATGGAAATAAAATTGTAATTTTCAACACCCTGTATTTCCTAAACCATCAACATTCGGATAAGGCATGTTCGGGTCAATGGTCATTATTTGACCTGTAGAATCTCCAGTTAACGGATTTCCCATTGTTAATGAAACATCCTGTATATGTTACCCGTATAAAAAGTTTAGGATGATGAGGTGTTATTGTGTATGGAATCAAATTGCATTACTTTCTTATAGGTTTCAAATTTGTCGGAACACAGTGGGAACAGCAGCAGTTCGAGTACTCCGTGTACTCCTTTTCCTAGCACTAGTATACCAAATACTACAGCGACGTGGCCCAATTTGCAAGAGACGATGCAATTCGAAAGGGCCGCCTCTGCAATTATTAACGACCGTCCACATACGATATCGTCAGGTATTGTGCAAGTAGCTCTTCGATGTTTTAGTGCATTAAATTAATTTTCTGTTTCTGCTTCACTACTTGATAGGGGACTGTAAACCAAATTTTAATTGTTTCATTTAAATTAAGCTAAAACTTTCTGTTAAAGACAATTTCAGAAAAAAAAGAAGTTTTGAGGTTAATCCACAGCTTCTTGAAATAACCGATAAAGACATCAGTAATCACCATAAAATTTGGTTTTCAGTTCCCATATCGCTTCATCTTGTCTTCAATCTTTCCACCTTGTTCCAAATACAATTTTCGTATGTGATTAGAGGAGAGCTTCTTATTTAGCCAGAAAGATGTCTGTTTTGAACGAAATTTTGTTGCCAAGCAATTTGACGAAAACACTGTCAGCCAATAAGAGCGCGACGGTGGAGCCGGAACACTCTCGGATGACAGTTTTTTAAGTCAAATTGCTGACGGGCAACAAAATTAAGTTTGCAAAACAGGAATTTATTCGGGCTAAATAAAATGGCTATTATTTAAAGGGGCGGTACTATATTACAGTTTTGGGTCAGTGTGAAAATAAAAATTGTATGTTCAATAACAGATTGAGTGGTAAAATATGAGCAGTAAAAAAAGTGGAAACGAGGAGTAACATATCTTCAAATGAGTAGCTCAATAAATATTTGAATGCGTGAAAATTCAATTGGGCAGTAAAATGAACAAAGGGGCAGTAACGCGTGTGAAGTCATGCTAACGACTGAGACTTACAACGCTGCGCTCGCTTCGCTTCGCTCCGCTTGTCCTTAGCCTGACAGATTTTTGGACAAAAAGTGTCAGTTGTAAGCGTTTATAATATATATTATTCTTCTCAAAGGTGCGCATTTTCGTGTGAATAATATTTAAAAAGAATAATATAAACGCTTTTTAATATAAAAGTCTGTCAGGTTTAGGGTTTCCAGAATTCGGGATCGGGATTCAATTTCGGGATTTCGGGATCGAAATTTAGAATCCCGGGATCCCGGGATTGAATCCCGAACCCGAAATTGAGAAGTTGAAATAGGAAACACTACTATTTAGGGATGTAACGTTTAACCGCATGTGTGGACACTACCCGTTTAGGGGAGCGTTTAAACGAAATGCAAATAAAATTTAGATATAGGTATCCTTAAATTTCAGATGAACAAAGCCGCGGATAGTGCTAGGCGCGCACCGCGCAAGAGCAAAAGCGAGGCGGCCACTTAAATATTGCAAAACTGTCATGCACTTTTCAAATTTATTGTTTGCATCTCTTTGAGGACTTTCGTCGGCATCGCCTTGGTCATCATTCAACAGTATAGGTATTATTTTATGATCTATAACCCAACTTTCAAACGACGTTTGATTTTTTCTAATTATTCAAGTTACAAAATAATATTGCAATATTGTTAAGTTACGCGTAGGGTGCGCGTTTATACACCGTTTAACCGTTTAATAAACGCGTTTAAACGTTCACAAAAAATCGCTAAACGTTGCATTCCTGTCACTATTTATAACTAATAAACACCCCGAACGAATTTACGTATTTACACAAATACAATCGGTGACCAGGGAGTGAGTCGGTGAGATTTACCGGATTATTTACGCACGCGGCAGTGCGGCGCCGAAACCGACCCACGGCGCTGATAGAAACTTGTAAGGACATGGGCGTAACGTCCTGTGGGATACAGGAACAATTTCGCAATGCAGAAAAATTCCTTTTGCGTAAATGAATATTTCGGTATTTTTCGGGAGCCTGGAAAAATGTCGATCCCGAAATCCCGAGATTTCGGGATCGACATTTTACCGGGATTAGGGATTCCGGGATTCGAAACCCTAGTCAGGTTAAGGTCAAGCGGAGCGAAGAGAGCAGAGCGTTGTAAGTCTCAGTCATTAGCATCCAAAAGATGCATTATTCGATGCAGCGTTACAAAAATGCTTTGTGGTGTAATGCGGTGCAATAGAAGACGCAAAGGGATGAAGCAAAATTCGAATTTTTTTACCTGTGAGGGGCTGAGTTCAGTATTTTAAACATTTCTATGGGAAAACGGGGAGGGGTGTGTAATAGTTCCAAGCACTCGCAACTCAGTGATAAGGTAATGAGCGAAACGACCTAATATTTATAGGCAAATCTCTTCCAATTGGCTGCCCACGGCGCACTGTCGCGTAAGCTGTGCCCCTTTTAATGGAAGTGTGCCGCTCTTTTCAATGAAAATGACTTTCAATTTTGCCAAAAATCGAGATCTGGCGAACTATTTATCTAATTGCCCTTTAATACATTATACTGCCCATTCAAGCATTTTACAGCTCAAATAATAATTGCACTGGACATTTATTTAATCTGCCGCTCGAGTAAGTTTTAAACTGCAGTTTTCAAATATCTTGTGTTATATGACCAAGCTTTTATTTCACTTCAAATTAGGTACATATAGAATTTCTAAATCTATTTTGGATATTGGTGAAAAGGTTTTTATTCACTTCCATTACTAAAACTGACACGGAACTGTGTTAAGGTGTATAACCAGTTATTTTGTCTGAATTTACACCGTGAACATAGTGGATTTAATCAAATATTTTTACTAATTCAAAAATCTGCTGTACATGAGCAACTTTTCCACACTTCCTCGACTGTCTTCTGTTTTCTTGGCTTCCGTAGCTTGGCAATTATACACATTAACAATCAGATCCACACTGAAACACGATCACTTCGTCTCATTTCAGCGTATGAAAAAGGTCATCAGAGACCTCCTCTTACAGTTTATACATTCCAAGCACCGGAACAAAGTCTGTCGCAACCAGTGAGCCCGGTGACATCCGCCACGCCCACGGAATCGCCGAAAATTGTGACACCACATAGTCCTTCGCCTTCCATGAAGTCGTTGCAGAACAAGCCTCCCCTGCCAACTGTAAATAGTTTTTTTTGTGAAATCAAATTTTTTGTTTTACACTTTGTGTTTATTGTAGCGATGCTCATCTCTGGAAAGAGCAGTAGGTCCCAATTTACCCGCAAAAACTATTGCGGGAATGTCAGCTGTAAGAGTTCTACCTCCTGCTGTTGATACGAATCAAATTAAAAAACCAACGCCACTGCCCGCTCATTTAGCCAAAAGTATGTTTTTTTATAAGTGGTTTTAAGTGATGTATAATTTAATGGTCTTATACAGGTATACCGCAGCCTACATATGTGAATATGCATGAATTGGCTAATATGGCGGCGAATAAAGCGCAAGAAATGAACATGCCTCCGCCTCCTAGTGAATTCACGACAACAAATGAGAAGGTATGTAAAAACCACCATTCCCTGTCCAAGAATAATATCAGTTCTTCGCTAAAAGGTGCCCAATGATGTAGAGAAAGAATGCAGCACCAGCGAAAGTTCCTTGGAGTCTTCTAGTGGTTATGGTAGCCAAACGACATTCAACGTTGACGATGCCGGCCAAACGGACGGTAAGTTTTTGTGTTTCATTTGTGATTTTTGGTGGCTGCATGGTGTTATTCACTGTGTTGTTTTTTTTTAACTGACAAAATTAGCATTCTGGAAACACTTCTACTTTGTATCAAGTGAAAAAGTTTTTGGTTAAAAACAGTCAGTTCTGTACGAAAATAAAATCTTATATTCAAAAAGGAGAATGATGGGCGTATTTGAAAAGTTTAGAGAAAAATCACCCGTTGCAATCCTCCATCTATTAAAATCATCAAGGAATCTGAAAATGGAAACAAATACCCTATGTACCGGGTGTCCAAATAAGAAAGGATGCCGGCCATATCTAAGGAACCATTCATGGTAGAGCTATGGGAAAGAAAAAATAATAATAAAAGTGGCCAAGAGAAATCGCTGGAAATTATTTTCAAGTTTCTAAGTTTGCTGCTAGAGGGCGTAATAATCATAGTCGACAAGAAAAACATGGTTTTCTCTAAAATATATCCAGATAAAGTCGATCAAAAATACGAATATTGCAATCTTGAATATATTTTGTATAATTTTGGTTTACCACTTCTTGCTCTAACTCAACAAATAGCAGCGGAGGGGGAAGGGGAGCATCTGGTTGTGGAGATGCTTGTAACTTCGGTTTGATTTAACCGAAGTTAGCAAACTTAGTCTCGTTGAAAAGAGCTATCTTCCTTTAATCAGATACTTTTATAATTTAAGTCATTTTTGTTCTATAGTGATCGTTAGAGGGCGTTGTTTGAAAGATCAGCAAACTTCAGATTTTGTTGAAAATTTTAAATGGAATGGTATAATAATTATAAATTAATTAAAAAGAGGACAAAATAATGAGAGAAACAGTGAAAACCACACATTGATATTTTTTTTCTAACCGGAGATATGAACAAAAGAGTTTTAGGGGCGGGAGGACGGGTTAATTACTAACCTTTAAGCGTGCTACCGAATTCAAAAGACATTTTGAAAATATCATAATCATTAAAATTATATGTTGATTCTTCGTAGCCGTTTTAAATGTTGAAATGACCAATTTTTAAAGCAAAAACCTAAAATATCTATGTTTGCCAAATTATGTTGAACCAAACCGAAGTTACAAGCATCTTCACAATCAATCGATCCCCTTCCCCCTCCGCTGCTATTTTATGATCTAAAGCAAGAAGTGGTAAACCAAAATTATACAAAATATATTCAAGATTGCAATATTCGTATTTTTGATCTACTTTATCTGGGTATATTTTAGAGAAATCCATGTTTTTTTGTCGACTAGGACTATTACGCCCTCTAGCAGCAAACTTAGAAACTTGAAAATAATTTCCAGCGATTTCTCTTGGTCACTTTTATTATTATTTTTTCTTTCCCATAACTGTACCATGAACGGTTCCTTAGATATGGCCGGCATCCTTTCTTATTTGGACACCCGGTACATAATGCATTTTATTTAAATTCTTTACTGCAGTTTTGAGAATTTGAAAACTGAGTAATAAATTATTGACTACAGTATTCCTGTAATAAATAGCGCTGAAAGTCGCCAAGTGAAGTTTTCTGCTTTATTGGCATAAAAGTAGGAGATAGTGATACTAAATGTCTGTTGTGAAGTAGACTTCATAATATGACATGGTAGTCCGCCTATACAGGATGGCTCATTAGTGCGGGAACGGTCTATATCTCTTGAACCATTCAAGGCATCAAAATGAAATTTTGCAAGTGGTTAGGAAATCCCTTGCTGCATCTTATAAAATTATTTTGGTGTATACAGGGTCTTCACATTTTGTGTAACAAACCAAAGTTATATTTTTTTAGATGGAAACCCCCAATTTTTTTAATATTCGCATTCTCCACAAAATTTCATGGAAAACGATATACCACATTAATGGGTTTCGAGCAGTGGATGTTAAGATATTGCCATTTTAGTGTCGATCTGGACCCATCTTTGTGGCACTACTGACGCCTACTTACAGAAGCTGTCAAAGATTTCTTTATCGAACTAGATTCACAGACTATTCTATTTGCAAATTCTGATAATACCTTTGTCACAGTGCTTTACATTATACAGGGTTGTAAACATACGCATAATTGAATTTTTCTCAAGAATTTCAAATGGAATATCCTGTATATTAATTGCACATTTAATAGCCAGTTTACTAAGCTTCTGATTGATACAGGCATTGCCAGATCTTCGACTGACAGTTTCTACAGAAATTAAGATTGAAACTTGCAAATTTCCAATTTCACTGTTATTTTTTACAATTTTATTCGGATTTCACCTATTTTTTCACCCAAAACCAAAAAAAAAAAATTTTAATTTGGTTTCTGCGCAAAACTAAGCCAATAGAATTTACACTGACACAAAAAGTCCCATAGCAAAATTACTTCTTGAAGGCAAAATCGATTTAATTTTTATTAAGTCTACCCGCGTATGCCTAAAACGGGTAGTTTTCAAGATATTCTTACCGAGAATTAGTATTATTCTGAACAAATATAGCAAAAAGAATAAAAATAGCTCGAAATCGCAATGTCTACCAGAACCAAGAAAACTTAAATTTGAGCCACTCACTCTCTAAATCAATTTAGTTACGTACTTTTGTTGGGTGTTTTCAATTTCTTCTTCTCAAATTTGGAGTTGTTGCGGAAGTCAGAACAGATAAATATTTTAAAGTCAGTAGAAATTATTAATGAGATAAATTTGGCTTTTATCATTAGTGGGAAATGTTGTAATTGTAATTTAAACAAAAAGCTACAGCGAGAACAAGTTTATTGAAATTAAATAAATAAATTAAAATTAAATAAAAAAAATAAGAAAATGCAGAAAATCCTTCAAACTATGACAGATGCGAGTTGGAGCTGTTTTGTTTATCAATGGTAACATGAGTTCAACTCGATTTGCATTTTGACTACAAATGATTCTTCTATAAAAAGTGAGAATAAAACAGATATCTCGGGAAAGCAATGTTTTCGAATTACTTTCCATAAAAATGGCGCTGTTAATAAACATTATTTTCATTATAAATTTGTTCTCCGTCCAGCTTTTCGGTTAAATTACATTTCCTCTACAAAGTCATATTTAGCTTATTAATAATTTGTATCTACTTTTAACCATTTATCTCTCCTGAAGCAACTCGAAATTTCAAAACAAGGAATTCAAAATACGCAACAAAGTTACCTAACTAAATCGATTTAAAACGGGACAGGTCCGAATTTAAGTTAAATGGGGATATCCGAATAAAATTGTAAAAAATAACAATGAAATTGAAAATTTTTAAGTTTCAATTTTAATGTTCGTAGAAACTGTCAGCCGCAGACCTGGCAATGTCTGCATCAATTAAGAGCTTAGTAAACTGGCTATTAAATGTGCAATTAATATACAGGGTGTCCCATTTGAAATTCTTGAGAAAAATTCAATTATGCGTATGTTGACCACCCTGTATAATACAAAGTACTGTAGCAAAGGTATTAACAGAATTTGCAAATAGAACAGTCTGTGAATCTAGTTCGATAAAGAAATCGTAGGCAGCATCAGCAAGTAGGCGTCAGTATAATTTTACAATATGCGGCATAGGGTTCCCTAAGCACTTGCAAAATTTTATTCTGATGCCTTGAATGGTTCAAGAGATATAGACCGTCCCCGCACTAATGGGCCATCCTGTATACATATTACTTTTAATTTGCAATGAAGATTTAATTTAAGTGTCTAAAAAATGTACAGTTCTAAACGTATTTACTGAATTTTTTTACCCGATACACTCTTACACTTTTTTGAGCATGCGTGTGCTGATTTAGAGTGTTTTGTTAGATGTTAACGTTGAGACTGCCGGCAAGTATTGCACTCTGCCTCGCAACGGCGATAACGCAATGCGAAGAAGACCGCTGTCTATGACAGGTAATATTATTGACACAACTTTCAGTAGCTTAGAATTATGTTTGTAGATATCGTGTGCATGTCTTACACTAATAGCACAATGTTAGTGAATTACTTGTAAATGAGTTATTGAGTTATTTTTTTATTCGCAGCAGTGTATTCAAGCAACACAATGCGCACTACATTGTTGCGTCGTGGATCAGTTCAAAATAATAAACCGCCACCGCCGATAAGACGTACTGCGTCCATTACAAACACTACAAACGCCGGCAGTTTAGTTTCTTCAATCGGTAGTTTGGAAAATCTTCCGCCACCTCCGGCTTTTCTATTGGAACCCAGTCCGCCGCATCATAAAGTTACTCCAGGTAGTTATAGAATAACCTAGTATTCTAAATTAGCTTGGAGTATTCTCTAGGTATCAACGTGGCAGAGACAGTAAAAGCTCTTACTGAGTTGAAGCACACTCCAGCCAGTCCAAACTCAATCAGACGCATGTCGGCATCATCCCAGTCAATTTACCAAACCAGCAACAATTTTTCGCCACAGAATCCGATGCTCAGCTCGTTCCAAAGTCAGGGACAGAAGCTGTCGTATATTTCCCAGTCTGGCGGTATAATATATGCCCAACCTTCGCAGATAGTCCCTAGCAGTCCCAGCGCAGTCCGCCGAATGTCCAATTTTAGATCTCAGAGTGCCGAACGTAAGTTAATCGATGACAAGTCTTCAAAACCAAAGAGCATTTCATTTCCAGGACCTTCTGTGGTGGGGTCGACGTTTATAGCAGCTTTAAGTGCCAAACTTGCTCCGAATATGAGTCCCCGAAGTTCTAGGAGGCAATCGGAAGAAATGATTAGTGTCAGTTCTGGACCGGGCACGCCAACTAACAGATTCGGCAACAGAGGTCCCGGCCAGAGTTTCTTGGACTCACTGAATGCCAAACTTGCTCAACAACAAATTTCGAATAGTTCAACGTCCCAGCAACACAAAGCAAATAAAGTGCGGCAAATTATCAACAGCAAAGCGCAGGTAAGAACGTTTCGATGTTCGAATCAGATTTGGCACATAGATATGTACCTGTTAATTTGACTTTGGCTACCGCTGTAAATTTCATCCGACAGTTGCTCATGATTATTTTGTGGATTTTTCCGTTATCTGTAGTTGTGGCTTGATTCAAGCATCTAGTACCGAATCCAGTATTGTTTGAAGTTGAAGCTCGTTCAGCCACCATTAAAAATGAAGGAGAAGATTCCTCGGAATGTTATCCAATTCTTCTGTTATCAATTTCTCCTGTATATAAGTCGGGTGTTCCGGGTTTAGTGGAACATTATCGTCCTATATCAAAGTTATGTATTTTTGTGCCAAAATTTTTCAATCTTTGTTATACAATCATTTATTTTTTTGTGTTAAGGTCGCCATTAGTGCTTTCCAGCATGGTTTTCATGCAAATCAGTCATGACTACACAAATTTATTTATTTACGGTTGCATCGGGTTACAAAGAGGACAAAGAATTATTCTCTTTACTTCTCAAAAAAAATCACTCTATGAAATACTCTGCTTGCTCCTAAATCACATATAATTTTTATTCACCTTTATAGGATATTTGTTATTAATTTTTACGCCCTTTTTGGACTTGAAAACATATTTTTGAATTAAAAAAACATTTTTATGAATGTTTAAGTATGCAAATAGTGCACTATTTACATCTAATAGAAACAGTATTATCTTCGTTAAACCAGTTTGTGTTTATTTTTTAAATTTGAACAAAACTACACTGCCGGACAAAAAAAACTGGACACTCTCAGAATTACTATTTTAGTGAATAAAAAACAACGGACGGTTTGCAATTATATTTAACTATATTCTTTTCATCTTAGCAATAAATAAAAAACAAGAAACAAAATGATTCGTCAACAAAAACCTAACAAAAGTATTTTTTAGAGATCAACTGTTACTTAAGAACTTGAAAAGACAAACAAAAAAAAATATTAAAAGGAAAAGCACACTAGTAGAACCAAATTAATAATGGGTGTTACCACCACGAACTCTTATTACTTCCCTTAAACGTTGTGGCATGCCCTAAATGAGGCTATCAATAGATTCTTGGGGTATTTGTTCACAATCTTCTTGAAGCGCCATTTAATGTTTCTGGTAGGGGTTGGCGACGTCTAATCCTTTTCCCAAGCTGGTCCGACAGATGTTCAATGGGATTCAGGTCTGGACTATTGGCTGACCATGGGAGACATCCAATACCAACCTCTTCACGGTACTCGGTAACAATTCTTGCTGTGTGTGGGTGTTGTTATCCATAAACACAAAATTGTCCGCTATAAATGGCATATATGGTGTGACATGGGGTTCCAGGCACTCAACAATGTATCGGTGTGCAGTCATTGTTCCATTCTAAATGAAAATCAATTCTGTGTGAGCCCTCAGAGATATTCCGGCCCACACCGTAATGCTACCACCATTGAAACTGACCCTGGGAGATATACAACATTGACTGTACCGCTCCCCTGGTCTTCGCCACACCTTTTCACGTCCATCTGGTGACCTGACACTAAATCTTGACTCGTCCGAGAAGAGCACGTTCCTCCATTGATGTTCGTCCCAATTTACGTATTGCCGCGCAAATGCAAGTCATGCTCTGCGATGTTCTACGGTCTACAGGGGACACATAGCTGGCTTTCTTGAAGTCAAAACATATTCGTTTAGCCTTTACCGAACTGTTCTGGCTGAAACTGCCACTCCTCGAACTTCGGCTAACCGTCCAGCAAGAATAGGTGATGGCAATGCTCGATCGGGCAGCGCAGCAACATGGAGAAAACGGACATCTTGATGGTTCGCAGTCTGTGGACGACCAGATCCGACCTTCTTTACAAACACACGAGTTTCACGAAATCGAAAGAGTACATTTTGCACTGTGTTACGGTGTATATTCAGCACTTGAGCAATATACCGCACTCTTCGGCCATCTTGGCTTAAAGCAACAATTTGTGAACAAATTTCGGGGTGCATTGTATGAAAAATGATAAAAGCTGACATTTACAAATGAAATTTCACCAAAAAACCAATAGAAAATAGAGAGCAGCCCAATAAGGTAAAAGATTTTGATGTTTCAATAAAGATGCATGAAGAGTCAAAATGCTGATTTGGCTGTTTAGGCTTACGAAAGGTGCAAAAATAAGCTAAAACTTTCATTTTCCTCACTAGTAGGGCAATCGTTAATTATTTGCGTAAGTTAAGTAACATAAAAATATTGTAGGGCCTCAAAATAAAAATAAAAACATCTGTCCGTTTTTTTTTGTCCGGCAGTGTAGTTTCTTCAAAAAGAAAAAAATAGCAATTTCTGTACCGGCGTGAAAAAACTTTCTTAATTTTTTTCTGCGGGTTTTGTATTTATTACAAGGTAGGATTTCTCACCAGTACCATTACAGTCAAAGACTGAATAATTCAAGACGTCCTACCAATGGCTTGGTTTTTAAACGGTAGGCAAATATAGGTAGTTCTGAAGCTTTTGTAAAACGCATGTTCATCTTTTGCACTCTATCGTATTATACGTTATAAGTTAAACAGAGATAAAGCTACTGGAACCTAGAAGTGTTTATCTAAAAAAGTATAACCACATTCAGATTTTCGCTGCAAAATTGTATAATCTAAAATGCGACCTACGATGGCAAGTATGCCAATGTATTTATTAGAATAAAAAGAATGACGTAAATCCATTATTTATGCCTGTGTTTTGAATGATTTACGACTTTACACCAATAAAGAAGTGCCATTAATGTAAACTTAATCTGAAGTACAGAGCCGTATTCTGTTGTGATTGCGGTGGTGAAAATGTCTGCTGGTGGCAATTTATGCTGTTATAAAAACTGCCATAAAAGTAAATATAAAAACCGGCGTTCAAAACTTCTCACTCACTGCATTGTTATTGACAGACTGTTATTTATTTAAGAGGAAGATCGAGTTCCAGATATATTTTTTATTTATAAAATTTAAGTCGAGTTGTCTTTAAATTAAACTGTTCCAACCACTGCGCGATTCTTTCCTTTAATAACTCTAAATTTAATCGTCTTTTACAGGTTTTCAAGCATAACAACTTTTAAGGTTTCGTTTAAGGTTTATTCTCGTAGCTGAAGCTAGGAAATATGAATTTTGTACGTATGCGCCATTTGTGAAATATGTCAATTACTATGAAGTAAAAACCGCGTCTTAAATTATTCATTCTACGATACAGTACTGAATTAAATACTTTTTTACTGTAGTCTCAACAACAAATTTTCTAAATCGAAAATATACATAAAGTATTTTCTGGAACAGGTGCTTAAAAATAATGTGTGTTTGGCATTTAGGAGCAAGCAGGATTTTTTATAAGGAGGCCTTGGATAAAATCGATCACTTTCTCGTAATCAACAAGCTAAAGAGTTTCGGAATGCATGAAGACTTGGCATCTTTGTTTGAGTCGTATTTGACTGGCAGGCGTCAATTTGTTAGCATGGGTGCATGGACTCATATCATTCTAACAAAATAGCAGTGTCAACAGGAGTCCCGCAGGACTCATACCTTGGCCCACTTCTATTTAATTTGTAACCTAACTTTTCAGTTAAAATATATATTGCGGCTTGTAGTAGCCAAAGTTGCAAAAAACTGTTCGTAGTAGCTCGTTCGATGACATCTACCTTTCTCGACAGTTGTTCATTTCAGTCTTAAAGATATTTTGTATCGAATAATTAGGATGAAAACAATAAATAATATTATACATGACATGCAAGATAAGTTTGTGTTTCCCAGAGAAGAAAAAAACAGGTTAGGATGAAAATTTCCCGATTGAGACTGATATACGTATATGGATGAGAGTAGAATAAAGTATATAGATGTGAAATATCTGTCTTACAATATCGTTACGAGTCTTGGAGTGAAATTCAAATAAAATTTCACGTTTCTCTTTCTCAAAAGCTTAGGATGAACTACGAACAACCAATCGTAAAAATAAGCAACGCGCTGAATATTTACGAAAATGAAGCTTTTAGTAATGAGGACCACATGTGTGAGTGAAGTGATGCAAGAAAGTCGTCGAAGTTGCAGTCCGGGTTCAAGCAAAATAGACACCTCAATAATTGATACCGGCAATATTGCTGAAACTGCTACTAAATCTGAATCGTATAAGTGATCTTATTGTTAAAACGCCAAAAAGGAAAATTGAAAAAACTGCAAGAAGAGCCAGAAGCAATAACAGGCCCCCGACTATTAGAAGATAACGAAAGTTTGGATGAAACGGATCGTGAGTCTGAATTAAATGATGAAACCGATTTTAGTGGGGAACTCGGTGAGGAAATAGTTTGAGACACTTCCTCTACAAACTGGTTAATAATTTCTTTGACTCGTTTATCATTACTTCTTTTATAAATTACTCTCTTGTTCGATAATCCCATAGCTTCAATTAATTCATATTCAAAATCTTCCCTACTCAGGTCTACAAAAGCTTAAAACTCTGCATATCCCAATCCAAGCCAATCCATTGATATTTTCAGTGACTCACTTCACACATTTAATGATAAACTTATTGCGCTGTTTCACACATGATTTGTGGCTGTCCGGTTTTTCTTTATACTTACCTATGTTGGAATAGGGGATTTTCATGATGGAAAATCGCTGAGGCTCGTGCGCGATTACGCCATGACAGTTTCGGACCACGACGTTTTGTTTGCATGTGCTTATACAGGATGTTTTTTTTATGTGCCCTTAACATGGCTATCTTTTTAATCTTAATAGATACAGGTTCGGTTAAATGGGAGAAAAGCTGCGTCTATTGAAGCATAAAAAAGTGCCGTTTGCAGAAGTTGATTATCTCTTTTCATTTTTGAGATAATCGAAAAAAAATAAAATTTTGACTTTTACATTTTTGTGTTCATATTTTCCTTATTTGGCATTCAATCTTCAATCTGCAAAAACTTTCTTGGGTCGACTTTTCATCCTCTTTCCATTTGTGGTAGCAGAAAGTACCTACCACGTTTCGTTTCTTCAGAATCATCATCAGGTTCATTTTTTCTTATGGCGCCATCTTAGATTTTTTCAACATGAAATAGCCCACTTTTTTCTAAATAAAATGATATCACAAATTTGTATGTTTAAATCGCATTTAGGCCCAGAATTTTAATAAAACATGATAAAATTTGTTTTTTCATCTAAATCACGATTGCTGTGAAAACAAAAGTTTATCTACTTTGTCAACTCAAATGTCAAGAACCTTTTTTAATACGATTGTGTTTTATTGGGTTACAATGGATTACAATGGATTGTTTTCACGGCAATTGTGATTAGATAGAAAAACGATTTTTATCATGTTTTATTAAAATTCTGGGCCTAAATGCGATTTAAACATACAAATATGTTATGTCATTTTATTCAGAAAAAAAATGGGCTATTTCATGGTGAAAAATCTAAGATGGCGCCATAAGCAAAAATGAACCTGATGATGATTCTGAAGAAACGAAACGTGGTAGGTACTTTCTGCTACCACAAATGGAAAGCGGATGAAAAGTCGTTCGAAGAAAGTTTTTGCAGATCGAAGATTGAATGCCAAATAAGGAAAATATGAACACAAATGTAAAAGTCAAAATTTTAATTTTTCGATTATCTCAAAAACGAAAAGAGATAATCAACTTCTGCAAACGGCACTTCTTCATGCTTCAATAGACGTAGCTTTTCTCCCATATAACCGAACCTGTATCTATTAAGATTAAAAAGATAGCCATGTTAACAGCACATAAAAAAAACATCCTGTATAAATATTTTATTGCAAACTTGGAAAATGATTAGTAGTTCGGAACTAAAAAAGTATGGAGCATTCAAACATTGTACTTTTTGCAACGGTGGTAGCAGAATGGGTAGGCCAGGTTATCGCTTGGGACTACGATTTCATCCAATTCCCAAATCCTGCCTGACACTGGGAAAAATCGAAGTTAATAACAAGGTTGGTGACCATGTGAGGACTTGTTCCACCTATATAAATTGTGTTGCGCGGATGGAAATGTGTAAGAAGCAAGATTCGCAATGGAAAAGTGCATCAAACGTTTTCTAGGTTATGTCATTATTGGTTAGGTTTTTAAAATACGTATTAGTTGTAGTTACGGTACTTATACATTGCAGAAAAATGCACACCTGTCTATTAAATATTTTTTTCCTTTTTTAAAAAAAAATTCGATTCATTTTCACCCCTACATATTAAAAACCTGCGTGATTGAAGTATCTTGGTTAACATTCCTGCATTTCAAGCAAGAGCCAGGCACGTCTTCGGGATTCAACCTCCGTCTTTCAAACACCCTCCTTATTTGGTATTCTACCAAGTTCAAGGCCTGTCAACGATGCTTGTCAAAAAAACTATGAAACAGCTGATCGTCAGTGTACTTCAGCGCACTAACAAAATGAAGAGGTCTATTGATTTGTTTGATTTTTGTTTTTCCTCTAAATTGGCATATTATTTTTATTATGGGTAAGGGTCACGTTTTGCGGTGAGTCTGTGAGATTTTAAGGAGCTACAAAAAGTATTTTTATTTCGAATGAAGCCCGCTTTTGTTTCGTCTAAATTTCATTCGCATTAAGAATGCAGCGTTAGTTGGTATTCCAACAAAAATTACTCCTTCTGATTGGCATTAGAGGCTGGTACATTTTACACGGTAATGCACACAATGAACGCACTGACGCGCTCGTGACGCCCAAAGGTTGACCCACTTTCTACTTTAACGCGCACAACGCCGGTAAACGTCAAAATAACAGAATCATAACCTTACTTTCTCAATTTAGCATTTTAAGGTAAGTTGAGAGGTCTCACCCACCAACGCCTTGTTAAATGACGATTTGTGTAAATTTCCGTACATATTTGGTAGAGTAAATAAAGTATGTAATACATTACAAATAATTCAAAATCATTCATGACTTGTAAAATGTCTTAAAACACTCAGACCTCAGTACAAAACACTAATCATGAAAATTATGTTGAGGTTATGTCAACAATCGTTTTGACAACTTCGTCGCGTTCATTCTGTGCACCTTGCATTCGCGACGTTTAGATGACAGTGGGGAGCGCCTGGGGCGTGTCAAGTTCACGTTCCGTCTCTTCAACTTTTTAGTCTCTTGTTAGACGGCCCTAACACTGTGGCATTTATATTTTTTTTTCATTCTGCATATTCAGGCAATTACTTTTTAAATTGCAGCCTGACCCGAAGTTGTGCCACGAATCCCTGATGGATCAGATCAAGCGAGGTGCAACATTGCGGAGAGCGAAAGTTGTGAATGACAGATCAGCGCCAAAGATTTACTAAAGTTGTGAAAGATCACATTACGTTGTACCCGATTCCATTTTGTTCTTCCAAGTATTGAATCGTTCAGGAAATATTGGACTTCCTTCGCATATATTTGTGTTTTTCTTTGAACTTAAGTGCGTACTACATAAAAACGAAAGTATTTTAGTAGTAGGTTTGGGGCACTCCGCATCGGGAAAAAAACTGATTGTGAAAATACCCATTTCAGAATTTCTTTTGCTTTGGATACTTTTCTTGCTTACAGACGTTATCTCCAAACACAAAAAAAATATTGACAGTAGTTTTTAGGTGAAATGCAATTTCATTAAATGCCGTAATGTAAACGTCCACTTTATAGAAAAGGATGACTGATATTATTTTTGTATCGCATAGTATTATTATCATTATATTTTTAATGTAGGGTTCATGTGTTTATATCGGCGGTATAGGTGAATGTTTTCTATGTTAACGTTTATTGTGTAGCAAGTGGTTTTTCAACTGTGTATATACTTAAAGCGCATTGAAAATGTCGTCATGTTTAATTATTCTACTTCGGAATCATTGTAAATAGCGTAAGTTATAAAGGTTTTTGTCAGTGTTGGTTCAGACTATTATGTAAGGTGTAATGGTAATAGGTTTAACTACTGAATATTGCACAAACAAATTGCAGACATTCGTGATGAGAAATTATGCTTCCCTCAAGAAACCTATGCAGATTTGGCTGTACACATACAGGATGTTCACAAAATCAGTAGCCATGAAATTGTAGAATTTACATTGGAAATTTTGCTGGTAGTATTATCCGACAGAGCCATTGCTTTCAGCTAAAAATTGAAAGTTAAAGGATGTAATGGCATACAAACCTCGTCTATTAATTACTTTTTACCGCTTTTTGGATTATATAATGGAGATTGTTACATTTTATCTGGCATATTTTATAAATTACAGCCGTCACTTGGATATTTTTGTCGCAATTCGAATTGGAAGTTTTCTGTTCTTTTTTCGAATATTAGTTTACTAAGGTTAATCAAATCCTTCCAAATTTCCGTAAGAGGAACAGGTAAAAAACCCTACATTCAATACTGAAACACCAAAAAGTGTATGTATTTTGTTTGCGCAATATTAATTTTAGGATGCTTACACATATTTATTTTTTTGTTTATTATTTTAATGACAGTACAATTTACTCTACTTTTCAGTATTTATTTTATGTTAAAAAGATTTATATTTGTGTATATAGCAGATATTCAAACAAGTTTCAGTTTATTAGTAGATTTTCTTATAATTTCCTTAAAACGATAGTTCCAAAAAAGACTTCTCATTTTTCTTATTTGAGGAATATAAATGTTCGTTTTTCTCTATTTTGATAAATTTCAGATAATTTTCTCATGAGTAACGTGATCCCAGTTGATACAAAGAATGTTTAATTATTTCCAAAAAGATCGCTCCATGATTTAATGGTTCCAACTTTGTTCTTGTAAGAAGATAAATATAGGGTGGCCCATTAGTGCGGGGACGGTCTATATCTCTTGAACCATTCAAGGCATCAAAATGAAATTTTGCAAGTGCTTAGGAAATCCCATGCTGCATCTTATAAAATTATTTTGGTGTATTCTTCACATTTTGCGTAACAAACCAAAGTTACATTTTTTTAAATGGAAACCCCCAATTTTTTTTCATATTCACATTCCTCACAAAATTTCATGGAAAACGATATACCACATTAATGGGTTTCGAGCAGGGGATGTTAAGATATTGCCATTTTAGTGTCGATCTGGACCCATCTTTGTGGTACTACTGACGCCTACTAAAAGAGCTTGCAAAGATTTCTTTATCGAACTAGATTCACAGACTCTTCTATATGCAAATTCTGATAATACATTTGTCACAGTGCTTTACATCATACAGGGTGGTAAACATACGCATAATTGAATTTTTCTCAAGAATTTCAAATGGAATACCCTGTATATTAATTGCACATTTAATAGCCAGTTTACTAAGCTTCTGATCGATACAGACATTGCCAGGTCTGCGACTGACAGTTTCTACAGAAATTAAGATTGAAACTTACAAATTTCCAATTTCACTGTTATTTTTTATAATTTTATT
This sequence comes from Xestobium rufovillosum, assembly GCA_963966045.1. Taxonomy (NCBI): domain Eukaryota; kingdom Metazoa; phylum Arthropoda; class Insecta; order Coleoptera; family Ptinidae; genus Xestobium; species Xestobium rufovillosum. The sequence continues at coordinate 6,955,701 of OZ014495.1, read as the reverse complement.
CGGATTTCGCCTATTTTTTCACACAAAACAAAAAATAAATTAAAATTTGGTTTCTGCGCAAAACTAAGCTAATAGAATTTACACTGACACAAGAAGTCCCATTGCAATATTACTTCTTGAAGGTAAAATCGATTTAATTTTAATTAAGTCTACCCGCATATGCCTAAAACGGGTAGTTTTCAAAATATTCTTACCGAGAATTAGTATTATTATGAACAAATATAGCAAAAAGAATAAAAATAGCTCGAAATCGCAATGTCTACCAGAACCAAGAAAACTTAAATTTGAGCCACTCACTCTCTAAATCAATTTAGTTACGCACTTTTGTTGTGTGTTTTCAATTTCCTTTTCTCAAATTTGGAGTTGTTGTGGAAGTCAGAACAGATAAATATTTTAAAGTCAGTAGAAATTATTAATGAGATAAATTTGGCTTTTATCATTAGTGGGAAATGTTGTAATTGTAATTTAGACAAAAAGCTACAGCGAGAACAAGTTTATTGAAATTAAATAAATACGTAAATTAAAATTAAATAAAAAATTAAGAAAACGCAGAAAATCCATCAAACTATGACAGATGTGAGTTGGACCTGTTTTGTTTATCACAGGTAACATTATTTCATCATTCTGATGCCTTGAATGGTTCAAGAGATATAGACTGTCCCCGCACTAATGGGCCATCCTGTATATCACTGCAATCTCTGAAAGATCTTTGAAATTCACTTGATTCATTTAATAGTTTCTGTTCAAAAATGTTGCAACTAACTAGTTTGTTCAGCCCTACTGATACATATGTAGTTATGTAGCATGACATTTAATGTTAGTATCAACAACCGAGTTTATTGGCAATTTTAGAGCCATCTGTGATTTTGGAAGTGTTTTTAATGGATTAAAAAATATTTTTTGTCGTTGGTATCTTTAACCAAAGTTTACTTTTGTATCGTTTTGTGTGAAGACAACATGCTACAGTTTACATACCTATTCCATTATATTGTGTCTTCTCTGTAATCGATTACAATTTTATGATTTCATTCGTACTGTGAAGTACCGAGAATAACTTAATAATAATAATGTAAGATTCAGGCTTTGTGCTTATTTATAATGTGTATGAAATGGAAATAAAGTTGTAAAAGTTCTACGCTGTCAGTATCTGACTAAAACCTCTCTCTGGACATTCACGAAATCTCAGTCTTTCACTATTTTGTGTAAATTGTCTCTTTTCTTGTTATTTTACTTGCATATTTCTTCTTTGCTGTAGCTCTTATTTCATCTGTTCGCGTTTTTCTTACTCGTTTCCTAGAATTTCCGGGTAAGTACAGCACACTGAGCGGCAAAACCGGGACCACTAAAATCTGCAGTTTTGTGAATTACAGAATTTGCGCAGTGTGTAATCTCAATTATTATTATTTTTTAATGAGTAGAGAAAAGACGGCACTTTAATTATTTTTTGATGTAAGTATTTTAAGTATTTTTGGCAGCCTGTGTTATCGTTACTTAACCAGACACGTACATTTTAATCGAACTAGCTTCTAACCTTCATTCTTTGACTATCCATGGACAAGGAAGTTTTTATAACTACAGTCGAGAATGCGTATCTTGTAACGTACATGGCAGGATTATTCCGAACTATTGTTTGAAACGTTCCTTTCTAAAGGTACAGTACCATGTTTTATCATAAATGCCATTTTCAAGGTGGAATGGCAAAGATCGAAAAGACTTTTTAAGTTATGGCAGTTAATGTGTTAAAATAAAATTTATTGGTAGGTATTTTCACGAATCTATAAAACATTGGTAAAAATATTGTACTAACGAATAGGTACATGGTATAAGCGAATACAATCAAACTAAATATGCACTGTTAACATGACATAGATATCCCTAAGTGGTTAAAAAAATAGTAGTTACTATCTAAACCTAAAATAATATCCAAAATATTCGAAAAAGATACCTTTAAAACATTAAATGTGACTTAAGTTGCTATTTTCTGCATAATACACAATTTTCAAAAGCGAATAAATGCAACCAAATTTCCAGGTCTTCGGTCTAAACAGTCTAGTTTTTGGTAGATTTCTTGACTCGCATGATATACACCAAAAGCTCTTGACTGTTCAAATATTCCTTAATATAATCTAACGATATCTGGGGGCAATCCGCATACACTTCATTATTGTTCATCTGACTCTTCTGACAATAACTGCTGAAAGTGATGCAAAGGCCTTGTGTTGAAAGTCTAGGTATTTTAATTTCGTAGAAATAATTTACTGCTTCTGTGGGTTTGCCAATGTACTGGACGACCCAAAATACCTGAAAAAATAATTGAAAAAAGTTCTACTAATAGCGAAAACTTTAATTTAGATGTTGCAGTCAAATTTAGCATAAGACACCTACTTTTTCCATGTGCACCTTGCATTTAAACCAGAATAGATGATTATGTGCTTGCACAATGTTCACATAAATAGATTGTTCCTCAATTTGTAAGTGGCATACATTGTTACCTTCACGTAGTTGGCTAGTCAGTTTTTTTGATTCCCAATGCGAGAGCACATCATCCAGATGTCCTATCCACTCGCATTCATCCAAACCACATTTATAACCTCTGAATATACAGATAGCCTTGTGCTCTTCTAATTTTTTGTAGGTCAGCTTTTCGGTACATCCTGAAGAACGGTGAATGCATGGAAAATGCATTATATCTGCTAAAGCTTCCAAGGATTTATTGGTGGTAATAGCAAAATTGTCAAATGGGCAACATTTAAGCTTCCCGATGCACATTTTACATAGTATATGGCCAATGGAACATTGCCATATAGACTGGTACATATAATTACAACACTTCACACACACCAACTGACTCCGAAGCTGATCATACAGATTTTCATCCATTTTTTTTCAAAACTAAAGTACGTGTACTTACAATAATAAAAACTTGTGCTTTATGTAAACAATCTGTGGCAAACCCAACTAAATCCAACGGCAACACCACAAGTCACCAGAGTACCAAAGACCAAATCGCAAAATATATGTTGACGATGCTGCCAAGAACCATCTGAAGTATGAAGTCTTCGTCTGTAGTCTGGTCTACCAGTCTACGTGGTGACCTGCTCCGCGTTTCAGATTCAGAAAAATTGTGCTGGGATTTACCGAAAAATTAAGCAAATATCTTATCCAAACGAAAATCCCTAGATTTAAACTTTTAAAACTTAAATATTCCTATTTTTACCAGTAAATGAAAAAAATGTCCTTATGTCATTAATTTTACTCGTTATCTCAATTAATCGCATTTCACTTCTCTTCGATCGAGCTTTGGGACCGCTCTTTTTACCATCTCAGTTCACCCCTCTTCCCGATTGTGTGACACACAAATTGGGTACTTGCATAAATTTAAACTGGCACTTTTTTTATCATATTTTGCAAATATGTGTTAAGTTTATCGTGACCGTATAAAATGAGACTATTTTGAGTAGTAATAAGAATATAATTTAATTTTTAGTTTCAAATCGCGGAGCACGCGCCAGTGGGCCATTTGGCCTTGAGCAGTCGTATTGACGTCACATAATCTAGCTGTCGTCACAGCCTGACGTGCTACTTTTGCCTATTGGCAACATTTCGCGTCTATTGTCCCTACTCGCCTAACTGTATCACTTATTATCAGCGCTTCAATTGGATGTTATTACTTTACTGAGCAGTATCAATATTTTATTAATGCACAGTTAACACTGGAAATAAGTTAAGAAGAAGAATAAACTAATTCGGGAGATAAGTGGCGCGTCACAAGTGTCAGATTTTCATTCCAAACAACACAAAGCCACGTGCTTTCTGACGTTTTAACCTAACCTCTGAAATATAATTGTAATTACATATAGTTGTTTTCAAGTTTTTACGCGTAAGCCCAACACACAAATTGAAAATAAACTGTTTTCACTGCAAAACGTCTATAATTATATTGCAAAAACTAGTTTAAGACGTTGTAAATAATATCGATAAACGTCAAATGGCACGTGCTTTTGTTTTGTTTGGAATGAAAATCTGACGTAATGACGGAGGCACTTAGGTCCCGAATTATTAGTGTATTTCAGGATCATTAGTACATTTCAAATTTTCACCGTGGCTGGCCTGAGCCCTGTCATACAGTGACAGTTATAGGTTAGCCAAGCACAGAATTTTCGTTTCACCCATTTGTGTCCGAGTTGTTGCTTGTTGTTATTTCACAACTAGTACGAATATCACAAATCCATCTGTAAAATATCCGCAAAAGTTTCTTGCAAGTAGAATAGTAGAATCCCATAATCAATCTTGAAATAGCCGCGTTCACGATAGGTACCTAGTAGAGTTTAGAGGTTAGAAGTGGTTTTGTTGTGCCTATTCACAGTTGGGAATTATAAAATATAATGGACTTTTAACAACAAATTGCTACTGAGCTCCACCATAGTTCCATTCTCCCAGCAAATACCATTAATGTACACACCAAACAATTTCAAGACTTACGAGAGAGCTGTCAACTAAACCGGAAGCAGCCATTTCGATTTAGGAATGAATAGGTGCGTCATACTGACGTCACTGTATAGTTTCAATAATTCACACATGGCGCCATAAGCATATTTAGCGGGAAATATTTTTTCCCCAATAATTTGAATTCTACAGGGCTCAGAGAAAAATTGCTTTGGGAATGTATTTCTGACCTCCCGAAGATTATAATTTCGCAAAATCCCAAATTCATGCAAGTACCCAATTATGAAATTAAACACTTCGAGGTAAAAGTCTGAGTTGGTGGTGGGGACATCTTATGACTCGATAACTCTCTTAAAAGACCAGCCTGTGTGCCGAGGAATTTCTTTATGTAACCAGTATGCGTGTTCGGCCGGATTCAAGTCACCTCAGGTGTTATGAATTAAGAAATAGTTATTGTTTTCTTGCAATGAGATTCCCTTATTTGATCAGGGATCGGACACACACAAAATGAGGCGTGAAACTTTAAAAAACTGCCGCAAGCTGGGTTTGATTCGCGAATATTTCGATCACACACCCAACGCATTAGCCATCCGAACACGGAGAAAGTTCGTTTGGCGTCTTCCAATTAACGTAGAAATAATTAGCACGTGTTGTGAATTGCGATGGAAGAATTAGCCCAAATCTAATCGAAGCCATAACGCATACTGGATACATAAAGAAGTTATGCATACGGGACACAAATGTCTCATTCATACGTAAGATTTATGTTCTAAATAAAACAAATGCACGTGCCATCTGACGTTTATCAGTGTTATTTACTACGTCATGAGGTAACTTTTGCAACATAATTATAGAAGTTTTGCAGTGAAAACATTTCAATTTGTGTGTCGCGCTTATGGTGTAAAAACTTAAAAACGACTATAATTATTATTTGCAAAGGTTGGGTTAAAACGTCAGAAAGCACGGCCTTGTTTTGCGTGGAATCAAAATCTGATGTTTGTGACAAGCCACTTTTGTGATATATTTACATTTACGTCTGAAGCATCCGGGATACTCACAGTCTAAGCGTTTGTATGTGGAAAAGGCAAAACAAAGAAGCCGACCAGTTGTGTAGTAAAGAGGTCGCTGAGTTGGTTGTTTTGTTTGATTTTATGCTGGATAGTGTAAAATACTGTGTTAATAGCTGTTTAACATTTTATATTTTACGAGGAGGTGCAGGTAAGTGTTTTAGTAAGCCTGTTGCAAGTTGTATTAGCGGTGGTTAAGATCAAAGAACATGTAAAAACAAATGAATTACTGAACCGTTGGAAGAAAGTGGCATTTCAGTTACCAAGATTTATAAAAAAATAACTACTTATAGGACATCTACTTCGTCTTGGTAGTGTAGGTAAAGTAGTGACGAATGTAGCATTCCTTTAATGCCAGTACTTAATAGAGAAATCAAATTCTGCTTCAAACGTAAATCAAGTTCCTTCACTAAGTACAAATTCGGAGCCAAACGTCCCCATTTTTCTGTGTTATACTTAAGTACCTATATTTACGTAGGTATTAATTTTTTCAAAATATTGTTATACAGTACGTCCCAGGATTGGGTTACAAAGAAGAAAACAATGAATTATTTTTAACTTCCCACAAAAAATCACTCTATAAAAAATAAAGGAAGAAATAAATAAAAAGCCCTGCTTATCTCCAAACTCCCATAACACTAATTTCTGTACCAACATGCAGTGGCGGCTCGTGGGTTAATATCCAGGGAGGTCATTTTAGTTTTGGGACTTATAATTAATACATACTAAAAATATATACATAACCGCGCAATGCAATTTCAAAGACTCCGCAAAATTTTACACAATTAATTAATTTGTTTAAAATATACCTAAGTATTCATTCATTAAAGTTGTGCACTGATTTTGTGATACACACTATAAAGTTGCTGTCTTATGTGTACACGCCCTAAACTGGCGTAACTGAACAATTTATATGAGTACGGAAAGAAGCATGCTTTTTATTTTTGTCTTTTAAATGTTTAATATCGGTTACTCCATTTTTAGCCCATATAGCATCAATTGAAAATAATAAGCACGGATAGCAAAAGAACGCATTTTTAACACTGCATCCACAAATCCAGTCGCACAAATTGTACATCGATTCTTTAAAATAGCTTTGGACATTTTTACCTTTATCCTTTGTTGTCTGCTTCAAATTCAGTTTTGGTTTCGGCCGTCCACTTTCCCTCTTTTCAAGCCGGCGTTCATAATTTAATGTTCCAGCTGATTTTAAGGCAAATATATCCTCAACAACACTCATCTTGTTTTGCTAAACACACACAAAATTTCTCAACGATCAGAACTTCACAACTATCACAGTTCACAACCGCGACAATAAAGAAAGATTTCCCGCCTGCTATCTAAGAAGAACTGAGCAGAGTACTGAGATCCAGAGAAAATATAACTGAATACTGTTGAACTAAACTCGATTCTGCGCAGTTGTCATCGGGACATTGACCACGTTGGAGATATAGGAGTAAAAGGTGACTCTCACTTCCACTCAAGAATTCGCCATCTGCTATCACTGTTCTTCTTTACATGCATTTCTCCATAAGCCATAAGAGCTGTGCAGGGTCAATTTGAATAATGTCCCGGCTTGCTAGCGAGCGCGCAGCACGGCTTGACGCTTGGCTATTTCTAGTATTGCTGCGAATGCAGTCCGCTGAGGATTTTAAATTTAAGACTGTTAGACAAAAAATATTTTAATTAAAATTATGGTTTTGATTAGAATATTTTAGGAGGGTCATTGACCAATTGACCTTAAGGAAAAACCGCCACTGCCAACATGAATCATGGAAAATGTATGTATTTTGTTGCAAATTTTGTAATTACCGAACTGTAGCATCCCTCATTTTCTAACAGACAGAAGTCTAATAAAATGTTATAAATGGAAAAACTACTTTTCACAGAACATTTTATTTAAATAATTATTTTTTAAATGAACAACTTTATAGGTAAATACAATATTGGCAAAGACTCTACACTTAAGTATAATATATAGGGCCGGTTGTTAAAAAAAAGTAATGCAGGCTAAAGTCTGACACCGGCTTCGTTGCTATGATACAACCCAATCAGAAAGCCGGTATCATAGCAACGAAGCCAGTGTTGGTTTTTTTGAACAACCGGCCCATAGAGGATGTTCATAAATGTAACCTTTATTCTTTAAAACAAGTTAAGAATTCATAATAAATAACATATGTCCAGAAAAGTATTCGAAGGGAACAATGGCCATCAAAACTAAATGGAAAAAAAATAATTCGGGGTAAAATATCCCTTTGCATCCCAGGTAACTATTTTCAAAATTAGTGAGTACCCACTACACTTCCTGAATGTTAATTTCTGAGCATCTGCATTACAAACAAAATCAATTAAACTAAATACTAAAAACATTATAACAAATATATCCCAAAAATTGACAAAAAGCAAACGGTAACAAATACAGACTGTAACTTTTCAATTTATGAAATAAGTAATCTATTTTTGGCATACATTTTCAAGGCACAAACTTCAGACTACTCCAATTCCATTTATTATAAATTCAATATAAAAAATTACCCACAGCAAAAAACAACTGATGATTTAATTTATATTAATATGGAATACAAACGGTAGGTAGTGGAAAACTTTCATAGAACAACAAAGTCGCCCTCTTTATTTTGTTTTTTATTGGGAGGGGCATTTCTGCGGAAATGTTTGTGACCTTGTTTAGGTCCAGCAGAATGGTCGCGGGGTTTCCAAGTGTTCTTGGGGGCGGCTTGAGCAGCCGGCCCTTCGGTATAGTCAGTATTGGCGTTCTTGTTGACTCTGTTAACTCGCAAGTAATAAATCAAAAGCTGGTCGCATCCTACATAGTCGTATATGCAATCGAAAGCTATCTGGGGACAATTTGCGTACAACTCATTATTGTCCTTATCAATCTTCTGGCAGTAATCGCTGAAAGTGATATGACGTTTCGGTTTTGCTGGTCTTATTATTTCAACTTCGTAGAAATAGTTATCAGCATCTTCGGATTTACCGATGTACTGAACAATCCAAAATATCTTAAAAACAGAGTTTTGAGAAGTCTTACTAGTAAAAATATTACGTATTTAAGATCTGGTTGGTTAATAATATACAGAGTGAATCAACGATGTGTCAGAAGTCCATTTATTCTTTGTTTCATTAAAATGAAATAAAATATTTCACCATATGACATCCTACAGTGACAGACAGAAAAATGGCCATGTATAGAAAACTTTTTTATCCCCCACCAAACTTTGCTCCTTTATTCTGCATCGGATTTTAAAATTCGCAATTACCCGACTTCATTCCGCATAAAAATAATTCCCCGACTTTTCCATGTCCTTGTTCAACACGAGGAACAAGAACATGGTTATACGAAAGTTGCATCTGAGTCGCACTGCAGATGGCTCTCTTCAGAAAAGTTTGGGATCGTCTGACACCCACTCGTGACTATCTAATGTGTCTGGCAGTAATATTTTGGCTTATGATGCAAAAAATCAGTAAAAGAAAAATTTGTTGGTAGGTAGGTATGCCTTTTTGCCTTAGTGTAAATATGGACTTCCCTGCATCACAGACTCACCCTGTATGATCAAATTTACTATAAGACATGTACCTTTCCTTTTTCCATTTTGCACTTAAACCAAAACAACTGATCATGGGCTTTCACAATGTTCACGTAAACAGAATCCGACTTGATTTTCGAGTGACACACATTGTTGCCATGATACGGCTTGCTCGTCATTTTCTTCGATTCCCAATGTGCCAACACATCGTGCAGTTGGCCTACCCATCCACACTTATCCATACCGCATTTAAATCCTCTGAATACGCAATTATCTTCGTGCTCTTCTCGGTTTTCGTACGTCAGTTTTCTCGTACATCCAGAAGTGCGATGAATACACGGATAGTGCATTTTACGCGCTAAAGCTTCCAAGGATATATTTTTAGAATCAGTGAATTTACCTTGGCACAAAGGACATTTTGGAAGCTTCCTCCTGCATGGCTCACATATGCTGTGCCCAGTAGAACATTGCCGTATAGGCGGGGACATATAATTCGTGCAAACCGGGCATTCCAGCTCTACGAGAAGCTCATTATACATAGCTTCTTCCATATTCTTTCAAAAATTCGAGCACATATATATACAATGGAACGTTTTCTTCTGCAAAAAAACAAACAAAAACAAACAAACAAATCTGTGGCGAACTTTAACATGTACGTCACGCGAAGAATTGCAGCCAACCAAAAACTTACCATCAGAAAAATTGCACCGGGGATTTACCGAATCATCAAAATGTTTGAAACTGTTCTTTACAGTTCCGACAATTTTTATAAAAAAAAAAACAAACCAATTAAAAACTGATTGTAGTAGGTTAGGTTTATTCTCCAGGTAAAAACAGCGTTTATTTATATCTCAACTAGGTTTTGCCAAGTAGGCCACTTCCACTTTCACGCGCCTCAATGGACTGTTAAACTTCATGTTAAGCAAACAACGAGCTTGGCTCAGTAGCAAAACGAGCAGGGAGTTTTTGTTCGAATTCAAGCGGATCCTTTTTTTCTTTTTCTTCTAAAGTTTGTCGTAATTTACAGAATTTTGCATTTCATGTGTTGTGTCCGGTGTCTAGCCACGAAAATTATTTCTTTAAAGAAAACCCGCTATTATTAAGAAAACAAGGAAATAAGTGAGCTAAAACGCAGCATTTTCAAAATCTAGTCGGGATATAAATAAACCCGACTATCTCCTGACATTTTATAAGGAGCCTCTAGTAACATCATCAAATTCATATTCGTAGAATGTTGGCAACACTGGGACTTAGTTCTGACTTTGACACCTTTGACACAAGCAGAAATGTAGGTTAAGTTTAGCCAAATTTGATGTACGTATTTGTTTATCATTGCTTTTATTGCTTCCTGGTTTATTTCTATTTATGTAATATCATTGTTGACCTTGGCTGTTCAATTCTTTGTTGCAATAATTACCGTATAATAGATACAAAAGCCATACGCGCAGATGCTTTGTAGTTATCTGGAATCGTTATCATTTTTATGGTCAATAATAGCGAATAAAAATTATGAATTTAAATACCCCAGTATTAAAAATCATTCGCACGCAGTAGGAATATGCAATAAACAATAGTTTAAACGAGAAAGAGAGGAAATGTATCTTGTTTTATAGATACTACGTTGTGATAGTTTTTGATTAATCTAGTGTACGCACAATGGCAATTATAAATAAAGAATATGTGGAGATTCCCATTTTTCTTCTGTGTATTTCTGTTACAATAAGTGGTAGGTAGTTCAATTTTTATTTAAGTGCTTCAATTTAAAAAAGAATTCAAAAAGTTGCCCAAGCATGATAGAAATTATGATGCGAATATTTTATGGGTTTATTTATTTTTCGTTAATTTTATGTTTTGCTTGTTATGGTAATGTTCTGCTAAAAGACAAATAAAAAACACGTTCTAAATATTTATTTTGTAGGCCCAGTTATAACAAATCTAATAATTTATCGAACATGTTATGTCACGTTGCATTACAACCAGTCTGAATGTGCCCTTTTGGGTACAGATGATGCTGACAGCAGTACACAACATTTAGAAAAGTTAGTGCAACCGTCTGCAAATGTTATATCAATGACATCTTCGTTTATTGGATCGTTTTGTAACATATTCATTTGCATCTTTGTTGGACCATGGTCTGATAAATTTGGTAGAAAACCTATTCTCCTTTCTTCAATATTTGGTAAGTTCAATAACGTACATCTGGCCTTTCTTAACATTTTATTTCCACATTTATTTAGGTGGAACTTTGAGTGCCTTAATAATAGTTGGATTTGCCGCTATTCCCGATTTATCTCCATGGTATTTTCTCTTGACGTCTGTGTCTAATCTGTTTGGGGGATTTGTTCCTTTTATGTCGATTTGTCTGAGCTATGTTACCGATATTAGTTCTGAAGAAAACAGAGGATTAAGGTAAAAAAGTTATCTGGATTAAGAACGATAGAAATCACATTATCAAAAAATTGCAATATCGGCGCCACTCCGTAAATTTATGAGTCATTTTCCCAGCCATCTGTAAACCCCCCAAAAGGATTGTCCTTTAGACAATCAAGATTAGATTAGATAATCTATATAGTAATATCAAAATGAGGTGCAAGTAAAACAACATCAAATTATTTATTGATTATGTAAAGCAAAGATTAGAGCAGTTACAACTTTCACTCGCCGAGAAATTGTATATTTTCCTCAAGAAACCCATGTGAAACAAAAATCAAACACATCAATTCATTTTTTAGTTGTTTACTTTTGCAAAAATTTTGTTATGCATTTTATTAATCATTACAGACTACAAATTATGTAATTCCGGAATTCAGCAGTTAATACTTTCATGGTTGGGCTGAAATTTTAGTACAAATACTTCATAATGGGCTTATAATTTATCAACTTGAATATTCTTGGAAGAATGTAAAGTAACGCAGACAGAATACTAATGAGGCTCTTGTACACTCCTAGATATTTGCTGGCACATCCTCTTCCTTAGAAAACCATTCTAGCTTGAGAATAACAGGATACAAGTGGTCCTTACCTTTCATTGTAATCTATAGCACTGTTACCACCATCAAAACCATGTAGTTTTCTGTTATTCATCTCTTGAGGAAAATAATGGCCAGCATTCCGAAAAAAATTATCGTCGCAAAGGGTCGTTTATTAGCAAAATATCACATTTTGAGTGCCCCATCCAGAATAAAAAGTGCTGGAACCTCTCTGCCTGGCTCTGGCAATCTAACTGTTTCAACATTTCTTCCAATTTAAAATCTCCATCGTAATAGTAGAATTAGAGCAATCATCAGTAGATATACATTGATTGTAAAAATCATGCATAAAACAATTGCATCCACCAAAAAATTCAATTCCTTCAATTTGATCACGAAAAGCAGCTCTAGCAACTACAAAACACGCACCTCTGTTATCGCAGTTGGGTTTCACTAAATGAGCAGCTGTTAAGACCCAGACATCCATCAATAAAGAATCATCTTGGTACATTCTTCCTGATTTAGCCAACATCGGTTTAGCAGCATACGGGTATGCTTCCATTTCATAACCATATCCACCAATCGTCTTGCCTTTTTCGTTGAAGTAACATTACAATTCGCATTGAAATAAAAATTTGGTAAACACTAAAATTTCTGTAAAATATAGCACTTCTCGATTTCTGTGTCTGTCAAATGCCCAAAAAACATAATTTGACAAATAAAATATTGAAATTCGAACAAGTGAACCAAAAGTAACAAGTTCTTATTTTCTCACAATTTCTCAGAGTGCCATAATTTCAAATGTAACCATAGCTCGATGCCTCATTTGAACCACACTCTGGAGCAGATTTGCCTTTCTTCTGAAGCAGCAAGAGGGAATGCTTAGATCTTCTTAAACGGTGAAAAGATAATTGCCAAATTACAAACATATCGCAATGGCCTTTTAGCTTGAATCAAGAAGAAGAAAGGTGATTTCATCAAGATTCAAGATGATTTTGCTGCTACCTACCAGAAAATATCGAGAATAAGGCGGAAAATACAAATGGGTTATAAGAATTCTCTATTTTATTAATGCATGAATTTGTTAATTTGCTATAATATAAGAAGTTCTTGTTTCTTTGATGTTTACTTTATAATGAGGGGTAAATATCCCGAAAAATTTGTGTACACTTATTTGGAATTCCAATGGAATTCCTTGGAAGTCTTTGGAATTCCTTGGAAGTCCTTGGAATTTCTTGGAAGTCCTTGGAATTCCTTGGAAGTCCTTGGAATTCTCTGGGAATTCCCTGGAATTCCCCGAAACCGTTAATTTTGTATGTGGTCCTTATGAGGTAAAACAGTCAATTCCAAATGTTTCTAAAGCAACTTTGATTTCGTTTTAATTATCGTTTTTTCCGGGAAAAAGAAGCACAGCACGAAGCAGTAGATTCCTAATGGCTTTTCAGCAAACAATGTTGAATAGCAAATTTTATGGAAGGACAGTCTTTCCCAAGAACTTTGTCGGTAAATATTAATTTCTCCACACGTGCCTTAAGAATATTTGAAATACATTTTAATATTCTATTCATTATCTGTATGAAAATAAAATTTTAGTGGTGTGATCAGTAATAGGAGGGGAATCTGAGTTTCTGCAATCTGCAGGCATCCATTGCATTCACATCCACCGGCCAATAATTTTCAATTTGAGGGTGAGGTGAGGTACAGTGCTGTCACAATTCTGTATTAGTTTCAGAAGTTTAGTCTCTAATCTGTGAATTTAGTTGGGTAACTGTCCATTGTAGGTATTATTGGGTTCTAAATATGTAGTACTTTTTTGATAATTTCGAGAATATTTGATTTAGGAAATTGCGAAAGGGTTCCAAGACGCAAATTATTTTGTTTTCTTCTATTTTCTGTTCCAATTATTAAGGCATGGAGCTGTGGTAGTACTAGGGTGGGCGTCTAGGTATTTGCGTACGTAACATTTGCGTACATAAGGAAAGATGTCCAGCAGGAAAAGCGGGCAGCTCGAAACAAGTGTCATTTGCATACAACATAAAAATCTGCCAGGTTAAGGTCAAGCGGAGTGGAGCGAAGCGAGCGGGGCGTTGTAAGTCTCAGTCGTTAGCGTTTTCATAATATGATTCTCCACAAAGATCATTCAACAAACATTTTACAAAAGAAATCACCAGGGGAATCAAGTTAACTTACCTCAATATTTAACATAATAGGTGTTCGAAATAAATATTTAATTTAGGAATCCAAATTTTATGTTGCACGCAAGTGCCACTAGATCAGAGTTGTTTAATTTACCTGCTGAGCCTTATTTTGCTTTATGGACGATAATGCCATAAAATTTACCTTGTACGCAAGTGTCATACATTCCAAGGGTGAACTCCGTACAGGGCAGGTCGGTTATATCTAACATAATTTATTACATTTGCCATACTTAGTTGGTGATTTTATACATCGTCCGGTTAATTTAAAAAATCGAATATCTTAAAGGCTTTTATTACGTTTACCATTAAGTTGTGGGTATCAAATATAAAAACCAGCCAATTCAATTAATTACCTACTGCAAATATTAAAGAATTTATTATATTCGCCAAATTTCGTGGTGATTAAGTATGTACAGGGTGGTCCAGTTTATATCATCAGGATTTCACCAACCGAAAGTTTATCAAAAAATAAAGGTAGTTTGTCTAATAAAACATGGTCGAATTTTGCTTCCTTTTTGATGTACAGGGTGTTAAAGAAAATAAATTATTTTATATAATCTGCTATAAATCATTAATAGAAAAGGGTAGCCTTCTGAAATTTTGCATAGATCATTTCTTTTGTATTCTCTATTAAATAGTGGTTGTAATTATTTTATTTAGAACACAGAGGCGTGCATACGGGTTTCCTCAAAAATACTTTATTTAATACAACGTACGCCACTGGTTTTTTTTAGAACACCAAATACAAAGACGATTTCTCATTCAATTTAGAAACCTTTTTGTATCTTACAATTTTTTGATAACTCAACTCAAAACAAAAAAAAACATTAAAAAGTATCATGTGACCAATTACTGAATTGATTTACTTAAAGGAAAAACAACATTAAGCTTAGCTGAAATATCAACTAGACAAGAATCGCAATTAAGTAATGTAAGAACTGTTCGAAAGAGGAACCATTTTGCTGGATGCACAATTGGCAGCGTCTTATGATTGAATGGTTTAAGTTTAGTAAAACATTGTTATTAATATTTGCACGAGCATTCTGAATTCTAAGGAGCAGTTACTCCCCCGTAGGCACCTGGGTCGCATAGACGGTATCTTTGAGATAACCCCACAGATAAAGATCTAAGGGCGCTAAATCTACGACCCATCCATCGTCCCTCAAAATGTTTATCAAGCCAGTGACGAACATTTCCACCTAAATTAGCTGGGCACCCATCAAGTTCGTAGTTGTGGTAGTTAACTATTCCTCTTCGAGTAAAACATGACTAGTCTATCCATAAAATATTGTTTATGAAATTCTGATCATTTTGAACAGCCATCGTCCAAAAGCCATTGATCACAAGGAGGCTGTGATTAGGCTTTGACATTTTGCACTTTGGCTGAACTTGTTACTGTCAATCGGTGATCTGTGCTATAAGTAAATAACTTACGTTTAAGTTATAAAATTTGTGTACGTATGGTTAAAGTATTAAAATCTAAAATGCCCTTTCGTTTTTCAAATCAAGAATATGCTGACATGCATTACGTTTACGGATTTTGCGATGGAAACTCAGCTGCTGCAGCTCGAGAATATCACTTGCGATTTCCAAATAGACGACAACCACAACATAATGTATTTGCAAATGTGCACCATCAATTTGTTACTCAAGGATTGAAATTTGTACCTAGAAATCCCAATCATCGTATCGCCAACGAGGTAATCAGAAACAATCGCATCTTGCTTGAATTTGACAGAGATCCTAGAACAAGTCAGAGAAGAGTTTCTCGAACTCTTAGAATTCCAAAAACTACTATTTTACGAGTATTAAGACGGGATCATAGACGACCTTTTCATCTACAACCAGTTCAGGGCTTGCAGCCAGGGGATGAAGATCGCAGAATGAGATTTTGTCAATGGCTTTTGGACTCTGTTCAAAATGATGAGAATTTCATAAACAATATTTTATGGACAGACGAGTCATGTTTTACTCGAAGAGGAATAGTTAACTTTCACAATCAGCATGTGTGGGCACATGAAAACCCTCATGAAATCAGGCCACGAAATTTTCAAAATGAGTTCAGTATTAATGTTTGGATCGGGATTTACAATGGTAATCTCTTTGGCCCTTACATACTACCGCACCGCCTTAATTCCGTAAACTTCTTAGAGTTCTTGGAGGCAGAGAGTCCCAATATGTGGGATGAAATTCCTCTTAATATGCGTAGACAAGTTTGGTTCCAACTTGATGGATGCCCAGCTCATTTTGGCCGAAATGTTCGTCACTGGCTTGATAGACATTTTGAGGGACGATGGATTGGTCGTGGGGGACCCGTTGCTTGGCCTCCGCGATCTCCAGATTTAACGCCTTTAGATTTTTATCTTTGGGGTTATCTTAAAGACACCGTCTATGCGACCCCGGTGCCTACGCGGGAGCTTGTGCAAATATTAATAACAATGTTTTACTAAACTTAAACCACTCAATCATAAGACGCTGCCAATTGTGCATCCAGCAAAATGGTTCCTCTTTCGAACAGTTCTTACATTAGTTCAATTGTGATTCTTGTCTAGTTGATATGTCAGCTGAGCTTAATGTTGTTTTTCCTTTAAAAGTAAATAAATTCAGTAATTGGTCACATGATACTTTTTAATGTTTTTTTTTGTTTTGAGTCGAGTTATCAAAAAATTATAAGATACAAAAAGGTTTCTAAATTGAATGAGGAATCGTCTTTGTATTTGGTGTTCTAAAAAAACCAGTGGCGTACGTTGTATTAAATAAAGTATTTTTGAGGAAACCCGTATGCACGCCTCTGTGTTCTAAATAAAATAATTACAACCACTATTTAATAGAGAATACAAAAGAAATGATCTATGCAAAATTTCAGAAGGCTACCCTTTTCTATTAATGATTTATAGCAGATTATATAAAATAATTTATTTTCTTTAACACCCTGTACATCAAAAAGGAAGCAAAATTCGACCATGTTTTATTAGACAAACTACCTTTATTTTTTGATAAACTTTCGGTTGGTGAAATCCTGATGATATAAACTGGACCACCCTGTATAATTGCTGATATTTATACAAAATAGCCGGATGAATCACAATTACTGTAACATTTATGTAAAGTTTCCTATATTAGAGGTTATACGTTCTATGTTTCTTTTTAATGATATTCATTCGTTACACAATATATCTCACTTCCATTTTAATAACAGAGCAATGAGTCGTAAAAAGTGAGGCACACTGCATTAGTATTTACGTTTATTTTCAAGCTACCATTTTGTTATTTTTAGTTTAAAGAGTTACCTTTTTTATATACATACATATATATTTTGTTTTCTTTAATAAAATAATATTTGTTTTAAATAATCAAAATAAATTAGTTTATTTTGTTTCTTTAAGCACTCTATTAAGAAATTTAAGCATAAAAGTAAAAAGGTTTATGCCAGTATTGCACTTTTGTTTGGGATAATTGGGAGGAGATTACTTTCCTCAAAGACGTTCGGAATTCCATAAAATTATTTTGGAAGGCCTCGGAATTCGTTGGAATTCCTTGGAAATCTTTGGAATTCCTAGGAAATCTTTGGAATTCCTTGAAATTCTTTGGAATTTCTTGGAAATCTTTGGAATTCCTAGGAAATCTTTGGAATTCTTTGGAAATCTTTGGAATTCCGAGTCCTGTGTACAAAAATTTTTCGGGATATTTACCCCTCATCTTATAAGGCCTTATTCATGATCGAGTTATTGATTAATCTAGCAACAAACTCGAATATTCTATTTGGCATACGATTCTAAAGGAATAGAATAATCTGAAATCAATTAATAATGTTATCTTGTACAAACAAACAATCCCATTAAAATGTCATTGCAAGTTAAGTACAGCCATTAATAATTCTCGCGGTGTGGTTGTCTCTGAAGGCGCCCCACTTTAAAGAAGTCATTCACTACTAAAAATTGTACAGGAAACTGTGTGGAAGCTTTGGAAATGATACAGGGAAGTTGTAATGAGGCAACCAGGTACAGGTCGAAAGAGAAAAACTACTGTCCACAATAGACACAATACCCTAAGAGATAAACTATAATAACTATAATGTTTAGGTAGTATCGAACTATAAGGTGGTTGAAAAATATTGCTAGTTGTGCTTTACTTCAATAAATCGTGTAATAAAACTACTTGTACACCTGTGAATTATCTAATCTTCAAAGCAATACTTGAGACGAAGTTGACTGAATCACTCAGATAAAATAAAATTGCCATTAATTTCTAATACAACTTACATATGGTAAATGTGCCCATCGCTAATGTTAAACAGGGAATTTCGACCAATTGCGATTTCGATTTTATTCGAATTGAATATCGATTCATAAGTATTTGATTATTTCAACCAAAGCGTGGTTACGGTTTAAGCCCTTGCTGTCCATAATGTCTGTATTTACTTTTCTCTTGTGGTCAACATTGCCTTGTATAACATATACTTACCTAGTTTTGTTATTAAACCATCACATTTATTACAGGATGGGCGTGGTGGAAGCAACAATGAGCTTGGGATTTCTGCTAGGTACAAGCTTGAGTTCTTACATCTTTAAAGCAGTTAATTATGTGCCACTGTTCTCAATTAATGCTGCACTTCTATTTTCTGCTTTACTATACACAATCTTTTTAATTTCTGAATCTCGTCCAGCAGTTGAAACTGAGGTTTGTATCCAATTTTAAGTTTACTGTGTATTTGATTTATTTTTAAGAACATACAAATTTTATTTAGTCTAGTCACTATATTCTGATTGTATCAATTTTAAAACTGACGTAAATTTTTAGGGGTACATCACACTCAAATAGTTTGGCCAAGCATTTCAGTTACACCCTGTGTATGTATACGTCGCTATTCTAGAAGTTGCCCCATATGTTTCTTTATTTTAAACAGAAGGTTTTATTTTTTATCCTTTCGGAAACATCCCGTTCTCAAATTTTCAGCTGTACAAGGTGTACCACGGTGAGGTCCTGTTAGAAGTTTATGAGGAACGGAAAGTCGGATGAATTTGAAATTTTACGTGGATTTGTAGTTGATAGTGATCTACTTTCGTAAAATTTTTAGCCCACCAGGACTTCCGGTTATACCGGAAGTTGCCGTAAAGTTTAATATTTTAAATGGAACGACCTAGAAATTTATCAAAGTTTGGTTTTATCACAATATTTTGAATTAGTTTTGCTGTAAAAAATTTTTATCTGGTCCTGTTTTGGAGATAAAAATTATTTTTTGATATTTTGGCGCTTTTCCGTCAGTTGGAAAATCGCTAATAACTTTTGATCCAAGATACTTAAGAACTTAAAATTCGGGCTATTTTATTGCATATGAATATCGCTATATGTATATGTTTGCGTGAAAGGCCGGGGTACTTAGATAATAAATTATCTTACCTCTCTTAATTTGTAAATTATTTTTTCTAGGGTCGTTTGAAATATTTTTTCAAACCGACGAACGTAAAAGATATGTTCGCATCTGTGTTTAAAAAACGAGAAGCTTATAAGAGGAGCATTCTGTTTTGTTGCATACTTATTTTAACAGCATATGTGTTAAGTCTATATAACAGCAATTATGTAACAATGCTATTGCGGGAGAAATTTGGATGGTCGTTGCAGCACTACACCCTCTTTTCCAGTTGTAAAGGAGTGCTATGGGTATGCGGAACAGTATTCTCTGTTCTAGTTCTCCACAAGAGATTACACATACCGGAAAGCATTTTGATTCTTACTGGCTGTCTTTCTACGGTTAATGAATCGCTTATAGATGGATTTGCTACGAAAGATTGGCATTTTTATTTCGGTAAGTACCTCTTTCTGAACTCATTAAATACTTTGTTAATCAAGTGTATATATAAAATAAATTATGTATGTTATTTGACAGCATCTTGTTAACAGGGGGAGTGGTTTCTTTTCTTGGGGGCGCTATAATGCCGATGGTTCGTTCAGTTATTTCAAAGGTAATTTCGTCTGACGAAATAGGACGAGTGTTTGCTTCAATTTCAGTGGTGGAAACCTCAACGTTAATGGTGTCCTCTGTGCTATACACTAGCTTCTATAATGCCACCATAGATTCTAACCCAGCTGCTTTTAATTTTTTGTCAGCTAGTATCTTTATGGGTGCTGTAATCGTCACACTGTAAGTTTGAAGTTTTTCGTTTTCGAAAGAGATGAAACGCACTCTTATTTCAGGACTATGATTCTGTTGGAAAATCGAAGCGAAAATCAGACGCTGTATCAAATTTTAGATGATACAACTGTCAATTCAGAACAACCTGAGATACAAACTTAACAGTTTACTTACATATTAATTTTAGTAACTGTAAAATATCTACTAACTGGCAGTCTATCTTTCAGTCACCACCTCAGACAAACCCATTTAAGGGTTTATTTTGAGGTGTAGGTACTTTACATCATTTTGTTTACAACAAAAATTTTTTTTTTTAGAACATTTAGTTCTTAATGTTTGTGATAATAAAGATTTTTAAGATTTGTCAGACAGTCAGTGGAATCCGACTTTTGCAGCACTGACAAAGGTTGTCATGCCTGCGTTTGATAAGGTCCCACATAAACGCTTGGAATAAGGGGAAATTGCTGAGATAGATATAAAATTACCATTCTGACAGATTCTTTCAAGTGTGTATTGGAGATGAGCTATCCTCATTATGGTATGTTACGAGTGGAGTACCTCAAGGATCAGTCCTGGGACAAATCCTATTTATTCTTCATACCAGTGACTTTGGACATGTTATGCAGATGACCTAAATTGTTCGCAAATCCACCTGTAAGAAATCATGAGTTACAAGAGTATCTAAATATGGTGCAAAACTGGTCCTCACCTTGATTATTACAACTTACTGAATAAACACAGAGTACAGCATCTTGCTAAAAATAATCTGGGACCCCCAATATTATATTGAAGGTCATCAACTGCAATATCAAAGGAATCATGCGCAAGTGAAGTGGTGGATCAGTATTTCATTAAGCTATAGTTACAAGCAACTGAAGACGTATTATTATCTTTGTCTTGCCAATTAGAGTTGCGTGTGTCTGACATTTTTTTTTCTCCCCTTGGGGCCTGCCTGCCCGAAGGCTCAGATGCACTGCAGCCACAAAATGGGCTTATTGTGCTCACCCTAAATTCTAAGTCACACCCATTCCATGATCTTGGTGCCTTGGACCAAACGGTACAAGTCAAACATTGAATGCGTGGAAAATTCTTCCGGTTCCATCAGACATCGCCCGAAAATTCGCTGCCTCTTCTGGTCTAGAGCTTCACATCTGCACAGGATGTGCATAGCTGTCTCCCGTTCCTTATTACACAAGTGGCAGTTAAGGTCTCCGTAATATTTGCCAATCTTCCACAGGTGTTCTTTAATGGTCGTGTGTCCCGTTAGGAAGCCTGTTACGATTCTAATTTGCATCCTACTAAGGCAAAGTAGTTCTGAGCATCTTTTCCTGCAAGGTCCCTTTATATACGACTTGCTGTGCCTGTGTCCTGGAATCACGTTCCAGTAATTGTGATGTTGAGCGCGAATCCATCCGTTTACTTGGTGTCTGACTGCACTCTTAGTTATGCCTAGAGCAGGTTCCGGTCCAACGAAAGGATCGTTGGAGCCCCGCTCTGCTAGTTTATCGGCTTCCTCGTTCCCTATCAGCCCACAGTGACCTCGAATCCAAAGCAGTCTCACTGCGTTCCGCATGGCTAGGATATTAAGTTGCTCGAAGCATTCCCACAACAGTCTGGAAGACATCTTTGGGCTCATAAGAGCCTTCAAAGCTGCCTGGCTGTCTGATAAGATAAAGATCTGCTGATTTTTGTAGCCCCTCTTAATGTTTTCCCGCGCACATTGTAGTATCGCGTAGATCTCTGCTTGAAAGACAGAGGCATATTTGCCCAGAGAGGAGCTGAGTTTCACTCTTGGTTTATCTCCAAACAGTCCTGACCCAGCACCTGTGTCGGTCTAGAACCGTCGGTGTACCAGATTAGACTGCCGGAAGGTATGCTGTTCAAAGTTTGGTTCTCCATTCTAGGGTCATCGATTGTGACCTGAAAGAGTGGTTGTGCGGTGTTCTTGGGGACCATGTAATCCGTCCTCATGTCAAGCATGGGATCCTTTATGTCCTCAATAATGCTAGTGTGCTCTGTACCCAGTCGGACACTGTAAAAAGAGTTTTGCAGTCTGTATAGTGCCAGTCTCGCCTCCCCCTGTATCATGAAGTGGAGAGGGGGAAGGTCCAGAAGAGCAGTGTCGTAGCTACCCATCTTGGCGCCCAGGGCAAACATTTAATTTTGCGCCCCTAATACCACCATCCATGAGGGTACAATTACTTTATTAGGTATTCCCAATAAAAAAATTTTCATTCGGAGGAATTTTATTCCCCCACCATTATGCACAAACGAAAAGTGCAAAAGATTGATGATTATAATATAGGTAATTTTACCCGTAATTTTACATGACAGAAAGCTTCCTGTTAATACCTTGCCAGGGAAGCTGGACAAAATTTCTAAAAACGGGACTGTCCCGGAAAAAAAAACGGGATGCCTGACAATCCTACCTTGCGTTCCTCCCGCGTTCCTCTTTTATCTCTTTTCTTTTCTTTTCTTTTTGAATTGCGTCCCTGGTGGCTTTTTTGGCGGCAATGTCAATGTCAATAATGATGTTCATTATTTCCAAAGACTTATAGACTGGACCTAGCGTCCTTATGCAACAGCTGATTTTGTTTTGAAGCCTACACGTTCGTAGGCCAGCGGGTCCCGGGAATCGTCGTTTGTTATTATACATGGTGAGTCATAATTAGGTGTAAAAAATTTAACTGAAGTTTCTTTAGGCCAAAACAAAGCAATTAGCCTACTATACCTTAGTAACAAAATGCTTCCTTAAGAAGATACAGGGTGCTGAAAATTTTTTTTTTATTTTTTTGGATAATTTGAAAATACACCAAAATAAAAATAAAATTAAAAAGAAAATGATAGAAATGGAAAACTACAGCAAATGCTCAAAGTATCTACCTTCGGCCGCAAAGCATACATGGCACTTGCTATTTATTAAAGTGTTTATGAATTCCATTTGCAACCTCTAGAATTATTTGCTGCAACTGTTCCCTGTGCTAATTACCTCACGGTAAACAAGTTGTTTTAAGAAACCCCATAAAAATAAATCCAGCGGATTTAAGTCGGAACTCCTAGGAGGCCATCACAGGACCAAACCGGCCAATCATCTACTACCATTGAAATTCTGCCATTGTAAGGAGGTGCACCGTCAAATCATATCCATTTGATCATAAAAATTCAAATTTTTACTGCAACACCTTTAATACACATTTGAATCTTGGAATCAATTTTTCTCGAAAAGGAAGCATTTTGGTACTAAGGTATATTCGGTTAATTGCTTTGTTTTGACCTAAAGAAGCTTTGGCTGAATTTTTTACACCTCATCATGACTCATCCTGTATTCAAGCAACGGGCCAAGCGAATGTTCCGCGATATTCTGTTTCCGCGGCAGCACCTGTTTACTACACAACTGGTCCGCTGCTTTGTTTTGCCTTTTCCACACACACACGCTTAGACTGTGAGTATTATTCCTGCTTCAGCCCTAAATGTAAATAGCTAAGTCCCCTCTACAAGTATTTGATTATTTCAACGTAAAAAACATTTACTTATTTATAATCAATCAGATATTTGAATCTGATGACTAAGTTAAGCGAAAATGAACTTAAATTTTCATTTTGTATTATTTACGGACTGTGGTGTTACAGACGCATGATGAATATACCGTGGATAGATAAGGTTAGCAATAGGGAAGTATTAGAAAGAGTTGGGGAAGGGCGAGAGGTGTGGAAAACAATAAAGAGTAGGAGAGATAGGATGGTAGGACACCTTCTGAGACGCGAAGGAATAGTTCGCGACATACTAGAGTCAGAGATAGGAATAAAAAGAGGTAGGGGTAGGCCTAGATTAGACTACTGCTCTCAAATAGTTAGGGATGTAGGATGTTCTACTTTTAGGGAAATGCGTAGGTTAGCTCAGGATAGAAAAGAATGGAGGTACGCGTCCAACCAGTCTTCGGACTGAGAACCTTATGATGATGATTATTTACGGTTTTTCTCTGTTTTGTAAGGCAGGCGAAGCTTAAAATTGCGCCCCCGGGAGCTTGCGCCCCTGGCGGGTGCCCCGGTTGCCCTGCCCTAGTTACGACACTGCAGAAGAGTCTCTATGGCTGCAGTTGGCGAAGTCCGCATCGCCACTGTTATCTCTAGGCAGGCAAGCCTGCTTAACCTTAACCTAGTAGATGCCTGTTTGACTTTGGGCTACCATGCCAAAGCTGCATACATTATTCCTGGTGTACAGCCAGTGCACCATTCCTGGCCTTAGACCCCATTTTTTGTTATATGTTCGCCTAATTACTGCAAGAGTAGTTTCCGACTTTCTGACTATTCTATCGATTTGTTGGTTCCAGGTAAGTGTTGAGTCCAGTATAACCCCTAGATACTTGACCTCCCTTGACAATGATATGTGTCTACCACGGAGATATAGAGGTCCAAGAGCCTCTATGTTTCTCTTTCGCATAAATGGAACTATTGTTGTTTTTTCTGGATTAATGGTCAAGCCTTCCTTTTCAGTCCAAGCTGCTACAATACTCGGGGCCATTTGCATACGTTCCCTAATCGTACTGCTAAATCTTCCCTCGACTGTGATGACTAAATCATCTGCATATCCTAGGGGAGATTACGGAGATACGAAATCAGTTACATAACACTCTCAAAAGTAACTGAATATTTGTTTATGACTATGCTCCTTGAACCTGTAATCGTGTGAATGCAAAGTTGTGTTTTCACTGACTACATACAGTGCCCGTCTAAAGTCCGTTCCCCCCCCTACTAATTTTTGAATCATTTGAGGTACATCCATGAAATTCGGTTCAAGGTAGTCACAGGTCACAAGATATTTTTTGACGTATTAATGACAGCTGTCAGTCTCAAGATGGCGGTCGGGCGCCATTTTGAAAAAATATTTTAAATGAGAAGGGGCGTCATGTGACACCTCGTTTTAAAGGTCTTATCCAGTGCAATATCATACTAACGTTACAAAATGGTGGCTAATCAAATTTCTAAATAACCATGAATGTTGCTCTCAATCACGTTTGTATGAGAAACAAAATTCGTTGTCGCGGTAACATCTTGTTTTCTACTTGTCAAATGTGGCATGTTTAGTTCCTTCATTTAGGAAAAGTGTGACCATGGCTCGTAGCTTAGACGATAAATTTGAAGCGGTTTTGATTTTTGGAGAAGGTGGAAGAAATTACCATCTAACGGTAGTTTTTCCTAATAAACTCTCTTTTCTCCTCTTATTGGTCGACTTCATTAAGAAATTTCACTACAAATTAGAATAAAATTTCGTTAGAAAAATGTTAAAATTTAAAAATTTAACAAAAGACATCGACGCCATATTTTAGTATGATATTGCACTCGATAAGACCTTTAAAACGAGGTGTCACATGACCCTTCCTCCCATTTAAAATTTTGTTTCAAAATGGCGCTCGACCGCCATCTTGAGACTGACAGCTGCCATTGTTACGTCAAAAAATATATTGTGACCTGTGATTACCTTGTGCCGAATTTCATTGATGTACCTCAAATGGTTCAAAAATTAGTAGGGGGGGAACGGACTTTAGACGGGCACTGTATATGTAACTTTTTGTGATATTTTAGTGCCTGTTTTAGGGTTACAAAAAAGTAAATAAAGAAAAAACTGCTTAGTATAATCTAGTCATCTAAAACCAATTTTTTGTAAATTTTGTAACATATTTTCCTATGAGTAAAGATATGGACATAAACTGTTTTCGTGTGTTACACTGTCCTTATGAATAAATCTACGTTAAAAGTGGAACTGGTGGCGATGAAAAACTATTTACAAACCCATCCGGTGGATTATGTTTTTGATAAGATGCTGTAAGAAACTGCACGGAAAGTTTTATGGCAGCCACCTTTTCTTTGTTGTGGGTAGTGCGTAGTGTAAACCTTCATTCCACCCAAGTTTTATTAAAATATTCAGGTGCATGGGTTGTGGGTTCACCAAACTGGCTTTGATCAAACTGGATAAATATAACCAAATACGTTGTTACAGCACCAATGATCTGAAATCAATTGGATATTAAATAACGAAAATTTTCGTGCTTGCTTTTTACAGAATATATAAGCGTATAATCCATGGCGAAAAATCCTAGTGCTGAAAATTCCATTTTTTGATGAAGCATTTGTAATGAATACATTTGTATCTGAAATCGTTTAAATCTGTTACCTATGCACTTATAACACATAAATCAGCAAAACTCGTTCATTGACAGTAAATAATTCTTCCAAATACTGAGTTTAATGCATTAGAATGAAATAAAATTAGGGATATAATCGGCATTTGTTGTACCTATTTATATTAAGTATACTTATTCAAATATGTAAATGTGAAAATTTCTGTTTGGTTTAACAGAATTTGACAAATTTGATCTCGTTGGAAAGAGCACTTATCGTTTAATCAGACGGCTTATAAATTAAGTCCTCTTGGTTTCTGTGGTGATTGCTAGGAGGCGCTGTTTGAAGAACCAACAAACTTTTCGGATGTTCTTGAAATTTTTAAATAGAATGATATAATTATAACCCAGCTAAAAAGAGGATGAAATAGGGAAAAAGCAGCAAGAGCCGCATAACAAAAATTTTGACAGCTCACTTTCTCATGTACTTGGTTTTTATTATTTGATCAGACTTAATTACATTAAACTCACAAATAGTAAGACTTATTTTTCGACAAAGTATATTGGTAATACTTACCTGACTTTCAAGTAAAAAGTCTGTACAGTGATTACGAAATTCATGTAATATAATAGCAACCTTATGTGCCTACAAAAAAAAAACAAAATGTAGTAAATTAACAATCCTTTCCTGGCCTTCTCTACCAGACACTCGATATTTTCGTTGAGCACCTTCTGTATTAAAAAATTCTGAACACGTTAAATAGAGAATATTATGGAAATAAATGTTATTCAAAGTAGCCGACAATCCCTTCTCCCTAATCGAGGTAATTTGCCCCACATTATTGACTCCCGATTGACACCTTTTTTCTGCAACTATTTCACAATTACACTATACACTATACTGACGCCTACTTACCGAAGCTGTCTACGATTTCTTTATTGAACTAGATTCACAGACTATTCTATTTGCAAATTCTGTTAATACCTTTGCTACACTATTTTGTATTATACAGGATGGTCAACATACGCAAAATTGAATTTTTCTCGAGAATTTCAAATGGAACAGCCTGTATATTAATTGCATATTTAATAGCCAGTTCACGAAGCTCTTAATTGATGCAGGCATTGTCAGGTCTGCGGCTGACAGTTTCTACAGAAATTAAAATTGAAATATAAAAATTTTCAATTTCACTGTTATTTTTTCCAATTTTATTCGGATTTCCCCCTTTAACTTAAATTCGGACTTGTCCCGTTTTAAATCGATTTAGTTAGGTAAATTTGTTGCGTATTTTGAATTCCTTGTTTTGAAATTTCGAGTTGCTTCAGGACAGATAAATGGTTAGAAGTAGATACAAATTATTAATAAGCTAAATATGACTTTGTAGAGGAAATGTAATTTAAACGAAAAGCTGGATGGAGAACAAATTTATAATGTAAATAATGTTTATTAACAGTGCCATTTTTATGGAAAGTAATTCGAAAACATTGCTTTCCCGAGATAACTGCTTTATTCTCACTTTTTATAGAAGAATCATATTTTGTAGTCAAAATGCAGATCGCGTTGAAATCATGTTACCTGTGATAAACAAAACAGCTTCACCTCGCATCTGTCATAGTTTGAAGGATTTTCTGCATTTTCTTAATTTTTTATTTAATTTTAATTTATTTATTTAATTTCCATAAACTTGTTTTGCTGTAGTTTTTTGTTTAAATTACAACATTTCTCACTAATTATAAAAGCCAAATTTATCTCATTAATAATTTCTACTGACTTTAAAATATTTATCTGTTCTGACTTCCGCAACAACTCCAAATTTGAGAAGAAGAAATTGAAAACACACAACAAAAGCACGTAACTAAATTGATTTAGAGAGTGAGTGGTTCAAATTTTAAGTTTTCTTGGTTCTGGTAGACATTGCGATTTCGACCTATTTTTATTCTTTTTGCTATATTTGTTCACAATAACTAATTCTCAGTAAGAATATCTTGAAAACTAGCCGTTTTAGGCATACGCGGGTAGACTTAATAAAAATTAAATCGATTTTGCCTTCAAGAAGTAATTTTGCAATGGGACTTTTTGTCAGTGTAAATTCTATTGACTTAGTTTTGCGCAGAAACCAAATTTAAACATTTTTTTTTGGTTTTGGGTGAAAAAATAGGTGAAATCCGAATAAAATTGTAAAAAATAACAGTAAAATTGAAAATTTGTAAGTTTCAATCTTCATATCTGTAGAAACTGTCAGTCACAGACCTGGCAATGCCTGTATCAATCAGAACTAGAACGGGTAATGGTGGAAACACCAAATCTATAATTGACCACATTATAACAGATATTCCATCAGATCAAATAAAATATGAACTGGAAGATAATATACTATCAGATCATAAAGTTATTTTAGTGAAATTAAATACAAAACCAAAAGTGAGCAGACCAAAGCAAAAATATAAAATAACAACAATTAATTACAATAACTTAGAAGACAATATAAAAGGAAGAATACAAAAAGAAAAAACAAACCTGACGACGTTCT
Organism: Xestobium rufovillosum; assembly: GCA_963966045.1. NCBI lineage: Eukaryota > Metazoa > Arthropoda > Insecta > Coleoptera > Ptinidae > Xestobium > Xestobium rufovillosum. Next base: position 6,926,694 of record OZ014495.1, on the reverse strand, counting down.
TGCAATTAACTGAAATTATAAAAACTGGATTAAAAACTGAAACTACAACTACTGAAAAAACTTATGCTGAAAATATAAATGAAGGCTGGTTTACAAAAGAGCTACAAAATAAAATTACAGACAGAGATTACTTGTACAAAAACCTCCGTAAATATCCAAACAACGAATACCTAAAGGAGAAATTAAAAAGTAAAACGAAAGAGATCAAACATTTGATAAAACACAATAAGAAACAGTATTTTCAGGAAAGGTTGATAAATGCAGGAAATTCTTCAATGAAATTTTGGAATGTAATTAAGGAAAGCATGATTATAGCAAAGAAAGGCCATGAACAATGCACTAAAATAACAAACGATAAGAAACAAACTGTGGAGGACCGTAAAGAAATTAGTAATTCATTTAACAACTTTTTCACTGGGATAGCTGAACAAATATTGCAAAAAGTACAGACATGTACGAACATTTCGTGCAACACTCTAGAATGGGAAACTGGCCGATCACTGTATTTAAAATTAACCACTACTGAGGAAATCGAGACTGTCATCAAAAACCTTAAAGCGAATGCATCACCAGGTCATGATGAAATAAAAATAGGCATAATAAAACGATTGAAGCATATACTTTCTCCAGCAATTGCAGACATAATAAATAAAGAGATAAAATTATGTAGATTCCCAGATGAGTTAAAAGTAGCCAAAGTTGTACCCATACATAAAGAAGGTAATAAACAGGACATAAATAACTACAGACCCATTTCTATATTGCCAGCGTTTTCAAAGATTTATGAAAAGGTAATGCACGTAAGACTCGTACGATTTTTGGAAGATATAGGATTTATGAGCTCTAGTCAGAATGGTTTTGTTACCAAACGGAACACAGAAACGGCAGTAGTCAACCTTACACAATATACAGGGTGGTCACTTTTACAATGTACACCATTGGAATATTATAAACCCGAAGAGATTCAGAGTTGGTCAAATGGTAAGAAAGTTGCACATTTTCATGCTCTTTAAGGATCTGAAAAGAAATTCTGGATAGCTCTCGTTGTTCCTGAAATATCCTGAAAAAATTGAAATATTGCGTTTTCTTATTTTTTCCATATATTATTTATTACTCAAGCGAATGTGATGACCTTTGGCAGGTTTACATAAGTGGGTATGGGCTTTCCACTGAATGTTTCAAAATTTGTCTAAGCCTACTACATCTTCAAGTTTTCATGGCCAACTTTTGAATTTCTTATGGGCGCCATATTGGATTTTCATAAGGTTGGATAGAGAAAAAAAATATAATTTCAACGATGTATCGCACATGGGTCATCTAACTTTCTGGAACACTAATTTCACTCCTTATCTACAAAATCTAGTTGCCATGATTATGAAAACTCAAAGATGTAGTAGGCTTAGACAAATTTTGAAACATCCTGTGGATAGCCCATACCTACTTATGTAAACCTGCCGAAGGGCATTGCATTTGCTCAAGTAATAAATAATATATGGAAGAAATAAGAAAATGCAATACTTCAATTCTTTTCAGGATATTTCAGGAACAACGAGAGCTATCCAGAATTTCTTTTCAGATCCTTAAAGGGTATGGAAAATGTGCACGTTTTCTGTAATTTGACCAACTCTGAATCTCTTTTGGTTTAGAAGACTCCAATGGTGTACATTGTAAAAGTGACCACCCTGTATATACCACCAAATAGACAAAAAAAGAAAACTAAGAGGGCTCATACTAGACTTTAAAAAAGCCTTTGACATTATAAATCATGAAATTTTATTAAAAAAACTTGAAAAGATCGGTATTACTGGACCAGTACAAAAGTTATTTAGAAACTATATGGAAAATCGAACACAGTACACAGTGGTCAATGGAGTTTGTAGTGAAATAAAAAAAATCAAACATGGTGTACCACAGGGGTCCATACTGGGACCAGTTTTATTCTTAATTTACGTGAATGACATAACAAATGTAGGCCTACAAGGAAACATGACACTATATGCAGATGACTCGATTATATTCTATGATGGTGACGCTCAAAGTACAATAGAAGGCATGAAGGCTGACATACAAAAAATAGAAAAATGGTGCAGATGTAACAAGATGATACTGAATGAAAATAAATGTAGCTATACAAATATAGGAAGCTGGCCAGAAAATTGCACTGAAATAGTAAACATCAATAAAATGAAGATAGAAAAAAGGGAAGAGTTTAAATACCTGGGTTTGATAATAGACCATAAAATAACCTTTAAGGACCACATAAACCACATTAGTACCCGAATTAAGCAAATAATGGGACAAATAAGAAGAACGGCACATGTATTAAGCAGCAAAATTAAGAAAATAATATACTATGCCCACGTATATCCGCAGCTGACTTACTTATCAAGTATATGGGGTGGATCCAACCAGACAGACATACAAAGACTACAGAGAACACAAAATAGGGTAATTAAAATATTATTTAACATGAATGTTTTAACTCCAACAGTACAGGTATATCGAGAAACGGGACTGCTTAACATAAGAGAAATTATACGCTACGAATCATGTAAACTTATTCACAAAATTAAACTTGAGCATTCGCAGACTGCTGTAAAACTGATAAAAAATCAAGATATTCACAACCATAACACAAGATCAGCAAAAAAATACCATAAACAGCAACACAGGACAAAGAAATCACAGAATACAGTTACAAACAAGGCAACTAACTATTACAATGAGTTGCCAGACTGCATTAAAGATCAAATGAACAAAAAGAAATTTAAAACAGACTTGCATCAGTACCTGAAAAACCAAAGACCTAACCTAACCTTAACGTAGATACCTAAGAAGACAGTATATCATATTTTACTTATGGTTTACGAGTTAAGTGCAATACTGTTTTAGCTCTTAAGTCTTAAGTTACTTAGGAAATTAGGTTTAAGCTATTTTTGAATATAATTAGGTATATCAATACAATGTACCTTACCTAATGTACAAGATCTGGATGGGACCAACTGGTCTCTTAAGATCTGTAACTTCTTTTTCAAAATAAAGAATTTTCATTAAAAAAAAAAAAAAGAAGCTTAGTAAACTGACTATTAAATGTGCAATTAATATACAGGATATTCCATTTGGAATTCTTGAGAAAAATTCAATTATGCGTATGTTTATCACCCTGTATAATGTAAAGTACTGTGACAAAGGTATTATCAGAATTTGCAAATAGAATAGTCTGTGAATCTAGTTCGATAAAGAAATCTTTGACAGCTTCTGTAAGTAGGCGTCAGTAGTGCCACAAAGATGGGTCCAGATCGACACTAAAATGGCAATATCTTAACATCCCCTGCTAGAAACACATTAATGTGGTATATCGTTTTCCATGAAATTTTGTGGGAATGTGAATATTAAAAAAAAATGGGGATTTCCATTAAAAAAAAATGTAACTTTGGTTTGTTTCGCTAAATGTGAAGACTCTGTATACACCAAAATAATTTTACAAGATGCAGCATGGGATTTCCTAAGCACTTGTAAAATTTCATTTTGATGCCTTGAATGGTTCAAGAGATATAGACCGTCCCACCACTAATGGACCAACCTGTATATGACTTGCTAGTGGAAATATCTAAAAATAAAACTTACATATTCACAAGTTGAAGCACAAGCGTAAACTAATAAATATATTTCAAAGAAGTCATCAACCATCCATACTGCAGCGCTTGTTATCATTGTCCACTCTACGTTTGCAGTTTTCTTAGAAACAACGACATATAAGTAATACGACTGAAACAATATATCGTACAAAGAAGAACCCAAAGAAAGGAGAAGCTGAAAGGCAAATGCGTTGTTCATTATTCGCCCAATATTCCCAGTTTTGTAGTGCAATCTGCACAAAACATACAGCAAATCAGCAATTTTCTTGTTGCTGTTTATAAATCCATCGAATACAATCAATCTACTCCGCTTCTTCTTGTACAGTGATTTAATTACGGAGTTTATCAGTTTGTATCTGTCACGCAACAGCAGCACAAAAGCGATAAACTCGTATTTTAACAGAGATCTAATGAGCGTCGAGAAAAGGAACGTAGACTGCTGAACGAAATCGAGGTCTATGGTCATCAGCGTTATTATTATCCGAACAGTAACCGATGAACACATAAATGCAAAAAGAATTAAAGTGCGTTTTAAAGATATGTTATGGTTTACTTCGATCGTAGTATTTTTAAAAGTTACATCCACCTCCGACAACAAATGGAGAATTTCGTAGAAAAGCTTACGCAGAAAAAACGAAAACCCCAAAGCTGTAAATTGCAGCAGTATGCCAATAGTAATTTGAACCATTACAAATATCTTATTGACCACGTGGAAATTCTTTTCGTCGTTTAAGGCATTTATAAAACTGTACACAGAGAAAACTGCACTCGTAATTAAATAGCCGACGAAGTAAATCCAATCCCATTTTCCAGGATTTGCAATAGTGTATCTGTTCTGCTTCTTCGTGTAGATTGGAAGTAATCCGAATAGTTTACAAGTGTAGTATATCGGTGCGATTGATTTGCAAATGCGCGAAAAGGCGATACTATTTTGTATAAATTTTTCATCTTCGGGAAGTACTTTGGACATTTTTGTATAATTCAGATGCGTTGTAGAGCAAATGGCAGTTTGATAAAGACATGATTTATTATTTAGGTATTCACAATTTTTCCTAATGTATCCATAATGTAATATATTCTAGCTTATCTACAAATATTGATTATTTTGAAAATTATGCAATCATGAAAGTACCTATTCCTTTTTGGCTTATTTATGCTATTAGACTGGACGGGTATCATGCTGCAATAGTACAATATCACCGAAAATTTAGTGCGATAAAACCAATAAAATTTTGCTAACTGCAATCTGCACAGTTTTGTTGATTCGTGGATGATATAGCAGTGTTAGCATTCAGAAAAGAAAAATTAGGAATAGTTCTGAACAAAATAGAAGCAGTTTTGATCAGGGTTGGCCGATATATATCAAAAGATATATATCTAGATATGCAGGGTGAGTCAGGAGGAGAGGGAAATATTTTGGTAGGTGATAGTATCGACCATTTCGAATAAAAAAGTTTATATGAACATGGTTATTATTCTTAATAGTTTCGGAGATACAGGTGTTTAAATTTTGTTAAATAAAACTAATGAACTGTTACGCTCGCCGCAAATGCTCAAAAATTAAACCTTGAACTTCAATACACTTGTCAACTCGCTTTCTAAGATTGCATGTTGATTCTCTGAGTGCAATTTGCCTGGGCGCTTATGCTAGTAGTATAGCATCCAAAATGCGTGAAATCAATTATTTTTCTCGTGTATCTGGTTTTGTTTTGTAAACTACCATTTTCAACCATCCTCATAAACAATATTCTAAGGGCGTTAAATCCGAAGATCGTGGGGGCCAATGAGTCGGACCACCACGACCAATCCATCGCCCAGGGAAGGTTTCGTTGAGATACTGAGTCACTATATGAGAAGTATGTGGCGGAGCTCCGTGTCGCCAAAGGAATATCATCCATAAGTCTTTCTAAGTCATTTTGTAACAATTGTAGGTATCTTTCGTCTGTTAGGCGATTGACAATGATAATAGGATCAATCAAGATATTAAAAATGGCACCATACAGAAGCAACTTGATCAGTTATTTTCAAAAAGCTGTATCTCCGATACTATTAAGAATAATAACCATGTTCATATAGGTAAACTTTTTTATTCGAAATTGTCGATACTATCACCTGCCAAAATATTTCCCTCTCCTCCCGACTCACCCTGTATATCACGATATATATCATGATATTTATGGTTAAATAAATATCAATTTTGATGATATATGTATATCCAATTATTAAAAGCAGTTGATTTTGCTTAAAATTCTGACAATCTGGCAACAATGAGCAGCAGAGATTTTCAATTTCATGATCTGACAATCTGGCAACAATGAGCAGCAGAGATTGTCAATGTCATGATCCAGGTTTGCTGGGGATTCCCAGAGATGCAGCTGACTCCTTACTCTTTCAGTATCAGTGTGTGTGTGTGCTCGTTATAGAATATTTTGTTGGTGCGGTTCAGTTTCTCGTGTTTTATTGAATTATTTTAATTTAATATTATATTATACAATGCCAAAAGTTCAACATACAGTGTGGGAAGATTGTCGGTGCTTAAATAAAAAAATAAAAGTGGTAATTGGGTTGTTTGTAAAAAATTTGGCAAAGAAATACAGTCACATTCAGATTCAGACCCAGAAATGGACCTTCCAATAAATAGATTAAGAAAATAGTTGTGTTTTTACTGCTTTTATTATTTAATTTATTCTTCATGACATTTTTGTTTTTTGTTATGAATTTTGGTTATGTTTGTATGCTTATTATTTGTTTTTTGGATTAATAAACACTTAAATAATAAAAATTCAATAAGAGCTTTGTTTCCTCACAATTTAAAGAAATATATCATAAATATCAAATTTCTGATATATATCGTAAATATCCGACATTTTGATATTTATAATAAATATGATATTTGCCAACCCTGGTTTTGATAGAACGGATAGAATTAAAATTCTAGAGAAAACTTGGTAAATTCATAAATTCCAAACCAACGCCATCTGTTGACTTCCATGTAAAATGAAATGCGAGTGAAAATGCAGGTTTCTATTACGCTATAAGTTCTCTTCAAAAGGAGACCAGATTCATTAAAATTGATTGAAGTAATCCGAAAATATCATAGATAAGGAGATATTACTTTTTTGTGTAAGGGAATTCCTTCCTCCCTCCACCCCTAACTTCAAAAGCTACCTCAAAAAGCTATTAACCAAATTTCCGGAGTATTATGAGATTTTGAAAACTAATGGATGGAAACTTTTCCATTTGAATTTTCGAAGAAAATCTCCATTTTATGTTTTCTTTTATAACTGTGCCCCCTAGCAGGAAAAATTGAAAACTACCAATATTTTTGGTGGCCACTTTTATTGAGGTTTTTTTCTAAAAGCCATCGGATTCGTTTCTGAAATATGGTGTTCACCAGTAGGCCTGTGCGATTATTACATTTCATAATCGATTATCGATTGTTGTAAAGTAATCAATAAATTCATTTAATCGATTATTTGATGAATCGGCTGATCGATTTTGGATTATTTGATTAATCGAATACTTGATTAATCGATTATTTGATTATCCGATACCTTAAAAAATCGACTGATCGATTTTTCGATTAATCGATTACTTGATTGATTGATTAATCGATTATTTGATTAATCAGTTAGACCATTATCGTAGACTGAATAAGTTATTCAGTCTACGCCATTATCAATTATGAGTAATCGTTTGATCTGGCTTATTGATTGTTTAATTAATCGATTAAGTGTTTGATTAATCGACTAAGCGATTATTTGGTTAAACGATTAATCAAATACATAGTCGGCCGGACATATTGTGTATTAACAAAATATTCAATTAATCGCTTAATTAAATAACAGATTAATCAAGTGATCAATTGATCAAATAAACGATTAATAAAATAATCTACTAATCAAATAATCGAACAATCGATCAGCCGATTAATCAGATAATCGGTTTTGAGCCGATTAATCGTATATCTGATTAATCAATAATTTGATTGATTGATTATTCGATTAATTAATCGATTAATCGGTTTTTTGAGTAATCGATGAGTCGATTAATCAATCATTGTAAAATCTGTGATCAAATAATCGATTATATTTTGATTAATCGATTATTTTGCACAGCCCTAGTCGCCAGCCTTAGCCGGACACTCAGTAACGTTGGCTTCTTTTACAACATTTTCAATACTGCACTCCCTTTTATTTATTTCCTAAGATCAGCTGTAGAGGTCAGGTGTAGTCTTAATATTTGACATTTAAATCTCATTACCGTATCTTCTTATAACCTCAATGTTTCAGATGTATTTCACTTACGTTATCGCCCGATGTATGAATGGCTCAAGGGGCCGCCCTCCCAAAAAATTTCTAGAAGAAATTTAAATAAGATAACACGTCGAATTTTCATTTAAGCAGGTATATAATAAAATATAGTATTTGTCGTCGATCGTCTCTGCACTATCAAGTATAAAGAAACATTCTCGTACTCGATGACAATTTATTTAAAAATGCACAGCGCAGTACAATAAGTATACATAAAAAAAGAACTAAATTGAAACAGTCTTCAGAAATGAATCCTATGAAAACCACAAAATGTAATCAAACACAAATTACAAACATTAAAAAATATTACGTTATTATAAATTTGTCTACTACTGTAACAAACAAAAAAAGTAGCACGATATAGCACAATATTAAAAAGCATATTGCACTCTTAATAAAAAGGACATAATGGGCCAAGCGGCAGGTATCAAAAATTGTTTAAGTTATCTGATTGGATTTAAGTAAACTCCGGCAAGTTTTCGCCCTCTTCTGAGGTAGACATTGTGGAAGAGACATGAAAGTCGATTTTCAGCAATAATTTGTCCCTCTTCATTGCACGACAAAAATAGTTCTACAAGGTGTAATTAAGTAATAGGATACAGAGCACCACACCACATCCAAAATATGAAAATTTAAATTTAAATTTTGTGAAACTTACTTAGACCCAATTAAATAATTTAAAAAGTAATAAATCTTTACCCTCGATATTTTACAATCAAAATTACCTGTCGCCCGATCTATTCGCCCTAGGGCAAATCAGTCTAAATCTGTGTGAAAACCATAAAGACCATCTTAAACTTTAATTTATAAAACTAGCGAATTAATTAAATCATAAACACATTACGAACCAGCTCCCATGCGGTAAAATATGTTATTAGTACATCTACTCAATTTCCGCAAGAATACACAGCACAACTTTTCAGAATATCATAAAAACCTTATCACATCACGCGACTGGAAACCGAGTTATGCGACATACAACTAATTAGAACCAAAGACACGAAAACCAAGAAACAAAAATAACACATCCGCCGTTAATTTTATTTCACTTACAATCTTAACCAATCACTCAATAATCGTTAAGTTATCACATATTATTTCGTAAAAATCATTAACTGTCGTCGCTCCGCCATTTCTGGTTCGCTTCTCTCCTAGCGTCCGGCACTAGCTGACTACAAACACCCCCTAAAACATTATTAGTAGCCTCGGAAGCAATTATTATAGGCTTAAATAGTGTCGGAGGTATCTGTCGCAGAACACCACCCACTGCGCCGCTGTAGCCCTTCTGCTCATGTTCGTGGGATGCCACTCGAACTATGTTGTCAGCCGTCTCACCGAAGCCCTAGAGAGAACAATAAAAATGAACGTGAATGCAATTCTTGAAAATAGTTCCGACAGGGTCAACGATGCTCGAAAATGGTTTAAGTCGTGGGTGTATGAAGGTATCGATGAAGCAATGTTGAAGTGGGTTAAGGTTTGCTGCCGATATCAGGAACACTAATTCGGAAGAAAGCACAGGAATTCGCGAAAACTTTGGGACATTTGGATTTCGCTATGAGCTCGGGATGTCTGCACAAATTTAAAGTTCATCTCACAATAGGCAGGTTCGGTCATTTTCAAATTTCATTAAAATTGATAGAGTTTATAATACTGAAGGCAGTTACGTTGTTAATTTTTGTTAAAAAAAAATTCCTTCGCCTGTGAAGCCGTTGCAAAGTTTTCCGTCGGTGTGAGGCTAGAAATTGTACCTTGCAGCGAGAGTAGGCCGCGTGACGTCAGAACTTAGTATAACATACAAGTCCCAGCTTAAGCGCGCAGCAGTCCCATAAGTATTATGCATATGCATGTGTAGTTAAATTGTTAAATATTATTAACTGGTTCTAACTGGTGTTTTCTGTTTTGTACCCAGACTAATACATCGTACAGTACACCAATAAAACGGAAAAAGTGATTCGTTGGAGCCAGAAGGAAAATCGGTCAGCATTATCGATATTTTCGCGAGTTAGTTTATCATTGCAAAAGTTTATAAAATTATCGGCTGCCCCATTGCAGCCACTCTAAATAAAATCGAACGTAATGTAATTTATCGACAGTTTTCTGGGACCCCTTGGTACTTGGTAACGTGTTACGGTTAGCATAATTTGAAACAGGATGCTAGGAGCATGACGGAGCCAAATACTGAATCGCCATAGCGTTCCCTCCCTGAACTAAAAAAGGAAATTTTATTAACTATTTTAGAATAATAATTAAATAGTACGTCATCATAAAGTTCTCTTTTGAAGACTGGTAGGACGCGTACCTCCATCCTTTCCCTGAGCTAGCCTACGCATTTCCGTAAAAGTAGAACATTCTACATCCCCAACTATTTGAGAGCAGTAGTCTAATCTGCTCCAACCTCTACCTCTTTATTCCTATCTCTGACTCTAGTATGTTGCGAACTATTCCTTTGTGTCTCAGAAGGTGTCCTACCATCCTACGATCATGTCCCCTATTCTTTATTGTCTTCCATACTTTTCTCTTTTCCCCAACTCTTTCTAATTCCACCTTATTGCTAACTTGTCTATCCACGGTATCTTCAACACCCGTCTGTAGCATCACATTTCAAACGCTTCTACTCTTTTTCAATCCGCTTCTCCCATTGTCCAAGTTTCGCACCCATAGGTATAATTTCGTACTCCATACATGCGTCTTTAAGAGTCTCTTCCGAGTTTCTACATTAACCGTTCCAGAATATAGCAGTTGTTTCTTTTTGTTAAACAAGTACCTAGTTCCTAGTACCTACGTAGCGTACTTTTTTGATTCGTGTGAGTAGTATTTGTTTCCGTTTTTTTTTTTAATTTCCTATCCGTTATAAAACTGTTAACTTGATAACTTGTCAATCACTTAGGTATACATACCTACATAAATGAGTAGGTATGTATTGTATTGTATTAGAGAATATAGGTAGGTACCTATTTTACTAACAGAAGTAAGCAGGTATCTACAATCTACATACCTACTTATACTGAATTATAAAAGGCATGTACAGTTAATAAATTGTTGAATTTGTTATACTTATACCGGTCTGCCTTTACACTACTGTTTTGAGGTTGAATGAAATTGGGGTTAGATGCAAGAATCACACACCATTTCCACATTTACCGGGACATTTACCTACTACATAAATATGGCAAATTATGTGAATCGGACTTTTGATACCCTTGTTGCATCATTATATCGATTATGTTGTCTTTGTTTTATGTTTCCTTGACACCTTACTTTAAAAATTCACGCTCGAAATAGTCCCAATAAGTATGTTATGAGATAGGTACCGCTTCACGGGCACTTCAAGAGAAGTGGGCGGAGCGCCTTACGAATCTCTGACGTCAAACCAATAACAAAGCGAACTAGCATGTGGGCGTGATAAGCTAATTTATTTTGCTTATTACGCCGCAAAAAAATTTTTTAGAAAAAAAATTTCGCCGTAAATCAATTACAATAACAATTTTCTGTCATTTTCATGCCAAAAATAGATATCTTATTTTTCTCCGAACCTCCCTATTGTGCAAAAAGTGGTTAGCGGTGGAAGTGCAGACATAAATGAAAAAAGGAGTGTGAAAATTGGAAAGAAAATGTGCTCCCTGGATTACTCTCCCAATATGAATCTAAGGACATTTTCAACGCCGACGAAACGGGTCTGTTATTTAAATTTTTACCGGACAAAACCTTGGCTTTTAAAAATGAGAAGTGTTATGGGGGTAAGCAAAGTAGAGAACGAATTACTGATATGGTTTTGTGCAAATATGGACGGGTTGCAAAAACTGCAACTTTTGGTGATTGGGAAATCAAAGAACCCTAGATCGTTGATTGACTATTGGGAAGATGTCTAACCTCCACTGGTTAAAGCGCGCCTCATCCAGCCGTGAAAATATTTTATACCGAAACTCTGTTCATCTCTCTCAAGAGCTCTGTTTAGCCATCATGTGTCTCAAAACGTCCGATTAGCCGATATGCAGCGCTCTCACAAGCAGCGGCATACCATGGAAACACAATCGCTAGGTCAGTAATGGCAAACAAATATTAATTTTTAGTTTCAGAGATGTTCCCTCGGTCGGCGTCACCAGTATTGCCAGACCTACTGATTTGCCATTAGAATTACTGATTTTGGTTCTAACATCCTGATTTGAGTTCCAAGTCTACTGATATTTAAAAAAAACTTGGCAAAGACGCGTTCGCGGTTATGCATAGTCGGTGTTTTTGTAGCACCGCCAAACGCGGTAATCCGACAGCTTCAAACATAAATTATTACTTTGGTAGGCGCCGATCGCCTGCAGGAATGGCAAAGATCCAGGGCGGGCTGCAGAAATTTTATTCAGACGCATCCGCCCCAGTCCCGACGCCCGACCGAGCCTTGTGTTTTGGAAGTGTAAAAAAAAACTAAAGCTGAGAGAACGCTTTTTTAAAACAGACCCTTCACTTGCCCTTTCGCACCAGACACACGCATTTTTTGGCAAAAGATGATGTAGAAACAAGCAAAAAACGCGGACCCTTGCGGGCGCAGAACTCGTGTAGCCGTAGGAGAACAATATGGCAGCTCTGTACTATACCCGAACACCCACCGAAATTGTTGCCGGTGTCTTTCAATAACGAATTACTTAAACGTCATTTTACTGATATTGTGTAATGCGGGACTCGGTCGGACGTCGGGTGGATGCGTCTGAATAAAATTTCTGCGGGCGGGCTCTTGTTTATGAAATGTTAATGGTCAGGGAGGGGCAAGCAACAACTCACTTTATAATTTCAATCAAACAACCAGAAACCGAAAACTCCTAATTTGGAAACATTCTTAAAAATTTTTTTTTTCTTATTCGTATACATACTTATAAGAAAGTATAAGTGGATACGTAACTTTTATGTGTAAATGAAAATTTAATATTAAGTGCAATACAGTGCAGTATGAGAACTTTTATTTTATAACAGCACAAATTTTAATATTAGATTTTATACACAATTCCAAAACTGTGTTGAGTCGAGTTCTGTTAGATATTATTTACCTACTTATTTTACTTTTATTTGTTTTTATTAATAATAATTAATTAATAACAGAATACCTTTAATAGTTGTTTATATTTGTGATGTTTCCAAAGTAAAAATAAAATCTTATTGAATTCTGTGGTGCCCTCAAAATTTTTACATACGGTCCTTGCTGGTCTGCTCAGCTGCAAACTGGCTTCCATACATCAAAGCAGCCGATCGCAGGTGTCCCGGCATCTTGTTTGGGCTATGATTCTAGATAACTACCGTGTTACCGACGCTATTCAATACTATTCATATTATTAAATGCTCCTAAGCACCGCTAGGTGGACGACGCGAGAAATCCTAGCGACCGATACGTCTTGCAGGCATCATTTACAGCCGTATACTTGTGTGTCTACCCAATAATCAGTCAACGCCTAGATGTTTTAAGGGCATGAAGTCTTGCCGGTCACTTATCAGAATAACAAGAAGGCGTGGATGACCAGTGACATGTACGAGAAATGGTTATTGTCTCTTGACAGAAAGTTTTCGCTCCAAAAGGGTAAAATTTTACTTTTCATAGACAACTGCCCGGCTCATCCTACAATTGACGAAAAGTTGAAGTCTATCCGTGTCATATTTCTGACACCTAATATGACGTCTAAGTTACAACCAATGGATCAGGGTATAATTAAGAACCTGAAGATGTATTACCGGAAACGGATTCTGAAACAAACTATCGCTGCCATGGAGGATCGTAGAACATTAGCGGTAACTTTATTAGATGCTATTAGAGAAATAGCAAGAGCATGGGATACAGATGTCCCAGTAACAACAATTCAGAATTGTTTTAGGAAAGCCGGATTCTCCCGTGACATTCATGAAAATGAATATCATTGGTTGGATGAAGTTGATCTTAGTCTTGCAGAATTAAAGGCAACGCTTGCGAAATACAGGGAATCAGTACAACTGGAAGATATTGACGCAGAAGAATACTTTGCCATCGATGACGACATCCAAATTGCAGAATTTCTGACTGATGATGACATTTTGTCTAGTTTAAAATGTCAGTCATCTAATTGCGAAATGTCCGACAGCGAAGGCGACGAAGAAAACAGTTCCACTGTATTTTGATATACATATTCTATAATTAAAATAGTTTTTAAGTTTTTGCATGTCTTGATCTAGATGAGACCATGCATCTCAAGAAATTTTTGTGTTCATTAAAAGGTTTAAATTAAAAAAATAATTAAATAAAAAAAGTATTCGAAACAAAAATTTTGCAGACTTACCTCTTTCACGAGCATATAGGCGTTGGCCATGCCCTCGCGTATGTCCTGAGGTTGAGCGTACCTCTTCTTGCGGCCCTTAGACTTAGCAATCCTTCTTAGACTTGGTCCCGGTGACAGCATATCGTAAGCCGTTTCTGCGGTCATCTGGATCAAGTGTATGATTCTGGATGTTAATTCTAAAGCCGCCATCGCTGTGGAAGTAGTAAAACTGTTTACTCCGCGTTGTAGACCGCGCACTATCCTCCCGTCCTTCTGGTATTGTTCTATCGGCATCCGGAAGAGATCCCTGAATCCCGTGACTATAAAACAAAAAAACTTGACCATGTGGAAGCGGTTATTTTTTTTTAGAAATACTTACACAATTGAACGACAGAGTGCATGGGGCCCACACCGCCCAGCAAATTTGGTAACTGATTTCTCTTGATATCGGTAACCCACTCTTGCATCAAGCATGCGAAGAGCTTGTCGACGCCAAGTAAGCCGTGTTTGTTCGTGATCCTCTTCAAACATAATTCCGAGCACTTCAATTGTGCCAAGCCCATCAGCAAACCAGGTAAAGGACCGTGAGTCATATCCACTCGTTTTCCATGATAGTCCAGAGTAATATGCAAGTCGGGTGCAAACACTACACTCCTGAAATAAATCGGGGCATCTTCCTTCATGGTAGTGTTGGACGAGGCAGAATCCTCTTCTCTTTCACCACTTTTATTCTCCTCCAGGAGGAGCAACAAATTTTCATCCACCATCTTCTGAGCTTTCTCAGTAACTTCTTCCTCGCTCTCAGTATAGCTCACCGTCATTATAGGAGGATGGTGAGTTGGCGTACTGTGCTTAGACGAGGAAGTCCCTAGGCCCTCTGCAACATTAACCCGAATTAGTTTAACAAGAGCGCACAAAGTGGATTTTACCTTCAGGCGCAGCATTACCACTAAACTCGCTAAAGAACCGAATGAGAAACAGAAGAGCATCCTGGTCGATGTTCAGACGCAACGGCAAAAGGGAAATCTTCAACGAACACTCCTGGGACTTGAGTTTCAGGTCTGGCCTAATGTGCACCAGCTTTATAACCACCTTCAAAAAGCAAGGCATAAAAATATCAAATTGATGATTTTCACAAAAACATAATACACTGGCGAGCATAAAATTAGGGTCACTTCAAAAATTCAACTTTTCTGGTTATTTATTGTATCTTATTATTGTAAATGGATTTCGTTGTATACATATCTCTAAACAGGAATGTTTTAAAAAGAAAACGTTTCATTTTCTAATGTTTTTATTGAAAATTCGTAAAGAAGCAAATTTTAACAAAATTGTCTTAAAAATGTGTAGTGAGAAAAATTTTGGAATAAAACAAGGAACTGTTAAAATTTTGACCCCTAATAACGAGTGTTTCCTCCCCGTGCATTTGACAGCCTGGAGGCGACGTGGCATGCTCTCAATTAAATTACGGATCACATTTTGGGGGATGTTATTCCACTCCTGTAGTAGGAGCTCCCTAAGATCCTGTGCGTTGGTGGGAGACGGCGTATGACTTCGTACACGTTGTCCTAGCTCATCCGACACATGCTCTATGGGGTTCAAGTCGGGACTCCGTGCTGACCAGTCAAATCGCGTAATTTGAACCTCATCCAAATAACCGCTAACAATTCTTGCCACGTGGGGTCGAGCGTTATCATGCATAAAAGTTGCATTTTCTCCCAGAACCGTCATAAAAGGCATGACATGATTTTCTACAACTTCCGTTACGTACCTATGGGCAGTTAGGGATCCATTGCCGATAAGCACTAATTCGGTACGTGCGTCTGAAGAAATTCCTCCCCACACCATAACTGAGCCTCCACCAAATGTAAGTCGCTCATCAATACAAGCCTGGGCATACCTTTCTCCGGGTCTTCGCCATACCCGCCGACGTCCATCCGACCCATTTAAACAGAAATGTGACTCGTCTGAGAATAATACCCTCCCCCAATCGTCATTTGTCCATCCCAAGTGATCTCGAGCAAAGTTCAGTCTTGCAATTCTATGGCGACGGAGAAGTGGAGGACCCGTAGCCATTCTCCGAGAAGATAATCCAGCAGAACGAAGTCGCCTCCTAGCTGCCCATTCGCTAATGTTAACATTTCTGACTTCTTGGAGGAGATTTCAAAGCGAAACTGCCGTAGCAGTCCGATTCCGTAAAGCCATGGACACAAGAAAACGGTCATCCCTTGGGGTGGTGGTTCTTTTCCGCCCTGATCCTGGTCTTCTCGTCAGCCTACCAGTTTCCTGAAATCGTTGGAATATCCGCTGAACTGTAAAAAGACTTACACCAACCGTTCTTGCCGTTACACGTTGCCCCCGACCATCTTGCAACAGCGCTATAATTCTGGCCGCCGTGACAGGATTTAAAGCCATTATAAGGAAATAAACGAAGACTACACTTTTCGACCGTCAAGTTATACACAGGAAAGTTAGTGAATAAATGAAGGAAATTGAAAAATAGACCCCGAGAAATAAGCTTCCAAGTAGCGCACCTGCAAGCATTTACAGAAATCGGAAATATTGAATCTTTGTTGTGCAAAAGAAACCACAAAAAACTTATAACAGTTCTCAGAAATGCAAGTGTTATTGCCTTCAAGAATTAATTAAATTTAATATTTTGAATTCTTAGAAAAATTGGCAATTTTCAAAGTGACCCTAATTTTATGCTCGCCAGTGTATATGAGAGAATACCAATTCCAAGTGTCGAAGAGAAATTTATGCATTTATGTACTCCTTTCATTGAAATTTTACTTTTTTTATATGTACCAGGGGTCCAAATAAGAAAGGATGCCGACAAAAAAAACATGGTTTTCTCTAAAATATACCCAGATAAAGTAGATCAAAAATATTGTAATCTTGAATATATTTTGTATAATTTTGGTTTACCGCTTCTTGCTCTAGCTCATCAAATAGCAGCGGAGGTGGAAGGGGAACGATTGATTGTGAACATGCTTGTAACTTCGGTTTGGTTCAACATAATCTGACGAACTTGGTCTCGTTGAAAAGAGCTCTCTTCGATTAATGATATGCTTTTATGAGCTAGGTTCTTTTAGTTCTCTAGTGATCGCTAGGGGGCGCTGTTTGAAAGGCCAGCAAACTTTTCAAAATTTCTTGAAAATTTTAAATGGAATGATATAATAATTATAACCTAGTTAAAAAGAGGATAGAATGATGAAAGGAATAGTGAAAACTGCGCATTGATATCGTTTTTCTAACCGGAGATATAAACAAACTAGTGTTAGGATTGGGAGGATGGGGGGCAAAAATTGTTGGTAACGCCCGCTTCAACATTTGCAATTATTGTGTAGTAGTGATAAACTTGTGTATGCTTTGGTGCCAATATAAAAATTATACAAATATGATAAAATAGCTTTTACTATAGTTTGGAGAAAGTCTCCCATCTTCCGAAAATTTAAGACATTTGTAGATATCAAACACTTGACATTGTGCTGAATCTTTTTGTTTCAACGCCAACTTGTTCTATAAATATATTGCGCACACAGTGATTGGATCAGTAACTTTGGCGTAAATTCACTATGAATTCTTAATAATTAACCTCACACGCCAAAAGACAGTTACACAGCACACCCGAGGATGCTGACTTTGTCAGCGAAATATGTGTAGAGTTTAATGACTGTGTCACTGTCTTTTGGCGTGTGGGGTTATCTTCTTAAGAATTCATAATAAATATTGCAATTTACAATAGTATACAGGATGTCCCAGATAAGCCTCGACAAAATTGCTATCTCACTTATCTTTAAAGATAGAAACACGTTTAAATGTGGAAAAAGATTAGCAATTTGGAACTCTTTAATGTGCCCTCACAAAAATCGACTTTGCTCTGTTGGTTTCCTAGATATTTAAAAAAAGAAAAAAATTGCAATTTGGTTTTTTGTTAATAACTTCGTTATTTATTAACATTAACAATGGTTGTTTAGCCCGCATATTTCACAGTACTCTAAAATTGTCTCCGACGTTTCATACACTTGCAGTTATCATCAGGTTTATTTTTTCTTATGGACGCCATATTGGATTTTTATGTCATTAAATATCTTATTTTTTGCTGAGAATAGCAACCTATAACAAATGTTTTAAGTTTTCTAATTTTGTGAATTTCTGGCAAAATAAACACGTGTGTAGTTTTTGTCGTTTGACGTTTCGCCTCCGATTAGAGGCTTTGTCAAGAACTTTTATTTAAATAACATATAAATATAAAACTTATAATAGGTGTAAATTATTTTGTCAAACTTTCTATTTACACCTATTCTAAGTTTTATATTTATATGTTATTTAAATAAAAGTTCTTGACAAAGCCTCTAATCGGAGGCGAAACGTCGAACGACAAAAACTACACAAGTGTTTATTTTGCCAGAAATTCACAAAATAAGAAAACTTAGTTTTGAAACTGGCACGAATCTGAGAAGAATCTATAACAAATGGGTAATATTCCAGCACAAATAGTCTTAGAACATAAAATTCTATTATTTTGGACTACAATTTAGTTGGCCTTGGAAAAAAGAATTACAAAAATGTAATTTTACAAAATATGAACTTTCTAAACAATAGGAAAGCGTGAAAGAAAATCTTAACGATGAAATTAGAAATAAGTTTTATTTTTTTTGAGTTTCAAAGTTGGTGTCTTCCCAATGCATAGGTACTTTCTTTATTTACAAAACAATCTGTCTACTTGTAATATTTTGAATTAAGTTACAATAACTTGCACGATTGACGATTCCAATTCAATAAAGTTATTGAAGGCCTAAAAATAAGCCGTACAAAGACGCCGAACGCTACCAGCGAAATTGTAGGACGAGCGAAAATTTGCATCGAATATGAAGGGGTACATTTTGAACATTAGCGACAATAAGTTGTTTTCGTTTGTTTTGTAACTAGTTTTTATTATTCTCTTGATGTTTGTTGTTTTTCAATTTCGAAATTATAATTTCCTGAGGCGGCAAATACAATTTTGAACTAAACTATTTTTTGGCAGTTTCTACTGCTACAAATTGTGAGTTTTTCATTGATTTCTACTTAACGAAATAAAACTGTATTAAACCTTGCAAAATTACTCCTTAATAACGTTGTTTCTCCACGGATAACTAAATTTTTCCACTAAATTATGAATTTCATTTTCTGCAGCTATTATTTTTGATATAATATCAACTTGTTATAGGCTGATATTCTCAGCAAAAAATAAGCTATTTAATGACATAAAAATCCAATATGGCGTCCATAAGAATATCTAAACCTGATGATGACTGCAAGTGTATGAAACGTCGGAGACAATTTTAGAGTACTGAGAAATATGCGGGTTAAACAACCATTTAAACCTGTTTTTAAAAATCATTAAAATGTTAATAAATAACGGAGTTATTAACAAAAAACCAAATTGCAATTTTTTCCTTTTTTTAAAATATCTAGGAAACCAACAGAGCGAAGTCGATTTTTGTGAGGGCATATTAAAGAGCTCCAAATTGCAAAACTTTTTCCCCATTTAAATGTGTTTCTATCTTTAAAGATAAGTGAGATAGCAATGCTGTCGAGGCTTATCTGGGACACCCTATATTTTCATACCTAAAACATAGGTTTTTGCTTTAAAAAATGGTAATTTCCACATTTAAAACGGTCACGAAGAAGCAACCTATAATTTTAATGATTCATATTTTCAAAATGTCTTTTATATTCGATGCCACGTGTTAAGGTTAGTAATTAACCCGTCCTCCCGCCCCTAAAACTCTTTTGCCCATAGCTCCGGTTAGAAAAAAATATCAATGTGCGGATTTCACTGTTTCTCTCGTTATTTGTCCTCTTTTTAATTAATTTATACTTATTATACCGGTCCATTTAAAATTTTCAAGAAAATCTGAAAAGTTTGCTGATCTTTCAAACAACGCCCTCTAGCGATCACTACAGAACAAAAATGACTTAAATTATAAAAGTATCTGATTAAAGGAAGATAGCTCTTTTCAACGAGACTAAGTTTGCTAACTTCGGTTAAATCAAACCGAAGTTACAAGCATCTCCACAACCAGGTGCTCTCCTCCCCCCTCCGCTGCTATTTGATGAGCTAGAGCAAGAAGTGGTAAACCAAAATTATACAAAATATATTCAAGATTGCAATACTCGTATTTTTGATCTACTTTATCTGGGTATATTTTAGAGAAAACCATGTTTTTTTTGTCGACTATGACTATTATGCCCTCTTATTTGGACACCCGGTACTTAATTTATTATACAACAAAATTTTCTAGTGTCTTTAATGCAACTAGAACATAACACCTTTAAATACATGTTATTCCTTGTGAATTAAACAATCGTAAAAAATATTTCTGTATTACTGAAGTAGTAGGTACTATTTATAACAGCTTCAGCGCCCGTCAGCAGTGCTGTCTGGTATTAACAAAAAAGTGAAAGAAGCGATCGATATAGAAGAAAGATAGGATAATCGAATACCTTCTGAGACACAAGGGAATAAGTCTTGACGTGCTACAGGCAGAATAGGACTAAAATGAAGTAGATGTAGAATTTCCAAATAGTCGGGGTTATAAGATGATCTACTTTTTTAGAAATGCGTAGGTCAGTTCAAGATAGGAGAGGAAGGAGGAAAATATTGTGATGGTGACAAAAACCACGACTTACCATGTGCGCACGAGATTGCTTGGGCCTGGCTTCAGTCGTATACTGGTACAGGAACTTGTTGATATCCGACGATGCCAATCGGTCTCGAACTTCCAACTCTGAAATCACTAGCACCTGCCTAGACGCCTGTTTGGTCGTTTCGGGATAGACCTCGTGGCGAAATTTCACTTTATTCAGCTGCAACTGCATGAGCACTTTATGGTCTCGATTTTGACCGCCTTTTTTCTGCCACGGAATCTCTGGTGCTCTCCTCTTGCTGCCGCCGATTGTAAAGTGAGTTTCACTTGCGTGCGACGAATTTGAATAAAAAATAGCACTGCCGACACCAGACTCTGAAAGGAACTGAACCTTTTTCTTTTCTACCTGTTTATCCAGAGGCTTAAAGTCGCTTCCGCCATACAAGTGCCAGATAACGGACATCTCACATAAAGTGTAACGCATGACGGGCATCGGAAAATTCTTCGGAGCTCGCAGAGTGTCCGTCTTTCCAATAGGTATTAGGAAATAGTTTTCTGATACCCGCAATGGGTCCTCCGATAACCATTTAATTTCTGGCACACTGCCCTTGGGCTGCAAATTGCATAATTAAAGACACGGGAATTTAACAGAGTTCGGAGATGTATTACCAATATATCGGAAGAAGAATCTTCACCGAGCATAACAAACTCATCCTCTAAATCGGAACTTTTATTGTAAAAGCATATTACTTCGCCCAATTCTGATGTTACTTGGGGTAACGGTTTGGTAGAGTTTAGAGCAAAATAGTTCTCATCGGGGAAGAAGAAGATTTTAGGGTCAGCGTTCGACAATGATGGCGTTTCTTCTACAAAATAACGAGAAGATATTTTAATCTTGCATTAAAAACCATAATATGATACAGAGTATTGCAAAACTATATTAATATTCTCTAAAGAAAAAACTAGTATTGAACATGGAGAAGACTCAAATTATGAGATTCAGGAAGGGGGGGGGGGAAGAAGTCGCATAGAGAAGTGGGAGTGCAAGGGGGAAGAATTAGAGGAGGTGGAGGAGTTTAAATATCTAGGTTTCACCTTACAAAAGAAGCAGACATGGGGAATGGGAAAGAGGAATTTTGGGGGCGACTGGAAAAGGAGAGTAAAGTTTTTTGACGCATTAGTGAGTCATGTATGGAGAATAAATTTGGGGGTGGGAAGAGAGAGAAGATAGAGGGGATCCAGGAAAAGTACATAAGATGGACACTGGGCTTAGATTAGATAATGCCAGGGTACATAGCAAGAGACGAAACAAACAGAGAAAAACTAAGAACCAGTGCAGGAAGGAGAGCCATAAAATATGAGGAAAAGTTAAGAGGTGGGGGTGGGAACGAGTTAGCCAGGCAGTGTTGGGAAGAGGTACGGAAGGGAGGAAGAGAAAAATCGAAGTGGGAGGAGAGGCGAGAGAAATTTTATTAGGAGTGAGGCTATGCAGCAGAAGAAGTGGAGAACTTGAGAACAGCAGGATGGAACATGGTGAGAGAGACAGGCAAAAATACAAGTGCAGAATAAAGAAGAGAAGATATAAATAATAAAGAAATAAGGGCAGCGGGAATGCCGAGATATCTACGAAGTAGGGGAAGGGAAGATGATAAGGGTGGCAAGGTTTAGACTGGGAAATGAGATGAGAGGTGAAAGGTGAAAGGTATTGGGAAAGCAAAGACAGAAGGATGTGTAGGATATGTGGGGCGGAGAAGGAGTCATGGGAACATATGTTAGAGAGGTGCTGGTGGAGAGAAAACACAGAACAGGTGAGAGTGGAGATGATACTGGAGGAAAGTGGAAGAGGCGAGAAGTGGATGGAATTGATACAGAGGGGAAGGAAGGAGAGGGAGGATTAATTATACATGAATGGGAATTAGATAGGTCGAAATTAATTGTGAGAAGTTTATTTAGTTTTGTTTGTTCCATTCATTTATCTGGTTATTTGTTTATTTGTTTATTATGAATTGTAATCCCAAATGGGAAGCAATAAATCCATTATCTAATCTAAATATTCAACGTGCATTAAGAAAATTATCAGTACCAAAGGTAATTGAAAGTTCTTTGAAGACCTTTGGTTACGTTAACTTAAGACACTAGAGAAGTTTCAAAAATTTGTAAAATGCGAAAAGAAACAAACCTTCGTCAGAAGATTCCCTCATGGCCTCTCCCAGCAGCACAGCAACTTGTTCATGCTGACTCTTAGACAGATTGCAACACTCTTCAGACTCAACATTTACAAGTTGTTCTTCGGGCCGATGACTGGGACTCGAATATTTACTCGAAGAGGAATCTTCCGATTCTTTGGGGTTTAAATCTCCGTCGCTGGCGTAATATGTTAAGAGCTGAGCGAGGGCTCTCGCAGAATCGGAACAAGTCCTTATGTGCACGACGTCGTTGGAAGCTCGCAAGTCTACGTGAGGATTTATCCCGCTCTTCTAAAGTATCAACCAGAGAAATATTTAATAGCTATGCAAAATCAATGCAAATTTTGAAGAAAACACTGAAATTATAACCTAAATAACTTCTGGCAATGTCATAAACGACATTTGAAAATAAATTAATTTCCCCATTCAGTGTCTACGGAAACGCTTTGTACCACAGGCAACTATGTTAATTAAATTAGACACACCTTATCGTTGGTCCGAACGCTGAGTTCGAATAATCCGAAATCTAAAACGTTAACGTAATCTCTCTGCAGGTTGAGGCTTGCGGTGGAAGGGACGCCCTGACGCTTCGATGGCGATTTATCACTTATAAATAAGGCGCAATCCTCAGCTATGCATCTCAATGTTGTGGTATTTGCTTGAGCCGATATGTGAAACGACATACTGAAGTTGCCCATGGTGACTGCTGCACGGTATGGCAAATAAAGTGGTCTGAAGAATAAAGAAGGAATAATTACTTATTAGGCCAGGCGGCAGGTAGTTTAATAATTATTACTGTTCTAAGTTTTCCCCCTCAAGAGAAGTCGGCGTTAGCCCTTATAATTATAATCTTTCTTTATTTAGCTAATATTACATCAATATTGTAATAATACACTTCCAAAAAAAAAAAACAGAAAACAGAAAAATGAAAAGAAAACACAAACACCAACAAATGTCACAAAATGCCTCTAACAAAAACACAACACATTCTCTTGAAACTGCTCAAATTCGGGGCTTCCTTGTTTTCATCCGGCATACTATTACTTTCTGCTTACTCTACCCAGGAAACCAATTTTTTTAGCAACTTTTTTAACAATAAAGTCTATATTCCTTTTAAAATTTAATTTTAAGTCAATTATTACTCCCAGATACTTAGTTTCGCTAACACGTTCCACCTCCTCATCATCTATTACCACTTTACAGTCATCTTCCCACTTCTTCCTTATCACTCTGTTACCTATGATCATAACTTTTGTCTTATTAATATTTAACTTCAGTTTGTTTATCTTTAACCATTTTGACACTTCCCTTAACACCTCATTACTCCTGGTTATTGCAGTAATTAAGTCACAGTCCGCATTTGCTATAAGGGCATCATCAGCAAACAGATTAATATTACCTTCTTTTATAACTTGCACCAGATCATTCATATACAGTTCAAAGAGAAGAGGACCAAGTATCGAACCCTGGGGTACACCCAATCCATTCAGAACCTCTTCAGACTCATAACCACCATATCTACACTTTTGAGACCTATTGTCCAGATAACTGCCAAACAATTTTCTAGTTGTACCCCTTACCCCACACCTTTCCATTTTCTCCATAAGCACTCCCCTATCGATTGTTTCAAAAGCTCTTTTCAGGTCCAAAAAGACAGCCACAACATAATTGTACTCCCCTATTTGTTCTTTCCAGTTCATAAGTACCAAATTAAGTGCCGTTTCACAGGAATGATCACTTCTGAAACCCGACCGAAATTCCGACAGTAAGCCATTATCTTCTAATTACCTTTGCAATTGTTCTTTTACTACACATTCTAAAACTTGCTCATATTTAGGAAGCATATTAATCGGTCTGAATTCCTGGGCCTGACCGGCCTATTGCACCTTTGGAATAGGAACCACCGTCCCCGTCTTCCACGATACAGGAAAAATGCCCGTTCTCAAGGATTCATTTATAAGGTTTAATAACAAACGTCCCGTCGTTGGAAGACTGTCTCTCAACACCTCTTTATTTATTCCATCTGTACCACCTTTAGATTTAATTCTCAATATAATTTTTTCTAATTTCTCCAATGTAATTTCCTGGAGTTCGAAATTGCTGCATGTTTCCGGAATTTCCACTTTCAAACCATCAGTTTCAGGTATACTTTGGTTTATTTCAATAATGCTGTCTATAAAAAACTTCTTTGTTTGCAGTCACTTATTTCACCATTCCCAAAGTTTACCGATGCGCCACTTCCCACATTTCCGTTCCTGTTTCCTACTATTTCCTTTAAATTCCTCCACATATCTTTAGAATTACCCCTGCTTTCATCTATTCTCCTTTAATAATAATTACCGCTTATTACCCAAAGAAGTTGCCGATTTTCAGTTTTTTTTTTCAAATATCTTTGAAACTATCAACTTTATCAACAAAATACTTATTATCAAAAATAACCTAGACTAAATTTCCAATAAAAAAGTCCTTTGCCATTTTTTTCTAAAATTAACCGATACGTCATTACAGCCGTTCAAAGTGGAGCCGTTTTTGGTCCTTGCCAAAAAGTCAATAAAAGTCACATGCAATATCACAGTTTCTGTATGTTGGTCCTAGCTGCGCTTTATGCAAACACCCTGAATGAATTGCGGTTTCAGCTGTTTGCAAAATCCCTAG
Source organism: Xestobium rufovillosum (assembly GCA_963966045.1). Classification (NCBI taxonomy): domain Eukaryota; kingdom Metazoa; phylum Arthropoda; class Insecta; order Coleoptera; family Ptinidae; genus Xestobium; species Xestobium rufovillosum. The sequence goes on along the minus strand of OZ014495.1, from coordinate 6,900,998 downwards.
GCAGAAATCTATTTAACCTACCTCCAACCCAATCAGTTGCACGTGAGCACTCTTTAAGGACGTACCATCAAGTGCAAACATGGAATGGAAATGATACAAATCTAGCTTGGGTATATGGGTATGGAAGCATTCTCAGTTTGGCTTAGTTCCCATCACTACGACAAAAGATCCGGCGCCACAGACGCTTTTGAACACAGTATCCAGGAACTGTTCTAAGGGATGCAACGCGGCTTGTGGTTGCAGAAAAATGGGCCTCCGATGCACCAGGATCTGTAGCAATTGTATAGGACACTCATGTACAAATGCTGCCGATGAGAATGACGTTCATCTTGAGCGTCCTGTGCACCCGATATCAAATATAATGTTTCAGATGATGAAAGCGATAGCGGAGAAACTGATGAAGAAAATCAGGACTGCCAGCCTTCATCGTCTAAGCAAATAAAAATCGACTAACTTTTGATATTTTTATAGTGGATTTAGGCCTACTGGGGCACCACAAGGTGGTGTGGAAAAGAGTATGATATTATGTAAATAATAATAATTGTAATTTGTATCTCAGTTATAATTGTAACCTCTTATAATCTTGTGAGCCTGAGATAATAAGAATTATTTATAACGTACAGAAACTGTGATATTGCGTGTGATTTTTATTGACTTTTCGGCAAGGACCAAAAACGGCTAAACTTTGAACGGCTGTAGCGACGTACCGGTTAATTTTAGAAAAAAATGGCAAAGGACTTTTTTATTGGAAATTTAGTCTAGATTATTTTTGATAATATGTATTTTGCTGATAAAGTTGATGGTTTAAGAGATATTTGAAAAAAACTTCCTGGAATGGTACACTGACTTAGACAAGCAGAAAACAAACTCAGACCCAAGCATGACGATGACCCGCTTTACACTGACATTCCTTCTGGACCAGTGATTAGTTCTGGACCTTTCATGGGTCACTTGTACCATTCCAAGATCGGCTGGTTCCGGTACAAAATTCATGTGAAATGTAAAAATGTAAAAAATTTTAAGAAATTATCAATATCCCTACCTGTAATCAACGGCACAATCCCACAGATGCAAATGAAGTTCAGTCAGTACATCTTTAGCAAGGTATCCCGAAATCGGGTAATCTTTGACGTTGAAGAAGTCCATGATTTGAGAGACCCAATTGTTCGGCTCATTGCACAATCTATGATTCAGCGTCGTCTTGTTGATTCCAACTGCTACACGGGCAGTCTAAACAAAATCATTTGCTACAAAAAAAGTATCATACCCCAAACCCTTCTTACTTTCACATGGTGAGTTTCGTGACTCGACTGTATACGGACAGCAACCGAAACCATCGGACGATTACCACCCGTGTTCTTGGCATTGCTCAAAACTCCCGGAAGTGATGGTAACAGTGTGTGCATTAACCCACCACGAGTGTTAGGAATTGGGGTCATATGTGCCGATACCATCTCTGGCGAAAAAATAAATCAGCAACAATTAATGAATGCACAGCAAAGGGCACCTTAGAGACGTACCACAATGATCCATGGTTGCACTATCAACCAACACACACACATAACCGATATCTTCGTCGCCTTCGTAACCGTTGATAATGCATAATTTTACCGCTTTAGTTTTCACAAAGATCTCTGCATTCTGCTCGGGTATAACATTCAAAGCAGGATCTCTAACAGGTGGTTTCAATATAACACTGCCATCTCTGATGTCAACGTTTATTACTAAATAACTTTGCTTGGAACGTTTCGTCGCAAAAGTCTGTTGCTTTTGTCGCGCTTTCTGCTCGTACGTTGAGTAGAACACCGTCGACGATTCTTGATCGGTATCGTCTTCCGAATCCGAGTCTGATTCTAAAACACACGATTAAAGCAAACGAAACCAACGCGGGAACATCTCCTTACCAAACTGAATTCCACTTTTGCACATTGCAAAAGTTTCCGGGATTTCCAAATTGCCCGGTTTGCTGAACTGACTCGACGCCGCCGCTTTTGGTTTCGGGGCGCTCGGCTCCCACAACAGCAAATCGTTATTTATCCTATTGTAAATGACTTCGTACGTATGTTTGGTAGTCAACGTCAATTTGATCTGTAAGATGTCAATTGCCACGCTTATCTGACAAGAATCTGCACTTTCTTGAATGAAATTGTTGATTTCGTCCTTGTCTCCTGGTAGTATAAGTTCTTCGGCTTCTTCTAAATTGTACACATACCATGGATAAATAAGTTTGGGAATAGACGTAACAGAAAGAGAGACAAATGTTATGACACCTTCTAGAACATGAAGGGTTAGTTGTCGAACAAATAGAAGAAAAGACAGGCAAAGATCAGTCTACTGCTTGCAAATATTTGGGGGTGCAGGATGTTCTACTTTTGGGAATATGTGTACCGGATGTCCAAATAAGAAAGGATGCTGGCCATATATAAGGAACCGTTTATGGTACAGCTATGGGAAAGAAAAAAATAATAATAAAAGTGGCCAAGAGAAAATCACTGGAAATTATTTTCAAGTTTCTAAGTTTGCTGCTAGAGGGCGTAATAGTCATAGTCGACAAAAAAACATGGTTTTCTCTGAAATATACCCAGATAAAGTAGATCAAAAATACGAATATTGCAATCTTGAATATATTTTGTATAATTTTGGTTTACCACTTCTTGCTCTAGCTCATCAAATAGCAGCGGAGGGGGAAGGGGGACGCTTGATTGTGAAATTGCTTGTAACTTCGGTTTGGTTCAACATAATTTGGCAAACTTGGTCTCGTTGAAAAGAGCTCTCTTTGGTTAATTATATGTTTTTATGAGCTAGGTTCTTTTAGTTCTGTAGTGATCGTTAGGGGGCGCTGTTTGAGAGGCCAGCAAACTTTTCAAAATGTCTTGAAAATTTTAAATGGAATGATATAATAATTATAACCTAGTTAAAAATAGGATTGAATGATAAAAGAAAAAGTGAAAACTGCGCATTGATATCTTTTTTGTAACCGGAGATATAAACAAATTAGTGTTAGGATTGGGAGGATGGGGGCAAAAATTGTTGGTAACAATTATTGTGTAGTAGTGATAAACTTGTGTATGCTTTGATGCCAATATAAAAATTATACAAATATAATAAAATAGCTTTTACTATAGTTTGGAGAAAGTCCCCCATCTTCCGAAAATTTAAGACATTTATAGATACCTATCAAACACTTGACATTGTGCTGAATCTTTTTGTTTCAACGCCAACTTGTTTTATAAATATAATGCACACACAGTGGTTAGATAAGTAACTATGGCGTAAATTCACTATGAATTCTTAATAAGTTAACCTCACACACCAAAAGACAGTTACACAGCACACCCCTGAGGACGCTGCGCTGACTTTGTCAGCGAAATATGTGTCGAGTTTAATGACTGTGTCACTGTCTTTTGGCGTGTGGGGTTATCTTTTTAAGAATTCATAATAAATATTGCAATTTGCAAAAGTATACATATTTTAATACCTAAAACATAGGTGTTTGCTTTAAAAAATGGTAATTTCCACATTTAAAACGGCCACGAAGAAGCAACATATAATTTTAATGATTATGATATTTTCAAAATGTCTTTTATATTCGGTGGCACGTATAAAGGTTAGTAATTTTTTTCTCTTTTGTATAATTAATTATGAATTCTCTCAAAATTGTTCATTTAAATATTAGATTTCTTACCTTAAATTTAGTTAACTTCAGGGATTTTGTTTATGACCCTCATTTTAATATAATATGTTTATCTGAAACCTGGTTAAGTGGTGCAATCTCGGATGATTCTATTGGATTACGGGGGTACACGATCTTTAGGAGGGACAGGTTGACACGTGGTGGAGGCGTAGCTATCTATGTTCGAACCAATATAGTTTCGATTTTATTAAACGATTTTGATGTGGGACCTACTGAACAGCTCTGGGTGAGAATTGCTTTCAATGATGTGAAACTTGCAGTTGGTGTGGCTTACAGACTGCCTAGGCAGCATCTCGGTGAGTTTTTGAACTTTTTGGATAATACAGTTTAAGTACTGCCAATATTCTTTTCGATAGCATTATATGCTGTGGCGACTTTAATATAGACTTGATGCGTCCTGAGAATGCTGCTGTTGACCTTTTAAATAATATTCTAGATTCACAGGGGTTGATACAGCTTATTAATGAACCCACGCGTATCTCTCGTTTGTTTTCTACGCTCCTTGACCTGTTTATCTGTAATGATAAGAAACCTGCAAGTGCGAAGTTTTTGTCAATGATAATCTAAGAACTGATCATGCTGTGACTGTACTAACCTTCTCTCTTGAGCGCGGTAATCGAACTCCTCCTAGCATGATTTATTGTAGAAACTTAAAAAATATTAATCTTGAAGAATTCTCTAACCACCTTTCTAATTTGCCCCTCTGGCATATATTTAGGTTAAATGACGTAAATGTAAAACTGGAGGTCTTTAATAATTTACTTTTGGATCTATTTAATAGGCACGCACCAGTGAATATTATGGTTGGGAACAAAAAGAAATCAAAGCCTTGGGTGACTGATAACTTGAAGCTTTTAATGAAATTGAGGAATGCCGCATTTGTGAAGTTTAAGCGTTCAAAAACGAACTCAAATTTTATCTATTACAAACAACTGCGTAACTTCACGAATTCGGAAATCAAACAGGAGAAGAGGGGTTACTTGAATTTTGTGCTCACGAGAGATAGGACAACTAAAGCTTTGTTTAATGAACTAAAAAAAATGAATATTCTAAATAGCAGGTCTCGAGTAGATCTTCCAAATAATTTGTGTAATTTAGATAACTTGAATGAGTCTTTTGTGAATTCTTCGCGTACTTTTTCTGAACCCGATGCTTTAGTCGTACATTCTTTACTAACTAATATCAAGCAGGGGGTCAATCATTTTAAATTTACTCTTATCGATGAAACACATCTATTTAATGTAATATGTCTATGAAGTCTAATGCTCAGGGCGCTGACGGTATTACTCTGAAGATGCTGCGTATGTGCTGTCCTTACGTCCTTCGATACATTGTCCATATTGTGAATAGTTGCATTGAGAGTAGTATTTTTCCGGAACAATGGAAAGTAGCCTACGTGCTGCCTATACCCAAAATAAGTAATCCAACCACCCCGGCCGACCTGCGACCGATCAGCATTTTGCCGGTTTTGGCGAAAACTTTCGAGAAAATATTATTCTTGCAAATTCAACGGCACATCGATAGTAATGGTATTTTGCCTGAAACACAGTCTGGTTTTCGTCCTATGCATAGTTGCTGCACTGCTTTACTTAAGGTTACTGATGACATCCTGAGAGCTGCTGATCATAATTTATTAACAATACTAATACTTTTGGATTATTCTAAGGCATTCGATCGTATTAATCACGACTTGCTAATCGCTACTTTACATTATTATGGTATGGGTTCGGATGCTTTGGATTTAATGTCAAGTTATTTGGTGGGTAGGATACAACATGTTAAGTATCGTGATGTGGTTTCACAGCCTCTTGATGTCATCAGTGGAGTGCCACAAGGCTCGATTCTGGGTCCTCTTCTGTTTTCCTTATATATTTCTTCTTTTAATCAATGTTTAACTTCTTGCAAAGCTCATTTTTATGCTGATGACACGCAACTTTATTACTCGTTTTCCGAAAATGAGGTTCAAGTGTCAAATGACTTGATAAATGCTGATTTACATAACTTATCTGTGTTGTCACAGAAATATTGTCTCACTTTGAACCCGCTAAAGACTCAAGTTGTGCTGTTTGGTCGTAGGTCTGCCAGGGGGAGATGCTTGCGACAGGTCAGTTTAAAACTGAACAATATGGATCTTACAGTTTCTGAAACAGCAAGAGATCTAGGCGTATACTTAGATTCCGATTTGAGGTTTGATACACATGTAAATAAGATTGTCAAGAATTCTTTTTCAAGTCTAAAATTAATCTATAATAATTCTCAGCTACTAAATTTGCGATCCAAAACCATGTTATATCAATCGTTGGTATTATCACATCTCGACTACTGTGACGTTGTATACGGGCCGTGCCTGACCAAATATAATAGCAATAGATTACAAAAAATTCAAAACATGTGTATACGTCTCATATATGGGTTACGTGGGCGTCATTCGGTGTCTGCAAAGTTATCTGAGTTGAACTGGCTGCCTGTCTGCAGACGTAGATTTCTACATAGTGCTGGCCTTTTCTTCAAAATTATCAATACTCACACTCCTTCTTATTTATTTTCTAAAATCAGCTTTAGAGGCCATGTTCACATTCTTAATATCCGACGTCTAAATCTCATCACCATACCATCTTACGCTACCTCAATGTTTCAGAGATCTTTCACTTATGTCATGGCCAAGGTTGCTAATCTGCTTTTTTCACTTTTGAGAGATTGTAATAGCTGTTCCGCGTTTGTGCGTAAACTTAAATCCTTACTTTCAGATAACACATTTCTAATTACGTTCAAAATTTAATTTCTTGTTTATTTTGGTGTGTATTTGATATACTAACAATTTTTTTAACTTAACACTACTACATATTGTTAGTTTTAGGTTTAGGTTAAGTTCTGGGTGGTATGGAAGACCGAATTTGTGATTGTATTTATACAATCACAAACCGAATACCTTCCATTTCAGTCAGGTGGTCTTGTAATTATTTATGTTTGATAATATGTTTTTGGGATGACTGAATAAATTTATTATTACTATTATTATCATTAATTAACCCGTCCTCCCGCCCCTAAAACTCTTTTGTCCATATCTCCGTTTAGAAAAAAGATATCAATGTGCAGTTTTCACTGTTTCTCTCGTTATTTGGTCCACTTTTTAATTAATTTATAATTATTATACCGTTCCATTTAAAATTTTCAAGAAAATCTGAAAAGTTTGCTGTTCTTTCAAACAACGCCCTCTAGCGATCACTACAGAACAAAAATGACTTAAATTATAAGAGTATCTGATTAAAGGAAGATAGCTCTTTTCAACGAGACTAAGTTTGGTAAATTCGGTTAAATCAAACCTACGTTACAAGCATCTCCACAACCAGATGCTCCCCTTCCCCCTCCGCTGCTATTTTATGAGCTAGAGCAAGAAGTGGTAAACCAAAATTATACAAAATATGTTCAAGAGTGCAATATTCGAATTTTTGATCTACTTTATCTGGGTGTATTTTAGAGAAAACCATGTTTTTTTCGTCGTCTATGACTATTACGCCCTCTAGCAGCAAACTTAGAAACTTGAAAATAATTTCCAACGATTTCTCTTGGCCAATTTTATTATTAGTTTTTCTTTCCCATAGCTGTACCATGAACGGTTTCTTAGATATGGCCGGCATTCTTTCTTATTTGGACACCCGGTACTTAATTTATTAAACAACTAAATTTTCTAGTGTCTTATGAAGATATATGGGACAACCAACTAAACAACTGAACAGAAAACCCCTGCCAAATTGATTGCAACAAAGATACAGTTCAAAAACAAACCATTTAACTTCTTCAGTGGAATATTAGGAAGACGCAGTAAACAACTGTTAAATTTTTCTACGGAATGTTCAAAATAAGAAAAAGAATGTATATTATTCATACCTTGACGCTTTCCGTGGGGTGTATCACTTTCATGAACAACTCGCTTTGAACTGAAAGGGCCATTGGGCTTATTTGTATGAGTCGAGAAAGCACCGTAACATGACTGAGTCATTATATCCTGTTCCGGCTCGGGTGGAAGCTCATCGTCTTCGTCTTCATTCATCGGATTTATTTGAAGAGTTATTCTACGAAAAACATTGTAGAATCACTTCAACCACAAATTTCTTTAATTACTTACTTAGAAATTTCTTTACCAGCTGTAGGATCTTCCACAGACACTATTCTTTCTCCTACACATTTTTCGTTCTCGAAATAATCACCGTTCATTGCACTAAACACAAACGTGTAAAATTTAGCGCCTGCCACTGGCTTTCCAGACTCTGCTACGACATTCTCAAAAGTTAGAGCGAGATAGTCAGGACGCACGTTCCTCTTCCACCAAGGCACTCGATTCATATCGTGTGCTGGCCGAAAATCTGGTATCGGGAATCTAGAACACAAAATTTGAATCACATACACACAGCACATTGGAAAATCTCGACTTACCGTAATTTCAGAGTTAATTTTTTCGATTTTAACTTGAAGTTTACAGAAGAATCCGATTGGGTTGTAGAAGAGTAAGTGGTACTTGCTTTCGACCACGTGGTTTCAGCTGGTTTCTTAATAACGCACACAGGTTCTGGGTTCAGCAAAGCCGTTATTCTATCAATAATCGATATGTCTACTTCCGCTGTACAAGTATCCAATGTTATTCTGCAATCAATACAAGTTTAACATCAATTTACTCAAGAACGGAATTACATCAATTACTTACACAATGTCAGTCTTTGGGATAGACGAGCGTCGATTCGCGCCATATTTACCAGTCTTCTCTACGTGTTTAAAGGACATATTCACACACGAATTGGCAGTGTTTAAGCCTTGCATTGTATCGTACGCCGAATCGGCAAAACTGAGCAATGTAACATGCTCAATTCTGTCTTTATCACTATTAAGGCACTCTAAAAGTTGCATTTTCGACACTAGCACTTTTCCGGTAATGGCAAATGCTGTCGAAGTCGTCGTCTCGTCTCCCTCCACTTGTACACGATCCGCTAAAATTCTATACAGAAATAATTAGTAAAATGTTTGATAAAATAGAAAACAATACCTTATATGATTTAATTGACATGCCTTATCGAAATTCTTCTTGCTTTCTTCAAAATCTTTTCGTGACATTATCGAATAAGAATCCACGTTCTTGAAGAAAATATCGGCAGTGTTCCTCATCTGTTCCACACTTGAATAAACTAGAGTTTCTTTGGAATCCGAAGAAAGAGACAGAATGTCTTCGTGAAGTAAGACGGCGCCCAGCGAAGCCAGGCGGATTTGGAAATGGATTATTTCTGCTGTTGGGTCAGATTCTATATTTTTTACTGGAAGAAATGAATGCTTAAAAAGGCGGACGAAAAGAATTGGAAATTTTAATACGTCTCTTGCGAGTGTAGGATGATTGTTGATCACTTAAACCACTGGCAGTCGTGTTGGAAACAAAACTGGAATCCATACTGCTGCTGTAACCCGACATCGAACTGTCTACCATCGCACCCGATGCATTCTTCATTGGTAGGAAAATTTCATCATCGCTTTCTTCTAATAAATCATAAAAAAATCATAATAAATCATAAAAAATAAATAAATCTAGTGTACAAAAAACTCAGATGCACAAAATGTTAGTTTACGAACTACACAAATTTGTATGTGACAAATAGGTACATAGGTTCTCCAAGAAAAAACCTAAAAAAGTACACTTAATTAAAAATGCTAAATTTGCTTTCTGAGTCGTCCACGAAGTCGTCGGAAGTTTTACCGTCTTCTTCAGAAATTCCGCTCACTCTTATTACTTTCATTCACCCACTTCATTTCTCAATAAAATTCCAAAAATATTCAAAATTAGTAATTCAAATTGGCATGGCAATTTATTTTGGTTCCTATCTAATAAAAGTGATGTTAGTCGCGGAGAATGCGCAATAGACAAGTACCGTTTCGATCTAGCGAGGTCAGATTTTTCGTTTCCGTCTCTATTTAATACGTACGGGAGCCGATCGCCAATAGTGCCTACGTTTCAACTATCACAGGTAGGTATCATGTTTGTTGTCGTTGTAAAAGTATACGCCGTCAGAAACAATTCAAAGTTATTGGACGCATGTACTCCGTAAGCCCCAGCCAAATTGAACTATTTCATTTTCGATTATTATTACTTCATATTAAAGGAGCAAACAGATTTGAAGATCTGAAAACAGTAAACGGAGAAATACAGGAATCTTATGTAGCAGCGTGTTTAAAATTAGGTCTTATTTAAGATCATCACGAGTGGAAAAGAGCCATGAATGAAGCTGAAATTTGGATGATGCCCAGACAGCTGAGATATTTATTCATTCGTATTTTAATGCATTGCCGACCAATTTATCAGGAAGAATTGTGGGAAGAATTTAAAGAAGCAATGGCACAAGATTATGAAAGACGTTACAGCAATACTGAAGGACAAAAAAGCCTATATTCAAATTAGTTCCATGCTTTCTGCGGAAGGTTACAATCTTTTAATGTTTTCTACCATACCACGACATTGAATATGCAAATGAAGAACAAGCAATAGAAATAGGATCACGGCAATATAAACACCTAAATGAAAAGCAGAAAGAAATTCTAGATTTTGGGTAAATGTGATGCTAACATAAATGAATCAATTTCTGAATCTTCATGTTTTTATATAGACAGTCCAGGAGGCTCCTGTAAGCCTTATGTTTATACAACCCTTTACAGCGTACTGAAGAGTAAGAATAAAATTGTTTGTACCATGGCCTTCACGGGCATAGCAGCAACACTACTTCCTCATGGCAGAACAGTTCATAAAACGTTTGGGTTACCTGTTCCTCTGTTTTTAGATTCATCTTCCAACTTTAAGAAAAATTCAAAAGAAGCAGATTATTTAAGGAGTGTAGAAGTTTTTATTTGAGATGAAGCTCCTGTGGCGCCAAGGTATGCTTTAGACATTATAGACAGAACCTTACGAGACTTTATGAATTGTGATGTTCCATTTGGTGGAAAAATTACGGTGCTGCGAGGAGATTTTTGACAATTGTTACCAACAAAAATTCACCAAGTTTTTATTGGATGTTGGAAATGGAGTTTTGAACGATATGAATAGCAATTTAGAATTGCCACAGAGATGTATTTATAATTCGGATATTGTTGAACATATATATGGAGGAATCAATTAGAGAAAAGCGATTCATAGATATGACCTAATCAGCTATTCTGATGTTGAAGACATTAACAAAAAAGTGGTAGAACTGTTAGATATAAAAACAGAAAAAATATATACAAACTTGGATAGTGTTGAAAATTGTGATAATGGAGATTTAAACGATGCTATTCTTCCTGAATATTTAAGTACTTTAAACCCGCCAAATTTTCCTCCGCATGAATTGAAGTTGAGAGTATATTGTATTGTGATGTTGGTTAGAAATCTCAGCATTAATGAAGGCTTATGTAATGGTACGAGATTGTTAATTTTACAATTGGGAGACAATATCCTACAGTGCAAAATTTTAACAGGCGATAAACATGGAGATATAGTTTTCGTTAACCGTATAACGTTGTACTGTGAAAATGTTTATCCTTTTACTTTTAAAAGACGACAATAATTTCCCATTAAACTAGCGTTTGCAATGATTATTAACAAACCACAAGGCCAAACATTTGATCAAATAGGAATTGATCTCCGAAAAGAAATATTTACTCACGGACAATTATGCGTGGCTTTCTCAAGAGTTCGTTCTTGGGAACGTTTGATAATTTATTTAGGAAATCAAAGAAATAGCCGTATAGTTTAAAACTACGTTTTCAGGGAATTATATCAGATGTAAATTATTCTGTAATCAGGCAATAATGCGTTTCTTTGAAGGCATGATTCGACTAGGGCAGTGAGCGCGCGTAGCGCGTGAGATGACCTAGTGTTATAAATAATAAACTAGTTCAATAATTATTATTGTCAATAAAATCTTATTTTTGTCGGCCCCGTTTGGGGTCTTTGTTAAGATTTATTTGTAAAATGGAATGTACAAAGTTGACAGCAATTATTTGTCAAAAACAATTTTTTTTTAAATAATAAATAATAAAAATTATTTATACAGTAACTGAGCTGGTAAATTACCAATAAATAACCGTGGTTATTTACCGTAAAATACCAAACATTAGTTACCGTGATTTACATGGAAAATTACCGTAAATTACGCAGTAAATTAGGTACGAAGTAAATTCCCATATTTTATAGTTTATATCTTTTACAAATAAAATTTATATTTTGGTGACATCATCTTTCATCTAACATCTAATGCTAAATTACTATATTATTGGTAAATTACGGTAATTTACTGGTAAATTACAGTAATTTACTGGTAAAATACGGTAATTTACCGTAATTTACGCAATATTTATTACGGTAAATTACCAAGGTAATTTACAAAACAAATTTATTACCACAGTAATTAATATCGGTAATTAAAAATCGTAAATTATATCGCCGTAAATTACCAAAAATATAAATTACGGTAATTTAACATCACTGGTAACTATGCATGTGAATATAAAATTTTTAGTACCCTTGATTTTGAAAACATTTGGATTTTTTTAATAAAAAAGAAATATGTATGTCTAATCTAACAATAATAATAAATTATAAGTACATAAGTAGCAGAGAGCAGGATTTATTTTATCATATTACAGTAAATTTGGCTCAAATTTTGTATATCAATTCTGAAGTTTTGTTCCCTTTTTTAACAGACTTCGAAAAAGGAGGTGGTTCTCAATTCGACTGTACTTTTTATTATGTGCGTTACCTCAGAACTTTTTTCTATGTGAACCGATTTTGATGATTCTTTTTTTATTTGAAAGCTGGTGCTTCTCATGTGGTCCCATATAAATTTGATCAAGATCTGACCAGCAGTTTTTGAGTTATCCTTAATAATGCGTATTTAATTGACTTCGACTGCATTGATGATGTTCTCATTGTATATTGAAGTCGGTTTTGTATTTTGTAGGACAAAAATATTATAATATATATAAATCATTTCTAAAAACAGCACAACTTTTAAATTTTTTCTTGTTCTAAAATTTTGGCATCATTAAATTCAAAAGCATGATTGTTGGTTTTTCATATAACTGCTGAATTACTGTTTTTGTATTTGTGTTTGAGTCTGGTTTTTGGATTGACCAATATACGTTATTTCTGTGTGATATTTTTTGTAAGTTGTATTTTACTAATAAGTTATTAACATTGTGTGACATACCTATGGTAATGAAATGTAATTTCTATTTTCTTTTGGTGTTTTAATATCGGTATTATTATTGTAAAATTGGTGGATTCCATTTTTTATAATTTTCACAATGAAATTTTTAGGATATGTAGTTATTTTTATAAATTCCATTTTACAAATAAATCCTGACAAAAGCCCCGGGCAGGGTCGAAACGTCGATTGTTTTATATAAAGTGCTTTTATTAATGCCAGAATTTCACCAAATTAAAATATTACAAATTATACTGGTACAAATTTGACAATTTCTTTATTATCTTGTATAATTGTCAGGACAATTTGAATTATTAATTTTGAATATTTTTGAAATAATATGTAGTTTAGTGACAGAATTGAACAAAACATTATACAGCACTCGTGGAAAAATCGTTTCGCTCACTTATTTACCTTTGCACGAGCGAAATTCTCAATTTCTCTACATGTACTGTAATTATACTATTAAGGCTGGGATTTATCAGTTGTTAGTCTATAAAGTGCTGCCACCTATCGCCCAAAAGTGTTATTAGGATTATGCAAAATATAGTCACAATCTATTATGATTGGTTTCTATCCAGTGATGTTCCCATCAATTTTCTCGAGGGTATACTACCAGTAACTCACTGTGTGATTGGGGGGGGGGGGTGTCAATGACAAGTGCACTTAATTTTTTTATATTTCTCATATAAAAGTGATATAAAAATCGATTAAGCTAAGTAAATATATTGACGAAAATTGTTCAGACACTCTTCCTTATCTGTTTTTGACGTTCTTTGACTTTACCACGAGAAGTTGAATGTGCCGATCGATGGTCTTGCAGCCAAATCTCCACGTATGGCCGCGTATTGAAGTCTGCAACCGGAGGGCCATTAATGAAGATTAACATCAAATCTGACACATTTTCAATATTTAAACGAGTCCTCAAATCGGTTATTGTGAGGTTAATATCGAGGCAGTGAATTGACGCCGCTGTGAAACTATTGGCCAATGCCGGGGCAAATCTTATGGTCCCTACAGACTATGCGTGATTCGCGATTCACAGTTCGTTCAGGTTCGCATAAGTTCGCACGAATCATGAACAATACCCTACACACTATTCACGGAAATTCGTTATTCGTTGTTTGTAAATATTCACAGTTCTTGAAGGTAGTTTATGAAATATAATTTTGATAACTCAGCTGATTCGACTGCCGTTAAATTTAAATAACTTCATACTTAAAACTGAATGAATGGATGACAGTAGTAGTTACTCCATTTTTAATATGAAATGACTACCAGCACATGCATACATGTGATTTATAAAAATCATATCAAACTTTCCTACCAACTCGGTGCACGAACTTACACGAATCAACGAATGCACATGAATGTACGTAAACTGCTGACGAATTGAGATATTCGCTTTGATTCGCGCCCTTTGAGTTCGAGTAAAAACCGCTACCTGTGGTGAACCGCCTCGAACTGCCGCGAATTACGAATTACGAATAAATTTGACGCGCACCGACCATACACACTATGCGTGAACCTCCATGAACGTGAACATGAATCACGAATCACGCATAGTCTGTAGGGACCATTACAAGCAAGTAATGTTGGTGAGTATTGGCCAATGCCAGTAGTCTAATAGTCTCATAGCATCTTTCATATCAGTGTCAACTCACTGCCTCGTGAAAATCCAGCCCGTGGTTATCCAGCCTAAGAATCATGACGTAGATGTAGTGTTGGGGACGCGTGGGATCTGGGCATTACGCGCGCAGGTTTCGTGTGGCGGCGATACACCAAGATCTGTCAACTTAACAGATCTTGGCGATACACGACTTGAGACTTGAAAGTATACGCCGTATGTCTAGAAAATCCTTGGAGTATACGGTGTATATGGAGTATACCCTATGGGAACATCACTGTTTCTATCACAGCTGCAAATTCTTCAGCCGGAACCTCTACAGCTTGGAATTTTCAAGTTTTTTGCATTAGCGGCAACCGAATAAATAACACCTCTATTGTCCTGTCATGGCAGTTACACATGTTTTTACCACAGGCTGATACACGAATGTAACCCAAGAGACTTGACTGCATTGGTACTGTATAAAACTTACCCAAGGCTGCGGACCACCCTTTGAAGTTGATGCCCAAAGGTTGTGAAGCGAATGCTGGATGTAATTGTTCCTGTAACTGCTGCTCTATCCTCTGGTAATCCAAGGGACCCATGGGCTTTTCGACGCACCTCTGTCTCCGAGCAACATTGCTACACTCACATCACATTAGGAATATACACAAAAATTTTCATCATGAGCTTTAGTATTTTTTTACTGACCTTGTATCTTCATTGTCGGGACTGGCGAACCCATTAGCTAACTCAAGCAAGACGTGCACCTGCCTCGGAGACAAAAACAGCAAAAGCGGCATAAGGGTGACCTCGATAGAAACCTTTGGACCAGAGATATTCTCAGACTGTTTCAATATAACACGAATCTGAAAAAAAAACATTTATAGTTACAAAGAATAAACAAAAAAGAACACAAACCTCTTGTTTACTACACAGCTTTCCAAACATAACAAAATGTCGTTCCTCTTCCAAACCATCGCCGCTGCTGGTTTCTTTTCCATCGGAACTATCGACCATGACGGATCGAGCAAAAGTGCGAGCCCTGCTCGGGAATTCAACACTAGAAAACGTCACGCCTTCGAGGACGAAATTTTTCATTGTAGATGAAGAAACCACGTAGGCTTTAGATTGTTCATAGGAGGTTGCTGGAGCTTGTCCCGTGGGTGGGTCTTCTCCTGCTTCATCTGAGTAGTTCATCCTGCATTCAAAGACGGAGAATTCAGGATAAACATCTCCCATCACATAATTACTTACCGTTCGATCTCAATTTTGATTCCCACTCCTGTTAAGCTATCTTGTGGCACATGTTCCACTTGAATTACCGTCTTAAAGAAATTCACCTTCACTCTACTCAAGACTACAGAGAAGGATCGAAAATAATAAAGTTTCACTCGACGATTTTATTTTACCCCGTACCTGAGTCAATAAGTTGCGCAAATTTTTCGATTCCTTCCACAGGATTGACTGAATCTGCGACACTTGCATTTTCCTGATTCAAACATTCTTGAGCCAACTGCATGGAATTTGTCATGGAACTCCACATCGACTCGAAAACCGAAGTTGCTAAATGAATAAATGGACATGAGGGCAGAATCTCAATGCTTTATTTAGTTTCGCTGTATAGAAATACATAATGTGCATTTCTGAGGGCAATGTGGCAAGCATTACTCCTCAAGCTGCTTATTACTTCTCCAGGTACACAATTCCTTGGGCTGAGTTCGCCCAGAGGAAAGAAAAGTCTTTCAATGTATTTACTTTACCTGGGTCATTTCTCTGTTTTGGTTGTAAGGTAAGTTTAAGTCCATGGACCTCCACAATACTGGAATCGTTCAACAACGTAGTCCATGGTACGTAAAGAGACAGCTTATCCAAATATCCATCGACAAACTCAAAAGGCCAGTTCTGTTTCTCCCCAAGTTCATTCAAAGCCTATATTTAAAAAAAATTGGTAAAAACCGCGTTCAAAATAAGTTTTTCACCAAAAAAAAGCTTAAAGAATTCGTAGAGAACGGAAAACGCACATATTTCGTATAGTTTAAAAAAGTAGAGAATAGCATGATCTGCGTTAAATTTTGCATCATAACGAAAAACAAATTAAAATTCTGCATTAATATGCATGTATCAAAGCTGAACAATTCAACAAACTCCTATTTACCTGGACATCGAGTCTGACATTTTCGATAGTCCCAGTTCCATTAAAAAAATCAACAGAAAGTTGATTTAACGTTAACTTTTCTTCTATAAATTGTCCTAGGTACCGTGTTACGAGATATTTACAAACCCTTTCGGGCACGTGGGGAATAAACCAAGGCATCGTTAAGCCCCAATTTTTTCTGTAAATTCTTCCATGTATAAACTACTCTTTGTTTATTTGCTTCGCCACAAGCGTGTTGGTGCAGTGCAAAATACTTTTGACAGCTTAACAGATGATGGGGGGACATTTCCGTCCATGCGCGGGGGCGCGAATCGCACACGTGTTTGCGACTGTACACTACAAGTTGAAATTAGCGAATATGTTTGCACTCAACATCTTAAGTAAAGATTCGAGAAATATACAAGGTGTTACAAATTAGTAGGTCAAGCCGTTAACCACAGATTATCTGGCCGAAATTAATGGAACTTTCCTCATGCCATTTTTCATTTAGGTTTCTTTCTTTCAAGATACAGGGTGTTAAAGTTAAAATTTAAAAAACGATTTTTAATAATAACTCCTTTGTTTTTTGGGATATTTAGTTGAAATTTTGTACAACATTTTTTCATATACCGGCACAATGTTTGTGTAATTTTGATCAAAAAAATCGGTGCGCGAACGGAGGAAACGGGGGGTAGTAATACCCATTGACCCCCAACTTTTCCCTGCGCACGTCTATGGTTAAATGGTATTCTTTTTTATAAGAAGCGTTTATTTCTTTAACTTTTTTCACTCTTGTAAAATTTTTATTTAGGACTTGGTTTACGAGATATTGCAATCCATTTGACTATGTGTTGTTGATCCACTCGCTGTTTAAATCTTCCAATTTTTCTTAGGTGATGAACTCGGCTCGAGAAAAATGTTCTTGGATGGATATGTTTCTGCATAACGTCTAATTTTCAGAAAAATGCCCTTGGATGGCATCGATTCCGACATGTTCCTGCATAACGTCTAACAGCCAAATTAGCATTGGAAAGAAAGACAGGTAGGCGTTAAGTTGTCAAAATAATTATTAATAAAAGAGGTACCATCCAAGGGCATTTTTCTGAAGATTAGACGTTATGCAGGAACATATTCATCCAAGAACATTTTTCTCGAGCTTAGTTCGTCACCTACGAAAAATTGGAAGATTTAAACAGCGAGCGGATCAACAACACATAGTCAAATGACTTGCAATATCTCGTAAACCAAGCCCTAAATCAAAATTTTACAAGAGTGGAAAAATTTAAAGAAATGAACGCTTGTTATAAAAAATAATACCTTTGAACCATAGACGTGCGCAGGGAAAAGTTGGGGGGTCAATGGGTATTACGACCCCCCCTTTCCTCCGTTCGCCCATGAATATATTTGATCAAAATTACACGAACATTGTGCCGGTATATGAAAAAACGTTGCACAAAATTTCAACTGAATATCGTAAAAAACAGAGGAGTTATTAATAAAAATAGTCTTTTAAATTTTAACTTTAACACCCTGTATCTTGAAAGAAAGAAGCCTAAATGAAAAATGGCATAAGGAAAGTCCCATTATTTTCGGCCAGATAATCTATGGTTAACGGCTTGACCTACTAATTTGTAACACCTTGTATAATATATGTAAAAGGAATGGGCTTAGGAACGGATATTCTTGCAGAAAATCGAAGTGTAAAAAAGCAGCACAAGTTTACAATAACGGAAACGGAAATGCGCAAAACTGGCTCAAAATTATTATAGTTCATAACATCTCCTGGTTCAACCATGTAAAATAATTTAAAATTTTGAGTTTTGGCAAAATAATAAGGTGTTTCTTGATCCAGTAACTTTCATGTTTCAGTTTATTTATTTAAAATGTGTAAATGATTTCTTAACTGTAAGAGGGTCGCGGTTGCAATGTGTATATTACGAAGGCGTAGAGAGGACATGCCATCCAAAACTTTTTTTTATCCTATTTACACATTCGCTGTAAATATTTACATTTTCGCTGTAAATATTTAAACTTTCTCTGTAAACATTCACACTTTCCCTGTAAATATTTACACTTTCGCTGTAAATATTTACCCTTTCTCTATAAATATTCACACTTTCGCTGTAAATATTCACACTTTCGCTGTAAATATTTACACTTTCCCTGTAAATATTTACACTTTCGCTGTAAATATTTACACTTTCTCTGTAAATATTTACACTTTCGCTTTAAATATATACACTTTCGCCTTTATAGATCATTTTAGAATGTCGTCACACAATTGACAGCTAGAGGGCAAACATTTGTTTGTTTAAAGCTTAGAGGTGGGAAGAAGGGGAGGAATAACAAAGCAGATGTTTGTGTTAGAATTTGGCACCAAAAAAGGGGTGTAACTTAAACTCCTTAGGTCCGGTTTTTCAAAGAAACCTACACCGGATTAAGTCTGACACCGGCTTCGTTGCTATGATACTGGCTTTCTGATTGGTTGTATCATAGCAACGAAGCCGGTGTCAGACTTAAGCCGGTGTTGGTTTCTTTGAAAAACCGGGTCATAGTCTCTTTACGCCGAGAAATGAACGAAGATTCTTAAAATGATATGACTAATTGCACTATTGCAAACGTTGCTTTCGTTATTTTGAGTTAAATTACATGAACTCTAAACAGTAACCTGGTTTCGCCACTTTGCTTGGCACCAAATCTGTTCAAATTTTGGTAACACACGTGCATAGCAAAGATCGTGCGTTATGTATCCACACTCTGCCCCCCAACACAAAATGGCGGCCTGTCAAAATAAGGCATTCTATTAAATTTTACCAGGTTACATTTTTTGACGAGTGATAATTTTAGTTTCCCTGATTTTCAGCTTGGTTTAGTATACTAAACCAGTACAGCCAATGACAGCTGGTCTATCTAGTCAACACCCCTCTGTCTTAAAATTTTCCTTCCTTTTTCAAGTGATGCTTCTATAATCTATATTATGCGGTTGCTTATTCTCTGGTACGGCTCTGTATTATGTTTGATACCATGACAACGCTTTCCTTGTTGTCATTTTAGTTGTCAGGTGTAATAGAAACTTGACTTGTTTACAAATTTTTAAATTTACATTATTCTTTATTGAAAATGGCAGGATTAAAAAGTATAATGCGTAAATCTACGACAATAAAAGAAAAAGGCCCTGATGTTGAAGAATTTATACCCGACGAGGAGGGCGCGGAGGAAGAGGAAGAAGAGGAGGAAGAAGAGCCTTTCATATCAGTTTTCGAGATTCTGGATGCTCCTCGGGATTTACCCGAACCGATAGATTTAACCACAGAACACTTAAAACAAATTGCAACAGAACTGGGATTGATTACGTTGTGTTGGCCTGAAATTCAAGACGTGGAATTCGAAGGAAGGACGCAATTTCCTGAGAGCTACTTGAAGAACAGTGATAAAGAAATACTTCTTTTGTTGTACGCGGAAAATTTTCGCCGCCAGTTTCATCACAGATTTCCAAATCGAAAACAATTATTTCTAGCCAGCGATAACGAATGCGAAGTGCAGGTAATCATTTAACTGATAATGTAGGCAACTAGACACAGCGTGCTGCAGTACAAAATGCGGCAATGCAGGCGATAAAACGCGGATTATTATCATAAAGTTCTCAGCCCGAAGACTGATCGGACGCGTACCTCTACCTGCATCCTTTTCTATCCTCAGCTGACCTACGCATTTCGCTAAAAGTAGAACATCCTACATTCCCAACTAGTTGAGAGCAGTAGTCTAATCTGGGCCTACGCCTACCTCTTTTTATTCCTATGTCTGATGACTAGTTTGTCGCGAACTATTCCTACGTGCGTCCAAAGAACATATAATATAATATTATATGTTCTTTGGTGGGAAGGTGTCCCATTTCCTATTCCTTATTGTCTTCCATACCTGTCACTTTTCCCCAACTCTTTCTAATAGGTACCTACCTCCTTATTGCTAACCACGGTATCTTCATCATGCGTCTGTAGCACCACCATTCAAACGCTTCTACTCTAATTTTTCTGACTAATTGTCGGCAATGTTTTTAATACACACAGTAGTTGGATCAAGAACTTTAACGTAAATTCATTATGAATTCTGAATAAGTTAACCCCACACGCCAAGATTAATCTTAAACTCCTGAAGATGCTGACGTTGTGAGCGAAACACGTGTCGAGTTTAATTACTGTGTCACTGTCTTTTGGCAATGTTTTGCAGAAAATGGTATGTACTACAATTCGACCTACGACATTGCCATATCAAGAAATAGAAACATGGCAAGATTGCGCCAGTTTTGTAGGCGACCAGCTTCTCTACGAGCCCATGGAAATCCCTACACTGATCGTAAGTTTTTATTCTTGTATTTTTTGCTACTTAATAGACGTGGATATTGGGAAATCCGACGACATTTTTTATTTTACAATTTGAAAAAATCCGCACTTTTTTTATTTGATTAAATAGCTCTGTGGTTATTTTCCTCTGTCCATCTGCTCCACATGTCTTTGCATCAATTCCATGGCAGTTTTCTGCGGCTAAAATAAGGTTTATAAATCTGTTTCAAAAGGAAAAATTGTCTTGATCCTGCAAAACGCGGAAATTTAGGGATCATGTAGAGCAATATGTCCCATGGCCATGGAGCTTTACGCCATATATGGCCATATTGCTCTGCAATGACAGCTCATGGGCAACTGAAAATGCTGGCACATTAGAGCGATCAAAACCATTACGTTACTAAGGGTTCAAGATACTACTACATAATAAGTAAATAAAATGTAAATGTAATGTAATAAATATTGCATGAAACCCTTAAAAATAGATAGTTTAGTGCTCTAATGACCTCCATAATAAATTATAATAATATTTTTTACAAACGTCGTACGGCCAAAGAATTTTTTATTCGGTAATGAGCAGTTTTAGGGTCTTAGCAAGGCAAGGTGGTTTCAGTAAATTTGTATAAAATTTCAGCCTAGGGCCACTTTTCTAGGAAAATTTCATGTTACATACTTATACTATGATCAAGTCGCAATCTGTCGTACTGCTGTAGAGAACGGGCGTAGTTCTTCTACTTGATAATAGATAGGACACCACTCATTTGGGACAGCACAAGAACCACGAACATTATTTTATCCAAAGAATGTTAAAGAAAAACGTTTTTCGAATAAATGAATGAGAGCGATAATTTTATAAATCCCTTTTCCCTTTCCATGAAAAAAATCCGTAGAACTAGGGAAAAATTCCCTGGTATGGCATCACTGCATGGTGGTAGAAGGGTCACATACAAACTTTGCTTTGCATTTTCCACAAAAAGGTAGAAATTTCGACAAAAATGTGGAAATTTCGACAAAAAGTGGAAATTTTCACAAAAAAGTAGAAATTTCGACAAAAAGGTGGAAATTTCGCCAAAAATTAGAAATTTCGACAAAAATGTGGAAATTTCGACAAGTGTGGAAGTTAGTCTTGTTTACAGTGATTTTTGTACAAAATCTCAAAGTGATACAAGTTTCGGTTTGGCATTTACGAATTCTTCCTGAATTTCAAGGGTTGGATTCAACCCCTTATCCCCTGAATCTCGGGTTCATATTTTTTTCTTTAATTAGTTTTGCTTATTACGATTTTTCTGCAAATAAATAATAATCATTGTCCCAAATTGCATTCAAAAAGAGGTTCATGTTCAAAGAAATTGTTTTCCTGCCATTTTATAATAATAATAATAATTTTATAATAATAACCTTATGCATGGAGTACGGCATTGTACGGGGGCGAAACTTGGATGATAGGAGAAGCGGATAGGAAAAAATTGGAAGCGTTTGAAATGTGGTACTACAGACGCATGATGAAGATGCCGTGGATAGATAAAGTTCGCAACAGAGAGGTATTAGAAAGAGTTGGAGAAAAGCGAAATTTATGGAAGACAGAAAAGAATAGGAGAGATATAATGGCAGGACACCTTCTGAGGCACGAAGGCTTAGTTCGCGATATACTAGAGTCAGGGATAGGAATAAAAAGAGGTATGGGTAGACCCAGAATAGACTACTGCTCTCAAATACTTAGGGGTGCAGGATGTTCTACTTTTAGGGAAATGCGTAGGCTAGCTCAGAATAGAAAAGGAAGGAGGTATGCGTCCAACCAGTCTTCGGACTGAAAATTTTATGATGATGATATGATGAATAATAATCTGTATTTTTGGCTATGAGGTGAACGCACTAATAATAATTAAGAAAAAATTAATAGAAAAAGAAATTTACAAATAATGTTCAAATTGTTTTCCATTTTAACGGTTACAAAGTTCGAGGTGTCTCGATAGCGATTCGTGAACACCAACAAATAATGTTTGGGTTGTCTGCTATTCGTGCTGCAAGGTCTTCAACATTTTCTACGGGTGTCTCGTAGATCAATGTTTTCAAATGCCCCCGTAGGAAGAAATCTTTGAGGTTGAGATCAGGAGAGCGTGGAGGCCAGCCCACAGGCCCACTCCGACCAATCCAACGCCCTGGATACAATCCGTCTAGGAAATCGCGAGCTGCGAGTGAAAAATGTTTCTAGTCTCCTGGAACCTTAACGAAACCCAGGAGGACATGAGTTTATTGATAAAAAATGTTCGTTTTTGCCTACTCTATCGTCTCCAAAAAATCTGTACCTATATTGTTTTGAAACACCCTCTGTATTTACTGATGTAAGGGGGTTGAATTCACCCCTTGAGCCGCCAGTTAGAGGAATATTTACGGACTTATTAATGAGGTACAGTTTTTGATCAATATTATTTAATATCTTTCAAAAATTTACATTCGGTACTTATTTGGTCCACTGAAAGATTTCGAATCTCGAATCTGAAGCTGGAGCTAACTTCCACTACGTTCTCTTTTAACCTATTAATGATCGTGTATTCTTGCACACCCATCATTTTATCAAAATTTTCACTTTTCTGTCGAAATTTCCACATTTTAATCGAAATTTCCGCATTTTTGTCGAAATTTATAATTTTTTGTCGAAATTTCCACATTTTTGCCGAAATTTTTACCTTTTTGTGAAAATTTCCACTTTTTTGTCGAAATTTCCACATATTTGTGGAAATTTCCACATTTTTGTCGAAATTTCTACCTTTTTGTGGAAAATGCAAAGCAAAGTTTGTATGTGACCCTTCTACGGCTTCGTGTTGTTGCCCAATTGCCTACTATTTCTCTCATTAATCTTATATTCAGTCAGAAAAAAATTTCACTCCATATAAATCTGCATCAGATAAAATGACCCTGTCGAAAAAATAGGTGTCAGATATACCAAGTATTTCCGTCAAATACGAAAACAAGGCGATACGGTCCTGGCACACCAACTTGGAAACATTCGAATAAATTAAGTACACATAAATTATAAAAATGTTAAAAATTGAGATTCCTCCCCCCAACAGTTGAGGCGTTTTACGTGAAGCACGACGTATAAAATACAAGGGATAAAGAGCGAGCAGTAACGACTAACAACAACCTGTTGAAAACTTTTATTAATATAGAATGAACCTCCCTCTCTTTCTAGAGTTCATTCATAATGTCACTGTACTGAATATTTATGATTCCCTTTTTATTGCCTCTCTAACTATTTAATGGGGAGTTTTATTGGCGAACTTTAAATCGACTTCATTCCGCCGAACCCGAGGTCTTGTGAGGAAAAAAGTGGCTATAACAAGAGGGAAAAATAGGCAGATTGCCGATGTGATGTCTTTGTTGCGTTTTGTAAACAAATATTCCGATGGGGTTCAGGCCTTGAATGGACGACCCAGTGGCGTAGACATAATAATAATTCATCCGAAGAATGGTTGCTTTTCAATCCTGATCGACCTATCCTACGCATTTACCTAAAAGTAGAACATCCTACATCCCCAAGTATTTGTGAACAGTAATGTTCTAACCATGGTATTTTCATAGTACGTCTGTAGCACCACGTTTCAAGCGTCTTTTATACTTTCCTATCCGCTTCTCGTATTGTCCACGTTCCACAACCGTGCGTTTTTAAGAGTCTCGAAAAAATGGTAATATAAAACATGCTATATTTCAAAAATGTAATTATAAAGAGTAAGGACTTTTGAAGCATAAATGGGATGGCCTGTATACGTTTATATCTGAAATAATGATAGGGTGCGCTGCATCATTTAGGCGATTGCTTGAGAACTGGCATCTATTGTGCGAAAAGAAGTTTTGGAGCGTCGAGAGGATCACCGGTCCCAGGCCCATGTCCCCTAAAATAATTCTACCCCTCAACAAATTATTATCTAATATGCTGTGTGCGAAGACCCTTTTCGGGGATATAAGAGGTATTTTAATATAATAAGTGGTCGAGGAATTAGTGGGGGCGTATACCCCAATTTATCGCCGCAGATTCTATATTACAGTACACTTATTTTATTAAAAGGGTGCATTCTGGACAATATGAATTGATTTCATAGTCATTTATTTATTAGTCCTTACCATGGTCCTTACAGAACCGGATTATTCGCATGTTATACGAGGCTAGAAACCGACGACTTTCGAAATTCTACCAGACCTTTCTATTTGCTTCTTCAGGTCTTAAAATATCGCTTCTAATGTCATTGGAACATTTATTAATTCTCACAAATTTTATAAATTGTTTGTATCCATTGCCTGCCGCCCCTTTCATAAGACTTAAAAGTACGCCACTGTTCTACAGAGAGAGAACATGCTTTTGCAAAATCCCATATTTTAGTAGTTTCTTGCTGAGAAACAGACAATGTAGGTATGTGAACCAATTTTCAGTGAAACTATAAAATATATTTCGGAGAATTTATTACAAAACTTTTAGTTGAATCATGTTGCTGGACCCTGTATATTCGAAATATTTTTTGAAAAGCAGTTTGAAAGTGGTGCAGTACCTGTTGAAAGGTCTAGTTGTTCAAGAAAATAATATTGGGGTAACTTTGATCTTCTGATTGTTTCTAGGGTGCAAGCAATCGCAGTCTTCATAGGAACAAATCTACTATGAAATTTAATAGAATTTTCTTTTTTTCGGACAGCCGCCGGGCTTTGGAAAACTAATATTAACTCTAATAAGTTCGGGCCTAATATGAATACGAACAATCGACCTTTTTTCAAGTTACGTCCGGTTTGACAGGAATTGGAATTTTAAAGAAGACACCAGGTATAAAAACTTTCAAAAACAGTGTAGTTTTACACAGAACTGCTAGTAAAATTCAAAAATGCCAACATATACCAGTTGACCTATAGGTGGTGTTGGCGTGACGTTACTACCGGTGACTGACACATGCGTCCGCCATCTTGTAGTACATGCGAAAGCGCGCTAACTTCAGAAAGCACAGTTTTGTGTTGTTTACGATGCCGGTTTTTGCAAAAATCTTTTGAAAATGGGTACCTGTCTGCAGGAAAAGGATGTGATTTTTCCTATTTCTACGATTTGACCAGATTTAAAATAATATCAGTGATTTGCTGTTATCGCGTGCTTGTTGGTTATGCGTACGCTATTACTGTATTAATTTCAGTGGCTATTATTCTATGGGTATATTTATTATTATATAAGAGAAACTTAATTGTTAGTACTTTGAGAGTGAGTGATCTGAAAATTGGATCGTCGCTTAGGTTGGAACTGCTCTTTTAGGAACTGATTTTCATTGTTGCACAGACTAACTTTATCTTTGTTTTCTTTTAAATCGACGACAGCAAGAGTTTTTGGATAATTTTTACAAAAACAGCTATTTCCATGCATTGCACTGTACTACAATATGGCGGGCAAACTACGGTTTCCAGTTTCGCTTATACCACACGCAGTATAAAGAACTATTGTATCAATCTTTTCTGTGGTTCATCTTTTCTCTTAGTATTTTCAAAGCGGAGACAAAGGAAGTTCTGTGTTGGTCTGGCTGCAGCCTTTAATGCGAAAGTGCCAATCATGCGAAAACGACGACGTCACACGGGAACTGTCGGAAGGAATAAGTAAGCAGAACGCGAGAGTAGTATCTCTTGTATGCTGCTCATTTAAACATTCGGCTGGCTAATGGGACTGGCAGCAGCGGAGCCGATACAAAATCCCCCCGGTCCTGGCCGTCGGTAATTTCACACGGAGCCAGGCTCCGGCTGTTTACGTGCAGCGCGGGTAGGTAGTTCGCGAACCCCTGCCGCACCCCCCGTGCGCCCGCTCCCGACGTCCCTAACCGTTGGGGGCCGCGGACCGCGACCTACAGCCCTGCCGATGCCGCCTGTCCACCCCAAACTAGCACAGACCGTTTCAGCCTGATTTACGCAGGGAGAACTGCGAAAACGGCTCCTATTAGGGATGCTGCGTGGCCTTGGACCTTCTCGGCTCTTCCAAATTGCGATGTTGCTAAATCTACTGAGGCTGCATCTTCGGACTTCTCGTTCCTGGACTAATATGCAAGATGCATGCAGCATGTTGGTCGTTTTGAATTCACTATTTTGAAGTTTGTTTTCATAACATTTACAATTTAATTTTGAAAATTACGTCCTCCGTTTTATTGGTAAATTACAGTAAACAGTAAAGTGTGGTACTAGTACTATGTAGTAGTAACGAGCAGAACGGAATAGCCACCATCTCTTGTGTGGAGAGGTGTGCAACGCTGATATCTCCATTTTCGATCTTCTGTGGGAGAAAATGATGACGAACGATGTACTTCGTATGTTGACGGGTGCCCATTTGTTTGAGCAAAGCCAACAGAACTTAAAATTGAAACAGAAAAGCACCCCAGTAATTCTGAACGTCTAAATTTCACCTCTAAAAAGATAAGGCTGAACTGGGCCCATAACCTGATGGATTACAGGCAAATTTTGGTTTTGGAAATTTGAAGTAATAAATAAAAAGCAAGCCAAATCAAAAATACAAAAATATAAAGTAGGTGCAACGTGAACGTGGCAACATTGGCGGTAACCAGTTTCCTTACCATACCAAATTTCATTTAATTCGAGCAATCAGATATCGGTGTAATGAATTTGTTACTTTCTTTTCGAGCACACTGTACACATTTATTTATATCTGTCTTTACGATGAAATTTAAACCCAAGAAAGTTTGGTATGGAAAATGAACGTTGAAGCTCGTACCTTTTCCTCGTGGTGCAAAATTTCTGGAATTGATGGTAAACAGCTGTGTAAATATTGCAATCAAAATTTGGAAAGAAGAAGAACAAGCCTCATATGTTTAATATATTTCAGAAGGATCAAAACGATCTGGAACATCATCGCCTCTTCTTAATTACATATACAGTATACAAAGTAGACAGGGTGTTCATCAAGGAATGGAAGAATCCTATATCTCGAGAATATTTTGATCGATCACCTCTAGATGAAGGTAGCCGCTCTAAAAATTTTCAAATAGCAATACCCCCCCCCCCTTTCGTCATGTCTTGTAAATAAAACAAAGATTTAAATATTTTGCAACATATCTGTGTAAGTCAGTAGCGTAACATAGTTTCGGTAATAAATATGGCGTCCCCACCTCATAGTGACGCCACTGGTGAGAGTACAAAACTCAAAATTTATAAATTAGGTAGTAAATAACTTCAATGAATTGTTATACCCCAAATTTCAAATAAATACCTCTGATAGTTTTCCAGATATTAAAAAAATAACAGTTTTTAAACAAATAATTTCAACACCTTGTATCTCGCTTAGTTACTTAGTTTTTGGACCTACGTTTCTTCCCCTGCTTCATCTAAAATTTATTATGACTAGAACAGATTATAATAATAATTATTATTATGCATTAGTATAGTAGTATAGTAGGGAAGTTAGAGAATTTGAAAATTGAGATGGATAGGTTAGCATTAGACGTAGTAGGTATCAGTGAAGTGCGATGGCCAGAAGCTGGAGACTTCTGGAGCGGAGATTTTAGAGTAATACACACAGGATCTGTAGGAGGAAATTCGGGAGTAGGAATTGTTATGCGGAAAAAAGTAGGACAGAGTGTAGAAAATTTCTTACAGCAAAGTGACAGGGTAGTTATGGTTAGGTTAGATTCGAAACCTGTAAAAACAGTAATAATACAGGTATATATGCCCACTTCTAACTACAGTGATGAGGCCGTAGAGGCAGTTTATAGTGATATTGAATATGTGCTAGATTTTGTGAGAGGGCACGAAAATTTAATAATTACAGGAGATTTCAATGCAGTCGTAGGCACAGGGCGAGAGGGCGGAATAGTTGGCCCCTTTGGATTAGGCAATAGGAACGATAGGGGAGTTAGACTGATAGAGTTCTGCGATAAACATAACTTAACGGTCGCGAACACTCTATTTCACCATCATGTTAGGAGATGCTACACGTGGAAGATGCCAGGAGACTTAGGGAGATATCAAATAGATTACATTCTCGTTAGGCAAAGATTTAGAAATCAAGTTAGGGATTGTAGAAGTTATCCAGGAGCAGATATAGATAGTGATCACAACATAGTCGTTATGAAAGCCAATCTTAAATTTAAGATTTTGAAAAAAAGAAGCGGAAGAAGGTATCTTGACCCAGAGAAACTAAAAGATGATGATATGCGCAATAAGTTCGAGAAAAAGACAAACGAAGCACTAAAGGGCACGGGGGGAAATATTGTTAGGGACATAGAGGCAGAATGGAATTGCATTAAAAATAGTTTAGTTTCCTCAGCTAGGGATATTTTGGGTCATAAACAGAATGAAAGTAGGAAACCCTGGATAACAAAACATATTGTGAGTCTAATAGAGGAAAGGCGAAAATATAAAAATAGGTTAGATGAAACAGGGAAACAAAGATATAAGGCGATCAAGTGGGAAATTATTCGGGAATGTAGGAAAGCGAAAGAGCAATGGATCGATAATAAATGCAAAGAAGTGGAAGATAAATTCGAAGTAGGAAAGACTGATGAAGCATATAAAATAATTAGGAGAAATTTTAGAGAAATTGGATCTAGTACCAAAAACATTAGAAATGAGGCAGGAGATATCCTAATCGGAAGTGGGGAGAAGGCAGATAGGTGGAAAGAATATTTAGGAAACTTATATGCGGGACAGGAAGTGCAAGATATATTAGAAAGCGAAAGCAGTGTAGAGGGGGATAACCTAGGGAGTCCTATAATGAGAGAAGAGTTTGAGATAGCACTAAAAAGTTTAAGGAATAATAAAGCACCAGGTATAGATGGCTTGCAGGCAGAAATCTTAAAGTGCGCAGGTCAAGAGGTAATAGATCGTTTATTTAAACTAGTTAGTCGCATATACCTGACAGGCGAGATTCCAGAAGATTACAAACGGAACATCATAGTAGCTTTGCCAAAAAGAAAAGGCGCGGATAGATGCGAAAATTTTAGAACTATCAGTTTAACTTCCCATGCGTCAAAAATTTTAACTAGAATTGTGCAAAGAAGGATGGAGAAAAAGGCGGAAGAAATATTAGGAGAAGATCAGTTCGGATTTAGACGAAATAGAGGAACGCGCGAGGCCATTCTAGCTTTACGAGTAATTATAGAAAAAACGATAGAAAAGAGAAAGAGCGTCTATATAGGATTTGTAGATTTAGAAAAAGCCTTCGACAACGTAAAATGGGGGAAGATGTTCGAAGTGTTGAGAAAGGTAGGGATGAAATACAGGGACAGAAGAATAATACATAATCTCTACAAAGAGCAAAAGGCAGTTATAGAATGTGAGCAGGAACAAAGGGAAGTAGATATCCGGAAGGGAGTGAGACAGGGATGTGCATTGTCACCTCTAGTTTTCAACTTATATATCGAAGATGCGATTAATATTGTTAAGGAAAGAACAGCCTCAGGGATCAATGTACAGGGCCAAACTATTAACATGCTCAGATTTGCGGATGATATAGCAGTGTTAGCATCTAGCAAAGAAGAATTAGGAGCGGCTTTGAATGAAATGGAAGCAGTTTTGACACAGGGCTTCGGCATGAAAATCAATAAAAAGAAAACTAAAATTTTGGTATGTAGGGGATGTGAAAATAGAACTAAAATGGAAATACAAATTGGAAATGAGAAGATAGAGGAGGTCGCGGATTTCTGCTACTTAGGAAGTAAAATAACTCAAGACGGTAGGAGCACTAAAGATATAAAACAAAGAATGGCGCAGGGCCGAGTTGCGTTTAACAAAAAGAAACAACTGTTATGCTCGAGAACGGTTAATATAGAGACTAGGAAGAGACTCTTAACGTCGTATGTATGGAGTACGGCATTATACGGGTGCGAAACTTGGACAATAGGAGAAGCGGATAGAAAAAGAGTAGAAGCGTTTGAAATGTGGTGCTACAGACGCATGATGAAGATACCGTGGATAGATAAGGTTAGCAATAGGGAAGTATTAGAAAGAGTTGGGGAAAAGCGAAAGGTATGGAAAACAATAAAGAGTAGGAGAGATAGGATGGTAGGACACCTTCTAAGACACGAAGGAATAGTTCGTGACATACTAGAGTCAGAGATAGGAATAAAAAGAGGTAGGCCTAGATTAGACTACTGCTCTCAAATAGTTAGGGATGTAGGATGTTCTACTTTTAGGGAAATGCGTAGGTTAGCTCAGGATAGAAAAGAATGGAGGTACGCGTCCAACCAGTCTTCGGACTGAGAACCTTATGATGATGATAAAATAAAGTCGGCACCTGGGTACTTCCTGAGGATTGATACGTGATATCAGGGTATTAAATGAATACTGTCGAAAATTGATAATATGCGCTGGTTCATTCTTGGTTATTAAAATCATTGGTGTCATTTTTAGGGGCAAGATTGTCGCACCGTAACTTTTTTTTTCTTTTTTGGGCCAAATTTTTATATAAACTTTTTAACTTAATTTGATGAGTACTACACGCTGCAGAAATTTTCGTCATTATTTTTTAACGCCCCGTGTATTCTGTACCTATATTTACTGCACAATCTACTCAGAAACAAAAAGTTTGGTAGTTAGGAAAATAGAAAATAGGTTTATTCCTTTGACATAAAGGTAAGTAAGTATGTACTAGGAAGTAATATACGCGTTTGCCTTTTGGCCCGTAAATTATTACCTGGAAACTAGGTAAGGGTAAGTATAATAAATACTCAAAATTTGTACATACAGGTTATGGGAAAATCATTTTATGACACAGATAGAGTTCTAATTTTTGGAATTCAGTACTTAGTATTTCAGAAGAATGGAAAAGCAAACATTCTTGGTATGCAGGACCCATTGTATTTTGAAAGGGTTGTTTTTACTGAGGTTTATCTATGGCGCTACCGCAAATTCGAGAATCCATAAGAAATACTGTGAAATGTGAAATGCTGTTTTCGAAGAGTTTAAAAAAACACTTGAAACTCTGAAGAAAGTAAAATTCCAAAACTTTCTTCAACAAAAATTGATCTTCTGTAATAAGTCTTATTTAAAAATTTTCGAAACAGTAATAATGATTATGACTTCTTTGTAAGTTAATCCCACACGTCAAAAGACAGTGACACAGTAATTGAACTCGACACGAGTTTCGCTGACAACGTCAGCATCTACAGGAGTCGAAGAATAAAGAATTCATAGTGAATTTACGCCAACGTTCCCAATCCGACCACTGTGTGTAGTAATAATGATCAAATTATTGTGTCAGTGACATTTGAGTTCATTTTTTTGAAATTAGATTCGTCTTCTATTTGCCGATACAAAATTAATATTCGTAATTATTTAGCTTTAAATTTTAACTGATCTCTGCTTTGTTCTATGTACAGTATTTCAGTCTATTTTCGATTAGAACATATTACATACAGTGGGGTCCACGGATGGACTTAACTATACTCGTAAAAACTTTCATTTTCAGTTTTTAGAAAAAAAATCATTCTTCATCATTTATTTTGCTTGTTATATAAACACGATTCACATTGAGAAACTTTAATTTTGTTGCACAGGGTGCGCAAGAAATATAAATATGTGGATGTGCAAAATTACAAATTCTTAAATTAAGCTTTTTTGAAGCAACAGAATGAAAGAGCTTATAAGGAGAAATCGAAAAGTCAAATAAGGTTTTTCCATAGATATTATGGTTACTAAGATACATAAATGTTTCTTTCTTTGAAGCAAAATTTAAGATACCCCAATAAAGGAAATAAAAGTTTTATGAGACAATCAGGATGTTCTACATTAAATTGCTGACTTTCTTATTACTGGAGCTACGATTTCGGTTAAATGGGCAGATTGTCACTAAATCGTAGCGTGATACTTAAAGATTGAATTCTGAGTAAAATCGCTGAGTATTGAATAAGCTGTGCAGCTTTTCTTAAACTGCATTTAAAGGCAATGAAAAATGGACGAGCTGTAGATTCAAAAGTTAGTTTTTAATGTCTTATCAGAGCATTTTTTTGTCATTACATATTTATTTTGTTCTTGGTACGAATATAAACTTTTGCAGATGAAAGTTAGTATACTGCTTTGGTAGAATAAAAACGTTTAGCTTGCTAGATATTTTTGGTAGTTTTATTCTGCCTAAAGTTTTTTCCCGGCAAAGAAATTCGGCGACTCTGAGGAAAAAATTGCGCGTTCTGATTTTTCCCAGTAAAAGGCTGAATTCGTTTTAAAGTTGCAGTTCTACGGCATCAGTTAGTGAATGAAAATCAAATCAAAATTGTTGTATTTGGTGCCAGAGATGCGTCGTTTAAAACATCGGTAGCTCATGCGGAAGGTGACATTTTAGATTAGAACGAAAGAGTGGAAGGGGAGTTCTTCACGTGAGTAACTCATTCTTGTTTACCTGACGATCTGTCGGGGACAAGAGCCGGCAAATCAGCTGTTAGAGCACGTGAGCGTCGAGAAGAGGTAGTTTGCAAATTCCGAGTTTGGCAGCGTAAATGCGACTTCGCGCAAGTGTTCCACCCTCCCTTAAAAGGGGGTGGGAGGGTGTCACGTCAAGCCATCACGCGGGACCCGCGAACCACCCTGCTGCCCTGCGCTCGGTTAGTTCAGTCCCGTCCCTGGTATTGATTTGACTGGACAAAGGCGAAACTGACCAGCAGTTCGCGACTAAGATTTCGGTGGTAGCACAGTGACCAGCGTTAATTGCCGCGCTCCTTCATATTCGTAATAAACAATAACGCGGAAGAAAAAGTTATCAGCGCGCGCCTGCGTAAAAATCTTGTAACTTGTGTGCGGCTCATGACGTGTTGCATTTGTCAAAAGTTACCGCCAGTTTTGTTTGTTTGTTTGTGTGAAGTTTTGACTTGAGTTTTTTCGAACTGCGCACCATAGACGCTTTCTATTGGATCATCTCGTGCCGCATGTAAACATTACCACGTGTTCAGTGCACACTGTACGTTCTGATTAATTTTGCGCTCGTGAATTTGTGAACTTCTATTAACAATGAATACTACGAAAAGTGGAAAACGTTCGGGGTCGGTATCGCTCAAGGAGAAAATAAATGCCATAGATCGCGTCCGAACTGGCGAAAGCAAAGCGTCGGTTGCCCGGTCTATAGGAGTTCCAGAATCCACTCTACGAGGCTGGTGCAAAAACGAAAACAAATTACGTTTGCAGCACGAACAATCTATCAGTTCAGGAACGGATGACTCCTTCATCGGAATGGAGAAGGGAACTAAATTGGAAGAGCCATATGATCTATGCACGAAAGCAACCAATAACAACACCATTCCATCTAAATGTTCTCCAACCTCTGAACTTCCTCGTCGTTCTCCTCCAAACCACATTTCTCCTAGCAATCGTTACTCCCCTTACAAGAAAACAGAACTGCCAATTATACCCAGTTCAGTGCTAAAAAATTCCGATAACAAAACACTCGAAACCATCTTCAATGGGCCTATGACGGAGTTACAGAAGGCGGCGAGGTTCCTTATAATGCAACAGAAAATACTGTCGACTGTCCAAAACAAAGGAGCTCCAGATTTATTGGCAGCCACAAAGAAGCAAGCTCTTCCAGAAAAACAGTCAAATAAGACGCCATCCCCTGTCAATTTGTATCACGATTTTGAATACCAAAAACAACAACTGTTGGCAGCCTGGCAATGTGCTAATATGTCAGCATTTCGCAACCAACAGAATAATGGGGTAAGTCTTGTTCCTACCACAACCACCGCAAGCCTAAATGCTAGTCACTGGTACAATAAAAATCAGTCCAACACTAGTTTAACTGTTCAAATCAATGGATATTCTTCTGCTGCGCCTGCAAGCAGTGCCAGTCCAAGGAATTGGAATACAAATTTTTCTAATGGACCTCTCACTGTTAATACCAATGGATTTTCTCCTGGCCCAAAGAATTTTAATCTTCCTAACGGCCATGTCGAAACCAATGGGTTTTCTCGCAACGCAAGTCCGATGAATACAAATCTTTCTAACGGACATGCTGCTGTTGAAGCAAATGGATTTTCTCCTATCGCGTCTTCAAGCAGCGCCAGCCCAAAAGATTGGAATACGAATTTCCTTAATGGACACCTCACAGTCGAAACCAACGGGTTATCTCCTGTTGCGTCTACAAACAGCGTCAGTCCAAAAACAGATAATTCCAATGGGCATGTTGAAACCTCGTACGCAAAGAATGAAGATAGACCCATTCTTCTTCGCGAACTTACGAAACCAATCAACCTGAGTGACACTGAAAACCATTCAGTGAGAATTAGATATCAGGTCAAAGGTACGTCTCAAAGAAATAAAGGTGCCTTGGATAACATTTTGCAAACTCTCAATAGCAAAAACAACGTGAAGAATGTGCAGCTGAAAGATGCAGTGGAATACGGCGAAAAGTGTCTCCGGTTGTTGGAAACGAACAAACTACCAGCGTCAGTGACATCCCATCATTTGAACCAGTTCAGGACCTTATTGAACAACGTGAAAAGTGAAGTTACAGTGAATAGCGCTGTCGTGCCAAATAAAGAAAAAGACAGAAGAAAACCATCAATAGTACACAGATATGTAAGGTAAATAAATTCAACGTAAAGAATTATATTGTAAAGTTAAAAATTATAATTATGTATATTGTTTATTAACTAAATTTTATATTGATGTGCGGCATCAAGGTGGACTATTTTGTATACCATGTATACACTTTTATTAAGTGCAATCATGTACAACATAAAATGTATTATTTTTGTACAAGAAATATGTCAAAATGCACGTATAGTCATGAATCAATCTGAGATAACATTTAAAACGTTGCAAAGCTGTGTGGTGCCAAATGTGTATTTTTAAAGATCTCTATTGAAAGCTCAATAATATATTGCATTTTAGTGTTTAAGAAAAATTTAGTTCCTACATGAACAATTTTCTCGTAAAATTTTTCGTGTATTTTGCTGATTAAAAAAACAACTCATCGCGAGTTACCAAAAATAATATCGTTTAAGTTCTTAGTTTTTAGTTTAGTTTTTGATTGTTTGTTATTAGTATGTAATAAGTATTTTTAATTGTCAATTAATTTTTTGGTGTTTTTATTTTATATGTGTTTGAAGTTTCAATCTTTTCACTGCTCAATCTACTTACTCAAATAATTTACGTATCTCAATATCCCAAAGATAATATCACTTAAGTTCCTAATTTTTGGATCTCAAGAAATGTTAATCTCTTCGATTTTTTAGCGTAATTTTTATTTGCTGTTAAGCTATGGGTATTTTTTTATTTTAAGATTTTCGCATCCAGAATTAACTGTTTACATTTGCTGGATTACACCCGAGCTCATGAATTTTTTATTTTGTGTACTTTTTCGAAGATTTCGAATTTAGAAAATTTACTGTATATTTTTGCACTTACTGCGATATACTTAAATAAAATTTGTGAGCAAATTTGAAGACTTTTAATTTCGTAACCTTCCCCACAAATATGTACTTTCAGTAACAATAAGTAAGATATTGATTATGTATAATATACCAGGGTAAGTACAGTATCTTCTATTTTGAAAATTATTATTATTAAATTGGTCTTTCTGTTTCACCATTTCAAGATCAACAAATAAGAAATTTCACGTCATCATCATAAAGTTCTCAGTCCGAAGACTGGTTGGACGCGTACCTCCAACTTTTCCTATCTTGAGATAACCTACGCATTTCCTTAAAAGTGGAACATCCAACATCCCCAACTACCTATTTTTTTGAAATATTTGCAACAAACAGTTGAAAATTTTAATGAAAGAGTAAGAATTACATAAAGGCTCAATTAAAGAATACACAAAATAACATTAAAAACAACACATATAACAAGAAGTAGAAAGTTAAATAAAATTTTGTATACATATTAATTTAAGATCGACCTGAAAATAATTTTACGTGAAAGAGCATTAAAAATATAACATAGTAATGCAGATGTAGAGGAAGAATCTCGCACTACGTATAGATATACATTGCAATAAAAATTATTTACTCGTCCCAAAAATACCTCAAAAATAAATGCGTGCCTACCGATCAAATTTTTTAACTTGCAGGCGAAACTATCGTGAAATGGAATCATTAAAATATCACGTTATCCGTTCAACCCCTTTTAAATGGCAATTTGGGGTGAAAGAGCAACTGGTGGTTACATTTTAAAGCGTTGTATATAGTTAGGGAGCCATAAAAATGCAAATCTCTCCGGCATTCCCATTTACGTTTTTCTTTTGATCTTAAACACATTAAAACGAA
Source organism: Xestobium rufovillosum (assembly GCA_963966045.1). Lineage (NCBI taxonomy): Eukaryota > Metazoa > Arthropoda > Insecta > Coleoptera > Ptinidae > Xestobium > Xestobium rufovillosum. Next base: position 6,863,786 of record OZ014495.1, on the reverse strand, counting down.
TGTTCACATTTCGAGCCTGTAATTAGCTCAGTCCGTTAATTGTATACGGGGTGTCTCGCGCTGTTTTCAAGTCGAACATCTATTCTATGTACAGGATGGGCAAAATTGCTTGTTAGTGTGGGGCAACTCGGTAACTATGGCAGTTATAGAAAAATGGACTGCCCATCCTCGATCTGTTTTTTTCGAGAACTCAGTGCTGAAAACCAAATTTGACTATCACCTTTTGCTTTCAAGTTATAGCTCGAAATTCGATTTTTCGCATTATGGTTACAACATTATACAGGTGGGAAGTCTCTCGGATGCGTATAGATTACACGAAAATAACACCCCAAGTTCATATAAAGTTTTCTCCTACGACCTTCCCCTATCGAGATATTCTCCCTTAAATTGGAGAAATAAAAAACCTTTTTTTTACATAAAATTTTTATTTTTAATTGTATTTCGATAATTTTCTTGGTGACGTACGTAGTGATTGAATGTCGATAAAATAATGCGACCCGTTTTTTGATAGTGGATCAAGAGAGCAAGGGGTGAACTACCCCTTACCTTCTTAACTTCATATTTTTTAAGGGGCTGGATATTTTTAATTTTTAACCGCATTTTTTGTTTCCTCGGACATTTTGCTAATAAAAAGTTACTCTTGTTAGGTTTCGATAAAATGAAGCGTTTTCGAGAAAATTAAACTCAACGAACAAGAGGTACCTTGTTTCTACGATTTTCATTTTCATTTTTTCTGGCTTTCGAAAAACCGAAAGCAATTTTTTAATGTAAATTTTCGCTATCTTTCGCAAACTGTTAAGGTTATTTTTGTACGACGTTTCGTCTGTTGTCTACATCGTCAATTTTTATTTTTTCTTAATACGGATCTGGACAATTTTTAATGAATTTCAAAAGAAATAGCTAATGTGGGGTCAAATCATATTTTTTAAAATCCTAAGAAATCATTTATTGATTTTTCGATTTTTTGATATCTTTGAAAATAATGCCAGAAATAATAAAAACGAAAATCGTAGAAACAGTGTACCTTTTGCTCGTTGAGTTTCATTTTCTCAAAAACGCTTAATTTTATCGAAACCTAACAAGAGTAACTTTTTATTATCAAAATGTCCGGGGAAACAAAAAATGCGGTTAAAAATAAAAAATATCCAGCCCCTTAAAAAATATGAAGTTAAGAAGGGAAGGGATAGTTCACCCCTTGCTTCACTGATGCACTATCAAAAAACCGGCCGCTTTATTTTATCGACATTCAATCACTACGTACGTCACCAAGAAAATTATCGAAATACAATTATAAATAAAAATTTTATGTAAAACAATAATTTTTATTTCTTCAATTTAAGGGAAAATATCTCGGCAGGGGAAGGTCGTAGGAGAAAACTTTGTATGAACTTGGCGTATTATTTACGTATAATATATACGCACCCGAGAGATTTCCCACCTTCACCGGGACGCATATTCATAACTCACGTATCGTATCGCAATCCGAAGTAACATATCCAACGCGCGAGAGGTATGTCAAATGAGTGGGGATGTCTGTCTCGCGTGATGGCGATCTCCTAGCTGTCCTTTTGGACCAGAACCGATTTTTTGGTCAAAAGAACAAAGTGAAATCATCAAAACAAAGAAGAACTACGGCGAGGTGCGAACCGTCAGCGTTGCAGCTTGGGAGGCTGATACACCGACCATTGAGCCACGAATGTATGCTGGCAAGAACGCTTACGAAAATAGTACATATATACTTAAGTAGAAAATACGCCCGTTGCTGTAAATCGACAGTTGGGAATGCAATACTCTACGTTCGATATGAATATGCCACCGGGACACCCTGTATACAGGGTGATTCAGAACGGGCGTGCCAAATTAAAATGGGTGCTAGAGGAACTCCAAATAAGACGAAAAGTTTATATAAAAATATGTTCTAAAGTGACTACTTACAAAGATACAGTGTGTAAAAGTTTTAATATTTTTTTATTATCTTAGTAACTAGGGAAGTTATTGAGTTGAAACTTAAGGAGTCGTTTTCATTTGCCAAGTTCTAATTTTCCAAACATTTTTGCTCTGTTAGACCCATCAGTAGCGTTGCTACGGCGTAGGCCTTTTATTTATTTCTCCAATCCAATGTTACGCCACTGGCGAATGTAGGTGATATTAATGTATTTGAAATCTACGTTCAATTTGGGAAGAAATTGGTATCTTCAAAATTTTTCGTAAAATGCTTAGTTTTTGAATGAAATAGGTTTTTGTGAAATCGTGCACATGCACTGAAATTTTCCATAACGCAATAATGGCTTCACCGATATGCAAGAAAAGTGAAAATTTAGTACTAAAATTTAGTACTAAAATCAGTCTCGCACCTTGCACCCCTCGGCTTCATTCAAAGCAATAACAAATCAGATGCTGCATCGGAAGCATATTTTTACCGTTATTCAGAAAGATGACAGCCTCATAAAAGTATTTTTGAAAGATTAAAAGAAGGACTCGTCAATTAAGGACCGTTTAACAAAACAAGAGAAGGGCCTCGACAAAAAACAAATCTAAACTGAAACAACAAATAACAACTTAAAAATCACTAAAGTAAACTAATAACAATGGGTGAAACTGAAAATTTCAAAGTAAATGTTCAAATTGATAAATTGCACCTCTTCAGAACACTTTGAATATATATGTATATATAAATATGAATTTTATATACATTGTATGAAATTGTCTCCTAATAGTTCGCTGATATTACCTACATATATTATTATTCATCTTGTATAAATTATATATTACATGACTCCAAAAGAAGACGTTCAGTGGGGTCAAATCTGGTGAACGTGGTGGCCACCTTACTGGTCCGTTTGTGCCTATCCAATTGTTCCCAAAATAAGTTCTGAAATAATTCCAGTTTTGTGAGGTGGTGCACCATCGTGTTGGAAAAATATGTTTCTCTTTCATTTAATGGCACGTCGTCTACGAATTCCTAAATTACGCGTTTGGCTTATCATTTGAAAGTAACGTAAGTAAGTCAGATAACCCGCGATGGTAGGAGCTCTAGAGATATAAAACAAGGAATAGCACAGGGCCGAGTTGCATTTAATAAAAAGAAACAACTGTTATGCTCGGCAACGATAAATGTAGAAACTCAGAAAAGGCTCTTAAAAACGTATGTATGGAGTAGTGCATTGTACGGGTGCGAAACTTGGACGATAGGAGAAACGGATAGGAAAAAGTTAGAAGCATTTGAAATGTGGTGCTAAAGACGCATGAGGAAGATTCCATGGATAGATAAGGTTAAGGTTAGCAACAGAGAGGTATTAGAAAGAGTTGGAGAAAAGTGAAATTTATGGGAGACATCAAAGAATAATAGAGATAGGATGGTAGGACACCTTCTGATGCACGAAGGCTTAGTTCGCGACATACTAGAGTTAGAGATAGAAATAATAAAAGTAGGGGTAGGCCCAGATTAGACTACTGCTCTCAAATACTCGTATAGTTAGGGATGTAGGATGTTCAACTTTTGGGGAAATGCGTAGGTTAGCTATGACGATGATGATGATAATAATAATAATAATAATAGTCTTTATTAGATTATGTTCATATTTTGACGAACGCTACGGAAAATGAAAAGAAAATTGAAAAATAGTTTAATCTATTTTTTCAAATAAGCGGGATTCCATTGGTGGCTCACGAAAATGAATCACACTGTATACCTACGTAGTTGTTAACAATCGTCATCAAACTGAAGCACACAATCGCGCATCAGGACAGTTTCCGGACATAAGAAAAACCTCGCCGCCCCATTATTCATTTTACCATTCATTAACTCTGGTCCTTTAGCAGACGCCAGAAACTGAGATAATTTCGCGCTGTTGTCCTCGCAAAAAAATGTTTCCCCGAAATTTATACAGAGCGTGTCGCGCGTAACTCGTGCAAGGGCGACACACAGGCGAATTCCGGTGCTTTTGTTTCGTATTTGCGCCGGTGAGGTGGTCGAGGTTCGCTGTCTCCACTGGGGGGTGATCGTGATAGATTAGTTGCCTTCGTTGCGAACAAATGAAAGGAAATGCGTGACGTCACCTTGATGCTCGTGTGTCCGAATGACCCGCATGCTGAAAAGCATGCATCGATTAGGATACACACAAATTATCTGGACATGTAGAATTTTCATCGGAGCAACTTTGGTTACTGGTTTTTATGCTACTTGACACGAACAAACAATAATGACGAGCATGCATGGTCCAAAATGTCAGAAAAGTGGTTATCAAATTATCAATTATACGTTATACAGTGTGTCTCACTGGTCACTGTCCGAAAAGCCGACCTTGCAGTTTTATTAAGCATTTTAGTTAGAGAAAACGTTATTTGAGAGACCGGTCTTTACTTTCAGTTTTCTCATCACAGAATTTTCAGGCCAAGGACTCCTTATCCTGAACTAACCTACGCTCCCAAAAGTAGAATGCCTAACGTAGTCAGGTCATAAGTTCTCCCCCAGAAATTTATTGTTTACTAACTGGCCCGGCAGACGTTGTCCTGCCTAAAATTACTTTTCGTATTGAACTTTTGATTCATTAACAAAATCGTTTATTCAATGTGAAACATTTTTCTGATTAGGTACGTTTATGTTCAACCAAATATTATGTCGTTCCTATCGTCAGTTATGATCGCGAGTGCATACAAAAAATTATGATTTTGACAGTTTGTCCAAATTTCCCGACTTACGCATATCCATATCATACAAAAATCCCATAGAAAAAAGCACTTTCAGTTTTTCCCGAATTTTCCAATTTTCCGGGCAACTTTTCCAATTTTTCGTTCCCTAATGCCACGTTCGGCCTCTGTTTTGTCGACGTTCCAAATTATTTTGTGCGTAAGCTCCAACTGAGCGCGTCGAACTCGACTGTATCCGTTGTTCCGGAGTCATAATGGATCGCGCTTGAGGCTTGAGAAATTCTTATTCGACTCTTGGCTCCAAACGCTGTCTACGCTCTTCGTCAGTCTCATTGACTCGACGATCATGTAGTTGGCTTGCATTGCGCGTACGCCGACCGATATTTCGACGCCTCACTGGTGGCATTTTTTCCAAAGAAACACCAAATACATGATCACCACCGATAACACACTGACAATTCAATTTTTAGAACTGTCACATTTTTGTTTGTCAAACAGATTTTCGTACAAACATGCCATCCAAATTTTCGACTTTCCCGGTGGATTGTCCAAAATTTTCTTTCATACAAACCTTGTCCTGACAATTACGAACACAACAAAAAAGAAATCAGCCAAACCGGTCGAGCCGTTCTCAAGTGTCAACATTTGTATGAAACTTTTTTATCTCATTTCAAAAATAAAGGCAATATGTATTTTATTTTTCAAGAACGTCGAATTACCCTGCATAAACGTGTCCGTAATTCTATACTGTTAATTTTTTAATATAATTTTCGTTTCTTGGTTCTATTTGTTTTATTTTGTAGCGGCGACAGACTTATGACCTGACTACGTACATTCCTGACTATTTGCGAACATCATCTATGTTTCTAAAGCGTTTGAAGTCGTGTCCCTTACGTAGGTCTTCCCCCAAAGATAATATGAAATCTATATTTTGATCAATCTGATGATCAAAATTTTATATTTTCGTGACGCTTGAATTTTTTGTGTCTCTTGTGTAGCATTTCATCAGAAAACTTTGTTGCGTTTGAATTTTGAGGATTCAGATAAGAGGTACCTACTATGCGTACTTAAATTCCTTGGCATATACGCAAATACGACGCTTGCTGCAACAGCGTGTAGAATGGGGGCATGTGGGTAAACTACTCTAAATTGTAGCATGTGGCGTTCTCTATTTGAGCTCTATTTAAGGGTCATTGGCCCAACCGTTTTCTCGTAATTTAAATTCAAGTGCTAATCCCACGTTCCAGGAGTTCAATCTCTGGGAATTTCAGGAAGCTATATGGGAATTTGGATATATTGTTAAGCACAAAAATTTTCTCTATGGTGGTAAATTTTCATAACTTCTATGCTTACAGTGTTGGCCCATGAAAACATGAATATTGATCGCACTTTGAACAAGTTGTTTTCCTTTTGGAACCTTTGGTGTTGTAAAGTTTACAAACATGTAGGTACATTTGCATGCAGCCGAAGGATTGACGCTAATACCAAACAATTTACGATTTCTTGCAAAGTGTTCCAAGAACAGTCTTAAGCTGTTTGAAGATATGAACCTTTCCCACCCCGCGCTGAAGACTGCGCTTTGAAGGTTATAGTTTAGGGATGGAATTTGCATGCAGACGGATGAAGCTAATACCCCCAGGAATTTACAAGTTCTTGTAAACCGTTCCAAGAAACCACCATCACCAATAGGTTAGTAGCAGACATTCCAGTAATGCCGTCCTTGTTTAGATAGTGTGCGATGCGACCACGAAGGGCACTGACTCCATGGCCATTCTGCTTGTCCTATAATTCTACAAAATCGGCATACCTTTAAACCTTTGCTAGACTGTACCTACTGCGTCACATTTTTAATGTTAAGATATTTTCTTTTGAAGAAGCAGGATCGATTTTTAGAATATGGTGTTGGCAGTGTTGATGGGCAATAATATTTCTTTCCTGATGCCTTAGTAAGAGTCGGTGTCTGCCATTGTTGCAATTTATCATCTTCGCTTGGAAGTTTTGTCGAACACTTATTTTTTTTGTATCTGCAGCCCTTGCACGCCGCGGCGACACGGCCTGCTGGCGGCCTTGGTTCCGGATGGCACATTTTGGGCCGTTAGCGGACTACCTGATCGTCGCCGCGCAATTACACCGTGCTAGCGGGGTGCCTTCAGAATCTTTCCGCACAATGTTCAATGTGCAGGCTGTAGGTACTTGTTTATCTTACCAAGTACAAAGGTTTATGGCTGCGGACGGTGCCCTCCGCGCGAAACGCTGATTGGGATCGGACCGTGACGGCTTCAGCGTTTGGGGTGTTTATAACAGATGTACCCGTATCTGCGATGTATTGTAGATGTCTTTATTTTTTTAAGGGATGAAGAACCTCGAATCTTGTGTTTGCATGAAAGTAGCAAGATGAAACAGTATACAGCTAAGTAAACACTTATCTGTGATTACAGGTTGCGTCACTACTGGGAGTTTACTCCTTACGAACGATTGTTTTAACTTCAATCACTTGATAATAGAGTACACGAGAAAGTCAGTTTTATACCCAAATGTGTATTTATCAGATGGTTTATGTTCGAAAATGTCCAACTACATCAAAATATAAATTGTTTATAAATTCAGTAATTAAGTAACAATCTGCTAAACGTCGATCCCACTGGCAATGAAATAAATACTTTTCCTGGTGTTCCAATAGGCGTTGATTCACATTTCGGCACTAAGCAATATTTGGAGTAGGTATTTAATATTAGGTTTTTCCATATTAAATCAAAAGATTCAACAAATTTAGGAACGAACAAACACTGCAAATGCTGACTTTACAACGCGAACTGTCATATCTACTCTATGCCACTCTATTTTCACTATTTCCATGCTCTATGCAGTCAGACATAAACAGCCGTATACGTACATAATTTCAATTTGGCAGGTACGGTACGCTTGATTTTACTACTCATAAAATTTCCGTACCGCGGGCTATAACTCAAAAACGATTCTTAAGGAGTAAACTCTAAAAAAAACAAATCTAGGTGTTGTGCAGAAGAAATGAAACAACCTGTATAGTCGAAAATAATTTTAAAATGGGGATGCAACTTTTATTTGAATCATTTTTCGATATCTACAACTCCTGTTGAGTTATGGGGGAAATACGCTAGCGTGGGACACGCTGTATAAAGTTTTTTAGGTAGAAACAGACTGGCATTAGATTTGTATGCTAAGTTTGACGTCTATGTGTCTGTGTGTCTGTCTGTGGCATCGTAGCTCTTAAACGAATGAACCGATTTTGATGCGTTTTTTTTTGTTTGAAAGCTGACGTGATCGAGATGGTTCTTAGCTATAAGTTACTAGCTGGTACTCGGCACGTTGCTGCCTCAGAAGAAATAATTGCGGTAAAATCGTTTGAAACTTGATAAACTGCGAATGACATATGCCATTCGACATTTGCTGTCAATTGTCACTTTATACCAAACTTCACAGGATCACCCGCTTGGCTAATCTGAAGATATCCTGAAAATTTCATCAACATCGGTCCAGCCGTTTCGGAGTCTATAACGGACATAGGTAGAAACATTTTTTGTGTTTTATAGATATAGATGAAGATCTGTTCAGGCGTTGTGTCGGGGGTTACTTACAATTTTTAATTTTGTTTATTTAAAGAAGATTGACGAAGCTATTTTTACGAAAATTAAAAAATGGTAATAAAATTTCATAGCAGGCTTGATTTTCAAGAAATGACAGATACTTGAATTCTATGCAAACCATGTAATAAAACACGGTTTGAACTCATCCATTTTTAATTAGCAAACAGAGTGCAAATGCAAATAGGTAAGTGCAGTTCTTAAGGGACCGTGAAAACAGTAAACAGCAGATAAGGGCAATATATTGATTTACAACGCTGTGGACATTACAAAATTGGGCAGTGTTTCGCGTAAACATGACAAACTAAAGTCCAAATATTTTCGCAGGATTATTATCTTAAACTTTGCTCTTTGGACGCTTTTGTTGAAAGAAAGACGGTGCATTTATTTTTAACCAGTCTTGCAATAGAATGAGACAATATTTGTGTACCACGATAAGTGACTTGTTCTCCCATGTCTGTATGGACATTTTCGTTATTCACAATTATCCTGACATGGTAGTGTATTCCATTATATGATATAAGAAAATAGTATATTATACACGAGTTTATAATGAATGCTATTATTACCGAGGATGAAGTTTACAACACGAGCGAGCGAAGCGAGCGAGTTTTGTAATCATCCGAGGTAATAATAGCATCATTATAACGAGTTGTATACTATACTTTGTCCACGACTATCAAAACAGATTCCCAGAAAGAATTTAACTTCATTTCCCTTCTCCAGTGTAAGAAAGATTCATACATATGCCCTCAGGTATAATTTTCTTGGTTTTTTGGGCAATGAATCTAATGAGGCAAGTTCTGCAGCTTCTTTTATTGCTGGTGCTGTTAAAGGAACCTCGTTTTCACTCTCACTACTCATTATATCTTCTTTTTTAGAATATGCATTTCAAATTAAAAGCAAACCATGCTGATTTGACGTTTCAATTTGAACTGACACATCGCGATCGCGGCCTACTAAATAAATGTAAAAAAGGGTCAAAGCGATGTTCCTATTGGTGTAGTGAATAATATTCATTAATCACTGCAGTGATTAATGTATCTAATTATGATTATAAAGAGTATATTATAAGATAATCGTGGACAAAACATATTAGATCTGTGTTCGAGATCTCAGTTTAAAATCACGTATCTTGGTCAATTTTAGAGCTCAAGTACTTATGTATATTTGGACCAGTCATTTTCTCAATTTGGAGCTACAGAAAAATGCGTTATACATAAATGGATAACAATGTACAGGGCCTTCAAAATTTAATGGACAACGAACCAAACTTCAAAGTCCCAAAAGCCATATTTTTCAAATGAATGTAGGTATTCTGTATATTTTTGAAACTATATGCTTCCCTACACCTATGTACATATCTTTGGCGGTTTCCGAATTATTAGTAATAGTAATCATCCAGTAAATAACCGCGAAGAACTAGAGGAGAGGGTAAAAAGATGCTTTAGAGTCTTGGATAATGCTCAGATTTATTTATTATTTATTTTTTAAGAAACATACGGCATCTATTTAAGGACATGACCAAACTTGAAAATTTGGATCACTCGTGGTGGGGTTTACATTCTGTTATTTCTCCTAACCTACTGTCTTATAATTCCAATTTCAAGAAATGTAATAAAAATGTTAGAGATTAAGAGCTTAAAATAGGGTGTAAAATAACCCTTCAAGTAAAGTAAGCATTTGGCAGGTAAGCCAGTCTAGGTACTTCAGCCATAAATTGACCAGCATAATACGAATTCTGCTTTCTCTCTCGTAAAATAAGTGGATAATACCTAAAATAAACAAACTGCGTCTTATACAGGTGTCTAGTAATGAAAGGGTCAGGGTCATACTTCAAATCGTGCTTTCTTGAATCAAAAGAAACTGATCTGAACCAGTTATCTTAGGACAATTCTTCCTCAAAAAGTTACGTGCCTTCGACGAATAATCTCTTATTTTTTTTACTTATTTTATTTTCAAGTTTTTAGTTTTTTTTTGTTTTGTTATTATTTTTCTAAAGTGTACTGTGTTCTACTTGTCAAGCCCTTTCATTTGATACCCATATTGAGGGGATTGAAAAAAGCAATCCGCCATTTTGTGGTGGCGGCCATCTTGGATTTTGAATTTTTCAAGGTGTACTGTATTGTAGTAGTTAAGCCCTTTCATTTGATACCCATATTGAGGGGATTGAAAAAAAGTAATCCGTCATTTTGTGGTGGCGGCCATCTTGTATTTTGAATTTTTCATCATGTATTGTATTCTACTAGTTAAGCAAGCTAAATAAAACCGTTTAAAAAAATCACTTCATTCGTGCTTCATAACTTCTCAACCCCGATGTTTGGAACCGGCGCCTCCGCCAAAATGTAATACAAACCGTCACTGTCGCAGTACTGCAACTGCCGCAGCTTTTTAAAGTTAAATTGCTGACGAGCAAAAAAAATTGAGTTTGCGAAACAGGAAACTTGTAAAAACTACTGCTTACAAGATAATGTTATACACGTACGTTAATGTCAATAACATCATGTACAGAAGAGGTCCTAATATTGACCCTTGGGGTAGGTACTCAATAGTCCATGTTCTGCTGTAATTTCTAGACCTATTACTTTTCGAATTGTTTTCGTTTTTTTGCAAATACCGCTCAAACATTTTCGAATCTACCATATGGTCTCTAATGGAGTATATCCATGCTCACCATAGGTAGAATCAAAACAAAAATCATCTTATCTTCTGCCACCTTCTAAATTCATGCCTGTAAGTTGTTTGGATATTGGGAAATGTGGTTATCCACCTTGACAGCATTCTCTAGGCACCACGGTCAAAAAATTATTGTTGGAATGCATCTGTCCAGCGTAAATGACAAACAAAAGTGGCGGCGGACGTCTTTTTCTGTTTAAAGATGATGCGTAAATTTTGGAGGGCGACAGTTAACCATCTGACCCCGAAAGACATCCGAAAAGGGAGGCAGGGACACTGATCTATGCCCAGATTTATTTTGTTTGAGCTGATTTGTAAAAGTCCTCGATTTCTCTCCGGGGTTCAACATATTTTTCAACACTTGTCTCTGATAAATCTTTTGTGATGGCTTTTTCTCAATCGTCAAAAAGACTACTACAGGGCACTGCGACAGTGCATTTTGCTTCTCGAGGTGTGTGTGCGGTCTTCAATGAAATTTTAGTCCTGTAGAAATAGACATTTAAGAGATGTCAAATGAGAACGCCGATAGAAATTGGTAAATACAGGGGTGGGTTGAAAAATGAATAAATAAATGAATTTTCGAAATTTATTTTTGGAGTTTACTCCTTAAGAATCTATTTTCAGTTATAGCCCGCGGTACGAAAATTTTATGAGGAGTAAAATCAAGCGTTACGTTATCTGTCACATTGAAATTATGTACGTATATATGGATACGGCTGTTTATGTTTATGTCTGACTGCATAGAGCATGGAAATAGTGAAAATAGAGTGGCATAGAGTAGATATGACAGTTGGCGTTGTAAAGTCAGCATTTGCAGTGTTTGTTCGTTCCTAAATTTGTTGAATCTTTTGAGTTAATATGGAAAAACTAATATTAAATACTCCAAATATTGCTTAGTGCCGAAATGTGAATCAACGCCTATTCGAACACCAGGAAAAGTATTTATTTCATTGCCAGTGGGATCGACGTTTAGCAGATTGTCACTTAATTACTGAATTTATAAACAATTTATATTTTGATGTAGTTGGACATTTTCGAACATAAACCATCTGATAAATACACATTTGGGTATAAAACTGACATTTGCGGGTACCTCATTATCAAGTTGAAATAATCGTTCGTTTTTTTTTGAAAACAATAAAGTGATTATGACTTCAGCTGTGATCTAGGGCACTGGAAACATCTCGGGAAGGTCCTGAATGTGGTTTTACCGATTTTGAATAATTAATGGCGTGCGAATGTGTCGGCGGGGTGCGCGACAATTTGACGTATCGGACGTAAACGTAAGCCATCCTATCCGCGTATAAATATTGGATTGCCCTCTCGAGTTCAAGCAGGTATAAAATAATATTGTACTAGGGCAGGGAATCAGTGGAAGGGGTGGCAAAAACCCGACATCGCTCAGACAGATTAAGATAAATGGAACGAATTCTTTGCGTTATGCCAGCCACTGTTCACCCCATTCGTTTTTCTCTTTCTCGGCGCAGGATTCGAGTCCCGGGGTGAGATACCGGTTAATGATGCGATGTCGGAATTTTGGATTGTCGAGATGGGTCGGGCATTAATTAGATTAAACACCTAATTTGTTTGCATCCAGTCTACAGGGTGTTATCTGATTATTCTACTCTAGATCGCAACCCAAAGATATGTCACGGGAAGTTTTCTCGAATAGGGTTGGGAGTTTTTCATTTATCGAAATATGTTATATCGATAATCCATATATCGTCAATATCGATATAGTAATAAATATTTTTTGATATCGCCTAGCCCTAGTTTGGAAGTCTAATGCACTTCCGGTATAACCGGAAGTTGCATTCAGCAGTCCATTAACTAAAAAACCAAAACTAGCCTCTTTGTGCTGATTGCAGTGGTTCTAATCTGCAGTTATGTACCGAGCTGTACTGGTTTCTTTCCTACCTATACCGGGTGATTTAGAACGGGCGTGCCAAATTAATTTTTTTTTATTATCTTAGTAAGTAGAAAAGTATTGAGTTGAAATTTAAGGTGTCGTTTTCATTTGCTAAGTTCTAATTTTCCAAAAAAAATTGCTGTGCTAACCCCATCAGTAGCGTTGCTACGGGGTAGGCCGTTTATTTATTTCCCTAATCCAATGTTACGCCACCGGCGAATGCAGGTGGTATTGATGTATTTGAAATCTACGTTCAATTTGGGAAGAAATTGGTGTCTTCAAAATTTTTCGTAAAATGCTTAGTTTTTGAATGAAATAGCTTTTTGTGAAATCGTGCTCATGCACTGAAATTTTCCATAATGCAATAATGGGTTCACCGATATGCAAGGAAAATGAAAATTGAAAAAAATAGTTTATTAAGAATAACACTAACAAAACTAACAAGAAGAACGAGAAAACACATCAATTATTACATTACGATATTTAAAAAAAATATTAAAACTTTTACACCCTGTATTTTTGTTAGTAGTCACTTTAGAACATACAAGGTGTTCAAGATAAGGATGGCCAGTATGGGGATATTGGAAATGACAAGAGATACGGATTTGGTTAAATGGGAAAAAAGTTGTGTAATTACATTTTTTTCTGACTTTAATATTAAAATTAGAGCGAAACTAAAAAAACCTCTTCGTAGCAACTTGAAATTAAAGATTTCATTGCCAGTTTTTTTATTCTACGTTTCGTCTTCGAGCAACCATCATCAACTTCATTTTTTAAATACGGTCCTGATTTTCTGATGTCAAATTTTATGAGCCCTTTTTATTCTGAATTCAACAATGTACAACACATTATGGTTTAATTACGTTTCGACCCTTTTTTGGCCATCATCAAAGAATTTTTAAGATACGGACCTGTATGTCTTACAGTTTTGTAAAAAATATGTACATACAGTATAAGTTGGGCAATTTTTAAGTGCACCACAAGAGTTTTACGAATCTGTTAGATGATACTAGCGATAAGCACCTACCCTACTCTAAGCATAGCGCATCTTGCAGTTTTGGAAAATCTTGTTCGTTTCTGATATCAGAAGAAAGCCCAACTAACTGTATTTCTCATAATTTTTAGAAAATTAAGAGAAATGCAGGTCCGTATCCTAAAAATTTCTTGATGATGGTCAAAAACGGGTCGAAACGTAATTAAACCATAATATGTGGTACATTGTTGAATTCAGAATAAGAAGGGCTCATAAAATTTGGCATCAGAAAATCAGGACCGTATTTAAAAAAATGAAGTTGATGACGGTTGCTCGAAGACGAAACGTAGAATAAAAAAATTGGCAATGACATCTTTAATTTCATCAAAAGTTGCTAGGAAGAAGTTTTGTTAGTTTCGCTCTAATTTTAATATTAAAGTCAGAAAAAAATATAGTTAAAAATCCATAAATTCAGTTTTTTCAAAATAACTCAAAAACGGAAAATTATATCAAGGATTTCTAGGCGCCATTTTATTGATCCTTTAATTACGCAACTTTTTTCCCATTTAACCAAATCCGTATCTCTTGTCATTTCCAATATTCCCATACTGGCCCTCCTTATCTTGGACACGTTGTATATGTTCATATAAACTTTTCGTCTTATTTGGAGTTCCTCTAGCAATCATTTTAATTTGGCACGCCCGTTCTGAATCACCCTGTATACAATGTGTCCACGGATTGACTTCGGAAAAGGGGAAAAAATTATTTCTCATTATACGGAAAAATTGCATACTTTATAAAAATGCCTGCTTGTTCTGAAACATCCAAATATGACATGATTTTTTAATTTTCGTCTACAGGGTGGACGATAATCTTCAATGTGTAAAAATTAGCAGGCATAAAATATCATTCCAATCAAAAAGTCGTAAAGGAAAAAGTTGTTTAGAATGACGAGGTGAATTCAAAAACGAAGTTTGTAATTTTTTCCAAGCATGCATATTTTGAAGGATCTTGAAAATCTTTCGTATTTTTAAATTAAATTTTTACATTACGGTCAAGTAGGCTTATGCCAATTATACTGAACAATAATAGGAACATTTAACTTTATTTAAAAGGGGGTATAATAATAGAAAAAGAAATTAAATTTATGCAACAAGTTACAAAATAAGCGTGTTTTTTGCACGAGACGTGAAACACATCCAACACGTCCAATATTAACTTTTTTAGGATATTGTCTTCTGCAGTGATAATCCTTTTATTATTGCACGATATGTTGGCATTAATGAAATTTAAGAATACCCTGTTAGATTTGCAAACTTTGTCAAATAGAATATCGACATTCAGTAATTTAATATTAGGTAACCTTGTAAAACAAATAGAGATCCTGTGACCGGGAAGTCATTTAGTACACACAGTGGTTGAATCGAGAACAGTGACAAAGTAATTAAACTCGATACGTGTTTCGCTGACAACGTCATCATCCTTAGGAGTTGAAGATTAACTAATATAATTTTTGACGTACTGTAGACCTGCAAAACTACCTGTATTTGGGGGCCTTCTGTAGATATAGTACAAAAGGGCGAATTAAAAGGCAATAACTTTCAGGATTAATTGCTTTTCCCCAACCGCTTCCCCTTTTCACAGGAGTATATTTATGATGCAGCAGTATGGAAGAGTCAAAGCACGTTGAACGTAGTCGGGAGCTTTTTATTTGTTTTGTAGTTTTACTACAGCGCTTACTACGGTTCATTCATAATCCCCATTCACATATACACAGCACATGGGTTATTGTTCCAACTGCAATAAAGTAGAGCTTTATATTGGCGTGCTGAAGCCGACCCAGTTTTGATATTCCAACTTCCTATTTATGTGTACAGGGTGTTCTATTTTCGTTGTGATTTGGGGGTTTCTCATAAAAGCAGCAGAGATAGAGTCTCGGGGTTCTCGCGAACCTGAGCTACTTTCTTGAGTATAATAGAAAGCTGAAACCAGAATTTGGATATCGATTTTAGTTTTCAAGAACAAAAATAATATAGAATGAAATTTTGCAAGTGCGTAGGAAACCCTATACCGCATATTGTACAATTATTTTGGTGTATACAGGGTATTCACATTTTGCGTAACAAACCAAAGTTATATTTTTTTAAATGGAAACCCCCAATTTTGTTTACATATTCGCGTTCCCCACAAAATTTCATGGAAAACAATATACCACATTATAGGGTTTCAAGCAGGGGATGTTAAGATATTGCCATTTTAGTGCCAATCTGGACCCATCTTTGTGGCACTACTGACGCCTACTTACAGAAGCTGTCAAAGATTTCTTTATGGAACTAGATTCACAGACTATTCTATTTGCAAATTCTGTTAATATCTTTGCTACAGTACTTTGTATTATACAGAGTAGTCAACATACGCATAATTGAATTTTTCTCAAGAATTTCAAATGGAACACCCTGTATATTAATTGCACATTTAATAGCCAGTTTACTAAGCTCTTAATTGATGCAGGCATTGCCAGGTCTGCGGCTGACAGTTTCTACGGAAATTAAAATTGAAATTTAAAAATTTTCAATTTTACTCTTATTTTTTACAATTTTATTCGAATTTCCCCATTTAACTTAAATTCGGACCTGTCCCGTTTTAAATCGATTTAGTTAGGTAATTTTGTTGCGTATTTTGAATTCCTTGTTTTGAAATTTCGAGTTGCTTCAGGACACATAAATGATTAAAAGTAGATACAAATTATTAATAAGCTAAATATGACTTTGTAGAGGAAATGTAATTTAAACGAAAAGCTGGACGGAGAACAAATTTATAATGTAAATAATGTTTATTAACAGTGCCACTTTTATGGAAAGTAATTCGAAAACATTGCTTTCCCGAGATAACTGTTTTATTCACACTTTTTATAGAAAAATCATATTTTATAGTCAAAATGCAAATCGCGTTGAAAACAAAACAGCTCCACCTCGCATCTGTCATAGTTTGAAAAATTATAAGAAAATGCAAGAGCAACTTGACAACAACAACATTTAAGATAATGCAAAATAATGAACACTGTTTTTCAAAATATTTTGCGCTGCCTATACAATGAAGCAAAAAGAGATAACAAAAGGGAACATAGAAATTTTATCATTTGTACGTGTTCGTCCTTTTTTGTTCGCATCTCGTGAGACAGGAAATAAGACTCCCCAAAACCCGCGTAAAGCGAAGTTCTAAATATTCCACCCCTTTCGCCCTCATCGAACATCGCCGTGCGTAGGTAATTCCATTATCAACCGCATGTCTTCGCGAATACTGTAAAAAGTCCTCTCGCCCTCCGAGTAAAAGCGGATGGTTTGCTGGCGTCCGCGATACGGCGTACGGCCTCGAGAAGATAACGACGGAGATAGCAAGAGCCTACATTTGGCTCGAAGGGCCGGGGTGTCCAAATGAGCATTACGTGCTGCTGGGCATTGACAGCGTGTAAAAGGAAACCGTGTATCCTGTGCCGGGGTCGGGGGATGCATTTCAAATAAGGCATGTCACGCACACAACGGACACGGTCGACTGATGCTGCATGGACCTGGGAATGTACAGTCTGCCGGACCACTGTTCCATTTTCGCGAAATATTGTCACAATCACAACAAAATAAAGCCTACTCTTACAGATGTACAAAATCATTAGGTTATTGAGTTTGTCCACGACTATCTTATAATATACTCTTTATACTTGTGTTTCTTCAATCATAATTAGATACATTAATCACTGCAGTGATAAATGAATATTATTCACTACACCAATAGGAACATCGCTTTGACCCTTTTTTACATTTATTTAGTAGGCCGCGATCGCGATGTGTCAGTTCAAATTGAAACGTCAAATCAGCATGGTTTGCTTTTAATTTGAAATGCATATTCTAAAAAAGAAGATATAATGAGTAGTGAGAGTGAAAATGAGGTTTCTTTAAAAGCACCAGCAATAAAAGAAGCTGCAGAACTTGCCTCATTAGATTCATTGCCCAAAAACCAAGAAAATTATACCTGGAGAAGGGAAATGAAGGTAAATTCTTTCTGGGAATCTGTTTTGATAGTCATGGACAAAGTATAGTATACAACTCGTTATATTGATGCTATTATTCATTATAAACTCGTGTGTAATATACTATTATTTGTTAGTTGTACAATATTGGACGTTGCCCAAAGCAACTTGTAGAAACTGCGCCCTCCTAGAATATAGCTAAATATGGAATCAGGCACAAACAGCTCTGTGATATTGTTTTTGCTACCACTTATTGCGCGGATGGGCTAAACGGGGATTTCTTCGAAAAAAACTGCCGAACAGACAGGTAGAATTCTATTGTAAGATGTGAGAACTCGCTGTACGTGAGATACCTGGATAATGAAACTACATATAACGGCGCAACCGGAAAATCTATTTAGACTTTCAGATGTTCAGCGCGCGGACCCTACATAAATCTATTCTTCCGAACACGGCGATGGCAAAAGAAGGCATCAGACCGCTACGGAGAACGTACAGAACCAGCATCTGCGAATTACTTTGTCACACATCGCGTGTAGGTAGATAAGCCCGAACGGGTAGCACGTGAAGCTCGAAATCACCCACGGGTGGTTTGAGCAGAGGGTCGCTCCCGAGCAGGGCCGGAGTAAGGCTTATTCTGATTTAATTCGGACAAGAACTTATTCTTCTTCGCAGTTATTTGTTAGATAAAAATGCGGATCTTCAAATATTTTGGATCAAACATATCGTTGGGCCACAGTAGGTATAGGTCCATTTGTACCCAACCATCTATCCGGAAAATTGTTTTCTAAATAATTTCTAACTATTGCAGAATTGTGTGCAGGGGCACCGTCTTGTTGTAAATATACCCTGTTTATGTTTATTAACGGAACATTTTCCACTGTCGCCTTTGCTTCAATATTCAATAAATTAATGTATCTCAATCCCGTTAAGTTTCCATCAAAAATTTGGTATGCTAGTTGACCACCCAAAATAGAACACGAAACGTTAAATCCAAAACGTCCTTGCCTCTGACGTTCAAAAGTTTGGTGCTGATTTGTATCAGACCAGTGACGCACATTATGCCTGTTAAATAATCCTACGCTGCTTATGTGAGTTTCATATGTCCAAATGACAGACCTCCCAAATTCTGGATTTTCTTGAATTTTACTTGAGTACCACCTACAAAAATTAAGCCTTCTTTCTTGATCTCCCGGGAAGAGATGGTGAATAATTTGAATTTTATATGGCCTATATTTGCCTTTTTTAAATATTTTTTGAACTTTTTGTTTTGGAAACACCAACTTGTGATTCGATTTCGCGACAAGAAGTTTTTGGTGCCGCCTCAACCAACGATCAAACATTTATTTCTTCCTCTTCCCTATTTTCTTTATTAAAAATTTTGTTTCTAGGTTTATTGAATGACCCATAGTGAATATTAAATTTGATTTTAATCTTGAAAACATTATTTTGCTTGGTTGTCTTCTTTCTGGGTATCTAAATTTAATAAATCCATGGATAGGTATTATACTGGAAATGGTATCTAGGAATTTTTTGTGTACCTGTTGAGATATAGATACATTGATTCATTTACATTCTCACGACTTTCATTGAAAACAGCAATAATGCCAAAGCCTGGAAAGCTTCAGTTTTATACTTTTATGAGAAGTATACCAAAAGAACATTTTCCTTCACCTTCTAAAGTGTTTGCATCATTTGAGGAAAAATATCATTCGAGAATTTCTCTAGCAACTTCAAAGAAGTTTAAAAAGGCCGACAATCAACTTTGAGGAGATAGTTTTTAAATTAATATCGAAGCGACAGAAAGTGAGAATACGAGGGTTGCACAATTGTACGAGGTTAGTACAATTTGAGTTACGATTGTTTGTTATTGGTTCGTGATTGTTAAATTGTTACAAATCTTGAAAATAAATAAAAATTCGAAAATTGTGAAAATATACTATTTTTGGTCTAACTTAATATCTCTGATTTTCAACATTTCAACTCGTACATTTACGTTCTTGCTAGCGAAAACAAAGTGCTGACAGTCAGAATATAATCTGGCACTGCAGCATTCGTGGCATTTCCGGTCTCCTGAGTGCGGTTCTGATCCTCATCGTGTACTGTGACAGCTGCGGGTACCTATATCGCACGGAGGGATACGCGGTCCGCGACCCGCCGATTGCCGCGAGCGCCGACGGCCATTGTACTTTACCTCTCCCGCTGTACCAGCGTTCGCCCTCAGGGCCGGCCTGATTTCCGTATCAACTAAATGGGATTTTTCTGTTGAAACATTGGACGTTCCAAAACCCATTTACCTAGCAAGATGATTATGCGTGTACCATAATAATAACAATAAAATAATAACAAACTGAGGAAATAACTGAAATAATATTTGATAAGGGAAAAAACGCAAAAGTCTTCTTAAGAGAAAAATTGCGTGGAAGTACTCAAATTTTGATCCTCTTAATTTTGTTATTTGGTTATATATTGTGCGTTTTTGGGTTTCTACCTGTTTTCGTGCCGATTCGAGCGTCAAGAATTTACTGGGTAATTAAATAGTGCCAATTCGTGCGTTGCACAACGATATCCTTTACTTTGAACATGTTGCACCTGTTGCAATAAAGGCATATAAAACGTACTGCTTTGTTTTATAGTTGCCCGTCACTGAATACGGCAAAAAAGTGGTTCCACTGCCCACTATTTCCGGTCTGTGGGCAAGCTTAGCGAGCGAAGCGAGCTGAGAGTTTAAGTCTCCCCCCCCAAACAAAAACATTAACATTTGAAAACAATAGGAGAGAAATCAACATACACTTCCGCATTGAAGTCTATAGTTATTAATAGCGTTGTGTTGCAAAGATAAACTCGAATTAGTGGCTTACTGCACGAAACGGCACTCAAACCAGGTGGAAGTTTGGGACGACGTACGAAACGGGAACGCACGAAATGGGACTAAATCAAAAAATAAGCTCTTCATCTGCATATTGTATGTACATCCTAATTTTTAGGCCAATTAAAGCCATCATCCAGGGTCTCGTGCAGGAATTTCGATTTGGTTTTAGTTTCATTCTGAATTTCAACGACTGCCGATGTAGATACCATTTCTCTTCTTAATAAACTGAGTAATCGGTTTCTTCAGTTTTTTTTTCTCGTGTAGCTTAGGACAAATTGCAAAATGAGATAAGTGATGTATCCGCATTGTTCAAAACCTGTTTACGAGGGGAACTGTAACCTGCAACTTACAACAGAGCGTATGGCCCTGGAGCGTTTAAATATTATTAAGAAGCCCTTAAAAGCGCCACAAACCGAACAAACTAAGCATCCTGTAAACATAAAACTGGCCCTGCAAAGTGTCAGCCGGATGATTTAGATGTGTGTGTGGAGCGGTCGCTAATCCTGGTGCCGTCTCTGGGTCGCGGCTGGCGACGGTCGTCCTAGGGTCGCGGTGGAGAGCAGATGCCGCGAGGCGACCCCGCGAGGAGGCATCATCATCCCTTTCCCTCGCCCCGATGGGACCAAGCCGCCCCGCATCCGTCACGCACACACGGGGCGCCAACTTGCCATCAGATGCAAGCAAGGACGGCCGACCCACCACCGCCAGCCACCCCGTACACGCGAAAACCGTTAGGCGCGCAGTTATCGGCACAAATTTCGTCTCTATCGTCCCCGTGCGTGCATGATTCACCCCGTTATAAATTGTACGCGGTGTCCGAGTACGTGACGTTATCCGGTAGTTTGGCCGAAATTGATTCTGCGGGGGCGGCTCATCTAGGCCTTGAGCTTGGGCTTAATAACTTTTATGCTAAGTTGGTAATATATGTATAACTATCATAAATTGCATTTCCGTATACATACACAGAACCAAGCATATTTCAAATTCTAATTAAATACTAGTATAAAACTTTTTTTGGAGATTATTTTCTTCGTCGTCAAATTGACCAATAGGAACATTTCATTTGGGTCTAGAAGCGTGTATTATTTCGATTAATACACGCCTATTCTAAGAGCCAATGATATTTCTTCAATTTCTTAAAATCGACCAATCAACTGTCATTGTAAACGATAAAACCCTACCTAGCTTTCCCAATAACTGATAAATATGCGCCTTGCTTTTAATCAACTATGCTGTGAATGATAGTTTTAAAATTTCTACCTTGGCAACTGTCACTGTCATATTATTTTCGAGTTTTCTTGCAACATCGTCGTTTTGAAATGGCAAGATTTGGCCAAGAATCTTTGGAAGATATTCAAAAAACTGTACAGAGTGTTACTCCGAGGAGTACAGTTAAAAATCAAAAGTCAATATGGAAAAAGTTCGCAATATTTTTTAAAGAGAAGCATTATGAACTTCTAGAAATTACTTCAAATCAAGAGCTTGGACTTATAATGAATGATTAGGCTTTTAATATGAAGAGAGCTGATGGTGAAGATTATAAAGAATACGTTATAAAGACCATGTGGAATGTTACTGCAAAACTCCTTCAAGAAAAATACTACGAAGAGTACGCCCGAAAATTGAATCCATTTGCAGACATTGAATTCAAACAAGCAAGGGATGCAAAAAATGCGAAACGAAAGCAGCTTCAGTCTATTCTCGGAAAGAGGAAGCAAAGTTCGACTGCTCTGAGTAAGAAAGAAATATATACAATAATGAATCTGTGGAACGAAGATTGTCCAGAAGGACTTAAAAAAAACTGTATCATATAATAGCATTCGAACTAGCCTGGAGAGGGGGAGAGGCAGCAAAATGCAAAGTGCATATTTTTAAAGAGGAAAAGAAATCAAATGGTAACGTAACCGGAAGAATTGAATACAACCCGATTTTTTCCAAAACATGCCAGGGTGGAGCTCAAAAATTATCAGACAGTAAGTGGTTAGTGCCTAATTACAATAATCTCGATATGTGCCCGGTAAGGTGATTTAAAAAGCTTATTTCTAAACGCACTAATAGAATTACGTCAGATCGACTATTTCTGACTGTAAATCCTTACTGGAATAAAAGCAATTCTGAATAATAATAATAATAATAATAATAATCGTCTTTATTCAGCAGCTGCAACTTTCAAATTTATAACGATAATAATATAATATTACTAACAATAATAACAAATCATAACTAATAATAACAAAATAATAATAATGACAATATTAATAACAAAGTACCAGCAAACTGAAACGGCGAAGTTCATCGGTCAACCAGTGTTGACTAATGTTCTTCCACTTAACCGAACGCGTGAGAAAAGAGTAGAGGGTAGACAGGTAGAGGGGGTGGCTGATCATAGTGAGAAAAAAAAATGGAAAAAATGAAAGATGAAGGAAAAGAAAACTAAATTAAAGAATAATTGAGGATCACAGCTAGAAAGTAAAACAGAAAAAAAGATAGAGAAAAGACTTAACTTGGTCGCAGTAAGTACTTCCGCAAACCATTTTTAAAATGATTTAGAGGCATATTCTGAAAAGCAATTGGAACGGAATTGTACACAGCACAAACACAATAAGAAAATGATCGTTTATAAAAGGTATGCTTGAACTTAGGTATTCTTAACGAATCTTTTAATCTAATGTTGATGCTGTGCACATCCGTTCTGAATTTTATGCGATTATATAAATATGGTGGAGTCTTGTTCAAAATTATTTTATGGCACAAGCAAGCCAAATGGAAGTACCGCCTAGATTTCATATTCAACCATTTTATATCTCGCAACTTATGAGTTATATGTTTACCTTTTCTTATGCCAAATATCAATCTCAAACACGAATTCTGAACAACTTGAACTCTTCTAGCACTATTGCAATCTAAACATGGTCCGTATACACCATCTACAAAGTTAAAATGGGACAAAACAAGGCTCTCGCACAACAATTTTTTTGTAGATGTACCAATAAATCTGCGGATGTTATATATCAACCTCATATTCATAAATGCCTTTTGTACACATTTTGAAACATATGCACGGAATCTCAACTCATTGTCCAACACAACACCCAAGTTACGCGCAGTATCAACAAATTCCAACTTACAGTCCCCCATCATTATATTCATGCAACTGATGACATCATTTCTAATAAGAGGAGTATACTGACCCCCAAAGAGCATCAACTTAGATTTAGAAGAATTAAGAATCAATGCATGTTCCATAGCCACTTGCACAAACTTATTTAGGTCATTATTAATTCTTTCGCAAGCCTGAACTTTCTCAGAAGCATCAAATGTATAAAATAGCTGAGTATCATCAGCATAAAGATGATACTGGCAGTACTTGAGATAGTCTACAAATGTTGAAGTATAAAGTGTAAATAACAGGGGTCCTAATATAGAACCCTGCGGCACACCGCAATTAACGTAAGTTAGTTCAGAACATTGTTCACCAATTTTGACATACTGAGTTCTATTTGAGATATAACTTGAGAGAATTCTTACTGCCTGTGAGCTGAAACCAGTATAATGTAGTATTGAAAGAAGTAATTTGTGGTTTATGGTGTCAAACGCTTTGGAAAAATCTAGCAAGAGCAATAAACAATATTTATTCTGGTCCAAGGCATCAAAGATGGTATCAGTTACATGAAGAAGTGCAGTCTCGCAGCTATACCCTCTACGAAATCCTGATTGATTGGCAGGTAACACTCTAAAAGCATCTAGATGACTCAACATTTGCCTCGCCAGAATCTTTTCATATACTTTCGATAGCGTAGGAAGAAGACTTATGGGTCTGATGTCATCAATGGAGGATGGATTTTTGATTTTAGGCACAGGGATAATTACAGCCTTCTTCCAGGAGTCCGGAAAAATTTCCATCTCTAACGAGCAATTTATTATATGTGTAATTATTGGTAAAACAATTGGCAGACAATAGCTAATTAAATTGAGTGATAGACCATCATGTCCCGTTGCATTTGATTTTAAAGAACTAAATATATTCAAAATTTCTTCACTAGTAACAAGTTCAAATTTCAGTAAATTGTTAGATACAGATTTTAACGTTGAATTTAAATAAAAATTTATTAATTTAGGATCAGGTGTGAAATTTTTGTTAAAGTTAACTGAAAAAAATGAATTTAACTGACTAGGATCAATTAAATGATCTGGAACATCAAAAGTTTCTTTTTGAATATTGGCTCCGAGCAAGCGTAGTTCTTTATAAATGTTATTCTTCCTAACATGAGACACTTTGTATTCAAGATACGCTTTCTTCTCTCTATTAATTGAAGAATTCACCAAATTTCTTAAAGACTTATAATAACCCCAACAAACCGGATCCCTAGATTTTTTATATTTAAGCAAAGCTCTGTCACGAAGACGCATCATGAGAAGGATATTATCAGTCAACCATGGCGCTTTTCTCTTAGTCACTCTTGAGAACCTCACCGGGGCATGTACATCAAATAATGCAATAATATTATCATTTAGAAAAGATATTTTATCATTGATATCACGCATCCTGGTACAAAAATATGCCTTATGGAGTAAATGTAAATGAGATTGGAAAATGGACCAAACAATCTGCTGAAAGAATAGGGCTTGATACTCTGACAAACAAAATCACGAATTATTCAAATCGATCAAGTGCTGTATCAAATCTTGCTAAATCAGGTGTCCCGGAAGAACAGCTCATCAAAATGACTGGACATGCCAATGCTAAGTCATTAGGCCCTTATTTACGGTTAGACGAGGAACACCATCATCATAAGGTTCTCAGTCCGAAGACTGGTTGGACGCGTACCTCCATTCTTTTCTATCCTGAGCTAACCTACGCATTTCCCTAAAAGTAGAACATCCTACATCCCTAACTATTTGAGAGCAGTAGTCTAATCTAGGCCTACCCCTACCTCTTTTTATTCCTATCTCTGACTCTAGTATGTCACGAACTATTCCTTCGTGTCTTAGAAGGTGTCCTACCATCCTATCTCTCCTACTCTTTATTGTTTTCCATACCTTTCGCTTTTCCCCAACTCTTTCTAATACTTCCCTATTGCTAACCTTATCTATCCACGGTATCTTCATCATGCGTCTGTAGCACCACATTTCAAACGCTTCTACTCTTTTTCTATCCGCTTCTCCTATTGTCCAAGTTTCGCACCCGTATAATGCCGTACTCCATACATACGACGTTAAGAGTCTCTTCCTAGTCTCTATATTAACCGTTCTCGAGCATAACAGTTGTTTCTTTTTGTTAAACGCAACTCGGCCCTGCGCCATTCTTTGTTTTATATCTTTAGTGCTCCTACCGTCTTGAGTTATTTTACTTCCTAAGTAGCAGAAATCCGCGACCTCCTCTATCTTCTCATTTCCAATTTGTATTTCCATTTTAGTTCTATTTTCACATCCCCTACATACCAAAATTTTAGTTTTCTTTTTATTGATTTTCATGCCGAAGCCCTGTGTCAAAACTGCTTCCATTTCATTCAAAGCCGCTCCTAATTCTTCTTTGCTAGATGCTAACACTGCTATATCATCCGCAAATCTGAGCATGTTAATAATTTGGCCCTGTACATTGATACCTGAGGCTGTTCTTTCCTTAACAATATTAATCGCATCTTCGATATATAAGTTGAAAACTAGAGGTGACAATGCACATCCCTGTCTCACTCCCTTCCGGATATCTACTTCCCTTTGTTCCTGCTCACATTCTATAACTGCCTTTTGCTCTTTGTAGAGATTATGTATTATTCTTCTGTCCCTGTATTTCATCCCTACCTTTCTCAGCACTTCGAACATCTTCCCCCATTTTACGTTGTCGAAGGCTTTTTCTAAATCTACAAATCCTATATAGACGCTCTTTCTCTTTTCTATCGTTTTTTCTATAATTACTCGTAAAGCTAGAATGGCCTCGCGCGTTCCTCTATTTCGTCTAAATCCGAACTGATCTTCTCCTAATATTTCTTCCGCCTTTTTCTCCATCCTTCTTTGCACAATTCTAGTTAAAATTTTTGACGCATGGGAAGTTAAACTGATAGTTCTAAAATTTTCGCATCTATCCGCGCCTTTTCTTTTTGGCAAAGCTACTATGATGTTCCGTTTGTAATCTTCTGGAATCTCGCCTGTCAGGTATATGCGACTAACTAGTTTAAATAAACGATCTATTACTTCTTGACCTGCGCACTTTAAGATTTCTGCCTGCAAGCCATCTATACCTGGTGCTTTATTATTCCTTAAACTTTTTAGTGCTATCTCAAACTCTTCTCTCATTATAGGACTCCCTAGGTTATCCCCCTCTACACTGCTTTCGCTTTCTAATATATCTTGCACTTCCTGTCCCGCATATAAGTTTCCTAAATATTCTTTCCACCTATCTGCCTTCTCCCCACTTCCGATTAGGATATCTCCTGCCTCATTTCTAATGTTTTTGGTACTAGATCCAATTTCTCTAAAATTTCTCCTAATTATTTTATATGCTTCATCAGTCTTTCCTACTTCGAATTTATCTTCCACTTCTTTGCATTTATTATCGATCCATTGCTCTTTCGCTTTCCTACATTCCCGAATAATTTCCCACTTGATCGCCTTATATCTTTGTTTCCCTGTTTCATCTAACCTATTTTTATATTTTCGCCTTTCCTCTATTAGACTCACAATATGTTTTGTTATCCAGGGTTTCCTACTTTCATTCTGTTTATGACCCAAAATATCCCTAGCTGAGGAAACTAAACTATTTTTAATGCAATTCCATTCTGCCTCTATGTCCCTAACAATATTTCCACCCGTGCCCTTTAGTGCTTCGTTTGTCTTTTTCTCGAACTTATTGCGCATATCATCATCTTTTAGTTTCTCTGGGTCAAGATACCTTCTTCCGCTTCTTTTTTTCAAAATCTTAAATTTAAGATTGGCTTTCATAACGACTATGTTGTGATCACTATCTATATCTGCTCCTGGATAACTTCTACAATCCCTAACTTGAGGAACACCATGCTAGTTTAATAAACAACCTGAGACCTGGACCTTCTGGAATCCAAACTACAAGAGATTTAAACATAAGGCAAGAAAATTTTACCACTGAAAACATTAATAATAATAATATGCAAAAAAATCTGGTCATAATATAACATACAACCATTGCACTTTCAATGTTCAAAATATGTATGTAACTAAAGGTCAGTCAAACTCTACACAATATATTTAAATATTTTATGTTCTGTTAATTTAAAATGTTTATTGTTTCATTATTAAATCTTCTATTTCCAATTAAATTGTCCGTATAATGTAGTTGTATATTAACCTCCCTAAAATACATTCGAGATCATTTTTTTATAAGATAAATACATTGCAAATTGTATTCAAATTTTATTGCCATTCGGGAAAAAATCTCGAATCAAGGGAAGTAGAAAAAAATCGCTCGAGCAAGCTCTTGCGATTTTTTCACTACCTTGATTCTCGATTATTTGCCATGACAATAAAACTTTCATACAATTAAACATGTATTTATCGATAAAAAAATGATCTCTTATGTATTTACCTGCGGTAATTTTGCTTGTTGATAAGTTGCCATAGTTGCGAATTTGTAAGTGCATTTATAATATACAATCTAGTTACTTTAGTACCTGCCAAACGTCAAATATTCCCAACACATTTCTTTGTATGTGAATTAATTGAAATAAAATTTCGTTTTGAACTACCTTGCTTCGATTCAAAAAAATAATCTTGTTAAATACAATTCGTGGTCTGGAATTTTTAGGTAATTTTACTCAAGCTGTTGCTTTTACTAACCACTCGTGTAAATTTGACAGAAGATCACTCGCGCAAGCGCTCGTGATCTTTTAACTGTCAAATTTATAAGCATAAGCATAAGCATGCTAAATAACTGAATTATGAATTTTGTGCCGCACTTTTTGCTTTTCCTCTATTAGACTCAAATAATTCTTTGGTGCTTTGGTCTCCAATATTTTATACTTTCACGCGCGTCCCTTAGTAATCCGTTTGCCTTTTTCTGAAACTTATCTCGCGTGTCATCTTTTAGTTTACAGTGAGAGTCATAAATTCCTAAGTACCCTGCAGATGTCTAAATTTCACGTGACCTTGGCTCGTCCAGTCCAGCCCTGAAAAGGCACAGTCCACCGTGGCATCCGGTTTCCGCGTCGCCAAATTGAACACAGCCATCGGCACTGTATTTTCACTGTACAGAATCGCGCCCCCCGTGCGTTTCTCAGGGGCTTTATGGACGGAAAGCGCGCGCTATTGGGTCATTTCTGCAGAGCGAGGGAGACATCCTGAGGGTCAGTCGCGAGGGATATTGAACCCGCGAGTTCCAGGAAGAACGGCTCTCTAAATTTGTGTTCTACACCGCTTCATCCCCCTTGAAGTAGAGGTACAGTTTGAGCGCCTATGTGCTACATTAGCCATTAGGAAGAATTAGCTCGTTCGCTTGAGTGGTTTTTGTTTATGCCGGCCTCCAGTCGCCCTAGATAATGAATAAATAAGTAAACGTGCACAAATTATGGACGGACCTTCGCGGAATTTGCCGGAAGGCCTGTCAGAGACGTATGGATGGGCTAATTGCCGGACGGTCCGCGCAAATTGTCCCATTTTTGATGCTATCGGACTTCCTAAAGCGACATTAGCGTAGATTAGGCGCGGGGCTGGCATACTTTACATGTTTTTGACAAATAATCACGGATTTAATAGGTAATTTAAGCGTGGTTAGAAATATTAGCTTCGACAGTTAATGATGGTATCGCGGATCTTGAGCAAATTAGCGGAAATAAGTACATAATTTTGTTAACGTAATCACTTTTCACTCTTTGGTAGTCTATATACAGGGTGTTCCATTTTCGTTTTGGTTTAGAAACCCAGAAAGAAGGCAACCAAGCAAAATGATGTTTTCGAGATTAAAATCAAATTTAATTCACTATGGGTCATTCAATAAACCTAGAAACAAAATTTGGAATAAAGAAAATAGGGAAGAGGAAGAAATAAATGTTTTATCGTTGGTTGAGGCGACACTAAAAACTTCTTGTCGCGAAATCGAATCACAAATTGGTGTTTCCAAAACAAAAGTTCAAAAAATATTAAAAAAAAGGCAAATATAGACCATATAAAATTCAAATTATTCACCATCTCTTCCCGGGAGACCAAGAAAGAAGCCTTTATTTTTGTAGGTGGTACTTAAATAAAATTCAAGAAAATCCAGAATTTGGGAGGTCTGTCATTTGGACAGATGAAACTCACATAAGCAGCGTAGGATTATTTAACAGGCATAATGTGCGTCACTGGTCTGATACAAATCAGCGCCAAACCTTTGAACGTCAGAGGCAAGGACGTTTTGGATTTAACGTTTCGTGTTTTATTTTAGGTGGTCAACTAGCATACCAAATTTTTGATGGAAGCTTAACGGGATTGGGATACATTAATTTATTGAATATTAACGCAGAGGCGATAATGGAAAATGTTCCGTTAATAAACATAAACAGGGTACATTTCCAACAAGATGGTGCCGCTGCACACAATTCTGCAATAGTTGGAAAATATTTAGAAAATCATTTTCCGGGTAGATGGGTACAAATGGACCTATATTGTGGCCTGCAAGACTTTTTTGTTTGGGCATTTTTAAAAGAAAAAATATACATACGAAGATACAGCAATCAAGCCGAGCTAGCAGAGGCAACACATGCAGCTTTCCGATATTTGCAATCTCATTCTATTTTCCTAATTAATGCCATAAATCTATTAACTGTTTTTTTCCTGTTTTCCTGTTTTTGTTGCTTTTATTTCAGTTGTTATCAAAAGTTTATACATTTCTTGAAAATTTTGTATTATTTATTCGGTAGGTAAAGGTAAAGGAACAAAGACATACATAGATAATGATATGACTGTACAGGAAAGAAAAATCCAAAGACAGATGGCAAAACATCAGAATGAAAACGGAAATGAAGCAAGGGTAGGTTATCAGAAAATCACTATCAACAACAAAATATACAGATGGGAGGAGTTGAACAAGGATGGGGAATCAAAAAACTGATGAAGGGAAGAACAAGGACGGATGAGATGATGATGAAACATGCGAGAAAATGGGACAAACGAAGAAGGAATAAAATAAATATATTAAGAGTGAGTACTTGGAACATCAAGACAATGCTGACAGTAGGAAAAACGGAGGAAGTAGCAGGAGAACTGATAAAATACAAGATAGATGTGGCAGCATTACAGGAAACAAGATGGAAAGACTATGGCCAAATAGATAAAAAACAGTACACACTACTGTATTCAGGTGAAAAACAACAAGGCAGAAATGGAGTAGCTTTCATGGTTACAGACAGAATGAGGCGCAACATTATAGAATTTAAACCGATAAATGGACGGATAGTTTATCTGAGATTAAGATCAAAACCCTTAAACATATCAATTATAAATGTATACGCACCAACAGAAGCCGCAGATGAAGACGCAAAAAATGAAATCTACGAACAAATAGAAAAACTTCATAATCAGGCACCTAAGCAAGATACAATAATCATAGCGGGAGACTTGAATGCTCAGATTGGAAAGGAAGAATATTTAAAATCAGTAACGGGGAAACACACTATTCACCAAGTAACGAATGACAACGGCTTCAGATTGTGCAATATAGCGACTTTATTAGGGATGGTGATAGTAAGTACGAAATATGAACACAAAAGAGAACATAAAATTACTTGGATGTCACCAGGTCAAAATTACGGCAACCAAATTGACCACATTTTAATAAATAGGAAAAGGGAAGCTACTGTTACAGATGACATTAAAAGAGACAAACGTTACTGTACAGACTGAGCATGGAAAAACAAGAACTTTTCAAATCAATAGGGGTGTTAGACAGGGTGACGCGCTTTCTGCTACTCTTTTCAATCTTGTATTGGAGTACGTCCTAAGAAGAGTAGACAAAAGAGGCACACTGAGAACAAGAGGAGGGCAGATCATTGCGTATGCCGACGATTTGGTTGTGATAACGAAGCAAAGAAAAATACTGGAGGGAATCCTAGAAGAAATAGAAGTGGAAGGAAGAAGAATTGGATTGGAAATAAACATTGACAAGACAAAGATAATGAGAATCGGCAGTCAAAAAACAACAGGAAGAATACGAATCGGTAGATACGAGGTTGAAGAAGTGAATAAGTTCAAGTATCTTGGAGTTACAATTACAAACAATGGAGAAAACAGGAAGAGATTCGGGAAAAAATCCAGGCAGCAGATAGGGCTTACTATGCAAATAAAAAGATACTGTGTAGCAAATCCATAAACACAAGTACAAAGATTAAAATGTATAGAACTATAATAAGACCCATACTAACATACGCTGCAGAAACCATGTCGTTTACTCAGAGAGAGCAACAAATGTTAAGTGTAATGGAGAGAAAGATAATGAGGACAATATTGGGACCCGTAAAAGTTGGAGAAAATGAAATAAGAAGGAGAATGAATCATGAAATAACGGAAAAATTGGATGGAGTGGATATAGTAACAAACATCCACATGGTTAAGATGGTTGGGGCATGTCTGGAGATCGGGAGCGGACAGCAGGAATGGCAACCGGGCAACAGAAGACGAAGAGATAGACCAAAGAGTAGATGGTATGAAGAGGTTGAAGAGGATTTACGAAGGTTGGGAGTACGAAGATGGAAGGAAAAGGCAGAAAATAGAGGGGAATGGAAAAAGATCACGGAAGACATGAAAGGATGAGTCACATACACACACTATGTAATAACGGGGACTAATCCACCCCAAAAACACTGGATTGTAAAGGCTTCAACAGAAGCGGCGAAACTCCTTGAGGAGTGTAGTGCCATATATATAGGTAAAGGCGAGCAAAATAAAATTACTTGAATTAGAATAATTTTATCGCTGTATGAACATATAATATTAGATAGATGTCCTTTGGTAATATAATAGAACTAAGGGACAATCGGCATCAGATGCCAAAGAAGGTACAAGACATCGACAAAAGTTTGGAATAAATTTAGAATATCTATAGTATCTTTAAATCACTTTGGAAACTGAAAAGGCAAGTAGAAACTTTACAGCGTTTTCTTTTTGAGATTACCCCAAGTGTCAAAGTAGTGACACTAATAAACTCGACACGTGTTTCGCCGACAACGTCAGCATCCTCAGGAGTAAGAAAATACGAATTTTCAGTGCACCCTCATAAATAAATAGCTGACATGCAATCGAAATCGTTCGATTATTTCAAATCCTTTCGCAGTTTTTCTAAATTTTAGCATATAGGCGATGTATCAAAATTTCCACCTTATAATTCTGGAGATCGTCCTCTTTATCTAGTTAAAGCACTTGTAAGTTCCCAGAGGGATTTATTGGCGAAGTTACAAAACTTGTTTGCAGTTTTCTTGTCGAGTGCGGAACGAAGTTATTTTTATTTTACCACCTGTTACTCGCCCGTAACTGTATGCCCGCAGTAATAAAGGTAATAAAACAAACAGGGGAGAGCCAAAGCGTTCTTTACAAATTCTGTCCCCATATCAGATTTTATAGACACTTGTTGCATCCTGTTGAAGACTTGTATTTAATTTTCCTCGGCGTGCATTATGCGAGTACTTGTTACCTCTTGTGAATGGACACCTGTGAGATTTGCTTCGCCAAATTTTCTAACGCAAAAAAACAATTTTGCAGGGAAGGGAAATAATTGGCTATTCCTGTAAATTAGATATTATCCTGTCAATGCCAATTATAATTTTCGTTGGTCGCTACATACAGCGTGATCAAGAAAGGACGTGATCTAAATAGCCTATGAATTTTTATCTGCATCTCTTCGACTGAAAAATAGTCCACAAATAGATCATTTTAGAATGTCGTCACAAAATTGACAGCTGGAGGGCACACATTTGTTTGTATAAAGCTTATTGGAGGGAAGACGGGGCGGAATAGCAAAGCAGATGTTTGTGTTACCATTTGGCACCAAAAAAGGGGCGTAACTTAAATTTAGTCGCTTTACGCCGAGAATTGAACGAAAATTCTTAAAATGATATGACTGGTGGCACTATTGCAAACGTTGTTTCGTTATTTTGAGTTAAATTACTTGAACTCTAAACATCACCACTTTGTTTGGCACCAAATCTGCTCAAATTTTGGTAATACTCACGTGCATAACGTTGTGTATCCATACTCTGCCCTCCAACAGAAAATGGCGGCCTGTCAAAATCAGGCCATTCTAAAACAGCCTACTGTCAGTTTGACGTTCCTTATCGTTTAATCGAACACGAATCGTTCCTTTTTTAAACTTGTAAACATATTTCCTAAATGGTGTAAACTAAATACGAGAACCAAATCTTGGATTGCGAAATTTGACAAAAAAACGAGATTTTAAAAATTTTAGTTATACATAAGAGCAATGGATCGATAATAAATGCAAAGAAGTGGAAGATAAGTTCGAAGTAGGAAAGACTGATGAAGCATATAAAATAATCAGGAGAAATTTTAGAGAAATTGGATCTAGTACCAAAAACATTAGAAATGAGGCAGGAGATATCCTAATCGGAAGTGGGGAGAAGGCAGATAGGTGGAAAGAATATTTAGGAAACTTATATGCGGGACAGGACGTGCAAGATATATTAGAAAGCGAAAACAGTGTAGAGGGGGATAACCTAGGGAGTCCTATAATGAGAGAAGAGTTTGAGATAGCACTAAAAAGTTTAAGGAATAATAAAGCACCAGGTATAGATGGCTTGCAGGCAGAAATCTTAAAGTGCGCAGGTCAAGAGGTAATAGATCGTTTATTTAAATTAGTTAGTCGCATATACCTGACAGGCGAGATTCCAGAAGATTACAAACGGAACATCATAGTAGCTTTGCCAAAAAGAAAAGGCGCGGATAGATGCGAAAATTTTAGAACTATCAGTTTAACTTCCCATGCGTCAAAAATTTTAACTAGAATTGTGCAAAGAAGGATGGAGAAAAAGGCGGAAGAAATATTAGGAGAAGATCAGTTCGGATTTAGACGAAATAGAGGAACGCGCGAGGCCATTCTAGCTTTACGAGTAATTATAGAAAAAACGATAGAAAAGAGAAAGAGCGTCTATATAGGATTTGTAGATTTAGAAAAAGCCTTCGACAACGTAAAATGGGGGAAGATGTTCGAAGTGCTGAGAAAGGTAGGGATGAAATACAGGGACAGAAGAATAATACATAATCTCTACAAAGAGCAAAAGGCAGTTATAGAATGTGAGCAGGAACAAAGGGAAGTAGATATCCGGAAGGGAGTGAGACAGGGATGTGCATTGTCACCTCTAGTTTTCAACTTATATATCGAAGATGCGATTAATATTGTTAAGGAAAGAACAGCCTCAGGGATCAATTTACAGGGCCAAACTATTAACATGCTCAGATTTGCGGATGATATAGCAGTGTTAGCATCTAGCAAAGAAGAATTAGGAGCGGCTTTGATTGAAATGGAAGCAGTTTTGACACAGGGCTTCGGCATGAAAATCAATAAAAAGAAAACTAAAATTTTGGTATGTAGGGGATGTGAAAATAGAACTAAAATGGAAATACAAATTGGAAATGAGAAGATAGAGGAGGTCGCGGATTTCTGCTACTTAGGAAGTAAAATAACTCAAGACGGTAGGAGCACTAAAGATATAAAACAAAGAATGGCGCAGGGCCGAGTTGCGTTTAACAAAAAGAAACAACTGTTATGCTCGAGAACGGTTAATATAGAGACTAGGAAGAGACTCTTAACGTCGTATGTATGGAGTACGGCATTATACGGGTGCGAAACTTGGACAATAGGAGAAGCGGATAGAAAAAGAGTAGAAGCGTTTGAAATGTGGTGCTACAGACGCATGATGAAGATACCGTGGATAGATAAGGTTAGCAATAGGGAAGTATTAGAAAGAGTTGGGGAAAAGCGAAAGGTATGGAAAACAATAAAGAGTAGGAGAGATAGGATGGTAGGACACCTTCTAAGACACGAAGGAATAGTTCGCAACATACTAGAGTCAGAGATAGGAATAAAAAGAGGTAGGGGTAGGCCTAGATTAGACTACTGCTCTCAAATAGTTAGGGATGTAGGATGTTCTACTTTTAGGGAAATGCGTAGGTTAGCTCAGGATAGAAAAGAATGGAGGTACGCGTCCAACCAGTCTTCGGACTGAGAACCTTATGATGATATACATAATTGAATTCATATGTACAAAATCTAGTAAACCTTGATGCTTTTGCTATCATGACGACGTTGTAAATTTCTTATTTTTGATTCTAAAATGTTTAAAAATCGAGTCTCCCATATGCGTATTCTCATAATCCATTCAATTATCAAGCCGAATTAGACTCCAGATTTTTACTTTGTCTGGATAAATTCCTGTTTTGCAGACTCAGTTTTGTTGCCTGTCAGCAATTTGACTCAAAAAACATTCATCTCAAAAGCGCTCCACGTGGGGGTGTCTAGCTTTTGTTGGCCGACAGTTTTGTTCGGCAAATTGCTAGGCAACAAAATTTCGTTTAAGGCAGAAATTTATCCGGCAAAATAAAAACCTCTCTTCTAATTACAATCGAAAATTATTAAATCATCACAACGGATCGATCATTTTTAACTACCGATTGTCACTGGAACCAAGTTAATTCCAAAGGATGGCATGCCATTTGGAAAGAATGGAATAGGAAAATGTGCAAAACAATTAAAAATTAGACAACCACCAATACTCCTGTGTATATTACTAGGGTCCCTGTATTTAGAGAGTACCGCAATCAATAGCTCCACTATGTTTCAGGACTGTGAGTAAATATGGCGGACTGACGTGTCAGCAGCAAAATGTCACATGTCAGTCAAAGTCCAGCTGAAATGTTGGTTTGTTTGGTGTTTATGTTTTATCGTTTTTTGTGAATCAGTGATATATATTTCCACAATCTGGTCTGTAGTATTATTCCTCAACGTATTACAGTCAAATTTTATTTGTTTATGGATCAAAAATCAGAAGGTGAATCCGCAATTTGTAACACATGTCAAATATAAAATCTGACGTTCCGCCACAATTCAAATTTGGCGCCTGTTATTGTGAGTAAACATGGCGGAGATTGCGGTACTCTCTCAATACAGGGACCCTATATATTACTGACTCCGTGCGCCATCTACACTTTGGAGCAGTACTACGATTATGTAGGGCCTGCGAAAATCAAACTTATGAGTAATAAGAATTTCTGTTTAAATTCTACAAGTTTTAGTTATTAAATCCCATTTTTGCTATCAAAATGAAGAATGTACAACATGTATATTAATATAAATTATAAATTTTCTTATAATGTTACTACTTAAGTCTTCATCGACAGATGTCGCACATGTAAGAAGAGCGCGAAATTTAAAAAGTTTTTGTTTATTTTTTTAACTTTTCACGTTTCTCTTTAAATTGGCAATATTTTATGGCATAACTTGTTTTAGCCCTCACGCCTGTATTCACCACATACAGTGTGTTTAAGAAAATCTGGTCAGTCATACGAGATAGCCACTGTGTTATGCTCTCTTCTGACCGGTTTGGATTACAACGCCTTCGTAGTATCTGGCTACGCAACCAGAGATATCACGCAGAAAATTATGACGAGAGTGGATTCTCCTTTTAAAACGGAAGAGCAACAAGTACACATTGACTAATCTAATATTCTTCTATTCCTTACTGCTAACATTTTGTTGTATAGAGAATTAACGAGAAAGCAGAGGAAGAAGTTAAGCAAGAAAACAAGTACTTAGAGAAATTGAAACCCCCGAAAGATTTGAGAAGTAAGTTTCTGCTGGCGATGGCTCAAAGAGAAATCGATAAAGAGAATGCCGAAAAGGCTCGAGCTGCCGAGGTCCAGAAGCAAATGCTGGAGGTATTTTCAGTTT
Organism: Xestobium rufovillosum; assembly: GCA_963966045.1. Classification (NCBI taxonomy): domain Eukaryota; kingdom Metazoa; phylum Arthropoda; class Insecta; order Coleoptera; family Ptinidae; genus Xestobium; species Xestobium rufovillosum. Next base: position 6,826,162 of record OZ014495.1, on the reverse strand, counting down.
ACACCGATGTGGAAAGAAAATAACTAGGTACCGTATTTTCTTTTAACAAGGAATTGGAGAAACCTCCATTTGATGATTTGTATGGACTACGAGTTCATGCTTGGGTATTACTCAAAGACGGGGAAAGGGAAATTGATGAACCTGTGTTCATAGAGCCAAGTACTGGTGTAGCACATCCTTTAGATAGTCCGTTATACTGTGGCATAGAAAGTATCTGGAATCAACACAATTATTGGGCAAGTTTTTAATTTTATATTTGTATACATTGAATATTTTAGTATTACTTTTTTTCTTTTCTTGAGGTCAATATGCAAGATTGTTCAAATGGTGTGGGTAAAGTTAACTACGACTTTACCGACACAACAATGTGGGAGCACTTTCTGCCAGGAGAGCCGTTGCAGTATCGTAAAAAGGCTAACCCTGAAGCTATGTACGATGATGATCCCCAAGAAGAAATACTCGACGAAAAGCATCTGGATATGCCCATGTCCTGGAGCATGAGGATATCTATTCCTCATGAGGGTAAAATCTGAGTACACTTACGTACTTTTCCTTGTTATCTGCCTTGCATTTGATGTTCAGATTTAAAGAACAGATTCCCAAACGGAAAGAAGGTGACGTATTACAAACGGACACTAGTTGAAGAGTACGCACCGTACGTACAGACCGATGGGCTCACAGTACGAATAAACAGTTACGAAGATTTGGAATGCACGCAAGGGCCAATCGATATAGAAGAACGATATGAAAATAGAAAAGACTGTCTCGTAAAAGTTGTTCATAATTATAATACCAATTTGATAACCGAATATTTTCAACGAGGGAGGGAAGATGGTGTAAAATGTATTAAGCAACCCTCCGAGCAAATCTAGTGAAATCACTTGATTTTTGTTACTTGCAGCAAATTCTTTCTACTGGGGAAAAGACGAAGTAGAAGCTTACAGAGTAATAGAATTTTACGACACTGCTCGATACGATGGTTTAGCAAAAGTTGAACTTAGTCCCACTTATATTATCGAGTACTATGTAGGAAGAGAAGATCTGTTAGTGATTGAATATTAGCGACTATTTCGCAATTTTCAATTCTTGTTTCAGGTTTTATTATAGGCACATAGAATATGCTTTGCGTGGGCATCCACCACCGGGTCATATAGAGGGTCCCAGAAGAATTGTCATGGTAAGCACAGGCTGGTCTTTACCAACTAAAGTTTTTATCAAAACAAACTTGTAAACCACATGTTTCAGAAATAGTGTAAGTTTTATTATGTAGATATACCTTAAATGCGTTAGACTGTAGGTTATATAGGGTGGCAGTATGAAATTCTACAACACTGAACGACCCCAAGCATAGTTTGAAACCTCTGATGAAATTTGACACCTGCTCAGTAAAATTTGACGCCTCCTCGGTGAAATTCGAATGCTGTAGTTGGATGTGTGGTGTTAAATTTCATCAGAGTGAATTTAAATTACACTATTTTTTGAATACAGCGTTTTATATTACAATTCTGCATCGATAGAACTATATGCCGGTTCTGGATCGACGTTGAACAAAAAGCAATGCAAACACACAGTCCAATGATGCCTCGATCGGCTGAGTTCGGAAATGCTCGGTGAAATTCTTTACCCATAAAACTATATACCGGTTCTGGCTCAAACTATGTAAAAGAACTGCAAAGAATTTGTCCATAAAAAATTACATGGTTTGGGCCAGAACCGGCTCTATATGTCTACTAGTAATTGTTTTATTGGCTAGTTCAAGAGAGACGAGAGACGGAATCTGGCAGACCAGTTGCCTGCCGCCACATTTAATTTAAACATGTCCAACTCACGATGAGTACAAGCCGGAAATTAAAATATTTCTCTACTACATTGTTTCAGCGAATCACCGAGAAGTTCCACAGAAACGAAAAGAAACCGGTGTCAAAAGATATTGCTACACGCGAGTTTGCATTAATAGACAGAGAAATCCATCTGAAATTTCACTACGCTTCGGGTAAAGTTACTGCGTCGACCAGGGATTTTATCAAGCCCCCGGTGACGGAAATGGGGAGTGAAATGAAGTTCAATCCTGAACTTACAGACGGGTATTTGGCCGACATAGGGGCCACACCACCCAGAAGGCTTCAGTTGTACCTGCTGTTCATGGAACAGCTGCGAATTGAAGCCAAATGTTTGGTCCATGTGCGCGAAGTTGAAGATGAGGTGGGTCACTTTCACAGTCCAACAGATTGAGAAAATTAGTACCAAAGTAATTCAGAATGTAAAAAGGCAAACGTAATGTGATTTATTACAGAATAATCATTGATATTAGATTCTATCGTTATCTAATTTGGTGTCGTGTGTTTTATACAGGGTTACAACTAATTCAAGGGCCACTATGGGAATATTTGAAACCGTAATACATACAAGGTTGGTCAAGTAGGATAAAAGTTGCGTAATTATGGGGACATCTCGCACACATTTACAGATCTCGAAAATATTTCTTGGATCACTAGATATAACAAGAAATGTGAAATTTGCCGATTTCTTTAATCTTAAATATCTTTTTTGCTATCAGAGATAGTGATCTGAAATTTGGTACCGTTGCATAAGCAAATATTCTGCATCTAATAGTGGTCATATAATCTTCCCAAGCCTACTAGTTTCTGCACGGTGATAATAAACTTTTGTTTTCCTTATGGGAGCCATATTGGTTTTTAATCGCATTAAATAGACAGAAAAACTCTGAATACAATGGTACCAAACACATTATAAAAACTTTGAAGAAAAAAATGGATATTAATAGATAAAATATTTTTCATTTTTTCAACTTGGCTTTGGAATTTTGACATTTACACTGCATTTTGTTATCAGTTGACATCTCTTACGATGAAAATAATTTTTTTGCAAACGAAATTTTTATTAGCATCACATCTATTAATATGCATCTATTAATATGCATTTTTTCTTCAAAGTTTTTATAATGTGTTTGGTATCATTGTATTAAGATTTTTTCTGTCTATTTAATATGAATAAAAACCAATATGGCGCCCATAAGGAAAACAAAAGTTGACTATCACCCTGAAGAAACTAGGAGGCTTAGGAAGATTATATGACTACTTTTAGATGCAGAATATTGGCTTATGCAACGGTACCAAATTTCAGATCACTATCTGTAATAGCAAAAAAGATATTTAAAAGATTAAAGAAATCGGCAAATTTCACATTTCTTGTTATATCTAGTGATCCATGAAATATTTTTGAGATCTGTAACCTTGTATGTATTACGGTTTCAAATATTCCCATAGTGGCCCTTGAATTAGTTGTAACCCTGTATACACATATAGCTAAAGTAAAATATTATTCGCATTTCTGCAGTTTAATTATTTTTAGATCGGTGAATTTGTGCATTTAAGAAACCACGAAAGAGCCTTCCCAAGTCTTACTATATCTATCTATAACAGAGAACAAAATATAGAAAATTTACAAGGATTACACGAGAGAGTAAGTCCATCACAATAATAAATAAATACTTTAAAACTAAAAATGTACACAAAAGGAGAGACAAATGAGAGAAAAGCGAGAACTGGAAGTAGAAGAGGACGTGGATTACGTGACACCGTATCTGGCTAGACTTGGAAATCCCGAAGTTCTCACGAGGCAACAGGCGTCTTACGCCAGGGAGCAATGTTTGAAAGAATTCAAGGACTTGCTTCTAGCCAGGGCGCATGATATCCAGCGCCAGTTCGAACAAGTGCGTTAAAGTACTTCAAGTACTTAGATAATATCGTATTTTGTTGTAGACGACAATGGTGGTCCAAACTAAACAAACTTGGTATGTTAGCGTACAAGATACTCTGCGGCAGGAGGAAGAGGAAATGTACTTCAGAGAAGTGAATGCATTGATTTTTGAATTGAATTGTCTTGAAATTCGATTGGCGAGGCACAGGGATCTTTCAAAATTAAGGTACTTTTGTGATCATCGCTGACAACATCAGCATCTTCAGGAGTTATCTTCAACTCCTGAAGATGCTGACATTGTCAGTGAAACACGTGTCGAGTTTAATTACTGTGTCACTGTCTTTTGGCGTGTGAGGTTAACTTATTAAGAATTCATAGTGAATTTACGTCAAAGTTCTTGATCCAACTACTGTGCGTATTGTGATTTTCAAGTCAAAGTTTTTTAGATATCTTATTGTCCAAACCATATTTTACACTTGAAACATTTCGTTCAATTTATTTAGATAATAGCATTATTTTTTTTGTTTAATTTTCCTTCCGTAATCTTTAATTTTTTAGGTATCAAGCACTCAAGGCGTATGTTGACATGCATCCGAAAATCTTAGGTTTATTGCCAGAAGCTTGAAAACTTGATAAAATTTGATTTCTTTTATACAAGATTTAAGATTATAACTTCTAGAAAAAATCAAAAATTTTCGATGTGAAGTAGTACATATAATAGACGATTTAGAAAGTCATCTGGTTCATTATATTTTTCCTAGTCGTCCTCATTCAGTATTCTCCAATTATCCTTCTTCTCATATCCTGGTGAAGTTTACCATGACACTGACCCCAGTTAGCAATAAAAGAGGTAGTTGGCGCAATGAACAAAGAAAGTTGAGTTCCCAATTTAGCCAACATTGGAAGAGTTGTTGCACTGATTGCTCATCAGCGCCTCTTTCACCCTGTGAAGAGAGTTTGTCCTGATGACAAGATTCTGCCCTCCTGCTCAAAACCACAATGGGGTCTTGATTATGAATCACCCCGTATGCAGTCACCCTAGGGTCAAATATCAGGTAAGAGATAAAAACTTCATAATAATAATAATTTTCTGCATTTGCTGAAATATGCAAATTTTAACCCATGCTATGACCCCGTTTGTATACATGCTGATGATAATTTAATAGATAGCCTGGAGCAATAGAATCAAGTTATTTCCTATTTTTATGTGCCTTCCAATATAAAAAAAAGTGATATTAATAAACTCTCCAACTGGTAATAAATGGTAGGTTGACTTTTCGAACAGTGGATGCGTTACAGATGGTTTAAAAATATTTTCTATTGTAAGTATTTAGCTTTAGTTTTCTTTTTTATAAAGGCTTGCTTTATTTGTCTAAGCGGAACAGTGATAGAGTATATTCTAATATAATAAGTAATTGTTCAAATATTGCATGTTTTGAATGTGTATGGAAAACCGCAGACCAACTGGTTTCGTCCTTCTGGGACTCATCAGTACGGTGCTCTCCCCTACACACTCAAACCATGCAATTTAATCTTGCTATATATACTGCTCTGGACAGATATCAGCAAGTGACAACTACTTTGAGTAATTATCTGGTATTAATTAGTGGTACTGGACCGTTCGAACAACTACTCCTCGGGCAAATACCCCGCCAGGCATTAAATTATAGAACTAAATCCAGATTTTTTGTACTACGAGACGTTTCAGACTGCTACTCCACCTAAGGTGGCTTTGAAACAATCCTAATTTGTCTCCATGGTTTGAGTGTGAAGGGGAGAGCACCGTACTGATGAGTCCCAGAAGGCCATACATTCAAAACATGCAATATTTGAACAAAGACCTGCTTCAAAGCACTTACGTACATGGAGACAAATTAGGATTGTTTCAAAGCCACCTTAGGTGGGGTAGCAGTCTGAAACGTCTCTTAGTACAAAAAATCTAGATTTAGTTCTATAATTCAATGCCTGGCGGGGTATTTTCCCGAGGAGTAGTTGTTCGAACGGTCCAGTACCACTACTTAATAATAAGTAATACACTGACCGGCAAAACAACCGGCCACACGGAAATATTTGAAAAAAGCACTTAAAATTTCATTAATTCAACTTAACAGTGGTATTGGCTTGAAGAACCATTTATTGGTGATACGGGGTGCAAAGATTAGACGAAAAGACTGATTAACACAAAACTAGGTAATTTAATGAAAGAAAATAACAGAAACACAACAAATACGTTTTTTTTCTAATGTGTAAAAAATTGTTGCAGTTTTCTTAAAAGAACTCCTGTTTACTGTTAGTACAGTGTATGTCCTGAATTATAGCATTTAACCATTGTGGTATTGAGTTAGACAAATCTGCTAAGCACATTTGAGGAATTCCTTCAAATTCTTCTTGAAGGGCCAAGCATAACTCTTGAAGAGTCTCTGGCATGGCTGGTCGCCGACGAATATGCTTCTGAAGGTGATCCCAGAGGTACTCTATAGGATTAAGATCCATGCTGCATGCTGGCCAATCAAATCTACGAATGCCAACCTCATCCAGATATTCAGTTACTACTCATGCAGTGTGTGATCTGACATTCTCATGCATTAAAACAAAGCGATCTCCAATAAAATGCGAAAATGGGACGACAGCTTCTTGAACATCTTCCACATATCTGTGGGCGTTCGAAGCACCATTTTCCACAAATAAGAGGTCGGTACGTGCTACCCTGGAAATGCCTGCCCACACCATAACAGAACCACCTTTCTCGACCATCAGGTGATCGCAGACATAAACGTGACTCATGAGTAAAAAGAACATTACTCCATTGCTGAGGATTCCAATCTGCATGTAATTGCGCAAACTACAGACGTGCTCTTCGATGGCTAGGAAGCAATTGTGGTCCTGTGGCAGGCCTTCGCGAAATTAAACCACTTTCCACAAGTCTCCTCCTAATCGTCTTCTCACTTGTTTGAACCCCTCGCACTGTTAGAAGACGATGTTGAAGTTGAACTGCTGTTGATCTGTGCTCTCTCAGTGTGTTGAGCACAAGAAAACGATCATCAACGGCAGTTGTCACCCTTTGTCTTCCAGATCCTGCTCTCCTCTCAAATCCGCCAGTCTCCAGATACCGATTATTATTAATAATAGTACAAAAGAAAAAACAAATTTAAGTAATGTTTAACAAGTTTACGAATAAATATATAAACAATGACAAATGATATAATATAAAATTATGCAGCAATTTAATAATAATTGCAGATATAAATTTTCAGCTATTTCTTCATTATGCATTAATTTATTACAGAAATGGAAACATTATGGAAGCAAATTTAAAAACTTCACCTAGTTCTATCCGTGAAGACGGAAGTCACGTTCCTGAACAAAAAGATTTTGATGCTCGTGATGGCCAACTGTCTTTGAATTACATTCTAATACCAATTCTTGGAGTTTTCGTTATTGTCATAAATTTGTCTGTAGTAATTTCTAGCGGACTCATATTAAAGAGCAGTAAGTTACGAACATAAAAACACATTAATATAAACATGTAACACGTAAACGTGTGGTTCCGTTCTATTGGGTCTCACTAGTCCAGATCAAGTCACTGACAAATCCCGTAAGGACATGTTGAACGTAGCATAATTGTTTTGCTTTGATTTTACAGGGAACGAACCAAGATCTACTTATTTATTCCTAGGCAATGCGGCAATGACCGATCTAGTATCTGCCATAGCACTTCTGGTTGGGAACTTATACCCAAACGACAAGAGAGGTGTAACTATGTGCTGTATACAAATGGGTATGAGAAAAATAAACGATGCAATTAAAAAATTATATACCATCTCGTTTATAGGCATGATAGTGGCAAGCACGTTGGCTTCTGTATATTCAGTAGGGTTAATTGCCTTCGATCGATTCTTATACATCCTACACGGCATGAAGTACCAAGCATGGGTCTATCCAGAAAGAGCGAGGGCACTGATCATCCTTATTTGGATATTAGGTTAGCTTGCACATTTTTGTTTATAAAAATTTTCAAAGATATAGAGTTTAACAAAAGAATTTTAATTCTGTTGTTTTTCAAGGTTGCGCGGTTGGATTTTTACCCCTAATGGGATGGTATGGAGACACCGACAACGGTAGAGTTTGCTGGTTCATTTTTTTAGCTCCAAAAGAGCTAATATTGCTCACAGTTATAATAGGTGTCTTACCGCTCTTTGCAGTGATCATCTTGTACTCAATAATCTTATACGCTGCTCTCAGAGCCATAATACATATACCGTCACCCGCACAAAGTTTTGCAGAAGATTCCGTGAATGGTTTACGTGCGACACGCGGAAATTTGAATAACAGCGTTGAAATACAGGAGTCGAACGTGAAATCTAGCAGACCTAGCAAACGTAAAGCTGTTAAAGTTGTTATATTCACTTTTGGTTGCTTCGTTTTTACGTGGTGTCCATATTTCGTAGCCAGTGTAATGTACACAAGTTGCACAACAGAGTCTAAAATGTGCACAACTTTGGAGTTCCTGATCGAAGGTCCACTAGCTATTTTGGGGTTTTGTAATAGCTTGATTAATCCGATTATTTATGCTTGGTGGCATAAGGGTTTTCGGGGATATATCATCAAAAAATATGAAAAATATATGAGGCAAAGACGTCTTTCTGCTGAAATATCAAATAATGCACCCAGTACTACACCTACTACAAGTACTACAACTATTTCTTCTAGTATTTTGAGGTGACTCCACATTTAGAACAATTTTTCATGCTTAACGCCTCAGTATTTAGACTACACAAAAATGATTATCGGAATCTCTAATACCAAAATAGTACAAATGTGGGTGTATTTCTAGAAATAGAAACAATAGTGATACTGAACTATTTGAACAACACCTCTGCCAAATATCCCTCCAGGACCGTTTCTCATGCCCCGTGTCCCACAAGGATGAAACCAGTGGTCTGCACAATCGAGACATATAATATTTAAACTTTTGAAGCAATCATAATGTGTCTCCATGCGGGATAGCATTCTGGGGCGTCTTGTAGAACAAAAAATCTGGATTTAGTTCTATAATTCAATGCCTGGCGGGGTATTTGCCCGAGGAGTAGTTATTCGAACGGTCCAGTACCACTGATTACTCCCAGATAATTGCTCAAAGTAATTGTCACTTGCTGATATCTGTCCAGAGTGCGGCAGCATATACAGGGTCCTGCATCTGACCTCCCGTCTTCTACTACACCTAAACGATTTGTTTTAGAAAAATGATTGAAATGGGACAATAGACTGTTTGTTAGAGAGCACATTTTAAAAATATTTTTGAATGTACAGGTTGTCCCGAAAATTGGTGGTGCATCAAAGTTGTACTTTTTTAAATGGAATGCCCTATAGTCTTATTGATTTTTGAGACCCTTTCGAGCTACTGTACATACCCCTAGAATATTATCAAATTTGATTTGATAGTTCCACAGGAATAAATTAAAATCGAAAAAAAAATTTGTTTTCGTCATATTTTAAAAAAATTATAAAAAATAGAAGAAACATCTTCAAACCAAAACTAAGCAGCAGGTTGCTTATAAGAAAAGGTCAGTTTATCCTACTATGAATATCGTAAAAATAACTTATACAGGATGTTCAAAATTCAATGCCAAACTTTTCAAAATGTAATGCGATTTTTCTCAATTTTTTCAAATGGGACACCCTGTATATTTTTATCCCGTCGGATGCAGAATTAATTCTAATTACAATTATTTCGACATTCTCAAAGGTTTCACAGATATTCGCAAAATCGTAAAATTATTATCTAATAATAATTTTACTTGGCAGTTTTCAAATCAATGACTAGAACCATAGAATAAAATAATAAATCAATTAATCTATGCTATTCTGTTCAATATGTCTTCCGTTTTCTTGGAGGCACAGACGGAGGCGGGTACGAAATAACCTTGCTACTCTTCCTAATAGCTCGGGTGCAATGTTTTGAAATGCATTTCTGATTCTTTGCTGCATTTTTTCTGGTGTGGTTGGAGGTTCCTGATAAACAATTTCCTTAACGTAGCCGCACAAAAGGAAGTCTAATTTAGTTAAGTCGGGTGATCGGGGCGGCCAATTACATGGCCCTCCTCTTCCAATCCACCGGTTTGAAACGGTTGTATTGAGATTGTCCTCGACTCGTAATGAATAATGTACTGGGGCTCCGTCGTGCTGCAGCCACATCGCATCACTCAAAGCTATTGGTAAATTTTGGCATAAATTTGGCAATTGATTTTATAAAAAATCAAAATACATAGCACCGTTCAAATGTCCGTTAGAAAAGTGAGGACCAATAATATGTTCACCAATAATTCCCCCCCCCCCCCCGTACCTAAAAAACTTTATTGTGGTCAGAATAGTAATGAACATAATATTCTACTCATTGATTTAAAAACTGCCAAGTAAAATTATTATTTATTAGAATTATTTTAAGATTTTACGAATATCTGTGAAACCTTTGAGAATGTTGAAATAATTGTAATTAGAATTAATTCTGCATCCGACGGGATAAAAATATACAGGGTGTCCCATTTGAAAAAATTGAGAAAAATCGCATTACATTTTGAAAAGTTTGGCATTGAATTTTGAACATACTGTATAAGTTATTTTTACGACATTCATAGTAGGATAAACTGACCTTTTCTTATAAGCAACCTGCTGCTTAGTTTTGGTTTGAAGACGTTTCTTCTATTTTTTATAATTTTTTTAAAACATGACGAAAAAATTTTTTTTTCTCGATTTTAATTTATTCCTCTGGAACTATCAAATCAAATTTAATAATATTCTAGGGATATGTATAGTAGCTCGAAAGAGTCTCAAAAATCAATAAGACGACAGGGCATTCCATTTAAAAAAATACAACTTTGATGCACCGCCAATTTTCGGGACACTCTGTATATTCAAAAATATTTTTAAAATGTGCTCTCTAACAAACAGTCTAATGTCCCGTTTCAATAATTTTTCTAAAATAAATCGTTTAGGTGTAGTAGAAGACGGGAGGTGAGATGCAGGACCCTGTATATTTCATTCTGTTTTGTAAATTTTTTAATTTAATTTAAAACTAAAGTGTATACTACTGAATGTAATCTTGGAAAATACAAAATTACACCAGTTTCTGATATTCACTTTGTTTAGGAATAGCAAAGATAATGGCTTAAACAATCTTCTGTAATATCAAAGGTTTATATGGACTAACCACATACGATGGATACCTGACAGACTGTCTTTACCAGACAAAAACAGAATAAGGAGGGTGCAGAATTTGAGCACTAAAAACGGGACATGTAGACACATTTTTATTCCAACACCATTCTAAAATTAAAGTAGACAGTGTGTTAAATAAAAAAAAGATTTATAAATCTCAAATTATTGAAAAATCCGTCATAAACTCGACACCTTTTTTACTATTTGTACACATATTTATCGTAATTAGAAAGTAGGGTTGTCTAAGTTAATTATTCCTTATTCATTTTCGACCAAGAACCGGCGTGTTGGAATGAAAATTATATTGCAATCTCTCCATCTTGTGCATATTTGGCTGAGATGCACAGTAAGCTGGACGTTTGACAGTAGCAGTAGTATGGCCACTGCAATGCAGATGGCGGTGGCGCTTCAGTTTATTCTAATATAATAATTTAAAGATAGGACCGCCGACTAATCTTCGCAGATTTATTCGGTTGCTGCTAAAGCAAAAAACCTAGAAAATTCCAAACTGTAGAGGTTCCATCTGAAGAGTTTTCAGCTGTGATAGAAACCAATCATAATAGATTGTGACTATATTTTGCATAATCCTAATCACACTTTTGGACGATAGGTGGCACCACTTTATAGACTAACAGCTGATAAATCCCAGCCTTAATCTGAAAGAAGCTGGACTAGAGATTCACGGCTTGACTTGATGTTCAAGCTACTTGACTTGACTTGACTTGAAATCAAGTCAAGTTCAAGCCAAGTAGTTAGTTTCCCAATATCAAGTCAAGTCAAGTATTTATTTGTCAAGTACTTGAAAAATCAAGTACTTTCTTCAAGCTACTTGATTTTTTTTTCAGTTTTATGTATATCGATATCAATAAAATGATAATAAACCTTTGAAGTAAACACTTTTATTTATAAAACTAGAATTATTATTAAAGAACAAAAATAAAATATTTCAAGTCCGGACCGGAACAAGTAACAAGTAATACCGTATAATGTAACAATAACAAAATAATAGAAAAGATCTTGTTTTCTTTAAATTAACAACGTTCGAAGCACTCTTTAATGTCATCATTCGTCATCCAAGATCTAAGGCACATGAGGCATCTAATGGATTTCTCGCTTAATCGATTTCGGGTTTTTGTAACCGTTAAAGCAGCCCTGGAAAACTGTCTTTCAACAGAAGCTGAAGATGCTGGCGTTGATAAGAAGTCTTTGGCCATTATGGCCAAGCCTGGAAAAACGCTTTCGTTTCTCTTCCACCATTCTAAAATATCTTCAGAACTATCTGCACGTGGTTCAGACAGGTATTTGTCTATTTCATAACGCCAAGCCATTTCATTTAGCGGATTTACAGGGGATTTCTTAAATAAACTTAGGAGATCTATGTCAAATTCACTACCGCCACTATGTTCATCTGGTGTTGAAAATGAAGATGATGCTGATGTGAGCAATGAACTTGGCTGAAAATAATTCGTTTTAAAAATTTCTTCAAAATGTTTGACTGCTTCCCTTTGCAGATCCTTCCCCAACTTGTATTAGAGAATGTTTCCACTTTATGTCGGGGGTCTAAGATTAAGACAACACAGTACATCCAGTTAGTTTTTTTGTAATGTTTGATGATTTTATCTTTTGCCGCCTGAATACTATGTATAAATTTTGTATCAGTATCATCCCTATTTGGATTAGTGTCCAGTTCAAAAGCCCATTGTTCTAGCTTGTCCAGGAGCATATTTACACCAATTATAACCATCGGAAGGGTGCAATAGGCTTCACCTTCTAATGTTGTGGAAATAGTCTTAAAACTGTTCAAGTATTTACAAACTCGATCTATTACCGACCATTCTGAGTCTGTTGGCTTGAAAGTTTTCATGTTTTCTGTATTGTCACAAAGAATGTTCAAAGCCTTTTTCATATTGACGCTCCATCGCAGCATATCCAATGTTGAATTCCATCTTGTTACGACATCTAATTTTGGCATGGACATTTTTAAGTTTAGCGTGTTGCAGAATTTTTCGAAATCCTTGCGTAAATGTTCAGAATTTTTCAACTTCTTTGCAAGGCAATGAATTTTTTTTATTGACGATAACGAATTTTGATCTCCAGTTATTTCATCATCTTCGTCCGATGATGGATCGTCTCGTTCTCAAAACTCAAAATCTGAATCAAGTATTTTCATAAAATCTCTTGCACCCAAATTTAAAATGTGCGCAAAACACACGAAATGGCTATTTTTAGGGTCTATATCGGTAAGAAAGCCTTTCAGTTCATTCATAAAGGTGAAATTGCTGTTTGTGTTGTCAGTTGTAATGCCTTGCACAGAATTTGTTAAATCGTATAATTTCAATGAATCGAAAAATAGCTTTGCTACCCATCTACCAGTATGTTGTCCATGCGCCGAGACAAAATCCAGAAGGATCGCATGCAACTTCCAATTATTATCAATGAAATGGGCGGTAATCCCATAGTATCCTTTCATATTAAAAGAAGACCAACCATCTATTGTAAAGGAGACTTTTGTTTTGCATTTCTTTAAGAAAATTTTAAGGGTATTCTGTGCCGCCTCAAACATTTTCATCGACAAAGCATTAATTTTATTCCTACCAGGTAAAATTGCGTTAGGGTTTATGTACCTATAAACTTGTACACTTATTTCATCCTCGAAGAAATTGAACGGTAAGTACTTTTTAACTATATACTCCACAAGTAGTTTTTGAAACTTCTCTTGTTGAAAATCCGAAGCAAAGTTCTGCAAAAAATAGGAAAACTGAAATAGGTACAGGTTTACAGATAAGTAGGTAAAGGGTGTCAACTCTAAAATTGACCCCCCCCCTCTATTTCCTTAATAGTGAAGATTTTTTAAAATTTTAAAATGCTGCCTTATAATTCAGTTTCCGAAATTTTCAAATATAAAATTCAACATTGCCTGATGCCAGTACATACAGGGTGGTAAAAAAAACATACTTTTTTAATGGAACACTCTGTATATTATTCGACAGGTTCGTAGCCCTATTCGAACTGAATTCAAAAATGTATTACTCTTTTGTATTTAGATCAAAGTAGGCTTAGATATTCAAGGACAAACATGAGAAATATCTATTTTTCCTCTTTCAAGGTGGCTCTGTATTCTGACTTAATTATTGATTTTTAGCTGTCAGAATAATTTTTCTTAGCAATAAATATCAAGTATTTAAGTATCTAGCCAAGATTAAACAAGTATTTATTATTATTTATTAACAAAACAGAATAAACAACATAATTTAACAACATACAAAAATACATATGTATTTACATTATTTATAATAATCCACATTGTCTGCAACAAGTTAGGTCAAACTTCTTAAAACGTTGTCGAATGTGTATGAGAAATAATGGAGCTCACATTGGAAATCATTTGTAAATAATGTAAATATTTATTTTTGTATGTTTTTAAATTATGTTGTTTATTCTGTTTTGTTAATAATAATAAATACTTGTTTAATCTTGGCTAGATATTTAAATACTTGATATTTATTGCCAAGAAAAATTATTCTGACAGCTAAAAATCAATAATTAAGTCAGAATAAAAAAGCCACCTTGAAAGAGGAAAAATAGATATTTCTCATGTTTGTCCCTGAATATCTCAGCCTACTTTGATCTAAATACAAAAGGGTAATACATTTTTGAATTCAGTTCGAAGAGGGCTACGAACCTGTCGAATAATATACAGAGTGTTCCATTAAAAAAAAGTATGTTTTTTTTTACCACCGTGTATGTATTGGCATTAGGCAATGTTGAATTTTATATTTGAAAATTTCGGAAACTGAATTATAAGGCAGCATTTTAAAATTTAAAAAAATCTTCACTATTAAGGAAATAGAGGGGGGGGGGGGGGGGGCAATTTTAGAGTTGACACCCTGTACATCGTAGGTATAAGATGAGCGATGGTTCATTTTAAAATGTAGATTAGTCCAAAGAGTATAGGTACCTAATTATTTATGAATGTAGAGGTACCATTTCACTTTTTAACGTTTGCACACTGTTATGTCGTCAATAGATATTATTATTATTTATAATATAATATCTAGTTAGTTACAAAAAACAATTATTATTGATTCTGGAGAAAAATAGATATATGTCAATATAAAAGTGGTGGATTTACTTGAACCCATAAAGTAGAAGATTTATGACCTGACACTACTTAACATTTTTCTCCGGCCTCTATTATTTATAACTGATTTTTCGAACACAAAATTGTCAGCGATATGCCTCACTTACCCTTTCTTTTGCAGCAGTACTGCTACTGCTACTGAGCCAACTTAAAATTGTACCCTCCTTATTGATGATGGTGCTTACGGAAGAACTTGCATGAGAAGTCGAATGTTCTGCCTTCCCAAAAACTTGTTCATAGATTTTAGTATGTTTAGATTGCAAGTGCCTTTTTAATGAAGTTGTTCCACAATTTTTCATTTTTAAAACGGTGTGTTTCGTTGTACATAGCGTGCATTTTCCTTGTTTATCAGTCTTTTTCGTACTCTTTGGATCTTGTTCGACTATGAAATAATCTGTGATTTTTTTCTTTTCAATTTCATTAGGTCTACTTTTTTTTTGTGTTGGCACGAATTCACGCTCTTCGAATTCGGATTCGGAGTGAGATAAAATTTCCTCCGCCACGTATTCTGACCCGCTGTCCTCAAACGGTTCTTCCGGTTCCGAAGAATTACTCATTTTTTCTACAGCGTACAGGTGTAAATACACGTAATAAGTAACAATGTGGCATGCACAACACATCACACACTGACTGGGACTATGACCTTCTATTCACCCTACCCATTATATAAATACGCAACTGCGCGGTCTTTCCAGTCAGCTCGGAGCTCGGGGAACCCCCGCATTTTGTTGAAACGCGGACGTGATCAAGCAATATCAAGTAGCTTGAAATTATTTGATATCAAGTCAAGTAATACCTATTTGAAATCAAGTCAAATCAAGTATATAATTTGGCAAATGCTTGATTTTCAAGTCAAGTCAAGTTATTTGTTAAAATATCAAGCTACTTGACTTGATGAATCTCTAAGCTGGACGTCAAATCAAATCAATCCTCGAGTATTATTTTTTATTAATCATACAATTCGAGAATTAATTAACATTAATATCATTTAAAGAGATCAGTTTGCATAAACTTTAATGAATTAAAAAGGAAATCAGTAGCTGAACGACCATGAACCCATTTGACCAATGCAGCGACCGTCTTCATCAAACGTAGCAAGAGTTAATCTGCTCAATTTATTTGCTAACGAGGGAAAAGATCCAGCCATATAACTTGCCGAGCTCATCGTCATCTG
This sequence comes from Xestobium rufovillosum, assembly GCA_963966045.1. Lineage (NCBI taxonomy): Eukaryota > Metazoa > Arthropoda > Insecta > Coleoptera > Ptinidae > Xestobium > Xestobium rufovillosum. The sequence goes on along the minus strand of OZ014495.1, from coordinate 6,809,912 downwards.
AGCATGGGCGTCTGCAATATAAAAATGCAACAATAAACACAGATTTCTTCTTTGAGTTACAGTACCTCCGTCTCCTGCACCATACTGCCTATCTAATTCATCTGCGGATTTTGACTTGATATGATTAACAAATCCCGATATAAGAGTATCCATAAGACTGGCTTGCCTCGAGAATACCTGTAATATTTTCGACACTCTCGCACCGTTTTCCACAACAAGAAATTGTAAAAACAAACATGGCAAACAATTCGGATCTTCCCTCGAGGGGCGCGCGTAGTCCCAACTGAATTCTTCATATTTCAAACCCAAAAGAAGAGTCTACAAGAAGAGTTTTGTAAAGAAAATCAGAGGTTTATAAAGTAGAAGACGCACGCAGCTCAAATCGTCGATTACGTATACTCCTTTCGAATTAATTCCTACTAACACTGGAATGTCTTGTTGCGTAATCAAACTCGTGAGTCCGTGAACAGGCTGTTCCACTTGTCCCTCAAAAAATGCAGATCTGAAATGAGACCTTTTTACTCATTTTGTTCAATAAAAAATATCGGTATTTCCCGATATATTGATATTTTCCGATATATCGATATTTTCCAATATATCGATATTTATTGATATATCAATATTTTCCGATATATCAATACAGCGACATTTATCGATAAAGAAGTACTGGACCGTTCGAACAACTACTCCGCAGGCAGATATCCCGCCAGGCATTGAATTATAGAACTAAATTCAGATTTTGTGTTCTACAAGATTAAATTACTGGTATTGGACCTTGCTGATTTCTGACCACGTGCGTCAGTTCTCGATATATGTATACAGGGTGAGTCAATAGTGCAGGGTTCTTCAATTGCACCTTTATTATAAATTTTAGAGAAACATATTATATAAGAGAGACCCCTTTTATTTTTGACGCCCTATCATATATAAAATTATTTTCGCTTATACAGGCTTATGCATCTAATACAGTGTGTCATGGCCTTTTCTGTTAAGATATTGAAATTACTTCCCTTAGTTTAAAAATGTATTTGATAACCACCCGTTTCGATGTTAATTGGAAAATATGATTGGATCATGTGAAAACTTAATTTTTTGTGTGAGAATTACGGGCAACATTGACTTGAGGGTGGTTATCTCAGAAATTAATAACTTTACAGGATACAAGTTCATACATAATAGATGGGAAGTTTGGTGTAGAAAACAACTGCGACATAAAAATTATGTGGTTCCATTTAAAGAAAATGGGTTGGAAACTTTTAGTCTTACGAAAGCTCTTACCCGTATAATATTTGCAGCTTTTTATTACGCTGAGATTCGAAGAAACTGCCTTCAGCCCACCAAAATATCACTGCTGCAGTTTTGTCAAGTTCGAAGAAATCTGATTTTCAAAATTCCTATACATCTGTCAAATTTAGAGTTTTAAATCCAGGAATCCCGGGATACCGAATCCCGGTAAAATGTCGATCCGAAATCCCGGGATTGGATTGGAAAAACACTAGTAGTGTTTCCCATTTCAACTTCAGAATTTCGGGTTCGGGATTCAATGCCAGTATCCCGGTATTCTAAATTTCAATCCCGAAATCCCGAAATTGAATCCAGATCCCGAATTCTTAAAACCCTAGTGAAATTCTTCACTAAAACACTGGCAAGACCAAAAGTATTCCTTTAAGACAAAAAATGTTTTATACAACCTCATAGTAAAATCAAGTAAGGAATTCAAAAACACCCTCAAATGCAGTGTGTTTCATTAAAAAAAAAAGTTAGGTGCCTTGCAGAGAAATGGGATAGCTTATATAAGCGAAAATATATAAATTATTAAAGTAGGCAGTTACGTATAATATACTCGTTAAAAAAGTATTATTCTGGATTATTTTTTTCATCGTCAAATTGACCAATTGACCAAATTGACTCATGAAAATTTGACAGAAAATCACTCGCGCAAGCGCTCGTGATTTTCTTTCAAATTGACACTCGTGGTTACTAAGCAAACAGCTTTCGTAAAATTTCCGACAATTCCAGACCACTTATTGTATTACTACAGAGTATAAAATACAAATAACAGTAATATACAGGGTGATTCACGACGTTTTCCCGCCACTTAAGGGGTGTATTCTAGAGGAAATTTTAAGCAAAAAAAGTTCCTATGAACACTGGTCTGATTCTCAAAAATAAGCCAGTTATGGGAAACTTTAGATTTTTGTACTTTCGCACCGCACACGGTTAGCTTTGATAATGCTAACAGCGTTTAATCATGGTGGCGCTTGTCACTTAAGGAGTGTATCCTAGAGGTCATTTTAAGCAAAAAAGTTCCTATGAGCAGGGGTCCGAGTCTCAAAAATAAGCGAGTTATGGGAAACTTTAGATTTTTCTGTTTTTGTAATTTTTACACTCCATTTAATTTGAAAAACATTAACAAACTTTATTAAACACAATTACAATTGCAATTACCTTATTAAACACAAATTACACTACATTTAATTTTAAAAACAATAACATTATCAATGATAGCCGTGAGCGGTGCGAAAGTAAAAAAATCTAAAGTTTCCCATAACTCGCTTATTTTTGAGAATCGGACCCGTGTTCATAGGAACTTTTTTGCTTAAAATGACCTCTAAAATGCACCCCCTAAGTGACAGTTGCCGCCATGATAGAGCGCTGCTAGCATTAGCAAAGCTAGTCGTGCGCGGTGCGACAGTACAAAAGTCGAAATTTTCCCATAACTCGCTTATTTTTGAGAATCGGACCAGTTCATAGGAACTTTTTTGCTTAAAATGACCTCTAGAATAGACCACTTAAGTGGCGGGAAAACGTAGTGAATCACCCTGTATACAACATACTTAGGCCCGGTTGTTCAAAGAAACCAACACCGGATTAAGTCTTAAACCGGCTTTGTTGCTATGATACAACCAATCAGAAAGCCGGTATCATAGCAACGAAGCCGGTGTCAGACTTAATCCGGTGTCGGTTTCTTCGAAAGACCGGACCATAATATTCTGGTCTCCCAATTTTTTAATTATGTAATCATCTGAATTTGGTCAGCCTGGCAGTTGCCACTTTCCGATTATTAAAATTTTGCTAATTTTTTTTATATCGATATCCCGATATATCGATTTTTCAATATTGTGACATATCGATATCCCATTATATCGATTTTCCAATATTGTTATGTATCGATATCCCGATATATCGATTTTCCAATATTGTGACGTATCGATATCCCGATATATTGATTTTCCGATATTGCGATGTATCGATATTCCGATATATCGATATATCGGTAAAATTTCCCAGGCCTAGTTAAGATGTCTACCTCGCCATTGAACTGCTGGACAAAAACCAAAAGACATATTGCTTGAAGAATGATCCACTAGATTTAAGACTTTAAGTCCTCGTTAATTTAAATCCTACCACCCTAAAAGAGCTCCATCCAAGCAACGATACTCGCATATTACCTTCTGGTACGCCATGACATTAAGTAACAAAACAAATTTGTTCAATCAAAAATATGCTTGTCCACTAACCCGTAAAATGGCAACGACCAACAGAACTCCAGATACTTCCTCATAAGTTTCCGGTTAGTAGCCGAAACCGGTATCCTCTTATATTGTTCCAGAAGCCTAACTTCCGCGGAATTCTTAGAACTTATCGGCAACCACGTCCACGTCGGGCTTTTTCTCACGTGAGCCGGCAAATATTTCGACTGCTCTTCCCTGAAATAATGGGTGGAATGCAACTGTGGATTGTAAGCACCCAGCTCCATTCTCGCTTGAATGCCTCCTAGCATTATGTAATGCGCCACCTCGCAAGGGTATCTTCCCTCTAAAATATTGTGACGAGCTTCTTCATACAGGAGTTCCAACACTTTCTGGTCCCTAAATTTTCAGTTATTAATATTTGCAGTGAACTACAGTTTTGGAAACAGCTTACTTTATTTTTTCTTCCAAGTGTTGAGGAAAGAAGACATTTCTTTGAAAAGATATCATGGGTTCATCGCGCTGTTGTCTAGTAACTGATACATGACTATACTGCTTCAGCAACGACTGCCAACATCTCTTTATTTCATACGGTTTGTGCGTTGGCTTCAACTGTAATTCTGGACAATAAATTATAGATTCACGAATTTGAAGAAATTGAAAATCTACTTATCTAGATACCTAGCAATGAACTGCACATCCATAGGGAGAAAATTTGATTAGACTGCTGCTTATTTAACCCCAGTTCCTCACAGTTAACAATCGCTTGACATATTAGTTCACTTGTAGCCGTAGGGGTATCTTCGATGTCCATGAGAATAGCTGTATGATTGTGCATATACACACAAGTAGGAATTATGATTCCCTGTAATGGTTCTGGACTCCCAGAAGCAGTGTTTGTTAAAGTACTCGAAACAGATGCAGTAGTTGTATCTGCAAGGATAAAAAATCAGTTATACCTATACTGAAAGTATTAAATTGAGTATGGACCGATTAATTTATTACCAATACAGAAATTTCTCTTTTGTCGGAACCTTTGCTCTTTAAGATCGAGTGTCGCTGACCTTGAAAAGTTGGCCCCTTTATGATAAAAGGTGCGTAAAATTTTCAATTACAAAACTATTAACAATATTCTAGTACATATATCCACTGCCTTTTACAGAGAACTGAGAATACTAATTGTATACACACTGATAATTTAAACAGATAGCATTGATCATAAAAACCTAGCCATTTCCTAATTTCATATGCCCTTGAAACATAACAGACTTTATATCAATAAACTCTACAACCGATAGTAATTGGTTTGCAATAATTGAGTGGTAGGTAGGTAAATCGACTTTAATTTTATATCGAAGTGAAGTGCGTGCGGAACAGGTGCGTAAGACATAGGTATGTATTTAACTTACAGATTTCTATTTTACCATTTTTACTTCATTTATTCGTTATTACACTTAACTACAAAGCAAATTTGTTAATTTAAAATATTCTTGCTTTTTTATTTTATTTTTATTTTAATAAGAACTGAAATAAAAGCAACAAAAACAGAAAAACAGCAAAACAAACAAAACAAACAAAAACAAGAAAAGCAACGAACAACAAAATTATAGGAACTGCTCAAAGTGATTGCCATGTTTTTCAACACACAATCTACATCTTTTAGTTAATAGATTGATGGCATTAATGAAAAAAATAGGATGGGCTTGCAAATAGCGGAAAGCTGCATGTGTCGCCTCTGCTAGCTCGGCTTGATTGTTGTATCTTCGTATGTATATTTTTTCTTTTATAAATGCCCAAACAAAAAAGTCTAATATACTCAGATCCGGTGATCTTGCAGGTCATAGGTCCATTTGTACCCAACCATCTACCCGGAAAATAATTTTCTAAATAATTTCGAACTATTGCAGAATTGTGTGCAGGGTCACCATCTTGTTGGAAATATACCCTGTTTATGTTTATTAACGGAACATTTTCCATTATCGCCTCTGCGTTAATATTCAATAAATTAATGTATCTCAATCCCGTTAAGTTTCCATCAAAAATTTGGTATGCTAGTTGACCACCCAAAAGAAAACACGAAACGTTAAATCCAAAACGTCCTTGCCACTGACGTTCAAAAGTTTGGTGCTGATTTGTATCAGACCAGTGACACACATTATTCCTGTTAAATAATCCTACGCTGCTTATGTGAGTTTCATCTGTCCAAATGGCAGACCGCCAAAATTCTAGATTTTCTTGAATTTTATTTAAGTACCACCCACAAAAATTAAGCCTTCTTTCTTGATCTCCCGGGAAGAGATAGTGAATAATTTGAATTTTATATGGCCTATATATGCCTTTTTTAATATTTTTTGAACTTTTGTTTTGGAAACACCAACTTGTGATTCGATTTCACGACAAGAAGTTTTTGTTGTCGCCTCAACGAACGATAAAACATTTATTTCTTCCTCCTCCCAGTTTTCTTTTTTATAAATTTTGTTTCTAGGTTTATTGAATGACCCTTAGTGAATTAAATTTGCTCTATCTCTGCTGCTTCTATGAGAAACCCCCAAATCACAACGAAAATAGGACAGCCTGTACAATAGAGAACCCCATTGAGTGGTACTAGACCGTTCGAACAACTACTCTTGTGGCAAATACCCCGTCAGGCACTGAATTATAGCATTAAATCCAGATTTTTGTGTACTATGAGACTTTCATCACAGACACCCATTCTTAAAGCGAGAGTCCTGTATAGGGTTTGTGAATTTAGAATATGAAGTCAAATAATAATTCCGTAACTTTTGAACACTAATTTAATTTAAAATGTCAAAACAAGATCTAAAAATTTCCTGCAGGGCAGGACACCATCATTATGGATGCAAGTTTTAAAGCGTTACTCATTTATTTACGTGAAGCCGAAAACTCCATTCCCGAACAAGATGACTTCGACGATCACGAAACCCAACTTTCCATGTACGACATTTTGATACCAATTCTTGGAGTTTTCGTTATCATCATCAATTTGGCCGTCGTCATTTCTAGCGGACTCATATTGAAGAACGGTAAGTTATAGTAATTTTAATATAAAAAAAGCAAAAATAAATGCGGTTAGATGGGTTAGATAACCTTAAAAAAACTGGTTGATAAAATATGATTCATATTTTTTTCAAAATAACTAAAAAAAGAAAAATCATAGCAAGGATTTCTAGGTGTCATTTTGCTGGTCCTTTAAATATACAACTTTTTTCTGGTTTAACCAAATCCGTATCTCTTGTCATTTCCTATATCCCCCTCCTTATTTTGCTGACGACTCTTCACGAGAACAAACAAATATTCAAGACATCCTGGTCATACAATATTGACAAAAGTGTTTATAAACAACTTAGAAGGAATCAGTAATGATTATGCTTAATAATAAAGAATGTAGACTAGTTTCCAAGAAAAAGTAATTATAATACAAAATAATGAAATATCAAGTGGTTGATTGACTAAAATTGAAATACTAATTATATTCTATTATCTAAAAACAATAACTGAAGTACCCACTGAAGATAGCATAAACTAGCAATTAATTTTTTGGTTAAAAGCTTAATTATCTCGCTGAAATACCGAAATATCCCTACACAAACACAAGCTACTTTATTGTTCTTTTCATAGGGAACGAACCAAGATCTACTTATTTATTCCTCGGAAACGTAGCGATGACCGATCTAGTGACCGCCATAGCAATTCTCTTTGGGAAGTTATACCCAAAGGATAAGAGAGATGAAACTATATGCGCTGTACAAATGGGTACGAAACCTTGCCAAGCAACAGTATAAAAATATAATATCGTCTTGATTATAGGTATGATTGTATCAAGTACATTGGCTTCTGTATATTCTGTCGGACTGATTGCTTTCGATCGATTTCTGTACATCCTGCACGGCATGAAATATCAATTATGGGTCTTTCCGGAGAGAGCCAGGATTCTGATTGTCTTTATTTGGATATTAGGTTTGTTGATACATATTTTTCTATCCAAAAATTATTATGGTATTATTACCAGTTTTGTTTGACTTATAACATCTGGTGATAAGTATTTTCAACAAATAGGTGCCATATGGTGTTTACACAAACACATATATGTATTTTATAAATACAAGGGCAGACCTGAAGATAAAATGTCATACAAAGGACATTGTATTTTATTGGGTTGTTTTTTTAGGTGGTGTAATCGGATTTTTACCACTTATGGGATGGCATGGAGACACGGACAACGGCAGAGTTTGCTGGTTCATTTTTCTAGCCCCAAAAGAGCTCATACTGCTGACAGTCATAATCGGTGCCTTACCGCTTTTCACTGTGGTCATCTTGTACTCTACCATTTTGTATGCGGCTCTCAAAGCCATAATACACATACAGTCAAATGAACAAAGCAGTTCCGTAGAAAATTCCGAAAATAGCCTGCGTGTAACACGGGGAAATTCGACCAACAGCTTCGAAATACAGGAACCCATCCGGAAAATTAGCAGACCCAGTAAATGCAAAGCTGTTAAAGTTGTTTTATTCACTTTCAGCAGTTTTGTTATCACATGGGGTCCATATTTCTTGGCATGTGTAATTTACACGAGTTGCAAGACAGAGTCTAAAATGTGTACAACTTTAAAGTTCTTAATAGCGAGTCCGTTGGCTATATTAGGGTTCTGTAATAGCCTGATTAATCCAATTATTTATGCTTGGTGGCATAACGGTTTTCGGGGATATATCATCAAGAGATTTAAAACGTACAAGAGGCAAAGAAGACTTACCGCTGAAATATCAAACGCTATGCCCAGTATTACACCGACTACAACTACTTCTTCCAGTATTATGCATATATGCGCTTGTAAAGATGAAACAAACGTGACATAAATTTCCATAAATATGCTTTGCGTTACATGAAAAATGGAAAATATTTTTTTCTGCTGCAGGTCTGTCACGGTTTAAGCTACAGAAAAATGATTAAGTACCAGACTATCTATTATCCGAAGCTACAAAATAGTCCCCTTATTTCTAAAAGTAATAGAAATAATATTGCATTTAAGTATCTACTTTTTTAGTTTTAGAAACTATTATTATTGATGTATGTTACTGAGGGTAATTTTGGTAAATAAAGAATTATATCTCTAACTTTTGGCATTCATTCAATGCCAACGATATTTGACAATTTATTGGGTATTCATTTTATTCGCAACTAACTTACTTAATATATACTGACCTAATTACTTTATTAATTATTTAGGTGCACTGGTGGTACTGGATTTGTTCTATAATACAATATCTCGCAGGGTATTTGCTCGAGGAGTAGTTGTTCGAACGATCCAGTACCATCATTGCACCTAAATAAACTAATAGTTAAAGACAATATATTTACCCTTTGAACATTTATCGCTTTGAATTTCTGACAGACTTTCCTTTCCTGTTTCCGAAGTTGAAGTCGCCCTGTCCTTCTCCGCCCATTCAGAATAATTAACTTGATCATCATTCGTACAACTTGCAGAATAACTCTGATTAATTCCAGCAACTCTTTGCGATACAGAATAAAAAACACCTTGATTTGATAAATCTTCTGTTTGTATGTAATCATCTTGAGTCGTTACGCTGGGATATTCGCTACAAAAACGTCAATAATAAAAACATAACCACAAACAGCACAAATGTCAAACAAAAACAAACGCCTAGACGTACCTATATGCCTCAACCATGTATTCACTTTTCTGCTGCGGGTTGCATACCTTACTCCTGGGGTAATCCATACATTCGCCTTTGAACGTAGATTGCTTTGCTAACTCGTTTCCATTACTTGCCATCACAGAATCACATATTTTTTTTCATTTTAACTCACCAAAAAATAACCAGCAAATTTCTATTTTAGAAGCAAAAAGGCAAAAACATAAACTGAGTTACGTCATTTCTGGAATAATTAGTCTTATGTGGGTGAATTTGCAAGGCTATTTGGTCGACTAAAGTTGAAACACGCGAAGCTTATTGTTTAAAAATTATTTTAGTCATATTTGCACCCCAGAAACCCTTATTTTTGTAATCAATATTTCGCACCGAATCTAGATGGCCTGTTTTACCGACATGAATAGAAAAAGCCGCAGATCAGGGAATATTTCGCGAAAACTCTTAAAATTTTGTTTCAAGTAAAAATTTACACTTACTTTGCATTAAACTTGGAGAAATTACGCACGTTTTTATTAAAAACATTCCAACAATAAATAAAAATTATTTCCGACGAGGATGGGATTCGAACCCACGCGGGCAGAGCCCATTGGATTAGCAGTCCAACGCCTTAACCACTCGGCCACCTCGTCTGAATGTTCCTTATGTTCTACAATGTCGTATATAAACCTAGCACCTCTCGCTTTTTAATTTATTATAATTTTTAATCGTTATTTTTATTATTTAAATTTGCATACAAATAAAAAATACGAAATCTTTACGAAGCATTGTATTTTTCTGCATAATTAAGTGCGCAGACGTTTATTATGAAAGGTTGCTATAACAACAGAAAGTAAACGCGAAATATATGAACACTTTTACTCCAGGAAAATTATGTGCATTGATGTTATCAAGAACATGGTATTTCGTATCTCCTGTTTTGAGTACCCAGTGCATTGCCGTGATAATAGTACAAATCAAGGTAGGCTGAGACTTATATTTAAATTTCACTATTTATATTTAAATTTCACTATTTGTTTGGAAGATTTGGCGCTAAATTTATGAAAACTGTCCACAATATTTGCAAATTTTTTTGAATTTTTGTCGATAAATAAAATTAAATCGCAGTAGTTGCATATGTACTCAAATAAATATTTATAAATGATATATCTACGGTCTACGCTAAATTAAGAGCACTAGTTTTTAACATTCTGGAGTCGGCGTCCCCTTTTAAAAATGATATTTTAGGGACAATAGAGAATTTCAGAGCTTTCCGTGTAGAAAACGTGGAAACAAGTAAAAAAAGAAGTTAGGAAGTACCTATGTACCTAGGTCTGATACCTACCTAGCTACCTACTTCAAAACAAACAAACGCGGATAATACCGTGCTCCATACGTACGTTTATAAGAGTCTCGTTCGAGTTTCTGTAGCATAATAGGCAATGCACTATTCTTTGGTTTGTGTCCCCACTGCTCTTATAATTTCTCGCAATAACATCCAATTATTCGACGTCAGCTAAAATTATTCAACTGAATAATTTTGGTCTATCTTAAAACTTTTACTGCCCTATACGTTTAATGCGAATAAAGTAAGGGTCCTTTTGATATATGTATTAATAATTAGGGCGCTATCGATTTCCTTTTTTGTAAGTTTGAGAATTGTGTCAAAGTCCATTGTCGAATTTTTAATGCCTTCATCGATAATTTCGCAGAAGCCTAGCTCCTAGCAAGAAAATATTTTTCCGCTACACCGACATTGACACATTTATTAGGTGTGGGTGCAAGTTGCAGAAGAAAACCAACAAAAATGCGGAAATTTTCAAAATATGACAGTTAATGACATTTAAGAAAAGTAAAAAACAAAACCAAAAAGTTCGTACTTTCAAGAAGGTATTCAATGTTGTATAAACCCTGTATTATCTTTAATGATTTTATTTACGCCACATGGAGTGCTTACAAAACAACTAGAAGTGAAGAAAACGGAATGGTTTTCGTGCAGAAACATCTAACAGTAGACGTCGATTACATTAAAGTTAAGAGGACGTCACACGCAATCTAATATGGTGCATTTAAATGCAGAGGTGCTATACAGAAAAGGGGTGCGAAAATGTAGGTCAGTTGATGAATGAACGTGAACTAAATAAAATATACAATTTTCTTCTACAATAGGAATTCCGGTTTTCCACAACATTTTACGATTTGTGGCCCATTATGTAGAAATATCGATCCGCTTGTAACTCTCGATTGCAAAAGGGAAAATAAAAAATAAACGATAGCGGAAATAGGCACCATAGTATTGTCTGTTTTCTATTGCAGCCCGAAGGTTTCCATTCACTAGCGGAGAGAAAATTTTAACGGTCTAATGATATCTGCCATTTTACTTTTCGTCAACTAACCCAAAAGTAATTATCCGGCTGAGACAGGAACCTGGAATGAATATCTATTACGTAACATCAATTATTAAAATATTAGAGCAATCCTTGTTAATTGATACAATTAACACAAAATGTTAAAAGTGAGACTCTTATACACTGCTCATAAATTTTGTTTTAGTTACACTTAAACAGAGACTATTTTTACAGTACCAATTATAAACATTAGCCAATTCGTCATTAATAACGTTTGTCCACGACTATCTTATAATATACTCTTTGTCCACGACTATCTTACAACATACTCTTTATACTTGTGTTTCTTCAATCATAATTAGATACATTAATCACTGCAGTGAATAATGAATATTATTCACTAAACCAATAGGAACATCGCTTTGACCCTTTTTTACATTTATTTAGTAGGCCGCGATCGCGATGTGTCAGTTCAAATTGAAACGTCAAATCAGCATGGTTTGCTTTTAATTTGAAATGCATATTCTAAAAAAGAAGATATAATGAGTAGTGAGAGTGAAAACGAGATTTCTTTAACAGCACCAGCAATAAAAGAAGCTGCAGAACTTGCCTCATTAGATTCATTGCCCAAAAAATTATACTTGAGAGTATATGTATGAATCTTTCTTACACTGGAGAAGGGAAATGAAGGTAAATTCTTTCTGGGAATCTGTTTTGATAGTCTTGGACAAAGTATAGTATACAACTCGTTATAATGATGCTATTATTACCTCGGATGATTACAAAACTCGCTCGTTTCACCCGCTCGTGTTGTAAACTTCATCCTCGGTAATAATAGCATTCATTATAAACTCGTGTAATAATATACATATATATACATATATGTATATACATATAGTATGTCCCACATAATACGCTGCTTAAAATTGTATGTATAAGGAACAAAACTATTATTTCAAAAATATTTTCGCCAACAATTCGTAGCAAATTGAAAATGCTGTATGTACAGGGTGTCCTATTTTCGTTGTGATTTTGGGGGTTTCTCATAGAAGCAGCAGAGATATAGAGCCTTGGGGTTTACGCGAACCTGAGCTACTTTCTTGAGTATAATAGAAAGCTGAAACCAGAATTTGGATATCGTTTTTAGTTTTCGATTCTTATCTTATATTTCCTCAAGTTAAAAGTTAAAAAGTATATTCACAAGTTCTTGTACCTGTTGTGCAACCCCGTGCAACAATATTCATATTGAATTCGATATATCGAATATACGATATATTGGATATATCGAATATGCCCTTAATCGCAATTTTACCTGAACACTCTTATGCTCTGTACTTCCTTCGAAGGCGCTGAGGTGTTGGGGGAGGCCTCTTTTTAGAGCACATTTTGAACAAGCGGTGCTTGATAATTTCATATAGGTAGTTACTTTTGTTTCTGTAATTCTTTTCTCTGAAAGAAATAACGGATTGGGGAAATCATGTTGTTTTACGTCAAGTTCCTAAACTTTGGAGGATCAGATTTATACAGGGTGTCCCGAAATTAGCGTGCAATATTTTACCAGCGTGTTCTGTGGTCAAAAATAAGACAAAAAGCTCTTGTAAGCGTATACCGAAATATGCTTCGCAAAGGACCTATAGCTTTCTAAAAGAGAAGGCCTGAAGACGTTTCCTTCCAAATATCTTCGAAACAAGTCCAGTTAAAATTATGAAATTTTATGGAATGTGTAAGTACCAAATGCTGAATCTTTTGCTGTAAACATAATTTTTAAAATTTAACAGGGGCGTCTCAAATCTGGAGGCGGTGGAGGTAAGATTTACCCCAACATTTTCCATAACATGTCGTTTTCAATTTTTCCGGAAATTTTTCCATAAAAATTTGCAACTTCAGAGTTTTTTGCAAAAAAATGTGCTCCTGTCTCGTTTAAGTATACAAACGAAGTTTTCCACTTCTCGTAAGAATTTTTTGGGCATGCAGCGAAATTTTTAAATCGATTGTGCTCGATAACGGTGCCTCCTATCATAACGAGACAGGAGCACATTTTTTTTGCAAAAAACTTCAAATTTTTGTGGAAAAATTGAAAATGACGTGTTGTAAAAAAAGTTGGGGTAAATCTTACCTCCACCACCCCCAGATTTGGGACGCCCCTGTTAAATTTTAGAAATTATGTTTACAGCAAAAGATTCAGCATTTGGTACTTACACATTCCATAAAATTTCATAATTTTAACTGGACTTGTTTCGAAGATATTTAGAAAGAAACGTCTTCAGGCCTTCTCTTTTAGAAAGCTATAGCTCCATTGCGAAGCATATTTCGGTATACGCTTATAGGAGTTTTTTGTCTTATTTTTGACCACAGAACACGCTGGTAAAATATTGCACGCTAATTTCGGGCCACCCTGTATTTATATTCATTAATGTGCTACATATTCAATAAATTGATAAAATGTTCTACAATTTATCAAGCGTTACCATTACTCATAATAATTTATATGTGAATAGTGTGCTGTTTCGCATTATAATAGTATGTACGCTGTAGCGGAGTTTATAAAAAATACCCTTGACGTTAATTTTAGCGAACCGGTGGCGGGAGAGGGTTGACATTGATGAAGGTGGCGGTCAGACTTGGCTTCGGCCAGGGTAACTAGGGTGGATGTGTCGGACAATGAGCAGTGTACCGCCACCGGTTGCCGAAGTGACGGCGACCAAGCTACTTGACCACAGGCATCGCGGCGTCCAACGCAAACATCGCCGGACGCGTGGTGTCTCCGCATTAATGTATGCCTGCCAGCAGGGCGACGTCGACAGAGTTCGGCTCATACTGCGGTCCCAGGTCAGTCACTTCAGATTTTTAAACAAATACCCATGCACTTATTGTCAAATGTAAGCACAAGCACAACTTGAAATTAAGGGTAGTTTTCAATTAGCACACTTAATTTTTTTATCTACGCCTGTGAGTTAAGAACTCCTTGTCCCATTCATTTTGCATGAGTTAAGGAGTTCATTACCGCACGCGTTTTTCTCAATAAATCATGACAAATTTTAAATTATAATTACAGTTTATTTTCACTTTTTAGGGGCGTAGATAAAAATTTGTACGATATACGTGTGATAACGCTTTATTAACGTACTTTTGCGATTGCCCTACTCGTGGTAAGCACTTGTTGGGCAAATTTCGCATGCGTACGTTAATAAAGCTTATATCCCACTTATATCGTAAATAACTATTAAGTGAACTTGGTTGTGACATGTCAAAGAAATGATTATCGATTTCTATGGCAACGAAATCCTTTTTTGTGCACGGAGATCCGTCTGGGGTTAACTAGATATTAATACCTCCTCATATTTGCATCAACTGCACGGTTAAATTAGTACGATATTGAGATTTACCTCAATTTGAAGACAAAGGCACAGATTCTCATAAAAAGGCATAACACATCACTGTTTCAAGTACATCTAGTGAATATCCGATTATCTGTATACTATGAGTACATAGCAGGTATGACAACAATCTTCTAGACGCCGATATAGTAATGATTACACGTTGTCTTAGTAACCACCACCGTTGACTGTATTTATTTGGTACCAGCAACCGCTGTTTTAAGTTCATATTATATTATTAATTGTATATTTTTATGTTTATGTGTGTATTGTGATTGTGAATGAATACATTGGTATTTTGGTGTACATACAATCAATAACAGTTAAGGTAAATGTAAATAGCGTTTTAATGAATAGTTTGTAAGCTATTTGTTACATTAGGTAATAAGGTTATTGCCCTTACAATTCTTAATTCTGTATAATAATATACGCCTGATATGACAAAAATTTATTTTTTAATGTCGAACGTGGTTTGAAAGCAAGGCAATTCTAATAGTCTGAGAATCAGACACATATTTTTCAGTAATATCATTTCATATCATTGAAAAGGAACATCACAGTCGCATTGCCAAAAAGGAAAGGTGCAGATAATGCGTCTAATGCGTTTTGAGACACCTATTCAAATCAATAATCAAGTAATATTGAGCTTCTTGGTGTAAAATTTAATCTGTATTTGTTCACTTGAGCGAATAGCAAACGAGCACTGGGCCTTGAACCAGGTTTCGCAAGGAATTTTCCCAGTGACGGTACTCTGGGCAACCGCCGGTCGCCTCGTCGGGCGATTTGAACATTTATTCGGTGTCTGAATTTATCGTCGTAGCACAGATGTGCAAGCCAGTCAGGATGTAGATCAGGAATGTACGTTTCAGCCACAATGTGTGATCCCATAATATAATGACTATTAATCAGTTTTGTTTAATCTAACCACACGCTAAAATCTGTCTACTGCGCATTTTTATTGCCGACCTCTTCCAATCTTAATATTACTCTACCTATGGATATAAATAAGGGTTAGAATCTTTTTTTTACTTTTCAGCCCTTTTCTGTAACGAAACGGGATCGAACTGGAAAATCCCCTCTGCACTACTGCAGCAATAGCAACTACATCAGTGCAGCACAGGCAGCCGATGTCTTGGTCATGGCCGCCCCGGATTTACTGGAAACTCCCGACGATGAAGGTTTCACGCCGCTCCACCTGGCCGTCATCGCAGGAAATATGCCTCTGGTGACATTCCTCCTCGCAAACAAAGCTGACGTTAATGCAGTCGACAGTGAACGCCATACTGTTGTGCACTGGGCGACAGGTTTGTATATTTGTCAAAGACCAGATTCTGACTATAATTATTAATTGATAATTTACACCTAACGCTGCAACCGGTAAAGCTACGGTTTCCTAGGAGAGCGGTGCCGTCATATAGCGACCGTAATATCGCAGTAAGAGACGCCAAGAAAAGAGTTTCCATCACAGTGGTTCCCTAGGAGGCTGTAATGAACACTGCAACGTAGTAATATGACATTTGTTAGTTGTTATGTTTGAGTACTAAACAGTAAAATAATTTATTACAGTACAGATTAGTTATCATTTATTGTGATAAGTTCGGAGTTGATGTAGAGAAGATGACGATTTTTACAAAAACATCAGCCTACTTACAGAAGAACACCTAAACTGAATAACAGCGCCGTACTGTATCGCTATATCGCGATCGCTATTCGACTGCACAGTTTTCCTAGGAAACCCCAACTTAACTATTCTATACATCGGTTTATCCTAGTTCCGCACATTTTGCTGTTCCACTAAAGTGTGTTAACGTTGAAACAGGAAGAATGTGTCATATTTCTTGGCGGTGCTCTGACAATATGCATATTTTTAGCGCAATATGCTTTAAATTATCCTTTATATTCATTTTAAAATGTGACTAGCATCTGTAGCAGTAAAATTACTGTGAAATTACTGAATAAATGGAGCCCAAACAATTATTTTGATGAATAAAACATCTTTTGCGTTAACAAGTTGCTAAATATTTCAAATTAATGATAATAAATCACGTCTCTAAATCTTGTTAGGGGTTTAAAGTGCTCAACCTTCACCTGAATTACGCAGAAATGAATCCGAAAGCGCTGAAAATGCTCTACTAAACGTGAACACGCAATGACTAACACCCTAGAACCTAAATTGCCGCAGTTCTTCAATTGAGGTCACTTAATGTTTTCCATAAAAACATAAAGCTCTCGTTCCCAGCGTTTTCTGTGTCGCTGAAAAGAGGAAAGGTGGAAAATTTATTTACATTTCGCTTGCTGTTGTTCAAACTGGTACAGTTATCTGTGGTTTAACATAAAATGGGTTAGTTTGATTGTATCAAAATCACCCTAAATAATCAAATGGTAAATAGGCTTGCATGTGACTCATAATATAACGTACTGAACGCAGTAATTGCATATTGGACTATCTGAATTATTTATTCCACGTCCAAACAAAAGTAGTACACTTTTCTGCATTTATGCATTTCTCCCAACTAACCAAAATGTATACCAAAAAGTTTGAAAGGTAATTTCTTACAAATTAAAGAAGAGATTCTAAATGAAGATAAACAAAAAATTGAACTGATGAACTGGAGGGCGAACAGGAAGAATGTCAAGATAAAGTTGGTGAGTCGGAGAAAGAACGGCGGTAGAGTTGAAGAAAGATGCATTAAGAAAATAAGAAAATGCGAAATATTTAAAATACTAATAGAGACAGACCAAAATGGTTTTAATAAAATTGAAAGTGCATAAAAATCTCCGTCTAATGGTGTAAAAATTAATATACCGTTCCATTTAAAAAGTCGAGATACCATTTTGGTAAAAAGAAAATAGGATATCTTTTCAGTTCTACCTATGCTGATCAATAATTAATTTATTAATATCCCGTTTCGTGCCATGCTGTAAAATACCCTTTACCTTAGGAACCACATATATGTGTGCATATAACTTTCGTCACCACGAACATAAAGGAACAGGAAATATTCCGTAAATAATTAGTTCCAACAAGGGCCTCAAATAGCGTTTCAATTGCCCGGGAAATGCCGTAAAGTACTTCGTGTATTGCAGATAAGGAGACTTTTTACTGCATATGTATATTAAGGCCAGCGTAGATCGATTCGAAAATGACGTCATAGGTCAGCGTGGTCAAACATTGCAAGGTCAGCACATCGATTGTCTGGCTTTGTTTGAATTGATGGCTGGTCACGACTATTTTAGTATTGGCATTTCGATATTTTTCCAAGGGGATGAGGTTAGTCTTGGCCCCGATGAAGCACGAAATCACAAAATAAGGAAGATGCTAGCGAAGCAAAAAAATCTTAAGCCTAAAAGAGATATTTCTATTGAAATTTCATTTGCTAGTGTTTCCAAAAATTATTCCTATTCAACGGCCCCATTATATTTATTTCAAAACTAATGCCTTACAATAAGCTGTTTTGTTTGTAAGTTCCAAATTCAATGTTTTTTTTCTAAATAATTACGCTTTCCACACTTCCTTTAAAAAGGAAGTTTAAAAAATGGCTTTTGGCGACGTGCTCTGTTTTCCGTCCGTGTACTATACAAAACTTCGCCAATTTACATTTAACAAGTTTATAAATATACAGGGTGGCCCGAAATTAGCGTGCAATATTTTACCAGCGTGTTCTGTGGCCAAAAATAAGACAAAAAGCTCCTATAAGCGTACACCGAAATATGCTTCGCAAAGGAGCTATAGCTTTTTAAAAGAGAAGACCTGAAGACGTTTCCTTCTAAATATCTCCGAAACAAGTCCAGGTAAAATTATGAAATTTTATGGAATGTGTAAGTACCAAATGCTGAATCTTTTGCTGTAAACATAATTTTTAAAATTTAACAGGGGCGTCTCAAATCTGGGGGTGGCGGAGGTAAGATTTACCCCAACTTTTTTTACAACATGCCGTTTTCAATTTTTCCATAAAAATTTGAAACTTCAGAGTTTTTTGCAAAAAAAATGTGCTCTTGTCTCGTTTTGGTAGGAGGCACCGTTATCGAGCACAATCGATTTAAAAATTTCGCTGCATGCCTCAAATGTCTCAAATCTGGGGGCGGTGGAGGTAAGATTTAGCCCAACTTTTTCAGAACAAGTTGTTTTCAATTTTTCCGGAAGTTTTTCCATAAAAATTTGCAACTTCAGAGTTTTTTTGCAAAAAAATGTGTTTCTATCTCGTTTAAGTTTCACAAACGAAGTTTTCCACTTCCTGTAGGAATTTTTTGGGCATGCAGCGAAATTTTGAAACCGATTGTGCTCGATAACGGTGCCTCCTATCAAAACGAGACAAGAGCACATTTTTTTTGCAAAAAACTCTGAAGTTTCAAATTTTTATGGAAAAATTGAAAACGACATGTTGTAAAAAAAGTTGGGGTAAATCTTACCTCCACCACCCCCAGATTTGAGACGCCCCTGTTAAATTTTAAAAATTATGTTTACAGCAAAAGATTTAGAATTTGGTACTTACACATTCCATAAAATTTCATAATTTTAACTGGACTTGTTTCGGAGATATTTAGAAGGAAACGTCTTCAGGCCTTCTCTTTTAAAAAGCTCTAGCTCCTTTGCGAAGCATATTTCGGTGTACGCTTATAGGAGCTTTCTGTCTTATTTTTGACCACAGAACACGCTGGTAAAATATTGCACGCTAATTTCGGGCCACCCTGTATAGTTTATTACTGAATGAACTCTATGAACAGTAACATTAAAATATGTATACAGAGTGCTCAAAAAAGTCGGAACAAATTCACTATCTCGATAACTGGTTATTCGAATTAAATAAAATTTTATATGGGATATTTACAGATTATATTATGGCAGACTAATTTTTGATACAGACGGTGGATTAATACAGATTTGAAAACTAAAACGGATACTAGGTTTAATGGGTTTACGTTCAGCAGCAGCAAAGATTCTGAAAAAACGAATCTGGGCTGAGATACGAGAAATCAGCTCTAATTCGACACCCTCTATACAACTCGAACACCCACAAGAAAATGAAGCTGATTCTTATGTAAAATGACCTGCCGGATTCGAATTTTGAGGTCGCGAAAAGATCGGGAATTGCGAAAATGCCGGAATATCGATTTTTCGTAAAATTTTCATAAATCAATTTTCGACCCTTTTTAATACTTTTCTTGTTGTATTTCAGCAACGAAAAGAGTTAGAGACCTGTTTGTTTCTTGGAATATACATTGAAGTGTGTTGATCATCACAGTGTACTCACGTTGCTTCTACAATTTTCCAATTTGATGAAAAAAAAGTGTTTTCTTGCCAGACCACAAATTTGTGTAATGTATTTTTCATGTACCGGGTAAGCACACCTTTTTATTGGAATGTAGAGACATGTTAATGTTTTGCTCGAAAACAGAGGAGGACATACTGGTTATAGACATCTTCGTTTCTCACATTTTGCGAAGACTTTAGTCTTTAAAAAAATAATTCCGACATTTTCAAAATTCGAATCCGGCAGGTCATTTTACATATCAGCTTAATTTTTGTGGGTGTGTTCGAGTTGTATAGAAGATGTTTAAAACGTATCTTTCAGGCAGTCTTCTCTCATATTTCTTCTAATATTAAAATTTCAATTAACAGGTACTTTTCTGAATCAGCCACCAAGTTCGTGCCCCTGATTTTTTTAAAGTGAACGTTCTTGTTCAGTTCATTTCACAATGCTCAAAGTTCTAAATGATTTTTCAGTAATACATTTTTATTGAATAGATATATTATATATTGCTGTTTAGTAGAATGAACTCTTTAAAAAGAGAAGGTACTTTTCAAATCTGTATCAATGTACAGGCAGTTCCATTTACAATAAAAATGTTTGCCTCAATAGGGGAAAACCAGTAGACGTGCCAGCACCGCCAATATAAAAATTTTTTGGAATTTTTCCAAGTTCTACGTATGCCAGGTCAATGTTTTTAGTATCATCTTGATGGTGTCGTCAAATGCGAACTTTGGGGGAGGGTTTAGAAAGAGTAAGATTCGAGGGGCGAAAATACCGGGGCTAAAACGATTTTACATTCACTTTGTGAAGTATTCAACTTTGATTTTGGACAAGTTGGAAAGAGGCTGACCATCGTATGGGTTAGTTTTTGGGGTTTGTGATGCACGGGGCGAGATTATAGCGGTGTAAATTTGAAGTAGGTAGGTACGTTTCCAGCAAATATTAAGCGTTCGACACTGTTATATCGCATACTTTTTATAACATCCAAATTTGATTTTGGGCTCGTTGGATAGAGGACGAACCAGCCCACATCGTACAGGTTGGTTTTTGGGGTCTGCGATGCACGGGGGCGATATTTAGGGGTGTAAAGTTAGCTAATTATTTACTCGCTGATAAATTAATTATGTGTAGAGGAACGTGACCGTCATTATACTAACGAATAGACTCAGCTACCAATAAACTCCAAAACTTTGAAAGTTTTCAGCTATTGTACGATGTAGCTACGAACAAAACAATGTCTTTCTGCGTGACAGAAGCACATACCAAACAAAACATACTCGACTACGTGGGAAATGTACAAACTTTCGAATGAATAACCCACTTTTCTAAATTACAGTTTGCGGGGAAACAGAAGCTTTACGTGCCGTTTTAGCGGCAGGTGCTCCAGTTTCAACTCCAGACATTCATGGAGGCTATCCATTACATTATGCAGCCCAAATGTGCGGTGGGGTGAGTGCATTAGTTATTCCATAGTCTTCCCCTTTTCCCTTGACGAAAATGGTGCACTTAAAAATAAACGTCATTAACGTGACGTGTATTTTTTAGGTTAAGGACTCCATGTTGGGTCTCCAAGTCTTGCACACTCTGCTCTCCCATCCAGACATAATCCCTTCCGTGGAAGATGGAGACCGTAGACAACCACTTCTTTGG
This sequence comes from Xestobium rufovillosum, assembly GCA_963966045.1. NCBI lineage: Eukaryota > Metazoa > Arthropoda > Insecta > Coleoptera > Ptinidae > Xestobium > Xestobium rufovillosum. Next base: position 6,788,145 of record OZ014495.1, on the reverse strand, counting down.
GCTGCAAGTGCCGGCTCGGCCAAAGCAGTTTTGGCGTTAGTCCGGGCAGGTGCAGCCATAGAATCATGCGATAAAGACGGACTGACAGCCTTACATTGTGCTGCTTCCAGGGGCCATACAGAATGCATAGATACACTCTTATCATTATGCGGAGCATCTCCGGATGTTATAGATACTAACGGATGCACTGCTCTACATTACGCTGTGACTCTAGGCCATGCAGATGCTACTGCTCTGCTGCTTGCCCACGGGGCCAATGCTAACAGGCAGGATAGGAAAGGAAGGTCACCTGCTCATTGTGGATGTGCCAAAGGACAGTTCGAGACTGTTAAACTGTTGGGTAGTCACGGAGCTAATTTGTGGTTGAGGAATGCCAGGGGAGATTTGCCATTGCACGAAGCAGCTGCTTCGGGCAGAAGAGATTTGGTTAAATGGTTGTTAGAAGCGAGGCCGAGTCAAGTCAACGCCAGGAACAATGATGGGAGGTGTCCGTTACATTTGGCGGCGTTGAATGACAACGCTGACATGTGCAAGGTATGTAAAGAACTTTCTCTTTTCTTTTGCACTATATTATATTTTTCAGATCTTGCTCGACACAGGTGCCCATGTGAATCCAGTCCTAAGAACTTCGAAAAACATTTTCATGACACCTTTGGATTGTGCCCTTCAAAGAGGTTTTCGATCGACCGCCAAGTACTTGCAACTAAATGGTGGGCTTCCTGCTAACAGATTAGGAAGTACTCGACAGCCTGAAATTCCAACTCCTTCCAGTTTCCAAATACGTGACGATGTTTCATTTTTGGGCGGCAGTACTACAGACAGTGAACGAGAAAACGCAGAATCTGGTGTGGTTCATAAAAAGAGGTCGTTTAGAAGAAGAATAGGAACCAGATACGACAGAAGAAGGGACAAAATTTCACAGGGTGGTGAAGTAGAGAATGTGGAACTTGATGAAGGAAAACAGGGGCATCCCAAAGAAAAAATTAACGCAACTGGAGAAGAAAAGAAGCAAAAAATACGAAATGGATTCATTAAAGAAAGCAACAGCATGGAAGGTACCATAAAACACAAAGGAGATGCAGCGGTCAAAGGAGCTCCAATTTATACAGAATCTCCCAATAAAACTTCGAAAACTCCAAGTAAATTACCTATACCTCGTGAATCACCAACAAAAGGTAACAAGCAACCAATTTCTGAAAAGGGTAAAAGACCACGCAGCGCTAAACACAAAAGAACGAAAGAAAATGCAACAGTACAAAGCACAAAAAATGCAGACACAAAATTTGAGAAGAAAAAGCAAATTGATGAAAATGAAGATTATATCGAAGTTAGTGTCCAACAAACAAAAGAAATACTAGAAGAAATTGTACCAAAACTAAATTTGCTTCCCCCAGATGGCGTGACAGGAACACATGCCTCAGAAACAACAGTAACCACAGAGAAAAGTGGTCTTCAACCAGACCAACATTCACTAAAGTCAAATACAAGCCAGGAAGATGTGGAAGAGCAGAAAAATTTTGTTGTTGAAGCACATGTTCATTCTCCTCCAAAGTCGATGGAAACTGTGAATGCGGAAACGAAATCAAGTGAAGAACAAGTTGCAATGAAAGATCAAGAACTTCTGTCAGTTGAGGCCCAAAAACAGAAGAATGGAAAAGAGCTAGTCGCTGAAGAGCCCCCAGTAATAGGAAGCATTAAGGATGAGAGTGCCGAAAAACTTTCCGAAGAAAAAATTGTTGATGTACCAATTCCGGATAGTGATAAAACAAGAGAAGAGGCAAAAATAGCTGAAATATCAAACAAAGAAGATACGGTGAAAGAGAAAACGGATGAAAATGAAGTTGGCAAACAAACAGAAACAATTCCTTCTGCTGAAGACGTACCTTCCAAAACTGATGAAGCTGAAGTGGAACCCAAAAGCGAAGTTCCAAAAGAAGAAGAAAATAAAAGTAGAGAAGATGAAACTGATACAAATGCGGAAGCAAAAGAAATAACCAAATTGGATGCTAAAATACAACCTATTGATCAAGTTGTAGCGGAAAACGAAGAAAAATCTTTGGTGCAAGATGACAAATTTTCTCCGGAAGTTCAAAAACCCACTATTGCCGAAAAGAGGCGCCAACTGAGTACGCAAAAGAGCATAATGATTCACGATAGCAGCATCGAAACGAAATCATCTCAGGAAGAAGGGACTTTATCTTCAAGTTCTGATTCTAGTGTCAAACAGAAAGAACACAAGAGTTTCCGGGTTCTGGGCGAAGATGAAGCTAAAGAAGTGAAGAGAGAAAAACAGAAGGTGCAGAAAAGTAAAGACAGGAGACGATCAAGATCTGGAGAAACAAAACGAGATTTTAGGAAGAAAAGAAAAGACGATGTTGTCAAAAAGACTAAAATACCTACTCCTGTAAGTGTATCCAAGAGTGACAAAGCTTTGGACAAGTCCGAAAAGGAGTCCGTCTTGGATGGCAGAATCCCTTTAGTGTCTGAGATCCATGACGATCCAGTAAAACCGTCGAGATCTGATTCCAACATGTCTGTTCCAATTATCGCTTCAGCCTACAGCGATAACGAAAGGGGCAGCGGTTCAGATTTTGAAGAAATTTTGAGTAGCGCTACGAGGAGAAAGAGGTTGAGAAAAAGAGCGAAGGGTAGGAGTTCTAAAAGTGCTGGTAGCGACTATGAAAGTAGTAATTTAATCGACTCAGGTTTCGAACCAAGTCCCAGAGCTAGTCGCCTACCGAAGTGGAAAAATATGACGGAGAGGGGAGTGAACATGACATCGGTTACTCAAACAATTCAAACTAATATTAGAAGGTAAGGATTTTCAATCATTGTTTTCCAATATCGCTTATTGATAATATCGATATAAAACGATATATCGATACCATCTGGCAGCCCTAGTAGACCAGGAGCTCATAGACCAAAAATTGTGCATAATAGATTTACTCCAAAAATGCCTGAGATGTTATGATTTTTGGGTCGTGGAGCACAGAAATGCCCATGCCAGTTTTTGTTTTTGGTACAGTGATGTGTGGCAGACCTGTAAATGTGTAAAAAAATTGCTTAAAAAAGTATTATAGGTTTAGGACTGGGGTTTGTGGAAAGCGCTAAATAATGAAAAGTAATCCAGCGGACACTGACCCGCTGCAGGGGTCAAATTGTGGAAATAAAACACCCCCAAAAAATTATAGGTTTACGCATGGGAATTGGAGGGACCTCCTAATTTACCCCCAAACATCATGAATCTCAACTCCCATTCATTTTGGTTGGTACAAAGAGGCGCCACTCTCGCGACATTTTGTAAATTCACTCAGGTAAAAAAAAATCATAAGTTTACTCTTCAAAACTTGGAGACAAGTTATTTCAATCACAAAAGTCGAGTATTCACCGTTGCCGATAAAAAAAATTGGTACAGGGGGGCGCTAGAGACCCAACATTTTGTAAAAAAAAACTTACGTAAAAAAATCATAAGTTTATGAATGGCATTCAAGAATTTGATTATGATGAACCTGCTGAGTACAAAAATACATTCCTTATCATTGAACGGTGGTACAAGGGTCCGCTAGAAAGCTTGAAAGAAAGCAATTATAAATTTTCACCCTTCATCATAAAGATTTCAGTCCGAAGACTGGTTGGACGCGTACCTCCATCTTTCCTATCCTGAGCTACCTACGCTTTTCCCTAAAAGTTGAACATCCTATATCCCTAACTACTTGAGAGCAGTAATCCAATCTCGGCCTACCCTTACCACTTTTTATTCCTATCTCTGACTCTAGTATGTTGCGAACTAAGCCTTCGTGCCTCAGAAGGTGTCCTACTATCCTATCTCTCCTATTCCTTACTGTCTTCCATAAATTTCGCTTTTCTCCAACTTTTTCTAATACCTCTCTGTTGCTAACCTTATCTACCCACGGTATCTTCGTCATGCGTCTATAGCACCACATTCCAAATGCTTCTAATTTTTTCCTATCCGCTTCTATCGTCCAAGTTTCGCACCCGGACACTGCTGTACTCCATACATACGTTTTTAAGAGCCTCTTCCGAATTTCTACATTTATCATTTCCGAGCATAATAGTTGTTTCTTTTTTTAAAATGCAACTCGGCCCTGCGCTATTCTTTGTCTTAAATCTAGAGTTATTTGACTTCCTAAATAGCAGAAATCTGAGACTTCCTCTATCTTCTCGTTTCCTATTTATATTTTAGATTTAGCCCCATTTTCACGCCCCCTACACAACAAAATTTCGGTTTTCTTTTTATTGATCTTCATACCATAAGCCCTCCGTCAAAACCGCTTCCATTTCGTTCAGAGTCCTTCCTAATTCTTCTTTGCTGGATCGCTGGAGGCTAATACTGCTATATCATTCGCAAATCTGAGCATATTAATAGTTTGACCCTGTATATTAATTCCAGCAGCTATTCTGATGTCTTTAACACTATTCATCGCATCTTCGATATATAAATTGAGAACTAGAGGCGATAACGCACGTCCCTGCCTCACTCCCTTTCGGATATTTACTTCTCTATGTTCCTGCTCAAATTCTGTAACTGCTGTTTGCTCTTTGTGTAGATTATGAATAAATTATTCTTCTATCCCTATTAGTTAGGGAGCCGGTATAGTAAATTATGACTGTATTTTCTACCATGCCGGACATTATTAATCTTAATGTATGCAACAAGAGGAAGAAGAATATGACTATGAGAAAGTTGCATCTGAGTCGCACCGCAGATGGCGCTCTTAAGAAAAGTTTAGGATCGTCTGGCACCCACTCGCGACTATCTAATGTGTCTGGCATTGATATTTTGGCAATTCTTCATGATACAAATAGTCAGTAAAAGAAGAATCAGATACATTATAAGTCGCGAGTGGGTGCCAGAGAACCCCAAACTTATCTTAAGCAGGAGCGTCACGTAACGTATTTTCTACCAACAGATTTTTCTTTTACTGAATTTTTGTGTTATGAAGAATGCCAAAATATCAATGCCAGACACATTAGATAGTTGCGAGTGGGTGCCAGACGATTCGAAACTTTTCTTAAGAGCGCCATCTGCGGTGCGACTCAGATGCAACTTTCTCATAGTCATATTCTTCTTCCTCTTGTTGCATACATTAAGATTAATAATGTCCGGCATGGTAGAAAATACAGTCATAATTTACTATACCGGCTCCCTAACTATATACTTAATCCCTACCGTTTTGAGCACTTCGAACATCTTCCTCCATTTCACATTGTCGAAGGCTTTTTCCAAATCTGCAAATCCTTTATAGGGTCTCTTTCCCTTTTCTATTGCTTTTTCTATTAGTAGTCGTAAAGCTAGAATGGTCTCGCGCGTTCCCCTATTTCTTCTAAATCCGAACTGATCTTCTCCTAATATTTCTTCCGCCCTTTTCTCCATCCTTTTTTGCACAATTGTAGTTAAAATTTTTGACACGTGGGAAGTCAAACTGATCGTTCTAAAATTTCCACACGTATCCGCGCCTTTCCTTTTTGGCAAAGCTACTATGATGTTCCGTTTGTATTCTTCTGGAATATCGCCTGTCTGGTATGTGCAGCTAAACGTTTCATAGAACCATTTTAATTTTTTTTTAATTTCTTGCATTTCCTATTTACTGCAGTAATCTACACGCAGTAGGAACGAAGCTTCAGTGCACAATTAATTATCGTGAATGGCAAGACTTTTGTACCACTTTTCAACGATGGCGAATGTATTTTCGCACTCAGTATGTTTATATTAAACAAGTTACTGAACGCCATTCATAAACTTATGATTTTTTTTGCCTGAGTGAATTTACAAAATGTCGCGAGAGTGGCGCCTCTTTGTACCAACCAAAATGAATGGGAGTCGACATTCATGATGTTTGGGGGTAAATTAGGAGATCCCTCCAATCCCCATGCGTAAACCTATGATTTTTTTGGGAGATTTATTTACACAATTTGACCCCTGCAGCGGGTCAGTGTCCCAGAATTCACAACAAGCGAACCGCGTCCCCTGGATTACTTTTTATTATTTAGCGCTTCCCGCAAACCCCAGTCCTAAACCTATAATACTTTTTTAAGCATTTTTTTACACATTTACGGGTCTGCCACACATCACTGTACCAAAAACAAAAACTGGCATGGGCATTTCTGTGCTCCACGACCCAAAAATCATAACATCTCAGGCATTTTTGGAGTAAACCTATTATGCACAATTTTTGGTCTATGGGCTCCTGGTCTATAGTCTGGTGTCCCCTGAATACCACATGAAGTTGGTACCAAAAATGACTTTACAAATCAGTGTTACCAAAAGTCACCTATGTTCTCAGGGTTAAGAACGTAAACTAAAGGAAGCAAAATATTAATGTGGATAAAGAAAACTAAAAAATGTTATAGAGATCACACTGCTGATATTTTATCAATATTATCTTTGTAAACATCGATATCACATTGATATTATCGATATTATTAAAATATCTAAAATATCGATATTATCAAAATAGGTATCGAAAATATCGATTTTATCGAAATATATGAAATATCGATATTAACGAAATATAGAAATTGAAATATCGATATCGGTTTTTCCAATATCGCTTACCGATAAAAAACGATATATCGATAACATCTGGCAGCCCTAGCCCGAACACTGTTCACCCTCTCCCTCCGCGCTCAGCAGTTGTCTGTGCTCTTGCCTTAGAAACCAAATTTATTTAGTTTCCCATAAATTTTAGGATTAAAAACTACCTACAATGTAGAACAGATAACTTAATTTCTACAAAATAATCCAGAGAGCCAGGAATTACGAAATTTTTGCATTTTCTGGCTGCCATAACTGAAAGGGATCGTGCAAGAAACTCACTTGAGCACCACAGGTGCCAATAGACCGTTCTAGAATGCCTGATTTTGACAGCCCGCCATTTGCTGTTGGAGGGCACACATTTATTCCTATTTTATTTGGGAAGTTAAAATTAAGTTTTTATTACCTACCGGAAATGAAATGTCTAGAACATACTCGCCAGTTTTTCAATTGGTTTTTGCTCAAAACTCCCTTTTTAAGACTTTTATACACTTTTCACGTCTTTTATTTGACAACTTGTTTAAGTACGCTCCACGATGATAAGTAGTGCAGCAGGAATTCTAAAAATTTTTACCAATTACTAAATTCCTTTCACCTCTCATTTCGCACCCCACAACACAAAAAAACAGTAGGTACCTAACATATTAATTTTTTAATAGTTTTAGAAAATGACAGTTTACTCGTAAGGTTATGTGTAAACTGTAAACAAACAAATGTTTGCCCTCCAGCTGTCAATTTGTGTGACGACTTTCTGAAATGATCGATTCTGTACAGTGTTGCCAGACTGTTACAATAATTGTAACACATCTGTTACGATTTCAGTTTTTTTGTTACGCTGTTGCGCCGTTGATTATTCTGTTACCTTTTTACACCAGCCAACAAACAAAAATAAAAGTATTTCAAGCTGAGTAATAATTTAACATTTCTTTAATAGAGGGACACCGATTTGAATTAGTTTCTAATATCCATAAAAAGAATAAAAACACATTTTCATGAACTTATAAGTGCGTCATTTATATCAAAGACATAGTTCCATATTCGTTAAGCCTATTTCTTTTTTTAAATTTTGAACAGAACAAATTTCTAAAAATAGTATATTATACACGAGTTTATAATGAATGCTATTATTACCGAGGATGAACACGAGCGAGTGAAGCGAGCGAGTTTTGTAATCATCATTTCGCAGATTTGCGTTATCTTGTTAATTCTGATCGTGTTCTAGGATGGATACTAAAATATGAAACTGGTTTTGAAAAAAAATTTGCTAATATCTTAAAATCTCTATAAATTAAAGGGAAGGAAAGATTCATTGAACTGTGAACAAGAATTGAATCGGCCGAAAATCATATCGTAGCGTGTTCTATGACAGATATTTACTAATAAACGAATAAACGTCACATCGCATGCTATAGATAACGCAAAAATTTTGAGTTACGCCCTTTTGCGCAGAGCAACTTTCGGTCAACTTTGGATTTAACAATACATAAATATGTGCTATTATTTTATAAGCACTCGTTACCGCACAACCCTCGTATTCTCACTTTCTATCGCTTCTGCCTTAAAGCAAAATTAACATCTCTTCCATATTCAAGACTCAAAACTCCGCGCGTTCGCACCGTCGCCGACGTACTTAATCGAAGAATCCAGATGCTTCGATTAGATGACTACGATCTCGAACTTGTCTCTCGGGCGATCATTTTGCGGTGGAGTTTTCAAATGAAGCAGCAGCTTCGTACCTATTATTTATTTGCTTATGTTAGTGGACGTAGCCTTCTAACTTCAATAAATTTTAAAATGAGCTAAAATCATCCATTCATTTTTCATTCTGTTTAGAAACTATTAACATCACAGTAAATGCCACCTCAAAACTTAACAACACTCAAAACATTCCGCCTTCAACGAAGGTCCAAATTTACGACAAATAAACATCTACCTTACCAAATGAATGGGTTTCTCACAATGGCGCGCAATTTGACCTTGATACTAATACAATGCGAATTATCTACTTCTCGTGAAAGTTGCAGCGTTTAGATGTAAGTTCATTTTCTTGGAGAACTTTTATGTGGCGCAGTCACTGTGCTTTGCGAAAGTTTCGTTTTCATGTATGTATACAGTTAAAATATGACAATACATGACGACATTTATTCCTGATCGAATTATTAATTTTCCTGCATTAAAATGAAGCGCAGAGAAAAACGCAAATTGGTCCAGTTGCCAGTTGCACCGATGAAATAGTCAAAAGTAACATTCCTAATATTTGTGATGTTTTCACATATAATTATTGTAAAATGTAAAATTTCTTTAGATACCACCTCGAAAGAAAAATTTTCCAACACCTCCTAGATCTGAAGAGATTACAAATTCGGGCCGGCCAGCACAACGAAGCAATGCTAGTGAAACGAGCTATAGACGCATATCACAATTCCTGTGCTGCTACTGTTGGAGCTGGACGCTATATCCCTGAAGACTACACTTTTAAAAGTTTCGAAAAATTCTTATATCACTCTCTGAGAAGACTTCAAAAGAATGGTGCTGAAAATCTTAAAGGCCTACCAGAAACGCCTTCTAATGCTGCTCTGTGCACGCAAAGTACTCACAGGTGCCTCCACGCCACTCACGCGTACACCGGTGTGCCGTGTGCAGCGTATCGTAAGTATTGCCAACTTCACATGTTTAACATTTCCCCCGCCACGAATCTCCGCACTCACTGGGAAGTGGGAGTAATCGCTTCAATCTGTACTCTTCTTTCAGTGCCAAAGATGGACCACCACACGATTCCTAAAGTAGGATATCCCTGCAAACCTTCTGGATTTCTACCACAAATAAACCAGAAGAAAGGAGTTACCCTGGAGTTGTGTCATGGAAGTGACAGACAAGTGATTTCTCTTCCAACCGACAGATTGGATCAGAATAAGCGTTATTATGTCACGTTTACTGTTAAAGGACAGGAAAATCCGACACCAACTAGTGAGGAACAGAGTGCTGCGGGACATACACACTCAAAAAGTGATTAAATATACCGTCCAGTCAATTTGCCTTCGCGAAATAGATTAGAAAGATAAATATTCCCATAATAATTTAATTTATTACGTGCATTTTGAATAACAATCTGAATATCTCATTTTTAACAGCAATCTATTCCCACAAACTGTGGAATTTCCATGTTATTCCATGTTATTTCTATAAACACTATTAAACAAACACTAAAGAGCTCAAATATTTTATTAAATTCGAAATACGGATCTCATAGTGTTGAATCCCTCGGTACCTTGCGCCTCGGGTTTCAATCACACTTCGGGCCGTAGAAGTCTCAATGCAATTGTTGTTTAGATTTATTCGTGATTATCTCGTTATAATTTTGTATAAATACATGTTTTGCTTTGTGTAATGTAATATTGTTACTAATGGCTGTATAATAAAATGTTATTTATTATAGTTTCGAATTTATTTAATGAAACGAGCTAATTTTAATCAAAAAGATTTATTACCCGCTTTGTGTCCAACTACAAATCGCCTAAAAATCTCTTCTAGTCGTCATTATCGGTATCGCTTATAAAATGCTGACTATAGGATGTTCCAAAAGTAAGGTGCTAACATTTACTGGTACGTACAACTTAAAAAATAAAGACCCTTATTTTTTAAACGGTTTTATTTAGCTTGTCTTGTACGTTTGTTTGGGTCAAATCTAGTAATTGAAATTTTACCCCCTTCCTGTTGACCGATTGATCTGAAATTTGATACACACATTTAGTTGTAACGGCAATACAATTAATGTATATTCAGTATCATTGTAAATCCAAGATGGCCGCCGCCACAAAATTGCGGATTAGATATTCTTTTCCAACCCCCTCAATATGGGTATCAAATGAAAGGGCTTAACCAGTAGAATACAGTACACCATTAAAAAATCTAGAATGGCCGCCACCACAAAATGGCGGATTACTTTTTTTTCAATCCCCTCAATATGGGTATCAAATGAAAGGGCTTAACTAGTAGAATACAGTACTCCATGAAAAATTCAAAATCCAAGATGGCCGCCGCCACACAATGGCGGATTAGATATTTTTTTCCAACCCCCTCAATATGGGTATCAAATGAAAGGGCTTAACTAGTAGAATACAGTACACCATGAAAAAAATCCAAGATGGCCGCCACCACAAAATGGCGGATTACTTTTTCGATCCCCTCAATATGGGTATCATATGAAAGGGCTTAACTAATAGAATACAGTACACCATGAAAAATTCATAATCCAAGATGGTCGCCACCACAAAATGGCGGATTACTTTTTTCAATCCCCTCAATATGGGTATCAAATGAAAGGGTTTAACTAGTAGAATACAGTACACCATGAAAAATTCAAAATCCAAGATGGCCGCCACCACAAAATGGCGGATTACTTTTTTCCAATCCCCTCAATATGGGCATCAAATGAAAGGGCTTGACAAGTAGAACACAGTACAATTTAGAAAAATAATAATAAAACAAAAACAAAAAAAAAAAAAACTAAAAACTTGAAAATAAAATAAGTAAAAAATTTTTTAATTAAATGGTTTTATTGTAAAGAAACATAATAATGATGCAGATAATGTACTAAAAACTAAAAAATAATTAGGTAGGTACCAATTTTCTCATCAATATAGAGCACTGATCAGACTAAAATAAAATCGTGGGGCGTATTGTAACCTGAGAAAATATGTAAATGATCGTTCTGCGATGTTGTCTATTGAGAAGATGCATCCAACGCATACCTATAATGATATGAGCGGTTGACTGTAGATAATAGAAATTCGACTCGCCCCACGATTTTATTTTAATCTGATCAATGCTCTAGATTGATGAGGAGAGCGGTGTGATGACTGGTACCTGGTACCTACCTAATTATTTTTTAGCTTTTAGTACATTATCTGCATCATTATTATGTTTCTTTACAATAAAACCGTTTAACTTATTTTATTTGTTCTGGTTTTTAGCGATGCATAAGGGCGCCACAGAACCCAAACGGGAGGGGGCTGAAGCTCATTTATTTGTCATATCTCCGCAACCGTTTGACTGATTTTTGTCAGGTTTTGCATAGAATTTAAGGCCCACTTTGTTAACCGTACATAGGGTCTGACTCCCTTGACCAATCAAGAAGCATTATTATTATTGTTATTTGACAGGGACATGCATGTGTCTATCTAGTTTTTAAGCTATTTTTCAATATCTCTTACCGTTTTACAGTTTTAATAATTAACAAAATTTCAAAAATTACGATTTTTAACGTAAAACAACCCTTAAATTTAAAAACTCATTAGAAAATGCAATAATATACAGGTGGTCTATTTAAAAACAAAGTAAGGTGATGCGCAGAAGAAATGGGGCAGTCGGTAATAAGTGAAAATAATTTTTATTAACAATAAATAGGGGTCTCTCATATGGATTTCTTTTAAAAAATGAATATAAGGGAGCTATGGAAGAATCCGTTATAGGCGAACTTCCTGTATGGCAGGGTTGCCAGGTAAAAAAAAATAAATATCACCAGATTTTTATACGAAAAGTTGCCAGATTTGAAAAAAAATCATCAGATTTGTTTTTACTTATCTACATAGAACTATTTATTTATAATTGAGTATTGTGAACATTAATATTAATAATAAAACAGATTAAAAAATAAACAGGTAGGTATTCATTTTTAAAAAGAACAAAAAACACACTACTAAACACAAATAAACATAAATAAAGAATAGTTACAACAAAAACGATAACAGAGTCATGCAGCAAACTACAAAGATAAATAGGTAGATATTTATTTTTAAAAAGAACATAAAACACGCCTACACAAAGATAGAAATCATTAGAAACATGCCACTTTGGAAAAGTTTTCACCTAATCACCAGATGCATAAAAAATCACCAGGTCTGGTGAAAAATCGCCAGACCTGGCAACCCTGCTGTACGGTTCCTACATACTATTGACTATTGCCAATATTAGTAAGTATTTAGACAAAATTTTATTTCTTTCGGCCAATAATAAAAAGGAAAATTATGGTTATTTCTTTGTAAACAATTTTCAACATAGTTAGGTACCTACACGGGTAGGCATCACAAAGTCATTTTATTTATATATTTTTAATCTTTAAGCTAAATTTAAGTAAAAAATTACAAAATGCATATGTATTTTATGATGAATTGAAAAATTACTACGCGTACTACCAATATAACGATTTATTATTATAACTTGACCGGTTTCAGAATTCACAATGATTCCATCATCAGAAATGTATAAAGAAAATTATTGTAAACAAATTATTATGACAGTTGACAAGGAAACTAAAATTGACAGACCAATACATATAATAATGATATCCATGAAATAAGACAACTAGATAACTGAATTTCAGTATAAGAAAAACACAAAGGAAAATCGAATACCTCGTAGCTTGGAGGGAAAAAACATTGAATTTATAGAAAACCATAATAGGAAAAAAACAATAAATTCAATTGAAAAAACCTTCAAGTGAAATATCAGAACTAAATAAACAAAATATCCATGGAATCTTGACAACTGCCAACTGCTAATCTTTTAATGAACTGTGTGGTCAAGTCTATGTGTTCTATCTTGACAACTGCCAACTGCTATTATTAATTGTAATAAACTAAAAAAGAGAAATAAGTCAATAAATGTCATAATGGCAAAAAAGGAAATAAGTCAGGGATTACTACTATTACTATTATCATTGTTATTATTATGACTGATTCTTGAATTAATTATTCAGCCACAGTCTCTAACATCTTAATTCCTGACTTATTTCCTTTTTTTGCCATTATGACATTTATTGACTTATTTCTCTTTTTTAGTTTATTACAATTAATAATAGCAGTTGGCAGTTGTCAAGATAGAACACATAGACTTGACCACACAGTTCATTACAAGATTAGCAGTTGGCAGTTGTCAAGATATTTTGTTTATTTAGTTCTGATATTTCACTTGAATGTTGTTTCAATTGAATTTATTGTTTTTTTCCTATTATGGTTTTCTTTAAATTCAATGTTTTTCCCTTCAAGCTACGAGGTATTCGATTTTCCTTTGTGTTTTTCTTATACCCCGTAGGTAAATACTGAAATTCAGTTATCTAGTTGTCTTATTTCATGGATATCATTATTATTTGTATTGGTCTGTCAATTTTAGTTTCCTTGTCAACTGTCATAATAATTTGTTTACAATAATTTTCTTTATACATTTCTGATGATGGAATCATTGTGAATTCTGAAACCGGTCAAGTTATAATAATAAATCGTTACATTGGTAGTACGCGTAGTAATTTTTCAATTCATTATGAATTTCTACCAAATAGTAAAATCAGAAAATATTAACTACATATGTATTTTAAGTGTACCTTCCTCTCAGCCTTTGTTCCATGAATTTCAGCTGACGTATACGAAGCATTTTAGCAAAGAATTCAGCGATCATGAAGGATTCGATTTTCGATAAATTATCTGACTGAATTTAAAATATCCTTCTACCGTCACAATTACCAGTTAATCAAATCAATTACACTGGAAATATAACAGCCAAAACCCTTGTAGAACTTTTAATCAGTCGCAAAAAAAGAAAACTCAACAACTAAATATGTAAATAAATAGCCACCATGTTGATTGTTGACGGACGCCATGATACTTATGAGTGACGTCACACCAATGGGAAGGCACTTGAATATAGGGGACTATTTTGAAATTCCGGCTTATTTTTACTATCAATCTTACAATAAAAAAGTGGGTTTGTTATTGTAGAAGGTGAATAATATACCAATTGCTATGGGTTTAAAACATTTTCATAAAGTTATGTTATTTACCTTTTGCTCTCATGACGACGTTGCAAATTTCGTATTTGTGATTGTAAAATGTATAAAAATCATGTCTCCCCATATGCGTACCTATTCTCATACTCATTCAATTATCTCGTCGAATTAGACTCGAGATTTTTATTTTGTCTGAATAAATTCCCGGACGTGAAAATAGAACTAAAACTAAAATACTTACATACTTATAGGAAATGAGAAGATAGAAGTCGCGGATTTCTGCTATTTAGGAAGTCAAATAACTCGAGATGGTAGGAAAACTAAAGATATAATACAAAGAACAGCGCAGGGTACAAACTCGGAAGAGGCTCTTAAAGACGTATGTATGGAGTACGGCATTTTAGGGGTACGAAACTTGGACAATAGGAGAAGCAGATTGAAAAATAATAGAAGCGTTTGAAATGTGGTGCTACAGACGCATGATGAAGATACCGTGGATAGATAAGGTTAGCAATATAGGGAGGTTTATTAAATAGAGTTGGGGAAAAGCGAAAGGTATGGAAGACAATAAGGAATAGGAGAGATAGGATGGTAGGACACCTTCTGAGACATAAAAGAATAGTTCGCGGCATACTAGAGTCAGAGATATAGGAATAAACAGTTAGAGGCAAGCCCAGATTAGACTACTGCTCTCAGATAGTTAGGGATGTAGGATGCTCAAGTTTTAGGGAAATGTGTAGGCTAGCTCAAGATAGAAAAAAGATGGAGGTACGCATCCAACCAGTCTTTGGACTGCGAACTTTATCATGAGATAAAGTACCTATGTATTATAATTAGAAAAACGTAGAAATCAAGTACGGTTTGCATAAAAAAAATGTTAAGTTGACTACCTATTGTTTCCCAGTCATCTTCTGCGGAGGAAGAACATTGTATCAGTTATGTAAATATCTCTTAGTAAAATTCCAATTATCAGCGAAAATTCAATATTCAACATATCAACTAAATTGCCTCTATACTCGAAGTAAGTAATTTCTTTAAATACGCAAATAATTGAACGTGTTTACTACGGACACTTTTGTTTGTACGGCATACTAAATTAGGCATAATGCTCCTGAATATCCATATATCCATCACGGCCATGGCCCTTTACGCCGTTTCCATGGCGACCACAGTTGTACATACACACACTAGATCAAATAGTGCCCAATTGAGTGGTGCTAAAGACGGATGGAGAAATGGTTTAACGGCAGTAAATTGTGGTTACTTGGAAATCAGCTGCAACTGTTGCCCAAAAGGTAATAACAATACCTAGTTTTTTAAATATATATTTTTAAAGGTGATTGAAAATTTTTGTTTGAAGTATGATGTTTTAATTGTTTTATTTTCAATTTGATATAAGTTTTATGTTTCATGCGAGAGTAGGTAACTTCAATTTCAATAGTACAATAAACTGTTCCTTAAAAATTGTAACAGCTAAATGTAAATCGAATGTTGCATGACTGTAGCTAATCGCGTTGAAAAGCTTTGAACAAAAATACTATTGATGCTTTAACCTTTATGTGTTGTTAAATGAGATAGGTACCTATATCCACGAATGATAGTCATATTAATTTTTGTCTATAAATTAGGGGTTGATAGATATTTTTTGAGAGCGATAACAAAATCGGTACACGAAGCAAATATGATCTTAAATGTTCTATGGTTCCATTAAAAAGAATCATGTTTTGATAAACTTTTGTAACCGCTAATTCTACGATATTTTCGATTTTTAAGGTACAACACTTACTCTCGAATTTTGCTTTCCATCTCAACAAAATAGCCCTGCTAAAGTGTCATGCAATCTCAAAATATTTAATTTACAAAATTCTCAAAACGTTAAGTTGAAAATTCAGCTATGTTCTATTATAGCCAACGAAAAATTTTTGGCAGAAAGAATTCAAACTACGTATAAATTGTTTTCATATTCGGGGGATTGTACCGGGTGTCCCATTAAGAGAGGTCGCCGGCTATATCTCACAAACCGTTATATAATCATACAGCTTTGGGAAAAAAATATTTTCAGTAAATATCGTCCTGAAAAATCGCTGGAAATTAGTTTAGAGTTCCTAAAACGACCGCTAGGGGGCGTAACATATACGGTCAATTACAAAAATGGCTTTTTCTCAGATATTTTCCAATACAATATATATTCCAGTTGCCCGCATCTCAAACGTCAACATTTTTGCAAACTTTTTGTCCCATATTTTTTGCTCCGTCTCTTGACATAAAGGGGGGGGGGGTTGCATTCAAATTGTCATAACTCCAGTAGAGGCCGCTATTTGTAAACTCAACAGATTTTTTAAATTTTCGCGTAAATATTAAATGGAATGGTATACCTTTCTTCGCACATTTAAAAAGAACGAACATTTATCAATAAGTCAGTGAAAACCTCAACTTTATATGTCTTTCCAAACCGGAGATATTAACAAAAACTACTAATGAAATAAAATAACCATAAAAAGCTACTAATTTTTATTAATATAGGTATCCAACTAATAAGAGCATTGTCATCCAACTTGGAATCAGTGCTTATTATATTTTGTTAACATATATTCAAGTATTCATAATTATTTTGTGTTATGTAGTACGCCGGTAATTACCAAACAGTTTAATGATATCTCGGTCTAAGAACCCAATTTTTCCCTTTTAGCAAGTTGGCCATGAAAACAAAAAAAAGTGTATTTTAATTATTCGTTAATTGTTGCGTTCTGCATGCATTCAAAATAATTATATCCCTAGCATATTATATGATTCTTCATTAGAAAATGGCATTTTCGATAACAAAGAACACAATTTAACAAAACAATTAATATTTTGACGTGTCAAATAAATAAAA
Source organism: Xestobium rufovillosum (assembly GCA_963966045.1). Classification (NCBI taxonomy): domain Eukaryota; kingdom Metazoa; phylum Arthropoda; class Insecta; order Coleoptera; family Ptinidae; genus Xestobium; species Xestobium rufovillosum. The sequence continues at coordinate 6,770,934 of OZ014495.1, read as the reverse complement.
TACATTTTTTGTTTTCATTGCCAACTTGCTAAAAGCGAACACCATTGAACTGTTTGGTAATTACCGGCGTACTACATAACACAAAATAATTATAAATACTTGAATATACGTAAACAGAATATAATAGGCACTTATTCCAAGTTGGGTGATAATGCTCTTATTAGCTAGATACCTATATTAATAAAAAGTAGTAGCTTTTTTTATGGTTATTTTGTTTCCTAATTAATTTTTTGTTAATATCTCCGGTTTGGAAAGAGATATAAAGTTGAGGTTTTCACTGACTTATTGATAAATGTTCGTTCTTTTTAAATGTGCGAAGAAGGGTATACCATTCCATTTAATATTCACGCGAAAATTTATAAAATCTGTTGAATTTACAAATAGCGGCCTCTATCAGACCATATTTACTGAAAATATTTTCCCCAAAGCTGTATGATTAACGGTTTGTGAGATATAGCCGACGACCTCTCTTAATGGGACACCGGTACATGTAGTAGAGTTCAAGCATTGTTTAAAGATGTTAGGTCAGGGCAGGTCTTTAAACAATTATTCAAAGTAAATATTGACCTTGACCGACACGTTTTTGGTATTCGGTCAAATAATAACCGACGTATCCTGATTTCCGATCGAATATAGTATCCGGCATTTTTAATTCAGTAAATTCTTAACAAATAATGTTTTTGGAAAGAAAAGATGCATAAAAACTAGTAATATATATATTTCAAGTTTTCCCTTTCTTACATCTATCAAGAAAGCTGATGCCGTACAACAAGTTTTCTATTTTGTGCGCGGTGGGTGGGGAATATTGCGCGAAAAATTCCGATTTAAAAAGTTTGTCAATGTCATTTGGTTGAAGGAAATTTCTTATGAAATCGGGGGTGTTTTTGGGGGTGGATGGGTAATTTTCAGGATGTGAATATAAAAAAATGCCCGGTTTAACTACATTACCATTAATTTTGACACATGCGACTCCGGAAGAAAAATTATGTGGTCGATGGTTGTATTCTCATGCTCCCCAATGGTATGTCAGAACTTATTACTTATTATACACATTTATTGCAAATACAAACGCCCCCCTTCAATATTACTTACGATATAATTTATATATGCTAAAAAGGACCATTTTAAATAGAGATAACCCCCCTTTCACCCTTCGGGAGCTAATTGTTGCTGCTCAAGAAGAATGGAACAACATACCGCAGGAAGCCATTAATAACCTTTTTATTGGAATGTACACACGTGAAGACTTTGGTCTTTTCAAAAAAAAATATTTCTTAAATTTAATTCCTGGTCGTTTACTCCTTCCATGACAATAAGCAAGAGTTTTGGCTATGTGTGTATTATCAAGCATAAAAGCGCGCGAATCCTTATGTCGTTATCTATCAGCGCGGCTACCGCGCACAAATTATGTGTTTAACTCGCAGTAACTTTTTTCAGCAACAATATTAATGTTTGGTTTTTCACCAAAAATAATTTCGAGCCTTTGTCCGTATTTGGTCTCGCATATGTATATGTTAATTCCGAAAAATAAGATTACTAACCCTCTACACGAAAAATACATTACACAAATTTGTGGTCTAGCAAGAAAACATTTTTTTAAATAAAATTGGAAAATTGTAGAGGCAACGTGAGTACACTGTGATGATCAACATACTTCAGTGTATATTCCACGAGAAAAACAGATCTCTAACTCTTTTTGTTGCTGAAATATAAGAAAAGTATTAAAAAGCGTCTAAAATTGATTTAGGGTAACTTTACGAAAAATCGATTTTCCGGCATTTTCGCAGTTCCCAATCTTTTCGCGACCTCAAAATTCGAATCCGGCAGGCCATTTTACATAAGAATCAGCTTAATTTGTGTGTGTGTGTGTGTGTGTATCAGGGTTGTTCCAGACCATACAATTGTACTATTCTAGTACAATTGACTAAATAGAAGTACACAAGTACCTCAATTCAAATTTCAGTACAATTCGTATTTCCACAAAAAATGCAAATAATTTTTTATGTTCTATGAAGTTTAAAATTTTACAGTAAGTTGGTAAAACAGGACACACTCATGGGCTCACAGATGTCAAATTTATCAGTATTTGGTGTTCTGTGGGTGGCAACTGTTGGCTTCATACAATGGTTAGCTGTGACCTGTTTAAAGCTTAATTCACATGCATGCGATATACCACGTCCGTTATTCAGGAACTACAAAACCACTGTTACATTTTTGTAGTTTCTGAAGAAGACATTAAAAATTTCCGAAAGCTTGAAAAGACAAAGAGTTTTTATTTACCTACAACGACTGCATCCCAGAAAAAATATAAATTCACATAATAAAATACAGTTGAAACAGAAAAACACATATATGTATTAATAATTAATACACTACAGAAGATGAATTTTATATTTTTTTCTTAAAGGGTGCTCAGTGTTGGTATATTATGGAAGGGAAATGATCTTCTTCGAAAGAATCTTCCTCTCCTAAGTAAGAAATTACAAGACAAATTGTCACACAACAACGGGATTTTTAAAAATCATGTCCCTATTAGTCACCTTTGGAGAGGCTTCTAAAGCCGTCCCCTCCCACGTTCCACACTGGCGTTTATTGATATCCCAATTAGGTTTTGCCAAGTAGACCACTTCCACTTTCAAGCGACTTAGTATTTAGTAGACTTAAACTTCTTACTATGCAAGTAGTAGGTTTGGCTCAGTACCAAAACGTGCAGGGAGTTTTTGTTCGAATCCAAGCGAATCCTTTTTCTTTTTTTCTTCTAAAGTTTATTGTAATTTGCAGAATTTTGCATTCAATAAGTTGTTCCGGTTTCCCGTCACGAAAGGTATTTTTTTAAAGAAAATCCGCGATTACTATAATGAAATCAAGGGAATGCTAAAACATGCTATAACGTTGCATTGGCTAAACCTAGTTGGGATAAAAATTAACTCCCCACCATGCGCTGAAGAATCTACGGTTTACAAACAGTAGACAGTAGAGTACACTTTAGTTACTTTTAGTACAATATTCCCCCATAAACCAGTACAAGAATTTTTACTGTAGGAACAACACTGGTGTGTATATCAAAATGTATTTTTCAGGACGAGGACGCCGTCAAGAATTATGGAACGCTACGAAAAAATAGTAAAATTAGGGGAAGGAAGTTACGGTCTAGTCTTCAAATGTAGAAATAAAGACACCGGCGAAATTGTAGCGATTAAAAAATTTGCAGAGAGCGAAGATGATCCGTTAATTAGAAAAATTGCACTTAGAGAAATACGACTTCTAAAGGTGCGTGTTTGTAGTCCACACAAATCAATGGCACTATTCATTATTTACATGCACATCATAGTACAAATGGGCAACGAAATTGGGGTACAAATTACACGTGCAACATTAACATTAGGTCGAAACAAAAGTAATTAAATACAGAGCACCAAATTATTGGACCCTTCAGTTCATGGTCATTGTCAAATATAAATTCATCGATTTATTTACCTTGTTCTAGTTTCAGGCAAGTTTTTTTTTGCTTTACCTAAGTTGCAAAATCTCTTTGGAATCTCTCACATTGTCTTCGATTCCAGAAAGAATATCGATTTCACGATTTTATAGCTCTTAAACCATAGAGTCCATTAGTTAGGTTATGTTACTAGTTTCGCGGGCTATCCTACTTCAAAATGGAGCTCTTATGGGACATAGATTTTAAACACTGATTATTTAAATTCAGTGCATTTCTTAACGGGGATTCTGCAAGTGACATATAGACTGCTCTTTCCAGCTGTTACGTTTTCAAAAACAACTTAAAATACAACTTAATTTCAGAAATATTTTAAAACGGAGCACAGTACATATTAGAAAAGAACGTATGTCGCGTTCAGACCAGACCAGTAACCTTGGAGATTATTTTGACGTTTGCTGCACAGGGTTTGAGGATAAATTGTTTATTTCTCCGGGTTATTTATTGTTTAATTTTTATTTAATAGGCGGTTTAAGTCCTTATTTATATTTAAAAAGTGTAAAATGGAAGAAAAAGTGCTAAAAATTAGTGTTGTTAACGACTTCATTTAAATAATCTACTGCGCCGGTTCTATCACCGACATTCTCCCGCCATAAATTGCAGTACAGTGCAACCTCGCTAATCCGACCATGCGCCAATCCGAACCTCCAGTAATCCGAACAGTCGATCGAAAAAACGTTACCTCTATAATCCGAAAAAATCGTCAAAAACCTCGATAATCCGAACATACTGAAATAAGCAAAAATTGACTATTTTTTTCTCCACGTAAATTTTAAGGTTATGTAAACGTAACGTAAACGTGCGCAAGGTTTATTTCTTTATTTTTATAAAAATTTTATGTTGTGTTGCCGGGTTTCTTACTTAATATGCAAAAAATATGTAAGTACATAAATACCTATACATACATATTTGTACTTGTCTAAGAATTGTTTTGATATTCTTCTAGCCATTTTATAGGTAGGTATGTTATTACCAGTTTTCGCACTTAAATACAATGAATATCATTCTCAGCAAAATTTCGCGTGTTTTTATAGTAATTCCAGTAATCCGAAAATTTCGGTAATCCGAACATAGCCCAGTCCCAATTAGTTCGGATTACCGAGGTTGCACTGTAGTTTGTTGAATTTTAGTTTTCAACAAAATGACTGCATAAATAAATGCTTTTACAAGACAAACGGCGAAAAAAGGCTTCATAGTAATCGCCATATATTGATTTAATGCTAAGAAATCAGGATGAAAGGTAAAAATAGAATGTGAAGTGCAAGGTCATCTAACCTCCATTTAAAATGCATTGAAAAATTTTATCCAACTATTCTCTTAGGATAGCGTTTTAAATTTCGCGCTTTGATTTCGCCGTTACACTAATGGACTCTATTGCCAGTATTTCCATTTATAAACCAATAAGTGCAAGAAAATCTTTTTTCCAGAATTTAAAACACCCCAACTTAGTAAATCTACTGGAAGTATTCCGAAGAAAGCGTCGCCTGCATCTAGTATTCGAATTTTGCGAAAAGACTGTGCTAAATGAACTAGAACGATATCCCCGGGGATGTCCAGATTTGCTCACTCAACAAATTATTTGGCAGACGCTCCAAGGGGTCGCCTATTGCCATTCGCACGGCTGCATTCACAGAGACATCAAGCCGGAAAATATTTTGCTCACTGCTGATGGGGTTGTTAAATTGTGCGATTTCGGATTCGCCAGAATGTTAAGTAAGTACACCCGTGATTTCAAATAATCAGTTGTAACCAAAGTGGATAAGATAAGTGGACCGACTTGCCCCTAAAAGGTAAGTAGTATTTGTCTGAGCTTATGGGCAAGAGAAGGGAAGTGTGAGAGGGGAATCGGGCCGATTTTCCATATTTCGCGCGTAGGAAATGCGACGCGCTCAAAATGTATCATGTCATAACTCCCTCAAAAATAGTCTTATCGATTTGCAATTTTTTTTTAATTATGTATTTCTTAAACTTTCAGGATGCTTAAGAAATCTTTCAAAATGCAATTACATAATTACTTTTCATTCCGCTTTGCGATTTTCGAGACGTTGTCTTTTTGGTGCAGTGGAATTTTCACTTATCGAGGAACTATGCTCATTTTTAGAATTTGGACAAACTTCCGGCGGCAAAGTTATAGAGAATTGAATTTTATTTTACACCAAGATTCAATTCATTATCTCGCACAGAAAAAAAGTTATGGCGATTTGAACACGATAATCGTTGTGAGCGCGTAACTCTTGAAATCGTATACCTGTCAGTGGCAACCTTTTCCTTTCACGTTGCATAACCCGAATACGTCTGCACACATGTACAGTCTCCTAAAGATTGATGCTGTAACCGTTTCGTTATCGCACGCTACTGACCTCAAGAGTTACGCGCTCAGAACGATTATCGTGCTCAAATCGCCATAACTTTTTTTCTATGCGAGATAATGAATTGAATTTTGGTGTAAAAGAAAATTCAATCCTTTCTCTATAACTTTGCCTCCTGAAGTTTGTCTAAAATCTAAAAATGAGCATAATTCCTCGATAGGTGAAAATTCCACTGCACCAAAAAGACAACGTCCGGAAAATCGCAAAGCGGAATGAAAAGTAATTATGTAATTGCAATTTGAAAGATTTCGAGAGCATCCTGAAAGTTTCAGAAATAATTTTAAAAAAATTGCAACTCGATAAGACAATTTTTGAGGGAGTTATGACATGATACATTTTGAGCGCGCCGCCTTTCCTACGCGCGAAATATGGAAAATCGGCCCGATTCCCCTCTCGGACTTCCCTTCTCTTGCCTATAAGCTCGGACAAATAATACTCACCTTTTCCTCTACTGTATGTATGAGAGTCTATAAACTTGTCTTATCCACTTTGGTTGTAACACAAATTTTCATGTTCTGTAGGCCCTGGTGAAAATTATACGGATTATGTGGCTACCAGGTGGTATAGATCTCCTGAACTTTTGGTCGGTGACACCCAGTATGGCACAGCAGTTGATGTTTGGGCAATAGGTATAAGAACTCTACTGACTAATCTGCATTTTAATTTCTCTTTATAAACAGGGCATGTTTTTAGTTGTTTGAGATGAGATCTCGCGAACTGTTGCACATTTAAATAGGGGATGATGCGCGATTTTATGAGACTGATTTTGATATTACTCTTTCTCTCTGCACCTTGTTGAATATGTCCAGCAGCAGTTTTCTTGCTTCTGGTTCCTTTTTACCTTAAAAAGTATATAAAAAGAATATTGAATATCTTTCCACTGACAATTTTTAGGTTGTGTCTTGGCAGAATTAGTAAAAGGAGAAGCACTGTGGCCAGGCAAATCTGACGTTGATCAGTTATACTTGATAAGATGCACCGTAGGAGACCTGATACCACGCCATATGCAAGTTTTCAGGTCAAACGATTTTTTTCAAGGCATCAACTTGCCCGTGCCGCAAGAAATTCATCCGCTAGAAAAGAAATTGCCAATGTGTCCGGACGTCACCATAGACTTCGTAAAGGTATTGCTCGTTCAATCGCAGAAGAACATTTACGTCATTCATGCAGTAACAAATATCTATAATGACAAATGTTGTTCTCTAATTGTAAGAGTAGACCATGAGACCTCAAGAAATATATTCTTTTCAACTTTTGCAGAAATGTTTGGATAAGGATCCTGCGAAACGATGGACGTGTGATCAGCTGTTACAACACAATTATTTCCACAGTTTCAAATTTAAAGTCGAAGAAAATGGAAGATTTGAGAAAATACTACGCGAAAAGGGAAAAATTAGTCCAAAGGTGAGTGCACGAATCCTTATAGAGTAAAAGTTGCCACGAACCCATAGTCAATCGACGTTAATAAGGATTTATTGATATATAGCATATTAAATGTCGTAAGTTAAACAGAGATAAAGCAATTGGAACCTAGAAGTGTTTATCTAAAAATGTGTAACCACATTCAGATTTTCGCTGCAAAATTGTATCGTCCAAAATGTGACCTACGATGGCAAGTATGCCAATATGTGTTTATCAGAATAAGAAGAATGACGTAAATCCTATATCTATACCTCTGCTTTGAATGAATTACGACTTTACATCAATAGAGAAGTGCCGCTAATTGCCTACGGCCCCCTATGCACGTTTTGTAACCTTATTTCTTACCGTTACATATTTTACAGAATTTGAACTCAAACGATCAAACGTCATTGCCACAACTGACTCCGGCAAAATCTACAAGTCCTTCGAAGGGTGGCTTGACTCAGAAAACTAATAAATTTCAATTTGATCACCTACCGACAATATGACAAAAATTTTCTCTTTTTTGGAAATGAGAGACGAACGAATGATTTTTTAACTATATCGTAACAAAGTGTGATATCTAGGTTTCTGTTTTATTTGGTCTTGGGTCTATCCTATCTAAAATCACTTTAGTTTTGCATCGTGCGGAGAGATAGGAGAACTATGTAGCAAATGTAAGTCGAAAGAGGCCCTGAATTTTGTTTTTTTATGATCTTTAGCGTATTTTACCTGTAAAATAAATGTAACGCAATTAAATAATAGCAAACTGATGATGCAATATAATGCATGAAAAAAAAACATATCAACTTGTTCACGATTTTGAAATTTTTGTCATAAGTGAAGGTAGATGCCTACCAAACATTCGGTGGGCAGTGGAAGTACAAAGCTACGGCAGCTTTTTCTAATGAAATGATTGTTAATCTAATTGTGATCTAAATAAAGTATATTGAAGTATCAACACTTTTCTTTAAGGCTGGGATTTATCAGCTATTAGTCTATAAAGTGCTGCCACCTATCGCCCAAAAGTGTGATTAGGATTATGCAAAATATAGTCACAGTCTATTATGATTGGTTTGTATCACAGCTGCAAACTCTTCAGACAGAACCTCTACAGCTTAGAATTTTTTGCATTAGCGGCAACCGAATAAATCTGGGAGGATTAGTCGGCGGTCCTATCTTTAAATTATTTTCTATTTACATAGAAATGAGAGAATAAATTGAAGCGCCACCGCCATCTGCATTGCAATGGCTACACTACTACTACTGTTAACGTCCAGTTTACTGTGCATCTCTGCCCAATATGCACAAGATGGAGAGATTGCAATATAATTTTCATTCCAATACGTCGGCTGAACCAAGTAACGTATCAAAACGTTCTTGGTCGAAAATGAATAACGAATAGTTAATTTAGACAACCCTACTTTCCAATTACAATAAATATGTGTACCGGATGGCCAGATAAGAATGCAAAGTGCTGTATCTCGGAAGCTATTCATCATAATAGTCTTGCGGTAAAAAAAATTATTACTAAAGTGGCCAAGAGAAGACCGTGGAAAATATTTTCAGATTTCCAAGATGGTCGCCAGGGGGCGTAACCGCCATCTTAATCTTTTAAAGTGATTTTTCACTGAAATCCACTTAGTAAATGTACCAAAAAAATATGTGTTTTTTAAAGATAAGCTTTATTCGAGTAATTCTTGTTTAACACTTTTTGACGTATCTATTAAAATGAAGTGGTGGGGGTTGATTCAACGTTTTTTTACATAAACAGCTGTAACTCCTAAACGACTGAACGGATTTTAACAAACTTGTCTCGTTGGAAAAAGCATTTATTGCTCCATCAAACCCATCTTACCTGTGATATGTCTAATTCTTAGTGATGCCGCTAGGGCGCGTTTTTTGATATAATAACAGAAAATTGCAAAATTCTCTAAAAAATTAAATGCAATATGACTTTTTTTCATAAAAATGTAGTGAAATGATACCTAAATAGGCTAGTGAAGACCACATCTCGATATCTTATTCCTAGCCAAAAATATCGAAGAAAGAAAATTTAGTTATCATAACATTTTAGAGAGAGAAGCTATTACACCGGTATTTATTCTTATTTATTTGTCTTTTTTTCAAGATTCAGTGATAAAATTTCATAATTTTATCATTTTTAAATAATAAAAGTATTCTTAGTTCAAACAATTAAAAAAAACGTGTAGGGGCATAAGAAAGAAGGACCGATTTTGAAATAAAACTAATGCCTCCTTAACACATTCACTGCCAACCGTTCCGCCGGCGGTCGTACACCTTTCTTCCTCCAGGAGCCAACCGAACGCCGGCGGTCGTAAATTTGTATTCTATTCAATGCTATTTTGTTAACTAACGCTTATCCCAGCAGTTCTGGTGTTTTGTGCAGTGTAGGTTGCTGTATCAAAGTATGCCCGTACGACCGCGCGTATTCGTATGACTATTATATTTCGAGTTACGAGCGGATACCTTAACTATGTGTGTTTTGTGAGTCGTATATGTTTTTATTGATTTAGTAACAATAAATAAAAGTAAAAATGATCTTTCCTTATATAATAAAAACAAAAGAAAATCTGTATGTAGGTACAAAATTTATATTTCAGTTGTCTTCATGGTGTACGATGTACGAAACATTTAGCACACTTAAAGGGGGAATTCGGGCAAATGCAGAAAGTTGTGACCTTCTTTGCATCTTTGTCGGCAATTCTGCTGCCTGGAAATTCAGATAATGTTTTATCCAGGAATAAACTTGTTTCCTCTTAATACGCAGTACGACCGCTGGTGTCCGTACGGCTTCAGAGCAAAATTTTTTTCATCCTGAGGCCGTCCGACTTCCGGCGGACGTAAGGTCAAAATTTGCTAAAATTTTACAAAAATGTGAAACACACCATCTTATTTGTAGTAACATACTATTTGGTCATGATATTTAAAAAAAAAGTCTTCGGCCCCACTACCTCCCCCAATAGCTAATACAACTGGCAGTGAATGTGTTAAATGTTCGAATTGTCTTCCATCACACTCAATGCATTGTTGGAGCCGCTCATGTGTAGACATTACAGCAGCTTCAATTTCTACTCTTGACAGGCTACGAATGGCCTCTTGTATTCGTATGTTCATGTCGTCTCTCGTTGTTGGTGGAATTTGGTAGAAGTCCAAACAGGTGAGGTCTGGGGATCGGAGTGGCCAAGGAAATAGACTTCCTTGTCCAATTCACCACTGGTGATATCTTCGATCTAAATACAGTACAGACTCATTAATCCGGATCCTTAATAGTCCGGATTATTCGGTAATCCGGATAGTTCCTTGATTGCATTGCATACTTTGTAATCCGGATAATTTCAGTTTCGGTAATCCGAATGCGCCTCTAACGTACCTTTTAAACGCTTTGCGGGCGCGTCACCCCCTCCTAAGGTGTTTTTCTAACCAATCCCCAAATACTTGCAAAATCATGCGTTCGGCGGCGAACCCGAATCAGCGTTGCCACAGCTAGTACAAATGTATGAATCTAGTACATTTTTGACCTGATTGTACAAAAATACATTTTAAATTCTTTTTCCGATTTAATGCTGGCTACTCCACTGGTACAAGTTGATTTTGGTCAACTGGGAGTGGCGGCGAGGGTATCAAAGGGTGAAAATAAAAATGCCGGCAATCCGCACACTTCCTTGCAGCTTATGGATGCCGCGGCGGCTTCTTTGTTTTGAAAAGGTAATACCATAGACTAATCATACTAGTCTATGGTAATACCGACATCTATAAAGAGCCGTCGTATTGGAGTTCGAGAACATTTTGACATTAACGACTTTGCTTGATGAAATTCAAAATTTACGACTAAAGGTACGCTTTCGTTTGCGCCGGTAGACGCGGCGTGTACCGGCAGCCGACACACCCGTTGTACTTCTCTAATAGTATTTAAATAGAACTGCTCTCGTTTGTGCGTTTAACCTGCCGGCCGGTGCATTCACGTTCAAATGCGACTGTGTCCGTCGCGCGTGTCGGCCGCCGGTACGTGCCGCATCTACCGGCGCAAACGAAAGTGTCCATTTACTATTTTTCAACACTGGATAAATGCTCTTTACCCCATGCCCTGAATTCACAGAAGCCGATTAGACAGATTTAAGCATTCAACAATGTATAGATTGGGCTGAAAAGAACAACGCACCCCTAAATGAATTGTTAATACTCGGGCATCAAGCATTTTGTTTGAGTCAGCAGAAGGTCAGCCAAACTAAAATTACAGACTTTATTTATTAATGAAGGTAGTAGAAGCAATTATGCAAAAATGTTTTTATGTTCATTTTACCCGTTTTGTATGTTTTTACAATGAAATCATTAAAAATCCCTCTTGTTCAGTTCTTTTATTAACAAATATAGATTGATTTAATAATCCGGATTTTTCAATAATCCGGATCGCCCATGTTTTTATTGATCCGGATTATTGAGTCTGTACTGTACTTTTATTATTCAAAAATTATAAAATTATGAAATTTTATCACTGAATCTTGAAAAAAGACATAAGTAAGAATAAATACCGGTGTAAAAATTTTATGATAACTAAATTTTCTTTCTTCGATATTTTTGGCTAGGAATAAGATATCGAGATGTGGTCTTCACTAGCCTATTTAGGTATCATTTCACTACATTTTTATGAAAAAAAGTCATATCATTGCATTTAATTTTTTAGAGAATTTTGCAATTTTCTGTTATAGTCGAGTAAAATCAACCTTCAATTGTGACGAAAATTGTTTTTGGCGTAGAACCAAGTAAAATCTACATGGTTGTGTTCCTTGTATGATTTTCCATATGAATCTTTGGTTTACGACATTTCTGGTCTGTGCAGAACTTTTTTATTTTCGAAAAATGTAAAATTTTGCATATGTATGAAACAGTTGGTTTTTAAAACACAACACGCCATATCTCAGTAAATATGTGAGATATCGACTTGAATTTTTTTTTTAATTAAAGTAGAAACACGAACGCCGCAAACAGTACTAAAATATTTTAAAATATCACAATATTTTTTGCGGAAAATAATCAGAAACTTCATTTTACTTCGCTTGTGCATTATAAATTTCGACATGCGACAAACTTTTTTATTTTTGAAAATATGTCTGTATATGCTGCGAATGAAATGAAGAGAAAGGTTGTAAAAAGTTTTTGGAGAAAGAATTATTGACCTATGAGTCATAATTTTGAAGTTATGATTTTTTTGTCAGACGCGGCCTAATGAGCGGACGAGTCGTGGCAATGCACCATCAGGGTAACGCGTAGTGGACCGATAGTCGACTACGGATAACGATGCATAAATGAGTTAAAACATGAAAAGAACTTGGTTTATTTTTATCCCTATTTTATACAATCAATATTCAGTGTCATATTCAGCATCTGATTCTTCCTCTTCTAATTTTACTGCACTTCCGGTCTATAGAATATTTTAAACCTTTTTTTGCACAGTTACATCTATTACTATTACAGTTTTTATCTGAACACAAAAGTGATAAAGGTTGTCTCACAGATGGAGGTATGTGGTCCTGGTTACTAAATAAGGGTTTCCAGTGGTCTTTCTGAAATGTCCAGCCATATTCTTCTAGGCTTACGAAGTTAATGTTGTTAATGTGACTAGAATACCATGTTTTTAATTGGTACATACATCTAAACTGGGAAAAAATCAAATGCGATTAAATGTACAACAAGATATGAATTCGAATACAAACCTTTGCAAATGCAATTTAAAATCATCGTCTGTAGTTGGGATTTCAGACGCAGGCCAATTCGTGTTTTAGCCAAAAAAAGTCGTAATTCATTTAATGTTCTCACGTCTTTTTGTTTATTTTTGTATAAATATAAAACATATGCAACTGCAATCTCATATGCGCGTTCAAATGGCAGATTTGGCAAGTCCATCATATCCTTCAGGTTGTCGGCGTTTTTAAGTAATACATCAAGAGTGGTTTTCTTCCCAATTTTGTAAACGCACTGGTAGTATCACACCCAGTGAGACAATGTATTGCCAAATAAACATTGCGATACAGTTTTGCCAATTTTTTTATAATATATTTTACCATTACATGTAATACGTGCGTTTTTGGTTTGGCCTAACTGCATAAAGGGATTACAATTTATTATATAATTCAGGTACCTTACTACAGTAGTGTATGAACAAAATAAGCACGTTCGTATCTACAGATTTGATCAAAATATTTTTACTGTAGGTACATTCGTACAATGCATGTAAAATTATGCGCCGGTCTGCCTCGTCCTGATTGCTAAAAAGGGAATGTAATGGTATGCATAATTTTATATGCATTGTAAGAATGTATGTACCTACAGTAAAAATATTTTGTTTAAATCTGTAGCTATGGGTGTGCTTATTTTGCTTTTTATGCAGTTAGGCCATACCACAAACACACGTTTTACCTATAATGGTACAAGATTATAAACAAAATTGACAAAACTGTATCGCAATGTTTATTGGAAATACACTGTCTCACTGGGTGTGGTCCTACCAGTGCGTTTTGCAAAATTGGGAAGAAATCCGCTTTTGATGTATTACTTAAAAACGCCGACAACCTTAAGAATATGATGGACCTACTAAATCTGCCATTTGAACGCACATATGATTGCAGTTGCGTAAGTTTTATATTGATTTATAAAAAAATAAACAAAAAGACGTCAGAACATTAAATGAATTAAGATTCTTTTGGCCAAAAATCACGAATAGGCCAGAGCCTGAAATCCCGCCTACAGACGATGCTTTTAAATTGCATTTGCAAGGGTTTGTATTCGAATTCGTATCTTGTTATACATATAATCGCATTTGATTTTTTCCCAATTTAGATGTATGTACCAATTAAAAACATGGTATTCTAGTCACAATAACAACATCGACTTCGAAAGCCCAGAAAAATACGGATGGGCATACCAGGAAGACCACTGAGAACCTTTATTTAGTAACCAGGACCCCATACCTCCATCTGTGAGATAGCCTTTATCACTTTTGTGTTCAGATAAAAGCTGTATAGATGTAAATTTGCACAAGAAGGTTTAAAATATTCTATAGACCGGAAGTGCAAGAATTGTGTTAATACTGCAGTAAAATTAGAAGAGGAAGAATCAGATACTGAATCTGACACTCAATATTGATTGTATAAAATAGGAATAAAAATAAACTAAGTTCTTTTCATGTTTTAACTCATTTATGCGTCGTTATCCGTAGTCGACTGTCGGTCCGCTACGCGTTACCCTGGTGGTGCACTGCCACGACCCGTCCGCTCATTAGGCTGCGTTTGACAAAAAAATCATAACTTCAAAACTATGACCCATAGGTCGGTAATTCTTTCTCCAAAAACTTTTTACAACCTTTCTCTTCATTTCATTCGCAGCATATACAGACATATTTTCAAAAATAAAAAAGTTTGTCGCATGTCGAAGTTTATAATGCACAAGCGAAGTAAAATGAAGTTTCTAATTATTTTCCGCAAAAAATATTGTGATATTTTAAAATATTTTAGTATTGTTTGAGGCGTTTATGTTTCTACTTTAATTTAAAAAAAAATTCAAATCAATATCTCAAATATTTACTGAGATATGACGTGCTGTGTTTTAAAAACCAACTGTTTCATACATATGCAAAATTTTACATTTTTCGAAAATAAAAAAGTTCTGCACAGGCCGGAAATGTCGTAAACCATAGATTCATATGGAAAATAATACAAGGAACATAACCATATAGATTTTATTTGGTTCTACGTTGAATTTTTTTTTTTTTCGAGAAATAAGCGAGTTAGCGGCCTGGATTTACTAGACTATTATTATATCAAAAAACGTGCTCTAGCGGCATTACTAAGAATTAGACATATCACAGGTAAGATGGGTTTGATGGAGCAATAAATGCATTTTCCAACGAGACCAAGTTTGTTAAAATCCGTTCAGTCGTTTAGGAGTTACAACTGTTTATGTAAAAACACATGGAATCACCCCCCACCACTTCATTTTAATAGATATGTCAAAAAGTGTTAAACAAAAATTACTCGAGTAAAGCTTATATTTAAAAAACACATATTTTTTGGTACATTTACTAGGTGGATTTCAGTGAAAAATCACTTTAAAAGTTTAAGATGGCGGTTACGCCCCCTGGCGACCATCTTGGAAATCTGAAAATATTTTCCACGGTCTTCTCTTGGCCACTTTAGTAATACATTTTTTTACCGCAAGACTCTATGATGAATAGCTTCCGAGATACAGCACTTTGCATTCTTATCTGGCCACCCGGTACAAATAGTAAAAAAGGTGTCGAGTATATGACGGATTTTTCAAGATTTATTTCATACTTCGATGTCAAGAGTCTGCTGTTGCTATGTGTCCAATTACTGAAGGACTATCCTGTATGTATTTAGACTTATTCTCGTTAATATTTAGATAAACTTCAATTCAATATCAAAAAAGATTTTTGACACAAACAAATCGGAAATTTCGCATTTTTAAACACATATATTGCAGCCGTTATTTTTAAATCAGTAAATAAAATAAAACACAAAATAAATACATATTAAAAGGTAAATCGTACGGAAAGCTAAAAACTGTGTAAAACAATACAATAAATATAACTTCAAAACATTAACTTTAAATCACAAGCAGCTGTGAGTTTACCCCTCATTTTCGAAATGCTCTCTGGAGTGCCCACGGTATTTAAAGGTTTTGGTGTCAACGGTTTTGCTAGTGGTGTATCTCCTGCCCGACTCGAACATGCAACATTCCCAAAAAGCGTACTTCTGCAGCCCAAACCCTTATTGTCCATCTCCTCCTGTTAATAAATTCGTTGATTTCTTACACAGCTGATTATTTATTTAAAAATTATCTAACAATTATGAAGAAATATTACAACTCACCTCAAAAGCTGTATACTCAAAAGCACTGGTGCTAGTATTCGATTTATTCACTCTCCTTCGGTGCTTCCCGGAACTTCTACGTTTCCTCGACATCTTAGTTCTGTATGGCACTCCGTTGACTTTCAGCACTGGCGGGGCCGTTTTTGGAACTTGAAATATGCAGAAACAACAAAGTTAAGCACATCATAAATAGAATTTCGTGACTAACAAAAACTTAGACATGTTTTCTGCTAAGGCAGTAAAAGTAGTGTTATTTGTTGTGTTTGTTTATTTTCGCCAGTGGCGTCCCTGGGAACAACTCTGATGATATTTCTAGAAAAAGTATGGCACGCCACCGCTTCTTTGAAAATATAGTCACTTTCTAAAATGCATTTCTGAAAATGTATTTAGTTCAAAATTTATAATTTACCGCAACACAATTTTCAACAAAAGTAGAATTACTTTCAAAAGGTCCTAAATTTTCAGTTAATATAGGTAATAAAAATGGAAAATTTTATCAGTAATGAAAACTTCGTCCAACAAAACATTTTCAATTTAAAGGTTCGTTAAAAGATTGTAATAGTATTTTTGAATGACGCTGGTGATGTACTTGACCACTGGGCCCGACAGATTAGGTAGGGATTTTCACATGCGCAAACCGATCCGTTTGCACCCTGAGCGCTCGTTTATTTCTCGACTCCTCCCACTTTTTCCAGGGAGACGCGTAAACACCGCGGCACAACGGATAGGTCTCCTACGCCACAGAAAGCGCGCGTTTTAGCCATCCCGGTCATGCTGCTTTCTAAGTTGCAAATTTTTCATTCAGCACGGCACATAATCAAAATTTTTACATG
This sequence comes from Xestobium rufovillosum, assembly GCA_963966045.1. NCBI lineage: Eukaryota > Metazoa > Arthropoda > Insecta > Coleoptera > Ptinidae > Xestobium > Xestobium rufovillosum. The sequence goes on along the minus strand of OZ014495.1, from coordinate 6,753,926 downwards.
GTACGCGATACATATTCTGTTTATGCTTGATATTACAGTACTAAAAGTTATAAATTCGATTAAGCGGGTCTTCCCCATTGGATTTTTGTCTGTACAGGGTGTCTTATTTTCGTTGTGATTTGGGGGTTTCTCATAGAAGCAGCAGAGGTAGAGCCTTCGGATTTTCGCAAACATGAGATATTTTCTTGAGTATAATATAATGCCGAAACCAGAATTTGGGTATCGTTTTTAGTTTTCGAGAAAAAAAATAATATTGATTTTTATCGATTTTCAAAAATTCTCTCCAATTCTTTTTGTGCTAAGCAGACTAAAACTGTTAAGATTGATTCCTATAGAACTTTTTCCAAGGAATTCAGTGGCGTACGTAGTTTTTGTCTAGGGAGCGTATTTTTTGAGTTATGACATAAAGTTCAATTTTTTAAATGGAAATCACAGCATTCTTTGGTCAAGTTCAAAAGGTCTTTTTTTAAGCTATCAAAATGTATCTTATATTTTCTAAAGTTACAACTTAAAATTTACCAAAATCGTTGCCATTTTTTGAAATAACAATATAAAAGTATATATATTTTGGTAGCTTAAAAAAAGACCTTTCGAACTAGAGCAAAGCGTAGCTACTATGATTTCCATTTTAAAAATTCAACTTTACCTATGTCATAAAAAATACGCTCCCTAGAAAACAACTACGTACGCTACTGAATTCCTTGGAAAAAGTTCTATAGTAGTCTGCTTAGTACTAAAAGAATTGGAGAGATAAAAATTAACATTATTTTCGAGAAAAACGGTAGGTATCCAAATTCTGGTTTCAGCTTTGTGTTTGTGTAATTTTGATTAAAAAAATTGATAGGAAAGGGGGGGTTGTAATACCCACTGACCCCCCAACTTTTCCCTGCGCACGTCTATGGTTCAAAGGTATTGATTTGATACCAAGCGTTCATTTCTTTTATTTTTTCCCTCTTGTAAAATTTTGATTTAGGGCTTGGTTTACGAAATGTTGCAACTCATTTGACTATGTGTGTTGTTAATCCATTCGCTGTTTAAGTCTCCCAATTTTTCTAAGGTGACGAACTAAGCTCGAGAAAAATGTCCTTGGATGCATATGTTCCTGCATAACGTCTAAGCTTCAGAAAAATGCCCTTGGATGGTACCGATTCGGTCATATTCCTGCATAACGTCTAACAGTCAAATTAGCATTGAAAAGAAAGACGGGTAGGTGTTAAGTTGCCAAAATAATTATTAATAAAAGAGGTACCATCCAACGGCATCTTTTTGAAGCTTAGATGTTATGCAGGAACCATAGACGTGCGCAGGGAAAAGTTTGGGAGCCAATGGGTATTACAACCCCCCCTTTCCTCCGTTCGCGTATCGATTTTTTTGATCAAAGTTACACAAACATTTTATTGGTATATGAGAAAATGTTGTACAAAATTTCAACGGAATATCTTAAAAAGCAAAGGAGTTATTCATAAAAATATTTTTTTAAATTTGAACTTTAACACCCTGTATCTTGAAAGAAAGAAGCCTAAATGAAAAATAGCATAAGGAAAGTCCCATTATTTTCGGTCAGATAACCTGTGGTTAACGACTTGACCTACTTTTTTGTAACACCCTGTATATGCTACGAGCATAGTGGGAAAGTAGGGCAATGCTGACGGTGCCCGGGCAATGCAAACAATGACCGTTCATGCTGTCGGGTCAGGTCTTGTAAGGTCAGGTCACGTTGCCCAGGCATTGCTAACATCGCCCGATTTGTCACTATGCCCGTAACATATACAGGGTGATTTATACCAGGGGGCGAAAAATTAAAATTAGGGTTCAGAGCCACAAATTAAGTAAAAAATGTCATATGAAGGTATGTCCGGAAATGATTCGTTTAAAATTTATGCTCGTCCAAACATGATAGACTCCATGTTTGGACGAGCATAAATTAGGTTGAAACGATAAGGGATGATTAAGAAATATCTCTCCGACGCTTCCCTATCAGTATAATAGGTGTACCAAAATTCATTTTTATGTCTTTCTCAAAAGTTGAGAAAAATTAGAAACCTAATTTAATAGCCTCTATCTTTGGACGAGCATAACTTTTATACGAAGTATTTCCGGACATACCTTCATATGACATTTTTTTACTTCATTTGTGGCTCTGAACCATAATTTTAATTTTTCGTCCCCCGGTAAAAATCACCCCGTATATGTATAATAAAGCGAAAGAATATTTCAAGAACTGAGCATTCCGTATTTGTCAGAAACTCCGGACGGTCGTATAAGAGATCAAGGTGTTGTTGAAGTTTATGCCCAAAGTTCTTGTAATCTAACCCCGGAAGAAGGTATCGAGAAAAGGAAAATCATATTTTGGAATCGAGACGGGAAGATAAATAAGAATCACAATTACTTTTACCAAATTCAGGGACAAATGCAAATTACAAAAAGAGGGTATTGTATCTTTACAGTCTGGATACCCAAAGGTATAAAATATGAAACGGCTATGAGACAATGAATTTTGGAAAATGAAAATGGAAATGGAAAATCAACTTGTAAACTTTTATACGAATGTGTTACCAGAATTAAATGATAGTAGAAAAAGTAGGAATATGCCTCTACGATGAATGTTGAAAGCCACGCTATTAGAACTCTGGGCGAAATTAGCATTTTTAGTTTGTTCAGAGTTACGTTACCTAAATACTTGTTATTTATAAGGATCATTCCATTATAACCCGGAAATACTATATTGCAGATAAATTACTTGCTATCTTGAAAATATTTGCTCAGGTCTACTTTTGGATCAATTTACAAATAAATTATAATAAAATCCCCGCTCAAGTCAGAACAACCCTCGTATCGGAAAAAAATTTACTGGGTTTTCATTCAGAGATTTTAAGTTGTTGTTATTTGGTTATAAAGAGAACATTATTTAAGGTGAAATTTGAATTATTTTATATCTTGCTATATGTTCAATACTTTCAATAACAAACGTGTTCAAATTGTGTAAATTTACTTTCAGATAAAATCGACTCTAAATTGAACAAAATTATAATAAAAATGTGGGATATGGCAGAGCGCTGCAATTAAGCACAAATACATTAATTCGCAAGACCAAAATTCTATGTTCGCGTATATACGATTAAAATATGCAATGTATGGCGATACAATTATTGAAGTGGGCCCCATACAAAAATCACTGAGTTCGTACTAGTAGTTTACCAAGTGTTGCGCGATGAACAAGCAGAGGGCGTTACAACGGAGCGCATTAAATCGCGTTTGCAAGGGCAGCTCTCTTTACAAATTACTTCCTTATTTATGAACCGATTTTGGAATTGTTTGTTTTATTTGAAAGAAGAAACTTGTGGAAATCGGCCTCTCATCTCGGATTTTTAAAAGAGTAATTTTTTAGTAAGTTATAAGTACACAAAATTAGGGTATATCTGGAGCCGAAAAAGACAAACTTCTATTATTTTTTTTAGAAATCGCCGATGAGACGACTCTTAAGAAATGTTTTCTGTATATGCTTGCAAAATTAGAAAGCAAATTATTAATAAATAACCGTACAGTTTGTAAAGGCGGGAACGTCTGAATCGCTCGAAAATGCAGCAGGGAGACTTGGCTCTTATTCTCAAAAGATTTCTGCTTACAACTCAATGGTACATAGAGCTTTTACTGTTCCTTTAGCTAAAGAGCTAATGTATAAAGGGGGCAGCAGCTCTTTCAGTAATCATAGTGGCAGAGATCGTGAGGGTCGGTATGGCACTGTGATACACACTACTGCGATGTGGAAGGCAACGGGAAACCACCACATTATTTTATCCCTAGTACAGCGTACTTTAATTTATGATGATGGCACTTTCTGGAGTAAAATATTCCGGAGGTAAAATAGTCCCACATTCGGATCTCCGGGCGGGGACTGCTTCGGGGGGAGTCATCAGAAATGATAAGTGTAACATCTCACGAGTCGGAGCGTGGAATGTTAGAAGCATGAAACAAGTAGGAAAGTTAGAGAATTTGAAAATTGAGATGGATAGGTTAGCATTAGACGTAGTAGGTATTAGTGAAGTGCGATGGCCAGAAGCCGGAGACTTCTGGAGCGGAGATTTTAGAGTAATACACACAGGATCTGTAGGAGGAAATTCGGGAGTAGGAATTGTTATGCGGAAAAAAGTAGGGCAGAGTGTAGAAAATTTCTTACAGCAAAGTGACAGGGTAGTTATGGTTAGGTTAGATTCGAAACCTATAAAAACAGTAATAATACAGGTATATATGCCCACTTCTAACTACAGTGATGAGGTCGTAGAGGCAGTTTATAGTGATATTGAACATGTGCTAGATTTTGTGAGAGGACACGAAAATTTAATAATTATAGGAGATTTCAATGCAGTCGTAGGCACAGGGCGAGAGGGCGGAATAGTTGGTCCCTTTGGATTAGGCAATAGGAACGATAGGGGAGCGAGACTGATAGAGTTCTGCGATAAACATAACTTAACGGTCGCGAACACTCTATTTCACCATCATGTTAGGAGACGCTACACGTGGAAGATGCCAGGAGACCTAGGGAGATATCAAATAGATTACATTCTTGTTAGGCAAAGATTTAGAAATCAAGTTAGGGATTGTAGAAGTTATCCAGGAGCAGATATAGATAGTGATCACAATATAGTCGTTATGAAGGCCAATCTTAAATTTAAGATTTTGAAAAAACGAAGCGGAAGAAGGTATCTTGACCCAGAGAAACTAAAAGATGATGATACGCGCGATAAGTTCGAGAAAAAGACAAACGAAGTACTAAAGGGCGCGGGCGAAAATATTGTTAGGGACATAGAGGAAGAATGGAATTGCATTAAAAATAGTTTAGTTTCCTCAGCTAGGGATATTTTGGGTCATAAACAGAATGAAAGTAGGAAACCCTGGATAACAAAACATATTGTGAGTCTAATAGAGGAAAGGCGCAAATATAAAAATAGGTTAGATGAAATAGGGAAACAAAGATATAAGGCGATCAAGTGGGAAATTATTCGGAAATGTAGGAAAGCGAAAGAGCAATGGATCGATGATAAGTGCAAAGAAGTGGAAAATAAGTTCGACATAGGAAAGACTGATGAAGCATATAAAATAATTAGGAGAAATTTTAGAGAAATTGGATCTAGTACCAAAAGCATTAGGAATGAGGCAGGAGATATCCTAATCGAAAGCGGGGAGAAGGCAGATAGGTGGAAAGAATATTTAGGAAACTTATATGCGGGACAGGAAGTGCAAGATATATTAGAAAGTGAAAGCAGTGTAGAAGGGGATAACCTAGGGAGTCCTATAATGAGAGAAGAGTTTGAGCTAGCACTAAAAAGTTTAAGGAATAATAAAGCACCAGGTATAGATGGCTTGCAGGCAGAAATCTTAAAGTGCGCAGGTCAAGAGGTAATAGATCGTTTATTTAAATTAGTTAGTCGCATATACCTGACAGGCGAGATTCCAGAGGATTACAAACTGAACATCATGGTAGCTTTGCCAAAAAGGAAAGGCGCGGATAGATGCGAAAATTTTAGAACTATCAGTTTAACTTCCCATGCGTCAAAAATTTTAACTAGAATTGTGCAAAGAAGGATGGAGAAAAAGGCGGAAGAAATATTAGGAGAAGATCAGTTCGGATTTAGACGAAATAGAGGAACGCGCGAGGCCATTCTAGCTTTACGTGTAATTATAGAAAAAACGATAGAAAAGAGAAAGAGCGTATATATAGGATTTGTAGATTTAGAAAAAGCCTTCGACAACGTAAAATGGGGGAAGATGTTCGAAGTGCTGGGAAAGGTAGGGATGAAATACAGGGACAGAAGAATAATACATAATCTCTACGAAGAGCAAAAGGCAGTTATAGAATGTGAGCAGGAACGAAGGGAAGTAGATATCCGGAAGGGAGTGAGACAGGGATGTGCATTGTCACCTCTAGTTTTCAACTTATATATCGAAGATGCGATTAATATTGTTAAGGAAAGAACAGCCTCAGGGATCAATGTACAGGGCCAAACTATTAACATGCTCAGATTTGCGGATGATATAGCAGTGTTAGCATCTAGCAAAGAAGAATTAGGAGCGGCTTTGAATGAAATGGAAGCAGTTTTGACACAGGGCTACGGCATGAAAATCAATAAAAAGAAAACTAAAATTTTGGTATGTAGATGGAGTGAAAATAGAACTAAAATTGAAATACGAATAGGAAATGAGAAGATAGAGGAGGTTGCGGATTTCTGCTACTTAGGAAGTAAAATAACCCAAGACGGTAGGAGCACTAAAGATATAAAACAAAGAATGGCGCAGGGACGAGTTGCGTTTAACAAAAAGAAACAACTGTTATGTTCGAGAACGGTTAATATAGAGACTAGGAAGAGACTCTTAAAGTCGTATGTATGGAGTACGGCATTATACGGGTGCGAAACTTGGACAATAGGAGAAGCGGATAGAAAAAGAGTAGAAGCGTTTGAACTGTGGTGTTACAGACGCATGATGAAGATACCGTGGATAGATAAGGTTAGCAATAGGGAAGTATTAGAAAGAGTTGGGGAAAGGCGAAAGGTATGGAAAACAATAAAGAGTAGGAGAGATAGGATGGTAGGACACCTTCTAAGACACGAAGGAATAGTTCGCGACATACTAGAGTCAGAGATAGGAATAAAAAGAGGTAGGGGTAGGCCTAGATTAGACTACTGCTCTCAAATAGTTAGGGATGTAGGATGTTCTACTTTTAGGGAAATGCGTAGGTTAGCTCAGGATAGAAAAGAATGGAGGTACGCGTCCAACCAGTCTTCGGACTGAGAACCTTATGATGATGATAAAAACAATTACTGCCATCAATAATGGATTCAAAATAAAAATAATTAACAGAATATGTAATTAACAATAAAAAACTAAAAACGACTTATAATAACATATATCCAAAATTATCAGATAAAAAAGATATGTATTAAATTTTATCATATAACTTACGTAGGAAATGTTTCTGAAAGAATTGCCCGTATTTTATCAAAAAACATTTGTCTACTTTGAATTGTCCAACGCAAAAAATTGAACCTTGAACCAACGGATTTTAAATACTTCCACGCTTCATTTGCTTTCGACGTTTGAACAAAAAATCACACGTAAAAGTGCTTTCTTGTGGCTTGTCTACATTGCCGGACTCGCAAGTGTTCGTCCATCAAGTCCCACAGACTCGCCACAAGAAAAACATTTTCAGCCCTAATAAAACAATCTATTTAACTGCAAAACATAATTTTTTTGCATTTTTTGAAACACCCCAATGTCATTCTTCAGATTTTAGTCAATTATTTTTTTGACAAATTTTCCAAAAAGTCTCCATTCTCACTCACCTGCTGTAGGTTTAAAATCCAGTTTTGTTCGTTTCACGCGCCTGGGTGCTGGTGATGCATCAATTCTTCTCTTATGCACTGAGCTCGTAACTAACTGAAGTTTGCTGCTGGACGGAAAAGTACTCAAGCAAGCCTTCCCGGGCGTGAGCACCAAATTTTCGCGATGTTGCTTACGGGCACTCATTTTCAGCTTCTTGGTCGCTTCTCTTTTTTCATGGGCACCATCGATGAAGGAATCAACAGTCATTCCTGCAAAGAGAAAATTCTTTCCTGCGTGTTCATAATAACTTTGCGCTAGTTCTCGCATTTGCTCCTCAATCTTCGGGATCTGCCTGGAAAGTTTGTTACGTTCTTTCTCTTCTTGGAGCAACTGACCTCCACGGTTCTTAAAACGATCAGGATTTTCTGCTTTTTCTTCAAGCTCCAAGAGCTTATCCCACAGCTTCTGATGACTTTCGAAAAGAGCAAATAACTTTCTGAAAGATAAAAAAAAACGGCCATTTAATAAACTCACGATTGTACTCTTTACAACTTACTTATTTTCATTATAGTGTGATGTAACCTTACGCAACTCTCTTTCATGCAGCTCTAGAACGTCCTCATTGTATAATTCTGTGTAAAAGCTTTCGAATTTATCTCTTTCCTCCTCGGTAAAATGACACTTGTCCCACATATCTACGAGTTCTTGACGTAGACGTTTTACAAATACCTACAAATCAAATACACATATTAACAAATGTCGAGCTTGAGATCTTAATTTCATCTTCAAAGTTTAACAGACAGTGAGCGAGAGGGAGATTATGGAGAAGGTGAGGAGAGTGGAGTTCGTGAGTACGAAGAAACTGAATCGCCGCTGCTGGATCAAGAAGAATGGGAATACGATTGATAACAGAATTTAATTTTCTTTCTTAGTTCAAAAAATGTGATGTTTCATTTCTCATTTTATGTTTTAATACATATTATGTAGAAGTATGTTTGAGGAAATGAGAAAATTAAATATTCTTACGAAACTGATTAACATTATAAAAAAAAACAATGTAATGAGGAACACCAATGCTGTAATTAGAACACAGAAAGGCATAACAGAAAGCAATATAGGAGTGCGACAGGGTGATGCTTTATCAACGATACTATTTAACTTAACATTAGAAAGTATAATTAAGAAAAATCGAAGATCAGAGAACCATAAACACAAAGAGAACGCAAATAATTGCATATGCAGATGATATGGTAATCACCAGTGGATCGAAGAGAGATCTCATAGAGGCATTTAAAGAAATGATTGGGGCAGCGGAAGGTGTGGGAATATAAGTCGACAAACAGAAGACGAAATATATGAGATATGGAAGGCATGTAGGAGAAAGAGGCCACAGCCTACAGGTGGATAATTACAAATTTGAAGAGGTAAACAACTATCGCTATCTAGGAACACGTATAAATGTAACTCAAGGGCATGAAGTGAAAGTAAGAATACAGTCAGGATATAGAGCATACTTTGCAAATAAAAATATATTGAATAATAGACAGATAAGAAAGGCACGAGAATTAAAATATATGAAACGATGATAAGGCCAGTAGTCACATATGCGATGGAAACCCAGAAGCTTAACATTGACAGAGGAAAAGCAACTGACAATTTTTGAACGTAGAATATTAAGGAGAATCCTTGGACCAAGAAAAATAAATTAAAATGAATACAGACCGTTAATGAACTTCGAAGTGGTGGAAGAGAGAAAGGAAAAAGACATAGTAAAATATATTAAAGCGCAAAGAATAAGTTGGTTGGGTCATATAATACGGAGCGATGGAACAAGAGCGATAAGAACAACAACAGAATGGAATCCCAGTGAAAGGAGAGCAAGAGGGAGGCCCAGAATGAGATGGTATGATGGCGTTATGAATGATCTAAGAGCATTGAAAGTGTTAAATTTTATTGCAATAATATAGGCACATTTTTTACCTATTTTTTGCAAAATTACCACAAAATTGAGGGTAAATTACCAGCGGTAATGCAATTTTCAAAATTACCAGTCCTTTAAATCACTATCCATAACCCATTCAATGTAAAAAACTGAACTTTTGTGGAGTGCTTAGTACATTTTCCAAAAATAACTGAAACAACCTGACTTAACAATTAACAGATTTTTTAATATTTGATGGTATCTGCCTTTACTTGACGAAAATCCATAATCATTAATTTAAATGAGACAAGATTGTCTAGGTTTTCGTAGATTTATTATTAATTTAACATGACAATAGGGAGGTTCGGAAAAAAATAAGATATCTATTTTTGGCATGAAAATGACAGAAAATTGTTATTGTAATTGATTTACGGCGAAAATTTTTTTTCAAAAAAATTTTTTGAGGCGTAATAAGCAAAAGAAATTAGTTTATCACGCCCACATGCTAGTTTGCTTTGTTATTGGTTTGACGTCAGAGATTCGTAAGGCGCTCCTCCCACTTCTCTTGAAGTGCCCGTGAAGCGGTAAATATCTCATAACATACTTATTGGGACTATTTCGAGCGTGAATTTTTAAAGTAGGGTGTCAAGGAAACATAAAACCAAGACAACATAATCGATATAATGATGCAACAAGGGTATCAAAAGTCCGATTCACATAATTTGCCATATTTATGTAGTATGTAAATGTCCCGGCAAATGTGGAAATGGTGTGTGATTCTTTCATCTAACCCCCATTTCATTCAACCTCCAAACAGTAGTGTAAAGGCAGACCGGTATAAGTAAAACAAAGTCAACAATTTATTAACTGTACATGCCTTTTATAATTCAGTATAAGTAGGTATGTAGATTGTAGATACCTGCTTACTTCTGTTTGTAAAATAGGTACCTACCTATATTCTCTAATACAATACAATACATACCTACTCATTTATGTAGGTATGTATACCTAAGTGATTGACAAGTTATCAAGCTAACAGTTTTATAACGGATTGGAGATTTTTTAAAAAAACGGAAACAAATACAACTCACGCGAATCAAAAAACTACGCTACGTAGGTACTAGGTACTTGTTTAACAAAAAAAACAACTGCTATATTCTGGAACTGTTAATGTAGAAACTCGGAAGAGACTCTTGAAGACGCATGTATGGAGTACGAAATTATACCTATGGGTGCGAAACTTGGACAATGGGAGAAGCGGATTGAAAAAGAGTAGAAGCGTTTGAAATGTGATGCTACAGATGGGTGTTGAAGATACCGTGGATAGACAAGTTAGCAATAAGGAGGAATTAGAAAGAGTTGGGGAAAAGAGAAAAGTATGGAAGACAATAAAGAATAGGGGATAGGATCGTAGGATGGTAGGACACCTTCTGAGACACAAAGGAATAGTTCGAGACATACTAGAGTCAGAGATAGGAATAAAGAGGTAGAGGTTGGAGCAGATTAGACTACTGCTCTCAAATAGTTGGGGATGTAGAATGTTCTACTTTTACGAAAATGCGTAGGCTAGCTCAGGGAAAGGATGTAGGTACGCGTCCTACCAGTCTTCAAAAGATAACTTTATGATGACGTACTATTTAATTATTATTGTAAAATAGTTAATAAAATTTCCTTTTTTAGTTCAGGGAGGGAACGTTACGGCGATTCAGTATTTGGCTCCGTCATGCTCCTAGCATCCCGTTTCAAATTATGCTAACCGTAACACGTTACCAAGTACCAAGGGGTCCCAGAAAACTGTCGATAAATTACATTATGTTCGATTTTATTTAGAGTGGCTGCAATGGGGCAGCCGATAATTTTATAAACTTTTGCAATGATAAACTAACTCGCGAAAATATCAATAATGCTGACCGATTTTCGTTCTGGCTCCAACGAACCACTTTTTCCGTTTTATTGGTGTGCTGTACGATGTATTAGTCTGGGTACAAAACAGAAAACACCAGTTAGAACCAGTTAATAATATTTAACAATTTAACTACACATGCATATGCATAATACTTATGGGACTGCTGCGCGCTGAAGCTGGGACTTGTATGTTATACTAAGTTCTGACGTCACGCAGCCGGTACGATTTCTAGCCTCGCACCGACGGAAAACTTTGCGACGGCTTCTCAGGCGAAGGAATTTTTTTTTTTTTAACAAAAATTAACAACATAACTGCCTTCAGTATAATAAACTCTATCAATTTTAATGACTATCCCAAAGGACTTGTACCTTGACGCAGTTCTAGTAATACTGGGACGGGTGGGATGGCTTGCGCGCTTCAATGATATAAAGAGCCGAACCATAGGTTTAACCATATTGGAGGGGTTTTTATTTGAGAAGCCAGACTAAATCAAATCCCTGAAAGGGGGCAGCAGCTCTTTCAGTAATCATAGTGGCAGAGATCGTGAGGGTTGGTATGGCACTGTGATTCACACTACTGCGATGTGGAAGGCAACGGGAAACCACCACATTATTTTATCCCTAGTACAGCGTACTTTAATTTATGATGATGGCACCTTCTGGAGTAAAATATTCCGGAGGTAAAATAGTCCCATATTCGGATCTCCGGGCGGGGACTGCTTCGGGGGGAGTCATCAGAAATGATAAGTGTAACATCTCACGAGTCGGAGCGTGGAATGTTAGAAGCATGAAACAAGTAGGGAAGTTAGAGAATTTGAAAATTGAGATGGATAGGTTAGCATTAGACGTAGTAGGTATCAGTGAAGTGCGATGGCCAGAAGCTGGAGACTTCTGGAGCGGAGATTTTAGAGTAATGCACACAGGATCTGTAGGAGGAAATTCGGGAGTAGGAATTGTTATGCGGAAAAAAGTAGGACAGAGTGTAGAAAATTTCTTACAGCAAAGTGACAGGGTAGTTATGGTTAGGTTAGATTCGAAACCTGTAAAAACAGTAATAATACAGGTATATATGCCCACTTCTCAATACAGTGATGAGGCCGTAGAGGCAGTTTATAGTGATATTGAATATGTGCTAGATTTTGTGAGAGGGCACGAAAATTTAATAATTACAGGAGATTTCAATGCAGTCGTAGGCACAGGGCGAGAGGGCGGAATAGTTGGCCCCTTTGGATTAGGCAATAGGAACGATAGGGGAGTTAGACTGATAGAGTTCTGCGATAAACATAACTTAACGGTCGCGAACACTCTATTTCACCATCATGTTAGGAGATGCTATACGTGGAAGATGCCAGGAGACTTAGGGAGATATCAAATAGATTACATTCTCGTTAGGCAAAGATTTAGAAATCAAGTTAGGGATTGTAGAAGTTATCCAGGAGCAGATATAGATAGTGATCACAACATAGTCGTTATGAAAGCCAATCTTAAATTTAAGATTTTGAAAAAAAGAAGCGGAAGAAGGTATCTTGACCCAGAGAAACTAAAAGATGATGATATGCGCAATAAGTTCGAGAAAAAGACAAACGAAGCACTAAAGGGCACGGGTGGAAATATTGTTAGGGACATAGAGGCAGAATGGAATTGCATTAAAAATAGTTTAGTTTCCTCAGCTAGGGATATTTTGGGTCATAAACAGAATGAAAGTAGGAAACCCTGGATAACAAAACATATTGTGAGTCTAATAGAGGAAAGGTGAAAATATAAAAATAGGTTAGATGAAACAGGGAAACAAAGATATAAGGCGATCAAGTGGGAAATTATTCGGGAATGTAGGAAAGCGAAAGAGCAATGGATCGATAATAAATGCAAAGAAGTGGAAGATAAATTCGAAGTAGGAAAGACTGATGAAGCATATAAAATAATTAGGAGAAATTTTAGAGAAATTGGATCTAGTACCAAAAACATTAGAAATGAGGCAGGAGATATCCTAATCGGAAGTGGGGAGAAGGCAGATAGGTGGAAAGAATATTTAGGAAACTTATATGCGGGACAGGAAGTGCAAGATATATTAGAAAGCGAAAGCAGTGTAGAGGGGGATAACCTAGGGAGTCCTATAATGAGAGAAGAGTTTGAGATAGCACTAAAAAGTTTAAGGAATAATAAAGCACCAGGTATAGATGGCTTGCAGGCAGAAATCTTAAAGTGCGCAGGTCAAGAGGTAATAGATCGTTTATTTAAACTAGTTAGTCGCATATACCTGACAGGCGAGATTCCAGAAGATTACAAACGGAACATCATAGTAGCTTTGCCAAAAAGAAAAGGCGCGGATAGATGCGAAAATTTTAGAACTATCAGTTTAACTTCCCATGCGTCAAAAATTTTAACTAGAATTGTGCAAAGAAGGATGGAGAAAAAGGCGGAAGAAATATTAGGAGAAGATCAGTTCGGATTTAGATGAAATAGAGGAACGCGCGAGGCCATTCTAGCTTTACGAGTAATTATAGAAAAAACGATAGAAAAGAGAAAGAGCGTCTATATAGGATTTGTAGATTTAGAAAAAGCCTTCGACAACGTAAAATGGGGGAAGATGTTCGAAGTGCTGAGAAAGGTAGGGATGAAATACAGGGACAGAAGAATAATACATAATCTCTACAAAGAGCAAAAGGCAGTTATAGAATGTGAGCAGGAACAAAGGGAAGTAGATATCCGGAAGGGAGTGAGACAGGGATGTGCATTGTCACCTCTAGTTTTCAACTTATATATCGAAGATGCGATTAATATTGTTAAGGAAAGAACAGCCTCAGGGATCAATGTACAGGGCCAAACTATTAACATGCTCAGATTTGCGGATGATATAGCAGTGTTAGCATCTAGCAAAGAAGAATTAGGAGCGGCTTTGAATGAAATGGAAGCAGTTTTGACACAGGGCTTCGGCATGAAAATCAATAAAAAGAAAACTAAAATTTTGGTATGTAGGGGATGTGAAAATAGAACTAAAATGGAAATACAAATTGGAAATGAGAAGATAGAGGAGGTCGCGGATTTCTGCTACTTAGGAAGTAAAATAACTCAAGACGGTAGGAGCACTAAAGATATAAAACAAAGAATGGCGCAGGGCCGAGTTGCGTTTAACAAAAAGAAACAACTGTTATGCTCGAGAACGGTTAATATAGAGACTAGGAAGAGACTCTTAACGTCGTATGTATGGAGTACGGCATTATACGGGTGCGAAACTTGGACAATAGGAGAAGCGGATAGAAAAAGAGTAGAAACGTTTGAAATGTGGTGCTACAGGCGCATGATGAAGATACCGTGGATAGATAAGGTTAGCAATAGGGAAGTATTAGAAAGAGTTGGGGAAAAGCGAAAGATATGGAAAACAATAAAGAGTAGGAGAGATAGGATGGTAGGACACCTTCTAAGACACGAAGGAATAGTTCGCGACATACTAGAGTCAGAGATAGGAATAAAAAGAGGTAGGGGTAGGCCTAGATTAGACTACTGCTCTCAAATAGTTAGGGATGTAGGATGTTCTACTTTTAGGGAAATGCGTAGGTTAGCTCAGGATAGAAAAGAATGGAGGTACGCGTCCAACCAGTCTTCGGACTGAGAACCTTATGATGATGAATTTTAATGAAATTTGAAAAGTACCGAACCTGCCTATTGAAAACTCATGTCTATTGTTTACTTTGTTAATTGTTAGATCTAGGAAATTTATCGCATTATCTTTTTCTAATTCCATTGTGAAATTTATATTCGGATTTATGTTATTCATGAAATCTAAGAATGAATTTAATTGTCTGTCCATTCCTGTAACACAGGCTATTATATCATCCACATACCTAAACCAATACAAGAATTGTTTACTAAGTTTATTGCTATGAATATGGGTTTCTACGGGGTCCATAAATATTTCGGCTAATAAGGGGCTCAGGGGATTTCCAATAATAAGACCTGGTTTGCAGCTGTAGAAATTGTTATCAAATTGAAAATAATTTTGTTCTAAACAAGAGGATTACAAATTTAAAATTTCTAAATTTTGTACTACGTTTTGGTTCTTATTTTCTAATAATTTTTTAACTAACTGAATGATGTCTTGAGGAGGAATGCTTGCAAACAAATTTTTAACACCAAATGAGACAAATCTTGCATTTGATTTATAACTGATTTTACTAGTTTTTGAAATGTCTCTGTTGGATCTTTCTTTAAAATTTTGTTATGTCTCGGGGTCTAAAAAATCTTTTGTTTTATTAATGTAATCTTCTTTCGGTAAAGCTACTATAGAGTTTCCTTTGTCTGCTTTACTAAATACAATATTATGTTCTATAGATTTTAATTTGATTGTTTTTGCGGTACGTATTTCGTTATTATGGATATTCGATTTAATATTTTTATGTAAAAATTCCTGATTTATAAAATTTGTTGCCATATACTTTTTACTATTACTGTCTTCATTTCATTTAATACCAGAAAACCGCACACATTCATTGAAAACTATGAAATTCTTCATTTTGAAAATAAAAGAATTAAATTAAACTTATTAGAGGCATTAGAAATAAAGAAACTTAAAAAATCAAATATTGTAACGTATTTCAATTTTTATACACACAATTTATTTACAGTGACTATGTACAAATATTTACAATAATTAACAAAAAGTGATTTGAGAACTTCAATTTTAAAACTGTAACTTCTTGCTTTCCAATTTATAGTTGTCTTCGAACATTGTTCTATTTCTCGAAGATTCCAGTATTGGAAAGTTCTTTTATTTCTCGAACTTTTCGGAAGCCATAAACAACGCCGTCAAACAAATAACGTGAGTCACAAGCAGGGGCGTCGCTTGCAGGGCAAAAGTTCGTATCACTGCCCCCTCGTTAAAAGACTGATCGCCCCCAATCAGAAATAATTTCCTTCTTTCTCATGGTACGGAGCAAGCCGGTCCAGATGGACTACCTTCATCTTCGCTCGTGGAGAACGTTGAATCCGGTAAACAACGTCGTTGATCCTGGTCACTACTCGGTATGGCCCTTCCCAGTTCTTCTGTAATTTCGGCGATTGTCCTTTCTTCCGGGCTGGATTATAAAGCCACACCAGATCGCCAGAATTCGCTCGGGCATCATACCGCCTCTTCATTCGGTCACTCTCTAGGCGTATGCGATCCCGGACAGCCTCATGAATTGCATCGAGTCGTTTTGCCAATTCCCGGGAATACTCATCTACAGGCACCGGCCTATCTTCACAACACATCCATTGGCAGCCTCAATTCCCTTCCGAATAGCACACTGGCAGGTGTTCTTCCGGTTGACTCGTGCACAGCCGATCGATAAGCCATCAGGAACAGCGGAATATGTCGGTCTCAGTCTGTCTGGTGTTCGTCCACCATTCTCCTCAGATGGTTTTCTATGGTCCTATTGAATCTCTCAACCATTCCATCTGACTGGGGATGTAATGGAGTGGTCCTGGTCTTCCGTATTCCCAGAAACTTACAAACATTTTGGAACACCGCAGACTCAAAGTTCCGTTCCTGATCAGAATGAAGCTCCATGGGTATACCGAATCGGTTAAAGAAACTGTTCACCAGAACTTCAGCCACAGTAGCGACTTCCTGATTCGGTATCGCATATGCCTCAGGCCATTTACTGAAGTAGTCCGTCGCAACCAGGATGTACTTATTCCCATCAGTTGATGTAGGAAACGGACCTGCCACGTCAATTGCAATCCTCTCAAACGGAGCTCCCACATTATACTGGCGCATTCTGCCACGGCTCCTTGTCTTGGGTCGCTTGCTTGACGCGCAGTCATCACAATATTATATTAAATGATCAAATAGATTTGAATTTTAAATTTTAATTGTTAAACATCTTTCAATCTTGTCTCATTTAAATTAGTAACAGATTTTTGCAAATTACAATACTTCCGGTGGATTCCTACGCCCGTTTAACTATATGAATGTAACTTTTATAAAAGAAAAAATCATAGTCTTTTGTACAGACTTACAACGGGGCGTCGGGTAACGCGGTCACGTCTGTGTGGACCCTATTGAGAATCTTGCCGCAATTAAGACGAACGTGTTGGCCGAGCCCCATGACTGTATAAACAGCAGCAGCTTTCTCTATGACCTCTCTATTTCCTGTCGAAACACAAATTGGAAGACGGAGAGAGAAAATTGTGGAATGCTATTTTGTTGCAGGTTGTTGTTGGGCGGCGATATTCGAAGCGGTTTTGCGTACCCAAATTACAGTGATGTTACAAAGTCTGGAAGTAGCTTAGGATATAAGGTTAGGCTTTAAACAGACACTTCAAAACCTGTATTGGCTTATATTAAATTCAGGCAGAAATTATTTAGGTGCCCATTGTACAAAGTCTAGACGCCACTAACCTGCATGTTGGCCTTCCTCATTTCTTGGCACTCACGAAGTTCATCCTTCAGGGCACTCAGAACCGTCACGGAATTGCCACTGTACTTCTTCCTAAGCGAGTCTCTCTCCTGCATGTCTTTGTCCAATATTTTCCATAGTTCTTCCACCCGTGTGCGTAAGCTCGAAATTTCTGCTTTTACTTCGGCGGCCTGGGTTATCAGCGAGTCGTGCAGTGCCTCTAATTGTTTAATGTCTGCATCTTTAAGCCACGGTGTCGGATCGGAAATGGTAAACACGATCCTTTCAAAACTCAAGCGGGGCTGGAGTTCTAATTCTTCCGCAATTAACAGAATCTCCCTTTGGGTGGATAAAAATGTCTCTGTTCGTTTAAACTTTTCATTTTCTAACGTTTCAACATATTGCTCTAGTTCTCTAAATTCAACTTCAGTGGGTAGCGCTTTCTCGTTGGCCCGTGCTAGTGGACGTTTACCCAAACATTCACACAATTTTATTTGTTCACTTTCTAAGAAATCGTACTTTTTGGTTTTTTCCTTGATAATACTTTCGTACCTGCACAAATAAAAATAATATGAATAGAATGAATAGGACCGAAGATGGCATCTTACTTTGCGATGTTTTTTATTAAACAATCTCGTTCCTCGTATAAACTTAAAGTTTCTTTTCCATATTCGGGCATTCTTATACTTAAAGTTCGGCAAAGTTCTTCAGACCTTTGAAGCATTTTCTCGATGCTTTTGATCGTTTTATTTTCTTCTCGTTCCATCTCCTCGTTTGACTCATCCAACAGGGTTCTGACATTTTCCAAAAGAATCATTTCCCATGAATTCAATACTTCTGGATTGCAACTCAAATTCAAACTGTGTGTTGCCCACTGCACTACTTTGTCTTTTAAGACGTTTTGAAGTTTTATCAGGAGATTATCGACCCATTCTTCCTTTTTCCTAGCAACAAAAAACTTTTTGAAATAAACTTTTCCTACTGCACGAGAAAATATCAAAATTGCAGTTCACAAAAAAGAAATTACAAAAAGTTGGAAACGAGTTCCATGTAGAATAGCGTTCGCGATTGTCTTGGTTTCTGCATCAAAAATTAAACAGATCACCGAATAAATACTTGAAAATTCCACTTACACATTAATATTCGAATCCATTTTAGAAGTATTTTCATATAATTCATCAAGACTGACAAACTTTCTAAATAAAAACTAACCGCCGCACCAACTGCCAAACATTCCACAAAATTTCATCTCTCTTTAAAAAATCAAGGTTACCCTGCCCTGACAAATTCTTCTTCCTCATTGGCATTGGCACAGAGAACCTCTGTGCTCATTGGTTAAAATATTATCTGCTTGAATCTTATTGGAATGGCGCACACGCACTTTCAGATGACATATACCTATAAACCTATAAACCTATTGTTTATACGTACATGCAAATGACAAACATTTTGTGGCAAAATAAATTCATTTGTACATTTGAGTTTTCAGACATTATTCATTAGCCTGTTTTGTGTCATTATCTTCGGTGACATTATTCACACAGAACACCCCATTCATTATGGGGGAGATAAGTGGCGCGTCACAAACGTCAGATTTTCATTCCAAACAAAACAAAGCCACGTGCTTTCTGACGTTTTAACCTAGCCTCTGATATATAATTATAGTTGTTTTCAAGTTTTTACACGTAAGCCCAACAGACAAATTGAAAATAAACTGTTTTCACTGCAAAACGTCTATAATTATATTGCAAAAACTAGTTTAACACGTTGTAAATAATATCGATAAACGTCAAATGGCACGTGCTTTTGTTTTGTTTGGAATGAAAATCTGACGTATGACGGAAGCACTTATGTCCCCTACTGTCACATGTGGACGTCTGAATGCTGGCCTTTTAACACCAATGTCATGTGTTATTGTATTTGTAGATGTATTCTTTGAGTGTGGTGTTAATAAATATATTATTATTATTATTATTATTAACAACCAGCAGAGCAGCCAGTGATTTTATAATCACTGTTAACAATGGAATTGAAGGGTGGGATTCATCAGCTGTTAAATGGTAAATCTGGACAAACGTTTATAAAGAGTAGTGCTGTGTGCTGCCACCTATCGCCCAAAAGTGTGATTAGGGTTATGCAAAATATAGTCACAATCCATTATGATTGGTTTCTAACACACCTGCAACCTCTTTAGACGGAACAATTACAGCTTTGAATTTTCATTACCATTTAGAAATAAGAGAATAAACTGAAGGGCTAGCGCCATCTGCATTGCAGTGCCAGTGGCCACACTACTACAACTAATAAATGTCCAGTTTTTTGTGCATCTCGGCTAAAAGTAAAGAACACGGAGAAATTGCTACATGATTTTTATTCCAATACGCCGGTTCAACCAAGTAATGTATCAAGACGTTCTTGGTCGAAAATGAATAAACTTCAAATGGCACGTGCATTTGTTTTGTTTGGAATAAAAATCTGATGTATGACGGCCTTGTCTGTCATAAGTCATAAAACAAGGATGACGGATATACTTGTGCAGTGTATTATAGGGGACATAAGTGTCTCCGTCATACGTCAGATTTTCATTCCAAACAAAACAAAAGCACGTGCCATTTGACTTTTACCGATATTATTTACAACGTCTTAAACTAGTTTTTGCAATATAATTATAGACGTTTTGCAGTGAAAACAGTTTATTTTCAACAGAAACCATGTGGCTTTGTTTTGTTTGTAATGAAGATCTGACGTTTGTGACGCGCCACTTATGTCGCCCATTTAGCTTGCTTACTTCCATGGTTGTGGCATTCAAGTGTTACGTGCTTTGTGTTGCTATTTTCATTCTATATTGTTTTACGATCATAACCTCTTTTAATAAGAATTTATATTAATTTAAAATTCTAAAACAGAATAATTAAAATGTCCAAAACGGCGACCAGATTCAAAGCGCTGAAAAAGGCCGCGGAGAAAATACGGCATGGACCTCTGAAGACGAATATTCCTGCTGGCCTAGCAACAGCAGGGCCCCCGTTAGGTCCTATGCTTGGTCAAGTGCGTTTCGTTGTTCAATTACTTAACTGCAACCACTGTACAATTATTAAAATTCTAGAGAGGTATCAACATAGCAGCATTCTGTAAAGATTTTAACGAAAGAACGAAGGAGATAAAAGAAGGCATTCCACTGCCAACGAAAGCGGTTGTTAGTCCTGACAGAAGTTATGAGCTGTTGATTACTAAACCACCTGTAGTTTATTTTCTGAAACAAGCCGCTGGTATTCAGCGGGCAGCTATGTATCCAGGTATAAAAAATCTAATTCTCGGCATCTACAATTTGCGAGTGTACTCTATTCATTATACATCCGCAAATGCAATGTTTATATATTATATATTATGTAAATTATAGTTCCGAACTTGTATGCCGATATTATCATTCACGGTATATTTCGAATAACGTTTGATTTCAACATCATGAAATTTTTTGAGTCTAAAACTATGAACGTGAATTTTAGGTAACGAAGTGGCCGGCAAAATAACTCTTAAGCATGTTTACGAGATTGCGTTAATAAAACGCGAAGATCCCGCTTTGGAATTTAGGCCTATGCCAGATTTGTGCCTCATGGTTTGTGGAATAGCCCGATCTTGTGGTATAGAAGTTGTGAAACATTTAGATCCTAAAGAATATGGTGAATTTCTTGAGGAACGAAAAGCTGTTGTTGAGAGTCAAAAGAAGGAATTGCAGGAGAAAAAGGAAGCAAAAATGTTGCGAACAGGATAGGTAATATTATCTATTGTTTTTTGTTACATATCAATTTTATTGAATTTTTTTCTGTCTTTTTGGGCCAGTTTCTTTGAACGTCTTTCTATGTGTTTCTGTAATTTGTTGTTTTTCTTTAACTCCTCATATTTGCTTATAAGAGCCTCTATTTTCTTCTCAGCTACAAAAAAATGGGTGTTATACAAACACATTCCTTTATAAAACAATATGATGACACTTACATTTCTTTTTAAATACTGGTTTTTCACCCTTTTTAAGCTTTTCTTTTATCTCGGTCTTCTCTTCTCGAGCTAACTGATCATGTTTTTCTTTCTTCTCCTGCTCTCTTATTTGATTGTCCTTAAAAGTTTGAAAAACATATAATGGATCTAAATTTTTGAATAATCCTTACTATTCTTTGAATTAACAGCTTTATTTTATTTTTTCTATCAGGATCCGTTGTTTCGTTATATTCATTTTCCAATTCGCTTTTCTCCTGTTTACGCAAATCTTTCAAAAATTTGTAATTCGATTTGAATTCTTTCGCATCGAAACTCCCACATAAAGAATCAAATCTGGGATCTCTCGGCGTAAACATTTTTGTCTGTATCGTTCCATGTTTCAAATGCACTGGTTTTTTAGAGCTCATTTCTCTTGGGCGATTTTTATTTGCCCTCTTAAAGTCTGTTTTTGGTTTTTTATTTGATTTTCCGAATATTGTTTCGTTATAAACTTTAGAACCTAGCTTTTCCTTCAGTTTCTGCAACTCTTCGAAGCTCTTCGATGAAAGTTCCTTGCGGATTAATTCCTACAATATATTAGTCCCATGTATGTAGAAAAAAGAACACTTTTAAATATTTTAACAAACACCTCGAAATCAGCAATACTAGCAAATTTCTTTTGTATAAACAATAGCAAAATGTTAATGCAATTTAATGATACAAAATATGTTACCACTCCGGACAGGTTTTTTTCTGAAAAATGTTGATACCTACTGTATAATCATTAAAGATGACGATGAAGGGATGATTTACAATAATGGTTGGTACAAAAAGAACATAGCAAAACAAAACGTTCATGGCTCTAGCAACACCAAATAGAATGTACAAGAAATTTTATTTCAAAATGATTGAAAGTGTTTTTTATCACTAAAGTGAATTCACATACCCTGTTGATATCTCTTGAATCGTCTAAATTTTCTATTTCGTTCTTCTGCTCCATTTTGTTGATGGTCTTAATCGTGTCTGAAAATATAGGTTATGTCGATTTGCTGTCAGGATTTATTTTAACTTTTGACATATGGTGATATGGATGGCAGTGTCTTTGGATTCAGTAAAGTCACATTTTAAATCTTAGAGTAAGGAAAAAAGGAAGACCAACAAAACATATTCGTATTAGTATTTGATATCAGAAAAAGGGACGTAATCTTGACTTAGTCCTTGACACTATGCTCTAATATGCAGATTCGAGAGATACATACAATCGACGAAATGATAACGACTTCTTTGCAATTACATCATTTTTGCGATTGCACAAAAAATAGTGTGTATGCCAATGTTCACACTACTCATTTATAAATCAATATTTCTGCGTGGATACAGTAATAAGTAAAATAAAAACTTGTGTATGTCAGCTCCGACGCACGACTGGAGTTTACTCCTTACGAACGATTATTTTAACTTCAATCACTTGATAATAGGGTACACGCGAATGTCAGTTTTATACCCAAATGTGTATTTATCAGATGGTTTATGTTCGAAAATGTCCAACTACATCAAAATATAAATTGTTTATAAATTCGGTAATTAAGTGACGATCTGCTAAACGTCGATCCCACTGGCAATGAAATAAATACTTTTCCTGGTGTTCCAATAGGCGTTGATTCACATTTCGGCACTAAGCAATATTTGGAGTATTTAATATTAGGTTTTTCCATATTAAATCAAAAGATTCAACAAATTTAAGAACGCAAACACTGCAAATGCTGACTTTACAACGCCAACTGTCATATCTACCTCTATGCCACTCTATTTTCACCTCGATTTTCACTATTTCCATGCTCTTTGCAGTCAGACATAAACAGCCGTATCCATAGATACGTACATAATTTCAATGTGACAAATAACGTACCGCGGGCTATAACTGAAAATCGATTCTTAAGGAGTAAACTCCAATAAGTAAAAAATCATCAGGTGATTTTTTTTCAAATCTGGCAACTTTTTATATAAAAAATCTGGTGATCTTAATTTTTTTCACCTGGCAGCTGGCAACCCTGGCACTATGCACATAAATCATTAGTGTATCTTATCATTGGTTAAGGCATTGTTTAAAATCAGTATTTTTGTTATATTTCATACCGATTATACCGATGTTTCGTACTGACCAGTACTTATAGAAATATGGAAATTTTCCCACCTCTATAACGCAATCAGCAATGACATAAAAGAATAAAAAGTCGGAATATTTTTACGTTTAAACTTCCAAACGTCTTGCGCAGAAGCGGACGATAATTAAAATCTCCGACGAGCACAGCTGTCTTCCACTATGCTCGGCACCAAATGTGCTAAAACATTTGGGCCGATCTAGCTTTCTTTTATCTAAGGTCAAAACTGACAGTTCCCAAGTCGCAGCTCATTTTGACATTTGGCTTGGCAGGAAAACAAATTTTCTTGATTTGTGTAATGGTAATGTCTTTTGGGAAGAAGTTTATTGCTTTTTGTAATCGAAATGTTGTATATATAACATCTGCAGCTTTATTAGTCTCAATACATTGGACATGGAGTAAACTGCAAACAGTTCCTTATTTTGTGCCCCCCGAGCAAAGAAAAGAAATGCCTCTTATTATCGTTAGTGCTCGTTGAAACATCTTGAGTTGTGGTTGTATTTTCATTTTACAGATTGCGAGAAAGTTACGTGATGAAGCCATTCATAAAATACATAGTCTTTCTAAGAAAGATGAAGCTGAAGATCCGAAGTGAAGTAGTAGATCGTATAGCTTTTAATTTGTATAGTAAATTGTACATATAAGAAACCAAATAAACTGTGTGGTCGTTTTTGAGAGGTTATTTTGGTTTAACCTTCAAAATGTACCGGGGTCAATAGGTGAGTAATTTTTTTGTCTTGTAACTTGTTCAGAATAAGAAATTTAACTGCTGACAGAAACGCCACTCGTGACTTGGCAAAACTGGCTTGCCAATTTAGCAATTCACATGCCGTGAAAAAGCTTCCTTTCGATAAACTGTAACTCTCAACGTATTCGTTTCAATTATTTTATTTGTATACAAAAATGAATATTTACACGAGTCTTATATTCACTTGAAGTAACTACAACTAATTAGTATAGGACGTAATTCTACTGAAGGGATTTACCGATGTAAACGGCCTCAAAGTTTGATCAGCATTCGGCAGAGATCGCCCCGTTATACATCGCAAGTCTTCATCAAACAAGTGGCAGTCTTGCAGCTGAATATTGCCGTGACTTCTAAGGAACGTAAGAAAAATATTTAGCAACAAATAATAAACCGAAACATAATTACGTACTGAGTAACGGAATTGCCACGCTCTCCGTTTTCGTTAAAGAGTACAACCCTATAATTTACAGCACCTGTTTTGTTACTGTATTTATCCAAACTGCCGTTGTAAACCAACAAATCATCAACCAATACCTACGCAAAAAGTATTAATCGGTTAACTCTTAAAAGCATTATTATTAACATAACGTACGCCAAATTCTTTGACACCTCTATTGGGTGTTTTAGAGTAATTCCAGATCTTGATGTAGGATAAAGTTATGGGTTGATCGAGCACAATATAGATTCTATTGAGACATTTCGGGATAATCGGCGCTAACCAAGCATGCGAGCCCGTCTCGTCAGAGTTTACACCGTCTATTAACTTATCAGGTGTTCTAATATCCCCGCTAACATTAGGCAACACATTAATACTCTCAGGATAAGCACAAACGTCTGAAATATTTCAGTAAACAAATTATGTGTTTAAATTTAAATACCTATTTACATACTGTGTTCTTCCAATAAAATTTTTTTGCCCGTTTTATCGTATAATTCTAAGCCGTTCCAACCGCAGTAATACTGGTCACCCCACGTAGAAAAAATGATAAACTGGAACACAAAGCCCTCGGGCATTGAGGGATATTCGTAAAATTCATCGTGATACAATGGATAAGTTTCTTTTGAAGGTTCTTGGTCGTCAATATTGGCGAATTTTGTGAATTTGAGATCTTGCACAAAATCATAATGAACATTTCCTGGCGCTCTCCTCAAAATAAACATTTCATCTCGCGTTATTGGATTCGTAATAATGTTGTCGTCCAATTTTATTTTTATTGTACGCGCTCCTGCATAAGTTGTTTCTAAATCTTTGTTGTAGTTCCATATTTTAACACCTACGTAAAGATAATTAGCAAATTAACAGCAAAATTGTATGTATTTCGATATATTTTATTACCAGAAACATAAGTGAGTGATTCAAAATAAAACCGAATAACAATTTCTTCCCTTGCGTCATATGGCAGCAAAACCATATTTTTCTCGTCTGTAGTAATGTTTTCTCCATTACTCAAACTGTATAAATTCACTGACTTATTTGGGCATGTTACATTTTTCGAATCGATTTCAATAGTTTCCTCAAATTCCCCGAGAATCTCAATTTCGGTAAGACCGATTTTACCGTGGTATCCCCAATTTGAAATCAAAATTATATCTATGTGGAATCCACCCATTAGTATTTGCTCATTTTCTGAATCACTTTTGGGTTTAGTTTTGTCACTGTAGGATCCAGTAACTGGGCGAATCTTAAATTTAAGCGTTGCGGTAAGTTATTAGAATAGCACAATAAAGGCGTGCAACGTACATCTGAGTTTAGCGCAGTTGGTGGTCTCTCAACTATCGTATCTTCTGGCTGTTTACTTGAAGTTAAACTGAGAAATGAGTTGTCGTTCTGAGATATTTGTTCCAAGATATCTTCGTCAGTCGTAAATAGAATTGTCTGCAAGGAAAAATAGATAATGGATGTTTTCTATTGGAATCATGGTTTTCATTTTTGCTGCATTAACAAATTTCTTTGCTTCAGTACCATTTTAGGTTAATTGAATTTCGATTACAGTTTCGAGAATTATTTATCTTCAGAAAAATTAGAATTTTTCAATAACCATGGAAGGTTGTGCCGCAATATTCATTTTGGGTCCAAATGGCCATTACAAGCAAGTTGTGCACTATACTTTTTCTAATGACTAATGCAGTTTTTATTCACAAGTAAAAACTTTTCTTGTGTTAGTTTTGTTTGTCAAACACAGTAATTAAACTCGACACATGTTTCGATGACATCAGCATCTTCAGGAGTTGAAGATTAATCTAACTCTAAACTTAAATTACATCGCTAGTGTGAACCACTTTGAAGCCTGCTTTCCCGAAAATAGTATTCATACCTCTAGTTATCTGCGGTACATATGGTATTTTTATAAATTTAGTAATTTTATTATCCCCATTTAAAGCGGTGGAATTTCGCAATAGCATTTTAAATTTACGTTTCCTAATTAACCTATTGACAATTTCTGGATCGAAACCGTTACATCTCGCTATATCTTTAATTGTGTTTACTTCCTTGCGGTATCTTTCAATGGATAATGGTAGACTCAACAGTCTATTAACTAAAAAACCAAAACTAGCCTCTTTGTGCTGACTGCAGTGGTTCGAATCTGCAGTTATGTACCGAGCTATACTGGTTTCTTTCCTATAGATGTCAAATTCTAACTTTTTTAATTACCAAAATGTCCAGAAGTGGAAGCTGTCCTTCTCTTTATATTTCGTGGGTAAATTTGATTGAATTGAATCTACTATGAGGGGTAAATATCCCGAAAAATTTTTGTACACAGGACTCGGAATTCCAAAGATTTCCTAGGAATTCCAAAGATTTCCTAGGAATTCCAAAGATTTCCTAGGAATTCCAAGGAATTCCAGATTTCCAAGGAATTCCAACGAATTCGGAGGCCTTCCAAAATAATTTTATGGAATTCCGAACGTCTTCGAGGAAAGTAATCTCCTCCCAATTATCCCAAACAAAAGTGCAATACTGGCATAAACCTTTTTCCTTTTATGCTTAAATTTCTTAATAGAGTGCTTAAAGAAACAAAATAAACTAATTTTTGATTATTTAAAACAAATATTATTTTATTAAAGAAAACAAAATATATACATATGTATATAAAAAAGGCAGCTCTTTAAACTAAAAATAACAAAATGGTAGCTTGAAAATAAACGTAAATACTAATACAGTGTGCCTCACTTTTTACGACTTATTGCTCTGTTATTAAAATGGAAGTCATGAAAAGTGAGATAGGTATATTGTGTAACGAATGAATATCATTAAAAAGGAACATAGAACGTATAACCTCTATTATAGGTAACTTTACATAAATGTTACGGTAATTGTGATTAATCCGGCTATTTTGTATAAATATCGGCAATTATACATACTTAATCACCACGGAATTTGGCGAATATAATAAATTCTTTAATATTTGCAGTAGGTAATTAATTGAATTGGCTGGTTTTTATATTTGATACCCACAACTTAATGGTAAATATAATAAAAGCCTTTAAAATATTCGATTTTTTAAATTAACCAGACGATATATAAAATCACCAACCAAGTATGGCAAATGTAATAAATTACGTTAGATATAACCGACCTGCCCTGTACGGAGTTCACTCTTGGAATGTATGACACTTGCGTACAAAGCAAATTTTATGACATTAGCGTCCATAAAGCAAAATAAGGCTCAGCAGGTAAATTAAACAACTCTGATCTAGTGGCACTTGCGTGCAACATAAAATTTGGATTCCTAATTTAAATATTTATTTCGAACACCTATTATGTTAAATATTGAGGTAAGTTAACTTGATTCCCCCGGTGATTTCTTTTGTAAAATGTTTGTTGAATGATCTTTGAGGAGAATCATATTATAAACGCTAACGACTGAGACTTACAACGCCCCGCTCGCTTCGCTTCGTTCCGCTTGACCTTAACGTGGCAGATTTTTATGTTGTACGCAAATGACACTTGTTTCGTTTCCTGCTGGAAATCTTTCCTTATGTACACAAATGTTACGTACGCAAGTACCTTGACGCCCACCCTAGTACTACTACAGCTCCATGCCTTAATAATTGGAACAGAAAATAGAAAACAAAATAATTTATTATTATTAGTATTATTGCCACCGCGTCTTGGAACCCTTTCGCAATTTCCTAAATCAAATATTCTCGAAATTATTAAAAAAGGACTACCTATTTAGAACCCAATAATACCTACAATGGACAGTTACCCAACTAAATTCACAGATTAGAGACTAAACTTCTGAAACTAATACAGAATTGTGACAGCACTGTACCTCACCCCACCCTCAAATTGAAAATTATTGGCCGGTGGATGCGAATGCAATGGATGCCTGCAGATTGCAGAAACGCAGATACCCCTCCTATTACTCATCACACCACTAAAATTTTATTTTCATGAAATGTACCTATTTCAAATATTCTTAAGGAACGTGTGGAGAAATTAATATTTACCGACAAAGTTCTTGGGAAAGATTGTCCTTCCATAAAATTTGCTATTCAACATTGTTTGCTGAAAAACCATTAGGAATCTACTGCTCCGTGCTTCTTTTTCCCGGAAAAAACGATAATTAAAACGAAATCAAAGTTGCTTTAGAAACATTTGGAATTGACTGTTTTACCTCATAAGGACCACATACAAAATTAACGGTTTCGGGGAATTCCAGGGAATTCCCAGAGAATTCCAAATAAGTGTACACAAATTTTTCGGGATATTTACCCCTCAATCTACTATTTAAGTCGCTCAAAAAATCTTCAACATTACGTTTACTAGTGTCAAAAATGGCAAATATATCGTCTACATATCTCACCCAAACCTTTGGAAAATATGGGAGCTCATCTTTCAGTTGGGTTTCAAATTTGCCCATGAAAATTTCTGCAATGAAAAGAGAGAGGCAATTTCCCATGGCTGTACCTTCACTTTGTTGAAAAAATGATCCACTGACTTTGAAATAATTCTGCTGCATACACAGATTGGTTAAATTAATGTATTCTTTGACAGTTTGTTCATCAATGTTATTTTTATTAAGGAGTTCATACAAATACTCCAAAGCCTTTGGTACAGGTACACTGGGAAAAAGTGAACTGATGTCGAATGAAATTAATAATTTGTTATCATGCAATGTGATGTGTTGCATTTTGTTTATAAACTCTAAAGAGTTCTTTACTGAAAAACTAGAATGCTTGATCTCGAGGTTATTAAATTCATTGACTAACCATTTGGACAGTTTGTAAGTAGCAGAATCTATAGCTGAAATTATGGGCCTTACGGCTTTCCGTACTTTATGGATCTTCGATAAACAATACATGCGTGGTACTTTTGGGTTCGGCACATGTAGCTTACGTTTGATATCCGCAATAATGAGGTTATTACATAGTTTAAATGTTTTCTGAGTAACTGAAATGATTTTAGGCAACGGATCTTTGTTAATTTTCACGTATAAGCCGTTGTTTACTCTTTCGTAATAGTCACATTTATCCAATTTAACAACTTTTTTACCCTTATCTGCCTTAAGATGAAAACAATCTTTCTCTCTCAGTCCTTTGATAGTTTTAGAGTGGTTTTTGTGGCGGGGAAGAGAACCATGATATTTAATGTCAGCGAAACACGTGTCGAGTTTAATTACTGTGTCACTGTCTTTTGGCGTGTGGGGTTAACTTATTAAGAATTCATAGTGAATTTACGTCAAAATTCTTGATCCATCTACTGCGTGTACTGTATGTATAAATTACATTTTTACAATTTTTTGTCTAAGTGAATAACTTAAACAACTTACATCTCCAAATGCATCGACTCCTCCAAGAATACCACCGCAAGCCTTTGCAATTTCACCCTTAAATATTGGCACCTCGTCTAAAGCTAGAATCATATCTTTAACGCCTCGATAGGAATGTATTCGGGATTTGTTATAGTTCTGCAAAAGAATTATATATAAGAACACGGACATCTGCTGACGAAAAAACGTACCCATATTCTTATCATCGCTATCGAAGTGACTTGTACGAATTCGATAGTAATAGTGTGACGAGCTCCCATAGTGAATGGGGCAAGCCATAAATGGACATCGTCTTGAGTGCGATTGACTCCATCTATTAAATTTTTAACTACTCGAGGATCGTTATTGCATTCTGGTAAAACGTTTACATCTGGAGGAGAGGCTGAAATCTGCAAATTAAAAATATAAGGTGTGCGTCTCGTGAGAACATCAAGTAAATTTATTACGTTTCCTACGTGGACTATATGACCGTCGTCTCCAAAAATTTCGATGCCATTAAGACCAACGTAATATCTGTCGCCCCAAGTGCTCAGGATATCGATGACCAAATTCTTTCCTCGGGGCAGTTCTGGAATAATAAATAAATCGTTTTCCTCCAATCCGTAAGTATTTTCTGATTCGTCATACTCCATTCTCGAATTACTTTTGTATTTTGATATTTTACTGTACTGGTCGAAGCCAGTTTTATGCTCGTTTCTTGTCGGTGAATTTAAATTCTGTAAAGCGTTGACCATTTCAGAAATCTTTTCGTTTTCTATTAGTAATTCATGGATTATTTGTTCCCTTAAATGATTTTCTTTTTCTACTTTCTTTTTGTAATCAATTATGCGCCTGTCTCTGTTAAAAGTGTAATATTTTGTTGCTGGTGGTTGCGCCCCGTGATCATCGTTGACCATCATAAACAAATTTTCAGTCGACTTTGATTTTGCGTCACCAAAATTGTTTAATTGCCGTTCTCTTTTCGATACACTCGGCACGTCGTAATCGAGTAGAGGTCCGTAATTTGACATTTCGCTTTTACTTCGGATTGGCACGTTTCTTTCAAGAATTGAAGGATTATACGTTGGCAACTCAAAATTTGACGAATTTTCTACAAGAAATTGTATTTTAAATTTGTTCCGCTCTGTTTTACATTATGTTAATGCAAGTCCTACCAAAAGCAATAGAAGCATTATTTTCTAATCTTTTAGCACTGTCCAGTCTTCCTTTATGAAATCGCGAAAATTTATTTAAACCTTGCCAAGATTTTTCCAGTTCCGATTGATGAGATTCCATCTTGATTAATTCTATAAAAATGTTTATTACAAAATAAAATCGAAATAATCATACAGGATAACTCACCCCAAAATTAAAAGAAATAAGAAATACGCCGAAAGTATGAAATTTTTCTTAAATTAGATCTCAATGATACAACAATTAAACATAATTTTTAAATTAATAAATACGAATTTCAAGAATTCAAAGTTACCATACTTGTGTTGTGTACAAACACTTGTTGCCATGGTGATGAGTCTGTTGCATGGAAATAGTCTGTTGACATACGAGAATTTGTGAAATACAGTGCGTCCCATTTACACACTTGTTGATGCAAAAGGTATGTAACGTAAATATTTTTGATTGTAATTTTATAGTATACATACTATGTGGTTAGTGCATAGGATATTTCGAATGATAAAAACAGAACACGTAATTACATAATATATGTAGTCACCGATTTTCTACACTTCACATTCTGCATACGTGTTTTATTCCTTCAGCCATAATTTTAACATTGAAAATGTTTAACGAATTGCAAGTTTTTGCGAATTCGAATTTTTGGCGTCATTTAAAGATCTCGTCATTTAGGAACTTTGGAGGAAGGAAAAGGAAATGTAAGATTCGAGGGGGTGAAAATACTGGGGTTAAAACGATTTTTGGACACGGAAGCGTTCAGTGCTGTTACATCGTATACTTTATGAAACATCCAGCTTTGATTTTGGATTGGTTTTTGGGGTTTGCGATGCACGAGGGCGAGATTATAAGAGTTATATACACTATTTTTCTCATGGCCCCTTAATAAAACAGTACCTTTATTACATGATTTGTTATTTATGTTAGTAAATGTCAAATTTCCGTGTTATCATTGTCATTTTTTACAAATGGGCGACATAAGTGGCGCGTCACAAACGTCAGATTTTTATTCCAAACAAAACAAAGCCACGTGCTTTTTCTGACGTTTTAACCTAACCTCTGAAATATAATTATAGTTGTTCTCAAGTTTTTACACGTAAGCAAAACACACAAATTGAAAATAAACTGTTTTCACTGCAAAACGTCTATAATTATATTGCAAAAACTAGTTTAAGACGTTGTAAATAATATCGACAAACGTCAAATGGCACGTGCTTTTGTTTTGTTTGGAATGAAAATCTGACGTATGACGTAGGCACTTAGGGCCCCTATTGGTACGTTGATTTATACTGAGTATACTTGAAAACTTAGCCAAGTTCATTTTCGATGCTTTAACGAAGGTTGCTAAATTGCCACTTCTGACAATTTTTTTACTCGCATTTGTCACGAATTTCTGTTTTCTTGAACTTGGATCTGTTATTTGTTATAATTAGTAGATAAAGAAACTCTCTTTGTGGGTTAAACACCATTTATAGTACATTTGATTTAGAATCATCATTTTTTATGAAATCAGTTCAAAATTACAAATTCATTTTTGACAGTATCTTGAATTCTCCCGCTTCTTTTTTAAATTTGTAACTTGTGAAACTGGTTTTTGCTCAAACTGTGCTGCGCAATTAAGCCCCTCCTACTAACCAAGTTGTCTGAAATGAACGCGATTGTTCGGAATTATGACTGTTGCATCACGTAATTTTTGAAGTTATACTTCTTTAGGCGCGTTATGAAAGAATGATGACAGTGAAATTTTACGATGCGCGCGCACGATGCAACAAAAATCGACAAGATGAAGTTGCTTACTAAACCTACTTGCAGTTTAAGAAAAAAGGCTACCAACAAGCAACAAAATAGTGGTGGAGATGTCTACTGCATATATTTTTTACATACGTGTAGAGATTGATAATATTTATTGCGAATATTCGCGATAAAAATAGTGCGTATAAGTTTCTTAAAATATATTTTAAGTGCATTTCTCTAAGGCCCGGTTTTTCAAAGAATCCAACACCGCGTTAAGTCTGACACCTGCTTCGTTGCTATGATACAACCAATCAGAGAGCCGGTATCATAGCAACAAAGCCGGTGTCAGACTTAACGCGGTGTTGGATTCTTTGAAAAACCGGGCCTTTGTCCCGGTTTTTCAAAGAATCCAACACCGGATTAAGTCTGACATTGGCTTCGTTGCTATGATACCGGCTTTCTGATTGGTTGTATCATAGCAACGAAGCCGGTGTTGGATTCTTTGAAAAACCGGGCCTAAGTGAGGTTAAGTTTCGGAATGTATTTATTTGCATTATAAATTGTTACTTTGTCATTTATTAAATACTTAAAATTTATAAATCAAAATAAATATACACATGGGATCGATAGGTGGAAATTCGGCAACACTGGTATATACCTCCCCTGATATTCTGAAGTTTTCTGTAGCTATCTCAGTGATTCACAGGAAACAGCAAAATACGTAAAACGCTCTGATATTTTAGATTTTACACACCTATTAATAAGAAATAGTAGATAAGGATTTACAGATAGTTTCTAAGAAAGAAGACATTTTTATCTCTCCATACCTATTGATTACGTGCAAAGTAAAGTTTAGACAGGCAGTTTACTCAGAAAAAAACAATTGCCTGAATGGTTCTTTGTAATTTGACTGTCATTGGTTTGATTCTACACATTTTTGCCATCACTGCATGAAGTTATTATTCATCATAAATTTCCCTCAATATGTAATTTATTTTTGTATAGGAAGTGACTATCGGCGACCACAGATAGTCCTACGAAACCTCTTACGCATCCAGTACGAGTATTCGAGTATTCAATGAACAGCGTGGAAATTAGCGTCTTGAGTCCAAACATGAATTTTAAGTTTTCAAAAAAAATTGCGCTTTATTTTATTTTTGTGTGTGGAAAAGTCATCTGCTTTAATTTCGATTCCGAATTTGTTCAGTTTTTCGAATCAAATGCCAGTGAATATTTCGGATATTCAGTGTTTTTGCAAAAAGGTGTTTCGCAAACAAGGTAAGGGTGCCTGGTTTTTTATTTAAATTTCAATATCGCACAACACGCTTATATTTCGCCTTCTATCACTCGTTTTGTACTCAAACAGGATATTCCAAGTGATTTATGACCGTACTTGCTGTTCAAAATTTTAACCCTTTTCTTTAGAATTACAACTTCTATCTATGTTTATGGACCCCACAAAGGTAAAACGCGATTTATTACACCGGTAGCAGTTTCCTCTAGTCGTGGACGCATTTTGACATTCGACGCGCATATTTTTGAACGCCACTGGTGCTACCAAAGTTTTGTAACATTGTATTTTTAATTATAGTGTGTACGTGGGTGCACCGAAAGGAAATTCAACTTCCTATCCAAATGTTAACGCCCCTGGAGTTGTTTACAACTGTTCGATATCGGACGGTGTTTGTAAGGAGTATGACGTATTTTTTGGTAAATTCTACATTTAACTTGCACATCAAAATGACGATTATTATAAGGGAGGACTACTGCTCCGGCCGACGGGACATAGAGGAAGAATGGAATTGCATTAAAAATAGTTTAGTTTCCTCAGCTAGGGATATTTTGGGTCATAAACAGAATGAAAGTAGGAAACCCTGGATAACAAAACATATTGTGAGTCTAATAGAGGAAAGGCGCAAATATAAAAATAGGTTAGATGAAATAGGGAAACAAAGATATAAGGCGATCAAGTGGGAAATTATTCGGAAATGTAGGAAAGCGAAAGAGCAATGGATCGATGATAAGTGCAAAGAAGTGGAAAATAAGTTCGAAATAGGAAAGACTGATGAAGCATATAAAATAATTAGGAGAAATTTTAGAGAAATTGGATCTAGTACCAAAAGCATTAGGAATGAGGCAGGAGATATCCTAATCGAAAGCGGGGAGAAGGCAGATAGGTGGAAAGAATATTTAGGAAACTTATATGCGGGACAGGAAGTGCAAGATATATTAGAAAGTGAAAACAGTGTAGAAGGGGATAACCTAGGGAGTCCTATAATGAGAGAAGAGTTTGAGCTAGCACTAAAAAGTTTAAGGAATAATAAAGCACCAGGTATAGATGGCTTGCAGGCAGAAATCTTAAAGTGCGCAGGTCAAGAGGTAACAGATCGTTTATTTAAATTAGTTAGTCGCATATACCTGACAGGCGAGATTCCAGAGGATTACAAACTGAACATCATGGTAGCTTTGCCAAAAAGGAAAGGCGCGGATAGATGCGAAAATTTTAGAACTATCAGTTTAACTTCCCATGCGTCAAAAATTTTAACTAGAATTGTGCAAAGAAGGATGGAGAAAAAGGCGGAAGAAATATTAGGAGAAGATCAGTTCGGATTTAGACGAAATAGAGGAACGCGCGAGGCCATTCTAGCTTTACGAGTAATTATAGAAAAAACGATAGAAAAGAGAAAGAGCGTATATATAGGATTTGTAGATTTAGAAAAAGCCTTCGACAACGTAAAATGGGGGAAGATGTTCGAAGTGCTGAGAAAGGTAGGGATGAAATACAGGGACAGAAGAATAATACATAATCTCTACAAAGAGCAAAAGGCAGTTATAGAATGTGAGCAGGAACGAAGGGAAGTAGATATCCGGAAGGGAGTGAGACAGGGATGTGCATTGTCACCTCTAGTTTTCAACTTATATATCGAAGATGCGATTAATATTGTTAAGGAAAGAACAGCCTCAGGGATCAATGTACAGGGCCAAACTATTAACATGCTCAGATTTGCGGATGATATAGCAGTGTTAGCATCTAGCAAAGAAGAATTAGGAGCGGCTTTGAATGAAATGGAAGCAGTTTTGACACAGGGCTACGGCATGAAAATCAATAAAAAGAAAACTAAAATTTTGGTATGTAGATGGAGTGAAAATAGAACTAAAATTGAAATACGAATAGGAAATGAGAAGATAGAGGAGGTCGCGGATTTCTGCTACTTAGGAAGTAAAATAACCCAAGACGGTAGGAGCACTAAAGATATAAAACAAAGAATGGCGCAGGGACGAGTTGCGTTTAACAAAAAGAAACAACTGTTATGTTCGAGAACGGTTAATATAGAGACTAGGAAGAGACTCTTAAAGTCGTATGTATGGAGTACGGCATTATACGGGTGCGAAACTTGGACAATAGGAGAAGCGGATAGAAAAAGAGTAGAAGCGTTTGAACTGTGGTGTTACAGACGCATGATGAAGCTACCGTGGATAGATAAGGTTAGCAATAGGGAAGTATTAGAAAGAGTTGGGGAAAGGCGAAAGGTATGGAAAACAATAAAGAGTAGGAGAGATAGGATGGTAGGACACCTTCTAAGACACGAAGGAATAGTTCGTGACATACTAGAGTCAGAGATAGGAATAAAAAGAGGTAGGGGTAGGCCTAGATTAGACTACTGCTCTCAAATAGTTAGGGATGTAGGATGTTCTACTTTTAGGGAAATGCGTAGGTTAGCTCAGGATAGAAAAGAATGGAGGTACGCGTCCAACCAGTCTTCGGACTGAGAACCTTATGATGATGACGGTCGGACGCGCATTATTTAATGTCGGTAAAATGACGTTTAAGTACAACATCATTATTGCCAAGTGACTGTTTCGGTGGGTGTGCGGATATCGTACAGAACTGCCATTTTGTTCTCCTACGGCTAGACGAGTTCTACTCCCGTACAGGTTCGATATATTTTGCTTGTTTTTACATAATCTTTTGTTCCAAAAAATGCGTGTGTCTGGTGCGAGGACAACTAAATGGTCTGTTTCAAAAATGCGTTCTCTCAGCTTTAGTATTTTTAACACCTCCAAAATGCAAATTGTGTTGACATTCTGTAATGCGCATGCCCGACCGTGTTCGAACAAAATTTCAGGGGACCGGCGGCCGGAGCAGTAGTCACTCCCTTACTTCGGCGCGCATTCGACTTTGTCTTCTTTTTCGTTTTTATAGCAAGAAAAATATATGAGAAATTAGATGGACAATTATTTGGAAATGCAATAGATGGCAGCGAGAAATTTGAAGGAAATTTAGGGGTAAGTACTAAGAAAAAGAAATATAACTTGCATGTTACAAGTCCCTTTATATTTATGTCTGTTTCGTTATATAAAATCAAAATGCCTCTTTATTTAAAATAGAAAAAGCACAGTTCAAAAACAGCCCTTTGAATTTCCCCAATGCACCACAAAAGCGGCTCGTCACAAACGTCAGATTTTCGTTCTAAACAAAACAAAGCCATGTGCAACACAAATTGAAAATAAACTGTTTTGTATCATTATATTGCAAAAGTTAGCTCAAGACGTTGTAAATAACACTAATAAACAACAAGACAAGACGTAATGAAAGTTAGCGTCAGATTTAGATTTACTTTTCTCGTTTTTACAGTTGACCAAGCAAATATTGCCGATTATTATAAATTGTATATTTTTAAGTTACAAAAGCGGTCTTGTTGATAAAATTCGTAATTATGTCACCTTAAATACTTATCAATTAACCTATTATTAATAACAGAAAAGTGAGGGTTAAATAAGAATAAACAGGTGACAAGAAAATAAAAGAAGGCGTAATCTGCATTTTTAGTAATTTTTATTGAATACCATTGTATTAAAAAAATATAAATTTTCATTCTCCTTGTAACAATGTGGATTTCGCTAGACGTAGACCAAAGCTCTTCCTATGCTCCAAGAGTGTCACACTCCGAGTCATCTCACGGGTTGAAAATCTCTATTTACCATCGCATCAATGTGAAGTTCCCTTCAAACGAAGTATGCTAAGCCCCTTTCAATACTCCGAGAATATCATACCCCCACTCCTCTCACGGCTTGAGCTACCCCATAAATAAGGAAAATTCAAAAATAAATCTTCATTTACCATTGTATCAATGTGGATTTTATTTAAAACGAAGTATACTGAGTCACTTTCAATACCCCGAGAGAATCATAGCCCCAGTCCGCTCACGACTTGAGCAATCCTACAAATAACGAAAATTGAAAATTTCAAAATATTCATTTATTATTGTATCAATGTGGATTTCACTTAAAACGAAGTGTATTGAGTCCCTTTCAATACCCCGAGAGTATCATAGCCCCAGTCCCCTCACGGCTTGAGCAATCCTACAAGTAACGAAAATTCAAAATTTCAAAATGTTCATTTATGATTGTATCAATGTGGATTTCGCTTAAAACGAAGTATACTAAGCCCCTTTCAATACCCCGAGAGTATCATAGCCCCAGTCCCCTCACGAGTTGAGCTACCCCACAAATAAGGAAATAAAAAAAATCGAAATCTTCATTTACCATTGTATCAATGTGGATTTCGCTTTAAACGAAGTATACTAAGCCCCTTTCAATACCCCGAGAGTATCATAGCCCCAGTCCCCTCACGAGTTGAGCTGCCCCACAAAGAAGGGGAATTCAAAAATTCAAAATGTTCATTTATGATTGTATCAATGTGGATTTCACTTAAAACGAAGTGTATTAAGTCCCTTTCAATACCCCGAGAGCATCATAGCCCCAGTCCCCTCACGGCTTGAGCTATCCTACAAATAACGAAAATTCAAAAATTCAAAATGTTCATTCACGATTGTATCAATGTGGATTTCACTTAAAACGAAGTGTATTGAGTCCCTCTCAATACCCCGAGAGTATCATAGCCCCAGTCCCATCACGACTTGAGCTACCCCACAAATAAGGAGAATTCAAAATATCAAAATTTTCATTTATGATTGTATCAATGTGGATTTCTCTTTAAACGAAGTATACTAAGCCCCTTTCAAGACCCCGAGAGTATCATAGCCCCAGTCCCTTCACGACTTGAGTTATCCGACAAATAAGGAAATTAAAAAATCAAAATCTTCATTTACCATTGTATCAATGTGCATTTCGCTTTAAACGAAGTATACTATGCCCCTTTCAATACGCCGAGAGTATCATAGCCCCAGTTGAGCTGCCCCACAAAGAAGGAGAATTCAAAATTTCAAAATTTTCATTTATGATTGTATCAATGTGGATTTCACTTGAAACGAAGTATACTAAGCCCCTTTCAAGACCCCGAGAGTATCATAGCCCCAGTCCCCTCACGACTTGAGCTGTCCCACAAAAAATAAGGAAATTATTTATTTGTGGTATAGCTCAAGTCGTGAGGGGACTGGGGCTATGATACTTTCGGGGCATTGAAAGGGGCTTAGAATACTTCGTTCAAAGTGAAATCCACATTGATACAATCATAAATAAAGATTTTGATTTTTTCGATTTTCCTTATTTGTGGTATAGCTCAAGTCGTGAGGAGACTGGGGCTATGATACTCTCGGGGCATTGAAAGGGGCTTAGAGTACTTCGTTCAAAGCGAAATCCATATTGATACAATCATAAATAAAGATTTTGATTTTTTCATTTTCCTTATTTGTGGTATAGCTCAAGTCGTGAGGGGACTGGGGCTATGATACTCTCGGGGCATTGAAGGGGGCTTAGAATACTTCGTCCAAAGTGAAATCCACATTGATACAATCATAAATAAAGATTGTGATTTTTTCGATTTTCCTTATTTGTTGTATAGCTCAAGTCGTGAGGAGACTGGGGCTATGATACTCTCGGGGCATTGAAAGGGGCTTAGAATACTTCGTTCAAAGTGAAATCCACATTGATACAATCATAAATAAAGATTTTGATTTTTTCATTTTCCTTATTTGTGGTATAGCTCAAGTCGTGAGGGGAATGGGGCTATGATACTCTCGGGTCATTGAAAGGGCCTTAGTATACTTCGTTCAAAGTGAAATCCACATTGATACAATCATAAATAAAGATTTTGATTTTTTCGATTTTCCTTATTTGTGGTATAGCTCAAGTCGTGAGGAGACTGGGGCTATGATACTCTCGGGGCATTGAAAGGGGCTTAGAGTACTTCGTTCAAAGCGAAATCCATATTGATACAATCATAAATAAAGATTTTGATTTTTTCATTTTCCTTATTTGTGGTATAGCTCAAGTCGTGAGGGGACTGGGGCTATGATACTCTCGGGGCATTGAAGGGGGCTTAGAATACTTCGTCCAAAGTGAAATCCACATTGATACAATCATAAATAAAGATTGTGATTTTTTCGATTTTCCTTATTTGTTGTATAGCTCAAGTCGTGAGGAGACTGGGGCTATGATACTCTCGGGGCATTGAAAGGGGCTTAGAATACTTCGTTCAAAGTGAAATCCACATTGATACAATCATAAATAAAGATTTTGATTTTTTCATTTTCCTTATTTGTGGTATAGCTCAAGTCGTGAGGGGACTGGGGCTATGATACTCTCGGGGCATTGAAGGCGGCTTAGAATACTTCGTCCAAAGTGAAATTCACATTGATACAATCATAAATATAGATTTTGATTTTTTCGATTTTCCTTATTTGTGGTATAGCTCAAGTCGTGAGGGGACTGGGGCTATGATACTCTCGGGTCATTGAAAGGGGCTTGGCATACTTCGTTTAAAGCGAAATTCACATTGATACAATCATAAATGAAAATTTTGAATTTTTTTATTTTCCTTATTTGTGGCTTTGTAGGATAGTTCAAATCGTGAGGGGACTGGGACTATGATACTCTCGGGGCATTGAAAGGGGCTTAGTATACTTCGTTTTAAGTGAAATCCACATTGATACAATCGTGAATGAACATTTTGAATTTTTGAATTTTCGTTATTTGTAGGATAGCTCAAGCCGTGAGGGGACTGGGGCTATGATACTCTCGGGGCATTGAAAGGGGCTTAGAATACTTCGTTCAAAGCAAAATCCAGATTGATACAATCATAAATAAAGATTTTGATTTTTTCGATTTTCCTTATTTGTGGTATAGCTCAAGTCGTGAGCGGACTGGGGCTATGATACTCTCGGGGCATTGAAAGGGGCTTAGTATACTTCGATTTAAGCGAAATCCACATTGATACAATGGTAAATGAAGATTTTGAATTTTTTATTTTCCTTATTTGTCGGATAGCTCAAGTCGTGAGGGGATTGGGGCTATGATACTCTCGGGGCATTGAAGGGGGCTTAGAATACTTCGTTCAAAGTGAAATCCACATTGATACAATCATAAATAAAGATTTTGATTTTTTCATTTTCCTTATTTGTGATATAGCTCAAGTCGTGAGGGGACTGGGGCTATGATACTCTCGGGGCATTGAGAGGGACTCAATACACTTCGTTTTAAGTGAAATCCACATTGATACAATCGTGAATGAACATTTTGAATTTTTGAATTTTCGTTATTTGTAGGATAGCTCAAGCCGTGAGGGGACTGGGGCTATGATACTCTCGGGGTATTGAAAGGGACTCAATACACTTCGTTTTAAGTGAACTCCACATTGATACAATGGTAAATGAAGATTTTGAATTTGTGAATTCTCTTTTTTTGTGGGATAGCTCATGTCGTGAGGGGGCTGGGGCTATGATACTCCCGGGGCATTGAAGGGAGCTTAGCATACTTCGTTTAAAGCGAAATTCACATTGATACAATCATAAATAATGATTTTGATTTTTTCGATTTTCCTTATTGGTGGTATAGCTCAAGTTGTGAGGGGGCTGGGGCTATGATACACTCGGGTCATTGAAAGGGTCTTAGTATACTTCGTTTAAAATGAAGTCCACATTGATACAATCATAAATAAAGATTTTGAATTTTTGATTTTCCTTATTTGTGGGATAGCTCAAGTCGTGAGGGGACTGGGACTATGATACTCTCGGGGCATTGAAAGTAGCTTAGTGTACTTCGTTTAAAGCGAAATCCACATTGATACAATCATAAATAAAGATTTTTATTTTTTTCGATTTTCCTTATTTGTGGTATAGCTCAAGTCGTGAGGGGACTGGGGCTATGATACTCTCGGGTCATTGAAAGGGGCTTAGAATACTTCGTTTAAAGCGAAATCTACATTGATGCGATGATAAATGAAGATTTTCAACCCGTCGTTTCAGTAGCGTAACTTCAA
This sequence comes from Xestobium rufovillosum, assembly GCA_963966045.1. Classification (NCBI taxonomy): domain Eukaryota; kingdom Metazoa; phylum Arthropoda; class Insecta; order Coleoptera; family Ptinidae; genus Xestobium; species Xestobium rufovillosum. The sequence continues at coordinate 6,711,620 of OZ014495.1, read as the reverse complement.
ATTAGGGGCACGCCCGCAAAATTTCTGATGGCCCCCTCCCCATTGAAAAACAAATTAAAGCAAAACCATAATTTTAACTTTGAAAACATTTGTTTCCGGAATTATTAAGCGAAGCACGGGGCCCCAAAAGCGCCGGGGCCTGCCCGCGGTGGCGGGCTTCGCGGGCCCGTAATTACGCCCCTGCGTCGTTTGAAACGAAGTCCAAGTTGATGCAATGCAATGGTTGAGTTTTCTTATTGTTTTCTTTATGTCATTTTTTCTCTCTGTGTACGATTGGGGTAGTTCAACTCTAGAGGCGGTCGGGCATGGCATTCTCGGCGAATTGAAATAAATGTTTTGCACGGCGTTTTCAATACAATTCACAAATCAATTCAATAAAAACTACCAAAGATGCAGAGTAGGCATACTTTTATTTTCTCGTCACTTGTTTATTCTTATTTAACCCTCAGTTTTCTAAAGTTATTAATAATAGGTTAATTGATAAGTATTTAAGGTGACATAATTACAGATTTCATCAACAAGGTCGCTTTTGTAACTTAAAAATATGCAATTCATGATAATCGGCAATATTTGCTTGGTCAACTGTAAAGACGAGAAAAGTAAATCTAAATCTGACGCTAACTTCCACTACGTCAAGACAAGTGGTAGTTGCATTTGTTCAGAATGACAATCTGACGTATGACGGAGACCCTTGTTGAATTAAGGCGCGAAATTTAAATCGGAAGTTTGGATTGAAGAGAGTGTGTTGTGGCTTTAGTATATAAATATACAGGGTGTCCCGTTTTTATTATTACAAATTGAAACAGGTGATAGAATATGTAATTTTAAGACAAAAGTTTCCCATAAACATGTATCCAAAAATACTTCGTAAGGGAGCTGCACCCCCTCAAAGATGTGCCTTTGTTAATGGTTTTCTCCCGTTATTTCAGATACCGTTTCAGATGAAATTACAAAATTCGGTGCAGCTTATAATCTTTGTATGCCTAATCGAATTCTAAAATCAAAATGTAAAATTCTTAATCAGGGATGATTTAAACTGAAGGGGTGTGGGGTTAAGAGGGCCCTAACTGTTTTGGCTGTAGTCTCTTGCCACTTTCAGCAACAAAATTTAAAATTTCATAGTTTCTTACAAAAGACAGGTCTCTTGCATTTTTTCGGTACAACTTACTGTTTTCAAGGAAATCCAAAGTAAAATTTATGTTACAGACCATAAATAGCATCAAAATCAATTTTTACAAAATAATAAACTTATTAAGAAAGCCATTTTTATTATTTCATATCTGCACATTAATATTGTAATTTTGTAATTTTATCTGCAACGGTATCTGAAATAACGGGAGAAAACCATTAACAGAGGCACATCTTTGAGGGGGTGCAGCTCCCTTACGAAGTATTTTTGGATATATGTTTATGGGAAACTTTTATCTTAAAATTACATATTCTATCACCTGTTTCAATTTGTAACAATAAAAACGGGACACCCTGTATATCGTATAATACCTAACTATTTAAGATATCTGGCCAGAGATGGTTGAATACGTTACAGTCTGGTTCTTATTATCCAAATGGAGCCTTTTATGTAATGTCAAACCCTGGAGACTCAGGATCTTTTGCAAAATTAACACCTTTAAGTTCAGCAGGTAACTACCTATCCATTTTAATAATAAAAAATTGTACAAGTGCATTAATATATGTACCTTTGTTACTTCCTTGTTACTATTAATCATATTGAAATATTCATAAATAAAAATGTTTTTTTTTAGACAAACAAATTGGTATTGGTTCTGGTAAAGTTTATTATAATTATGCTTTTGGAGAAGCAGGCTTTTCCTTGCACTATGTTGAGGTAGCAGCAATAATAATTTACCTACTTATTCGTGTATTTTATTGCAGCTGTTTTAGGATGGACAGTTTCTAATAGGAGCACCAGGTGTTTCTACGTGGTCAGGTAAGTAGACGATATCCTTTTGCTACTTACCCTCATTTAATTTATTTTTGCTTTCGTAATACAATAGAATAGAGTTGTTTTTCAGGTACAGTACTAACATACAAAGATCGTCATGTAGATGTTCCCGGAGATAATTTTTTCTTCGATAATAAATTCATTAATAACCACGACTTCCGTTATCTTGGTAATTTTTAGTTCATATTTTTGTTTGTTCGGCGTATAATTTAAATGCTTTTCAAACTTGCAGGGTATTCCGTTTACTCTGGGAAGTTCGTAAAAAATCAGAATGAAGTCTGGTATGTCAGTGGGGCACCCAGAGCATCAGACTTAGTCGGACTCGTAAGTTTATTTAATATATTGTACCGCATAACGCAGATTTCCATCTGACCCTAGCACTTGCTAACCCCCAACTAACTAATAATCCCTTTTACCTCGTATTTATAATTTCAGTTGCCATAGCAAACATGTTTGCTTGTTTTTCTACGAAACACCCAGGTAAATTGCAAATCTGCCGTCTAATGAATTGGTTTTGGCGTCCGTCTGACTGCCTTTTCATCCCTATTTAGCTCAAATTAGACTTGGTTATTTACTTTCAGTTGACAGTTATTGGTATATATTGCCCTATTATATTTCCCTAATCCATATCTTCTATTTTAATATTTATGATAGGTCCTACTTAAATGGACTTTTCACTGGCTGGCTATTACTTCCCTTTTTTATAGGTAATGATCATTAAATACAGAGATCCAAAAATGGTCATCAACGGAGAACAAAAAGGTTCTTACTTTGGGGCCTCAGTTTTGTGCTCTGATACAAATAATGATTCAGCCGATGATTTAATAGTAGGAGCCCCAATGTATCAGACAAAATTTTACGATGAGGGATGCATATATTATTACAAGAACAAAGGAGATGTAAGAATAACAAAAATTATATTTCATGAGTATGGTGAATTGGTTAACTCTACCAAAGGTAGTCAGTACATGTAACTTGGTAAACAGGGTGTCTCAACTCACATACTTTATGTTTTTTGGCATGAAAATGTGCTTTGGTGGAGAATTTCATAACCAGTTCTCAAACCGTAATCACTATTAATTAAGAAAACAATTTTAAGGGTGCATTTGACGACCCACAAAAAATTTGTGGATCAGAAATTAATGGCGCTAGATTCGGAACGGCCCTTTCTGATATTGGAGACATAAATCGCGATTCATACAAAGGTGCCTTCATGTGAAAATTCCGTTTTTTCTTGCTATAAAAAAATATGTTTCAGATGTCGCCATATCTGCACCTTATGAAGATGAAACTGGTGTTGTTTACATTTACCTAGGTAACCAGGATGGCTTAAGCAAAGATTACAGCCAAAAAATACGACCCGAAAACTTCAAGAACGTTCCAAAAAATATAAAAGTGCGAGGTTTTGGTTTCAGCATATCGAGAGGCGTTGACGTCGACCAGAATTTACATAATGGTGAATTTGAAATAACTATACCGGTTCATTTTGCTAAGTTTAAGCAGTGTTCATCATGGCTTGCACTTGGAAGCCTGATACTGAAACCGTGATCCCCTCTTCAATATACGATGAGTAAACTCCCTTTTCCAACCTGCATAACCAACATGGCATTGTAATAATGCTATATATAACGCTACACATTATAATAACTTGAAAGAATTTTCGTTTCACCTATTATTAGTTATTAATTTTGCTTTCACGATCTATCTTAATGTTTCTTTTTATTTGTATAGATGTAGCAATAGGTGCGTATGCTTCTGGCTACGTTTTCATAATAAAAGCACGCCCTGTTGTCAAGTACATTGCTGGATTACGAACTGCCGTCGAAGAGTTATCGTTTAATGAAAAGAAGCGATTTGTTGTTGAGTATTGTCTAGCGATTACTGTAACGGACATTGGAGTTACGACAGTTTCTACTAGTGTTGAAATGGTTGTTGATAGTAGAGCTGTTAGTAACTTTGCAGGCCCAGTTACGAAAGAAATTGGAAGGAGCCCTTTTTGTGATAATTTCACAGTGGCATTGACGGTAGTAAAAAATTAATATCACGTTCATTTCAATGATGTTGGAAACATTTTATTGCAGGAAAATGATTATTTTTCGCTTAGCCCCCTTGTAATATCCTTAGAATATAAACTAGCCAAGAAAGAAATTACAGGTAACGCATAAAGCTACGAAAGCGCTCTGATGTCACGTATTATTTATTTTCATTTTCCTTTATAACGGATTTGTTCCCATTATAACGGATCTCTTTTTCCGTTATAACAGATCTCTTTTTTCATTATAACAGATCTCTTTTTCCGTTATAACGGATCTCTTTTCTGTTATAACGGATATTTTTTCCATTATAACGGATCTCTTATTTCCGATATAACGGATCCTTTTCCGATATAACGCATCTTTTATTCTGTTATAACAGACTTTTCAAGAACTGTGTAGTATTAAGTATTAATGGGAGTCATTTTACATAACCGGTGTGCAGTGTGGTGTTACTCGCCAAGTGACTTACGGTACGATATCGATATCCACTTATCGTTCATGTTGGTAGCGGACAGCGGTCATAACTAACAAATAAGTACCTACTTTACCAACTGTTGCACTTATTTAAACGAAAACACTAATCTAAAAAGTAAAACCCCTAACAAACAGCCACCTGTTATACTTAGGTTATACCTGTTATAAAGTTATATCCGTTATATCGGATCTGTTATAACGGAAAAAATATCTGTTATAACGGAAAAGAGATCCATTATAATGGAAAAAGAGATCCGTTATAACGGAAAAAGAGATCCGTTATAACGGAAAAAGAGATCCGTTATAATGGAAAAAGAGATCCGTTATAACGGAAAAATCCATTATAACGGAAAATGAAAATAAATAATATGACACCAGAGCGCTTCGGTATAAAGCATCTAATATTAAAAATATTGTCTTTAAAGCGTTTTGTAGAGATTGCCCTGTAAATGATCCATCATCTAAAAATATTGTCGAGTTACAATTACCGTTCGTAAATGAATGTGGAGAGGACGAAGTATGTAACACGGATTTAAATGTACTTGCCCATTTTGATCAAGAGTAAGTCGTGTCTGTGTCTTATCTATCCATGGTATCTTCATCATCCCGCCTCATTTTCTTTCAAGTGTCTTAATATTGGGAACAGCTACAAGCGTTAAAATAAAAGTAAAAATAACAAACACTGGTGAACCAGCTTATATCTGTCAGTTATACTTAACGTTACCACGAGATGTAAACATGCTGCAGCTGCCAAGTTCATGTACTATCAATGGCAGAATTTTGCTCTGCCCTGTAGACAACGTTCTGACGTCTGATAAATCTGTGAGTTTCGCGTTGTTCCGTATTAAACTTTTTGACAAGATTAAACTGCATTTGTAGAAATTAATGGAGTTTGATTTGGACATAGAAAAAGTCGGCAGCGGAACACGAGACATTGTAGTATTATTGAATGTTACAAGTGCAGGACATGACGTTAATCCAGATGATAATAAATTGGTTGTAAGTTTGCCAGTAGACATAGATGTGAAACCACAAATTACCTGGTAAGATATTTGTTTAAATTTTTTTAGTAGAGAGGAATAATAATTTTCATCTGCCAGGAAATCTTTGCCAGATCAAATGTTATACGTAGATGGAGAAGGAAGTATATTGAAACAAGTTACGTTTACTCAACAATTTTCGCTTTCGAATTTAGGAAAAAGTGCTCTAGACGTCGATATGAACATTTACGTTCCTGTCTTTATAAGTGGAGAAACTTTTCTCAGTTTTGATGTGCTAGAGGCTTCTATAAACAATGAGCGTGTAATTTCGTGTGCCATTGAAGAGAACAGTTCTGCAGGAGAAGCACAAACCTATAGATACTACACTTTATCAGAAGAACAAATATTAGTAAACAAAAATGTAACACCGATAGAAAGAACGATATACGTTGGATGTGTTGAAGAGTTTGTTAAATGTGCAAGAATTAATTGCTTTGGTGGACAGCTCAAGAGCTCCAGTCAAACAGCCAGTATAGCAATTAAAATAGTCATAGATGTCGAAAAATTGGGTACGTGAAAACTGCTTTTAAATACAATTTATATTTGTTTTTATACTTTGAAAATGATTAATCAAGAAAAGCAAATGTTCGAATAGAATTTCATTTCAAAATATTTTTTGTTTACAGCTCATCAATATAAAACCGAACTGACTGCAAAGGATATCGTAACAATTAATTCTGTTGCTTTCGCACATGCTACAAACCAGTCGTAAGTACCGGGTGGCCAGATAAGAATGCAAAGTGCTGTATCTCGGAAGCTATTCATCATAGAGTCTTGCGGTAAAAAAATTTATTACTAAAGTGGTGAAGAGAAGACCGTGGAAAATATTTTCAGATTTCCAAGATCTTAAACCGCCATCTTAAACTTTTAAAGTGATTTTTCACTGAAATCCACCTAGTAAATGTACCAAAAAAATATGTGTTTTTTAAAGACAAGCTTTATTCGAGTAATTCTTGTTTAACACTTCTTGACGTATCTATTAAAATGAAGTGGTGGGGGGTGATTCAATGTTTTTTTACATAAACAGCTGTAACCCCTAAACGACTGAACGGATTTTAACAAACATGGTCTCGTTGGAAAAAGCATTTATTGCTCCATCAAACCCATCTTACCTGTGATATGTCTAATTCTTAGTGATGCCGCTAGAGCGCGTTTTTTGATATAATAACAGAAAATTGCAAAATTCTCTAAAAAATTAAATGCAATAATATGACTTTTTTGTCATAAAAATGTAGTGAAATGATACCTAAATAGGCTAGTGAAGACCACATCTCGATATCTTATTCCTAGCCAAAAATATCGACGAAAGAAAATTCATAAAATTTTAGAGAGACGCTATTACACCGGTATTTATTCTTATTTATTTGTCTTTTTTCAAGATTCAGTGATAAAATTTCATAATTTACTAATTTTTAAATAATAAAAGTATTCTTAGTTCAAACAATTAAAAAGAAACGTGTAGGGGCATAAGAAGAAAGAAGGACCAATTTTGAAATAAAACTAATGCCTCCTTAAATGCTCGAACTGTCTTCCATCATACTCAATGCATTGTTGGAGCCGCTCATGCGTAGACATTACAGCAGCTTAAATTTCTACTCTTGACAGGCTACGAATGGCCTCTTGAATTCGAATGTTCATGTCGTCTCTCGTTGTTGGTGGAATTTGGTAAACAATATCTTTTAACCGACCCCATAGATAGAAGTTCAAACAGGTGAGGTCTGGGGATCGGGGTGGCCAAGGATATAGACTTCCTCGTCCAATCCACCTCTGGTGGTATCTTTGATCTAAATACTTTTATTATTTAAAAATTATAAAATTATGAAATTTTATCACTGAATCTTGAAATAAGACAAATAAATAAGAATAAATACCCGTGTAATAGCGTCTCTCAAAAATTTTATGATAACTGAATTTTCTTTCTTCGATATTTTTGGCTAGGAATAAGATATCGAGATGTGGTCTTCACTAACCTATTTAGGTATCATTTCGCTACATTTTTATGACAAAAAGTCATATTATTGCATTTAATTTTTTAGAGAATTTTGCAATTTTCTGTTATTATATCAAAAAACGCGCTCTAGCGGCATCACTAAGAATTAGACATATCACAGGTAAGATGGGTTTGACGGAGCAATAAATGCTTTTTTCCAAAGAGACCAAGTTTGTTAAAATCCGTTCAGTCGTTTAGGAGTTACAGCTGTTTATGTAAAAAAACATTGAATCACCCCCCACCACTTCATTTTAATAGATACGTCAAAAAGTGTTAAACAAGAATTACTCGAATAATGCTTATGTTTAAAAAACTCATATTTTTTTGGTACATTTACTAGGTGGATTTCAGTGAAAAATCACTTTAAAAGTTTAAGATGGCCGTTACGCCCCCTGGCGACCATCTTGGAAATCTGAAAATATTTTCCACGATCTTCTCTTGGCCACTGTAGTAATAAATTTTTTTACCGCAAGACTATGATGAATAGCTTCCCAGATACAGCACTTTGCATTCTTATCTGGCCACTCGGTACAATTCATTTTATTACTGTAGGATAGATAGTTGATAACTAAAATCTGGCGCGTTGAAAGTATGAGTCATCACTCGTGGGCCAGCTAAGTTGGTAAAATTTTGTGAATTTAATAATACTGATTCTGTCCAGTTTTACATATTCCAACATTTTTAAGAATTATTGGGAAATAAGTTACCAGGTCTGTTAATGGTTTTTCCATCAATAATTTCGAAAAAATTAATGTCTATCCAATATTAGGTTGTAATACTCATAAAGATCTACAACTAGTACAATGAGTTAACGAGTTATCTATAGTAAAGCAGGAAACTAATATTGACTTAGTACCAAATCCAAATTTCGACATAAAATCAGCCTGGAGAATTACTTACGCCATAAGAGATGCAGTAAAAAAATAACTGGATAAAATGGTTGATCTTCCAGTATCTTTATTTCTGTTTAACTTACGACGTTTAATACGATAGAGTGCAAAACATGAATATGCATCTTGCAAAAGATTCAGAACTACCTATATTTGCCTCTAGTGACATCTCAGGAATTTGTCAAAACTAAAGTGAAAAAACCAAGCCATTGGTGAGGCATCTTTAGTTATTCAGTCTACGTTACAGGGCATACCAAATACAGCTAAACCAAGCATAAAATATCTAGGACACTTACTATCTAAGGAAGGTCTGAAAATAGATACAGAAAAGGTTCAAGCAATAAAGAAGCTAAAAACGCTACAAAGACTATATATTACAGTTACAAAAGGACGTAGCCTGGTTTTGGAACACAGAGCAGCAAAAAGATTTTGGCAGAATTAAAGCAGTACTAACTGAACCACCCTTCCTTAAGTACTATCCTATCTAATAAAAGTGATGTTAGTCGTGGAGAATGCGCAATAGACACGTACCGTTTCGATCTAGCGAGGTCAGATTTTTCGTTTCCGTCTCTTTTTAATACGTACGGGAGCCGATCGCCAAAAGCGCGTACATCTGAACTATCACAGGTAGGTATCATATTTGTTGTCGTTGTAAAAGTATACGCCGTCAGAAACAATTCAAAGTTATTGGACGCATGTACTCTGTAAGCCCCAGCCAAATTTAACTATTTCATTTTCGATTATTATTACTTCATATTAAAGGAGCAAACAGATTTGAAGATCTGAAAATAGTAAACGGAGAAATACAGGAATCTTATGTAGCAGCGTGTTTAAAATTAGGTCTTATTTAAGATCATCACGAGTGGAAAAAAGCCATGAATGAATGGACAGAAAAGCCTATATTCAAATTAGTTCCATGCTTTCTGCGGAAGGATACAATCATTCAATGTTTCCTACCATGCCAAGACATTGAATATGCAAATGAAGAACAAGCAATAGAAATAGGATCACGACAATATAAACACCTCAATGAAAAGCAGAAAGAAATTGTAGATATTATTTTGGGTAAATGTGATGCTAACATAAATGAATCAATTTCTGAATCTTCATATTTTTATATAGACGGTCCAGGAGGCTCCTGTAAGACTTATGTTTATACAACCCTTTACAGCTTACTGAAGAGTAAGAATAAAATTGTTTGTATCATGGCCTTCACGGGCATAGCAGCAACACTACTTCCTCATGGCAGAACAGTTCATAAAACGTTTGGGTTATCTGTTCCTCTGTTTATAGATTCATCTTCCAACTTCAAGAAGCAGATTATTTAAGGAGTGTAGATGTTTTTATTTGGGATGAAGCTCCTGTGGCGCCAAGGTATGCTTTAGACATTATAGACAGAACCTTACGAGACTTTCTGAATTGTGATGTTCCGTTTGGTGGAAAAATTATGGTGTTGCGAGGAGATTTTTGACAATTGTTACCAGTTAAAATAAATGCTACCCGCTGTGAAACAGAGAATTTAAGTATCAAATTTAGTTCTCTTTGGAGTTATTTCCGTAAATTTTCTTAAACACAAAATATGCGGGCTCTACTACAGGAACAAGAATTCACCAAGTTTTTATTGGATGTTGGAGATGGAGTTTTGAGCGATATGAATAGCAATTTAGAATTGCCACAGAGATGTATTTATAATTCGGATATAGTTCAACGTATATATGGAGGAATCAATTAGAGAAAAGCGATTCATAGATATGACCTAATCAGCTATTCTGATATTGAAGACATTTAAAAAAAAAGTGGTAGAACTGTTAGATATAAAAACAGAAAAAATATATACAAACTTGGATAGTGTTGAAAATTGTGATAATGGAGATTTAAACGATGCTATTCTTCCTGAATATTTAAATACTTTAAATTTTCCTCCGCATGAATTGAAGTTGAGAGTATATTGTATTGTGATGTTGGTTAGAAATCTCAGCATTAATGAAGGCTTATGTAATGGCACGAGATTGTTAATTTTACAATTGGGAGACAATATCCTACAATGCAAAATTTTAACAGCCGGTAAACATGGAGATATAGTTTTCGTTAACCTTATAGCGTTGTATTGTGAAAATGTTTATCCTTTTACCTTTAAAAAATGACAATAATTTCCTATTAAACTAGTGTTTGCAATGACTATTAACAAATCACAAGGCCAAACATTTGATCAAATAGGAATTGATCTCCGAAAAGAAATATTTACTCACGTACAATTATGCGTGGCTTTTTCAAGAGTTCGTTCTTGGGAAGGTTTGATAATTTATTTAGGAAATCAAAGAAATAGCCGTATCGTTCAAAACTACGTTTTCAGGGAATTATATCAGATGTAAATTATTCTATAATCAGGCAATAATGCGTTTCTTTGAATCAAAGCAAGGTTCTGAATTGCAAAAACTGTTGGAATATATAAACAATGGCTTCCCTGATGAACGTGATCTAACAGATTGTATAAAAGCACTATCATATCTTCCGAGAAGAGCTGCTGTATTAAAAAGGTCTTACCTTCAAAGGCGAAAAAATAATAATTCCTAAATCCCAAGTGAATAGAGGACTCCAGGGCTCAGTACTGGACCCTTTGCTGTTTGTAATCTACATTAAAGATCTCAAAAATTGCATTCAATATCCCTCAAGTTTCTGGAAGAGGACTTCAAGATTGCTTAGATTATTTGTTTGTGGGTACCAACAACTGGCTCTTGACTCTCAATGTAAAGAAAGGTCTATGCATGTTGACTCATTTATTACTACTGCTTGAGCTGCAAGACCTTAGTTATCAACAGTCTTTCTGTAAGCTTATTTCAATTAACTTGTTCATTGTAGATCATCCAGCAACGCTTATTCAATTTTGTATGGAAATGTGACAAAAAAGACAGTACCTCTCTGGATAACAATACTCTCAGCTTTAGGGGGATTAGCTCTTGTGGGGTTAATTATATACGTGATGTATAAGGTGGAGTTCCATTTTTATTTTTGAGCTCGAGCATAATTTATTAATAAATTTTCAGCTTAATTTTTTCAAGAGAAAATATAAAGAAAGGCTGATCAATGAAGAAGGGGGATCGACCGAAGAAATTTCGGACGGTGAGCTTTGATAAAATCAACAAGAAAATTCTACATTTGATGTATGTTTATTTATTACACAGACTTATAATACATAATATTACTTGTTATTGTTAATAAATATATCGAATAAAAATAAATTACGAATAAAACTTGTTTTGTTTCGCAGTACATACGAATAGTGAACTTTCCTACATAACTCGGAAAATAATAATCAAACTTACACGATAGTATTAGCACTTCACCTTGGCCTTTGTGGCAAATTTAATAAAAAAGTTCGTAATATAAATATTATAAACACGGCAGAAACGGGTAATAAGTCCATCATAAAATTTTACACACGTTTTTAAACATATTTCTTCTTTTCCTGTGCTTATTTGTTCGCAAAATAATAGTTCCATTGCGGTTTTTGGAGTGACTAGGGTTGAACGCATCTGGAAAGACAAAAATTCAATTGTAAACTCAGAAGTCGCAAGAATCAATGAAACTCGTGTCATCATTGCAAGAATATCATGTTTCAAGTGTGGTGGGAGAAGATATTGAAAATAAACTGCTTTTACATCAAAGCTATTACAATTATAATGCAAAAGTTAGGTTAAATGTTTTGTAAGTGACAGTGGCAGATGTCAAACGCATGTGCCGCTTGTTTTGTTTGGAATGAAAATCTGACTGATATACAGCAGTATACAGATGTTGTTTTAAAGAGAATGTTGCAAATAGAATTTTGTTTTCAATTTATTTCGTGATACGGCACAGCCAACTTGCTCCTAAGTAAAACAGGACTAGAGGCTTTGTGCTGCAGGTGGATAGACTGCATGCTGAGGGATAGAGTGGTGTTTACTACACTGCTTGATGAGACCTTGGCAGTCAGGGTGGCAGGTGGTTGTCCGCAGGGTGGAGTTCTATCTCTTGTGTGGAACCTAGTTATGGACGGACTGCTTAGGAAACTCAGTGATGAAGGATATTCCCCCCTAGGATATGCAGATGATTTAGTCATCACGGTCGAGGGAAGAACATAGAGGCTCTTGGACCTCTATATCTCCGTGGTAGGAAGATCTCATTGTCAAGGGACGTCAAGTATCTTGGGGTTATACTGGACTCAACACTTACCTGGAACCAACAAATCGATAGAATAGTCAGAAAGTCGGAAACTACTCTTGCAGTAGTTAGGCGAACATATAGCAAAAAATGGGGTCTTAAGGCCAGGAATGGTGCACTGGCTGTACACCATAGTGGTCAGACCAGGAATAAGTATGCAGCTTTGGCATGGTGGCCCAAAGTCAAACAGGTAACTACTAGGCTAAGGCTAAGCAAAATTCAGAGGCTTGCCTGCCTAGGGATAACAGGGGCGATGCGGACTTCGCCAACTGCAGCCATAGAGACTCTTCTGGACCTTCCCCTCTCCACTTCATGATACAGGGGAAGGCGAGACTGGCACTATACAGACTGCAAAACTCTTTTTACCGTGTCCATCTGGGTACATAGCACACTAGCATTATTGAGGACATAAAGGATCCCATGCTTGACATGAGGACGGATTACATGGTCCGCAAGAACACCACACAACCACTCTTTCATGTCACAATCGATGACCCTAGAGTGGAGAACCAAATTCTGAACAGCATACCTTCCGGCAGTCTAATGTGGTACACCGACGGTTCTAAGACTGACACAGGTGCTGGGTCAGGACTGTTTGGAGATAAACCAAGAGTGAAACTCAGCTCCTCTCTGGGCAAATATGCCTCTGTCTTTCAAGCAGAGGGCTACGCGATACTACAATGTGCGCGGGAAAACATTAAGAGGCGCTACAAAAATCAGCGGATCTTTATCTTATCAGACAGCCAGGCAGCTTTGAAGGCTCTTTTGAGCCCAAAGATGTCTTTCAGACTGGTGTGGGAATACTTCGAGCAACTTAATATCCTAGCCATGCGGAACGCAGTGAGACTGCTTTGGATTCGAGGTCACTGTGGGCTGATAGGGAACGAGGAAGCCGATAAACTAGCAAAGTGGGGCTCCAACAACCCTTTCCTTGGACCGGAACCTGCCCTAGGCATAATTAAGAGTGCAGTCAGACACCTTGCAGGAAAAGATGCTCAGAACTACTTTGCCTTAGTAGGATGCAAATTAGAATCGTAACAGGCTTCCTAACGGGACGCACGACCGTTAAAGAACACCTGTGGAAGATTGGTAAATATTACGGAGACCTTAACTGCCGCTTGTGTAATAAGGAACGGGAGACAGCTATGCACATCTTGTGCAGATGTGAAGCTCTAGACCAGAAGAGGCAGCGAATTTTCGGGCGATGTCTGATGGAACCGGAAGAATTTTCCACGCATTCAATCTATGACTTGTACCGTTTGGTCCAAGGCACCAAGATCATGGAATGGGTGTGACTTAGAATTAGGGTGAGCAAAATAAGCCCATTTTGTGGCTGCAGTGCATCTGAGCCTACTGGCAGGCAGGCCCTAAGGGAAAGAAAAAGAAAAAAAAATGTGTAATTTAGACGCCATTTTTAGTCCAAACATTAATTTATGACATCACTGGAAAGACAATTCTTAGTAAAATTGAATGGTACTAAAAATTGTATTTATAGAGTGGCCTTGGTACTTTTGTATCCAATATTTACCATTTGAAGGAAATGTTCTAGCCAAGCTCGAAAACAAGACAGTGTATGAACATCGTATGTTCGGTTTTTAAAAATAAAGTCAATGTAAACAGAAAGTTTGTAATTTTAGATTTCGCTGGTTATATTTTATCCGAAATGATTTTAAATATAGAATTTTATGCAACAAATGCGAAGTATTATCCTTTTCCGTAAATAAATCGATGAAAAACATACAGACGCCTGTAGCAATCTTTCATATCACAATAAGCAAAACATTATTTTAACGGATATCTTCAAAGAAAGGTATAAATATAAAATCTTCTAATTGTGTTAAAGGCTAATGAAAAGATAAATGAAGGAAATAAAGTAGGTGAGTTAACAAGAAGCAATTAATCAATTCACGAGTTCCGATCGATTCCATTAAATTTTACTTATATGTTTATTAATTTAAAATTATCGTAAGTCTGCTTCATATCCGAGCTATAACATAAATATTTTTAATATTTCCACCTTGAAACAAATTTTAAAACAAAGTAATTCCTTTATGCGTACTTATAGTGAGGAGAGAATGAGGTGACACGGTGGTAATCATAGCATCGGTGGAGTAGTAATCATCTCGGGGGTCCCTCAATTCTTGCAGACATCGGGAGGCGAGATGCCTAAATACAGCAGCTACATTAACGTCTTCTTTGACCGAAGTTTGCAGCAACCGGCATCCAAGAGCTCGTGCAAGTAATTCAGCTTCTTCCCTGATAAATAAAAATGACGTATTTATAGAAAAACATAACATTGACGTAAACAAGAAGTGTGGGCAAGCTGCTCAATTAATACTGCGTTTACATTAAAATATAAATGGTAGGTTCAATAAACACCACCTGAGTGGCGCAAGAGTAGGCGAACAAGCCAAGTTTCATCAAGAAAAACAATTTGAATACATTGAAACTGTCAATCAACAAAGAATGTTTGAGTAAGCAGATTAGACAAGTTAAATAATCAGTAGCTGAAGTGTCGTAAGCTGCATACGCACATATATTCAAGCCAAAAAGAAATTTTATAGCTGTGGAAAACGTGATACAAAACAAATTGATATTTAGAACTAAAACTTTATCACAGATTTCAATCTCTATGAGCAAGTTAGGAAGAACTGGCAGAGACCACAACGAAATGAAAAGAACTTTTGCTGAAGATGGTTGGATGAACCACAAAAGCTTATTCTCAGGCAGGTTTTTACTGAACCATGCTTATAAGAAAATTATAGAGACTGCTTCTGCTTATGAAATTGTTAAGAGGTCCACCATTTCACGGTTTTTTAATATCTATCTTGAATTTTAAGAAGCGGTTGGAGAAAAACATTTTTTGACCTGAAAATAATAATAAAATGAAAAGTAAGTATCGTACTAGCAGAACGGAAAAATATATTACACGGAGCGAGTCAATAATATGGGATTCTACAAAATCTATATGGCAAATGATCAGAAATGCTAGTACTGCAGTTGTTCTCATTCCAACCTCAATGATATTAGCTGTGTTAATCACACACATAATGTATGTAGATATGAGGTTATGCCTATGTTATTACTTATTTTGTCAGCAAGGACCATGAGTGATGACACGAATAGGAAAGCTATATACTACATTCATACAGTATTTTTCATAACTCACAATATTTGTATAGCATTTGAAATATATGTTGGACATTTGCACACATTTGAAAGGTTTTGCCACATTTGTAGGGCATTTATCACATTTGTAAGGCATTTGGCACATTTGTAAGGCATTTGTCAAGTTTGTCAGGCTTCTACAATACATTCGATGGTCTTTGTAGACCACCTTTACCAAGTAATTAATCGACTGGTCCAAATTTCAGATCCACATACATTGGAGTAAAGTTTTTCAAAGAAACCAACACCGGATTAAGTCTGACACTGGCTTCGTTGCTATGATACTGGCTTCCTGATTGGTTGTATCATAGTAACGAAGGTGGTGTCAGACTTAACAAGGTGAAAGATTCTTTGAAAAACCGGGCCTAAGAAACATAGAAATGGCGGACTATTTAACAACCTTTTGGGAAAATAGTAGGTACTAAATTTTATTACTTACGGATTTACAACACTGTGATCCATTAGATCAATCTTATTTTGTACAATAACTGTGGGTATTTCCCCGCACTCATTTTCTACCTAAAACAACGTAACAAAATGAGCATTTTAAATATTCAATTCCTGCAAAAAGCCACGTGCTCTTGACATCTGTCAGTCTCAGTCACAAAACATTTTAACATAACTATTGCAATAGTTATGTCAGTTTTGAAGTTGTTACACGTAAGCACAACACGCAAAGTTACTATAATATTACAAATGTAAAAGTTAGGTTAAGTGTCTTTCAAGTGACACTAACAGATGTCAAGAGCACATGGTACTTATTTTATTTGTGGAGTCAAATCGACAAATGTTAGCAATTTGCCAGTTTTACTTTTCTGCGCAAGAAAAATGTAAATTTTACTGTATAGAAACATAACACGGACACAAATTAATTCTTGAAACATATACAGGGTGATTTTTTTTGACCGTCTATTAGAAGTATCTGGAGAACTAAAAGAAATATTGATTTGAAATTTTGGCTGTGGCCGAAACCGGGTCGGATCTATTTAATGAAAATATTTTCAAAATGGTGGCATTTCCGGGAATACCGGAAGTTGACACCAACTTTGTTATCTTAAATGGAATGCTACCATTTTCTATTTTTTTTAGATTCCACGGAAAATTTTAATGTCAATTCAATAAAGGTTCGCTATGTCTAAAATTAATATATTCGGAGATATAAATTTTTTTCTCAATACATATTTTGACAGTTGTGGTAGATTATGTAAAAATTAATATCTCGATAACGTCTAACAGTAAGATGTTCGATGTTTTATGGTGGCAAGACGAGTTACTAATCAGGCAAACTAATTTTCAAAATCTATTACATAAAATTTTCTAATCAACGACATACAATGTGTCCAAGATAAGGAGGGCCAGTATGGGGATATTGGAAATGACAAGAGATACGGGTTTGGTTAAATGGGAAAAAAGTTGTGTAATTAAAGGACCAACAAAATGGCGCCTAGAAATCCTTGGTATAATTTTCTGTTTTTGAGTTATTTTGAAAAAACTGAATTTATGGATTTTTAACTATATTTTTTTCTGGCTTTAATATTAAAGTTAGAGCGAAACTGACGAAACATCTTCGTAGCAACTTTTGATGAAATTAAAGATTTCATTGCCAATTTTTTTATTCTACGTTTCGTCTTCGAGCAACCATCATCAACTTAATTTTTTTAAATACGGTCCTGATTTTCTGATGTCAAATTTTATGAGCCCTTTTTATTCTGAATTCAACAATGTACCACACATTATGGTTTAATTACGTTTCGACCCTTTTTTGGCCATCATCAAAGAATTTTTAACATACGGACCTGTATGTCTCATAGTTTTGTAAAAAATATGTACATACAGTATAAGTTTGGCAATTTTTAAGTGCACCACAAGAGTTTTACGAATCTGTTAGATGATACTAGCGATAAGCACCTACCCTACTCTAAGCATAGCGCATCTTGCAGTTTTGGAAAATTTTGTTCGTTTCTGATATCAGAAGAAAGCCCAACTAACTGTATTTCTCATAATTTTTAGAAAATTAAGAGAAATGCGGGTCCGTATCCTAAAAATTTCTTGATGATGGTCAAAAACGGGTCGAAACGTAATTGAATCATAATGTGTGGTACATTGTTGAATTCAGAATAAGAAGGGCTCATAAAATTTGGCATCAGAAAATCAGGACCGTATTTAAAAAAATGAAGTTGATGATGGTTGCCCGAAGACGAAACGTAGAATAAAAGAATTGGCAATGAAATCTTTAATTTCATCAAAAGTTGCTACGAAGAAGTTTTGTCAGTTTCGCTCTAATTTTAATATTAAAGTCAGAAAAAAATATAGTTAAAAATCCATAAATTCAGTTTTTTCAAAATAACTCAAAAACGGAAAATTATATCAAGGATTTCTAGGCGCCATTTTATTGATCCTTTAGTTACGCAACTTTTTTCCCATTTAACCAAATCCGTATCTCTTGTCATTTCCAATATCCCCATATTGGCCCTCCTTATCTTGGACACGTTGTATATCTTGATCGCACAAAAGTAGCAAAAAGTCATTTTTCTTAAATAGAATGATACCATTTTCAATTGTTTTTTAGATTCCACGGAAAATTTTAATGTTAATTCAGTAAAGGTTCGCTATGTCTAAAATTAATATTTTCGGAGATATGAATTTTTTTCCAATACCTATTTTGACAGTTGTGGTAGATTATGTAAAAATTAATATCTCGATAACGTCTAGTAGTAAGATGTTCGATTTCCTATGGTGGCAAGACGAGGTGTTGGAATTACTAATCAGGCAAACAAATTTTCAAAATCTGTTACATAAAATTTTCTAATCAACGACATATGTTGATCACACATAAGTAGCAAAGAGTCATTTTTCTTAAATTGAATGATACCTATTTAAAGAAATCAATTAAAAAACATGAAAAAATGCACGTTTAACAATGTATGATGTTTCTCTACCCAAAATGAATAGTATTTTAGATACCTACTAGATGGGGCGCCAGGTCATTGTTCTGCAGCAGTTACTAACGAATTGTACCAGATGTTTGAAGATAGATGGATACGAGGTTTGGGTCCATGGAGTTGGCCTGCCAGGTCTCCAGACATTACACCGTTGGATTTTTATCTTTGGGGCCGTATAAAGGATAAAGTGTATCAATATTCACTCAACAACAGGGATGAATTGGTGGAAAGAATTGCTACAGCATTTGCAGGCTTAGATCCACATGAAATTCGTAGCGCTACTACACACGCCGTAAATAAGCGAATTATTAAATGTGTAGAAGTTAATGAACTACATTTTGAACAGTTTCTTTAACATTGTCTTACTATCACGTGCCTACTTTATTTTTTATTTAGTTAAAATAAGTTCAGTGGTGGTAATTCAGGATATGTTCCATTAAATGTTCTGTATGTCGTGTTAATTATTTTATCGCATTTTCCATGAATGTTGAATAAATTCATAATATCCGAGTAAGAATAATTATCATTTGCCATATCCTATTCGTTAAACACCAACCGTGCTAAATTACTAAAAAATACCAATTGCTTTTATTAGACATTATTTGTGAAATTTGTGAATATTTTGTTTTGTCTATAAGCCAAGGTCTACTTACTAGAAGGCGGCGCTCTCCAATTTTGATCGATGAAATAAGAAAACAGCAAATATCTAAAATACTATGCATTTTAGGTAGAGAAACACCATACATTGTTAAATGCGCATTTTTTCACTTTTTTTAATTGGTTTCTTTAAATAGGTATCATTCTATTTAAGAAAAATGACTTTTTGCTACTTATGTGTGTTCAACATATGTCGTTGATTAGAAAATTTTATGTAATAGATTTTGAAAATTTGTTTGCCTGATTAGTAATTCCAACACCTCGTCTTGCCACCATAGAAAATCAAACATCTTACTGCTAGACGTTATCGAGATATTAATTTTTACATAATCTACCACAACTGTCAAAATAGGTATTGGAAAAAAATTCATATCTCCGAAAATATTAATTTTAGACATAGCGAACCTTTATAGAATTAACATTAAAATTTTCCGTGGAATCTAAAAAACAATTGAAAATGGTATCATTCTATTTAAGAAAAATGACTTTTTGCTACTTTTGTGCGATCAACATATGTCGTTGATTAGAAAATTTTATGTAATAGATTTTGAAAATTTGTTTGCCTGATTAGTAACTCCAACACCTCGTCTTGCCACCATAAAAAATCGAACATCTTACTGCTAAACGTTATCGAGATATTAATCTTTACATAATCTACCACAACTGTTAAAATATTGAGAAAAAAATTTATATCTCTGAAAATATTAATTTTATACATAGCGAACCTTTATTGAATTGACATTAAAATTTTTCGTGGAATCTAAAAAAAATAGAAAATGGTAGCATTCCATTTAAGATAACAAAGTTGGTGTCAACTTCCGGTATTTCCGGAAATGCCACCATTTTGAAAATATTTTCATTAAATAGATCCGACCCGGTTTCGGCCATAGCCAAAATTTCAAATCAATATCTGTTTTAGTTCTCCAGATACTTCTAATAGATGGTCAAAAAAAATCACCCTGTATATAAACATATTGTAACTAAACTTACTTTGAGTTTCCAAGAATGTGCTGCTTCGAAAGAATCCCTGTCCGTAGTGGAGAATGCAAGTACGCAAGCTTGTGCTCCTCTATAATACGCTTTAGTTATCGCATCGAACTCTTCCTGGCCTGCTGTGTCCCACAACATGAGCCGCACCTCTTCTCCATCTACCCTAAATAAAAAATCATACACAACTGCATTTCAAGTAAAAATAATTCGATGCTCACTCTATTTGTCTTTCGAGAAAATCAACGCCGATGGTCTTTTTGTAATCCTTAGTGAACGTGCCTTTACAATATCGCTGTATCATACTAGATTTCCCTACACCACCGTTGCCCACGATTACCACCTTAAGGGCTACTTCTAATTCTTCTTCCCGCATTGTTTTAGGCACGAGGCCCTCCGTAACTCCGTGAAGGGAGCGGAGGACTCATGGCTCTAGTACGGAAGCTATCTTTGGCTTTTTCATTCTGGAAAAGTAGAGAAAATTGTGTCAGTAAGCTGTACAAATTCGTCACAATTTATAGATTATATTTACAACTACATGGGGGATTCCCCATTATGCAAGGCTTGTTGAAACTGACACATCATTATGATTTTGGAAACCATAAAGAAAAGGCTAAGGAGCTCAAACAGAGCGGCAACGAGCAACATTTTTGTGGAAAATAAAAAGTACTTTTTCGTATCAACTTTTACTCCTGTTTCATATGGTGGACGGGTGGACCTGATTTTTTTATTTTACTTTCTGGCCTTCTTCAGCTACCTCTATGTGTTGTGTCTGGTGTCCCGTCACGAAATGTATTTTTTAAGAAAATCCTCGATTACTAATGAAAACAAGGGAATAATAGCATGCTAAAACGTTGCATTGGCAAAACCTAGTTGGGATATAAATAAATGCTGATGGCAGGCATCCCTTTTGGCGTCAGTCTCTAATCTATGGGCGTACAATCTGCACAAGTGTCTCCGTCATACGTCAGATTTTACTTCTAAACAAAACAAATGCACGTGCCATTTTACGTTCATCAGCGTTATTTACAACGTAATTATAGAAATTTTACAGTGAAAACAGTTTATTTTCAATGTGTGTGTTGCGCTTACGTGTAAAAACTTGAAAACGAGTATAATAATTATATTGCATAGGTTAGGTTAAAACGTCAGGTAGCACATGGCTTTGTTTTCTTTATAATGAAAATCTGACGTTTGTGACGAGCCACTTTTGTGATGCATTGACTCCCTGAAACTATCAAAAACAAAATGTCGTGCCCGTCCGACACTGAAGCAAGAGAGAAATGGACGGTCGCGCCTTTGTTGCCTAGCAACCTCGGTACGTCCAGCAAAACTTGTTTGTGCGCACGTTGCGTCACTTTTCGTTCTCCGGGGAATGATTTTTACCATAGCCCATAGCACTAAGGCGGGATCAATGAAAAAGAATTTTTGTCGCCTTATTTAAACCCAGAGTAAATTCCAAATTTATGATCTTAAAAAATAATTTAATGCTTTTTGGTTAATAAAATGTTTATTTTATGCTAAAATCATATACAGTGTCAGTAAAAAGTCTGGAACTAATTCGATAAAAAATTCAGGAATAATTTCTGGAAAAAACGCTCGGAGACGTCACACTAATTTTTCTAACGCGCATTTGTTTTGATAATTGTCGTTTTTCGATAGTCTTTGGATTTGATTCTGTGATGTCATCGTCCATTTTCTTAAATGGATCCCCGTACTTTTGAAGTCGTAGTTGGATAGTGGTTGAAATTACGAATTAAATGATATGTCACAGTATGACATTGACATCGATATTTTTCGAAAATTGGAAAGGACGTAAATTTGATAAAACAACATTTAATTAACTAAAAATAACAGTTAAAGTTGGTGTTCAATCTATTATAAACTATTAATATTACAAAATGATTAACAAAATTATGAAACAACAAACGGAAACCCACAAAACAATGCTGAACTGTCAATATTCCATGGCTAACTTATTTTCTTCGCGAGTTTTTGTTTTTACTTTAATCTTGATTATTTCGAAAAATACCAACGTCAATGTCATACTGTATGTAGCATATCACTGAAATCGTAATTTCAGCCACTATCCAACGACTTCAAAAGTATACGAGTGTCTACCACATACTTAGTTAAATATACCGCCTTTGGACCATTGCGCATCAATTCCGGTCATGCAATAAAAAGGGATAGAAAATTACGCCATTTTTACATACTCGCGGTTGATTGGTGGATGTGGTCCAATCAAATCTGGAGTTGCTTGCTGGCTCAACCACATATATAGATCACTATATCGCTTGAGAGAGTGCAACTACACTTGTAAAATTGAAACTTGACCTTGGCGCCATTTTTACCTACTTTAGTTGTCAAACAACATAACCCAAGAATTTTCAGTAAGAAGAAACCACAATATTTTGATAAGCACATTGTTGTTAATAAAGCTTCTTGTCACGGCGAATGTAACTTTGTAATATATGGTAAGAGCAGGTATTTTGGACATGAATTTATATTTTCTTTTGTAAGAAGAAAATTTTGTGTCTAGTTGTACAAAGTTGTTATTATATTAACAATTTGATTATAGGTATGTACATATAGAGCTCTAGACTCATTAACTTCGCTGAGCAGTACATTATGAGAGTTTCCAGTCAATCAAGTTCTCATACTTTGAACCTGAAGATGAATTACCGGAAATGGATTCTCAAACAAACTATCGCTGCCATGGAGGATCATAGAACATTAGCGGTAACTTTAGATGCTATTAGAGAAATATCAAGAGCATGGGATACAGATGTCTCAGCAACAACAATTCAGAATTGTTTTAAGAAAGCCGGATTCTCCCGACATTCGTGAAAATGAAGATCATTTGTTGGATGAAGATGATCTTAGTCTTATTGAATTAAAGGCAACGCTTGCGAAATACAGGGAATCGGTACAAATGGAAGATATTAATTAAAGGCAACGCTTGCGAAATACAGGGAATCGGTACAGATGGAAGATATTGACGTAGAAGAACATTGCCATCGACGACGACATCCAAATTGCAGAATTTCCAACTAATGATGACATTTTGTCTAGTTTAAAATGTCACTCGTCTAATTGCGAAATGTCCGACAGCGAAGGCAACGAAGAAAATGAAAGTGAAGGCGTTGAGACTGGGATAACAATACCAACAACTAAGCAGTTAGGTGACAGTTTGTAACATTTTTAATTTTTTGTGTGCAAGTGAAGGTCTGTACAGCAATTTTGTGAAAATGAACAGATTGGTTACAGAATTGTAATAACCTGCATTTTGTATGGGTATATTGTGTATAGTTACGTTATATGTTATTTTGTGAATAATGCAATGTATGGAAATTTTAATAAAATGTTCTTAAACTCGAAGTTTCTTTAACTCAATTTTTTTGCGTCCCTTGAGATTGAGATTTGACTTATGGGAGTTCCACTGTATTTTTATTGACCTTGTAAGAATAGCAATTGAAAAATTCGACAAATTACATAAAAATCACAATTTATTGTGCATGTTTGATACAAATAAAAATGAACTAGTCCAGTTCCACGCACAAATCACGATGATCCCGTGCTCTGTTTGTATGTCCGCAACCTGGGTCTCGGTGGCTTCAGCAACTGTGCTTCCAAGTCAAAACATCAGGCTCCAATCACGTGGAATAAAAAGGCTGACTCAGGAAACATTCACAATCTATATTTTTACGTCAAAATTATATTAGTTTTAAACGAGTTTGATTCCAAAAGGAACAGCAGGTATATGGGTGCACTAGGAGATGAAAACTTCACACAAAAAAAGAACACTTAAACTATTCCAACTGATCAGAATAATAAATGTATGGGATTTTAAGCCACATTCAAAACGTGAAACCAAAGAACATAAGTAACTAAACAAACAATATTTTCTTTGGTTATGTTACTTGACACTTGTCAGTTGTTGAGCCAGCAAGCAACTCCAGATTTGATTGGACCACATCCACCAATCAACCGCGAGTATGTAAAAATGGCGTAATTTTCTATCCCTTTTTATTGCATGACCGGAATTGATGCGCAATGGTCCAAAGGCGGTATATTTATCTAAGTATGTGGGCTCAACAACTGACAAGTGTCAAGTAACATAACCAAAGAAAATATTGTTTGTTTAGTTACTTATGTTCTTTGGTTTCACGTTTTGAATGTGGTTTAAAATCCCATACATTTATTATTCTGATCAGTTGGAATAGTTTAAGTGTTCTTTTTTTGTGTGAAGTTTTCATCTCCTAGTGCACCCATATACCTGCTGTTCCTTTTGGAATCAAACTCGTTTAAAACTAACATAATTTTGACGTAAAAATATAGATTGTGAATGTTTCCTGAGTCAGCCTTTTTATTCCACGTGATTGGAGCCTGATGTTTTGACTTGGAAGCACAGTTGCTGAAGCCACCGAGACCCAGGTTGCGGACATACAAACAGAGCACGGGATCATCGTGATTTGTGCGTGGAACTGGACTAGTTCATTTTTATTTGTATCAAACATGCACAATAAATTGTGATTTTTATGTAATTTGTCGAATTTTTCAATTGCTATTCTTACAAGGTCAATAAAAATACAGTGGAACTCCCATAAGTCAAATCTCAATCTCAAGGGACGCAAAAAAATTGAGTTAAAGAAACTTCGAGTTTAAGAACATTTTATTAAAATTTCCATACATTGCATTATTCACAAAATAACATATAACGTAACTATACACAATATACCCATACAAAACGCAGGTTATTACAATTCTGTAACCAATCAAATCATTGTTTAATAAAAAAGTGTAATTTTGCACTGTTTTTGATGACATAACTGTTCATTTTCACAAAATTGCTGTACAGACCTTCACTTGCACACAAAAAATTAAAAATGTTACAAACTGTCACCTAACTGCTTAGTTGTTGGTATTGTTATCCCAGTCTTAACGCCTTCACTTTCATTTTCTTCGTTGCCTTTGCTGTCGGACATTTCGCAATTAGACGAGTGACATTTTAAACTAGACAAAATGTCATCATTAGTTGGAAATTCTGCAATTTGGATGTCGTCGTCGATGGCAATGTTCTTCTACGTCAATATCTTCCATCTGTACCGATTCCCTGTATTTCGCAAGCGTTGCCTTTAATTAATATCTTCCATTTGTACCGATTCCCTGCATTTCGCAAGCGTTGCCTTTAATTCAATAAGACTAAGATCATCTTCATCCAACGAATGTCGGGAGAATCCGGCTTTCTTAAAACAATTCTGAATTGTTGTTGCTGAGACATCTGTATCCCATGCTCTTGATATTTCTCTAATAGCATCTAAAGTTACCGCTAATGTTCTATGATCCTCCATGGCAGCGATAGTTTGTTTCAGAATCCATTTCCGGTAATTCATCTTCAGGTTCAAAGTATGAGAACTTGATTGACTGGAAACTCTCATAATGTACTGCTCAGCGAAGTTAATGAGTCTAGAGCTCTATATGTACATAAAGTCTGAATAATATAAGTTGGCGTATGATTGAAATAATCTACGCATCATGTTAGTTTGAGGTCTCTCTCGCACGCAACTAGTTGACATGGCAGCTAATTATTAACGTAAGATGAAATAATCAAATTTTCCATTGTAACTCTTTATTTCACTCATTCTCATTTATAATGTTGGATAACAATGTATTTGTACGTCTTTGCTTGTCTCGTATGTTATCATGGAAACTAGTATTAGTGTCACAGTACTGTCAATGTCGAAACAAATTAGTTCACATGCATGTGTCAACCCATACGCCAAGTTATATGATTTAAACTTTACCTATAATCAAATTGTTAATATAATAACAACTTTGTACGACTAGACACAAAATTTTCTTCTTACAAAAGAAAATATAAATTCATGTCCAAAATACCTGCTCTTACCATATATTACAAAGTTACATTCTCCGTGACAAGAAGCTTTATTAACAACAATGTGCTTATCAAAATATTGTGGTTTCTTCTTACTGAAAATTCTTGGGTTATGTTGTTTGACAGCTAAAGTAGGTAAAAATGGCGCCAAGGTCAAGTTTCAATTTTACAAGTGTAGTTGCACTCTCTCAAGCGATATAGTGATCTATATATGTGGTGTCTACCTGCAGTAACACATTTCCGTACCATGACGTCATGTTAGTGGATAATACAGGGATTTTACCGCTTTTACAGCGTTGTATCTTGTATGTTGTAAGTCTCTAATCTATGGTTGTATGTAAGGTTATACGCATGTTTGTTGTGTTTGTACATTGATTAATCAATGGTTTGTATTATATGTTCTAAGTTCTACTTCGATACGCGATTATCAGTTATCATACATAGTCTTGACCACGGAATGTTTAAATAATTGTCTAATTTAATTTCTAATAACGTAAAGATACTTGTGTTGTTTGGGAATCGTTCAGGTATGTGTGTAAATACAAATTAATGTTTGTAGATATCTACTTACATATTACCTGCAATTATATTTCTTACATAAAATTTAAAATTATATTGCAGAAATAAGAATGAATGAAAATGAATGCAGTGTATGCCATAAACAATACATACAGAAATCAACTTTAAACAGACATCTGCTAACAACAGCAAAACAGTATGAATGCTGTCACTGCCATGAAACATTCGGAAGCAAAAGCAAATTAATTTATCATGTTAAAACCCACGAGAAGGGAAAAAATCGAAAGAAAAGATTAATATGCTCTTTTACTACATGTAAAGCAGAATTCAACTATTTTTCAGCTTTACATAAGCACCTACGAGAGATACATTCTCACATTATAAATTACAAATCAATGGAATTTCAATCAGAAACTGGTAAGTGGTCCCATATGGCTTACAAATTTTATTTTTACTTATATAAAAATGTTGTACACACTTAGAATTTGAAACCTGGAAGAAGGAAATGGAAGAAAAATTGAACATCATGTACGTTCGTGATACTGCCCCGAAGATACTCAAAAATGGAAAAAAAAGAATTTATTACATATGTCACAGATCATTTTGTGATACACTGCTAAAAAATGAGCAGAGGAAACGAAATGTTAAAAGTAGCGGATCGAATAAGATTGGGCGGGCATGCCCTTCTCTTTTAAGAGTTACTAAGTGTGAAGATAAATGCTCAGTTATATTTTATGACACTCATGTTGGTCATAAGAGTGAGATTGGGCGTGTAAAACTAAATAATGATGATCGGAGCATTCTTGCAGGTAAATATTGTGTTGAAATAGTAGTTATATTAAATATTTTAATTTTATAGGCAAACTGGCTGAAGGAGTGTCTGTAGAAAGGGTTCTGAGTGATGTGAGAAGTACTGCAACAACTAGCAATTTCAAGAGAATTCATCTGTTAGAGAGGAAAGATATACACAATATAAAAAAGGGTTTTTCAATTGGGTATAGTACCAAGCGACATGAAAATGATGGCATTAGTGTACGATTATGGGTCCAACATATGAGGCAAAGTTGTAGTGACCCCATTTTGTATTATAAGGAGCAGCAACAAGATGATGTATTATTTAAAAAAGAAGATTTTATTCTCATACTAATGACAGACTTTCAAAAACAGCAGTTGTGTAAATTTGGCTGTAACAAAATATGCATCGACGGTACCCATGGACTAAATAGTTATGATTTTCAATTATATTCACTATTGGTAGTAGATGAATATGGATCAGGGATGCCAGTTGCTTTTTGTTATTCGAATAGGGCTGATGAGGAACTATTTAAATTATTTTTTAAGTGTGTTAGAGATTCTGTTGGTGTAGTTACAACAACTGTGTTTATGTCTGATGATGCACCCGCATTTTATAATGCTTGGCAGTGCATAATGACACCAGTTAAGAATCGCTTACTTTGTTCATGGCACGTTAATCGGAATTGGGTTGAAAATTTAAATAAGATATCAGATAAAAGCAAGAGATCATTGGTTTTCAAAACATTGCAAGTTTTAAGAAATGAGATTAACATTGATAATTTCCATTTAGAGCTGCAGACTTTCTTAGTAAATTTAAAAGCTGATGATTGTACGATTAATTTTTATAAATATTTTGTTGGTCATTATGCAAATCGGGTGGAAATGTGGGCCTATTCTTATAGGCAGCACTTGGGAATAAACAAACATGTATTTAGAAGCGCTTCATAAAAGAATTAAATACTGCTATTTAGAAGGTAAACAATGCAAGCGCTTGGACAAAAGTATAAATGCCTTGATGAATCTCCTTCGAGATAAGATGTTCGAAAGGATTATTAAATTAAACAAAAATAAAGCAACAGCTAAAATCAAAAAGATTTCTGGTAGCCATATAAGAAGTAAATCTATAACGTACTCTATGATTTACATATCTGATGAAAATACTTGGTTAGTAGAATCGTCCAAAGATGCTGCTCATAAGTATGTCGTGGAAAAGTTATGTGAAAATTGTCCAGAAAATTGTGCTCTCCGGTGTTCAAGATGTAACATTTGTGTGCATAATTTTAAATGTTCCTGTAGTGACAATCTAATAAATTTTAATTTATGTAAACATATACATGCCTGCGTACAATTTAATGAGCAAACTGAGGAACAAAAGTATACTACAGAATTTCATGATACACAAGAAATTGTAAATCTTCTTCCTCAGGCTGCAGAAACTAGTAGTAGTAGTAGCACTTCTTACAGGCAAGAAATTCAGTGTAAATTAGATTTATTGCAGGGACTTAATCAAAAGAATACCTTTGACGAAAACTGTTTTTTGTCTCTGTCAAAAACTTTAGACAAAGCTATTTCCGATATGAACAAATATTCCTATAATATGCTCTTAACACCTACTACTAGTGCTAGTACTAATATCAATGTGCGAAAATGTATTGAACCTCAACTAAGACTCTTTTCTACAAAGAAGAAAAAGAAGGGTGAACAAAATTTGTCGGCAATGTCTCAATTTGAACACCAGGTTATTAGAAATGAATTGTTGTTTCAGCAAAGTAAAGTAGTTAACGTTCATACTGGCTTTGACCATACATACTCTTAGACATGTTTAATTATAAGTTTCAGTTTGCATAATTTCATTTTCTTTAATACGTATCCCATTTCCTTTCACGATTATGAGGTGGGCATTTAAACCAGTAGTGACAAAACCTGCTATACATCACTCATTGCTTTTTGTAGCAATAATTTGTTATCTTTTCAGTCTATTTAGATTTTCTCAACTTCATGCTACGGCTCACGGGTAAACCATTTCCATTATGCAGTTGTACTTGTACTTAATTCTTTCACAAATTCAATTATTTTGTTAATAGATGGATCTTATTCAATAATCCATTCCATTATTTTTGCACTTGGAGGGAAAGCCTACTAAAAAAGGAAGACGCCTGCATGTTAGACAACCCAAAATACACTACTCTACTGACAGCAATATGACGTCATGGTACGGAAATGTGTTACTGCAGGTAGACACTCGTAAAAGTATGGGGAGCCATTAAAAAATTAACGATGACGTCACAGTACGAAATCAAAACACTATCGAAAAACGACAATATTATCAAAAAAGATGCACTTTAAAAAAATGAGGTTGACGTGTCCGAGCGTTTTTTCCAGAAATGATTCCTGATTTTTTTATAGAATTAGTTCCAGACTTTTTACTCACACTGTATACATATTTTAAAAAATCCGTATTATCGCCTCCCCTTAAAAAGGGGGAAATATAAGGATGAAGGGGTTATAAGATTAAGATGTATTTTGAACGAAGCAAATCGATGCGTTTGCAAAACAAATTTAGCAACTACCTGCGCTCATATTCTATAAAAAATTCTTCCCTTTTTCAAAAGAAAATTGCTCGAGCGCCGTAAACTTCGAAATAATTTCAAACTTTCCGTTTACAGAATGCATTTATTAAAACATTTAGCGTAATTAATGAACTACACGTATAATTTTAGGTTGTAAATGCTGACAAAAACATGGAAGGGATCCATTTATGGATAAAGCTGATTACAGTCATGTCGTGCGTGCATTCTTGAATCTATTATTAGCATCCTTAATTCTCGGATCGTAGAAGTAACCATAATTTAAATTAATTAAATTGGCACCGGAATTCGATAGGTACTAATAATAATAAAAATGATTACCCAGGCTTGGCAGTGCC
Organism: Xestobium rufovillosum; assembly: GCA_963966045.1. Lineage (NCBI taxonomy): Eukaryota > Metazoa > Arthropoda > Insecta > Coleoptera > Ptinidae > Xestobium > Xestobium rufovillosum. The sequence continues at coordinate 6,681,137 of OZ014495.1, read as the reverse complement.
AGTTTTTGCCATCTTAATTTTATGGGACGATAAAAAAGTTCGAACTTCTAAAGCACTTTTGAGTCTCGTAAGTACCTATATGTTGATGACCACCATTATAAACCAAACGAAAATCGCAAAATTCTAACTCCTCTATCGTTTCTATCGTCTATTTTTATATTTTACATCAATTTAAACGTGTTTTATGTTCTTGTATACAGACATGCAGATGAACTACTTATATTAGTGCGGTTATTTTCAGGTTGACAAATAATATGTACTGCACTGAAAATATCATACCCCAATTTCAAGACGTCCGTTCTTGACCTACCTAAAATAATACCAGTGGCTGAAAGTGATTCGTGTAAAATTAGCTTAAATTTATGGAAATCTACTTGCTAAAATAAATCTAGAATAAATTAGTTCGGTGAATGGATGCCATCAACGACAGATGGTGGCCGCTGTCCGGCCAAAATTTACACCTGACATTCACATTCAGTGCAACAAAAAGGATGTAAATTATTATTAAGCTTCCACTTATTCAGGCCAATAATTTAACCGTTAACTTGAATAAATTAAAACATGCAATAAACTGCATAGTTGATATCTTAATACCTTCGGATCAAAGTTGGCACACTGGGATTAACATGCTGATCATAAATAATTAGACCAAACTCAAACATTTGTATAACAATATCTTGAAATCTAGTGACCGCCTGTCAAGATTGTCACGTTTGCAGGTAGGTATCTTTCCAATCTAAGGAATTAGTTCATTTTAATTAATAAATGAAAGTTGGCTCTACCTTAGAATTTGATATAAAAATACCGCTAATATATACAGCCTACATTAATTGCTTTTCAATCAGTAGCTCACAAAAAGTGTACTCATTTTTAAATAAACTCAACATCACCACGTGAGTAGTTGGGCGCGCACCTCCTTCCTTTCCTACCCTCAACTAAGTTCACCTTTTCGCCGGTCGTGGATTTGTCAGATTTCTTGAATAGATGTCTCGCTGGTAGTTTTTGAGTTCTTGTTTTTTTCTTTGACACAATGTTGTTGGAAGGAGAAGGATGTCATGTCCCAGTCGCCAAGCAAGTACAGTTGTAGTAGTGATTTACAGAAAAAACTTTTTGTCTCGCATTTTCTCTGCCTGGTATAATGAAAAAGTGTTTCATTCCTCTGGAAGTAGGCAACCAACAAGCAAAGTAAATCGACATCATCATCAACGACGAGACTGTGTTATCAGCAGCCTGGTGGTGCATTCCTTTTGCTGAAATTTGTCCAGTCGCTCTTTGTTTTTTTCCATTGACCAATAATGCATCTTGGGGTGCAGAGGTAAGCGTACTTTTGAAAAGTATTGTAGCGGGGTCACTTTAACTTCGAATTCATAAACTCAAGGTTTTGGTGTAAATACAGTATTTAAATAAGAAATTATAAACAACGAGATAAACAAGTTGTACCAAAATAGGTTCGATCACATTACAGTTAGCAAACGGTAAATTTGCAATAAATTTTCAATAAAGAACCAGTTACCTACCTACTACAATATTGGGCTTGGTTAAGGGAAATAGTTACAGAACTAAATAATTGGGTTTTAGTAAAAAATTTTGCTAACTAGGCATAAATCGATTTTATAGTGTCTTTCGGTGTCGTCCGATCTCCAGACATCCTATAATACTTCCTACCCTGCCTCTGGCTTTTCTGCAGGTTTCTCCCGCTCAGCGTCTTCCTAAGGATTTCCTAGGTCTTCCTCGTTTCCTCCTTTCAGGAGGGATCCAGTCGAACGTTATGATGGTATTACCGTCCTTTTTTATGTGTCCATTCCAGATAAGCTTCCTGCACTATTGTCTTCTCTAAACAAATCGTTTATTTTTCCTTATCCTTTCCTCTGTTGATCCTCCCCTTCGTCTCTCCCATCTTTCCGAATGTTCACACCCAAGTACTGGTAGCTAGGACATTCAGATATTTTCTCCATTCTCTGGTTTGAGTTCTCTTTCCACAGATATTTAGCATTCGTATTCTTTGATTTGCTCGGTGGGTCATCTTCGATGTAAATTTTGAACAAAGTTGAAGAACAGCAGTAGATTCCAGTAATTATCCATAATCTCTGTACAGGCACGTTGTCGTAGACTTTTGGGAGATCTATGAGAAGTAAATGCAGGTCATTCCTGCATCAATTCAATGGGTTGTTTTAAGTGGAATAAAATATCCTTGCGTGATCTTCCTGCTCTTCTGCCTCTAATGTTCCATATTCTGTTTCGCAATACCCTACCACAAACGTCTAAATATTGAAGTCACTGCATCTGCGTGGATCTCCTTTTTTAAGTATAGATGACACCATTTTCCATTCCTCTGGAATTTTGTTTTTATTGCTACATTTATACAATACTTGTTTTTTCATTTGTCCAAGTTATTTCTGTACCGTTTTTCTACATTTCTGCCTGTACTCCGCCCGGTCCACTAGCTTTACGATTCTTTATGTTGTTTTTTGCTTTTTCTGCTATGTTTGTCTGTATTTCAATGAGTTCTCCTTTTACGATACTTGGGTCGAGCTGCCATCCCATGCTCTTCGTTTCTGTTCTCCAACTAGCTTAAGTAAGTTTGTCGACGATATAAATAGTCAAATTAAGTAGGTACTTACTTTAATTTTATTGTTTCCCACACTCATTATTGTTCATTGAAACAAGAAAAAAATTAGAAAAAGGAAAGTAAGTGATTTCCAATTGAACATAAAAAACTTTAAAAGAAAGCATTATTTTTTGTACTATCTAAAACTTTTCTTCAAATGACCTGAAGCAAAATAAAAGCGAAATACGACGTCTGATTTGGACAGATGTTAAATTCTATCCGAAAAGTACTTTACCTCAACATTTTTCAAACTATCAAACACATAATTTCTAACGTTTTTACAAATTAGTAAACTTTACTTATATCTAAATCGACCCATGTTCAGATATCGAAAGAATTTGCAGCATCACATCACAAGGCCAGAGGCAAAGCAGGACAGAATGATTGGAATGATTGATGTAAAAACTGATTGGTCATTCGTCAATTCTCCCTGTAACTTAAAAGGTGTACCCACAAAAATTGGATCAATACCGAAAATCTTCTCCAAAGAGGTTGCAACGATATCATATTTTCAGCAAAGCCGCCGTTATAATTAGACTTCTTTGTTTATCTTTTCTCCCGCAATAACTGGTAAACATTTTTACAACATGTGGTTGCCAAATCATAAATTCGTTACAGCAGATAAGTGTGATGTTACCTATATACACGTCCGCGCCACGTGAATTTTCAAACTGCCAGATCAAATTTTATTATTCCCAAATGTCAGAATTTCGTCAGTTCGCCCGTTAAACGTTAACGTATGAATGAAGTTATGGCCATTTGTTGGGCAGACAAATAATAAAGACGTTAAGTACCGTCAGCCAAAACTAACAAAAACAATTTCGCGAAATACGTGAAGCGCATCATGATGATAACAACACCTACTTAAACATTCCTGGATTCCTACTTAAGTCTATCGGCGTTAAAATAGTATTGTGATGTATTTTTGAATAGCACTTTAATTTTATACAGATGACTAAGCTCATTTGCGAAATCTCATTTCAAAATAACTAAGTAGTAAAAGGTACTAATATAGTATAGCCTCAGGTACCACCCTATGTGGAACGCTGGCCCACCTGAGTATTTCACAAATACAGCAGTGTGTAAACCACTTTCAATAAACAATAATTAGGTGGATTTGGCCAGTAGACGCCATAATACTTAGGATTATACAAGATGGTTAAGTTATGCAAAATGGAATTTTTCTCAAAAATTTCAAATAGAATACTATGTATTATTTGGACAACTGATAGTCAGTTAACTAAGCTTTTAATTGATGTAGATATTGCCAGGTCTACTACTGATAGTTTCGGCTGATATTAAGATTGAACATCAAAATTTTACGAATTTCATTATTAGTTCATACTCTTTTTGGCGAATTCCCCCTATTCTGTTGCTCAAAACTCACAATGTTTATATTTTGTATTTGCAAATTGGTATCAATATAAAGACAATAAATCTTATTGTAAAATTGTTTCTTGATGGTTATAGTTTTAAATGTATAATGTCTTTTTAAAGTCGGGCATAATGTTCAAACAAGGAGTGCCATGGAAGAAAATATTATCTTTAAGGAATAATCTTGCAATGGGATTTCTTGTGTAAATGTAAACTTCATTTGCTAAATATTTTATAGAAACAAAATGCAGACCTCTTTTGGAGTTTTGGGTGACAAAATAGGGGAGATCGTCAAAAATAATGTAAAATACTAACGAAACTACATTTTTATAATTCAATTGTACATTCTGTCGAAACTTTTACTGGTAGACTTGACAATATCCACATCAATAAATATCTTAGTAAAATGACCATCAATTGTACAAATAATAAGCATACATGGTGTTCCGTTTGAAATTTTGGAGAAAAATTATGTTTTGCATAACTTAACCACCTTGTATTATCTCAAGTATTGTGATAAAATTATTTATAGATTTAAAAAATACAGCAGTATGTGAACCTATTTCAATAATAAAAATTTTAGGTGGCTTTGGCTAGTATGCGTCAGTAGCGTCATAAATTTGGGTCCATAATGGCACAAAAAATGTCAATATCTCAATATTCCTTAGTCAAAACCACATCATGTAGTATATCAATTTTCATGGAATTTTTTGGGGAATCCATATTATGCAAGGACACGTAGGGTTTCCACGCAAAGAAATAGAACTTTGGTCTGGTATTTAGATTGTGAACATCCTGTATATACCTAAATAATTTTAGGAAATCCCCACCCGGTATAAATTGAAAACTAGAGCCAATAACGCACATCCCTGCCTCACTTCCTTTCGGATATCTACTTCTCTATGTTCCTGCTCGAATTCTATAACTGATGCCGTTTGCTCTTTGTATAGATTATGAATTCCATTTTCATCTGCAGGGTAAGAAATCTTACTGGAGGAATACAAGTCAAAGGTAGGTGAAGAAACTTATTGGATACCCGTCAAAGAACGCCGAAAAACTTCTTGTTTACCTAAGAAAGAAATACGACTTTTCGTACACATGTTCAGCGGACACTGCCCAGCGAGGTGCCTACCACCTCAAGAATCTGAGCTTAGGGAGATGGCGGGTTGTGTGAATTGCAAATAGAAACTGCTGCAAGAAAATTCAGAGATAGGAATAAAAAGAGGTATTGGTAGGCCCAGATTAGACTATTGCTGGCAGGGTACTTGCCCGAAGAGTAGTTCTTCGAACGGTCCAGTACCTACCACCCATAAATAGGTACCTGGGCTTGCTATTTGCTCTGAGCAAATTGAACAAGTTCCATTTGCAATTTAATTATGCCCAGATTATAAGGTGCTTTCTAATCCGTTGTAACAAGGAGAGGTCTCACTTCTTAACAAAGGAACATGCATATTTCAGAACACACCTTGATGCGAACCGCTGAAGACGGAAATAACAACCCAACACCTACTCAAACTATTAAAAATAACAGATAAGATCATGCAAATCGTCTACAAAAATTATGTAGGCATTTGTAATTATTGCAGGAAAAAGAAGTTTGCTTGTATGCCGTTTGACAACAGTGTACGGGTAAGCATGCTATCCTATCCTTCCGTGCAGATAGTAGAGGGGTAATATTGTAAATTGCTTGGGGTAAAAACTCATAAACTGAAGTTCTTAAAATGCCATTTCATAGCAACAACAATATATACTAATCTGATAACAAGAAAAGGTCTAAAAAGCCTTGTGCAAGCCATTAGAGTGCAGCGTACGCTCAACAGCTTTTAAAACCACCTACACGTTCCTATTATGAGTACCAAATGTAATTAGGCAGAAAAAGTTACTTACAAACGAAGACAGTATAAATTGAGCAATCTTGAGTATTTCGGTAAACAACTTGAGTGACCAATTGTGATTGGTCATGGTCACTTTTTGCACCGAATAATGAATTTAAGCAGATACCCATGAAATCTGATTATAAAGTAGTCAGAATTTATCTGTTTCTACTAACAAGCGCCTAAAATGAATTATAAATACATAATAAAATTAGAAATCTGTAACATAACTAGTTCAACCAGTATTCTCGTACGGTCAGCAGATATAAATTTGCTTACAGACAAGAGTGTGGCCTACTTCAACGTTTTCTACAATATAAAAATACCGGACAAAAAGAATTGCTGCTGCTATGGCTAATTTTGTATCACAAAGTGTGCATCACAATGCCATACCGACCCTCACAGTATCTGCCACTCTGATTATTAAAAGAGTTGTTGCCCTTTTTCAGGAACTTGATTTACTCTGCCTAGGTTAAACCTAGGGTGCGGCTCTTTAGAATGTAGATCACAGTTGGTGCTGTATTAGTGACTCATATCAAGTCCCAAGAATGTTCTTTGAGCCTATGCTACATAGCATAATTCGACGGGTGAACCGCAGAGGAATTTTGGTGTACAAGCTTGAGGAATTGCAGAGGAATTAGTGCGGAATTACATAAATTTGTAGGGAATTGCAGGAATTGTTTGGGGAATTGCAGGAATTAGTCAGGAATTAGTGAGGAATTGCACAGGAATTACAAGGGAATTGCAGAAATGTTTACTAACGATTGCGCATGCGCTGTAAATTATTGGATCATCTTTACAAATATAAATTACGGGAATTACATGTGGAATTGCAGGAATTACATGGGTAATTGGGGGAATTACTTGAGGAATTGCTTGAATTAGATAGGAATTGCGGGAAATTAAAAGGAATTACACATAAATAGAGGAATTTGTGTACAAGCTTGAGGAATTACATAAATCTGTAGGGAATTGCAGGAATTGTTTGGGGAATTGCAGGAATTAGTGAGGAATTGCAGGAATTACAAGGGAATGCAGAGATGTTTACCCCTCTTATACTAACGATTGCGCATGCGCAGTCAATTATTGCAGTATCGGTCGTACAGGAAATTCAAGAATTAGTTGTAAGGGAATTCCAAGAATTAGTAGGGGAATTGCAGCAATTACATGAGGAATTGCAGGAATTACATGGGGAATTGCGGGAATTACATGGGGAATTGCAGGAATTACATGGGGAATTGCGGGAATTACTTGAGGAATTGCAAGAATTAGATAGGAATTGCGGGGAATTAAAAGGAATTACACATAAATAGAGGAATTGGTGTACAAGATTTTGCTCTGCGGTTCACCCCTCGGCATAATTGATTTCCTGTGCAATATTGTTTTATACCGGTGTTATATTTGCTGTCGAATGCTGCTACAAAACTTTCAATAAAACTGCTGTATTAGTGATTTATATCAAGTCCCAAGAATGTTCTTTCAGCCTATGCTACATAGCATAATTGATTTCCAGTGCAATTTTGTTTTATAACGGTGTTATATTTGCTGTCGAATGCTTCTACAAAGAAACCATTTGCTGTTTTATAATTATGCTTTGTAAACAGTTATAAAGCTGCCCGTTAGAAGTAAAATACAGTTCAAAGAACCGCAATATAACCATTATAAAACTACTTTATGAATGGTATATGAAAAAACTATAATATGACAATTAAAAAACTTTTTGCTTCATAAGGGCTATGCAGAAACCTTTTTAAAGCTTATGTCATTTGACAGCAATTATTATATTATGCACAATTTACTCCATTCAGCGACAATAAAACACTTTCTTTGAAGCTTTTAGTAGTACAAATGTGGCACCGAGGATAAAGTTGCACTATAATTTTGCCATATAGACAATTAATAGACATAATAATACGATAGCTACAAAACATGCATCGTTAGTATTGTAAAAGTCTCATAAAGGTTTCCCACAGCTGTTATAAATCAGTTATAGGGCAAATAGTGCTTTGCAACAAAAATATTTTCTTAGTAAAGCTGTTAAAACGTTCTTGCAACTAAAGTTTGGAATAACTATGAAACTGTTTTCTATTTTGTGCACGGAACGTTCTTACAGCTACAAATTGCAACACATATGCTGTAGACATTATGGTCTTCATAAAAGTTTTTGAAAAACAAATCTGCAAATTGAAAAGCTACTACAAATCATCTATATGAAGGTTTAGTTATTTAATTTAAATTTATAAGAGAACTGTGATTGTTGGGAACAATTGCGCGGTCTGTGTAGGAAATTTGTTTAGGTGGGGACTGCTTTATAACTGCTACGCGAAGCTTTTATAAAGAGTTTTTGTTCTTCATTTGCTTTAATGATGATTCTGACAGCAAATCTGCTCAATAACAGTTTTATAAGAGTGATTTTATAATTCTTACATAGCATATAGTTATATTAATGTTCCTCGTGTCAATTACTGCGGACGTCTAGTTCTATTGAATGCTATGCGTTTCATTTGCAAGACAAAAATGTTCCAATGCGATTTTATAATTGCTATTACTGCTTTCTAGCAAAGCGGCCATATTTTAACAGAAATATTGATGCAGTTTTCGACGGCCATCTTGAACAAAATATAATTCTTCGTAAATCAAAAATTGATAATTATTGTAATATATTTCGATCAATTTCCAAAAATCTGTGTTGTTTTTGCGGCGCATTGTTTTTCAACCTACCTACGTGAACATTAACAGTAAAATTTTCGACGCAACAAAATTTCACTTCAGAGGAAAAATAACACTGTGTTCTTGATCTATTTTGTTGATGGGTTATTCCGACATGACGAATTGCCTTCCTCAGGCTTCAGTACTACATTATACATACACAAAAGCATTTTAATTTTATGGCGACTTTGTAAATGTTTTCAGACACTTACAATTACCAATGCTACTAACAAAGCAGTAGTTTTACAGGTAAAAAGTGCCCAAATTATTTTATAGGAAACACAGGCAGCTTGTACGAGATCTTTAAGTAACAGTAACAAATCAGTTTTATAAAACTCACTCTAAGGCTTTAATAAAAACTATAATCGTACGATAAGTCCCATAACTGTTATATATCAGTTTTATAAGTCACCTATAAGTAGTTACATAAAAGTTATAAGAACATTTCTGAGGCATTCGGTATTTGTTTTATAGGTGCTTCTGAGAATAGTAATTCAATGTTTAGGCAATAGAATTGTTTTATAAACCTGCATCTATTTCAGCTCTATAAGTGCTATATAGGTATCTAGAGAACGTTTTTAAAGTAAATTTCTGCAGCTAAGGCTTTTGTAAAAATATTTTATAAAACTATCTTGGGCTTCTTGAGTAGGCAGGTTAGTGATAGGAAATAATACTTCGTGTAGGCAGTAGGTACAAACTTGATAATTAGTAACACGTATTGGAACAACTGGATTTAAAAGGGGAATTGTAGAGATCAGTAAATAAAGTTTAGGGTACAAGGAATTTAAATTCGCATGCAAGCGTATGATACAATGATGGCTGTTATGTCGGCAGGATATCAAGAACCCATCGAGGTAAGTTAAGATCTTAGGCCTCTTCTACAGATTGCACCTGTGCCTGAAGACAGTTGTCAAAGTAAAATATAGTATTTTGCGCTAAAACTAATAGACTTCTTCCTGGTTTTTCGTTTCTGCCTTCTCATTAATATGCATTGGGCTGGGCCAGTGCTAGCCTTTTTTATTTATCTAATTTTATAGCTAACATGGACAGTCGTTTAAGAGACACATAATTACGCTAGCAGTTACTCTTTCAACACAAAAAAAATTTAAATTCTTCAGATACGTCCATAACAACGTCAAAGATTCATACCATTCCATACCTGTTTTACACAAACAGATATAACTAAGGTTATTGACTTTTAAGTCTGTACCAGTACACATTTAACACTTTGTAATAACTTTGCAAAATGAATAAATTATGAATTGCATGAACAGGAATAACAAAAAGCTCACAGGAACGTTTCTAATTAATTCCCTTTAATTAGTTATAGGAGATTTATCGCAAGTGAGGGCTAATTTCAATGCCGGATTTTTAAAAACTGTAATAGAGTGCCAACCTACAGCACTTTATAAGGAAATTTATTCCTTGAAACTTGTGAGCATACAGTGGAACGGAATAATTGGATTCAAGAGACGCTCGCCGGTTCACCTATGTATGTTGGAGTATTACGTGCACCTGTTTTACAATATTCAACAACAAATTTAAACAATTTACGAATAGGTACTCACAGAACAAATACAGTCTAAATTTGTACTTCCTCATGCACAGGTACACGTAACAAAACACCTAAAGGGTCTCAAAAGCACAAGAAAAAACACGATTTTATTGTTCCGCCAATAACATAGGTAGCTGACGCCGGTACCGCGAACTAACAACAAGAACAACTGTACGGCATGTGGCATGTTTTCCGATTTCTGTATCACCTGCTGGAAGAGATCGCAGGCGGTCTACCGGTTCTTGTTTTGTTCGCAATATTCTAGGCCGCTTCTGGTTCGACCTTCAGGTGTAAAAAGTAAGCTGCAAAATTGTATTTCAACCGCAAATTGCAATGAAATGATTGGGAATTGGAGCGATCTGGGTCTTCGGATGCATCTTTGTTAGGTACAAAAGTGGCACCTATAGTTTTTTAACAGTTACTTATAGAGCAAGTACCCACATCACCTAGACCACTGTATAGTAGCAATATCTCGGGAATGGTGCAACTTGCAACATAAAAAATGTGCTAGTTTAAAAAACACAATTTGTTGTCGAATATACAGATTGTCTCAAAGAAGCGTAGAGCTATATGAGTTTGTCTTTTTAAATGACAATGTTGTATATATTTTTCTATATTTAAATTTTCTAGCAATCCTACATCAGTTACCTATTCTTTGATGTAAAAAGAGCATGTGTTACCCATTGGAATTCGAGGGACACTATACAGTGCTCTCGCTTGTGTGCTGTTAGACTGCAGCAAAGTCGTCTAATTAGGTGCCCAACGATATCCTGAAAATAGATCTAAATAGTTCCTAAAATATCTGTAAATAAATGAATTTCAAGATTTCTTTGTTCTTGTTTTGTAAGTTTATTGGGAGAGCTATCAAAAAACTAAAAAGGCATGAGTCATGAATGGTACTAGACCGTTCGAACAACTACTCCTCAGACAACTACCAATAGGCAGGTTCGGTGATTTTCAAATTTCGTTAAAATTGATAGAGTTTGTTATGTTGTTAATTTTTGTTAAAAAAATCCTTCGCGTGTGAGGCCGTTGCAAAGTTTTCCTTCGGTGCGAGGCTAGAAATCGTACCTTGCAGCGAGATTGGGCCGCGTGACGTCGGTGGTTAGTACGAGTCCCAGCTTCAGCGCGCAGAGTCCCATATTATGCGTGTGATGTTAAATATTTTTAACTGCGTATAAAAATGTCTGGTTTTAACTGGTGTTGTCTGTTTTGTACCCAGATGTACTAGTGCCTCACTTTAAAAATTCACGCTGGAAATAGTCCCAATAAGTATGTTATGAGGAGCGCCATACGAAGCTCTGACGTCAAACCAATCACAAAGCGAACTAGCATGTGGGCGTGATAAGTTAATTTCTTTCGCTTATTATGTTGCAAAAAAATTTTTTGGAAGAAAATTTCGCCGTAAATCAATTACAATAACAATTTTCTGTCATTTTCATACCAAAAATATATCTTATTTTTCTCCGAACCTTCCTATTATAGAACTATACCCAGATTTGCGAGAATTTCCGAGATGTCACTAGAGGCAAATACTTGCATCTTTTGCACTCTATCGTATTAAACGTCTTACGTTAAACAGAGATAAAGCTATTGGAACCTGGAAGTGTTTATTTAAAAAAACGTAAGCACATTCAAATTTTCGCTGCCAAATTGTATCATCTAAAATGCGACCTACGATGGCAAGTATGCCAGTGTATTTATTAGAATAAGAATAATGACGTAAATCCAATATTTATACCAAAGGTTTGAATGATTTACGACTTTACACCAATAAAATTCTAATAGTATTTCATCTGGGACTATCTCTATCTAAAATTAAGAGTTTTTGGAGCATTTAGTTTTATTTTATTCTCGATTTTGTACGCCCCTGTTATAATGTCCATCACTGACTTTCGTAATTTATTCTTAATTATATTGCCAATTTCTTTTGTCTGACCACTGCACAAACCAGTGTTTATGCACCTATTTATAAATACTAAAAGGTAGATACCTATGTGGGTGTTCCGTTTTTAACGGTACCTACGTAATAATAATTCAATTTGGGATTCATAAATTATATTCCACAATGAATAAAAATGTTGGACTTAGTTTGTAAATTACTGAAAAGTTCTTATACTCAGAGATGTACTGAGGCCGACCCTGGCGCTTGCTGTTTGAGTTGCCAGGCACAAATATATCCAGATAAAATAGCTGCAGCTAGGAAATATGAATTTTGAACGTATGCGCCATCTAGGAAATATGTCACTTGCTATGAAGTAAGAACCGCGCCTGCGTTTATAAAGTTATTTAGGTTTCCTTTGAAAATTATACTACTTTGCTACATTTTCCGAATCCTGGTAGTGCGCGTCGAATTCCAGCTACTTGTAGATCATACATATATGATTCCTTGAGAGTAAAATACCTACGGATGATACACCCATCAAAAAAGTGGGTACGCGTAATACCATCGCAGTAGGTAAGAAAAAGAAATGAGAGAAAGTGAAATCTAACCAACATACACAAATAAACAAGAGTGGTCCAAACAACTTACAAATATTCCTCTTCTAAAGACATCAGATGCAATGAACTTCCTTCTATAGCCCAACCCAACTCTTGGTTTAGGCCGAACTTCAAGAATCCTTTGATGTCCACCAATACAAGGATAGTCTTCGTATCTTCCTTGCTTCTCTTTATCCAATCTCAGTGCAGCGAATATATGTTTTGGCTTGAACAAAGTCATCCCCGAATCATCGGCCAAGTAATAAGCAACTCTTCCAGCCAAGACATCTCTCCTAGCTTCTACTGGAATAACTGATTTTATTCCTAGACCGCAAATGAGAAGAGGAAGTTTCTCCGCTGGGGCTTCTTCTTCTGGTACAGGCTCGGGCTCTGGCGGCGCCTCTGGTTGAGGTGGCGGGGGTTGTTCCGGAGTTTTCTCTTTAGGGGGGTTACCCATGGGTATAGGTGCTTCCTGCATCTTCTTACTTCGTTTTAGATAGACAGGTTTAAAGAGCATCACAACGCGAAAGACGAATGAAAGTTAAGTACGACTGAAAATAACAAAAAACTACCATTACATTTCGTTTGATCAGAGGAATTCGATTTAAGACATTGTCGTATGTCAGTTGTTAGCGAACTTCTGATCAACGATATAGAATAATTTTAAAATTACTTTTTCATTTCGGTTAGCTGATTGTTATTCTACTTCGTTTTTTTCTGGCTACAAAATTTTTGTTTGCTGAAAGACATTTGCGTTAAAATAGATTAATATAAATTCCGAGAGCTACTCAATTATGCTGTTCACGAAAGTCTTTTCGTCACTTCATTTGCAGCAAATGCGTTTTGAAGAGAGAGATGCTGAAAGTGTCTACGTCAAATCCGAATTTACCGTCGAGGCCAATAGGAAGGCTGAAAAATTTGTTCGACTCTAATTTGTGAAGCAGTAAACAAATATTTGGCCACATATAGAGACAAACGGAGCCGTATTTCCAGCCATTATAAATAACTTATGCAGATACAGCCAAGATGATGTAGACTTTTTTATATGTCCTTGTCATTCAAGCATTTTCGAGCCTTTATTATTGGCATTTTAGTATCCACTTGACTTGTAAGTTGAAGAAGTTGTTGGTTTTGGTCGCTAGAGGTCATTGTACTGTTTTATTTTTGACGTTTCTCGCGGCTCAACTCCGATAATTACACCGGCTAATTGATGAATTTCGTAATTAATGATTGAGTAATAATCTTTTGTGACGGGTTTATTTCTTCTGACACTCAAAGGGCAATAACCCAATATAGCACATTCAGGTCAAACGTTTTTCGAAAGTTTCTGTTTGTAAATATAGCTTAGGATATTTGACATTTGGCTGGCAATATAAAGTTTATGTTGGACCCAGAAATGAAAGTGTGAAGATTAAAAGTATATTTTAAAGCATAACAGTAACAGAAAATAACTTCCTACTACAATGTTTTAAAATAAATAATATTTCCCATTCAAATCTTTATTCTAGTTATGACTATTTCTGATACAATAGTGGGCATACAAGTGAGTTATAATAATTAAGAAGTAATGCCAACTTTACGGATTTATTTATTATAACAAGTTTCCGGGGGAAATTTTTCTTCCCACTTTCAATAGGGCTTTTCCGTTGATTGAATCAACGGCTTTTCATTATAAAAAATGCTGAGGCGCATGCGCGATCGCGCCATGACATTTTCGGACAGATGTCAAAGCTTTGTATTGTTTGAAAGTGTTTATTTTAAATTCTTTGGTCTATACAGTAAAATTTTATTGCAAACGTGCAAAATTAATAAGGAGCATCCAAACTTTGTGCTTTTGGCGACTGCAGAGTGGGTAGGCCAAGCTATCGCTTGGGATTACGATTTTATCCATTTCCCAAACCCTGCCTGACACTGGGGTAAATCGAAGTTAATAACTGAGTCTGTGACCAAGTGAGGACTTGTTCCACCTATGTAAATTGTGTTGCGTGAATGAAAATGTGTAAAGAGGCAAGATTCGAAATGGAAAAGTGTGTCGGATGTTTCCAGGTTTTACGTCATTATTTGTTCGGGATTCGGCCTTTCAAACACCCTCCTTATTTGGTACTCTACTATTTACTTGCGAATATCCTACACGAATTTCAAAAACTGACAGTGACATTCGTCCGAAAAACTAAGAACAGCTGATTGTCAATGTACTTCTGCCCATGCGCACTAACGAAATCAAACGAAATGAGAAGGTCTATTGTGTCACAGTCTGAGCTTGTTTGTAGAATGAAGCAAACAAAGTTGTCGCTTTTTATTAGTTTGTTGGAGACAAACAATAACAATAATTTCTACAACGTAAGCAGTGCTCTAAAAGCTTGTTTACAGAAAACGCAGTTTGCGAACTGTCAAATTCCATTTAGACAAACAACGCCCAAAACGTCAACGTGCGATTGACATATTTTATTGATAATTTAAGTCGATAACTTGATTTGTAAGACATTTGTAAGACAGAAACAGATCACGTCACACATGTGGTTATAATGCATGAATAACAAAAATATAATTTTGACTGGTTCCCGAAAAACTTTTGTCCACGACTATCTTACAACATACTCTTTATACTTGTGTTTCTTCAATCATAATTAGATACATTAATCACTGCAGTGATTAATGACTATTATTCACTACGCCAATAGGAACATCGCTTTGACCCTCTTTTACATTTATTTAGTAGGCCGCGATCGCGATGTGTCAGTTCAAATTGAAACGTCAAATCAGCATGGTTTGCTTTTAATTTGAAATGCATATTCTAAAAAAGAAGATATAATGAGTAGTGAGAGTGAAAACGAGATTTCTTTAACAGCACCAGCAATAAAAGAAGCTGCAGAACTTGCCTCATTAGATTCATTGCCCAAAAAACCAAGAAAATTATACCTGAGAGCGTATTATGTATGAATCTTTCTTACACTAGAGAAGGGAAATGAAGGTAAATTCTTTCTGGGAATCTGTTTTGATAGTCGTAGACAAAGTATAGTATACAACTCGTTATAATGATGCTATTATTACCTCGGATGATTACAAAACTCGCTCGCTTCACTCGCTCGGTAATAATAGCATTGATTATAAACTCGTGTATAATATACTATTATAGGTACCTAGAAAAGACACATTCTTACTTTTACGCAACCAATAGTTTTTAAAGAAAATAATGGGATTAACACATACTTACCATGTTTTATGAGGAGTAATATAAACCGCATAAAACAAGACAACTACTGTTTTCATCAAAGCACATTTGAATTACAACTGTCCCACGGATTATTTCGCAAACTTATTACAGTTTTAATCAGTTTGTGACTTGTCCAAAAGTATACCTAGCTACAGGTGCTAGTGCCAAGAACCTAATAATATCATCAAACTAATTAACTTACTGCGTTCCATTGTATAATTTATTATATAAGAAAAGCAAAAAATGTGTCCGCATTTTAAGTAGTCTGTCGATGCCATCGAAATTCCAAGAAGTGCCAGTTATTCGGGAATCAAATAAATCATTTTTTAAATGCCAACCTGTAAATCTCAACTGAACCCTTACCCAACAAACTTCATATAATATCTTCAATATTTACTTAAAATTATGAAAAAATAATTTTATCGAGAATTTTATTAACTATTATTAACTATTTTTTTAACTACTTATTGTTATAGTATTTTTTTAATTTGATTGTCAGGACGGTAGAAATGTGGTGCTATAGACGTATGATGAAGATATCGTGGATAGATAAGGTTAGCAACAGAGAGGTATTAGAAAGAGCTGGAGAAAAGCGAAATTTATGGAAGACAGTAAAGAAAAGGAGAGATAGGATGGTAGGACACCTTCTGAGGCACGAAGGCTTAGTTCGCGACATACTAGTCAGAGATAGGAATAAAAAGAGATACGGGTAGGCCCAGATTAGACTACTGCTCTCAAATAGTTAGGGATGTAGGATGTTCAACTTTTGGGGAAATGCGTGGGTTAGCTCAAGATAGGAAAGGATGGAAGTACGCGTCCAACCAGTCTTATTCGGACTTTATAATGATGACTGATAAAAATAATGATCTGAATTTGATTTTGAGTTGAATTGAATTATTATTATATATTACATTATTTATTTAAATATTTCAACATTATGAACGAAGAAATATGTCATATTTGGCTAACTAACTCGAAAAAAGGTCAGTAGATTCCAAAAGAGTGACGTTCAGGTTGTCAAGAGCACGTGGTACGCTTAATGGTATGAAAACTGACTTACATTCGAATTTAACGTCAAACTTTTGGAATCCGCTGACGACACTGCTCAAATGAGAAAGAGTTTTTAAGGTCGTCAATTTTTTCTAACGAAAAAGTAACCGAGCTGTGGAGAGGTAGTTTGCATAGCATGTTGCGTATAAAACTAAACCAAAGACTCCTAAGTAATGAAAAATATAACAAAAAATTATGTCGGCTCGAAGGACCAAATAATAGATTTGTAATTCGAACCTATGTCCAATATAAAAATGCAGGCTTTTCAAAAACATCCTTTTGTGAATATACGGTGAGCCTAGAATATTATCAGTTCATGGTTCGTCATGACCAGTTTATATTTCTGTCCTTGTATTCGCCTGAAATTGGTTTATAAGACAAAGTACTTTTTTCTGTAACAGACCAAAAGTATTATCAATAGTTGTGCGTCCTATTAGATCTGAAATGACAAGTGGGATCCATTAAATTATGTGCCGGACATGAACCAATTGTTTGATCCAAGCAAGAGCGTATCATTTCCTCGAACATTTAATTCCCAGTACAATAAGATTAAAACAACTATACAAATGCCTACTTTTAGATCAGGGGGCATGAACCTAAAAACGCCTTTATATTTAGTCCCGTAAATATTTTAACTTTTAACTCATGTTTCGAATTAAATTGAGTAATATGTCGGGGGGAAATGTCTGGAAAAACATAATATGTTCATGCCAGCAGTGTAGACATTTTTTACAACCGCAATCCACAAATGCTTCTCGCTTTTATTATATTTTCGTAGCCTTAAGTTCAGTGACTGCATTTTATTTTCAGGAAGTACATAAAATTTGCAACATTATGTGTAACGATCGCTTTGAAAATTTAAAATAAATTGTTTGGCGATAGCAAAATAGATCAGCTTTGTTACGAGGGTTTTATTTTAAAAGACTATTTTAAAGCAGTTTGATAGGAAATTTAGCAAATAGCAAAAAAAACAGGTGAAGAAAGAATAAAGTTTAGGGTACAAGGATAAATGAAATTTCATTTTTTTTTAATAAATTACCTCTAGCCCAAAAAGTGAAAGATACAACTAAGATCAGTGCTGGTGGACGTTTTGATGACAGCACACCAAGAACCCATCTTATTGTGCACAGACATAAATCACCCGGTTATAGTGTCATCCCATTCCAAATAATGTGGTGCTACCGTACTACATACGCAATGCGAAGATACCGATAGAGAGAAGCAATGGAAAACTATAATGGATAGGAAGTAATAGTAGGAAGCTTTCTGAGGCAGGATGGATTAATTTGCTACATATACTACTACAGGCGAAGGTAAGTATAAAAATGAGTAGAGATAGACTACTGTTTGCAAACTGGTCGAGATGTAGGGTTTTCTACTTTCGGGGTATAGATATAGGTATAGTCTAATGAATCAGATAAAACTTGGAACTCTTGACACGGAGTAATTACAATAATGTAAAGTTGCGCAACGTATGAAGTTTACCGATCTATAAACAAACTCTCCGAATTCCGCGCCCGTTGGAAAAAGTGTTATTTTTCTCTAGTGACTCGTTGAAATACTTGTCAAAATGAAAATAACTCCACGTGTTACATATTCTAATTACAGTAGGTAGGTACTAGGTACCCTACAGTTTGTTTATAAATAAATTATCTCATCGGTCCGGACTGTTCCAAATGAACAAAAAAGTGCCAATTTCAAAGAGGAAAATAATGCTTTTCGGTTTAAGTAGATAAATCACTTGTCTACATTTATATTTATCATATCTCTTAAAATAGCTGGCATGTTGAATATTTCTAAAAATAAGCTTAATATTTTTTTTAAATGTAGCATGAGTCAAGTTCTTTTTTCCGGTCTATTTTCGGATTGTTCGATTTTCGTGGGCGTCAGGGACTTTGTTTTATATTATTATAATATCCTTAAATACCGGGTTCCTCATGAATTTCTTTCCGAAGTTGAAAAAACTACGTGAAACTACGTGAAGAATGTTATTGAAATCTTTTTTCACGCAAGAAAAACCATGGGATTGCAAATTTTCAAGTCGACAACCTAAGAAATTTCATAGTTATGGCAAAAAATGGAAATAGAATTGTAAGTTTCAACACCCTGTATTTCCTAAACCATCAACACTCGGATAATGCATGTTGGGGTCAATGGTCATTATTTGACGTGTAGAATCTCCAGTTAACGGATTTCCGATTGATAATAATTATTGGCAATGCGCATATTACACTGTCGCATTTTCTCGACAATAAAATGGATGAAAAATACTTACGAAGAACTGAAGCCTGTTACGACATCTACTTGTATAATGGGGATGAACACATGAACGCATTAAAAAAGTTGTCTAAAGACTACATTATACACTAACACACTGTATACAGTTTTTAGTTCCTCATGCAAGTCTTCTACGGTTATTTAACGTTTTGCACAACTTTCTTACTTGTCCTGGCGACTTTTTCGCATCAAGTTCGTTTTCCACGGACCGTTCCCGGGGAGAAAAATCTCCCAGCCGCTTTTCCCCACGTCTGTTACCGTTCGATAGTTTAAAAACACTATTTAATTCATTTACTGGTTTAAAATTCGTTAGGCCACTTTCGTCTAGCAACAAATAGGGTACTCTACCAGCTAAAACACCCCTGGCAGCATCTCCGGGTACAACAGCTTGTAAACCTTGTCGGGAAATTAAAATAGGGTAGGGGATTCGGGTATTTTGGGTTAAAAAGTCTTCTATGGCGAGCAGATTTTCAGATTTCATCAGTCTTATGGGAATATCGCGGGAATTTTTAATTGAAGATGGTATAGAAATTAAAACTGCACTTTCTCGGATTAATAGTCTTATTCTAGGGTCTGTTTTTCCACACTCATGGTTTTTGCGTACTCTTTCCAAGGCTGCTCTTAAGTATGAGTCCTTCTCTGTTAATTGTCTAATTACGAGTAAACGCCTGAAGAATTCTTCTAGTGTTGACTCGTTCAAATTTCTATTGGAATCCAAGGCATCTATTACTTTTTGTAGACTTAATACGTGAGCAAAAGCGGAAGCGTCTGCTAAGAAATCGTTTTTCTCTTCTTCCGTGCCGTTCTCTGACAAAACTTTTAATTTTTCGCTAGCAAATTCTTTAATAGCACCTACGATGGAATTTCTTAGAACAAACAAAGCTGATTTCTCCGTTGCTACATCGTCTATTTGAATACTAACATTACGTATAATTTCGTTCGATAAATCTCGATTATTCTTCGCTATTTTGCCATAGGCGCTCGCTAAAGTGTCACAGTCTTCTTGTAGAACACATAAAATAGCCTCCACGACATTCTCTTCGCTCCTTATGGCGGACTTGAGTACATTTACTTTATTTTCGGCCACACACTGCGTGAGCTGTTTGAAAATAGAGGTGCATATCTCGTTCCTTTCGAGACAAGTATTCATCAGTTGGCACAGTTCCGTAATTAACTCTTGATTTCCGCCTAGGGTGTCTGACATAGTTTCGCCGATCGCATGTAGCGCTAAGATTTGATCCTTGGGCCTAGTTTTGAACACGTCGTTGGCCGCGACAACAGCTGCTCTAAGTGTTATTTTCAGTTTATCGCTGCAAGACTCAAATTTTTCATCCGCATCGGTCACGAAGCCTCGACAAATCATATTCGAGTTATTTATATTTTGCGGGTTTATGCTATTTTTATCTCTAAACGTTGCAACTCTTCGTGTTAACGTCAAGAGAGCCTCGGCTATTCTGTCCGCGTTATCTTCTTTTTCTGTTAGGGTTTCTGCAATTTCTAAAGCGTCCTTCATGTTCACGTAATTTACAGAATCGTCACCTAATTTCAATTGCATTTTCCTCATCTCTTCCAGTTTTTGTTTTAAATTCATTTTCTTTCTTTCTAAACTGTTTATAATGTCGTCCATACCATCATCTAGCAACATTTGCCTTAATCGTTCCAATTCCAACCTCCTTTGTTCTTCTAAATCAACCTCGTTCGGATTCCTAATGTTCTCCACTTCTTCTGTAGATTTCTCTTCTAATTTTACCTCAACTATCGGTTCTTCTTCAGCTATCTCCTTTTTCTTAACAACCTTCTTCTTCCTCTTCTTTACTTTTGGTTTCTCTACAACTTTATCTTCCTCTACAACATCTTCATCTAATTTAGCGAACGAGTTTTCGAATTTCCATTTCTCTCTCTTAACAGGCGGCGGTTTTGGTCTCTCTTCAACTTCTGCAGAGAAAGTTAGTTGTCCAGTCGATGTAATAGAAGCATCTGTCGGTAAAAACATGGGTTCCCGTTCGTCTTCTGCCATAATCAATCCTGAAATTAGGGTGGGTTTATTGTCCATGATAACAGTGATTCCAGGAACATACTCGTTGCCAAATTCATTCTGGACTGTTTGACCTGGGACGAAAATTTCACCATCTTCAGTATGGACCATTTGGCCGGTGATGAAACATTCTTTTCCCGAAGATAAAGTAACTTTGACGCCAGAAACTCGCCTCTTGGTTTTCGACGTAGCTTCTTCTCCATTTCTACAAACTTCTGCTTCTATCTTATGCGGAGTAGCTTTGGACATATTTTTGATTACATCAGTTATTTCTTTCATTGTTGGTAGTTGATCTAAACCACTAACCATCAAAGTTTCGTTGGCGTGTTTGGTTAAATCGAAATCTTCCACTTCCATTTCGAAATGTCTTTCGGATATAGGATCTGCTACCTGTTCTATCACTTTCTTGGCTTCTTTTTCGAATTTTTTCCAGTCCAATTTGTTAACGTTTTCTCTTACCATTTCGTCGTACTCTATGCAATTTTCGTAAGCTTGTTTCTTACGTTTTTGTATGATTCTCTGGAGCTCATGTTCCCATTCTTCCGATAAACGTTCCTTCTCTTCGAAAACTTTGGCAATACTCATTGTAAAGCGACCATGGTGGTGGTTTTTCTCTTCTTCTTCTGTTGTAGCACCTTCACCTTTGTATAACTTATCTTTACCTGTGTAATTACTAATTTCCGTAGGTAATATCACAAGAGAGTGAGAATTACTTGAAAATAATTCGACAGATTTTCGAAAACTTGTCGCCAGGCGATAGACACGAGAGCCCGTAGGGCTCGAGTGGCTATTGCCGAATGGCGACAAGTTTGAGTAAAATGTGGAGAATTATTTTCCAAGTTATTCTTACTGTCGTGTGGTATTCGAAAGGTTATTTTTTGACGTTCAAATATGAAACAACTGTCAATATTATTCTTTCAATGTCACAATTTGCGATTAAAACATATAAGACAATATGTCAAAACCAGAAAACAAGTCGTTTTATCAACAAAAACAAAATACTAAAAAAAATTCCCGCTGGGATAAGTTAGGTAAAAAATTCTCACTATAATAATGATTTAATTGGTCAGAATTAAACGCGTGATCAAAAATACTGTTCATTTATTGGAAAATAGAAACGGCAAAAAATAACCGTATGTAATATCACAAGAGAGTGAGAATTACTTGAAAATAATTCGACAGATTTTCGAAAACTTGTCGCCAGGCAATAGACACGAGAGCCCGTAGGGCTCGAGTGGCTATTGCCGAATGGCGACAAGTTTGAGTAAAATGTGGAGAATTATTTTCCAAGTTATTCTTACTGTCGTGTGGTATTCGAAAGGTTATTTTTTGACGTTCAAATATGAAACAACTGTCAATATTATTCTTTCAATGTCACAATTTGCGATTAAAACATATAAGACAATATGTCAAAACCAGAAAACAAGTCGTTTTATCAACAAAAACAAAATACTAAAAAAAATTCCCGCTGGGATAAGTTAGGTAAAAAATTCTCACTATAATAATGATTTAATTGGTCAGAATTAAACGCGTGATCAAAAATACTGTTCATTTATTGGAAAATAGAAACGGCAAAAAATAACCATAGGTATTTTTTTGGAATCGTTTAATTTAATGATTATTTTGTCGTTTCGTTGGGAAATTAATATATCTATAACTTCACCATTCCTAATTGCTAATTCTAAAGGTTCAGCTATTACCAGATTATATTTTTTGTCTTCTATCGTATACACGAACATACCTTCTCCATTTTTTGTGTGCATCATCTTAGCCAGAAATTTGTAGTGTTCGTTTTCGGGATCCAGCATGGGAATCATACATTTGAAATCGTTCGGGCTTTCGTGATTTACTTTACCATAATTTTTTAATTTTGGCGAACGTTTTTGGGAGTGATTCAGCAAGACTGGTATGTAATGTTGAATTTTTGCACCCAGTATCCATTTTCCTGTTATTCTGAAAGTTCTCACGGCATCTTTAGGAGTCACTGGTTTTAGTAGGGGCAAATAGAAACTTCTAGTGAATATTTTACTAGCTGCTGTTATTTTACAAAAGGACAACACGTAGTTAACAACCATGTTTGCACAGAGTTCAAGAAAACACTTTTATTAACAAAATTTTATTGAAGGGCTCTATTTATTGTAGTTTAATACATTAATTATACAATTTTAGGTACATGTTATTAGCAAAGAACATTTTAGTGATTTAACAATGGCATGTATCTTTGGAAAAATAGATATTTTAATTTCGATTTCGATCGTAACGCGTGGGTAAGCAAAAATAGCGCTCGTACCGCCGCGGCGTCGTTTTTCAACTGGCGCGACGTCGATTACCCGACGCCTTTTACTCAGAAAGTGTGGTTACTTCGGCCAAAACCGAATCTGCTCGAACTGAAGTCATCAAACTTGCTAAATGCGGACATATTCTTGTATTTCAAAGACCTAGTAGAATTCCGGACGTTTTCCATTATTTGCTTCGTGCGTTCGTCCTCGAAAAACGTACCTTTGATAATACTTTGTTCCAGTTCTTCCAATTTCTCGCTCTTCTTCACTGGTTCCAACGGTTTATAAGGAGCTGGGGTTTCGAAAACCATTTCTTTAATTTTCTTCTTAACATCCATTCGCAATTTATCCACTTTGTACACTTCTTTTAATTGCTTCTCCTCCATTCGTTCCTTCTGACGCTTTTTTTCCTCTTCTTCGCGTTTCAGTCTTGCCTGTTCCAAAAGCAACAGAGGATCTTCCATGGGTTGTCTTTGAGGTCTGAACACTTCCCTCGGTGGGGTTTTCTCTTTCTCGGGGAGCACAGGAGGTCGCTTTTTTACCTTTTCTTTCCTGGGAGCTTCTTCCGGTTCATCAAATACTCTTCGTTTGATAACTATTGGTTCTTCGACTCTTGGTGCCCTTGGCTTGGGCGGAGGTGGTGGAGAAGGTGATAAAGAAATTCTTCTGCGACGAGCTGGAGGTAAATCTTCTTCTGTAACTTCGAATTTAAGTTGTCCTTCTTCTGTGATTGTAGATTCTCCCGGTAAGAACATAGGAGTTGTTTCCTCTTCACCCATTACCAGTCCAGGAATTAAAGTAGGCTCGTTATCCATGTAAATAGTGATACCTGGGGTGTATTCGGAATCCCCAGACTCCTTTTCAACCGTTTGGCCAGGGACGAAAACTTCATTATCATCGGATTTAACCATCTGTCCAGTGACAAAACATTCCTTACCATCAGACATCGTTACCCTTATCCCTGATACATTTTGTAATTCAGCCATCTCTCCAGTTTCTAAGATCTTAATTACTTCAGGAATATCCTTCATCAAGGGTAATTGAGCAAGAACTTCTTCGCCCCCTTCTTTTAATTTTTCATTGACATGCCTGGTTTTTTCCATGTCATCAACGGCCATGGGAATATTTTCTTCTTCGACAAATTCTTCAGATTCAGCTATGATTTGTTTGGTATCTTCTTCGAATTTATCCCAATCCATATTGTCTAGGCAACCAGCCATCATTGCTTTCCAATCTGTGTTGTCTTCTCCTTTTACCCTCTTCTTCCTTTTATTGGCCATTCTCATCATCTCCAATTCCCATTCCTCTACTCCGGATTCTTTTGCTTCGAATATCTTGGCGATTGAGAAAGTTTCCTTCCCATGATGGTGCTCTTCTTCTATGTGTTCTTTGGTCCAGCCGCTGCCTCTGTACAGAGGATAGCCACCTTCATAACGTGCAAGAGGTAATGTAACTTTCACGCCGTTGTTTAACTTGAAAACGACTTTCTCGCTTCTTTGGGCGATGACCAAATCAATGATTTCTTTGTCCTTGATGGCTTTCTCTAATTGAGCACTAATCACGACATTGCAATTCCTGTCTGGCACTTCATAAAGATAGCGCTGCCCTTTCCCCTTGCCCTTCTTGTTGAGTATGCTTTGAAGCATCAAATGATTCTCCATGTTATCATCGAAAAATGGTTCCACATATTTCTCGTCGTCACGCATACGTATGCGTTTCTTAATAACTGGTTGACCTTTCGGTCTATATTTCCTGGAAGCGGATTTTTCATCGTGACTCGTTAAAACGGGGATGTAATGTTCTATTCGACTTCCAAGCACATTTTGGCCCGTTATAATTTTCCGTCGGAGCGCATCTTTCGGAGACAGGGGTTTTAAAAGGGGGAGGTAGTAGTTTCTTTGAAAGAGTTTACTTGCCGCGGTGATCTTGCACAGCGATATCTTCACGTTGATAACCATAATTAAATAAGCGAGTTACTGTCTTGATTGAGAGTTGAAGTTTCTTGGCTGCCAAGTTAAATCTAGGTTTTTATAAACGGATATTGACTATGGAGTCTACTAAACGCGAAACTAAACGACCATAGCGACGACGGATGATAATGAACTAAATTAATGAGCGGCACTCGTGGTATCGATTGGCAATTGACACAATTCCGGCACTTAAATGAGCCGCCGACGCACTGGTCTAATTGTTCGGTTTTTAATTATAGACGGGCTTCCAGATTCGGTGACGAATGATCCCCACCGAGTCGAAGGTATATCTGTACTCGTAAGCCTCCTTCCAATTGAACCACTGGCCCCGTTCTTTGCTCAA
This sequence comes from Xestobium rufovillosum, assembly GCA_963966045.1. Classification (NCBI taxonomy): domain Eukaryota; kingdom Metazoa; phylum Arthropoda; class Insecta; order Coleoptera; family Ptinidae; genus Xestobium; species Xestobium rufovillosum. The sequence goes on along the minus strand of OZ014495.1, from coordinate 6,655,368 downwards.
GAACTTTTTGTAGTCGACGTCGAAAAAGTTGCCCTTTCGTATGCTTTTTTCGAATTCCCTCAACTTCTCACTTTTCTCCACCGGATCTAAGGGGTGGTACTTCGGCTTGGGCGGCAAATTCTTGACCAATTCTATCGATTTCAGTTTAATGGCGCGCTTTTTCTTGTCTATGGAGACCTCTTCTTGCGCTTTCTTCTCGGTGAAAACTTCAACGCGCTCCTTTTCTTGTTGTATCAGGTCTTTCTCGAAAGTGGGCAGTGTTAAATCGAAAAGAATTTGTTCAATCGCATTAATGTTAATTACAGGTTCGCTTTCTGGGTTCGGTTGACTTACAGTTATTTGAGGCTTTTTCGACGGTCGCTCTCGCCGCTTGACGCCCATGTTTGGATCTGGCGCGATCCTCTTGGGTCTCTCGTAAATATATTCTGTTTTCTTACGTGGCGGCGGCGGCGGCGGGGGTCGTTGCTCCTCTTCTTCCTCCTCACTGTTTTGTTCGTCTTCGAGTTCAACTTCTTCTACTTCTGGCTCGACAGGTGGAGGCGTAGAGGCCCTCTTAATGTCGTCTTCGGTTTCAGTGAACTGCAGCTCTCCCGTATCTGTTATCGTTGATTCGCCTGGCAGGAACATCGGCTTATTTGGATCATCGCCCATTACCAGTCCCGGTAATAGGGTGGGCTCGTTGTCCATAAATACAGTAAAGCCAGGAGTGTACTCAGACACGCCTTCATTTTCAACTGTTTGACCCGGCACGAATAACTCTCCGTCTTCTGATTTTACCATTTGACCTGTAACGAAGCGCTCAATGCCGCTCGATGGCAGGGTCAAGGTCACGCCCGACACATTCGCCATTTCCGTCAATTCGCCGTCCGTGGTCAATACTTTTATTAATTCCGGGATTTCCGTCATCACTGGCAATTTCTGCAAGACACTCTCTCCCCCTTCTAACAACTTTTCGTTAACATGTCGAGTTTTTTCCATATCATCTACTGCCATCGATATGGGATCGTCCTCTACGGGCTCATTAACTTCCTCAACAATCTGTCTCGTTTCTTCTTCGAATTTATCCCAATCCATATTCTCCGCCACACTAGCCATCATTGCTTTCCAATCAGCTGTTCCTTCACCTTTCTGCTTCTTCTTCCTCTTGTTTGCTAAACGCATCATCTCCAGTTCCCATTCCTCTACACCAGATTCTTTAGCCTCGAAAATTTTCGCCAAATACATGGTTTCTCTACCATGGTGGTGGTATTCTTCTATTTCTTGTCTAGTCCAACCTTCGCCGCGATAAAAAGGAGCACGACCATCGTAAGTTAGAAGGGGTAAAACCACCTTAGTACCGTCAGCTAGTTTAACTACGATTTTTTCACTTCTTTGAGCTATAATAACATCCAAAATGTCATGGTCCCTTATCGCTCTCTCCAGTTGGTGCGAAAAAACCAACGTGCAATCCTTATCTGGGATGTAATAGGTGTAACATTGTCCTCTACCTTTAGATTTTCGAGATAGTAAACTTTGCAACTTGTTGTGGTGCTCCATTTCGTTATCAAAAAGAGGCATTAAATATCTCATGCTGTCCTTTTTTCGCTGCCGCTTTTTTCCTTTTCCCTTCACCATGTACTTTCTTCTTATCAACCTAGTTTGATATTCTTCCAGCACGGGGATGTAATGTTCCGTCTTAGTTCCCAAAACATTCTTTCCAGTGAGTATGTGACGCCTGAGAGCGTCTTTAGGCGACAAAGGTTTGAGAAGAGGCAGGTAAAAATTCCGTTGAAATAATTTACTAGCTCTTGTTATTTTACATAACTGTAACATAACATTAAAAGGCATTTTCGGTATGTGAACTTGAAACAACACTAACGAAATTCGATCGAAATACGCGTCTACTACAGGTCTAACCTACTAAAGATACGGCAAGGTTGTAACTGGAGATACTGACCTTAGAATTTGTTGGATGGGAGCAGATGTGATAAACAAATTATTTATATCGTTCCAACTTATTTTGTAACGCAAAACAAATGAATGAATAAGGCGGTTTTCGGCGCGTGACGAAAACGCCAAGTGAGTACATTCCTCCTTTATCAGATTTGAAAATTTTAATTCACAAACCATGCATTTATTTCAATGATACTTATGCAAACAATTCTTACCAAATATAAGTAATCAAAATGAATTCTATCAAGTAGGTATATGGAACTTCGCACCACGTAACGAATAATTGTGTCAACAGATACTCTACAACAAATAAATTATATATTTAAACATACTAAATCTGGGGTCTTCTCAGTTTACTCTGAGACGAATCGAACTGAAATGTCAATCGTCTATTTTGGTTTATGTAAATGTGACTCTAATGGATGATTAGAACAAGTTGTGCTTCTGCGTTTCGGCTGATCGATTCTTGAAATTGACAGCACTTCAGTCACCGACTAAAATTTATTTAAATTACCTTCTTTGTTTAACAGGTTGAATCGACAATATCTTTTGAGATATTCCTGTCTTCAGCACATTTCGTAAACTGCTACGTAAGTTTTTTGGCAGGTCTCCATACCTGATGGCTTCCTCAAACCCCGTGGTTGTCCTCCAATAAATGTTAAGGGCATCTTTGGGCGTGTAATATCCCGCATAACGAACTAACTATAGATCACTTTAAATACTTAATTTGACTTTAGCTTTGAACTTCACTCCATCAGTTGTAGATATAGATAGATAATGGATTTATTGTTTCCCATTTGGGATTACAATTCAAAATAAGCAAATACACATATAAATAAATGGAACAAACAAAAATAAATAATAAACTCCTCACAATTAATTTCGACCTCTCCTTCCTTCCCTTCTGTATCAATTCCATCCACTTCTCCCCTCTTCCGCTTTCCTCCAGTATCACCTCCACTCTCACCTGTTCCGTGTTCTCCCTCAACCAGCACCTCTCTAACACATGTTCCCATGCCTCCTTCTACGCCCCACATACCCTACACATTCTTCTGTCTTCGCTTTCCCAATACATTCCACCTCTCAGCTCATTTACCAGTCTTAACCTTGCCACCCTTATTATCTTCTCTTCCCTTCCCCCACTTCGTAGATATCTCGGCAGTCCCGCTGCCCTTATTTCTTTATTATTTATATCTTCTCTTCTTTATCCTGCACTTGTATTTGCCTGTCTCTCTCCTCTACCTCTCTCACCGTGTTCCATATCCTGCTGTTCTCAAGTTCTCCCTTTCTTCTGCTGCATAGCCTCGCTCCTGATAAAATTTCTCTAGCCTCTCCTCCCATTTCGATTTTTCTCTTCCTCCTCTTCCCAACACTGCCTGGCTAACTCGTTCCCGCCCCCACCTCTCAACTTTTCCTCATATTTCATGGCTCTCTTTCCTGCCCTGGTTCTTAGTTTTTCTCTGTTTGTTTCGTCTCTTACCATGTACCCTGGCGTTATCCAATCTAAGCCCAGTGTCCATCTTATGTACTTTTCCTGGATTCCCTCTATCTTCTCTCTCTCTTCTCACCCCCAAATTTCTGCTCCATACATGGCTACGCTGCTCACCAATGCGTCAAACCACTTTACTCTTCTTTTCCAGTCGCCCCCAAAATTCCTCTTCCCTATTCCCCATACCTGCTTCATTGCTATTGTAGCCTTTCTTACTACCTCTCTTACATGCTTCTTTTGGTCCCCATTCTTTTGTAAGGTGAATCCTAGATATTTAAACTCCCCCACCTCCTCCAACTCTTCCCCCTTCCTCTCCCACTTCTTGCGACTTCTTGCCCCCTTTCCTGAATCTCATAATTTTAGTTTTCTCCGTGTTCAACATTAGTTCTTTCTTCTCCAAATATCTCTCCATTCTTCTCAGCATCTCCTTTAGTTCTTTCCCTGTCCCTTTCCCATTACCATTTCTAAATCAGACAGGAAGATATTAAACAAGTACGGGCTCAGCGGACACCCCTCTGTCTGACTCCTCTCTCCGTCCAAAATACTTCTCTTAGCCGTCCTCCCACCCTTACCATGTTTCTTGTTCCATTATATATTTTCCGTATTCTTTCTCTCAATTTCTTTCCTATATTCTTTCTTTCCAACATCTCAAATAATTTTTTTCTGTTAATCCTGTCAAATGCTGCCCTTAGATCTACAAAGCACACCATCAGCACTCCATCAGTTGTAGACAGTGGTATATTTTGGATGAAACTAGATAACTAGAAGACCAAAGGTTTTCGCAAAGTTTTAGGTTTAATAATAACCCTCAATCAGTAGCGGCTCGTAACTTTTTCAAGAGGGAGGGCTCTGCCAAGAGAAGAAACCCGAATAACATTTAAGTAAAATTTTAACTCATATATTTTCATATTAGGCGACAATATTAATTTTAGGGTACTTACATTTTAAATGCAGTCCGTCTGTGACGTGCTCCACACCCATTGGTGGAGCAAGATGTGCGCGATGTGGCTATAATTGCTTGATTCACACAGAAATTAGTTCTCAAATTTTTAGGTTATAATTTGGAATTTTCGTGTTTTTGTTTGTTTATTTGGCTGTTAAAAGTACATAGTAAGGTTCCATAAATTATTTTCTGAATATAACCTAGGTATAACACTACCATTCTAGGCTTTAAAACACAAACAACACACAACTAATAAATTAAACGGAACACAGTAAGTTTAAGAGCTGAACACAAGAAAACAACAGTTTAAACCACAATCCAATATTTCGAGAAACAGTTATAACCATTGCTTTAAACCTTTAACCCAAAAACAAGTATAAAAAGTGACAAGCTCAATTTAGTGTGCTATTTTAGTGTGCTATTTTAGTGTGCTATTTTATTCCCTTGTTTTCATTAGTAATCGCGGATTTTCTTTAAACAAATACCTTTCGTGACGGGCCACCAGACACAACACATGGAATGCAAACTTCTGTAAATTACAACAAGCTTTAGAGGAAGAAAGAAATAGGATCCGAAACTCACCGGGATCTATCGCCTCTCTTCGCACCTGAAAACCAAAACTTCAAACTTCAAAAACTGTAGCAGCGGACTCTTGCTTCCCAATAAATACTGTTGATAGAACATTCGGGAATTGGAATATTGTTCCAGAATTCGTATTCGAATCATAAACAGACGACAAGGTCAACGCCATAATAAACAACTGCGGCTTGCTGACAAACAGCGTGACTCATAACCAGGAGCGTCGCTTATTGTGGAGCAAAAATTCTATCAATAATTTTTTTATACGGGATGGATCACCAAAGCGTACCAACATGGAGTATCATTTTTTAATGGACTTTGTAGAGGTTAGTTTTTTCTTACGTTTTTACTTTAACTTTTTTTACAAAAAATGCGTGTCAGGTCTCCGTCAGCAAAGGGTTCTATTTCGTTTAATAAATTGTTTTGTTACACGTTTTAACACAATATTTACGCGCATTAACGTATCCTCGCATTTAATGTTATTTCCCTGTTTAACGTTATTGACTGTAACCAATCTTTTATTATTATTTGGCACCATATTTTAGCGCTCAAATGATGGTGCTCAAGTAAGATTTTTGGTGCCGAAAACAAATATGTATAATTTGGTGCTCAAATTTTGTTAATCGAATAGGTATTACTTTTGTGACAAAAGGCAAGTATTTAGAGATCAAATCAATAATATTTTGGAGTTCGATTAAATACAACCCAATGAAAAGTAACAGCTGTAGAGTTGTGAGGGGCCAGTAATGTGATGAATTAATTTTTCCAGACTTCACATCGGGAGATAAGTGGCGCGTCACAAACGTCAGATTTTAATTCCAAACAAAACAAAGCCACGTGCTTTCTGACGTTTTAACCTAACCTCTGAAATATAATTATAATTACATATAGTTGTTTTCAAGTTTTTACGCGTAAGCCCAACACACAAATTGAAAATAAACTGTTTTCACTGCAAAACGTCTATAATTATATTGCAAAAACTAGTTTAAGACGTTGTAAATTATATCGATAAACGTCAAATGGCACGTGCTTTTGTTTTGTTTGGAATGAAAATCTGACGTATGACGGAGGCACTTAGGTCCCGAATTAGGTTTCTGTATTAAAAAAAATAAATCTGCAAATGTTGGCAACGCTGACGGGTGTGCATTTAGTATTTTTTATTTTCTGCAGTTATCAGTTTGATCTTCGATCGTTTGTGCTTATTAGAAGCGCAATGCCATATAACAAAAGTGTGCTATAGTATTTTTCAGATTTGTTGGCGTTTGCGCGGCCATATCCGATTATCCAAGCAACCGGCAGCAGTTCAGTAGTTTCCAAAATTTTGCTGTTGCTAGGAACCGCGACAAGCGTGTTCGCCGCGATTCTGGACACGGCACACATCAATGAGCATTTTGACGTTTTCCCTCAAGAAATGTATTCTTTAACCTACATTAGCCCGTTCACATAAAAGACACCGGCTATTTTCTAGATTGTACTTAAATCTGCTATTGGTTATAAACGCCAAAAACTTGTGTCAGAAATATGCACTATTTGTTTTGTTTTTAATTTGTTATTTAAAATTTTTAATGTAATGTGTTATTTCTTTTCTTTCATGGAATAAATAGCATTCCTTACCTCGGTTTTAATGCTGTCAGTTACATCTTCACTTTTTAATTTTGATTTGGTGGGCTTTTTCCGGGCGTTGCAGCAGACAAACCTCGTTTTTCCTCTCCAACTATGCGCGACGCGCTGCGTAGACTTACTTTTGATGCATCGGCCAATCGCTCCTGGTCACAAGTTAAAGGTAATAGGGGACCATTATTTTCCTTCTCTCGAGTAAAGTATTCAAAAATATTTCGTAAAACTTCTCGACACTGTTTGATAAAAACATTTCCAGGCGTCTTTACACCTGACAATCAAACTGACAGTTACACTTGAAAGGCAATAATTTTTAATAAATTGCTTGGTGACCACTGGATATTGCAAAATAAGCATATTAATACTGAAACCATTTTGTTTCACACAACCATAGTAAGAAAGAGTGAGATCAAATACGGAAACGTGAGAATATTCTCAAGTCATCTTACGGCAGCAATTAAAATTCAACAAATCCATTTTACAAAAGGGAGAAAGACATATGAACGTAATGCGCAGATTACTGCACACACACACGCCAAGATATCTGAAAAGAACTATAACATGCATTTCGCGCATCTCCGCCATTGCGGTCAAGTTGAGTTTGCGCAGAATAGGTATTTTCGTGTTTTGACGTTTAGCAAGGAACAGATGATTTTATTTACAAAAACTTTTCATTTTGTTTAGAGATTTGTTAATGAACGGAAGTTTTAAGAATGTGTATTCTACCCATTACTGCTTATTTTCCACCACAGAAAAATACAGTGAGTGAATACGAAAACCTTCAGACTGGTTATAACCCAACCTATTTGCTTATAACCCTCTAAAAAACTGAATAAACTCACGTTACTGGAACTAGTGCACCCTAAACAAACGTTTTATATTTTTTGCTGCATACTTAATGTGTACCTCTGTTTATAACAACTTTTCCCCAAGTTTTTTGTTTCTCTTCCATCTTAAACAATAATAAAAGCAAACCGTGCTGCGATGATAAATTTATTTTGTGCATTCCCACACCACAATCAGGTGTTTTTTGTAGAATTTATTGAACAAGCTCACATACCTTATGATTATCGATCCAGCAATTTCATCTTCTTAAATTGAATGATTTATCGTGAGACAAATTATTGTGTAATATGTTTTGCACTTTTAGGACCGGTTGTTGAAACGCGGATCAAAATTCAACGCGGTGCTACATTTAATTCGTGGTTCGTTACTGTAACACAGCCAATAACGATGTCAGTACCTTAGCAACGAATCTCGAATTAAATGTGGCACCGAAGTTAATCTGCGTACAAACAATGCTTATTATAACGTATTACAATAACGTAGCACATTTTTTACCTACTATTTGAAATCAAAAGCAATTAAAATCAGGTATACGATAGAGTACGGCATTGTATGGGTGGCGAAACTTCGATAATAAGAGAAGCAGGTCGAAAAAGAATAGAAATGTTGAAATGTGGTGCCACGGACACATGATGAAGAAACCGTGGATAGCTAAGGCTAGCAATAGGGAGGTATTAGAAAGAGTTGGGTAAAAGCGAAAGGTATGGAAGACTATAAAGAATAGGAGGGATAGGATGGTAGGACACCTTCTGAGACGCGAAGGAATCGTTCGCGACATACTAGTCGGGGATAGGAATAAAAATAGGTAGAGGTAGGCCGAGGTCAGACTACTGCTCTCAAATAGTTGGGGAAGTAGAATGTTATACTTTTAGGGAAATGTTCAGGATAGGAAAGTCTTCGAACTGAGAAATTATGATGATGATGCGACAAATTGGGAGATTTAAGAAACAATTATATATACAATAGATCATTTGATTTTCCTAACTAAACTTTAATGACTTAAAAGGATTGTAACTAATAAATGCAATGTTCAAACAAATGGAAAACGGAGTAAAAGAAAATGCACACTTTTATCAAATTACAAATGAAATGCATAAATTCAACTAACGTTGATCAATTTATTATAAAATAAAACATGTACATGTATTATAAACTACCTATTAAAAATGTTAAGTAAACTGAAGATGTGAATACGTAATACATAAATGCTAGAGGTAGACCATATGGTCTTAAATCACTATTTTACACCCAAAACCAAAAAAAGGAAGTGCTGCACACATGGTCACTGGCATCAATAGGTAGAAAAGTGGTCACACTTCAGAGAACACCTAATTTCAAACTCTGCACATATCCTTCTCTTAATTAACACTAACATTAACTACAGAATCTTCAGGTAAAAAAAAGCACACTTGCTAAGATTTTCATTAGAATTATTACTCTATAACGTTCGCATCGAAGTCTAGTAGCACACTCACTGGTACGAGAAGAGCTTTGACGCATGGAAAAATTCTTGTCGTTTCTTAATCTACAAATCAAATATGTATTAAAATAGAACATGTACAGTCTACATAAATTATTACATACCTGAAATAATTCACTCCCAGGATATTTTCTTTGTTTAACCGTGCACATCCAAGCACTTTCTATAGTGGCACTGGCAGACCTTTTAAGCAAGAAAACACAAAATAAGCCAGTCTTAACAATTGCAAAACCACGAAGAGAAACACGAATTCAGTCCAAGTCTTCAGAATCACAAATAGTATTTAAAAAAGTACAAATGTTGGGTAAAAACGTAATGATCGCAAAACAACAAAAGAAATGTCAAACCCGAAAACTCCATTGTCAGCTCAACTGCGCAAGCCACATGTTCCAGACAGACTGGCGACGACCGCACCGCCATTAAAATTCCCCCTACATGCCGGCACAAAATATTCTCGCGCATCAGGCATCATTGCTTATCTAATAATTTATATCAGTGGTTTGTGCGTGTTCTGTCAGACTTCAAATCTAAAGAAAGTTGGTTGTTAGTTCTGCTTCAATTTGTATAAAAACCTGTTTTATGATCATATTGTTGCTATTCAGAAAACGAAGAACCAAAACATTTTTATTGGAATATACTAAAAAACTCTAGTGGGTCTATTACATTGAAATAATGAGGTTTGTAAATGTAGCATAAAAACATAACCATAAAATCTTTGAACTTGACTCTTTTCAGTGCAAGTGCGGGAAGTCGCCGAAATCACGTTGTGCACTTCTCTGGTTTAAAGCAAGATTTTATTGAAAATGGTGATAGAGTATGTAGTACAAGGAACATGTTATTACTGTTAAATTATGAATTTTACTTTTGTAGCACCGTTTATCGAACGAATTTAAGAAATTTGGGGTCGTCACTAAGTTGTACGTAGACCCTTCTCTAGCGTTTGGTAGCGTTTTTTACAGTTCTTATGCGTAAGATATTTATGCCTGCATTCATAATTATTACTTTCGTTAACGAACTTTTTCCAGGGAGGCCGTCAATGCTATTAAAAATCTAAATAATGCGCCACCATTTTACTTGACCATGTCATTCAATCAGAATACTTCTGATGATAGGTGAGATATCCAGTTTCAGTTGTATTTAAACATAAGCGGCGTTACGCAGATACCTAGGTTTCCCGATATCATTTGTTAGGTAAAATGGTGTAAAAATTAAGTTGTCAGTTATGAGATCTTGACTTCTGAGCCATGAACGAATCACTCGACATCATGACCCACACCCTGATAGATCTAATTAGTCATGGACACAAGAAATCACAATACCATACCAGACCAACACTAGTGACAAAGTTTAAACTTTATATTCTGAAGATTCTAAGGTGGTCGGGTCACTAATAGCTTCTGTCATGGGATAAATTGTTGTCTGAGAGTGTTCTCATTGGTGAAAATTTTCATTACAACTTGGCAGGAAGCATTTTCGCCAATGAAAACAGTTTCGGTCAAAAATTTCCCAGGTTGCATGTGAATTAAACTTTAATATTTAGATGTATTGTTTTCTTGACTATGTTTGTCGATGCGACAAAATAATGTCTGCGCATTGCATTTGCGTAATGCTTATCTTTCCAATGTCGCACGCAGACTTGGAGAACGGACCCAGCTTTCTAATGCAACAGCTGATTTTGTTGTAAAGCCTACATGGTCGTAGCCCAGAGGGTAGCATTGTTTGTTGTTTTCCTCAAGCACATTGGCGTGCTGTTTTAGGGATCAATTAGTAAAAAAAATAATGAAAAATAGAGATAGTCATTGTTATACCAAAAAGACCAATATAGTACGAACAATAATGGCATTTCACATCCCCTTATACAGTGCCTTTTTTTAGAAATGCACCATATGTATTTACATGTTATAGACTTAATCTAGTGTTAATGGATTTTCTACTGGGAATTTCAAAATTATTTTTGGCATAATGTAAGTTTACATAATTTATGGCCTTTTCTGATTATTTTTAAAATTTAAGAAGTGATAAACTTTACGCAATAAAATGAAAATATCAAAAAATTATAGCCCATATTATAAAACTGTGTTTTACGTTATAGTAGGCTATTCTACTGACTACCAAATAAACAATGCAAGTCTGTCACTTTGTTTTACATCTTATAACCAGAAAAAGTAATTAAACATGAAATTTCTGTTGTTATACGACCAAAGAAAAGTGATCATTGGTATTGTTCGTTATACTCGTAATGTAATTCTGCTGTTTCACGTATTTTTATCAAAAATTTCTTATATTAAAGATAAGTAATAATTAACCTATCTACTGGATAGACCTCTGATATAACCAGTAACCATTTTTACTTTCTCTGCGGTAGTATAAACTGCCATTTTTACGTTTTAATACTCGTTCGACTTAAAAGTGACAGATTTGTACTATTTAAGTTCCTACTACATTATTGCTGTGAGGGAACAAGGCCTACTAACTTAAAAATTATTTTAATGGAATGCGCTATTAATTATCAAGCTTAGTTCCTCTTTATCGTAAACAATTTCCCTTTTTACATTTTCAAAACTATCCAAAAAGTCAGAAATGATGTAAACTTGAAGTGTGTTAAAAATCATTTTGAAATTCGCAGTAGGAAAACCATTAACACGAGACAAAGTTTATAGCATGTAGATACATATGGTGCATTTATAAAAAAAGGCAGTGTATGCCTGCAAGGTTTAATTACCTTATTTTACAAGGCAGATAATGCAAAAATTCAAGCACGCCTATGAACTTAACCTCAAATGAAATGAGTTGTTGGATGACCTTTAATACAGCTTCCTGCAGGCTTACTACGCACCTACACCTTGCATAGTATAAAATATTTAAAAAAATTGGGCGTATTGCACCATATACGTGATAGAAGTGAAACTTCCGAGAGAGATTGACCGTGAGAGATAGAGAGAGAGCGAGCATTTCACGGGAACGTTCAGTCGTTTTTTGATGCAATATAAGCATACAAACGTCATTTTCATTAAAATTTTAATATTTTAAATATACTTACATAATGGGCCCTTTTTTTCGGTTTAGGTACCGTCGTATTGAAAAATTCGGAAAAACTGGTGCCTAATGGGCATAAAAAATTTAAATTGTCCAATCTCAGTGACGAGTCAATGTTTTATTTTATGTAGTTTTCTTATAAGCGTTACGTTCTATTGCTGTCTGTTTTTGTAGCATTTTTAACCAGATCTGATAATGGACGACATAAGTAGGGATGGCAAAAATATATCGATATATTTAAAATATCGATAAATGCAGTCATATATATCGATATATTTATATCGTTTTTAATGTTTTAATCTATCGATATGTATATCGATATATCAGTTCGATATATCGAAAAGTTTACATTCCCTTTTCTGTCAAAGAGGTGATATTTTAAAATTTACACAAAACATACACATAAGACATTACCTTGAGAAAAGCACAAACTGTGAAACTGCCTGGTTATAAAGTGATATTAGTGCACTAGTGGCAATACTGTACGTGAATGCTCTCTGTAGAGCGTTTATATTCCAACTAGGTTTTGCCAAGTAGGTCACTTCCACTTTCACTCGCTTTAATAGACTGCTTATCTTCATGCTAAACAAGGAACGAGCTTGGCTCAGTAGTAGGGTGACCAGATTCCACTTTGCAAAAAAGAGGACACATGGAACAAAGCGCCATCGGGGTGCGGTGTGCGGGGGGGGGCTCCGGGAGGATGCCGGGTTTTTTCTCCCCGGAAAATTTTACGAAGTGCTTTAGATGCCATTTTAAATCATTTTGAAACAAGAAATGTCATTACATGTATGTTCATCAACAGACACAGAAAAATAAAGCTATTGCACCTACAAAAATATTCAAAGTTTACGTTCAGTATGAGACCATCCTTAATATTTTTCAAAATTAACGATACAAGCTTATTTATTTTTTTTTATTTTATGTAAAGACAAAATTATTAGGTACTTTACAAACAATATAACAAAAATGCATCTGATAGAATAAAAGGGATTTAGGTGTGTTTTGTCCAAAATCTTCTAATGTGCGACAGAGATAGACAAATATAAGCCCGCGAAACGGTAACCAATAGATGTGCTTCTACCCATCTGCAGTCATGCAATAATTTAAAGTGATGCCGATGGAAGTTGAAGTCGCGGATCGAATAAAGATGAAGAAGAAAGATCCCGTAATGTTAAAAAAGAGGACATTTCTTACAATTTACAAAAAAGATACCGGACCAGGACAAAGTCCCTTAAAAAGAGGACTTGTCCGGGAAAAAGAGGACGTCTGGTCACCCTACTCAGTAGCAAAACGCGCAGGTAGTTTTTGTTCGAATCCAAACGAATCCTTTTTCTTTTTTTCTTATAAGGTGTGTTGTAATTAACAGAATTTTGCATTCCATGTGTTGTGTCCGGTGTCCCGTCACGAAAGGTATTTCTTTAAAGAAAATCCGCCATTACTAATGAAAACAAGGGAATAATAGCACGCTTCATTCCTGTCTGTTATACCTATCTGTTGGTAGGCAGGCTTTTGTAATTAAAAAATATATCGATATTTCAAATATATCGATATTTTCTTTGCAATATATCGAACGTATCGATATATCGTTTCAATATATCATATGATACAATATATCGATATATGAAAATATTTTGCCATCCCTAGACATAAGTGGCGCGTCACAAACGTCAGAATTTCATTCCAAACAAAACAAAGCCACGTGCTTTCTGACGTTTTAACCTAACCTCTGAAATATAATTATAATTACATATAGTTTTCAAGTTTTTACACGTAAGCCCAACACACAAATTGAAAATAAACTGTTTTCACTGCAAAACGTCTATAATTATATTGCAAAAACTAATTTAAGACGTTGTAAATAATATCGATAAACGTTAAATGGCACGTGCTTTTATTTTGTTTGGAATGAAAATCTGACGTATGACGGAGGCACTTAGGTCCCCTATTTAGGCAACATAGCACTGTAAGTTTTACGTTACAGATTACAGTGGCAACACTGCTCCCAGCTTCCATGTTTTGAATGTTGAATCTTTTCCCAGTTTAAGAAGTGTTTTTTAGCTTTTTTGCTCGTTTTTTGAGAATTGTGATGCGTGTACGTGCTGGTTTTCGGCTGTACCATGTGCTGGGAAACATTTTACCGATATTCTAAAAAGTTTTTATTGTTAATCATCATTTTAAATACCTCATTTTCACGTGCACATTAAACTTCGACTAATGTTAATTTTTCCAGTTTTGAATGTAAGTAACCGCCTTTGATAATACGCTCTTTTTTTCTAGAAATTCAGTTCTTTCTGTAGGAACCAGTACCGGTCCAAAAAGTAACAAGAAATCGAAAATGTTTGACGAGGATATTTTGGGAGAATTTGGAGAACAAAAAGTCGATGTATTCGGAAATAAAATTGATACAGTTGTGGATGATAATGGCGTTATTTATGTGCCCCTTAATCAAGTAAAGGCTTCGGGGTTCGAAATGTTTGATCCAAAAAATTTCGATAAGAAACTTAAAAATAATGAGTAAGTTTTGTCTTTTAAATACTTAATAGCGAAGGGTTTTTGCATCTCTTATTTTTTTACCAATGGCGGCTGGTCAGGGGCGCCAGCAGGGTTTAACCCGCAGTTAGCGCAATCACCAGATCTTGAAAATTCTGAGCTTCAAAGCATTTCGGAACTGTTTTTGCAGTTTTTTAATGAAAATAATAAAACTAAAAAGTAATAAATAACTTTCAGAAAAACTAATACCCTGATCCATTCGTTGTAACTTAGACGTCATATTAGGTGGCAGAAATATGACGCGGATGGACTTTTTGTCAATTGTAGGTTGAGCGGGGCAGTTGTCTATGAAAAGTAAAATTTTACCCTTTTGGGGCGAAAACTTTCTGTCAAGAGACAATAACCATTTCTCGTACAGGTCACTGGTCATCCACGCCTTCTTGTTATTCTGATAAGTGACCGGCAAAGACTTGATGCCCTTGAAACACCTAGGGTTCTTTGATTTCCCAATCACCAAAAGTTGCAGTTTTTGCGTCCCTTCCATATTTGCACCGACCATAACAGTAATTCGTTCTTTACTTTGCTTTCCCCCATAACACTTTTCATTTTTAAAAGCCAAGGTTTTGTCCGGTAACCATTTAAAGAACAGACCCGTTTCGTCGGCGTTGAAAGTGTCCTTAGATTCATATTGGAAGAGTAATCCAGGGAGCACATTTTCTTTCCAATTTTCACACACTTTCATTTACGTCTGCACTTTCACCGTAAACCACTTTTTGCACAATTGTGTGACGAACTTTAAATTTGTGCAGCCATCCCGAGCTCGCAGTTTCTTGTCACGGCAAACCTTAACCCACTTTAACATTGCTTCATCGATATCATCATACACACACGACTTAAACCGTTTTCGAGCATTGCTGACCCCGTTGGAACTTTTTTCAAGAATTGCAGCTCTGAACGCAATCAGCAACAAAGCTAAACTGACCAGCGAAGCAGTAATTTTACAATCTCAACTGGGTTTTTCAGCCATTTGTTTACTGCCCCTATTTCTAACAATTCTAACAGTTCCTGATGTTTAGGACTGTGGTTGTAACAGCTCGATTCCTTCCAAACTGTCATCAGCGTCATCGTCGGTTTTGTCCCCATTGAATGATAATGTTAGTGATTCATCGTAAGCCAGTAGCGTAACATAGTTTCGGCAATAAATGTGGTCTCCCCACCTCATAGTAACGCAAATAGTGGGAGTACGAAATTCAAAATTTATAAGTCTGTAATGAATTATTATACCCCAAATGAATAGCTCTGGTAGTTTTCCAGATATTAAAAAAGAACATACAGTACTTCGCTACAAAACACCTCATAGTTACACAATGACCAACCATTTTTTATAGTAAACCAAGTTATGGTGTTAGAGTACATATTACTATTGACAATATTATTTGTAATTCCAGACAAATTCTTCGCCAGTTTTATTCTTACATGTTGGGGAAGGCAAAGAAATTCATGTTGAGCCATGAGGTTACCGTAAGAGAGAAAGATATCAATGAAATCATAAACAGGTAGGGACGATTGGTTGTTTTTTTTTGTCCATAAATTACGTAATACATTTTATCCAGATGTGAAGTTCAGATATTTGGGGACGATAATAAAAATGGACCTCGAAGTGCTAAGAAATTTAGTCCAAGGTCTGAAGAAAGTGTGCACGAGAATGGGACACCGTCAGGCAGTAGGAACA
The DNA here is from genome assembly GCA_963966045.1 of Xestobium rufovillosum. Lineage (NCBI taxonomy): Eukaryota > Metazoa > Arthropoda > Insecta > Coleoptera > Ptinidae > Xestobium > Xestobium rufovillosum. The sequence continues at coordinate 6,639,224 of OZ014495.1, read as the reverse complement.
GACTCTATGACTCTAATAGTCCTATTGGTGTTTCTCCTTTAAGGAAACCACGAACTCCTTATGATCCAAAAAGTGCCGAACACCCGGCAGAGAGTGTTACGAACAATACTCTTGAAAAGAAAAAAAGATATTCTCAAGATATTGTTACGGTGACTTTACCAAAGAATCAGTACCAAGAGGTAGGGCTGCAAATTTGGATTATCGACGTCGTTTGGTGATTGTTTTCGTTGTTTAGGTTAAAGTTACGCACGTGGAAAATGAGACATCCTGCTGGGTGAATTTGATGTCGGAAGTCGAAACAGTCGAGAGCATTTTATATGATTGTAATCGAACCGCAAGTACTGGGAAAGATGTCCCTGCCTCCGTGGGAAGAGTCTATGGTTCTAAATTAAATGGAGCATGGTAATTATTCATTTTGTGCTTTGTTTTTTCATTACAAATTATGCCAATTTCACTCACTGATGCCCTGACCGGATCTCCGCATGACAGAAGTAAAATCGCCAAATTTTAATGCGGGAATCATCATCATAAGGTTCTCAGTCCGAAGACTGGTTGGACGCGTACCTCCATTCTTTCCTATCCTGAGCTAACCTACGCATTTCCCTAAAAGTAGAACATCCTACATCCCTAACTATTTGAGAGCAGTAGTCTAATCTAGGCCTACCCCTACCTCTTTTTATTCCTATCTCTGACTCTAGTATGTCACGAACTATTCCTTCGTGTCTTAGAAGGTGTCCTACCATCCTATCTCTCCTACTCTTTATTGTTTTCCATACCTTTCGCTTTTCCCCAACTCTTTCTAATACTTCCCTATTGCTAACCTTATCTATCCACGGTATCTTCATCATGCGTCTGTAGCACCACATTTCAAACGCTTCTACTCTTTTTCTATCCGCTTCTCCTATTGTCCAAGTTTCGCACCCGTATAATGCCGTACTCCATACATACGACGTTAAGAGTCTCTTCCTAGTCTCTATATTAACCGTTCTCGAGCATAACAGTTGTTTCTTTTTGTTAAACGCAACTCGGCCCTGCGCCATTCTTTGTTTTATATCTTTAGTGCTCCTACCGTCTTGAGTTATTTTACTTCCTAAGTAGCAGAAATCCGCGACCTCCTCTATCTTCTCATTTCCAATTTGTATTTCCATTTTAGTTCTATTTTCACATCCCCTACATACCAAAATTTTAGTTTTCTTTTTATTGATTTTCATGCCGAAGCCCTGTGTCAAAACTGCTTCCATTTCATTCAAAGCCGCTCCTAATTCTTCTTTGCTAGATGCTAACACTGCTATATCATCCGCAAATCTGAGCATGTTAATAGTTTGGCCCTGTACATTGATCCCTGAGGCTGTTCTTTCCTTAACAATATTAATCGCATCTTCGATATATAAGTTGAAAACTAGAGGTGACAATGCACATCCCTGTCTCACTCCCTTCCGGATATCTACTTCCCTTTGTTCCTGCTCACATTCTATAACTGCCTTTTGCTCTTTGTAGAGATTATGTATTATTCTTCTGTCCCTGTATTTCATCCCTACCTTTCTCAGCACTTCGAACATCTTCCCCCATTTTACGTTGTCGAAGGCTTTTTCTAAATCTACAAATCCTATATAGACGCTCTTTCTCTTTTCTATCGTTTTTTCTATAATTACTCGTAAAGCTAGAATGGCCTCGCGCGTTCCTCTATTTCGTCTAAATCCGAACTGATCTTCTCCTAATATTTCTTCCGCCTTTTTCTCCATCCTTCTTTGCACAATTCTAGTTAAAATTTTTGACGCATGGGAAGTTAAACTTTATAGTTCTAAAATTTTCGCATCTATCCGCGCCTTTTCTTTTTGGCAAAGCTACTATGATGTTCCGTTTGTAATCTTCTGGAATCTCGCCTGTCAGGTATATGCGACTAACTAGTTTAAATAAACGATCTATTACCTCTTGACCTGCGCACTTTAAGATTTCTGCCTGCAAGCCATCTATACCTGGTGCTTTATTATTCCTTAAACTTTTTAGTGCTATCTCAAACTCTTCTCTCATTATAGGACTCCCTAGGTTATTCCCCTCTACACTGCTTTCGCTTTCTAATATATCTTGCACTTCCTGTCCCGCATATAAGTTTCCTAAATATTCTTTCCACCTATCTGCCTTCTCCCCACTTCCGATTAGGATATCTCCTGCCTCATTTCTAATGTTTTTGGTACTAGATCCAATTTCTCTAAAATTTCTCCTAATTATTTTATATGCTTCATCAGTCTTTCCTACTTCGAATTTATCTTCCACTTCTTTGCATTTATTATCGATCCATTGCTCTTTCGCTTTCCTACATTCCCGAATAATTTCCCACTTGATCGCCTTATATCTTTGTTTCCCTGTTTCATCTAACCTATTTTTATATTTTCGCCTTTCCTCTATTAGACTCACAATATGTTTTGTTATCCAGGGTTTCCTACTTTCATTCTGTTTATGACCCAAAATATCCCTAGCTGAGGAAACTAAACTATTTTTAATGCAATGCCATTCTGCCTCTATGTCCCTAACAATATTTCCCCCCGTGCCCTTTAGTGCTTCGTTTGTCTTTTTCTCGAACTTATTGCGCATATCATCATCTTTTAGTTTCTCTGGGTCAAGATACCTTCTTCCGCTTCTTTTTTTCAAAATCTTAAATTTAAGATTGGCTTTCATAACGACTATGTTGTGATCAATGCGGGAATATCAGACATTTAAATTGTTATTGTTGGATGGGGAGTCTGGTCCTCCAGAATTTATTTAGCGCGTTGTCCCTTAATCCCCAGGGTGTTCAGGAGGTTACTTTGCATTTTTTTTGAAACGCGAAGGAGGAGCATGAAGACTAGCGAGATAGAGAATATCACCTTTTCCATCGATTTTTAGGGCTAGAGTGCGAATTTTATCCACTAGGCCTGCTGTGGAAGGGCTGTTTGTTGATTATGGTGTTAAACAAACTATACAAGAATTAAGAACACTCCCGCCTGATCTTTTTATGAAGCCGATACAAGCCGTTCTTATAGAGTTTGAAAGTAACGTTCATGTTAAAAAGGATGATATTTTGAGTGTAAAAGCTACTCGTAAAGTACGTTTTGTAATTTAAATATTGGGATATTTCTTTCAAATTGTTATTTTGTTGTAGTTAGAAAATAAATATATCGTTGAAGTAAAGAAAGGCGGTAGCGAGAGTCCTGTGCTAATGTCTAGTACAGTCTCTAAGGAACCGTCAAAAGCAGAAGTATCTGTAACTACGCCAAGTAGTTTGGCCTCTACAAGTACAACCAATACTGATTTGGTCACAAAAGCAGAAGTACCAACTAGGAGTATAACCCCTTCACAATTGAGGAAAATAAGTAATGCTGCAAAACAGCCTGTCGAAGAAAAAACCAAACCAAAGTGATTACTAGAAATTTACAAAAAGAAGCAACTTTAACTTCATTTTTTTGCAGATGCGTGATCGATGTTGATGGTTCTTCTGGTATACTCAGTTGTACAAAAATACTTGACGCTGAAACTTTTGTTGCTTACGTACTGGATGAGAATTACATAGACGATATAACACTGTTAGAAGGTATTTCCGAGGAGTGTAAACCAGACGCGTCTTTCAAGTAAGTATAAATGGTTTAATAATACAGTGGTACTCCCATGAGTTGAACTACACGGCAAATCATACGTATTTTGTAGTCCGTATCTCGAAGTTCTAGAATTTGTAAATTTCCGTATCTCGAAGTATATATATAGTAGCTTTTACAGGCCGTGACGGCCCATCGCTGAAGTTATCCTCCGCCATTCCCTTCAGTCTAAAACCCTTTTCCACCAACTCTCCACTCCTCCCTCAAGTCCTGAATTGTTTCCTCCTTCCATCTGTTTCTTGGTCTTCCTCTTGTTCTTGCACCTATCGGTCTGATATTCATTATCATCTTAGTGATTCTTCCGCTCTCCATTCGCTGCACATGGCCAAGCCATCTCACCCGCTGCTGTCTTACAAATTGTACAATTGATGGTTCATTATACAGCTCCCTCAATTCCTTGTTCGTCCTTTTTTGCCATTCTCCGCTCCATTTTCTTCCCCCATAAATCCTTCTTAGAATTTTTCTCTCCCATATCAGCAACTTTGCTTGCTTCACAGTTCCCAACTTCCATACTTCTCTTCCATAGGTTACTATTGGTCTCAGTACTGTTTTATATATCTGCACTTTCGCTTTCCATGATACATGCTTCGACTTTAGGATATGACTTAGTGCCCCCGCTGCTTTATCTCCTCTCATCTGCCTTGCTTTCATTTCTTCCTCCTCTCTTCCGTCCTCTGATATTTGTACCCCTAGATATATAAATAGCTTAACTCTTTCTATTACTATTTCTTCTTTATCCGGTCGTTTTATTATTAGGTTATCATTTTCCGCTCTGTCCGCCTGCCTTGCCATCACCATATACTTTGATTTCTGGCTGTTGACCTGTAACCCTACTTTCCCTGCATGCTTCTCCAATCTTTCAAACACTTTTATTAGGCCTTGCTTACTTTTTGCTATTAACACCAGGTCATCAGCATATGCAATACATTGGTGTTCTGCGCTTACTATGCATCCTGTTCTATTTATTTTACTTTCCCTTATTACGTTCTCAAGTGTTATATTGAATAGCAATGTCGACAGTGGGTCCATCTCTCACTATAAAACTTTCTGACATCTTCCCTCTCCATTTAACTCTATTTACTGTATCTTTCAAGGTCATCTGAACTAATTTTATCAATTTCCCCGGTATCTAGGTTTTCCATAGCCCTGTATATCTCTTCCCTTTTTAAATAGTCGTAAGCTTTTAAAAAATCAATGAATGCCACATGGATCTTCTTATTGTATTCTCCACACATATCTTGCGTTTCTTTTAGGACAAACAGTTGATCTGTGACAGAGCGCGCTGGCCTAAATCCTGCTTGATATTCTCCCAATACTTTCTCTGTGTATTTTTGTATTCTGTTTCTCAGGATCATAGTTAGTATTTTATACGTTGTGTCCAGCAGTGCGATTCCTCTATAATTGTTGAATACTGATTTTTCGCCTTTCTTGTGAATCGGGGTTATTATTGCTTCTGTCCACTCTTTTGGCATTCTTTGTTGTTGCCAGATTTGGTCTATCAAATCGTGTACATTCGTTATTAACTCTTCTCCTCCATATTTAATTAACTCATTCTTTACTCCATTTCCACCTGGTGCCTTTCTATTTTTGAGGGATTTTATTATGTTCGTGATTTCTTCTTTTGTTGGGGGATCTATATCTTCCCTCTCGCCTTCCGTTCTTCCCTGTTCTTCATTTCTGTTTTCCTCCTCACTTAGTATTTGCACTTCTGGTTTCTCTCCCTGTAGAAGCTCCTGAAAGTATCTCTTCCACACCTCAATTATTTGATCTTTACTTATTCTTTCTCCGTTCTCATTTTTAAAGGATATCGGTATTTGTTGCCTAGCTCTTGTAGTATATTTTATCTCTTGGTAAAAATTTCGTATTTCCCCGTTCCTGTAATATTCTTCTGTCTGCTCTATTCGCTTTTGCCAAAAACTTCTTTTAACTTCTCTATAAATTCTTTTTGCCCTTCTTCTTTGCTTTGTGTATTCTTCTATATCTTCCTGTGATCCAGTCTGCAGCATTTTCTTTCTTGCAGCTATTTTCTTCTGTAACTCTTTCACAGTTATCATTAAACCATTTACTCGGCGTCGTCCTTTGGTTTCTCTTTCTTATAACTTGGTCTGCTGCTCTTTTCAGACATTCTTCTATTACCTTCCACTTTTTTCCAAGTCTTCTCCTTTTTCCATTTCTTTTAACGCTATTTCTATTTTCTCCACGTATCTTTCTTGACACACTTTTTCTGTTAGCCTTTCTTCGTCATATCTAACTTCCCCTCTCTCATTGATTTGCCTTCTCCCTTGTTCGCCATACGTGCCCTCCATTTTAACCTCTACCAAATAGTGGTCTGAATTTACATCAGCTCCTCTTCGTGTTTTGACGTCTTTCACCAATTTCACATGTTTGTTCTGTATTATCACGTGATCTACTTGATTTATCGTTCTGCGGTTGGGCGCCATCCATGTACCCTTATGAACATCGGTATTTGTTAGAAATAGGCGTAATAAACAAATGGCTGGAAAACCCAGTTGAGATTGTAAAATTACTGCTTCGCTGGTCAGTTTAGCTTTGTTGCTGGTTGCGTTCAGAGCTGTTGCTAAAAATGTCAAGTGCGAAGAGGAAATAAAAAATTTTGTCGGTAGCCGACAAAATTCGTTTAATCGAACAAGTTAATCGAGGTGTAAAACGGAAAAAAGATATCGCGACCGAGTTTGGAATTCCTCCAAACACATTATCCACAATTTACAAGAATCGCGATGCAATTCTTGAAAAAAAAGTTCAGACGGGTCAGCAATGCTCAAAAACGGTTTAAGTCTTGTGTGTATGAAGATATTGATGAAGCAATGTTGAAGTGGGTTAAAGTTTGCCGTGGCAAGAAACTGCCGATATTGGGAACAATAATTCGGGAGAAAGCACAGGAATTCGCGAAAACTTTGGGACATTTGGATTTCGCTGCGAGCTCGGGATGGCTGCACAAATTTAAAGTTCGTCACACAATTGTGTAAAAAGTGGTTTGCGGTGAAAGTACAGACGTAGATGAAAGAGAGTGAAAATGTGCTCCCTGGATTACTCTCCCAATATGAATCTAAGGACATTTTCAACGCCGACGAAACGGGTCTGTTCTTTAAATGTATACCGGACAAAACCTTGGCTTTTAAAAATGAGAAGTGTTATAGGGGAAAGCAAAGTAAAGAACGAATTACTGTTATGGTCGGTGTAAATATGGACGGGACGCAAAAACTGCAACTTTTGGTGATTGGGAAATCAAAGAACCCTAGGTGTTTCAAGTGCATCAAGTCTTTGCCGGTCACTTATCAGAATAACAAGAAGGCGTGCATGACCAGTGACCTGTACGAGAAATGGTTATTGTCTCTTGACAGAAAATTTTCGCCCCAAAAGGGTAAAATTTTACTTTTCATAGACAACTGCCCGGCTCATCCTACAATTGACGAAAAGTTGAAGTCCGTTCATGTCGTATTTCTGCCACCTAATATGACGTCTAAGTTACAACCAATGGATCAGGGTATAATTAAGAACCTGAAGATGAATTACCGGAAACGGATTCTGAAACAAACTATCGCTGCCATGGAGGATCGTAGAACATTAGCGGTAACTTTATTAGATGCTATTAGAGAAATAGCAAGAGCATGGGATACAGATGTCTCGGCAACAACAATTCAGAATGGTTTTAAGAAAGCCGAATTCTCCCGTGACATTCGTGAAAATGAAGATCATTGGTCGGATGAAGATGATCTTAGTCTTGCAGAATTAAAGGCAACGCTTGCGAAATACAGGGAATCGGTACAAATGGAAGATGTTGACGCAGAATAATACATTGCCATCAATGACAACATCCAAATTCCAGAATTGATGATGATGATATTTTGTCTAGTTTAAAATGTCGGTCGTCTAATTGCGAAATGTCTGACAGGAAAGGTGATGAAGAAAACGAAAGTGAAGGCGCTGAGATCGGGATAACAATACCTACAAATAAGCAGTTTAAAAACATTTTTAATTTTTTGTGTGCAAGTGAAAATGTTCAAGACCGTATGTATGCGTCATTTTGTGAAAATGAACAGTTACGTCATCAAAAACAGTGCAAAATTACCGCCTTTTTTATTAAACAATGATTTTATTGGTTACAGAATTGTAACCACCTGCATATTGTGTATAGTTACGTTATGGGTTACGAGTTATGTGAATAATGCAAGGTATGGAAATTTTGATAAAATGTTCTTAAACTCGAAGTTTCTTTAACTCGATTTTTTTTGTGTCCTTTGAGATTCGACTTATGGGAGTTCCAATTAATTTTTTTGACGTACGATCCAAACACATTTTTTAATACTGCGTATATTATCAGGCCTAAGATTGGAGACCTCGTGTCTGTTAAAAAAGAAGATGAAGATGCCTGGGTTAGAGCCATTGTTATTGAAATTAACGACAAATATAATTGCGCCCTAATAGATTACGGGATCACCCTTGAGTGCGAGGAAATCCGAAGGTTGCCCGACAAATATCAGGATGTTATAGAATTTTCTTGCATCTGTAAAACGGACGCAAAAACAGCAAAGGCTATCGAATCGGTGCGTTAAAACTATCTGGATTAAAACTGCGATTTATGTTGCAAAACATCGGTTCATTGCAACTGCAACTATAATTTTCAAAAAATCGGTGGACCTGTGTTTTGTATCATATATCGCAGCCTTAAGAGTATTCGAATTACCATTTATTTATGTAGGGTCCCGAAAATATGGCATATAGTGTAATAGCGAAGAACAAATTAAAGTTAACACTTGAAGACAGCAGTTACACAGTTGAGGCTAAGAGATGGAATCCTCTTTCGAAAGTAGATGTGCCGGAGGCTGTTAAACAGAAGATTTTTACCGCTTTACCTCCCACTTCAGATTTAAACGACGGAGATACAGTTAAAATTATTTCTACGGATAAAAACTTTTTGCTGGTTCAGACCAAGACGTCGAGCGAGTTTCTCAAGGAGGTTGTTGCGGAGATAAAAAGTTTTGCAGGTAAGTTATTGTTTGATTATTAGCCAGCATTATTTAAAGAATCTTTGTGCCATTTTTCGAAAAGAAAATGATTGAAAATTTGGAAAGGGGCTTGACAGAATGTTAAATCCAGGGCAGATTTTGCTCGAAATGTAATTTAAACATACCTGGGAACGAAGAACATCTGCAATAAATTAACAACTAGGATCGGTTTCACTAAAAACGAATTCAGTATTTAGATTTTTGGCCGGATTTTTGAATGGAATTCCCTGTATAAAAGAAAATATTTTTAAAATGTGACGCAATGTCAGCCCTATCAATAGGCATGGCTCATGTTTTTGTTCATATGTACCGTTAAAAAGTAAATGAACTTCACAGCTTCACAGCAGGGTGGAAAAAAATTGTGATGTTTCTTATAAAAATCAAAAAGATCGTTTTTTTCGATTTAAATCAGTTTTTTTGATTTAAGGCTGGGATATATCAGCTGTTAGTCTATAAAGTGCTGTCACCTATCGCCCAAAAGTGTGATTAGACTTATGCAAAATGTAGTCACAATCTATTATGATTGGTTTCGATCACAGCTGCAAACTCTTCAGACAGAACCTCTACAGCTTGGAATTTTCAAGGTTTTTTTGCTTTAGCGGCAACCGAATAAATCTGCGAGGATTAGTTGGTGGTCCTATCTTTAAATCATTATTTTCTATTTAGAAATATGAGAATAAACTGAAGGGCCACCATCATCTGCATTGCAGTGGCCACACTACTACTACTACTACTGTCAAACGTCCAGTTTACTGTGCATCTCAGCTAAATGTAAACAAAATGGAGAGATTGCAATATAATTTTCATTCCAACTTGCCGGATTAACGAAGTAACGTATCCAGACGTTCTTGGTCGAAAATTAATATAGTCGAGTAAAATCAACCGTCAATTGTGACGAAATTTTTTTTTTGGCGTAGAACCAAGTAAAATCTATATGGTTGTGTTCCTTGTATTATTTTCCATATGAATCTTTGGTTTACGACATTTCTGGTCTGTGCAGAACTTTTTTATTTTCGAAAAATGTAAAATTTTGCATATGTATGAAACAGTTGGTTTTTAAAACACAACACGCCATATCTCAGTAAATATTTGGTATATCGACGTGAATTTTTTTTAAATTAAAGTAGAAACATGAACGCCTCAAACAGTACTAAAATATTTTAAAATATCACAATATTTTTTGCGGAAAATAATTAGTAACTTCATTTTACTTCGCTTGTGCATTATAAATTTCGACATGCGACCAACTTTTTTATTTTTGAAAATTTTTCTGTATATGCTGCGAATGAAATGAAGAGAAAGGTTGTAGAAAGTTTTTGGAGAAAGAATTATTGCCCTATGAGTCATAGTTTTGAAGTTATGATTTTTTGTCAGACGCGGCCTAATGAGCGGACGGGTCGTGGCAATGCACTATCAGGGTAACGCGTAGCGGACCCATAGTCGGCTACGGATAACGACGCATAAATGAGTTAAAACATGAAAAGAACTTAGTTTATTTTTATTCCTATTTTATACAATCAATATTCAGCATCAGATTCAGCATCTGATTGTTCCTCTTCTAATTTTACTGCAGTATTAACAGAATTCTTGCACTTCCAGTCTATAGAATATTTTAAACCTTCTTTTGCACAGTTACATCTATTACTATTACAGTTTTTATCTGAACACAAAAGTGATAAAGGTTGTCTCACAGATGGAGGTATGGGGTCCTGGGTACTAAATAAGGGTTTCCAGTGGTCTTTCTGAAATGTCCAGCCGTATTCTTCTAGGCTTACGAAGTTAATGTTGTTAATGTGACTAGAATACTATGTTTTTAATTGGTACATACATCTAAACTGGGAAAAAATCAAATGCGATTAAATGTATAACAAGATATGAATTCGAATACAAACCTTTGCAAATGCAATTCGGGAGATAAGTGGCGCGTCACAAACGTCAGAATTTCATTCCAGACAAAACAAAGCCACGTGCTTTCTGACGTTTTAACCTAACCTCTGAAATATAATTATAATTACATATAGTTGTTTTCAAGTTTTTACGCGTAAGCCCAACACACAAATTGAAAATAAACTGTTTTCACTGCAAAACGTCTATAATTATATTGCAAAAACTAATTTAAGACGTTGTAAATAATATCGATAAACGTCAAATGGCACGTGCTTTTGTTTTGTTTGGAATGAAAATCTGACGTATGACGGAGGCACTTAGGTCCCGAATTTAAAATCATCGTCTGTAGACGGGATTTCAGACGCAGGCCGATTCGTGTTTTAGCCAAAAAAAGTCGTAATTCATTTAATGTTCTCACGTCTTTTTGTTTATTTTTGTGTAAATATAAAACATACGCAACGGCAATCTCATATGCGCGTTCAAATGGCAGATTTGGCAAGTCCATCATATTCTTCAGGTTGTCGGCGTTTTTAAATAATACATCAATAGCGGTTTTCTTCCCAATTTTGTAAACGCACTGGTAGTATCACACCCAGTGAGACAGTGTATTACCAAATAAACATTGCGATACAGTTTTGCCAATTTTTTTATAATATATTTTACCATTATAATACGTGTGTTTTTGGTATGGCCTAACTGCTTAAAGAGATTACAATTATATAATTCAGGTACCTTACTACAGTAGTGTATGAACAAAATAAGCACGTTCGTACTCGCGTTCGTATCTACAGATTTGATCAAAATATTTTTAATGTAGGTACATTCGTACAATGCATGTAAAATTATGCGCCTGTCTGCCTCGTCCTGATTGCTAAAAAGGGAATGTAATAGTATGTATAATTTTATATGCATTGTAAGAATGCACCTACAGTAAAAATATTTTGTTGAAATCTGTAGATATGGACGTGCTTATTTTGCTTATTATGCAGTTAGGCAATACCAAAAACTCACGTATTACCTATAATGGTACAAGATTATAAACAAAATTGACAAAACTGTATCGCAATCAGGGTTGGGTCGCGGTTGGGTCTTTACGCGTAGAATTTTATATTCTACTCGACACGTAGAAAACTGGGTAGAATATGTCAATTGACGTGTAGAAAATATGTTTGTACTAGTCTGCAATAGAACTTAAGTGGGAATGAATATAACCCGATCTAGCATCTAACTGCTTGCCCGTCTCATAACTGTTTAGTCTTAATTTAACGGTGACAAGGCTAAAGGCAATTAGTGAAGGGCTCGGTTAAGGGCGTTATCGGAAATTCAAGCTCTAGATTAATTTTTGCCATATACCAAAACTAATAATGAGATAGGTAGTTATATTATACCCATTCCGGCAACAGATTTGAACTACTTTTGATAGCTTACTTGATAAACAATGTATTTGAATCCATCAATGAAACTAAAATGTATTTTTCAGAAATGCCTCCAATCTGCTGCATTCTGCTTCTGGAATTTAGTATTACGCGTTGAAGTACATGTTGTATAAAAAATGTTCGTTTTAATTAGTAAGGTTTACCTCTTCGTGAATGTCATTGAGCTCTTGAATTGTCTGGTAGATTCTTGTCTTGTGAAAGACTCGATGAAAAATAAGCAGCTGTTAAATTTCCATTGCAATATGCTTTTATTTTCGTACGTGTAAAATATGTAGAAAACTAACGTGTAAATTTACGTGTATTCTACATGTTAATATTCTACGTACCCAACTCTGATCGCAATGTTTATTGGAAATACACTGTCTCACTGGGTGTGATGTGTGATACTACCAGTGCGTTTTACAAAATTGGGAAGAAATCCGCTCTTGATGTATTACTTAAAAACGCCGACAACCTTAAGGATATGATGGACTTACTAAATCTGCCATTTGAACGCAAATATGATTGCAGTTGCGTAAATTTTATATTAATTTATACAAAAATAAACAAAAAGACGTCAGAACATTAAATGAATTAAGATTCTTTTGGCCAAAAACACGAATAGGCCAGAGTCTGAAATCCCCCCTTCAGACCATGCTTTTAAATTGCATTTGCAAGGGTTTGTATTCGAATTCGTATCTTGTTATACATATAATCGCATTTGATTTTTTCCCAATTTAGATGTATGTACCAATTAAAAACATAGTAGTCTAGTCACATTAACAACATCGACTTCGAAAGCCCAGAAAAATACGGATGGACATTCCAGAAAGACAACTGGGAACCCTTATTTAGTAATCACGACCCCATACCCTTCATCTGTGAGATAGCCTTTATCACTTTTGTGTTCAGATAAAAACTAATAGTAATAGATGTAACTGTGCAAAAGAAGGTTTAAAATATTCTATAGACTGGAAGTGTAAGAATTGTGTTAATACTGCAGTAAAATTAGAAGAGGAAGAATCAGATGCTGAATCTGACACTCAATATTGATTGTATAAAATAGGAATAAAAATAAACGAAGTTCTTTTCATGTTTTAACTCATTTATGCGTCGTTATCCATAGCCGACTATGGGTCCGCTACGCGTTACCCTGATAGTGCATTGCCACGACCCGTCCGCTCATTAGGCCGCGTCTGACAAAAAAATCATAACTTCAAAACTATGACTTATAGGTCAATAGTTCTTTCTCCAAAAACTTTCTACAACCTTTCTCTTCATTTCATTCGCAGCATATACAGACAAATTTTCAAAAATAAAAAAGTTTGTCGCATGTCGAAATTTATAATGCACAAGCGAAGTAAAATGAAGTTTCTAATTATTTTCCGCAAAAAATATTGTGATATTTTAAAATATTTTAGTATTGTTTGAGGCGTTTATGTTTCTACTTTAATTTAAAAAAAAATTCAAATCAATATCTCAAATATTTACTGAGATATGACGTGCTGTGTTTTAAAAACCAACTGTTTCATACATATGCAAAATTTTACATTTTTCGAAAATAAAAAAGTTCTGCACAGGCCGGAAATGTCGTAAACCATAGATTCATATGGAAAATAATACAAGGAACACAACCATATAGATTTTATTTGGTTCTACGTTAAAAATTTTTTTTTTCGAGAAATAAGCGAGTTAGCGGCCTGGATTTACTCGACTAATAAGGAATAATTAACTTGGACAACCCTACTTTCTAATTACGATAAATATGTGTACAAATAGTAAAAAAGGCGTCGAGTTTATGGCGGATTTTTCAATAATTTGAGGGAGATTTATTTAAGACGAACGAAAAATATTACTATAAAAGTAGTGCGAGTCTCTGAGTTGATCCTTTATTGATAAAGCTTTTTTTTATTTAATGCCCTGTCTACTTTAATTTCAGAATGGTGTTGGAATAAAAATGTGTCTACATGTCCTGTTTTTAGTGCTCAAATTCCGCGCCCTTAAATCAAACAGAATGATTGAAAGAAATAAACAGAAGCAACAGTTTTGGACGGGTCAACTAACTAGTAGTAGTAGTATTTAGTAACAGCAGTAACCTAGTCTAACCAAACACTAGGCAGAGTTTCAATTTAGTGTTTTACACAAAAAGGGGAAATCCCTAATCCTATAGTCATATACAGTGAACCCTCTCTTCGGCGGACACTAAAGGGGCTGCAAATTTTGTCCGTTAAAGGGAGTTGTCCGCTATTAAGAGATTGTACTTTTTTATTAAATTATGTACCTCAATATTTTGGTCAATAGTTAATTACAAATATTAAGCAGCACACAATTATTTATTTATTATATTTATTATGAATCACTGTGCCAGAAAGAGGTATGTTTTTATTTCGAGCTTTAATAAACCGCTGATATGTTAATGAATCAATAGTTCGCCCTTCTGGACCAAAAGAAGTTCGTTTAAATTTCAAACTCACTGTATTAGAGTGCCGTAATTTAAAATTTTCTTTACTTGTTTAATTCACCACGTGTCCGATCAAGGGGGGGTCTACGGCCAAATTTGTACTGTGATTTGCTGTTCGCGTCTGCTTAAAAGAAGTGTCCGTTCGGCAGAGTCAGTTTAACATACAATCTTAGATGTGAAATGTCCGTGACAAATTTTTTGTCTGTTCTAGAGAGTTGTCCGTTTAAGGGAGGGTTCACTGTATTGTATTCTAAGGCAGTGTTGTTAGGAATTTACATTACATATTTGCGAATCCTGATTTACTGTTATCTTCTTGTTATTATAATTCTAGTTTTTAAAATGTCTGAAAGAAAAAAGATTCCATAAGGCACAACTTTGGACAAAAATCAAACAAACTGAAACGTAATTTTTGTATTTTCCTTTTATTTTTGCATCAACATAATGTAATTACATCATATTTTAAACATTTCGCACGCTTTCTTCATTGTCTTTGTGAAATGATAAGTATAAAGTTCCAAGTACTATCGATTGCTAACTAATGATTTTAAACTTTATACTTATCATTTCACAAAGACAATGAAGAAAACGAGTGAAATGTTTAAAATCACGATTTTAATCATGAATTAAATTGGGCGATTTCTTCGAAAAAATCTTTCATTTAAAATTCAAACTTATCATTTCACAAAGACAATGAAGAAAGCGATAAGTATAAAGTTCCAATTTAAATCATTAGTTAGCAATCGATAATACTTGGAAGTTTATACTTATCGCTTTCTCCATTGTCTTTGTGAAATGGTAAGTATAAAGTTCTAAGTACTACGATTGCTAACTAATGATTTAAATTTTAAATCATCATATCGCTTTCTTCATTGTCTTTGTGAAATGATAAGTATAAAGTTCCAAGTACTATCGATTGCTAACTAATGATTTGGAACTTTATACTTATCATTTCACAAAGCCAATGAAAATACGAACGAAACGTTTAGAATATGATGTAATTACATTATGTTGATGCAAAAATAAAAGGAAAATACAAAAATTACGTTTAAATTTTAAATCAACGATTTTTTCGAAAAAAATCACCCAATTTAATTCATGATTAAAATCTGTGTTTTATTTAACATTTTGTGAAAAGTAGTTTTTCTGTCTAAATACACAGTGAATCTAAGGATTTTGGGCTCCATTGTTTTGTTAACTTTTTTAGCGGCACCACTTGTCACTCAACCAGTGATCGGTCAACTTGTTCTGGCACCATGTGAAGGCGAAACGGGCCTCTTCCGTGGAGTGGTAAAAGAAATTAATAAAACTGTTGCTACGGTCTCTTTCTTCGATTACGGTAATGAGGACCAAGTACCAACTAAGAACTTGCATACTATAAATGAGAAGTTAGCAACGACACCTATCGCTCTTATAAAAACTCCGAAATTAAAGGATTTTGAGGGGAGCGAGTTTGATGTTAAAGTCTTGGAATTTTTGGAGAAACGCATCAAGCAAAAATGCAAAACAGTACGGTTTTTTAAATTTTTCTTAATACTTTTGTTGTTATTTGTTTTTGGCCTTTAGATTTTTACAAAAGACAGAGAAGAAGTTGATTTTCAATATCCCGACGATGTGCTATTGAGCAGTTCGTTTAAGCCAGAAAAGGTGGTGGTAGAAAAATCGGAACCCGCAGAAGTCCCCAAGGTGCCTCAAGATAACAGTCCAAAAAGTACCGATTTAGTTTTATATTCTAATTTACCCCAATTTGAAATTAAGCCGGGGCAGCACAATTTGATGTGTATTTATACGAACGACCTGGAGGAAGCTACGGTTACCTTCATCAAGGGCGATGCAGAAACAACGGAGACTCTAGAAAAGTTGTCTTCTCTTATTGAAGAGTATGTGGCCACCGCTCTTGAGCCGTATAAACCGACGCTGTATGAAGTTTGCATAGCAAAATATGAAGGTAAGTGTGAAGAAACGAGTCCCTTGGATTCCTCACTCCCATCTTTGTCATCTCCTTAACCTCATCATGACGACATGTGGCATATTTGATATATCGCATATATCGTATATTCGATATATCGACTATGTATATCGATATGTCAAACATATCAATTCAATATAGGTTTCCATATATTTGATACAATATACTGGGTGTCCGATTAAGGTTGGCGACCGGCTATATCTTAGGAACTATTCGTCCTACAGCTTTCGAGAAAAAAATCTTATATAAGTGGCCATGAAAAATCCACCAAAAATATTTATAGCTCAACAAGATACAAGAACGCCCCAATATTCTTTCAAAAATTTTATTTACGGATGAAGCTACCTTTACCAGTGTAGGTGAGGTAAATCTTCATAACATGCATCATAAATTGTATGCATCTAAATAAATAACCTAACCTAAAATACAAGTGTGTGAAAATCTAGTTTTATATACCGGTGATGAGTTGTTTTAATTAGTTGATCTATGATAATCAGAGAGAATTTGGAGTAGGAATTGGCTGAGCTTGATGGTGAATTGCTCTATCTTTCTCTGTAAGAGATTTTTTTGAAAAGTAAAATTTTGTGGTTAGAAATTTTGCATATGGATATTGTGCACAATGAATTGCTTCACATGCAAGGAATCTGAAGAGGGTAAGCCTGGGTATAGCTGTGATGTTTGCGGGAGGTGGATGTGCAATGACTGTTCCGGCATTTCAACATCCGAAGCCAGATGTATGCAACTTAAGAAGCGATTATTGCAGTTCTTGTGTGCTGATTGTGTGTGGCCCATTTTCAAACCTGCAGGAACGTCAGTAGTACAGCCGATGTCTACAGTAAAATGCAGGCTTTGGAGGACCTATTTGTAACGTCTTTCCAGGAAATAAAATCAGAAATAAACAACATATGTACATGTGGCGCAGCAGGCTGTTGGTTCCAATGTTGATAAATTCAGTGTTATTGTTAAGAAAAATAAAGAATCGGTGACCTAAACAGGCTGAACAAGGCTCTCAAAAAACGAAAGATGTTTTGAAACAGCAGATCGATCCCACAAAGATCACAAAGGTGCTTCTAGGGGCGGTGTCGTAATTGACTGCAAGGATTTGGCAGAATCTGATAAATTAAAGGTAGAAGTACAGAAAAAACTGGGTGCAGATTACGAGGTCAAGGTTTTGAAAAAGAAGGCACCAAAAGTTAAAATTACAGGTTTGTCAGAGAAGTTCACTGAGGATGTCCTTTTGGAAAAGATTAAAGCCCAAAATGATTTTATGCAGCAAGATGTTCATTTGAAGATTCTTCATACGTCTGAACAGAAAACACGTTATGGGGACAGATTTAACGTTAAGATGGAAGTGGACGGTAAGACATTCTGTAGGCTCATGCAGGAAGAAAAACTAAATATTGGATGGGATAGGTGCAGGGTGTATGAGGAACTGGAGTTGACTAGGTGCTTTAATTGTAACGCATTTGATCATAAAGCTGAAAGGTGCAAGCATGATATTACGTGCCCTAAATGTTCTGGAAATCATAAACTGTCAGAATGTAATGCTGGGGAGCTCAAGTGCATCAACTGCCTGAAACAGGTACAGAAGTTAAAACTTGATATAGATGTAGCTCATGCAGCATGGGATAGAAACTGTCCTTTATATAAAAAGAAGGCTGAAATGGTGAAAGGTGCGATAGATTATAGTACAGATTCTTCATATTTTATGTGACTAGCCATTCCGGGGTATCTCCCATTTAGTAGTAATAGAAGCAAAAAGTGTCTACGGATCGCTCACGTGAACATTAGGTCTTTGGTGCCGTCCATGGCAGATCTCAGAGTATTAGTAATGGAGGAAGATTATGATATATTGGGAATTACAGAAACATGGTTGAGCCCTGAGCATTCAGCGAGCATGGTGATGGTGAGTGGGTACAATTTCATACGGCAGGATAGATTGGGCAGAGGTGGAGGTGTTGGCTTTTATGTGCGCGAGGGAGTCAGGTACACGGATTATGATGCTGGTGAGATACAACAAACAGATATTGAACATTGTTGGATCACTATAAAAATAAGAAGCAAAGTGTTTGGTGTTGGAGTTGTGTACAAGCCTCCTACGGTGGATTATAGTGAAATGGACGTAATTGAAAAGATTATGATAGATATGAAATTGGTGGTTGATCACATTATTATAATTGGCGATGTTAATATTGATATGTCCAAGGAAAGTAATGGTAGAAAATATCTTGTATCAATGATGGAACGTGTGGATTTGAGACAGATAGTAACGGAGCCTACACGAGTCACAGAGATAAGTGAGAGCCTTATTGATGTAATTATGATAAGCAACAGTTTGGTAGTTGGAGTGGTTGGAACTAAGGAAATGAGTGTCACTGACCATGATTTAGTGTTTTGCAGCCTGGATATTGAAATTGAGAAACCACAGCCTATCACTTTTCAGTTTAGAGACATTAAAAACGTTTGTTTGGAAGACTTGCAAATGGATGCCTCAATAATTAAATGGAAATGTATAAATAGTGAAACTGATCTTAATAAGAAAGTAGAATTTCTTAACTCTGCAATACTGGCACTGTTTGATTTTTATGCTCCATTGAAGAGGATGAAATCCAGTAATAGGCCCAGGAAACCTTACATGACTGACACAATTAAAATGATAATCAGTATGAAAAATAGAGCTAGAACCAAATACTTAAGAACCAAAAAAAGTAGTGATCGGAAATATTATACAGATTTGAAAAATCAGTTAACTTTATGTATAAGAAATGAAAAAAAGGCATTCTACAATAATGAACTTAAAAAGTGTAATGGGAATACTGCATTACTGTGGAAAAAACTTAAAAACTGGGGCATACATACCAAACCAAGACGGGACATACCGAGCCATTTGAGTGCTGATGAAATTAACAAGTTCATGTTGTACGCGACAGGGGGAAGCAAAATAAGAGATGCGACAATAAAATTTTATGAAGAGCAAATAAGGGAAGACGTAGACTTTCTTTTTGAGTTTGACAGTGTTACCGGTGAGGAAGTGTACAGTCTATTTACAGAAATAAAAACCAATGCAATAGGTACAGATGGTATAAGTGCACAGATGCTGCGACTGATTATTTCTGAATGTGGTGATGCTTTGTGTAATATTATAAATAATTCATTTGAAACAGGTTTAGCTGTGGAAAATATCTGATTACTCCTCTTGCTAAAGTTGACAATCCTAAAACTTTTGCTGATTTACGACCTATCAGCATCTTACCAACTGCTTCAAAAATAATGGAAAGAGCTGTTGCAGGCAGATTCAGACTACATCTAGAGCAAAATAAGATCTTACCAAACATACAATCTGGATTTAGAAAAGGTTATAGTACTTGTACGGCACTTCTGAAGGTGGTGTCTGATATCTGTTCAGCTGTTGATAATGGAGAGTTAACATATCTGTTGCTGTTAGACTTCAGTAAGGCCTTTGATCTTATTGATCACAGATTGCTTATAGCTAAACTGGCACATATTGGCATAAGAGGGAGGGCTCTGGCATGTTTTAGAAGTTACCTGAGTGATCGGAAGCAGAGTGTTAAGATTAAAAATGTAACATCGGAGCAGTTGCCTGTTGAGAGGGGAGTACCACAGGGAAGCATTCTTGGCCCTGTTCTTTTTTCCGTGTACACTTCTGATTTACCCGGGATGGTTCGGACATGTCGTGTTCATTTGTACGCTGACGATACCCAGTTAATTAAGAGTTTCAAACCCAAAGACATTAATGATGCAATTGCTGATATTAATAGGGATTTAGAAAGGATTGTGCAGTGGACAATGGATAATGGTCTTGTCTTGAATCCAGCTAAATCTAAAATAATGCTCATCGGAACAGAAAGAATGAGACAGCAAGCTTTGTCTTACAAAAATACTGACGTTAAAATGAGTAGTGTCGTGCTCAATGATGTCTTGGAAGCAAGGAATCTTGGTGTGACTTTCGATAATAACTTGAGTTTCGAAAAACATGTGAATAGGGTTATAAGTGCGGCATATATGATGCTTAAATCGCTTTATCAGTTCAAGTCACTGGTTACTTGTGACACTAAATATTTTACTTGTGAAAGTTTGATTATTAGTCGAGTGAACTACTGTCTATCCGTGTACTACCCTTTATTAACTGAACAAAATAAGAAACGTATACAAATGATACAGAATTCATGTCTGCGGTTCGCTTATAGTATTAAGAGAAGAGAGCATATATCGCCCTATTTCCGAGATTTGCAAATTCTCACAATGAAGGATAAATATTTTATGCAATTTTGCTGTCTGTTGTATAACATAGTTGATTCTGGTGTACCTGACTATCTGTGTAATGAATTACTCTTAAGGCGAGATATTCACAATATAAATGTAAGAAATAGGTTAAGTTACGATGTTCCATGTCATCATACATCAAAGTTCGAGGGGTGTTTTAGGTATGCAGCTCCGAAAACTTTGAATACAGTTGCGGGTTATCTGAGCTCACTTACGCTTTATTCTTTTAAAAGATGTATAAAGAACTTTATTTTGGGGAATGTGTAAACATTTTTTTTTGTGCGAGTAATTTTCCTGTTTTAGTTTGGGTTAAAGGGAGAGTGGTAGAACAGCAGTGATGCTGAACTCTCACCTATTGTGCAATACATAGTTTGTCTATTTATTTATACACCTACTTATATATATTATTTTCTTGCACAATAAAGATTAATGTTATTATTATTATTATTATTATTATTAGGCAGCAAACAATCCGTACTGGATGTTTGAAATTGATAATCAGAACAAGTTTAGTGTGACTGTATGGAGCGGCATTGTTGATGGGAAGATAATTGGTCCTTTCATATTTGATCAAAATTTAAATGGCGATAGATATTTAGACTTTTTAAGAAACCACTTGCCGATACTTCTGGAAGAAACCCGTTTAGGCATGTGGTTTCAGCACGATGGCTGCCGTGCTCACTTCGCTCGTAATGTTAGAGAATATTTAGATACTCAGTTTCCCAACAAGTGGATAGGACGAGGTAGTCAATTTCCATGGCCTCCCAGATCTCCAGATCTGACTGCATTTCACTTTTATTTATGGGGAAGGGTAAAAGACCTTGTTTACCAAATTCGACCAACAACCCGGGAAGACACGATTCTTCGAATAAGAAATGCGGTACAATCTATTTCAGCGGCAGAAGTCGAAGGTGTTGTATCTTCTACACGTCAGAATCATTATATGACAAGAAAATAATGGCGGTCACTTTGAACATTTACTAAATTAAATTAAATTAATATTCATTTCATTCATTTACGTATTTTGTTTTTCTCAAATTTACCCAGGCAATGAGATATGAACTTTCGATTATATCAGGTATTTCCTATTGTGATTTTTTTTAGATTCATGGTACAGAAGTGTAATCATGGAAGAATTAAGTTCAAAAGGCACTTACAGTGTCTTTTTCATCGATTACGGAAATACTGACATTATCAACTCGGTAGATGTTAGAAAACTCCCGAAAGAGCTGGTGAAGATGCCCGCTCTTGCTTTGGTCTGTTCGTTGGATGGGATTTTAAAAGATAACAAGGACTCCGTCGGTGGTCCTTTATTGAAACGATTAAAAGAATTGATTGAGGACAACCAGATGTACGAAGTTGATATTCTTTCGAACAGCGATGTCATAAATGTTCGGATACCTTCGGTGTACGAAAAACTGAAGGCAGAGAAGCTTATCTCTTAGTTTCTTAATTTTTCCTTAAAATATCCTGCCACGTTAGATTATACCGGTATTTTTTATAAAAATGTCTTTAAACGGTTTCTATCGTTATTATATTTTTTGTGTTTATTTGATATATTTGTTTAATGATGCTTTAATTTCCTCATCTGAGGATATCTCATAAGATTTTACATTGCGGCTTGAATATATATTTTAATTTTAGTGTAAGTCGTTGGTGTTTTGGAGTTTTTCACTAGAATTTTTTTCTTGCAATGGTTTATTGCTAGTTCCTTATTTTTTAAAGCTTCGAGCCTTAGTGTTGAGGCGCAGCGATTCTTGAAGCTGTACTTCGATACATGCTTTGGTTATGAATGAGACAATGTCTTACCCATAATTTACTGCCCATAATTTTAAACTTTTTGAGCTTTTATCTCGATTTTTGACGTTGATTATGAAAATAAAATTCATCGTGCTCGATGAGAACAATTTGAAGCGTCTGCGATGCTTTATTATAGCACGATAAATCCCACAGGCTATGAGCCATTGGTCATTTTCTTGACCCCTTGCCTTAAAGTTCAACATAACATAAAACTATAAAACATAAATATGATGATTTTCCTTATTTTTTGATCTATTAGATGCTTCGAGCTGATTAAATGGCTATCAGTACTGATGGATCTTGTCTTCGACAATGGAAAATTGTCTTCATCATCAAATTTATACTAAATCCATCAAGTTTTGCACTTAGAATGGATGAAGTTCTTGGACTTGCAGTTTTGATGCACCTGTGTCGCACGTGGTTAAGGGAATCCCCTGCAAAATGTCACAAAGTGCAGTCGCAAGGTGCTCCAATTGATCCCGTGCCGTTATGGCCCAGATGGTGCTCGTACACCAATGTTTCCCAAATTAAAAATGTATTTACGCTTCCTAAACTGCTTTAAAAAGTTGCGGAAGTAAAACGTAAAGACAATTTATGGGATGCCTCGACATATTTTTTCCATTCAAGACATTTTTACTAAGATGTCTGCCCTATGGAGAATTTCCTTATTTTGGAATTATTCCGATGCCTGAATCGGTAAATATGATCCTGGCTATGCCATTTTTGATATCGAATGCTGTCGGTCAATATTGACCGTATTTTGTACACTTCACCAGAGCAGGTGTTCCTAAGATATTGCTTATTCCATACGATGCAATCTCTTGGTTCAT
This sequence comes from Xestobium rufovillosum, assembly GCA_963966045.1. Taxonomy (NCBI): domain Eukaryota; kingdom Metazoa; phylum Arthropoda; class Insecta; order Coleoptera; family Ptinidae; genus Xestobium; species Xestobium rufovillosum. The sequence continues at coordinate 6,615,925 of OZ014495.1, read as the reverse complement.
GGATTTCCCCAAAGAACTGAAACAACTTATTTTAGTATAATAATTACATTTTCCTTCGTGTAAATGTGTGAACAATAGCAATTTGTTGCTTTTATAAAGACTTTCTTGTACTCCTCTTTTGATTTGATGGAATATATTTCCTGTTCGTTCTATTATTTCATCGATTTTTGGAAGTACATATCTCAAATCATTCTTTCACAAGGTCAAAGATGGTCACTACATCTCAAGTGTTACTCATCTTCGATTTTTGAATTCGGAGCGTTCTGCTTTAACTTGCGAATAGTGTTACACTGTCGTTTGTTTGCATGCTTCTTACAAAAAGCTGTTGAACAGATTATTGTAAACAAGATATCAGTATGCATTATTATTATTATTATTGACGTGTTTAATGTTAAACGCGATTCTTTCTGGGCACTAGTCCCATTTACACCAGAGTTTTCAATAAAAATGTTATTTTCTATAATAATTTGCTTTTAAACAGCTCGTGCAATTTTGTCAACTTGCTTAAGTTGATTTTATTTTCTTTTGTCGACTTCATATAATGTTAGATATTAATACTTTTCAATCCATTAATTTTCTTTTTATTAAGCAAATATGAGAATTTCGCTATTTGTTTTTTTTTCTTTGTTTTCTGAGGATATGTAACATGGCAGATGTATTTTTTTAGTTTTACTTCATTTATATAGTGTATCGTACAATTTTTTATAAACAATTTGTTGCAATTAGTTATTGTTTTTATTTGTTGTTTCCTTTCACCCTTGCTTCAAAATTTTATGACCAGGTATATCAGGTAAGACAAAACAGAAATGGTTCGACAGGGAATGCGAAAAAGAATTAGAAAAAAGAAAAAAATTGCGACTGGCAATGTTGAAGACGGAAACAGGAGAAGCCAGAAGAGAATTCGAAGAACAAAGGAAAACATGTAAGAGGATATTGAGGGAAAAGAAAAGAAAATATAACGAAAAGCTTATTAATGATATAGAGGAGAATCACAAGAGCAACAAAATAAGAAGTCTATACAGAGGAGTAAGAAGAGAAAAAAATGGGTGTCAACCAAGAACAGTATTTTATAAGAATAGAAATGGCGAAATAATAGGAGAAGAGAGGGGTGTGTTGGAATTGTGGTAGAATTACTTTGATGAATTATTGAATGGGGGTGAAGGGCGAGACGAAGAAATAATAGATGAATGCACAGAAGATGATATGCAGAATCAAGACGGATGGGAGGACGAACCACCAACTTTAAAGGAAGTTGAAGATATTATTCGAAGTCTGAAAAATTACAAGAGTCCTGGAGGCGACGAAATAACTGCAGAAATGTTTAAATATGGAGGAGAGGAATTGGCTCGATATGTGGGGGACCTTTCGGAGAAAATATGGGTACAGGAAGAAATACCACAGAGTTGATGCAACCTAAGAATTACAGGGGTATAGCCTTACTTAATGTTGCCTATAAGATACTTGCATCATGTTTAAAGAATAGGTTAATGGTAAGAATGGAGAATGAACTGGGAGATTATCAGTGTGGTTTTAGACTGGGAAGATCGGTTGTAAACCAGATATTTACTTTGAGAGAATTACAGGCAGAAAGTTACGAGTATCAAAAGGAAACATATATTATATTTGTTGACTTTAGACAAGCCTATGATAGAATAAGATCAGAATTATACAAAGCGTTAAAGCAATTGGGAATAGGCAAAAAACTTGTAAACATGGTGAAGTTGACATTAAACGAAACTGAGAACAGAGTCAGAATAAACGGTAAAACTTCAGAGAAATTTAGAGTGAAAGAAGGAGTAAGACAAGGTGACCCTCTATCATCTGTGCTTTTCAATTTTGCATTGGAAAGAGTAATACGGGATGCCAATGTTAATAGGTCTGGCCTGGTGTACAATAAGCGACATCAGTGCATAGCATTTGCAGACGATGTGGTGATTGTGACAAGAAGTAAATAGGAACTGCAGGTGGTAATGCAGAGATTGGAAAGTTCGGCAAAGAAAATGGGTCTAATTATCAATGAAAATAAAATAAAATCCATGACATGGACAGATAGAGATTTGGGAGAACAGAGCAGAGGGTCCAGTACGGAGCCTTGGGGCACACCTCTGCAAACATTTTTATTGTCTGATGTCACTGAATCCACTCTGAATTTGAAAGTTCATCCACCCAAAACAGATTCAATCCAAATAATCTGGCATACACTCCCTTGAAATCGTCAATGAATCGGGAATCGATACGATTTTTTAATGAATCGATTGTTTCACCAAAAAATATTGATTAATCGGTTTTAATGTGCAGGCCTACTCATGACTTGAAGGAAAGTCTCTGCCAAAGAAATATCTTTAACAACGTACGTGTACAATGTGAGTGGCAACACCGCTAACTTTTGTATTTATTGACAGATTTTCAAAAATTTATATAATAATAATAAGTCTTTATTGCTGACTGTTTACATACAAGTAATAGCAAATTAACAAAAATTTATCGAGCAGCAATTGGCGGAGTTCAGTTGTGCACTTGAAACAAATAAATGCACACCTGCTTTTCAACTCAATGAAGAAAATAAATATACATAATAAAAAAAAACCGTGAATCAATAGGCGCAAATATTAAGTACCTTCAAATAATATATAATAATTGCTGAAAAGGAACAAAGAAAGAAGACGGAAAATTGAAAAATGGAAGTGAAAGAAGAAAATAAACGAAAAGAATTATAAAAAGATAAATAAATATAAAAATAAGATGATATGCAAACGAATAATGTAGTCGTCCGCCACCGAGATGAGCGCTGAATGTCTTTTGGGAATTTACAATAGTGCGTAGTCGGTCCATATCTTTGATTATATTCAAGATATCAACATGAAATTTTATGTGTGTGTGGAGAACCCAACGAAGCTTCTGTTAAAATTATTTTGATGTATACAGGATGTTCACGTGCTACGTACCAAACCAAAGTTATGTTTTTTTAAATGGAATGCCCCACATTTGTTTACATATTTGGATTCCCCATAAAATTGTACAAAAGATGATAACCTACACGGTGGCCATTTTAGTACCGGTGTGAACCCAACTTTGTGGAGCTACTGACGTCTGCTGATCAAAGCTAACTATGATTTTTTTATTGGACTAGGTTCAGAGGATACTCTATTTTTGTAAAATCCATTACCACTTTTTTCAAAATAGTTCATATTGTACACAGTGGCCAACTTGCACAAAATGAAGCTTTTCTCAAAAATGTTAAATGGAACACCCCATATATATTATTTGTAGGTTTGATAACCAGTTTATTAAGCAGATATTGGCAGGTCTGCAACTGATAATTTAGGCAGAAATAAAGATTGAAACTTAAGAATTGAGATTTTTGTCGTAATTTAGTACAATTTTAGGGGAATTTCCCCCATTTTGCCACCCAAAACTCAAGAAAATGCTTACACTTTGTTGTTACAGAAAATTTAGCGAACAGAGTTTACACCGGCACAAGAAATCTCATTGCAAGATTACTTCTTGAAAGAACGGTTTTCTTCCATGGCACTCTGTTTCAATTTGTACCTAGGTTTAACATGTTACCATTTATTGAAGAATATGACCATGATGAAATTTTTTGTCTCGATGTGAAATCAACTTCCAGAAACAAAATGGAAATCATATTTTGTGTTTTGGGAGCTAAAATATGGGAGAAACGAATAAACTACCGGTCAAATTACTACATTTTAAAGTTCAATTTTCAATTGTACCGAAACAGTCAGTCGCAGACCAAACAATATCTACATCAATCAAGAGCTTAGTAAACTGTCTATCAAATATGGAAATAATATATGGGGTGTTACATTGGAAATTTTTAAGAAAAAAATGCATATTGCGTAAGCTGTCCACCCTGTATGATATTAAGTTTTGTGACAAAAGTACTGAATAATTTTAAAAATAGAGCAGTCTGTGAACCTAGTCCAATAAAGAAATCTTAAATAGCTTCGACCAGTAGATGTCAGCAGGTCCTCAAAGTTGGGTCTACACTGGCACTAAAATGGTAATATCTTCAAATCGCTCACTCTAAACCCCATCATGTAATACATCATCTTTCATGAAATTTTATTGGGAATTCAAATATGTAAACAAATGTGGGGCGTTCCATTAAAAAAAACTTAACTTTGGTTTGGTGCTCAGAGTGCGAACATCCTGTATACACCAAAATAATTTTCTCGGATGCTTCATGGGGTTCTCCACATACATACGTGCAAAATTTTATTTTAATACCTTGAATAGAACCAGAGATATGGGCCGACTACACACTTATTGGCCCACCTGTACATTGCGCTCCACTACGTGAAGTATTTTTCAAGCTGTAATTGCTTCACCGTACCCCTGAATCCCCCGATTCTTAGTAAATTGGTGTGTCGGGCTTTTAAATTGTCCAATATTCAAGGACTTGAAATGTTTGGGTCTCGATTTTTCAAACTGCATCTCGATCAGAAGCGTCGCCTACAAGGTGCATAAATAACTATTTACGTGGTAAGAAAAATTAAAGTTTCCTTGTTCACGTTGTGATATAATAGCAGAGATAATAGTTCTCTGTAAGGAGCGCAGAAGAAAATAATGCACTGGTTGGTTAAGTTTACGGACGGTAGATGCCGCTGAGTCTATTTCCTCGGCAAACGAAGCTGAGGTGAGCACTGACAAAATGGCAATGGTGTGCTGCTGCAAGAACTAAAGTGACTTTTATGTTTTGGTAGTATTTTTTTTAATTTAATCAGTGAAAATTGTGTATTAAAATGAAGTGCACAATACATGTAATTGATATTACAATGTGCAGTTAAGTGTTTGTGTGATTTAAGTGGTAAAGTGAAAACGTTTATGTATAATTTGAGCTATACACTTTTAACAATAGGTAAGCCAATTCAACATGTCTTATCATTCACCTCCGTATATTTTTAATGAATGGCACTTTGATTTATTGATTAAATGTCTGCATTAATAATAAAGAAATACTTGGAAGGTAATCCACGTAACTGTAAATAAACCTTACTTTGATGTTCTAATTCAAAATTAGAAAATAAAGTAAACATGAATGCCCACGAATATATTCCAGGCAAATTCAACTTTTTGGTTTATTCAGGTATGGCACGTTAGCAAAGGTGTGACTGTACCTAATTGAAATTGCTATTTTAATTACGTTACTAATTAGTCTGAAGACTTCATGTGCACAAATCGCCCATCATAATTTCACTCCGAACCGAACGTTCAATTTTCTACCAAATTACTTCATTTCTAATAAACACTTCTCAAATGTCTCTTAAAAATAAGCAAATTCTTGTCCATACATATTTCGAAAAACTAGTTATTGTTTGATGTTTTAAAAGTGTAGTTTATGTTTTTTTATTATGTTTATACATAAGTAGTGACAGTGTGTTGTTTATTTTTGTTATTACCGGCTTGTCACTGATAATTTTATTGCTACATAATAACATATTTCCGCTATTCCTAGTGCCAAATAACTGACACATCTGATCGAGTTGCACTTGTTATTAAATTGTCACTAATTTTCTAACCATTTTTTGTTTTTGGCAACTTTTATTACAACATAAAAGAGCAGATAAATTGTTTTACTCCTTAGCCATTAACCAAAAATTCTTTATGATTCATTTCATAAATATCTGAGGTTTGTCCCACCTCGTTCTATGTAAGTATTTAGAAATTTTTGGGGTAGGCAGTTACACAAGGTGACTCAGTAAAGCGACAATCGGAGGATTAACAAATTGTTAATCCTCCGATTGTTAATAACAATGTTAGTGCCAAGCATGGGTAGTGATGTGACGATTTACGCCACTTATTTTAAATAATTTTCCTTATACAGGGTGACCCCCATGGAATGACAAAAAGAAAGTTACGTATTTTTTAATCGAATACACCATATTAGAGTGCATTCTCCATAAAATGCTTATTCATTACCTACTTTTGCACTTTCCAGATTATTGCAATTTTTCCATTATTATTATTATCCTCAAAATCTTTTGTCAAGGCCGTCGGTACGCGCGCGAATGGGTGGATGAAAATACTGTTTGAGACGTACCTAGAGGCAGAATGGAATTACATTAAAAATAGTTTAGATAGGTATTTTGATATGTTTATTTAGATATTTTGACTCATAAACATAATGAAAGTAAAAAAACACGAAAAACGGTCAAGTGGGAAATTATTCGGAAATGTAGGAAAGCCAAAGAACAGTGGATTGATAATAAATGCAAAGAAATGAAAGATAAATTAGAAGTGGGAAAAACTGACGAAGCGTAAAAAATAATTAGGAGAAATTTTAGAAAAATTGAATCTAGCAGCAAGAACATGAGAATCGGAAAGGCAGATATGTAGGTAGGTGGAAGGAATACCTATTTGGGAATCTTATATGCAGGACAAGAATAGGAGATATATTATAAAAGGAAATCAGTGTAGAGGGGGATAACTTAGGCTATCCTATAATAAGGGAAGAGTTTGAGCTAGCATTAGGAATTTTGAAAAACAATAAAGCACCCGGTGTAAACGGATTGCAGGCAGAAATTTTAACGGGTGCAGGTCAAGAGGTAAGAGAGCGTTTATTAATTTAAACTAGTTGTTAACTGTATATACGAGTCAGGTGAAATGACCAAACAAAATTTTAAAACCTTTTTAAGTGAATAAATAACTAATTTTCTAAATATCGTTCCAATGTTACAGCCTTTAATATGTAATGTGAATAATTTTCTAATAAATCCGTTTCCAGTTTAATTAAAAATTATAAAGCGTTTAATTATGCATCTTTACTGATATAAATCAATCGCCGTTCATTCAAAATAACAATACAAGTAAAAAAGAATTAACCGCCGTTGGATTCGAACCTCCTTATGCCCGATGCAATGTCAACGGTGCTGCGACTAAACTCACTAAACCATTTCGACACGGTTGTTCTGCTTTTTACACTTAGTTAATTCCCACGCGATATATTTTTGAAAATATTTTTTACATTTTTTGTTAAACTTTGAAAATTATTGCACAAAAACGTTCTCTGGTGCACATTTTATGTGCCCTGATACTCTGAATATCCTCAAAACACTTTAGGGACATAGAAATCGCAATTTTCAAATTCCCCATGTTAAACAGGATGCTTCAGAATTCCCGGGACACACGGTATATCAAAGATGCGATTAATATTGTTAAGAACAGAACAGCTTCAGGGATTAATAGGCCAGACTATTAACATGTTAAGATTCGCGGATAATAAATAATAAAGCGGACATTTTATTTGGTTCTGTCAGTGCCCGTTTTCACTGTACTAACCTAACCTACCTATTAGGTAGGGTTAGGCGAGGGATTAAGTAGTACCTAACCCCTCGCCTAACCCTCTCACACACACTGTTTGTATGAAAAAAGTAGGTAGATGTAGTAAAGTGTCCGATCAGTCATAAACTTTTGCGTTCATTAAATTATTAAGAATTAAGAAAGCCTTTTTCCTCGATGAATATATTCCTTTTAGCACTTAATGGAGTCAAAGAGAACACGAAAAATGTTAAAAGTCCCATTTTTCTATATTTTGCAGACAATACAATGAGAATAATTGAACATTGTTTGGAAGCAGGCCAGCTTTCGCGGCTCGGTACTTGCACGCTTGGGATTTTTTAATTTGCCAGAAATAGGCGTTTGTACTTATCGCGCAATCAGTTTGCCGAAGACTGGAAATAATTAAGGAAAGGACCTATTTTCCCATTTACGCCTACGTGCCCTAGAATTTCGTCTTGTTTGCTTTGTTGCAGTTGTCTCGTCCCTCGTCTAACTAAAAAAATCTTGGCAACCGTTCATAAATCGCAAACCGGATTTTCCTATTTCTAAAAACTGTTCCGTAAATTTCAGTTCCAGAACTTACTTCACGAAAAATATCTCGAAATGAATTGCTCGTCAAAATACACATATTTACTCTTAACGTGGCCAAACCATAAGAGAAAATAATACCTAATGCTAACGCAATAATAATAAGTTTGGTTGAATTTGTTCGTCACGAAAATGCAGGAATTGGTACAACAGTGGGTTTCTTATCTTATAATTCAATTATTTTCGGAGAAATTACTCGTGAATTAATTGGTTATTTTGAGATTTTGGCCTCGTTTTGGCCCTAATATAACAATTTTTCCAAGAAATTGATATTCTGCAGTGTGACAAACTTGACATAATGTGACATGCTTGACAATTCTGCCCAGTAATTCAATGTACACAACATTAGACTCAGTTTCGTCACGCTTCGGACAGCTACGTCACGACTGGAAACGTGATGCGCATGACCGTGATGAACCTGATGTTTTTACGAAACCAAAGCTAGATGGCGCTTTAAAATAATTATTTACCCTGCATTTTATGAACATAACCTCTACTTTATAATTGTATATAGTGCTTTAATAAAAAATATTAAAAAAGAAACGCATTATTATTTAATAAGCGTGATGTACCTGGTACCTGATATGTAATAAAAAATACTCACACTAAATAGGTACCTAGTTTCCTTGATTACTGTTATTTTAATAATAAAACCCGCTTATAAACACTTTCTGTAGAAGTAGAATAATCAAACCAAGGATTACCTTCAGGCGACAAAACAACAGTAAACAGGCAGCCCCATCTTGGATTTTTTTGAGCAACTGATTGAAGTGACGAACCTGACGTACGAGACCAGAGACACTACATATCTTTTTACCTAGTAAATCAACGCCCTAAGCACCTAAGGCAAAAATCTAATCTGATACCACAAGTATGTTATAAAAATATAAATAATACTTACCTTTTACTATATGTAGTCTCCCAATCTTCATAAAATTCAAAACATTTCAAAACAGCTGTAACCAAAGACTTGTCTGTAAGTCTTTGGCTGTGGCTGCAGTGTTGCCACTTGGAATTTATGAGTAGTAGAAGAACCAATCACAAATGGGTAGTAGATTGGCGGGAAAGGGTAGTAGCTTTAAAAAAATGCCCGGAATAAAGACTTCGACCGTTGATTGACTTATTCTACGGTTCGACTTTTGACAATAATTGTCTAACATACGGTCGATAATAAAGTTTTAACTCCAATTTATTTTAGTTATGCATGTACACGCTGAGGCGCGCCAACCTATCTAAATTAATTTTAATTTTTAAAAGCAGAATTACAATAATTTGCAACACAGCTTTGCTACTTTTGATGCCCTACGAAGTTTATGTTAAGTAAAATGATAATACAGGACATAAGTGCCTCTACGTCAGATTTTCATTCCAAACAAAACAAACGCACGTGCCATTTGACGTTTATCGATATTATTTACGTTTTAAACTAGTTTTTGCAATAAAATTATAGACATTTTGCAGTGAAAACAGTTTATTTTCAATTTGTGTGTTGGGCTTACGTGTAAAAACTTGAAAACAACTACAATTATATTTCAGAGGTTAGGTTAAAACGTCAGAAAGCACGTGGCTTTGTTTTGTTTGGAATGAAAATCTGACGTTTGTGACGCGCCACTTATGTGGTGCATTGCGTGAAAAATAAGGACGAAAGAAGAACAAGAAAATGCAATAAGAGTAGTAGAATTAACAGGGAAGTAGTAGAGTAGTAAAATAATAAAAGTAGTAGTAGATCTACTACTTAAGTAGTACATTTGGCAACACTGTGTGGCTGTAACCGGGGCTGTAAATACTAAATATGAATACGAAACGAAATTAAAATGTCAAACTGTTGACATTTTGTGCTCAATTTTTTGTTTCAACGCCAACTTGTTAAATAACCTCTAGTTTTAAAACTGACAGGTGACAGCCCTGCTCAGGAGATGTCGGAGGTCATGTTTTCAAGGATATGTGTTGAGTAAAGAATTAATATTTCGAAAACTGCTCATAAAACTGTAAAATCGAAATCTGATATAACAATTTGACATTGCTTTCTAGTCTAGGTGCGGTTGCCGCGAATCACCCTGTATCTGTAGGCATATAAAATTAAAATGCATAAATTATCGAAATGTAGCGATCGAGGAACAGGAGACATGAAAAAATCCCGCTCAGCCGTGAATTCTGACCCTAAACAGTTTAATAATAAAACACGTGACAAAATTGAATTCGTGGAAAGCCAAGAAAAATGTTTAATAATGGTGATAACCGTGTTTTATTAACGTAGATACGGATAGATTCCACGGTGTTGTAGAATAAACTTGTTTTGTTTTAGACAAGGGAAAATGAATCACTGCTGTAGTTTAGAGGGTTTGGGTTTGCTTTCCCACCCATGTAGACCACAAAAATGTGTTTAAGTAACTGTTTCTCAGTATATACCCAACAACGATATAACGTAATTCTGGGAGAATTATATACAGACTGTCCAAAATGTCCATGCTCTCTATGTTCTTCCATACACTTCTTCATATTTAGAAATTCTGTTTAAAAATATTGTGATTTGATGTAGGTATAGCGTATAGATAGGTTTTTCAATTAAGTGGATTTTTGAATTCAACTCATAGTTCTTTAGAAAACATTGAAAATCACGTACTTATGGACTCAATATCATAAAGTTTTCAGTATGAAGACTGGATGGACGGAAAAACTGCATCATTTCCTATCCTGAGCTAACCTATGCATTTCCCCAAAAGTAGAACATCCTACAGCCTCGACTATTTGCGAACAGTAGTCTGACCTGGGCCTACATCAACTTCTTTTTATACATGTCTCCTTCTACCTCTAGTCTATGTCGTGAACTGATCCTTCTTGTCTCAGAAGTTGCCCGACAATCCCATCTCTCCTATTCTTTATTGTCTTCCATAAATCTAATTCCTCTTCGCTGCAACCTTACCTTTGTATCTTCATCAAGTATGAATGTAGCACCTCATTTCAATTTAATTTTTCCATATCCATTTCTTCTATCGTCCACATTAGAAACCGGCAAATGTAGAAGGTACCACCTAGGTTAAGTGGGGAAAGAAGCCCAGTTTCTTGATCTTAGTAAATCGGCAATTTCAAATTTTTGAAAGTTTTCTTGGTGTGATACTATAAAAACATCAGATTTTATGAGATTTTAAAATATCTTCTAGCTAGGTTGAAACTCAAAATATTAATAAATAGTAAAGGAAAAAATTGTAGGTACCGGGTGTCCAAATAAGAAAGGATGCCGGCCATATCTAAGGAACCGTTCATGGACAGTTATGGGAAAGAAAAAATAATAATAAAAGTGGCCAAGAGAAATCGCTGGATATTATTTTCAAGTTTCTAAGTTTGCTGCTAGAGGGCGTAATAGTCATAGTTTACAAAAAACATGGTTTTCTCTAAAATATACCCAGATAAAGTATATCAAAAATACGAATATTGCAATCTTGAATATATTTTGTATAATTTTGGTTTACCACTTCTTGCTCTAACTCATCAAATAGCAGCGGAGCGGGGAGGGGAGCATCTGGTTGTGGAGATGCTTGTAACTTCGGTTTGATTTAACCGAATTTAGCAATCTTAGTCTCATTGAAAAGAGCTATCTTCCTTTAATCTGGTACTTTTATAATTTAAGTCATTTTTGTTCTGTAGTGGTCGCTAGAGGGCGTTGTTTGAAAGATCAGCAAACTTTTCAGATTTTCTTGAAAATTTTAAATGGAATGGTATAATAATCATAAATTAATTAAAAAGAGGATAAAATAACGAGAGAAACAGTGAAAACCGCTCGTTGATATTTTTTTCTAACCGGAGATATGGACAAAAGAGTTTTAGGGGCGGGAGGACGGGTTAATTACCAACCTTTACACGTGCCACCGAATATAAAAGACATTTTGAAAATATCATAATCATTAAAATTATATGTTGCTTCTTCGTGGCCGTTTTAAATGTGGAAATTGCCATTTTTTAAAGCAAAACACCTATGTTTTAGGTATTAAAATATACTCTTGTAAATTGCAATATTTATTATGAATTCTTAAGAAGATAACCCCACACGCTAAAAGACAGTGACACAGTCATTAAACTTGACACATATTTCGCTGACAAAGTCAGCGTCCTCAGTGGTGTTCTAGTGTATTTTCTATTCTCTAGCTGATCAGTTTGAAATTGAACAGTAAACGGTTATTGACGTTCTATATGTTTCCAGATTACCGGAAAAAATGTGAAGAAATGTAAGAACGGAGCAGGAAAGAAAAGGTATTTACGATGGGTTGGCAACCGTGCGCGACGATGATCCGAGGCCTCATCTTGATGGTGTTCAGTTTGCATTCGCTCGTGTTTGCCACAATGCCCAGTAGCGCAAAATTCTACACGATACATTGGAACTCTTCGAACCCCATTTTCCGCATCGACAACACAGACAATGTAATCGATGTGAATCGTAATAATCTAAAATTCGAGTACGACCAAGTTAATCTAATCTGTCCGGTGTATATGCCTGGGACGAGAGACGAAGACATGGAAAAGTACATAATTTATAACGTGTCGAAAGATGAGTATGACACGTGTAGAATAACAAATCCTAATCCGAGGATAATAGCGGTTTGCGATAAGCCATACAAATTAATGTATTTTACGATAACGTTTAGACCGTTCACGCCTCAACCAGGGGGCTTAGAGTTCCTTCCGGGGCATGATTATTACTTCATTTCTACTTCTACAAGCGACGACCTACACAGAAGAATAGGAGGGCGGTGCATCACTCACAACATGAAGATCATCTTCAAAGTGTGGTCGCCTCCACAAGAAGCCACTACTAAAACTACTATCAGTGCGCCGAGGCCTAATTGGTCATCCGTCATGCCGGTGCATACCACCACTACCACTACCACCACGACGACAATTGCTCCATCTACTACCACTACGAAGAAATCGAAAGCTTACAACAAGCATCCAAACGAAGTAGTGAAAAGTGAAGAGCTTACTTTAGGAGGTGGCTGTAATAATTTAAAAGTTAATATTACGGTTCTTTTATTCGTTTTTATTGTGCTGGTGTGGCGATGAAATTGTCGTGGCTATGAGACCATTTGTGTTCCCGATGTATAAAAAAGAACGAACTGTCCAAGTGTTTTTCACTGTTTTTATGCTTAGGTTTTCTTGCTTGTGGATTCAGAGGCGTGGACACTTGAAATTTTTCGAATCGGTACCCTAGATGCAATAACGGGCTTTCTTGCTCACTTTTTTTTACTTTGAGACTACAAAAGTTGGTCTTATATTTTTACCTTTATTCCTTTCGTTAATTGAGTCGTCTTGATCCGTGAACCTTGTGTTGAAGCTTGCAGCGATTGGGCGTTTTGTCAGGGTCGAGCTGTATATTTTTGTAATATATTTTGGTGCTATTCTCTCAAGAAAAACAGTGCGCCGCCTCGTGTAGTGGAAGACGAACAAAAGACACCCGTCGACGATGATTTATTGCGAAAATTTTTATAAAACATGGATTCATTGTGTACAGTTTTTATAAATGTTGGTGTAGACGTTGAGAAATAATTAAATTAATTACCATGCGCTGGTGCGTAGTGACCAATAAAAAAAAATGGACTAGGTACGTGTAAAAGTTTCTATTTTTTTGGTCAGTTAACTATTTGGGTAGATTTTAAAGTGTTGGATATTGAATTTACCGCGTCTTTGTATAACTGTAAAGACTGACATTAGTTTTTATTGTGTTAAAATATACAAAGTATTAATATTTAAATATAGGTAGGTCTGATGTTTTTAGGTCGCTAACGAATTTTAAGGGCAACTTGATTACTGCGACCTCAGTTTTCGTGCATTTTTTTTGTACTTACTTCTCGATTCAGGGTGTTTGTTGTAATTGTAACACTGGAAAGACGCAGATAGTTCTTCTTGTCTACGTTTAATAGTACTTACTTGTGACAATAATGCACATTTTTTTTCGGCTTATTTTTCAGTTCTGTTGTAGATAAATGTAAGTCGAAGATTCCGCAATCGTTGGAAAGACGCCATTCAAAATAGGACAAAAACAGTTCGAAATCGGAACTAATTAACCTAAATCTGATTTTTTGGGGAAATGATGTTTGATATATGTAAAACGTTTTGTAAAAAATCTCCACAAATCCGAGTGTCGGAAGACCTTGAAAATCGGCCGACAATCTGGGCTCTGAAAATTTCGGGCAATGTCTCTGCGGTTGCTCAATTCGCTCAGTGCTATCGACAATTTTGTGTGTTAATAGCGCGCCTTTAAAAAAGAATTAAAATAATTTTTCCAATTTGAGATGTCAACTTTCCCAACGACACTGTTTCAGGGCGAATAATTAAGAAAACTTAATAAATTCTTGAGGGGTAAATATCCCGAAAAATTTTTGTACACAGGACTCGGAATTCCAAAGATTTCCAAGGAATTCCAAAGATTTCCAAGGAATTCCAACGAATTCGGAGGCCTTCCAAAATAATTTTATGGAATTCCGAACGTCTTCGAGGAAAGTAATCTCCTCCCAATTATCCCAAACAAAAGTGCAATACTGGCATAAACCTTTTTACTTTTATGCTTAAATTTCTTAATAGAGTGCTTAAAGAAACAAAATAAACTAGGTAATTTTTGATTATTTAAAACAAATATTTAGTGTTGTTAGACATTTAAATATGTGTTCATGTCAATGTCCGGACATGGACATTTATGGACATGACACATTCAAAAATGTCCGGACATTTCTAAAAGTGTCCAATATTAGGTACCAACAGAACAAGCAGTAACAACTAACCAATTCAAAATAGCACGCAGTTTGCAATTTTTGCAAGAAAACTTACTTGAACCATCCTACTAGAATAGTAAAACATAAAAATATGTGGACAGTATTCAGAAGAGACGAAAAATTTGTTGTTTGTTGTGAATGGTGCCCATTCTATGGCGGCAGTAGCAGGCAATCCAGGAACTAACTACATAATTCAAAAAAATTGCTTTTAGAACTTTGAAAAATCTTCAGAAAGATTACAAAATTAACAGACTAACATTGTAACTAAAATAACAAATTTAAATTTAGATTAGAGGCTTAAATCATCCTAAAACCTGACGTCCGATACTGCTATTGACCAATTTGTGAATTTTTCTATTATCAGTTATTTTTGCATTTACTTGGCTTTTGGAAACATTATGATATATAAATAATATATCAAATTAAAGGTCTTGGCGAGACCTACAATTTGATTACATTTTTAAGCTATTTTATAAATGTCCAGTAAATGTCCGGACAGTTCTCGGACACATTGGATGGACATGTCACAAAAAATAAATGTCCGGACATTTCACAACACTACGAAATATTATTTTATTAAAGAAAACAAAATATATATGTTTATAAAAAAGGCAGCTCTTTAAACTAAAAATAACAAAAGGTAGCTTGAAAATAAACGTAAATACTAATACAGTGTGCCTCACTTTTTACGACTTATTGCTCTGTTATTAAAATGGAAGTCATGAAAAGTGAGATATATTGTGTAACGAATGAATATCATTAAAAAGGAACATAGAACGTATAACTTCTATTATAGGTAACTTTACATAAATGTTTCGGTAATTGTGATTAATCCGGCTATTTTGTATAAATATCGGCAATTATACATACTTAATCACCACGGAATTTGGCGAATATAATAAATTCTTTAATATTTGCAGTAGGTAATTAATTGAATTGGCTGGTTTTTATATTTGATACCCACAACTTAATAATGGTAAATATAATAAAAGCCTTTAAAATATTCGATTTTTTAAATTAACCGGACGATATACAAAATCACCAGCCAAGTATGGCAAATGTAATAAATTACGTTAGATATAACCGACCTGCCCTGTACGGAGCTCACTCTTGGAATGTATGACACTTGCGTACAAAGCACATTTTATGACATTAGCGTCCATAAAGCAAAATAAGGCTCGGCAGGTAAATTAAACAACTCTGATCTAGTGGCACTTGCGTGCAACATAAAATTTGGATTCCTAATTTAAATATTTATTTCGAACACCTATTATGTTAAATATTGAGGTAAGTTAACTTGATTCCCCCGGTGATTTCTTTTGTAAAATGTTTGTTGAATGATCTTTGAGGAGAATCATATTATCAACTCTAACGACTGAGACTTACAACGCCCCGCTCGCTTCGCTCCGCTCCGCTTGACCTTAACGTGGCAGATTTTTATGTTGTACGCAAATGACACTTGTTTCGATCTGCCCGCTTTTCCTGCTGGACATCTTTCCTTATGTACGCAAATGTTACGTACGCAAGTACCTTGACGCCCACCCTAGTACTAGTACAGCTCCATGCCTTAATAATTGGAACAGAAAATAGAAAACAAAATAATTTATTATTATTAGTATTATTGCCACTGCGTCTTGGAACCCTTTCGCAATTTCCTAAATCAAATATTCTCGAAATTATCAAAAAAGTACTATTTAGAACCCAATAATACCTACAATGGACAGTTACCCAACTAAATTCACAGATTAGAGACTAAACTTCTGAAACTAATACAGAATTGTGACAGCACTGAACCTCGCCCCACCCTCAAATTAAAAATTATTGGCCGGTGGATGCGAATGCAATGGATGCCTGCAGATTGCAGAAACTCAGATACCCTTCCTATTACTCATCACACCACTAAAATTTTATTTTCATACAGTTAATGAATAGAATATTAAAATGCATTTCAAATATTCTTAAGGAATGTGTGGAGAAATTAATATTTACCGACAAAGTTCTTGGGAAAGATTGTCCTTCCATAAAATTTGCTATTCAACATTGTTTGCTGAAAAACCATTAGGAATCTACTGCTCCGTGCTTCTTTTTCCCGGAAAAAACGATAATTAAAACGAAGTCAAAGTTGCTTTAGAAACATTTGGAATTGACTGTTTTACCTCATAAGGACCACATACAAAATTAACGGTTTCGGGGAATTCCAGGGAATTCCCAGAGAATTCCAAGGACCTCCAAGGAATTCCAAATAAGTGTACACAAATTTTTCGGGATATTTACCCCTCATAAATTCTATAGCGTTTAAAAGTCTTCGACAAAATTATAAGTCCAATACCTGAAATTATTGGCAAAATTAAATTAAAATATGTGAAAAAATGGAGGACATCTGCTGCATATAGTTGTATGGCAAAACCCTGCCAGTTTTCTGAAATTTGCTCTCGGTACGAAACGCATGTAAAATTTCATTACTGACAAAATGTTATTGTCGTGTTCGATAACAATCAACATAAACCTACAAAGTAGTAGGAAAGAATACGACGAGGTTTTGGTAGAGCAGCTGTTATTGTTCTATTGACTATGACTACTGCAACTATCCACAGCAATCTGAATTTTTCTTGAATACAACAAAACAATTATTTATTGTTGTGGAAAGCGATGGCACTGATGTATTTATCCTTCTTCATCATGTATCTTCAAATTTGGATGTTTGATTCCTTCGTAAACGAAAAAAGGGAAATGATCATCGATTCACTGAAATTGTGAAACTGCAACTTTGTATTGGAAATTTCAAGGAATCACTACTTGCATTTTATGCTCCGTCTGGATGCGATACCACGTCCGACTTTAACAAGAAGGGAAAATTTGTTTGTTATGCATCCTTCAAAAGAAACAATAATTTGTTGAAGAAGCAATTATATTCTATAAACAGAGTGTGTAAAACTGATCTCTGCAGTCGACAAGAAATTGAAACAAAGAATATGGTGGAATTTCAAAAAATTTTAACGATTTGAGGTACCTAAGTGTTTGTGCTGGATAGTAAAGCTATAATAATGTGTGAAAATTTGCGGGAACGAGCTACATAAGAAAAAAGTTGCACGATTATCTAAACATTTTGTCTCCTACGGCAGGCGCTGTAAAGCAACATGTACTGCGTGTATTTCACCAGGTACAACAATAATATGGATCAATAATGATCTATGTCCAACAGAATCAGGATGATATTTTATGAGTGATGAACTCAGGCCCTGCTCTGGCATACAGAATAAGGCACCCGATTTGTCCATAATGTCGCTCTTTTGCAACTGCAAGGAAGGCTGTGGAAGCATGTGTTCCTGCCAGAGGTCGTAACACTGCTCAATCCAATGTGGTCAGTGCAATGGGGTGTCTTGCACAAATAAGGATACTGATCGCATTTGGGAAGATGAAGATTTATTATAATATTGTCACCATACAGTGTCATCGAAATTTAATGAACAAGGCTTTGGGATCGACAGAACTCTCAAAAATAATGGGGGTTTTCTTGATACATTTTTTCAATTTAGGTCCTCAATTTTCTAAATTAACTATTAACTAAGATATACCATTTACCCCAACTGCACTTTTTCATACCACGCCATTGACTATGGATTGGAACCTATTATTCCTTACTCAACTTTCATAACTTTTGTCAATTTTTGATATTTTGCTTTATTTAATAGGTATTGGCCAGAATTCATTTTCATGACATCCTCTAATTATTTAAATAATTACATTTCCATATTATTTAACAAAATGATAAATCACAAGAACTTGCTGGTGCGAATTGTGGTGTAACAATGTTACAAAGACTGCTGTTTTGGTGATAACGAAAACAAACTTATGTAGAATAATAATAATAATTAGATAAATGCCCTGTATCCTAGAAATTGTGCATTTTTCAAAATATGTTTATTAAGAATATTCCTACTATTTTCTTGAGTTCTATCAATTTCTGAGGTCTTCTCTTTGAAATTTGACCACTCTGTATACTAAAATAAACAAAGCGTGTACCAAAATAAAGTTATGAAAATGAAAGTAAAACTTCCTTAATGATAATAATTTTAAGCAATTTTCAGGGTCTTAAGACACTCAGATTTTTGGGGATTTTTCACAGAAGAGATTTCATACCACTAACTACATTTCCTGAGAAAATTAGCTTTAGATTAATTAGTTCCGATTCAAACCCTAATTTGCCTGGCCTAAAATCAGGAAAATTGATGTGCGGCACCCTGGCGTTGGACATTTAACAATTGACAGATCTTTAAAAATGCAAAAGAAAAAGTTAACTCAAATTTTTTCAGTGCCTTTTCCTTTTGATTCAATTTATTATTTACATCACAAAACAATGAAGTATCCTAGGCGCTTCAGGTTATAACCGAAAATCGATACTAACATTGTTTTTTCAAATGGAAACCCCCTATTTTTTATTCGATTTTTCAATTTCGCTCACTTTATTGCGTATTATGAACCCAGGTTGTTATAACTTATCTGTCATAGTTTTTGACTTATGTCATTTATTTTGATCGCTAGCCCAAAGTTTGAGGTGTCTTTTAGTACGCCCCTTGTTGAGAAAATTGCCTTGTTTGACACTGCAAAAAACACTTTGAAAATTTCAACGACAAAACTTCAAAAACTCAACTTTTTCAAATGGCACGAGGCAATTTTCTCAACAAGGGGCGTACTAAAAGACACCTCAAACTTTGGGCTAACAATCAAAAAAGACCTTTTGCCTCTTGGGTTGACAGTAAGAGAGATATGAATTTTTGAGTAGACCTCTGCAATGAGTATTTTTCACAGAATAAATGGCATACGGCAAAAACTATGACAGATAAGTTAAATAACAGCTTGGGGCCCATCATTCACAATAAAGTGAGTGAAATTAAAAAATCGAATAATAATAATAATATTTATTTACGTCGAAAAGGCGATGATCTTACATTTATCTAGTATAAAACAGCTTCCCTATGAAAATTTTGGTGTCTTATTGTCCAGATGCGATCTTGTAGTGTTACCTAACTGAGTTACTTATGTAGTTTAGATGGTGTATAAATTGTCTGCAAAATAGTCTATATTGATAATAAAACGTCCTAGTAACTTGCTGCCATCACGTGCTCCGATAAATTCCTAATCGCGTCTTTGTTCTCCCGTTATTTCTTTTATTAATTTTAAAGTGCAGCTTAAAATACGTATTATCACATGAACAATACTCATTTTTTTTAAAGTAATTTTAGTTAAATATTGGAAGTATTCGGTTTTTTGTATTTCCTTGCAATATGAAACAGAAAAAGTGTGATAAAATAATTACAGCTACCTAATGGAATAATAGTAAAAAGTTTAATGTAGTATTAACGCAAATACATTCTATCGAGCTGGATAAAAAGCAGTATTAATTTAAGGCACGAACGAAAATTATTTTGAAACACTTTTTCTTATACACTCTTGCCATTAATTTAAACATATCAATTTACAAGGTTTTATTTAATAATTTATTATTTATGTGTAGGTACCGAGTAAGTTTCTTAAAAGTTGCTCTTAGACTTGTTACATAAATTTTATAAATGTGCCCCCTTTTTAATCTATGTACTGAATTTTTGCAAAGAGCAAGCCTAGCTTATAAAAGTTTTGGCAAAATTTACAATCTAGAGAAGTTTAAGTTTACATCGATGTTTCGAAAACTCTCTGCTTTTATTATTAATTCGTATAATAGTTGTGTACCGTTTTATTTGTGCCCGATGTTTTGACTTTTGTAGCAGTTACGAAATTCCCGATTGAAATCTGAATTTGTTCTAGTCATTTTTAATTTCTGGAAACGCAAAGAGAACAAAGTAAATACGTGTCTATTAATTTGATTTGAATAATTTTTGCACAATTCTTTGGGGGCATATTTGTATAAGTTTATTCTAAGAACGATAGGGTTCGTTTTGTGTGTAGAGAAGTAGTTTTACGGTACTGTAATCCGATGTAATTTTTAATTATCGACCCATAATGGTAAATTGGACAATTTAGATTATAACAGAGAATCGACGTGCTCTTCTTCGAATATTTGTATATTTTTTAGCATAATTTAAATAGTATTCCTGCATAATGTTGTATTGCGTTGTGTTGAAGTTACTTCGGTATTAATTTTTTATACTTATTTTTAAGGTCATTATTTAATGCCATAATAATTTATTATTTTTAAATTCCCGTGCATACAATTTTTTTATTAATTGTTTTAATAATTAATCAGTTCCTAATTATTTGACGAAATCTCTTATTTAATTCGTTATATTGTTAGGGAATTTTTGAAACTCGAATTTTTTTAAAACGTGATCATGATTTTTATTTTTTACATAAAATAAAAATCTCTGTTATACTTTAATATGATGGACACATTGTATGTACTATGACAATTGTAAAATGCACTCTCTATATATACATATATTATATATACTGATTAAAAAAATATAATAAAATTGTTTTTTTATTTTATTTCTCCCTGCAGGGGCCTTGTCGAAGTCTCGTTTGTTTCGCTAACGCTCATTGATTGTCACTGGGAACTAGGTGTTTGTTTTTCAAAGATTGCACAAACGACTTTCAGAATTTTTACCTGAAATTTTGCATGCTTTTAAACTTCTTGTTCTGTAAATAATATGCGCTATAATCTCAGCTTTCTTGTAATTTCAGAAAGAAATGCCCTATTTCCAATTTGAAATAAGAAAAAATTTCAATTTTTTAAGTAGGTAAGCCAAAGATGTTTCTTTCCAAAATTACAAAAAACTTTGTTCATAAGTATCTGCACAAGAAGTTTAAACATACAAGGTTTCAGATAGAAACTCCAAAAGTTTGGGTTATCTTTGAAAAACAAACATCTAGTGCACGAGTGAGACAGTTTAAGCTTGGACAACGCCCCTTGAGCAAAATTTGTAATGCGAGTGAGGTACCAACGAGTGGTGCCAGTGGGCTGATCGTTACGATACCTACATTGCTAAGGATTAGGGTAATGGTCTAAAAATGTAGGAAATTGACTTTTATTTGATACAAACAGATAAGGAGTTTTTGTTCGAACACAAGAAGCTTGGCTCAGTGCCAAAACGCGCCGGCAGATTTTGTTCGAATCCAAGTGGATACTTTTTCCTTTTTTCTTCTAAAGTTTGTTATAATTTACAGAATTTTGCATTCCATGTGTTGTGTCCGATGTCCCGCACGAAAGATTTTTTTTTTTAGAAAATCCGCGATTACTAATGAAAACAAGAGAATAATAGCAAGTTAAAACGTTGTATTGGCAAAACCTAGTTGGGTTATAAATTAGCGCGTCAGGTACACAGGAAATCCGTGGGTACACAATACTACAAATACACCACCTAGCGAGCGTACCCAAAACGTCAAAATCAAACATAACCCAACATAATTATTTTTGTTGTAAGAATGGTAGGTACATACCTAATTATTTTATATTTTATTTTTTTAGGTGCCAACAAATGCTAAGTGAACCTAAAAATATACTTTTTTTATGTTTTAAAATTTTAATGCTGATTGTAAACAGGTGGGAAAAATAGGAATTTTTGTCCTGGGTGCTGGGAATTTTGCATTTAAAAGTTTGGCATAGTGGTGGAGAACTATCGATAGTTTTCGATATTTCTAAAGATCAAGCCCTATCTGTGATGGTATATGGGAGGGAAATTCCCTTTTTTGAGGGAATTTTGGCCGAAAGTGGGAAAAAGGGAAATTGGGAGTCAAAAGAGGGATTTTTCTACATTCTTAATACTAACGCAAAGCGCAAGTCGCATGCGTCATTTCTAGTTGAAATTCTGTATTTTCTATGTTCGCAATGTTTTTGTTCTCTATAACTATAACTCTGTAATTTATAGTCACGTTCGAGTATCAGAGGTGAGGGGGTAAATTCAAACAGGCAGTCTGAAGAATTGCGTACGCTACGTGCATAGTTTCTTTATGTAACCAGTAATGCGTTATGTAGCCTTGTTCCACTAGATTTCAACCAATTTATTCACCTCAACACATGCTGTTAAATATTTCTACGTTAATTCGAAAGTTCTCGAATGGCTAATGCACTGGCTTCATAATCGAGCTATCCGCGGATCAAATCTGGTTTGCTGCCGTTTTTTCTCGTTTGTTTCTTTTTGCGTTATCTCCGAATTTATGATGCAAGTTTTACAGCTCAGAATCTGTGTGTCTGGTGCCCCGTCAGATCGGAGAATCATATTCCAAGAAAACAGTTTATTTCCTGATATGTAACATCTCAGGTTACCCGGTACGCATACTGGTTACATGAAGAAATCACGCACGCTGCGTCTAATATGATCTGCAATCTAAAAACCCATATACCTATAACTATAAACAACACGTACATGTAAAAAACCCAGGAGGGAAAACTTGTCAGAAGGAGGGACAAAAATCATGCGCTAGAGGGAGCTGTAGGAAGAGTTATCTACCAACACTGAACCCACATTATATCACTAAAGCCCTGGTTTTTAACAACTTGCCGTCGACGGAATTCCGTTTGCCGTATTTTAAGTATGTCGCTTTTGAATGGCAGAAAATTTTCAGTTTTTTATTGGTGTAACTTAGCAACAAATACCTATATAATTCAGTAAAATTGCGACAGCGCAATGCGTCGACGGATTCCGTCGGGGTCTTAAAAACCAGGGCTTAACAGTTATTTTTTTCCATTTATGTGCTAGAGTGTGAAGTATTTGTGTAATCAGAGAGAATTTTTAGTGCAATAGGGTAGATTATTTCCGAAAGGCGGTTAAGGCGTAAAGAGAAAACTGTAGATGCTTTAACTTTTTTGAATAAAAATGATTGGTCATTGTAGTTTTTCAAGTTTCTACGAATAAAAGTTATTCCAAGTTTTCCTACTGTTTTAAATTTTACAAGAAAAAGAATTCTTTTTGCTTACACCTAACCGCATTTTGAGAATTTCCAAAACTACCAAAAGATATCGATAATTATCGATAGTATTGTTGGCAAATATCGATAGTTCTCCACCTCTAGTTTGGCACCACTGGATACAGCATACAGCACGGGCGAGGACAGCGGCAATGCTCAACGCATGCTTGGAACTTTGGAATTCGCAAAAAGTGACTAATGGAAACCGACATTTTTTCATGGGAGTAACTACCTTGAGTAACTACTGCTTCGTCCGACGATTACTTTAAAGTTTGTTTGAAGACGGTCGGAGGTGTACATTACACAATAGGGGACATAAGTGCCTCCGTCATACGTCAGATTTGCATTCCAAACAAAACAAAAGCACGTGCCATTTGACGTTTATCGATATTATTTACAACGTCTTAAACTAGTTTTTGCAATATAATTATAGACGTTTTGCAGTGAAAACAATTTATTTTCAATTTGTGTGTTGGGCTTACGTGTAAAAACTTGAAAACAACTATAATTATATTTCAGAGGTTGAGTTAAAACGTCAGAAAGCACGTGGCTTTGTTTTGTTTGGAATGAAAATCTGACGTTTGTGACGCGCCATGTCAGTAAAATGAAGTTTAAGTAATTCGTTATTGAATTCGATTTATTTTGCTTGTTTCTACATCATCTTTTTTCCAAAAAATGCATGTGTCTGGTGTGAGGACAGCTAGATGGTCTGTTTCAAAAATGCGTTCTCTCAGCTTTGGTTTTTTTACACTTCCAAAATGCAAAATGTGTTGATATTCTGTAATGCGCATGCGGTCGAACGGAGCAGTAGTCACTCCCTTTTTTCATTCCAGACAAGCCCCTTCGATGCTGACGTCACGTTGGGTAGGTCAGTTGTTGCTTTTGACATCTGTGCATTTCAGTTACAAAACACCTTAATATATATTTTGCTATATAAATATGGTAGTTTTTTAAATCTTTTACATGCAACCAAAACCCAAAACACACATAAATTGAAAACAAACGGTCTCCACTGCAAAATTGCCATAAGATGAGACCATGTATCTGAAGGATCTTTTGTATACATTAAAAAGTTGAAATAAAAAATGTTAGGTTACGTATCCTTTAAGTAACACTGGCAGATGTCAAGAACACGCGACATTTGAAAAGAATCTGACGTTTGTGACGATACACGCGTGGCAAATTAGAAATTGATTTTTTTTTAGAAAACCTTGTATCTACATACCTGTTTGTAGTTTAAAAAATCGTTTTGAGAAGTTTACGCGTTTTTCGTACCAGTTGTACCAAAACAAAAATTATTCAAAAATTAGAATATTAATTCTATTTTACTCAGTCGTCTTATGGGGTTTTCCATAAACGTTTAAAAAATCAAGAATTTAAATTGGAATTTGCAATTATTTATTTTGAACATTTCGTCGTAAAACCCATCAAATCAAAACATTTGGTAAATTGCAGTTATAAACCGTTAATGATCCAACTATTTTAAAAATTAGTGCAAATTCTGCGCATGTACCAGAGCGGTGCAGCTCGAACCCAGCTTCTCTCATTTTTTTTGCTATTTTTTGCGTGTCCAGTGTTGTGCTGTTGTGTGCTGTTGCGCCGGTTGGTAAAAGTCTGATTTAACCATCAGCTTTGTTTTTACAGTAATAAACCGAACCTAATCACAAATATCTAGTCATAATCAACAAGTTTTTTAATAATTTAATAATGGGTGAAGTGAATAACATTTTAAATATCAGCCAAGAGAAATACAAGGCGATTCTGCTCGACGTTGCCGGAACGATCAGCTCTTCCCAGTTTGTAAAGGTGATTTTTTAAATTAAAATGTACCGTTAGTATTATAGTCGTTCATCTGTTATTTGTACAAGTTGATTTAATTAGGGTCCACGAGAAATAATTTAAAAACCCCTAGAGTTCAAGCAGTTTTTTTGTTTGAAAATATTAGGTATTTGAGAACTTAAAAAGGGGAAACTGTTAGAAATTTGAATATGTAGATAGTGCCAGTATACGCAAGTTTTTTAAGGTGGTTGTTGTCCTTGAGAGAGAGGAAAAAATAGCCCTCGTTTCAGTTGCACGTTTTCCGTTCGTTCACATCTTTGCAACTTTCGTGTACAGCCGCGGCGAAATTCTATGCCACGAAATCCTATTGTCATGAAAAGGAAACTCTGCAGATCATAGGTTTCTACCTGCATTTCAGGATTACTTAGTCTTATTCATTTATTCTGGATCACGTTGTAAACAGCTGTTCAAGAAGAGTAACAATTGAACCAAAAATTCGGATTATTTTTAATTTTTTCAGTAGTAGTTAGTTTTTTTAGTAGTTAAAGAGAAACTACACCAACGGTTTTATTGGGGTACACAAATTAATTTTTCTTTAACACCAGGTGTAAAGTAAGAAACCGGTACCTACCTATATTAAAAATTTGCTTACAGCCAATATCCCCGAACTCGGTAGGCACCTAATTCAGAATTCAAAGATAAAAGGTCTAAAAATATCTACTAATCTACTATATACTAATACAGGTTGTCCCATTACTTCTATAGAGGGAACCGTACTTGTTACCTATTAATGGCATTAAAATGCAGAACTATAACGACAATAAAACATTCAAAAATGTATAAGTTAAAATATTTTACAGGATGAATTTAATTTAATGCCCAATTCAAAAATTTTCACATATAAAATTTTAGATTTTCAAGTGGAACATCCTATAGGAGGGGGTGCTGGTATATAATTAGCCAATTCAGCTTTCTACCTACAAAAGAAAGTTTCGTTGCCCTAGCAACCAACAATACTTACTTTAAATGTCATTTGTATTAGTGATTGACAGATTTGTGGATTTGTCTAATATTTGAGTATACATTTGTGTCATAATTCCAAACAAACTTTAACGGAATTAAGTCATATAGAATTACTGAGACAACTTTATTACTTATCACCTTATTTTTAGGATGTGCTCTTCAAGTACAATGAAGAGCATGTTGAAGAATACCTAAAAACACACTGGGAAGATGAAAAGGTGAAAGATGCAGTGAAGGAATTAAATAAAGATAAAAAATTGGATGTCGCGGACGCTGTGGCAACATTTAAGCAATTTTCTAAGGAAGTGTCGTCAAATATTGGTCTGAAAAATATACAGGGTATGATCACCAGAGAAGGATGCGAAAGTGGAGCTCTCAAAATCCAGTATGTTAAGAAATTATTATTATGCATGTTAGTAATTTAAGTTTTTAATTAATTCAAAGTACAGGTTTTGTGAACGAGGGTATTTTTCATTGACATTTGTATTGTATGTCCCAAGAACGAACGAGTATGGTTTAAACATCGGTCTGATCAGACACTGTTTTGAGCAAAAGTTTGTTGCCTAGCAATTTGATGAAAGAAACCGTTAGTTACCAAAAATCCGGCACCCATGGCCTTTGTTAAACTTAAAAAAAGATTATGTATGTGGCATAATATGCATTCTTACAAGTTCATTCATTCATGGAACAGAGATAGTACCTATCGAGTACATTTTAATTTTAATGAATTTTAAGTTTTAAATTATTGTGGGGCAGGGTCAAAGTCAAAATCGTTGACATTTGATTAACATGAAAGTCTGGCCGCTTTATAAACATTTTTATTTTATAAATAGGTCTTTGTATTATGTACTTATTTAATTATCAATTTAAAGGCGTCCAATTTTTATCGATGAAAAGTAAAAATGAAGTCGTCGAAGTTTTGATTATGCGAATGAAGTACAGCAAAGCGTTTTAAATAAATTTTATTTAACAATTTATTGTTTATTTAGTAAATGTCGAAATTTCAAAGCTGTTTGCAGCATTTGAACATACAGTCCAACATATTTAAGTTGGCGAGCGATGGAGGTGCGACGCGTTGGCGCCTTTACTCAGCATAACAGTGGCGTGGACTTTTTTTACTCTTGGGAATAAATATTAAATAATAAAAATTCAGTAAATAATATTCAACGTGTATTAAGAAAATTATTAGTACCAGAGGTAATTCAAAACTTAAAAAGACGAATGTAATGTGATTTATTGCAGAATAATCATTAATATTAGATTCCTTTCTACTTTTAGCATATTCAAAGACGCGGTAACCGCAATGGAAAGTTGGGCGAAACTCTTCAAGGTCGCTATCTATTCCACCGGTAGTGTAGAATCTCAAAAGGTCTTATTGTCTCACTCGGCAGAGGGTGATATAACGACACACATTAACAAATATTTCGACCAAAACATTGGAGCAAAGACTGAATCCGACAGTTACGTAAAAATAGCTACTGAACTCGAAGTCAAACCTGAAGAAATGGTTTTCGTAACAGATCTTGCTAAAGGTGCAAATCGATCGATTTATTGATCGAGTGATTATCTAACTACGTGTAATTATTTCAGAGGCTGTCGCGGCTAAAAAGGCTAACGTTACAGCTGTTCTTGTAGACCGTGAAGGCAACGATGAAATAGAAGAAAAATATCGTGAAGAATTTACTGTTGTCACTACGTTTGATAATATAAAATTCGAATCTGGTAAACGTAAAAACGAAGAAGTTGAAGAACCAGAGGTTGGTTTAAGTAAAATCCATACCTAAACCTAAAAAAATGTTAATCTTCTGTATCTAGAATATTTAAAATACATTATTATTTAACGATAATTGTCTTTGTTTTTGTATTTTCAAAATCAGCTCTGGTTTTCAGGCACCACCATCAAAAGTAGCCAAGAAGGAAGTTACTGAAGAAAAAGTTGAAGCGGAAACTGCTGAATCTGCTAAACAAACTGAAAAAGGTGTTCCAGAAGCAGAGGCGATGGAAGTTGATGTTTGCGACGAATCTCCGCCTAAAGAAACGCCTAAAACTGAATCTCTTCCTGGTAAGGAAATCATTCTGATTTTTATAGATATGTTTCTGTGTTCAATCAATTTACATTTTTTTTTCTTTTGTTAATTCTATTGTTAATTCTTTTTGTTGTTAACTTGTAACTCATTGACAGACATTCCACATGAATATCCAATAGGCAGGTTCGGTAATTTTCATATTTCATTAAAATTGATAGAGTTTATTATACTGAAGGCAGTTATTTTGTTAATTTTTGTTAAAAAAAATTCCTTCGCCTGTGAAGCCGTTGCAAAGTTTTCCGTCGGTGCGAGGCTAGAAATCGTACCTTGCAGCGAGAGTAGGCCGTGTGACGTCAGAACTTAGTATAACGTACAAGTCCCAGCTTCAGCGCGCAGCAGTCCCATAAGTATTATGCATGTGCATGTGTAGTTAAATTGTTAAATATTATTAACTGGTTCTAACTGGTGTTTTCTGTTTTGTACCCATACTAATACATCGTACAGCCCACCAATGAAACGGAAAAAGTGGTTCGTTGGAGCCAGAAGGAAAATCGGTCAGCATTATCAATATTTTCGCAAGTTAGTTTATCATTGCAAAAGTTTATAAAATTATCGTCTGCCCCATTGCAGCCACTCTAAATAAAATCGAACATATTGTAATTTATCGACAGTTTTCTGGGACCCCTTGGTACTTGGTAACGTGTTACGGTTAGTATAATTTGAAACAGGATGCTAGGAGCATGACGGAGCCAAATACTGAATCGCCGTAGCGTTCCCTCCCTGAACTAAAAAAGGAAATTTTATTAACTATTTTACAATAATAATTAAATAGTACGTCATCATAAAGTTCTCTTTTGAAGACTGGTAGGACACGTACCTCCATCCTTTCCCTGAGCTAGCCTACGAATTTCCGTAAAAGTAGAACATTCTACATCCCCAACTATTTGAGAGCAGTAATCTAATCTGCTCCAACCTCTACCTCTTTATTCCTATCTCTGACTCTAGTATGTCGCAAACTATTCCTTTGTGTCTCAGAAGGTGTCCTACCATCCTACGATCCTATCCCCTATTCTTTATTGTCTTCCATACTTTTCTCTTTTCCCCAACTCTTTCTAATTCCTCCTTATTGCTAACTTGTCTATCCACGGTATCTTCAACACCCGTCTGTAGCATCACATTTCAAACGCTTCTACTCTTTTTCAATCCGCTTCTCCCATTGTCCAAGTTTCGCACCCATAGGTATAATTTCGTACTCCATACATGCGTCTTTAAGAGTCTCTTCCGAGTTTCTACATTAACCGTTCCAGAATATAGCAGTTGTTTCTTTTTGTTAAACAAGTACCTAGTACCTACGTAGCATAGTTTTTTGATTCGCGTGAGTTGTATGTGTTCCCGTTTTTTTTTTAAATTTCCAATCCGTTATAAAACTGTTAACTTGATAACTTGTCAATCACTTAGGTATACATACCTATATAAATGAGTAGGTATGTATTGTATTGTATTAGAGAATATAGGTAGGTACCTATTTTACAAACAGAAGTAAGCAGGTATCTACAATCTACATACCTACTTATACTGAATTATAAAAGGCATGTACAGTTAATAAATTGTTGACTTTGTTTTACTTATACCGGTCTGCCTTTACACTACTGTTTTGAGGTAGAATGAAATTGGGGTTAGATGCAAGAATCACACACCATTTCCACATTTACCGGGACATTTACCTACCTACTACATAAATATGGCAAATTATGTGAATCGGACTTTTGATACCCTTTTGCATCATTATATCGATTATGTTGTCTTTGTTTTATGTTTCCTTGACACCTTACTTTAAAAATTCACGCTTGAAATAGTCCCAATAAGTATGTTATGAGATAGGTACCGCTTCACGGGAGAAGTGGGAAGAGCGCCTTACGAATCTCTGACGTCAAACCAATAACAAAGCGAACTAGCATGTGGGCGCGATAAGCTAATTTCTTTCGCTTATTATGCCGCAAAAAAAATTTTTAGAAAAAAAATTTCGCCGTAAATCAATTACAATAACAATTTTCTGTCATTTTCATGCCAAAAATAGATATCTTATTTTTCTCCGAACCTCCCTATTGCCGCCTGCAGCTTAAATTCGGGATTTTCTTAAAAATGAACCCAACTAGCAAAATAGATCCCTAAAGGAACTGAATTGTTTTATAATTATCGTCTAGCGCAAGAACAGTTTTATTCAGAGTTCCTTATTACGACAATTTTATCTTAAAAACGACGGGTTTCTATAATTATGTAATATTGTTTTATAAACGTTCTTACAACACATATTATAGAACGAAGTCTTATTGTAAGCTCACAAATTTTGTAACAATTGTATTACGTTTTATACAATCCTTTATAAAAATATTTTAAGAGTTGTAGAAAAATTATATTACAGTTGTATCCTATTCTATTAACTTTTAATTTCAACGTTAAAAGGTAGTTGTATGGAAGTTACATAAAAAGTTGTATTGAAGTTATTTTAGCAAAATAATAAAATTGTTATTTTAAGCAGAAGTAAAAACATTACATAATAAGTATAAAACTATTTTTTATACTTATAGTTTTATAGTCATCACTTTGGATTGTTTTATAAGGGTTGTATAGTTTTCTAATAGAACTAGTACCGATATGTTGTATAAAAATGGGGCCCTTTTTGGTTGTATAGACATTATATAGTGGTATTTAACTGCCTTATAAAATTTCCACGTTTCTATAAGATAATTATGTTGTATTATAGCAGTTCTAACAACCTTTATAAAAGTTATTTTGCTAATTGGGAGGTGCTTACATGTTAAAGTTTCACTGGTTGGCTCTGACTTTTTTCAGAAAACCCAAGAACATATACATTGCTTATTCAAAACTGCCCAAGTGACAATGGTGGGGGTAAATTTTGTTTTATATCCATTTATGTTTTCCTCAGTATGTATAAAAAATTAATAGCCCTTTGTACTTCATTTTTAGAAACTTCTGTTGATGGAGAAGCTGTTACTGAAACTGAGATGGAAACTGAAAAAACTGTTACTGATGGTGAAACAACAACTGAAAAAACTGTCGCTGTAAGTGAAACGACGACTGGAAAGACTGTTGCTGAAAGCAAAACGACTG
Organism: Xestobium rufovillosum; assembly: GCA_963966045.1. NCBI lineage: Eukaryota > Metazoa > Arthropoda > Insecta > Coleoptera > Ptinidae > Xestobium > Xestobium rufovillosum. The sequence continues at coordinate 6,584,412 of OZ014495.1, read as the reverse complement.
AAGAAACTGTTGCTGACAGTAAAACGACAACTGAAAAGTCTATTGCAGAAAATGAAACGACATCTGAAAAATCTGTACCAGAGAATGAAACGGCAACTGAAAAAACTGTTACTGAAATCGAAAAGATAACTGAAAAAGCTGTTGCTGAAAGTAAAACTTCGATTGAAAAATCCGTTGCTGAAAATGAAGTGACAACTGAAAAACCTGTGGCCGTAAGTGAATTGACTGCTGAAAACGGAATGGTGTCTGAAGAAACTTCTGCCGGTGAAAAGACTGACGAAAAAGCCAACCCAAAGACTGATATTGAAGAAATCGTGCCAGTAACTGAAGAAAATTCCAAAATGGAAACGGAAGAAGCACAAAAAGAAAAGGTGGAAGACCAACAGAAACCAGAAAGCACAAGCGACGCTACAGATGCAACAGAAACAGTTCCTGAAACTAATGAAATTGTGAAAGAAGCGGAGGAAATAGAATCTGAAAAGATGGAAGAGACGCCCAAAGAGGACAATAAAGAGACTGAGGTTACTAAACATGAAGAGACTGAAGTAGACATCACGAAAAAGGAAGAAAAGACTGAAGTTAAGGAACCCGAATCAGTTGGAGAAAATGGCGACTCCAAAGTCGATGATTCGGAGAAATGTGAAAAGACTGAAGAAAATTTAGTAGAAAAAGTGGACGAGAAAGAAAAAGAAAACAGTAGTGTGTTAGCAAACGGAGTGACGGAGGCTGAAAAGGAAACGAACGGTAGTGGAGAGATTAAAGCAGGCGAGAATGGTGTGGATAAAGTCGAAGGAGACGCTGAAATAAAAGTAAAGAAGCTCGAAGAGAGTGAAGACAAGGCTGTGGGTGTCGAGGCATAAAACTTAATGTAGTTTTTAAGGCGTTTGCCTCTCCACTAATATGGTTTCTTGGTGATTTGTGGATCAATACAACAAACCTTTCCAAACAGTATTCGTCATGTTTTTAACATTTTTTATTCGGTGAGAAGGTGGTGCCAAATTTGTCCAAAATTTTCTGTTTTTGTATCATATTTATCTAACCAAGCGGGTGTCCCGTTGAGGTTGGCGACTGACATCTCGGGAACTACTCTACCTCTAGTTTTTAGAGAAAAATCTTGTGGTAAGTGATGCAATTTTAAAAGAAAATTGGAAACTCGCGTTGAAAAATATGCAAAATAATTTTTCTAAAGCTATAGAACCGATAGTTTCCGAGATACGTCTACCTTGGCGGGATATCCGGTATATGTGTACTTAGGTAGCTTTTTTACATTCCTATTTTATTTTTCTGTTGTATACGAGTGTTTATTTTTGGCGTTGTTTCCAATATGTGAAGTTCTGTTCGAATTAAGTTACATGTTCTTATTTGTTACGCATCACTTTTTGATACATTTTTATACTCAAATTTTCAGTTTGTCTTCATCATTTTGTACTTTTCAACTTTTACTGCATTGCAATTAGCTTAGTTATTGTACAAGACCCTGACGATTATAAAGGGCGAACGGTTCAATACTTTTGTAGCACTGAATAATAAATTTTATAGTGCTGTGCATACATGTTTTATTCTTTTCACCGAGTACAGCAATAATAACCCTGATTCACAAGAAAGGGGAAAAGTCAGTACATATATAACAAACAGAGAAAGAATTGGGAGAATGTCCAGCAGGATTTAGTCCAGCACGCTCCGTCATATCCTAAAGTCGAAGTATGTATCATGGAAAGCGAAAGGGCGGATATATAAAACGGTACTGAGACCAATAGTAGCCTATGGAAGTTGGGGACTGAAAATTTCTGCCTGCAATCCAGCCGTAACGCTGGAACAAGTGGAGTGATGCGCTAACTGGTGCGCCTAGAGTACCTACATAATGCAAGACAGGTGCAATCAGCTCGCCGCCCGGTTTGACTAAAGATATAACAATGCTGGTAAATCCTTGGCCCTGCCGGCCTGCTTTGTTCAAAGTTCTATTATCGTTCTGCAATGTATCTTTGGGGCGGCCCAGTTTCCGTCGGAAATATATAGAGCATGTAGCATAAGGGAACTACAGTATAAGAGCTTCAATTATGTTCTGCCAGCCAAAAAATTATAGTTCTGAAAAGAATTGAATAGAACGTTGTTTTATCTGAAATAAAAATAGAAGTTTAGACTTAATACTCTTCAATTTTGGTTTCTTGGTTCTTATCTTGTTTTCTTGTGAAGAGCAAGTGAAAGAAAACAGTAGAAAACGTTTGTTTCAGACGGAGTTAAAATTTTACCTAAACGTTGTTCAGGTTCCTTGGCAGTGAGCCCCCTCCCCCCTCTCTTTAACAAGTCATGAGTCGCCACTGGCTAGTTCAAACCACAAACTAATGAAAATTTTCTAGCCCCTGTGCTCAAACTGTCCATGCTGATTTCCTTTTCTAATATATCTCGCTATACTTGGGCCGCCGAACAGACGGAGTGATCACCATGCAAGAACGTGCTCTAGCGGGACCAATAGTAATTTATGACGACCGAATTGGAGTGATGCAACTTCGTTGGGTCTAAAGAAAGCGCGTCACTGCGGTTCGGTTGTCCTAAATTGATAGTGGTCCCGCCTAGAGCACGTTCTTGCAGGGTGATCACTCCGTCTGTTTGGCGGGCCAAGTATAGTTCCTGTCCCGCATATAAGATTCCCAAATATTCCGTCCACCTATCTGCCTTTTCCTCTCTTCCGATTAGAATATCACCTGCCCCGTTTCTAATGAACTTGCTCCTAGATCCAATTTCTCTGAAATATCTAATTATGTATTAATTATTTTATACGCTACTTTTTCACATACCCAGTAGATGGATCAAGAACTTTGACTTAAATTCACTATGAATTCTTAATAAGTTAACCCCACGCGCCAAAAGACAGTGACACAGTAATTAAACTCGACACGTGTTTCGCTGACAAAGTCGGTCCAGTCGGATGAAATTTTTTGTGTGTGTTTGAGTGGGTCCCTGGATGGTTTACATTCACAATTGGACCCGGTAGGTGGCTCTGCAATCGGGTTCCAGGAGTTTTTTTTAAACGGCTGAACCGATTTTGATGAAATTTTTTGTGTGTTGGAGTGGGTCCCTGGATGGTTTACATTCACAATACAGGACATAAGTGCCTCCGTCATACGTCAGATTTTCATTCCAAACAAAACAAAAGCACGTGCCATTTGACGTTTATCGATATTATTTACAACGTCTTAAACTAGTTTTTGCAATATAATTATAGACGTTTTGCAGTGAAAACAGTTTATTTTCAATTTGCGTGTTTAGCGTTGATTGACTAATCAACGCGGGGTTAGGCTTATGTGTAAAAACTTGAAAACGACTATAATTATATTTCAGAGGTTAGGTTAAAACGTCAGCAAGCACGTGGCTTTGTTTTGTTTGGGATGAAAATCTGACGTTTGTGACGCGCCACTTATGTGGTCCATTGGACCCGGTAGGTGGCGCTGCAATCGGGTTCTAAGATTTTTTTTACGAAAATTTTTTTAATGTGGCAGGGCAACGTCTACCGGGCCCGCTAGTGCAATATAATTATAGTCGTTTTCAAGTTTTTACACATAAGCGTAATACACAAATTGAAAATAAATTGTTTTCACTCCAAAACTTCTAAAATTATATTGCAAAATAAAATAAAAAGTAACTTAAGACGTTGTAAATAATACTGATAAATGTCAAATGTCAGATGCATTTGAGCATTTGTTTTGTTTAGAATGAAAATCTGACGTATGACGGAATCACTTATGCGGTGTATTGGAAGTAATAGGTATTCAATCAGATATTTATTCATTCAATTATTCAAAAAATTAAAAAATTCATGAAAAGCAAAAATTGTGGAGGGCAACATTATTATTAGTGTTCTAAAAAAGTCACAGCCTTCGCGAAGTTTTGATTTGATACAATCAAATGCATTTTATCCTTCGTTTTAAATTATTTTTGTGAAATCTAAAGAATAAACGTAATGCTCTTGAATTCAACTAATGGAACAAAATAATTGCCAATTTTTATGAAAGTTAACGCATTTCGCTGTTTGGATGCCAAATGTATAGGGACGGATTAACTAGAAATAGAGGTGCCCAAAAATTTGGCTTTCCTGGGAATTCTATGAATGTTGCATGTTTGTTTAAGTAATTTATGATACACGATACAGCTAACTTTCCACTTCAAAACAAAAAACCGGTAATGTTGACGAGTTGACGTAACCGTAACCTCCTGAACCCTGTACAGTCGATGTTGATACCACCAATGCCAAGGTATAAATAAGTATCAATAAAGTTTAAAAAGAAGTGGGTAGATATTTTCCTGAGAAACAAACACAAAAATAAAATTAGAATAGCAGGATCATTTTTATCTAAATGCTTTTATCTCCAGGAATATTATTGACTGAGTTAATACTGTAGATCCGTTTCGACGTGGATGCAATGAGATGCCAACTAGGCTGAGAAAGAAGAAATCATTATTTTAAACAAAAAAGTTAAGTAAAAATCACGAAAGCGTGATAAAAGTCAAACGTGTTTCATTCCATGAATGTCATCTTAGGTTAAGTGTGATATCTGCCTCTCAACATTGAAAACTAAATAGGTAAGTTAATCATTAAATTAGTTATCTAATACATATTCAATTACTTTTCTATACGTATGTTCTTTTTATAACTTAATTGCAGTGTCACCGTTGAAAGTTCAAGAGTAACATTATTTTCCAAAATGTCGTTTAGGAGTTGTATCCAGTATATATCCGTTCGAATTGCGTTCCTCGCAGTAATTGTGTTTCTCATAATATTTATGCCAAACCTGCCACCAGATGCCAAAGTTTCAACGCCATTCAAGTAAGCATTTGTCATTAGATTACGAAACGTTATCCAACAAAACACTATGTCGGAATTTTCGTGGTCTAAATATAAAAGTATAGCAACCACGTATCACAGGTTTCATCCCATTGCCCAATTAAATTTAATCATCCCGTATATCAGTAAATGTTTCCTATCCAAGATCTAACTATATTTGCTCGCAATAATGTAATAATTCTCATTTGAGGGTGCCTCCAGCATTACCTTTAGAAGGAAAGCTTGCCCTGAACGAAAAACTGAACGATCCGGAAATTTTGTACAAAAACACTTTGCACGGGCCGGAGGCATTTGACGCTTACAACAATGAATTGTATACGACCGTGCATGGCGGGGAAGTTGTCAAATTAACTTTACCTAACCACATCACGCCTGTTGCGAAGTTTGGGAAAGCTTGCAAGGGCTTTGTAGAGGAAAAGGTGTGCGGCCGTCCTCTGGGTTTGGAGTTCGCCAAAGATGGAACTTTGTACGTTAACGATGCTTATTACGGAGTTTTCAAAGTTAACGTGAAAACTGGTGAGTTGGTTTTATTGCTTTATTAATACTCTATCGATGATATTGAATAGGAAATAATGGATTCTTGGGATTTAGAAGATGACTTGCAGATTAAAATATAATCCGTGATCGTAGAATTTATTTAGCAGTAAGCTTCTGTAATCTACGGACTAATAAATTTGCTTACTGATTCTGGCACACACACGCTTCTGTTTCTAAGAAAATGTGGCATAAAGATAAGATAAAAGGTTGTATTAGATGTCTTCTCACTTTCTAAGAACTTTCACACTTTTTATACCACGTCGGTCATAAAAATTGGGATATGAGGGGTATATATCCCGAAAAATTTTTGTACACAGGACTCGGAATTCCAAAGATTTCCAAGGAATTCCAAAGATTTCCAAAGATTTCCTAGGAATTCCAAAGATTTCCAAGGAATTCCAAAGAATTTCAAGGAATTCCAAAGATTTCCAAGGAATTTCAACGAATTCCGAGGCCTTCCAAAATAATTTTATGGAATTCCGAACGTCTTCGAGGAAAGTAATCTCCTCCCAATTATCCCAAACAAAAGTGCAATACTGGCATAAACCTTTTCACTTTTATGCTTAAATTTCTTAATAGAGTGCTTAAAGAAACAAAATAAACTAATTTTTGATTATTTAAAACAAATATTATTTTATTAAGAAAACAAAATATATATGTTTATAAAAAAGGCAGCTCTTTAAACTAAAAATAACAAAATGGTAGCTTGAAAATAAACGTAAATAGGTACTAATACAGTGTGCCTCACTTTTTACAACTTATTGCTCTGTTATTAAAATGGAAGTCATGAAAAGTGAGATATATTGTGTAACGAATGAATATCATTAAAAAGGAACATAGAACGTATAACCTCTAATATAGGTAACTTTACATAAATGTTACGGTAATTGTGATTAATCCGGCTATTTTGTATAAATATCGGTTATTATACATACTTAATCACCACGAAATTTGGCGAATATAATAAATTCTTTAATATTTGCAGTAGGAAATTAATTGAATTGGCTGGTTTTTATATTTGATACCCACAACTTAATGGTAAATGTAATAAAAGCCTTTAAAATATTTGATTTTTTATATTAACTGGACGATATATAAAATCACCAACCAAGTATGGCAAATGTAATAAATTACGTTAGATATAACCGACCTGCCCTGTACGGAGTTCACTCTTGGAATGTATGACACTTGCGTACAAGGCAAATTTTATGACATTAGCGTCCATAAAGCAAAATAAGGCTCGGCAGGTAAATTAAACAACTCTGATCTAGTGGCAATTGCGTGCAACATAAAATTTGGATTCCTAATTTAAATATTTATTTCGAACACCTATTATGTTAAATATTGAGGTAAGTTAACTTGATTCCCCCGGTGATTTCTTTTGTAAAATGTTTGTTGAATGATCTTTGAGGAGAATCATATTATAAACGCTAACGACTGAGACTTACAACGCCCCGCTCGCTTCGCTCCGCTCCGCTTGACCTTAACCTGGCAGATTTTTATGTTGTATGCAAATGACACTTGTTTCGAGCTGCCCGCTTTTCCTGATGGACATCTTTCCTTATGTACGCAGATGTTACGTATGCAAGTACCTTGACGCCCAGCCTATTACTAGTACAGCTCCATGCCTTAATAATTGGAACGGAAAATAGAAGAAAACAAAATAATTTATTATTATCAGTATTATTGCCACCGCGTCTTGGAACCCTTTCGCAATTTCCTAAATCAAATATTCTCGAAATTATCAAAAAAGTACTATTTAGAACCCAATAATACCTACAATGGACAGTTACCCAACTAAATTCACAGATTAGAGACTAAACTTCTGAAACTAATACAGAATTGTGACAGCACTGTACCTCACCCCACCCTCAAATTGAAAATTATTGGCCGGTGGATGCGAATGCAATGGATGCCTGCAGATTGCAGAAACTCAGATACCCCTCCTATTACTTATCACACCACTAAAATTTTATTTTCATACAGATATTGAATAGAATATTAAAATGTATTTCAAATATTCTTAAGGAACGTGTGGAGAAATTAATATTTACCGACAAAGTTCTTGGGAAAGATTGTCCTTCCATAAAATTTGCTATTCAACATTGTTTGCTGAAAAACCATTAGGAATCTACTGCTTCGTGCTTCTTTTTTCCGGAAAAAACGATAATTAAAACGAAGCAAAGTTGCCTTAGAAACATTTGGAATTGACTATTTTACCTCATAAGGACCACATATAAAATTAACGGTTTCGGGGAATTCCAGAGAATTCCAAGGACTTCTAAGGAATTCCAAGGACTTCCAAGGAATTCCATTGGAATTCCAAATAAGTGTACACAAATTTTTCGGGATATTTACCCCTCATTGGGATAGTTATATCCGTGTAGAAGCAGACTAAAATATTTTCGCGTATTCAATAATAATAATAATCTTTATTTAGCAATAAGCTAATATTACATCAATATTGTGACAATACAAGAAAACAGAAAAATGAAAAGAAAACGCCCAAACACCAACAAATGTCACAAAATGCCTCTAACAAGAACACAACACATTCTCTTGAAACTGCTCAAATTCAGGGCTTCCTTGTTTTCGTCCGGCATACTATTAAACAATTTAAACCCCTTATATCGCAAGGAATTTTGCGAACAAGTCTTCACAAATTGAGGAAGTCTGTAATCTTTCACCGATCTCACCTGTTAATTGTGAACATCCCGGCTACGTATCAAATTACGAAACATGTAATTCGGAACCCCGCCGTTAACAATCTTGTTTATCAGAATAAACCTATTGTAAGTTATTCTCTGTTTTATACTTAGCCATTGTAACGTTTCCAACATCAATCTTTTAGGCGTATATCTATTGCACTGCAAAATTATTCGCATTGCCCTATTCTGAAGTTTTTGCAACCTTTCCAAATCACCAGCTCCACACAAAAATAATATACTTGAACAAAAATCAAAATGTGGCGAAATTATTGTTTTATAAACCAGAATTCTACCCCAAGGACTTTCTGCTTACTCTACCCAGGAAACCAATTTTTTTCCCAACTTTTTTAACAATAAAGCCTATATTGCTTTTAAAATTTAATTTTGAGTCAATTATCACTCCCAGATACTTAGTTTCGCTAACACGTTCCACCTCCTCATCATCTATTACCACTTTACAGTCATCTTCCCACTCCTTCCTTATCACTCTGTTACCTATGATCATAACTTTTGTCTTATTAATATTTAACTTCAGTTTGTTTATCTTTAACCATTTTGACACTTCTCTTAACACCTTATTACTCCTGGTTATTGAACTAATTAAGTCACAGTCCGCATTTGCTATAAGAGCATCATCAGCAAACAGATTAATATTACCTTCTTTTATCACTTGCACCAGATCATTCATATACAGTACAAAGAGAAGAGGACCAAGTACCGAACCCTGGGGTACACCCAATCCATTCAGAACCTCTTCAGACTCATAACCACCATATCTACACTTCTGAGACCTATTGTCCAGATAACTGCCAAACCATTCTCTAGTTGTACCCCTTACCCCACACCTTTCCATTTTTTCCATAAGCACTCCGCTATAGATTGTTTTGAAAGCTCTTTTCAGGTCCAAAAAGACAGCCACGACATAATTGTGCTCCTCTATTTGTTCTTTCCAGTTCATAAGTACCAAATTAAGTGCCGTTTCACAGGAATGATCACTTCTGAAACCCGACTGAAATTCCGACAGTAAGGTCCTTTGCAATAATTGTTCTTTTACTACACATTCTAAAACTTGCCCATATTTAGGAAGCATATTAATTGGTCTGAATTCCTGGGCCTGACCGGCCTGTTGCACCTTTGAAATAGGAACCACCGTCGCCGTCTTCCACGACACAGGAAAAATGCCCGTTCTCAAGGATTCATTTATAAGGTTTAATAACAAACGTCCCGTCGTTGGAAGACTGTCTCTCAACACCTCTTTATTTATTCCATCTGTACCACCTTTAGATTTAATTCCCAATATAATTTTTTCTAATTTCTCCAATGTAATTTCCTGGAGTTCGAAATTGCTGCATGTTTCCGGAATTTCCACTTTCAAACCATCAGTTTCAGGTATACTTTGGTTTATTTCAATAATTCTGTCTATAAAAAACTTATTAAATTCCTCCGCGATTTGTTTGCAGTCGCTTATTTCACCATTCCCAAAGTTTACCGATGCGCCACTTCCCACACTTCCGTTCCTGTTTCCTACTATTTCCTTTAAATTCCTCCGCATATCTTTAGAAATTACCCCTGCTTTCATCTATTCTCCTCTCATAATAATTATCGCTTATTAACTTTAACTTTTTAGAGTAATCGTTTCTTACTCTCCTACATAAACTCCAATCTTCTTCCCTTCCAGTTAGTTTAGCAATCTTAAACACTCGATCTCTTTCCCATTGCATTTATTTATTTATTTATTCATGGTGTCCCATTTGGCCCAGGGTCACAAACAACCTTGTTATTTTAAATACGGTACTAGAATACATAATTTATGACCAACTATTCTGCTAAAAACAAGGGCAATTTACTGGTAATTGATCAAGTATTAAATTATTAATATCGTAGAAAAAGTGTAGTGTACAACCTTTTACCTTCGAGGGTTAGATATGAACCAGAATTTTGTTGCAAAAATAATTTTATTTCAGGAGAAAGAACGCGTTTAGTATCGCCTGACGATGTAATCGGGGGCAGAAAAAGCAAACTTTTCAACAGCGTTACTGTCGCAAGTAACGGAGACCTATACTGGACAGATTCCAGCACCCAATTTTATCTCGAAGACGGTCTCTATGACTTATTTGCGGATCCGTCTGGAAGGTGTTTATTTTTCGCATTTTTACGACTTCTTTTTTTATTTGTATATTTTGCAGATTAGTTCATTACAATGCCGCGACAAAGAAGAACACGGTGTTAATAGATAACTTGCATTTCGCAAACGGGGTGCAACTTGCTGACGATGAAAGTTTCGTGTTGGTGAACGATTTGAATCGCAACCGAATTCTGCGGTATTATCTGATAGGTCCTAAGAAAGGTACTCACGATGTGTTCATAGATCGTCTGCCTGGGATACCGGATAACTTGGGATCCGACGGTCAAGGCGGTTTCTTAGTTCCTCTTGTGATAGCTGTCGATGCCGATCATCCTTTACTTGTGCAATCGCTTGGACCCTTTCCTTTGATAAGAAAGTTGATTATGAGAATTTTTGGGTTGGTCGAGGGCACTTTTAAAGTTATTGATGATATCTATCCGAATGAGTTGGCTAAACGTGGAGCACACTTGGTAAAAATCAAGTCTATTTTCTTTCTGTCTATTGGGATCTTTAAAACTGTTATGTGAAAGAAAGTTGCCCCCGTAAAAAGTATTATAACACCAAATAATGTCCCACAAATAAGACGTACAAAATATGAAGACTTTTTTCTTTTTCCGAGATATTCTCAAAAATCTGTAAAAAAATTATTTTGGACAGTTCTATCGATTCCTAAAGTTACCAAGATTAAAACTGAATCACCCTGTATTTTTAATTACTAACACGGGTTTTTCTAGGTTGGACATTTCCAATCGTTTTCGTTCTTGATGCCCAAACGCCAGACTATTCTGCGCGTGTCGAAAACTGGAGAAATACTCGATAGTTTGCATGGAACTAACGGTAAAGTTACGAGCATTTCTGAGGCTTTTATATTCAACAATTACCTCTACCTCGGATCGCCTTTTAACGATTACGTGGCTCGAGTGAAATTGTCGGATATAGGTTGGGACTCGTTGGCAAAACGTGCGGAACAGCCTATAGTTGTACATAGAGAAGAGAGATCTGCTCCGACGACCACGGAGAAACCTGTAACAACTACTACTACACCTAAACCAACAACTAAACCACCACCAACTACAACGCCACCTCCTACTACCACTCCCCCACCACCACCACCAACTACAACTACCTCAAAACCTACCACTACATCACAACCAGCCACTACAACCAAAGCAACACCAAAGCCTACAACGCAAGCTCCCATCACAACGGAAAAGCCTGTAACTACTCAAAAACCCGTCACTGCTCAAACTACTCCTAAACCTGCTGCAAAGACTCCTTAAAAACACCAATCGATTCGAAGAAAATTAGGTTGGATCTGATGTTCGCATTTATTTTTCTTCGGAGTCCTTCTTCATGTTTTTTTATGTATAGCTATTAGATGTTCAGTCTGTGATGTATAAGGCATTTTCTTTTTTAATTTTGCTGAAGAATCTCAAGCGAGTTTTGATGGGGATTGGTAATGCGCGATAGACCAACGCTGTATGTCTCGAACTAATTTTAGCCTATGTGACACCGAAGAAGATGGACTGGACAATGTCGATATGATAATTTGCAGTCGTTGTCGTTGACGTTGCCAAAACATTTCAACTTCGTTGCATTTACTGATATTTTCTTATTTTCTGGGTGCATTACCAATTGCTTTTTCGAACAAAACTATGAAAGTTTATGAGATTAACCATTAACAATATACCAAATTATAATTCCGAAGCATTTATTTATTTTGTTTTAGTTATCATTCCGCGCTAAGGCTGCTCAATCTTATTTCGTTGTTATAGCAAACTTATAAATTTAGCTACTAAGTCCTGCTCTAAACTTTCGTCAAAACTTTTGACATACGTAGTCGTACAATAAGTTCTGTTCCTAACGAAGAGTTAATGATTTGACTTGGAAATTCGATAAAAATAAAACGTGTGAACACGGCTGCGCCACTCTTCTGCGTTTGGTGCTGGAATACCCAATGTCTTCCAGCAAGCAAGGTATGGTTAAGGAGCTGCACAGCCTTTTCCAAAAGATTGGCATGATAGTTTGTTACTGCTAATTTTATGCATAGCTCGCAAGGAGCAGTTGTGCGCAACTTTCGGCCACTCCCAACTATGAAAATTTTCTCCTTCGATACTAAAATCTGGTGATGTCCTCCATTCACTTGCTGCTGCAACAACTAGGCCTGTGCAATTATTACATTTCATATAGTCCGGTCAATACAGGGTGATTCAGAAATGGTGAATCAAACGAAAATAGTAGATTCCCCATGTGAAAATAAGACAAAGAGTCTAATATACTCCTGCCCGAAGTTGTACCCCTGAAGATATATAGCCCTCCAAAATATCCCCTTAAATTTCGATAAAAATTAATTTCTCAGAAAGTATATGACTTACATGGTTCCAATTTGGTACACAATTTAGGAACTTTATAAACCATAACTGATGTGAAGTTGAAGTTAATTGAAGTAATGCAAGGTGTTTATTCGGGGTGGGTCACCCTTAAAATTTCATTGAACTATTTAATCCATTAATTAATTTGAAAAAAATTTATGGCATTTCATGCAAAATTTCATTTTCAAACTTTTTTTACTCCTGGTATTTTTCACTAAAATGAATAGTTTTTGAAAAAAACGAAAATAACTTAAGTAAGATTTGAATTATTTTACTTAAAAATTAATCGAAACGTTCACTAGTAGGCTATGATAATGAGGCAATTTTTAATAAATTTTAATATTTTTACATAACGAGTATTACAGAGTATTTAATAAATTTCAATTAGAGTAATTGCTCAAATTGTTGTCCATGAGCCTAATGCTACTGTCACACGTATACAGTTTTCTGTACGCAACTCTCCAAGTACTGCAATAAAGTTGCAGGCTAAGTTCAGACGTGTACGGAAAAATTGCATAAACTAGCAAATTTTAAACTTGCGCAATGAGAAAATGTTGCAGCAATATCTAGATATTGCAGTGGTCTTCACACATAGGCAATATTTATTCTGCAAGTTTGAATGCGCAATTTGTGTCACGCAACATACCCTTCCATCCAGTATGAAATTTCAGTATGTCCCGAACTAAAATAAGCCTTCGTACCTCAGAAGGTGTACTACCATCCTATCTCTCCTATTCCTTAACTGTCTTCCATAAATTTCGCTTTTCTCAAATACAAATACCTCTCTGTTGCAAACCTTATTTATCCACGGTATCTTCATGTGTCTATATCACCACATTTCAAATGCTTCTAATTTTTTCCTATCCGCTTCTCCTATTGCCAAAGTATCGCACCCGTACAATGCCGTACTCCATACATACGTTTTTAAGAGCCTCTTCCGTGTCTCTACAATTATCATTCCCGAGCATAATGGTTGTTTCTTTTTATTAACTGCTATTCAACCCTGTGCTATTCTTTGTTTTATATCTCTAGAGCTCCTACCATCGTGAGTTATTTGACTTCCTAAATAGTAGAAATCTGATACTTCCTCTATCTTCTCGTTTCCAATTTGTATTTTCGTTTTAGTCCTATTTTCACGCCCCCTACACACCAAAATTTTGGTTTTATTGTTATTGATCTTCATACCATAGCCCTCCGTCAAAACCGCTTCCATTTCGTTCAGAGCCCTTCCTCGTTATAAGAACTACGCGCAGAAGATCCAGCATGTTATAGGAACTTTGTGAGAATGTTCCACAAACAGGGATGTTCCTCAATTAATGGAATGAGCTGGGATGTTTCCCGGGAAGTCCATTTTCGAAACATTTTAAATGCCAACGCACATGCACGGCGAACCAACAAGACCTGACTGACGACTTCGTCACTGCCCCCTGCGACGCATACATGTATGCAATTGCAATAAAACTAGCGCAAGAAAATAACCAACATGTTGGTTATTTTTTTTCTTGCTCAACTTTATTGCATGAAGGTTGTCACACTAGCAATTTTTCAACTGTAAGCAAGCGGCAATATTGCTTGCAATTCTTACGTATTGCGCCAGTTTTCTGACTTGCGGCGCCCTTCATACGAAGCAATATTTAACTTGCGCAAATTTTCGTATTGCGCAATACAAAACTGTACACGTCTGACAGTACCATAAGTGAACACTTCGATTAATTTTTAACGGGATTTTTAAGTAAAAAAATTCAAATCTTACTTAAGTAATTTTGGTTTTTCTCAAAAACTATTCATTTTAGCGAAAAGTACTAGGAGTAAAAAATGTTTGAAAATGAAATTTTGTATGAAATGCCACGAAACTTTTTCAAATTAATTAATGGATAAAATAGTTTTAAGAAATTTTAGGGGTGACCCACCCCGAACAAACACCTTGCATTACTTCAATTAACTTCAACTTCACATCAGTTATGGTTTATAAAGTTTTTAAATTGTGTACCAAATTGGAACCTTGTATGTCATATAGTTCCTGAGAAATTAATTTTTAGCGAAATTTAAGGGGATACTTTGGAGGGCTATATCTCCTCAGGGGTACAACTTCGGACAGGGGTATATTAGACTCTTGTCTTATTTTCGCATGGGGAATCTACCATTTTCGTTTGATTCACCATTTCTGAATCACCCTGTATAGACATTTTTTAAAAAATATTCGAAGTCAAAGGTCAAAAATATTGTGGGTTTTTGCATTTTTCTCGTAAACGGTAAGTGCTATCATAAAAATAGGTCAGACAAAATTTGTAGACCATGCAATTATCTACAAAAATTGCTCTTATACTTTTTTTACGAATCACCATTCCTGAGATATCACCATCGAAAATACTAATATGCACGCGTACGCCGCCTATACAGGGTTACAACAAATTTGAAACCGTAATACATATAAGGTTGGTCAAATGGGATAAAAGTTGCGTAATTATGGGGACATCTCACACACATTTACAGATCTCGAAAATATTTCATGGATCACTAGATATATAACAAAAAGCAGTGTAAATGTCAAAATTCCAAAGCCAAGTTGAAAAAACGAAAAATATCATTTTATCTATGAATATGCATTTCTTTCTTCAAAGTTTTTATAATGTGTTTGGTACCATTGTATTCAGAGTTTTTCTGTCTATTTAATGCGATTAAAAACCAATATGGCGCCCATAAGGAAAACAAAAGTTTATTATCACCCTGCAGAAACTAGTAGGCTTGGGAAGATTATATGACCACTATTAGATGCAGAATATTTGCTTATGCAAGGGTACCAAATTTCAGATCACTATCTCTAATAGCAAAAAAGATATTTAAGATTAAAGAAATCGGCAAATTTCACATTTCTTGTTATATCTAGTGATCCATGAAATATTTTCGAGATCTGTAAATGTGTGTGAGATGTCTCCATAATTACGCAACTTTTATCCCATTTGACCAACCTTGTATGTATTACGGTTTCAAATACAGTACAGACTCATTAATCCGGATCCTTAATAGTCCGGATTATTCGGTAATCCGGATAGTTCCTTGATTGCATTGCATACTTTGTAATCCGGATAATTTCAGTTTCGGTAATCCGAATGCGCCTCTAACGTACCTTTTAAACGCTTTGCGGGCGCGTCACCCCCTCCTAAGGTGTTTTTCTAACCAATCCCCAAATACTTGGCAAATCAAGCGTTCGGCGGCGAACCCGAATCAGCGTTGCCACAGCTAGTACAAATGTATGAATCTAGTACATTTTTGACCTGATTGTACAAAAATACATTTTAAATTCTTTTTCTGATTTAATGCTGCCTACTCCACTGGTACAAGTTGATTTTGGTCAACTGGGAGTGGCGGCGAGGGTATCAAAGGGTGAAAATAAAAATGCCGGCAATCCGCACACTTCCTTGTAGCTTATGGATGCCGAGGCGGATTCTTTGTTTTGCAAAGGAAATACCGACGTCTATAAAGAGCCGTCGCATTAGAGTTCGAGAACATTTTGACATTAACGACTTTGCTTGATGAAATTCAAAATTTACGACTAAAGGTACGCTTTCGTTTGCGCCGGTAGACGTGGCGTGTACCGGCAGCCGACACACCCGTTGTACTTCTCCAATAGTATTTAAATAGAACTGCTCTCGTTTGTACTTGCCGGCCGGTGCATTCACGTTCAAATGCGACTGTGTCCGTCGCGCGTGTCGGCCGCCGGTACGTGCCGCATCTACCGGCGGAAACGAAAGTGTCCTTTACTATTTTTCAACACTGTATAAATGCTCTTTACCCCATGCCCTGAATTCACAGAAGCCGATTAGACAGATTTAAGCATTCAACAATGTATAGATTGGGCTGAAAAGAACAACGCACCCCTAAATGAATTGTTAATACTCAGGCATCAAGCATTTTGTTTGAGTCAGCAGAAGGTCAGCCAAACTAAAATTACAGACTTTATTTATTAATGTAGTAGAAGCAATTATGCAAAAGTGTTTTTATGTTCATTTTACCTGTTTTGTATGTTTTTACAATGAGATTATTAAAAATCCCTCTTGTTCAGTTCTTTTATTAACAAATATAGATTGATTTAATAATCCGGATTTTTCAATAATCCGGATCGCCCATGTTTTTATTGATCCGGATTATCGAGTCTGTACTGTATTCCCATAGTGACCCTTGAATTAGTTGTAACGCTGTATAGGGTAATTCAGAACGGGCGTGCCAAATTAAAATGCGTGCTAGAGGAACTACAAATAAGACAAAAAGTTTATATGAACATATGTTCTAAAATGACTACTAACAGAGATACAGGGTGTAAAAGTTTTAATGTTTTTTTATTCTTAGTAACAAGGAAAGTTATTGAGTTGAAATTTAAGGGGTTGTTTTCATTTGCCAAGTTCTAATTTTCCAAAAAAATTGCTCTGCTAGCCCCATCAGTAGCGTTGCTACGGGGTAAGCCGTTTATTTATTTCCCCAATCCAATGTTACGCCACTGGCGAATGCAGATGATATTAATGTATTTGAAATCTACGTTAAATTTGAGAAGAAATTGGTATCTTCAAAATTCTTCGTAAAATGCTTAGTTTTTGAATGAAATAGCTTTTTGTAAAATCGTGCACATGCACTGAAATTTTCTATAATGCAATAATAGCTTCACCGATATGCAAGGAGAGTGAAAATTGAAAAAAATAGTTTATCAAGAATAACACTAACAAAACTGACAAGAAGAACGAGAAAACACATCAATTATTACATTACGATATTTAAAAAAATATTAAAACTTTTACACCCTGTATCTCTGTTAGTAGTCACTTTAGAACATATGTTCACATAAACTTTTCGTCTTATTTGGAGTTCCTCTAGCACCCATTTTAATTTGGCACGCCTGTTCTGAATCATCCTGCAAAAAATGACGATATTTTTGATCTTTGACCTTGACTAAATTTTTTAGCAGACGTAGGATCGGTGGGGACTTTTGGTACTTTATTTGTAATAGTGTACCTAAGAACTGTACCAATATTTAGCTCTATGCGAATTATTGTAAACTTACCACTATATTTTTGTCTATTTTGACCGGTCTAATAATCGATTATCGATTGTTATAAAGTAATCGATTAATTTGATAAACCGATTAATCGGCTGATCGATTTTTCGATTAATCGATTATTTGATTATCCGATAACTTGATTAATCGACTGATTGTTTTTTGATTAATCGATTACGTGATTAATCGATTACTTGATTGATCGGTTAATTGATTATTTGATTAAGCAGTTAGTCGATTGTTTAATCGATCAAGTGTTTGATTAATCGACTAAGCAATTATTTGGATAGTCGATTAATCAAATAGTCGGTCGGACATATTGAGTTTTCACAATTTCTATGCTTTCTACAAATTGTAATACACAATATAAAGTCTGTCTTTAATGCATTAAAGGCAGAAATTTTATATTGTGCGTTATAATTAAATAATAGATTAATTAAGCGAACAATTGATCAAATAATCGATCAGCTGATTAATTGATTATATTTCGATTAATCGATTATTTTGCACAGCCCTACCAACAACCTAATGGGACAAAATTTATGGCAAGACTAGGTACATATAATAATTTCTTGATCTGAGCAGAGATTGTTTTACGTTGTGGTAAAATAATGAATTTTAAACGCAACGTTTTTACGTTTCTATATCGAAATAAAATAATAACGTAAATTTTTATTAATGCTGTACTTTAGAATATGTGTTACGTTTTGTTTAACAAGTTGTTTTTATTATTTTTTGTTTATACTGATATTAAAATTATATTACCAAAAGTTTCAGAATTAAACAAATTTTAAGCAATAATTTCTTTCCTGAAGATTTAAAGGATTTTTATTTTTTTGGTATTGGTTTTTTAAATAAAGGTTTAAATAGGATGAAATTTTTTTTTATTTATTTATTTGCTTTTACACAGCTGTTAATTTCTTGTTTACAAAATGGTGGGACGAGATATTTGAGGGGAAAAGCAGAAGAATACCATTTTCATAAAAAAATTTAATACGAACACGTTACAAGTACTTCTCAACATATTCCGTGGCAGATTCGAGACTTCTCTTTAAAAGTGTATCCCAATCCTGTAAATTTATCTTTCTCGCCTTCATATTGCATATTAATGTGGGATCTTGACCTTTAGGAGCCGATGCTGCGCTTTTAAAGACTGCGGACACAGATTCCTTTAACCATTTTTCGGCATTAAAATTTTTATTCTTCAAATGCTGTTAAAATTGTAAAACATTCATACATGTACACAAAAAATATTACATACATGTTTTACCTCTGGTACGCAACACCGAGCTTTAACCATACTATCTGAGTATGCAATTACGAGTATCGGAAGATCGGGACACATTTTTGTTGCTCTTTGCAACGGAACGTTTTCCAACACCATGGAACATCTGAGATAATGAATTAAATATTCTTGGTTCTTTTTTGTGCGACTCCTATTTGTTTCTAAGACGTTCTGCATCTCCATTTCAATAAATTCTCTAAAATTGTTTGCCAATCACGAAAAAATTTTAGTAATTACACCGACGAGCAAAATTATAGCTTCGTTGAGAATAGGCTATGCAGCCAGAACTATATGCAATGGTAATCTTGCTACGCTGAAAAGAGTCATTGAGAAACTGAGGAAGACTTCAGCAAATAAAAATCGTAATGCAATAGTTGCTCAAGTTCGAAATCAACTAAAATGAAACAATGTACTAAGCGGAGTACCCCAAGGATTTGTGTTGGGACCTGTTTTGTTTATTCTGTTTACCACGACTTGCTCCTATCCACCGAATCTAGCAAGCTCATATGCAGACGACGCAAAAGTTTGGTCGCCCTATTTTCAGAAGGGCATCACTTTAATTGAAAATGTTCAGAGAAAAGCCACTAAAATACTTCCACAAGGGTTCTACAATATTCCTTATGAGGCGATAATCCTGTTTTTTAATATATTGATTGTTAAACTGGAGTGGAACAAGCCCATCTTTTTACTCATCAGTGTATATGTACAGGTTGGGCCAATAGTGTGTAGTCGGCCCATATCTCTGGTTCTATTCAAGTTATCAAAATAAAATTTTACATGTATGTTGAGAACCCCACAAAGCATCTGATAAAATTATTTTGGTGTATACAGGGTGTTCGCACTCTGAGCACCAAACCAAAGTTATGTTTTTTTAAATAGAACGCCCCACATTTATTTACATATTTGAATCCCCAATAAAATTTTATAAAATATGGTGTATTACACGATGGGGTTTAGAGTGAGCGATTTTAAGATATTACCATTTTAGTGCCAGTGTGGACCCAACTTTGAGAAGCTGCTGACATCTACTGGTCGAAGCTATTTAAGATTTCTTTATTGGACTAGGTTCACAGACTGCTCTATTTTTGTAAAATGCTTGAGTACTTTTGTCACAAAACTTGATATCATACAGGGTGGACAGCTTACGCAACATGCATTTTTTCTTAAAAATTTCAAATGGAACACCCCATATATTATTATCTACATTCGATAGACAGTTTACTAGGCTTTTAATTGATATAGATATTGTTAGGTCTGCGACTGATGGTTTCAGTAGAATTCAAAATTGAACTTAAAATGTAGTAATTTGACCGGTAGTTTATTCGTTTCTCCCATATTTTAGCGCCTAAAACAAAATATGATTTCCATTTTGTTTCTGGAAGTTGATTTCGCATTGAGACAAAAAAATTAATCGCTAGATTGCTTCTTCATGGTCATATTCTTAAATAATTGGTAACTTTAGTTTTGGGTGGGAAAATTTGGGATATTCCCCAAAAATGGTACAAAATTACGGCAAAAATCTCAATACTTAAGGTTCAATCTTTATTTCTGCCTAAATTATCAGTCACAGACCTGCCAATATCTGCATCAGTCAAAAGCTTAATAAACTGGCTATCAAACCTGCAAATAATATACGGGGTGTTCCATTTACCATTTTTGAGAAAAGCTCCATTTTGCGCAAGTTGGCCACTCTGTACAATATGAACTATTTTGAAAAAAGTGTTAAGAGCCAAGTATCCGATCGCCAACATCAAGATTTTTTAGGGACGTAAGACGAGGTATGCTCCGAAGGCGGAGCTACGCGTGGCTCGGAAGCTCTTCCAGGGTCGCACTCTGGCTTCCCTGAATCTGGTTCGGTTTGACGCTTGAAGGGACTATGCAATTGAATTTTTGTCTGTACAGGGTGTCTTATTTTCGTTGTGATCTGGGGGTTTCTCATAGAAGCAGCAGAGATAGAGCCTTGGGATTTTCGCAAACATGAGCTATTTTCTAATAATATAATGCCGAAACCAGAATTTGGATATCGTTTTTAGTTTTCGAGAAAAAAAATAATATTGATTTTCAAAAATTCTCTCCAATTCTTTTTGTGCTAAGCAGACTAAAACTGTTAAGATTGATTCCTATAGAACTTTTTCCAAGGAATTCAGTGGCGTACATAGTTTTTTTCTAGGGAGCGTATTTTTTGAGTTATGACATAAAGTTCAATATTTTAAATGGAAATCACAGCATTCTTTGGTCAAGTTCAAAAGGTCTTTTTTTAAGCTATCAAAATGTAAAGTTTAAATCATATAACTTGGCGTATGGGTTGACACATGCATGTGAACTAATTTGTTTGGACATTGACAGTACTGTGACACTAATACTAGTTTCCATGATAACATACGAGACAAGCAAAGACATACAAATACATTGTTATCAAACATTATAAATGAGAATGAGTGAAATAAAGAGTTACAATGGAAAATTTGATTATTTCATCTTACGTTAATAATTAGCTGCCACAACAACTAGTTGCGTGCGAGAGAGACATCAAACTAACATGATGTGTAGATTATTTCAATCATACGCCAACTTATATTATTCAGACTTTACCTACCTATCTTATATTTTCTAAAGTTACAACTTAAAAAGTCCCAAAATCCTTGCCGTTTTTTGAAATAACAATATAAAAGTATATATATTTTGATAGCTCAAAAAAAGACCTTTCGAACTAGACCAAAGCGTACCTACTATGATTTCCATTTTTAAAATTCAACTTTATGTCATAACTCAAAAATACGCTCCCTAGAAAACAACTACGTACGCTACTGAATTCCTTGGAAAAAGTTCTATAGTAGTCTGCTTAGTACAAAAAGAATTGGAGAGATAAAAATCAACATTATTTTCGAGAAAAACGGTATCCAAATTCTTGTTTCAGCTTTGTGTTTGTGTAATTTTGATTAAAAAATTGATGCGCGAACGTAGGAAAGGGGGGGTTGTAATACCCACTGACCCAACTTTTCTCTGCGCACGTGTATGGTTCAAAGGTATTGATTTGATACCAAGCGTTCATTTCTTTTATTTTTTCCCTCTTGTAAAATTTTGATTTAAGGCTTGGTTTACGAGATGTTGCAACTCATTTGACTATGTGTGTTGTTAATCCACTCCCAATTTTTCTAAGGTGACGAACTAAGCTCGAGAAAAATGCCCTTGGATGCATATGTTCCTGCATAACGTCTAAGCTTCAGAAAAATGCCCTTGGATGGTACCGATTCGGTCATATTCCTGCATAACGTCTAACAGCCAAATTAGCATTGGAAAGAAAGACGGGTAGGTGTTAAGTTGCCAAAATAATTATTAATAAAAGAGGTACCATCCAAGGGCATTTTTTGAAGCTTAGATGTTTTGCAGGAACCATAGAAACCAAAGACGTGCGCATCGATTTTTTTGATCAAAGTTACACAAACATTTTATCGGTATATGAGAAAATGTTGTACAAAATTTCAACAGAATATCTTAAAAAGCAAAGGAGTTATTCATAAAAATAGTTTTTTAAATTTTAACTTTAACACCCTGTATCTTGAAAGAAAGAAGCCTAAATGAAAAATGGCATAAGGAAAGTCCCATTATTTTCGGTCAGATAACCTGTGGTTAACGGCTTGACCTACTTTTTTGTAACACCCTGTATATGCTACGGATATAGTGTGAAAGTAGGGCAATGCTGACGGTGCCCGTTCATGCTATCCGGTCAGGTCTTGTAAGGTCAGGTCACGTTGCCCAGGCATTGCTAACATCGCCCGATTCGTCACTATGCCCGTAACATATGTATATGTACAGGGTGATTTATACCAGGGGGAGAAAAATTTAAATTAGGGTTCAGAGCCACAAATTAAGTAAAAAATGTCATATGAAGGTGTGTCCGGAAATGATTTGTTTAAAATTTATGCTCGTCCAAACATGATAGACTCCATGTTTGGACGAGCATAAATTAGGTTGAAACGATAAGGGATGATTAAAAAATATCTCTTCGAAGCTTCCCTATTAGTATAATAGGTGTACCAAAATTCATTTTTATGTCTTTCTCAAAAGTTGAGAAAAAATTAGAAACCTAATTTAATAGCCTCCATATTTGGACGAGCATAACTCTTATACGAAGTATTTCCGGACATACCTTCATATGACATTTTTTTACTTCATTTGTGGCTCTGAACCATAATTTTTATTTTTCGCCCCCCCCGGTATAAATCACCCTGTATATGTATAATAAAGCGAAAGAATATTTCAAGAACTAAGCATTCCGTATTTGTCAGAAACTCTGGACGGTCTTATAAGAGATCAAGGTGTTATTGAAGTTTATGCCCAAAGTTCTTGTATTCTAACCCCCGAAGAAGGTATCGAGAAAAGGAAAATCATATTTTGGAATCGAAACGGGAAGATAAATAAGAATCATAATTACTTTTACCAAATTCAGGGACAAATGCAAATTACAAAAAGAGGGTATTGTATCTTTACAGTCTGGACACCCAAAGGCATAAAATATGAAACGGCTATGAGAGACAATGAATTTTGGAAAATGAAAATGGAAAATCAACTTATAACTTTTATACAAATGTGTTACCAGAATTAAATGATAGTAGAAAAAGTAGGAATATGCCTCTACGATGAATGTTGAAAGCCACGCTATTAGAACTCTGGGCGAAATTAGCATTTTTAGTTTGTTCAGAGTTACATTACCTAAATACTTGTTATTTATGAGGATCATTCCATTATAACCCGGAATTACTATATTGAAGATAAATTACTTGCGATCTTGAAAATATTTGCTCAGGTCTACTTTTGGATCAATTTACAAATAAATTATAATAAAATCCCCGCTCATGTCAGAACAACCCTCGTATCGGAAAAAATTTACTGGGTTTTCATTCAGAGATTTTAAGTTGTTGTTATTTGGTTATAAAGAGAACATTATTTAAGGTGAAATTTGAATTATTTTATATCTTGCTATATGTTCATTACTTTCAATAACAAACGTGTTCAAATTGTGTAAATTAACTTTCAGATAAAATCGACTCTAAATTGAACAAAATTATAATAAAAATGTGGGATATGGCAGAGCGCTGCAATTAAGCACAAATACATTAATTCGCAAGACCAAAATTCTATGTTCGCGTATATACGATTAAAATATGTAATGTATGGCTATACAATTATTGAAGTGGGCCCCATACAAAAATCACTGAGTTCGTACTAGCAGTTTACCAAGTGTTGCGCGATGAACAAGCAGAGGGCGTTACAACGCAGGGCATTAAATCGCGTTTGCAAGGGCAGCTCTCTTTACAAAGTACTTCCTTATTTATGAACCGATTTTGAAATTGTTTGTTTTATTTGAAAGAAGAAACTTGCCGAAATCGGCCTCTCATCTCGGATTTTTAAAAGAGTAATTTTTTAGTAAGTTATAAGTACACAAAATTAGGGTATATTTGGAGCCGAAAAAGACAAACTTCTATTATTTTTTTTAGAAATCGCCGATGAGACGACTCTTAAGAAATGTTTTCTGTATATGCTTGCAAAATTAGAAAGCAAAATATTAATAAATAACCGTACAGTTTGTAAAGGCGGGAACGTCTGAATCGCTCGAAAATGCAGCAGGGAGACTTGGCTCTTAATGGATTTTACAAATAGTGTCCTCTGATGTCCTCTGAGTGGATATCTTGAATAGAATCAGAGATATGGACCGCCTACACACTACTACTAATGATACTCACTTTAATGTCCCTTTGGCAACTTGCTTTAGTTGCTTTTCTATGCAACTTAAGTACCCTAAACATTGCATTTTTACTGCAACAGGTAAAACGTCATCGCTTTCAACATTGTACTTCAATCTATCCCTTAAAGCTGCTAGTACCATTTCCAGTACTTCAGGCTATAAAAGATTAAGTATTTATTTTTTTGATAACACATTTTTTTCTTTACCTTATCGATATTGTCATCGATATTTTTCTGTAGTTGTGTTACTTGTTCTACTATTTCTACTCCGTTATTTCTTGCTAATGTAGCTCGAGGGCCAGTGAGGGCATACAAAGAAGTTGTAGTTTTTCCTAATGATTTAAATCCTACAATGCAGAAATCTTCAAGATCGGCTGTGTTTAATACATGAGTACCACAACAAGGTTCTCTAAAACATCGAAATTGTATTGCTTCACGGAGAATGAACTAAAATCGCAAGACAAACCTCGATATAAACCCGTCTTTACTGACGATTTCCACTAATCTTATTCCATTTTCTGGGTATGTTTCACCCGGTATTAACGTAACGTTATCGCAGCTGTATAACTGCCCGGAATCCATTTCGACAGTATTTATGTCAACACCTTGCTTAATAACTTTGTTGACTAAATTTTCTAAAGCTTGCACTTCATCTACTTTAAGTTTATCACCAAAAATAGCAACATCTATATTCAAGTAAGTATTCGTTAATTTACTGGACTTTTGGCACGTCGCCGTTTTTAACGTTTTCAAAGCGGAATTTAATAAATGCACTCCTGTGTGATTTCTCATCACGTTTAATCGAAAATTATGATCGTAATTGAGAGTGCCAGCGTCGCCAACTTTTAACGATTTATTTTTTACAATTCCATCGTGTAAAATGCAGCCTTTTAAATTCCGAACGTTCGCGATTTCAAAAACACCGTCTTTTAATTGTAGTGTACCTTTATCACTTATTTGTCCTCCGGCTTCTGCGTATAAATTCGTTTTACTTAATATTAAACTACAATAGGAATCTGGTTGTACTTCCTTTACCAGTCTTTGATCGTTAATGATATTGACGATTTCAACACGCAGATCATTAAAAGAGTAATTTTTGTCATGTTTCTTATAATCATACTTAAAATTATCATTTGTAGGATTTAAACCGTTTATCAGACTAGTTTCATTAGCACCACCACTTCTAATACTGTTGAGTTTACTGAGTTCTTTGTTTCGTAATAGTTCCTTTTGAAAGTCATCCACGTTGTATTTTAAATTTAACGCTTCCGCAACTGAGTGAATTACATCTTCATCTAGACCATATGTGTCGTACAGTTTATAACTCAATTCCGGTGTTAATTCCCTCGAATTCAGTCTATTTAATTCTTTGTAAGCTTTTATAAGACCAGGCGATTCAGTAATATCTAAATTCGACAATTTCTTATTATCGTCCGCAATTTTTTTCCATTCATCCACCACGTTTGATCTAACAGACTTATAGAGGTCTTCTTCGTAGTCAACAATCTGATGAATCTGCTTAATATTTTTCTCCATTTCTGGATAAGTAGGTCCCAAATTTTCTACGACGTAATTTGTTAATTCTTTTAACAGTCCAGAATCTCTCTTAAAATTAGTTTCGCTGATGAGATAAGCTCGTCTCATTATTCTCCTCAATTTTTGGCTGAAAACGTTACGAAACGCCAATAAAAATTGACAATTATATCGGAAGTATTTACTTTTGTTCCGGTATCATTCCATCTGCCAAACAAACGCTGATCATCCGTACATGATCGGCTAAAATTCTGTACACCGTATCAATACTATCCCAATCATTTTCTCCATATTTACCTCCATATTTTGGAACGCCATTGCAAATCTGCAAGTTAAAAAAATATCCAGCATTTATAGTTTTGTGAATTGGATATAAACCTTTGAAATAGCGTTAAAGATCTGTACAAAAATATCCGTATCATAATTACTTATTTTCCCTTGCATTATAGCCGTCAGTCTTTCAAAACCCATGCCAGTATCGACATGTTTATGCGGCAAAGGTTCTATTCGACCGTCCATTGTTCTGCAAGCAAAATAAGTGAATTGTAACCGAATTTAAAACCATGTTATACATTTCCGTACTTATTATACTGGATGAAAACGATGTTCCAGAGTTCGGTTAAATCTGGCAAGCCTTTGTTGATGAATTTATAACGGTTCGTTTCTCCGAAATGGTCAAAATGTATTTCGGTGCATGGACCGCACGGGCCAGTCAACCCCATTTCCCAGAAGTTGTCTTTTACTCCGTAAGGGACAATTCTGTCGTCACTTATTCTAATATAAAGAACAAATTATCTGACTCATCACAATAATTGTAAATATCTGGACAAAACCCGAAACTTCGAAATTTTTATACACACTATTTTATTTTGCCAATATATTTCACGAAAATAATAAATTTATAAAAAAATTGGCACAAATAATTAAAAAAAATAGTGATAAATATGTTACAGACAACATTTGAATTTTAAATTGATCAGAGGGTATTTTCTGTTTCATACTTGAATGCAAAATTACTACCTATTAATATTATAATTTTCATATTACCCCAAACTTTTCCAAACTTCTTTTGTTTCCAAATCGGGATCCAATTTCAAACTTTCGTCTCCTCCAAAATATGTAACGTACAATCTAGACGGATTAATGCAATATACCGTTGTTAACAAGTCCCACGACAATTTACAAGCATCTTTCTGTAAATGTTATCTGTGATAAATTTGAACGACTTCTTAGAACAGTTTTTAACCTACTTTTGAACATTCGCCGAAAGACCAATTTCCCATCATTTCGAAAAATGTATGATGGTATCCATCGGTACCAACTACATTCAAATCATTATGTTTACCGCCTATTCTCACACACTTTTGCGTATTTGCAACTTTTGAATGCGTGAAAGTTTTATCGCCCAAAAATATTCCCTTAAACTGGAAAAAAAACAAGTCCAAAACGGTATTAACCGCACGAATATACTTATCAGCATCACGTACCTGATTCATTCCAGCATTAACAAATGGCACTGTTGGGTCACAGAAAGGTACCACAGGACTTGATCGAACAAAAGTATGATTGTGTTCGTTTACAAAATAATCGAGAAACCTTTTCCGGATTGATTTTGAAGACTTGTCTTTAACACATTTGTACAGACTTCTAGTTGAGAGTTTAAACGATTTTCTGAGGTATAATAGTTGTTTATAGTTTTTTAGATGTGCCATACTAGAATTTTATATAATTTTGAGGCTAAGACCGAAACGTCATTGGTGACGTTCCATTTTCGAGTATTCGACCTACAATTTCGAAAATGAACAACAAGCGTAAATGTTAGTTCGGAAGTAATATGGTACATTTGTCACGTCCAGGGACCCGAGATCCCTGGACGTCGTAATTATCACAAAGTGGCATATTTCATTTTTACTTTAGAGACGTAAGTTGAGTTACTACAGTTTGTGAGACTGTAAAATCGTATAATATGAGATACGTCACCAGGATATACATTCTGTTGCTAGCATACTATAAAGAATTGAGTTACGGCACTTTGTGAGATGAAAGCATTAAAAAATAGGCAGGTCTGTGGTCGCGTATCCCAAAATCATATTTTTTAGATACGCCACTTTGTGAGATTAACGACGAATTGTGCCTTTGGATTTTAAACATGTTACAAGCGATAACTAAACAGTCTATTTCTATGGAAAATAGAATCTATTAACTAGTCTTTGAATGTGTTATTAAAAAGAGGTTAATAATAGTTATTGGTTTCTCAAATCACAATTTTAATAGCAAAATACAAAATAAAAATAAACATATTTTATAAAGCCTTAAAAAATTTAATGGCTACCCAAAAATTGAATTTCTGATAACAAAAATAAATTATTCGATAATGGTTTTGGCTGCAGCGACAAGAGCGAAGGGTCTGTTTATCAGCATCCACATTAGTTCTGAAAAACATAATGGGCAACTGGACGACTTTTTTTTATTTGAAAAATTGAAAATTTGGACGAAAATATTTGACTCCTATTTCTGCGTTTTTCTCTGAGCTTCACTTTAAGGCAGAAAAAAATATTTAATAATTTTGCCATGCGTAAATTACGTCACGTCTCCTCTATGGTCACGCGTGCATCCGATAGTCATATGAAATCATTATTTCTACTTTTCTAATAAATAGCGAATTATTTAAATTGTATACATGAAAATGAAACATTGCACAACACAATGACTGTACCATCTAAAATTATTTCGAGAAAACGGAACTGAAGAACTAAAAACACTTTTGAACTTTGCTTTGAATTATATGACGGCACAGCGGTTTTGACGGGAAGTATTTTCGTATATTCGTATTTTATCAGATTCAGTTGCCAGATGTCACTTATGACGTTTGCATAACTTTGCTTTTTTGCCGCTTTGACATCTGAATCTGACGTGAAACTAGATAGAGTCCATTAGTTAGGTTATGTTACTAGTTTCGCGGGCTATCCTACTTCAAAATTCTTAACATGGAGCTATTATGGGACATAGATTTTAAATACTGATTATTTAAATTCAGTGCATTTCTTAACGGGGATTCTGCAAGTGACATATAGACTGCTCTTTCCAGCTGTTACATTTTCAAAAACAACTTAAAATACAACTTAATTTCAGAAATATTTTAAAACGGAGCACAGTATATATTAGAAAAGAACATATGTCGTGTTCAGACCAGACCAGTAACCTTGGAGATTATTTTGACGTTTGCTGCACAGGGTTTGAGGCTAAATTGTTTATTTCTCCGGGTTATTTATTGTTTAATTTTTATTTAATAGGTGGTTTAAGTTGTTATTTATATTTAAAAAGTGTAAAATGGAAGAAAAAGTGCTAAAAATTGGTGTTGTTAACGACTTCATTTAAATAATCTACTGCGCCGGTTCTATCACCGACATTCTCGCGCCGTAAATTGCAGTAGTTTGTTGAATTTTAGTTTTAAACAAAATGACTGCATAAATAAATGCTTTTACAAGACAAACGGCGAAAAAAGGCTTCATAGTAATCGCCATATATTGATTTAATGCTAAGAAATCAGGATGAAAGGTAAAAATAGAATGTGAAATGCAAGGTCATCTTACCTCCATTTAAAATGCATTGAAAAATTTTATCCAACTATTCTCTTAGGATAGCGTTTTAAATTTCGCGCTTTGATTTCGCCGTTACACTAATGGACTCTATTGACAAACGAAAATGACAAATATGCTGTAGCTCAAATGACTCATTTATTTGTGTTTTTGTGTCTGCGCGGGAATTATGTGGCGGGAATAGGTTTCTAAACTGTTTGATCATGCTCTTTATTTAAATCATTGGGATTACGCCTGCACTGAAAATGTCGTTTGAAAAGGAGGACGTTTGGAAGCGTTTTAAACACTTATTGGTGGATTCATGCAACAGCATTAATTTAACTTAATTTAACTTAACTTAACTTAGAAATTAAAAATTTCCATGCTATTCATGTACCATCTTCTTTAAATTAATTTCCGCACATTTGCGCATGCGCAGTGCCGTTTTGCTTTAAATTGACGGTGACAACTGACAACTCAATTGACAATTTGTCATAAACATAACCTGTGTGGTCAACGCGCACTTCTTGTCAAGCTTTCAAATTCAGAAAAACTATTATTGCAATGAGAATAAGAAAAAAGAAGCTGTTTACTGGATTTACTGGATGAAATATTTTGAGGTTATATCAGTAATCAAATTATCCAATGTCAACATGAACATAAAAAATATAAACTCTACAAAGAGCAAAAGGCAGTTATAGAATGTGAGCAGGAACAAAGGGAAGTAGATATCCGGAAGGGAGTGAGACAGGGATGTGCATTGTCACCTCTAGTTTTCAACTTATATATCGAAGAGGCGATTAATATTGTTAAGGAAATAACAGCCTCAGGGATCAATGTACAGGGCCAAACTATTAACATGCTCAGATTTGCGGATGATATAGCAGTGTTAGCATTTAGCAAAGAAGAATTAGGAGCGGCTTTGAATGAAATGGAAGCAGTTTTGACACAGGGCTTCGACATGAAAATCAATAAAAAGAAAACTAAAATTTTGGTATGTAGGGGATGCGAAAATAGAACTAAAATGGAAATACAAATTGGAAATGAGAAGATAGAGGAGGTCGCGGATTTCTGCTACTTAGGAAGTAAAATAACTCAAGACGGTAGGAGCACTAAAGATATAAAACAAAGAATGGCGCAGGGCCGAGTTGCGTTTAACAAAAAGAAACAACTGTTATGCTCGAGAACGGTTAATATAGAGACTAGGAAGAGACTCTTAACGTCGTATGTATGGAGTACGGCATTATACGGGTGCGAAACTTGGACAATAGGAGAAGCGGATAGAAAAAGAGTAGAAGCGTTTGAAATGTGGTGCTACAGACGCATGATGAAGATACCGTGGATAGATAAGGTTAGCAATAGGGAAGTATTAGAAAGAGTTGGGGAAAAGCGAAAGGTATGGAAAACAATAAAGAGTAGGAGAGATAGGATGGTAGGACACCTTCTAAGACACGAAGGAATAGTTCGCGACGTACTAGAGTCAGAGATAGGAATAAAAAGAGGTAGGGGTAGGCCTAGATTAGACTACTGCTCTCAAATAGTTAGGGATGTAGGATGTTCTACTTTTAGGGAAATGCGTAGGTTAGCTCAGGATAGAAAAGAATGGAGGTACGCGTCCAACCAGTCTTCGGACTGAGAACCTTATGATGATAGTCATTTCACTTCTTTCACATTTTCTAGTTTCCTGCCCTGCATGCGCAAGCGTACTAATGATTTAAACTTAAGAATTAATTTAAAAGATAAAAGTTAACCAACTTTTAAGTTAAGTTAATTCTTAAATTAAGATAATTTGTTCCATGAATAATAACATATGAATATATAGGTATTAAGTTTTAAGTTAAGTTAATTCTTAAATTAAATTAAGTTAATTCTTAATGTGTTGTTGCATGAATCCACCATTATTTGTCATGAATTTGGATCTTTTATCAAGACGTAATGTATGCAGGTGGTATTTACTGTAGTATTAAAAGAAAAAATCCTAGAAATTTAATTAGTGTCCAGTTGCCCATTCACCGTAAAACCTTTTCCGGATTGATTTTGAAGATGAAGGCTTGTTTTTAAATTTTAACACATTTGTACAGACTTCTAGTTGAGAGTTTAAACGATTTTCTGAGGTATAATAATTGTTTATAGTTTTTTAGATGTGCCATACTAGAATTTTATATAATTTTGAGGCTAAGAACCGAAACGTCATTGGTGACGTTCCATTTTCGTGTATTAGACCTACAATTGTGAGAATGAACTACTAGCGTGAATGTTAGTTCGGAAGTACTATCATACAGAGTGACACACCTCTGATAATAAATTGTGCCTTTGAATTTTAAACATGTTACAAGTCGTAACTAAAGAATATATTATCTAGTCTTTGAATGTGTTATTAAAAAGAAGTTAATAATAGTTATTGGTTTCTAAAATCACAATTTTATTATCAAAATACAAAATAAAAAAAACACATTTTACAAAGCCTTAAAAAAAATTAATGGCTGTCCATAAACTGAATTTCTGACAACAAAAATAAATTATTCGGTAACGGTTTCGGCTGCGGCGACAATAGCGTAAGGGTCTGCCTATCGGCATCCACGTTAGTTCTGAAAAACATAATTCACCGTCAATTTACCATTGTGTTGCACACAGCGAACCAATACTTACACGCAGACAAATCCAGCAACATGTGTAAGAATAAAATTATCATCTTCGCTCTCCGCAAAACTGACAGCCATTAAATGGTGAAGCAAGCCAGCGCTGGGCGTAATGGGCACCAACTTAGTAAGGTGATCTTCGGCTTTCATGCCCAAGGGTAGGCAAGAGTCGGGTAAAGCGGGTGCGCCAATTTTGTAAATCTTCATATCGGGCCATTTCATATCGAAAGAATGTGGGTACAAAGAATTCTTTGGGGTGCCGTAGAAGTATTCTCGTATCCGTTGGTCTCTTGCTTCTGTTCGTGCACTTTTTGAACGCACAACAACCTGAAGAGACAATGAGGATTAATGCCCGCTTTCTGATGTTTGCACCCATAGAGTTGCTTATGTACAAATACATATAGGAACTTACCCCTCCACTTTTAGGTAAGAAAACCACTTTTGCAAGAGTTGATACATCTCTAACTAACTCGTTGTATAGCCTCTCTTGATCTAGTACTAGAATAACGTCGACTTCAAAAGCCTTACCTGCATGCAGTAGTTGTGTATATCCGCTACCTTTTATCCATCCACATGTATTTATGATCACTCCAGAACAACGTGCTAAAATTAACCGAACCAATAATTTTCTGATGAAAGTAAACAGTTCTCTTATAAGTCGCGACTATCGTTTTGCCTGTGGCAAACTCTTCTAGTGCGATTTTCGTCGAGCCTATGTATTAATAAGTTTATTTAGTAGTCCATAGGGAAACTGAAATAAACTCTTGGACAAAATTAATGCACCACTTTATTTCAATATAGAAATTAAAATCAAACAAAAACTACGGGAAATCTTATAAATTAGACTAATGTTATAATTTGTGAAATAATTAATTGTAACATGACCTCGTTTTAAAACATTTTTGACCTCAAATCATTTCTTTTTTGCTTCAAAACGTGCAAATTGTGAGAACGGAAAAATTCGAAAAAAAATTAAATTTGAGTATTCAATGCGATGTTTATACCGCGTATGACCTCCTCTGCTCTTGATTACTGCTTCCATACGCCTTGGCATGCTTGTGATTAAATTTTCAATCAACCCTTGAGGAAGATTCTCCCATTCTTCAAGCGCTACATTTACAAGTTGGTCATGATTGGCAGGTGCAGGCGTACGACTTCGGATCTTTCTTTTTAGAGTGTCCCATAAATGTTCGATGGGGTTTAAATCAGGACTGTTTGCTGGCTATTCCATCAACGGGATATTAACATAATTTAAGTAGTCAACAACCTGTCCAGCTACGTGGGGTCGAGCATTATCTTGCATTAACAGAAAATCAGCTCCAATAAAGGGAACAAATGGCATTACATTATCAACTACGATGTGTTGCAGATAATAATTTGGATTCTTTGACCAACTCTGTGGGACCGTTGAAGCAAATCCCTCCCCAGAACATTACCCAGCCGCCACCAAAAGGAACTTTTTGAGAGACATTACAACTTGCAAATCTCTCTCCAGTCCTTCACCAGACATATTCACGTCCCTCATTAGATTTCAAGCTTACTCTGGTTTCATCGGCGAATAAAACCTTCTTCCAATCATCAAGAGTCCAATATCGGTGATTTCTAGCAAAATGCAGTCTTCGAACTTTGTGTTCCTTGGTGAGGAATGGTTTTTTTGCCGATCTTCTGCTAGTCAATCCGGCTTCCTTTAACCGTCTTCTGACAGTTCGAGACGATATTCGAACATTGCGAACAGTGCTAAGCTCATTTTTTAGCTCAGTGCTAGTGCTTTTCCTGTTTCTCAGAGTGCAATGTCCTCGCAATTGTCCTCGTCTTCGTAAGTGAGATCCAGTCTCGTTGAAGCGGCTTACCATGCGACTAACGCTGGAATGATGTCTTCCTAGCCGATGAGCAATCTGACGCATTGAGTATCCCTCACCCAAAAGAGTTACTGCTTGTATTGATTCTTCCACTGATAGGTTTCTGGCTCGATTCATTTTTGTACTCTAGGATATTCATAAATGATGGATTGATAACGAAAATCATGGTAAATAAAGTTAACTTACATTAAAGAGAAGATTACGAATTTAATTACGAAAAGTTTTCAGATCAATTTGAAGTCAAGAATCACATAAATGAAAATTACGAATTCTAAATAAAATGTTTCCATAACAATAATGGATAGAAATATCAGAGGAGGTCCACAGATTGCTTGTAAAAAATTAGTAAGTCAAAAATCATTCTATACTTGGGCCGCCCAACAGACGGAGTGATCACCCTGCAAAAACGTGCTCCAGCGGGGCCAATAGTAATTTATGACAACCGAATTGGAGTGATGCGACTTTGTAGGGTCTAAAGAAAGCGCATCACTGCGGTTCGGTTGTCCTACATTGATAGTGGTGCCGAGTAGAGCATGTTCTTGCAGAGTTATTTAAGAAAATTAAGCGGTGCGTTAATTTTGTCCAGGAGTTTAGTATATTATATACATCAAGGTTGAAAAGTGTACTATTATTGCCCGAGCACCAATTTTATATAACGAGGCGCATAAGCGCCGTGGGATATAAGGTACTTAATTTGGATGACTGCTTGACGTCAGACGCGACTTATAAGAGTGTCGAACATACTTTTTTTATTAACTTCCACTCTTTCTTTTATGGTGTTCGCCAATTGCGTTTGCAACAAACTGTACAAAGCATTATTATAATTAGGCGACTTGTGTCCAAAATGAAAAACCAACGGAGCTTCCTGAGAAAAACCTTCATCTATTGCTGCAGGTCTCTCAACCAATAACGCACCTAGGTACATAAAAAATACATTTATAAATAAGCAATGAAATGGGAGTAATTGAGTGAATAAACAAGCCAAACTTACTTATATATAGACTTAAGCCGGTGTTTTGACCTAATAAGCTTGTTACTTACCCAAAGAACCAGGAACTGCGATCTGCCCCTGCCCAACATCAAGATCGACAAATATGGGTCTCCTTCCAATCCTAACGGCGTAGTTTAACAGCAAATGGCACACTGTAGACTTCCCCACATCCATTGGGCCAACCACCATCGTAACCGGCCCTTTCTTATTATCTTTCTCAGCATTTACACGCATTATTTCCAATGCTGCGTGGCAGTTAAGATACTGAACCATCGGAGTTTCTTTCGCGATGTAACTTACTTCAGTTTTTCCTTTTAGTTCCAACAGGCAGCCCTGCCAGGAAAATACTGCTACTTTTGCACCTGCACTGAACTCGTACTGCTTTCCTTTAACTAACTCAGTCCCAAAAACTTCCGCGAAGCCTGTTTTTAAAGTCAGATAAACTTTTTCGCTTTTCGATTCAACTTCAAAGCGCAACTCGTTGTCTCGTTCAAGTTTAAATTCTTGTTTGGGCATTTTTTTATCGTCCACCGTCATTTTGTTTGGTTTTTGTATTTATTTAGTCTCTAGTCTAGAGCACTAGTTAACACCACAACGAACAAACTCTCAGCTGGTAGAAAAACAGCTGAAATTCTTGATGCACTTTACAGTTCACAAAAACACGCACTATCGAGTAGGCACCTACAGGTGTACAGCACAAAACAGGTAAATAACAAACAAGAGATTGAAGTCAACAACTAACATAAACTGAACAAAGCACTGTCAAAGTAGGTAATATTACATATTAGCTTATTACTGCAGCGTGCAGCTGCATTGTCATTTTGTCATATCGGAAACCTGCAATTTGGCAACACTGAAAAGAAAGACACAACTATATAATTCGGGAGATAAGTGGCGCGTCACAAAGGTCAGATTTTCATTCCAAACAAAACAAAGCCACGTGCTTTCTGACGTTTTAACCTAACCTCTGAAATATAATTATAATTACATATAGTTGTTTTCAAGTTTTTACGCGTAAGCCCAACACACAAATTGAAAATAAACTGTTTTCACTGCAAAACGTCTAGAATTATATTGCAAAAACTAGTTTAAGACGTTCTAAATAATATCGATAAACGTCAAATGGCACGTGCTTTTGTTTTGTTTGGAATGAAAATCTGACGTATGACGGAGGCACTTAGGTCCCGAATTCGGGAGATAAGTGGCGCGTCACAAACGTCAGATTTTCATTCCAAACAAAACAAAGGCACGTGCTTTCTGACGTTTTAACCTAACCTCTGAAATATAATTATAATTATAATTATACAGTTGTTTTCAAGTTTTTACGCGTAAGGCTAACACACAAATTGAAAATAAACTGTTTTCACTGCAAAACGTCTATAATTATATTGCAAAAACTAGTTTAAGACGTTGTAAATTATATGGATAAACGTCAAATGGCACGTG
Organism: Xestobium rufovillosum; assembly: GCA_963966045.1. Lineage (NCBI taxonomy): Eukaryota > Metazoa > Arthropoda > Insecta > Coleoptera > Ptinidae > Xestobium > Xestobium rufovillosum. Next base: position 6,547,707 of record OZ014495.1, on the reverse strand, counting down.
CTTTTGTTTTGTTTGGAAAGAAAATCTGACGTATGACGGAAGCACTTAGGTCCCGAATTATTGAGACTATAAAGAGCTTTGCTTGGCTTTGGCCATAAGACATGTGGATAATGTACCACCAAAGTGAGACAGAAAACAATCCTTTATCCTTGTGAAGCGGATTTCCCGTACTGCGATTGCGCCCAAAGTATCAAATCACAAACCATAGATATTCCAAAGAAATAAAATCTATGATCACACCAGTGTTTCCAGTGAAAACGCTAACACCCAGATAATGACAAATACCCGCCACCACTGGAGATTGTTCTCACTTGAGGCACTTGAGTAGTTCATTTTTCATTTTTCAAGGCTTACATTCTACATTGTCAAATGTCAAGAATTATGCCAAACAAGGAGTACGTGGTTAGAACATAGGAATCCAAAATTATTATTGATTTAACTTAGAACAACTTTTTAATTTTGTGTGTGCATTTATTTTGACCGAGTAGGTATTCAGTTTCCTAGATGTTTTGTCTGCTTTTAGTTTACCGCATAAATCTTTTCACAGATTATCAAATTCCTTTCAGGTAACTAGAAACTGAAAAATTCCTTTACAGAAAATGTCTTTTTGCAATTCTGTTAAAACTGAATTAGAGAATGAGTTGGAAGAAGTAGAGGTGGAAGAGAAATTTATAATTGATCAAGACGAGCCGATAAAAGAGTCAGGTCTTGGACCAGGATTTTTCATAGAGGATGAAAAGGTAGGCAATTTTTACAATGTAATATTTTTACAAAATAATAAGTTCGATTAGTATCCAGTTGTTCATACTTATATCGATTATTTTTTTCATCATCAAATGGGGAAAACCCGCAAATTTTGAAAATGATAATATTGAATAGTTTACTATCCGAAACAAATTCCGCAATTTTCGTTTTTTATATTTGAGACTTATTTTCGTCATAATTAAATACGAAACCTGCATCACACTTGAAACACAATATTTGAATGACGCTGTGACGTACGGGGCCTACAGATTAGGTAGGGATTTTCACATGCGCAAACCGATCCGTTAACACCCTGCTCATTCTTCGACTCCTCCCCACTTTATCCAGGGAGACGCGTTATACCACGGCGCAACGGATAGGCCTCCTACGTCACAGAAAGCGCGCGTTTTAGCCCTCCCGGTTATGCTGCTTTTCTAGTTGCATGTTTTCTTTTAGCACGGGACATAAAAAAAAATTTTTCGTGGTACGCGATACATATTCTATTTGTGCTTGATATTACAGTACTAAAAGTTATAAATTCGATTAAGCGAGTCTTCCCAATTGGCCAATAGGAAAATTTCATTTGGGTCTAGAAGCGTGTATTATTTTGGTAATTTTTTCGATAATTTTGCTTGTTGATAAGTTGCCATAGTTGCGAATTTGTAGGTGCATTTATAATATATAATCTAGTTACTTTAGTACCTGCCAAACGTCAAATATTCCCAACATATTTCTTTGTATGTGAATTAATTGAAATAAAATTTTGTTTCGAACTACCTTGCTTCGATTCAAAAAATAATCTTGTTAAATACAATTCGTGGTCTGGAATTTTTAGATAATTTTACTCAAGCTGTTGCTTTTACTAACCACTCGTGTAAATTTGACAGAAGATCACTCGCGCTACGCGCTCGTGATCTTTTAGCTGTCAAATTTACACGTGTGGCTACTAAGCAACGCAACAGCTTTCGTAAAATTTCCGACAATTCCAGACCACTTATTGTATTACTACAGAATATATTTCATTTTCAGGTGAAGGCTTTCTCTAGTATAAATAATGAAGCAGTAAGCAGTGAAGCAACGGAAACGTTTGAAATAAAGAAAAAAAATAGCATAGGGAAAATCACATGTCCGAAAGTATTCAATCATTTGAAAACTCGTTCAACAATGCAGACAGTTGAAAAACTGCATAAGTGCAAGATATGTCAAAAGAAATTCCGTGACCATTCATATCTGAAGCGTCATTTAAAGTGGCACACAGATGAGAAGCCCCTCAAATGTGAAATATGTGAAAAAGAATTCGGTCACATCTCAAATCTAAAGACGCATCAGAAGTGCCACACAGGTGAAAAGCCCTACAAATGTGACATATGCAAAAAAGCATTCAGTCACATCACAACTCTAAAAAACCATTGGCTGTGCCACACAGGTGAAAAGCCCCACAAATGTGAAATATGTAAAAAAACATTCAGTCAGACATCAAATTTAAAAACCCATCTGAAGTCCCACACAGGCGAAAAGTCCTACAAATGTGAAAAATGTCCAAAAGCATTCAGTCACATCACAACTCTAAAGAACCATTGGATGTGCCACACAGGTGAAAAACCCCACAAATGTGAAATATGTAAAAAAACATTCAGTCAGATATCAAATCTAAAGTTGCACCAGATATGCCACACAGATGAGAAGCCCCACATATGTGAAATATGTAAAAAAGCGTTCAGTCGACCTTCAACTTTAAAGCGCCATCAGATGTGCCACTCAGAAGAGAAGTCCCACAAATGTGAAATATGTCTAAAAGCATTCCGTCAGCTCTCACATCTAAAGGGACATCAGATGCTCCACACGGGCGAAAAGCCCCACAAATGTGAAATATGTCCAAAAGCATTTCGTCGGCCCTCATCTCTAACGAGCCATGTGATGTACCACACAGATGAGAAGCCCCACAAATGTGAATTATGTAAAAAAGCTTTCAAGCAGCTCTCAAATCTGAACATCCATCTGAAGTGCCACACAGACCACAAGCCCCACAAATGTGAAATATGCCCAAAAGCATTCCGTCGCGTCACAAATCTAAATAACCATCGGATGTGCCACACAGGAGAAAAGCCCTACAAATGTGAAATGTGTCAAAAAGCATTCAGTCAGATATCACATCTAAATAACCACATGATGTGCCACACAGGTGAAAAGCCCCACAAATGTGAAATATGTCTAAAAGCATTCCGTCAAATCACACATTTAAACAACCATCGGGTGTGCCACACAGAAGAGAAGCCCCACAAATGTGAAATATGCACAAAAGAGTTCAGCGTTCACTCAAGTCTAAAGCGTCATATGAAATGTCACACATGATGGATAATATATAAAAATACCTTCTGTTAGCAGGTGGATCTAGCTATTCTTATATGAAGAGGAGCACATGAGTGGTTTCTAGATAATTCGTGTGTCACTGATTTAATTTGTAATGGACAACTGGACACTAATAATTAAATTTTCGGGATTTTTTCTTTTAATATCACAGTAAATACCACCTTCATACATTACGTCTTGATAAAAGTTTCAAATTCATGACAAATAATTGTTTTAAACGATTACAAGCATACACTTTTTCAAACGAGATTTTCAGCGTGGGCGTGATTTAATCCCAGTGATGTAACAGCGCTTACCAATGAGCGTGATCAAACAGTTTAAAAACCTATTCCCGCGCAGACACTAAAAATGACAAGGACAAATAAATGAGTCATTTGAACTACAGCATATTTGTAATTTTCGTTTGTCAGTTTCCATTTTCACGTCAGATTCAGATGTCAAAGCGGCAAGCAGAGGTTACGCAAACGTCATAAGTGACATCAGGACAGCTGATCGAATCTGATAAAATAGACTATTTTAGAATGCCCGATTTTGACAGGCCGCCATTTTTTGTTGGAGGGCAGATCTTTGCTAGGCACGTATGTTTTACGTTACCAAAATTTGACCAGATTTGGTGCCAAAGAAATAGTGAAACCAGGTTACTGTTTAGAGCTCCTGCAACGTTTGCAATAGTGCAACTAATCATATAATTTTAAGAATTTTCGTTCAATTCTCGGCGTAGAGACTAAGTTACGTCCTATTTTGGGCCAAATGGTAACACAAACATCTGATTTATTATTCCTCCTCTTCTTCCCTCCTCTAAGTTTTAAACAAACAAATGTTTGCCCTCGAGGCGGTCAATTGTGTGATGACATTCTAAAATGATCTGTACGAATAACCTACTTCCCGTCAAAACCGCTGTGTTGTCATTATAGGGTGACCAGATTTATTTTGACTAACCTAGGGTTTTAACTGCAAAAACGAGACAAAACCCGGACTCCTGTTATTTGGAAAAATTTAACCCCAGATAAACCTGTTCAGAGCTAAGTTCAAAAGCGTTTTTAGTTCTTCAATGCAGCTTTCTCGAAATAATTTTAGGTGGTACAGTCATTGTGTTTTGCAATGTTTCATTTTCATGCATACAATTTAAATAATTCCCTATTAGAAAAGTAGAAATAATGATTTCAAGTTACATATGACAATATCGGATGCACGCGTGACGTAATTTGTGCGTGGCAAAATTATTAATTGTATTTTTTTGCCTTAAAGTGAAGCTCAGAGAAAAACGCAAAAATAGAGATCAAATACTTTCATCCAAATTTTCAATTTTTCAAATAAAAAAAGTCGTCCAGTTGAAAAGTTCGACACAGACTTACCCAAAGCTCTTGACTGTAGAACTGAGGACCAGTTTTTAATAATTCTAAATCAGTTTATGAAGAAATTACTGTTGGGATAATGATATGTAATACACGCCGTCACTGGCAATGATGTAGACAAATGTCATTTGAGTAGTTCATTCTTCCATGCTCAAATTGTCAAAATGGTGGCAGAGCTTCTGTCTTTTACCGATGTGATGTATGGCAGCATTTATTGAAAAATTTATAAAAAGTTAATGTAGACGGTGATCAATGGCTAATAGAACTGTGAAAGACGCCAAATCTGTGCACGGAACAAACCCTCAATATTTAGTTGAAAAAATAATACGCTCTCGTATTTATGATTCAAAATATTGGAAAGAAGAATGCTTTGCATTGACTGCGGAGCTTCTCGTTGATAAAGCAATGGAATTACGCTTTTTAGGTGGTGTTCATAGTGGGAACATAAAACCAACACCTTTCCTATGTCTTACCTTAAAAATGCTACAAATTCAACCGGAGAAAGACATCGTCGTGGAGTTTATAAAGAACGAAGAATTCAAATATGTACGGGCGTTAGGAGCTTTTTATATGCGTTTGACGGGGAGTTCACTAGACTGTTACAAGTATTTGGAGCCTTTATATAACGATAACAGAAAATTGAGAAGGCAAAGCCGCCAAGCTCAGTTTGAGCTCGTGCATATGGACGAGTTCATAGATGAATTGCTTCGAGATGAAAGAGTAAGTTAGATTGTATATTTTTGAATTGTTTATTAATTATTGGCATTGTATTTTTTAAGGTGTGTGACGTTATACTTCCACGTATACAAAAGAGACATATATTAGAAGAAAACAATGAAATTGATGCTAAGGTTTCTGCTTTGGAAGACGATTTTGATGAAGAAATCGAATTAGAGGAAGATAATAACAAATATAAATTGACCGAGCCTCCGCCAAAAGAAGAAAAGGAAAAGCATAAAGAAAAGAAACGGGAACGTAGTAGGTCTAGAGAAAGACGTCGCAGTAGGGAAAGAGAAAAGCACCGGAAAGACAAATATAGGGAGAAAGACAAAGAACGTGACAGGGAAAAGAGAGAAAAAGATAGGGATAAGGAGAGGGATAAAGAAAGGGACAAAGAGAGAGATAGACGGGACAAGGATCGGAAAAGGGATAGAGACAGGGATAGGCATCATTAAATATTAGGTTTTTAGTTTAGTTTTTATAATTCTCAATTACTGTCCAAAAACTTAAGTGTCGGAAAATAAAACATTACTCTTACAGGCATCTTATTCACAAACATAAAAACATAATATGCACCGATAGGCGTAAACAAAAAATGCTTGTATTCAATCTTCCACACACAGACGACTAATAAATACTTGGCATGGTAAACCAGCATTTAGTCTTTATTATAATGGATATCAACTTTGTAAGAAAAGCTTTGGCTTTCTTGCCATAGATTTTTTTCTGCTGTAAAATTTAATGAGCAAACATTTCAACAAACTATACATACCTAATTATTTTACTTGCAACCTAGTTTTTTTCCTAAATGACAACCAATGATCCTATCGATGTTCTGTAAACATCATATCCCCAGATTTGCATAATATTTTTTTTAAATCGGCATTTCTGATTGCATCAACCAAATTTTTCTTTAAATGGGAAAGGGTGGTCCTACAGATTTAATTCCCTCGAAAATCGCATGCCCAGATTTTACGAAGGTTTCATTATACACTCACCCCATTTGCAAAATATTTTTAAAATTCGCGCTTTTAATTTCTTCAACCCTAGATTTTTCTTTAAATAAGAAAGGATGATTTTGTTAACGTACCATCAAAATCGCTGCATGCTCCGATTTGCAACCAAGGGTGACTATCTCAGCCTCTGTGGCAAATCTGGAGGTGTGATCTAATCATTTCACAGGAGAACAGACAATTTCGTCATCAAAACTGCGCAGAACATCCACAGGACCACTCTTTCTCATTTCAGAAAAATTAAAAGCGGGAATTTTATATTTTTCAAATGGGGGTGACTGTATCTCAATCCATACGTCAAATCTGGGGATATAATTTTTACTGAACGTCGTCGGGGTCACACGTTCTCAGAAAAAAATCGAGATTGATGCAATAATTAAAAACGCCGCTTAAAAAAAACATATTTTACCAATCGGGGGGGGGGGGGGGGGGTGCAAACTAGAAATTTCTACTATACTTCACTAGGAATGCGGCCAACCTTTCAATTTCATAGTGTTTATCCAAACAACGGTAAGCCCAATTATTTGCTAAGTAGGTAGGTACGTACTTTTCTAAATAAACAGCAATAAAATTCAGATTAGTGCTACCGTCCAAGGGATAAGCACAAACAGGGTTCAGGTATTAAAAGCAAAAATTAATACCTACTTACGCTCGTAACTAAAACCAGAGAATTTTACATGATTTAAAGTAGGTATGTACTTACATAGGTATACAGAAAACGATAAGCTGGCAACCTCAACAAACAACTGCTTTTACTTGTTGAAGTTTTGTATGTAAAGGATTAAAATTGTTTCTCTTTTGGAAAAGGTAGATATTTATGAAAGCTAAACTAACATTGAAGTAAAATGATATTTTGATTCGCCTTCTAAAAGGTTTTTGCGGAATAAAACTGAAAAATTTCAACAGCATTCGCTGTTACGCGACTTCGTTTTTAGATTTTTTAGATTTTCTCCCCGGGAAACATGGCGGATAATTCGAAAAATTAGATTTTGCCAAGCCGTAATGCAAATTTCGTTCAAAAAGGTTTAAAACAAAAATGGCCCAGTTTTACCCTGAAAGGAGGTTATAGCTCTCCGTTTTAGTCGAAAAACAGCACTTATGATATAGGTAACAAATTACGTACGTAATTTTTGTCTGTAGGCAGGTTATTGGTAGGAAATAACACTTTGTGTAGATAGTAGGTACAAACCTACAAACTTGATAATTAGTAAAACGTATTGGAACAAATTTTATTTTCAGTACATCTGAGATAGATGCACTTGTAGATGCAGTTGAATGGTATTTCTGAATACAGGGTGATTCATAACGAGTGTAAAAGATTTCGAGGGCTGATAGAGGAGGTCAAAATAATAAGAAAAAATCGATGAACGTATGTCCTAAAATTATTCCCAACAAAAATAGGTGCGGGGTGTTCAAGTTTCTCGAAAAAACTGATTATTTTTAATATTTCCGAAACTAAGAAAGCTATCGAATTAAAGTTTTAGGGACAATTTGTCGCTTGCAGACCTCTATCATCAAAAAAAATACTTTTATATCCGAGAATAATTTATTTTAACCAGTGGCGTAACATTGTGTAAGCCAAAGGAAAGGGCTCTCCAGCTTATAGCGGCGCCACTGGTGGCAGTAAAAAAGCAAATCTTTTTAGGATGTTAGAGGTTTACAAAGGACAATAGCCCTCAAAATATTAATTAAATAGCTTCAGTAGATTGAGAGATATTAAAAATAATCAATTTTTTCGAGAATTTTCTACACCCTGTATCTTTGTTGGGAGCGATTTAGGATAGATGTTCATGAAATAATTTTTCTTGTTTTGACTTCCTCTATCACCTCTCGATTTTTTTACACTCGTTATGAATCACCCTGTACAGAATACATCACAAAAGTGGGTCGTCACAAACGCCAGATTTTCATTCCAAACAAAACGAATCCATGTGCTACCCAAAGACTTCTATGAAAAAAGGCAAAACATGGTTGTATTTGGAAAAATAACGCGGATTAGCTCACCTGTCAATCAGATATAGCGCCTATAAGAAACAATGAAATTAATCCTTAAAAAAACAAAAGCGAATCGATATAGCAAAATGGTAATGATGCTATCAAATAGAGAATAAAAGTGGCAATGTAAAAGTTTTCACAGAATGAAAATACAAGGTTAAACAAAAAAGTTACAGTCAAGAAACGAAAACGCAATTTGTCAGTTTTTTCATTTTTCATGAGAACGATTCAGAATATCTCGATTTTCTTTTGAGGACATTAGTCAGCATATTTGGAAATTTTTCCGAATTTAAACATAGGGTCTAGCTGTTAAGATAACAGAGATCCCCATGTTGCTCACCGAATTTCAGACAGCCTGTATAATAAGTAATATACGGGAGTTTCATTAAAAAAATATGTTTTGCGTATCCAGAATTCTTCACTTTTTGTATCTCCGAAAATTTTCGTAATTTCAATTAAACTTCAAATTCAGCAAAAATTCTTACAAATTAATTTTTGGGTACCCTTTAGCCAAAAGCAACATTAAATGGCAAAGTAACATTAAATGGTAAAGTAACTGGAAGTACTGAGCATGATCGACCGCCATATTGGTTCCAGCTTTGTGCGAATTTGTAACAAGCGCGTCAAAGCCAAAGTTCGTTTATTTCTCTAAATTAAATTATTAAAATAAGTATAGTAAGTAACAAAAAATTCTACTATAGATTTCAGAAAGAAATGTGAAGCAAATAAAAGCGAGTACTCATTTGTTATCCTATTATTTACAGCTACGAAAATTGCATACAAAATTTATTTGGATCTGACATGCTCCTGACAACCCAAGCTGTCAGTAGGACACAAAATGGCGGTGTTTCTAGGTGCTCTATTAAATGGCACGACGTCACTTCCGTTGACTGGCGTCCGCCATCTTGTTGTACATGCCAGCACGTGCCTAGGCCAGAAAGCATAGTTTTTCGTCGTTTGCTGTGCTGGTTTCTGTCGATTTGCAGGAAAAGGACGTGAGGTTTTCAGTTATCTTTTTCTTTTAGTCTTTTGCAATTTGACCGGATTTAAAATGACACCAATGATTTGATATTATGGCGTGTTTGAAGGTTATACGTGTGATCTCGCTGTATTAATTTCGTCAGCTACTATTTTCTGAGCATTTTAAGAAAACTTAATTCAACTGAATATACTGATCCAAAAGACGTAGGTATACTATAAAATTTTCTATGAGCAAATTTAAAAAGCAAGATATAAAAGGCGCTATACTCGTGAACTTACTTTTCCAACCACATACTCGACAAAAACGAGGGTTTTTGAATATTTCCTACAAAAACAACTATTTTGTAGTGCGTTGGCGTGTACTAAACTGGTCTACAAGATGGCGGACTACGGTTTCCGGTCTAGCATATACCACCTATACTTGTCATTGGCTTAACAGTTCCCCACCACCGAATATTCGACCAATGAGCGAACGCTATCTTTCCGAATATAAATTCCGGATGTCTCGGCTCATGCTCAATGTTTAGAGTGACGCTGTTACAGACGGTTGTGAACTTGTGATCTTGAGCGAAAGTGCGTTTTTCAGAAAGTTTGTCTTGATTTTGTGTAGTGTTCTAATATTTTAATACGAAAATGACGAAGCGCTACAGGGATATGGATGTGGAGGAAATTAAGTTAGACGCCAAGTGTGAATTGCGGTTTTCAGTGGAATCAAAAAGTGAGAAAGTTTGTTTAATGTTAAAAGTGGGTTCCGCGGAAATTTTTGGAAGCGAGTTAGATGTAGGAAAGCGTTATGAGTTCAGTGCAGGTGCAAATATAGGAGTGTTTTCCTGGAAGGGTTGTCTGCTGGAAGTACAAGGGAAACCTGATGGAAGTTACATCGCGAAGGAAACTCTAATGGATCAGTATATTCAGTTGCATTATTCGCTGGAATTGATGCGTATAAATGCTGAAAAGGATAAAAGAAGAGGACCAGTTACGATGGTGGTTGGCCCGAAGGATTCAGGAAAGTCTACCCTATGCCGATGGCTGTTGAATTATGCCGTAAGGAGTAGAAGGAAGCCTTTATTTGTCGATCTTGATGTTGGACGTGGTCAGATCTCTGTTCCTGGTTCTATCGGTACCTTATTAGTTGGAAGACCCGCATCTGTAGAAAATGGCTTTACCCAGGGATCTTCCCGATCTTCCTTGGTTTATCATTTTGGGCTTAAGTCACCTGAAGAAAATAGGACTCTGTACGGGTTGTTGCAAAGTCACTTGGCGAATACCATAAAGAGGGCGAAGAAAGTAGGCAAGAGAACCATTTTTGATGGTGTTGTTATCAACACTCGTGCGTGGGAAAGTGGAAGACACGAAGAATTGTTAGATGCAGCCAAGGCATTTGAAGTCGACTATATTCTGGTGTTGGACCAAGAGAGGCTGCACCATGAATTACTTAGAGACATGCCTAAGAGTACTAAAGTGGTCTTTCTACGTAAAGGCGGAGGAGCCGAAGATCGCTTGAACACTGAACGAGTAGAGGAGAGATACCAGAAGATAAGGGAATACTTCTCTGGCACTCCGAAGAATGGTCTATCTCCGCATTCTTTCGACATAAAGTGGTCTGAAATGAAGATTTTTAGGATTGGTTTACCTCATTTGCAGGAATGCTGCCTACCTTACGGCATGAAACCAGACGCTCTTCGTACGAGGCTGATGCCCATTATGCCCAACGCAGGTTTACTACACCACTTATTGGCGGTCAGTAGGGTGAAGAGTAACGACGAGAATATTCTGCTCACTCGTGTTGCTGGATATGTTTGCGTTACTAGTGTGGATTGCGACAAGCAGACCGTTACCCTGCGATCTTCACATATGAACGACATATCGGGTAAGAGCAATATATTTTTATTATCCGATATTAAGTTTTTTGATAGTAATTAATATTTTTTTGATGTTTTGTACATATTTATTGTAAATAAATTGTAATTTTGTATATAGATTTTTGTAAGAGAATATTGTGAAATACAAGGTAAAATGGAACGAATATTTTATATCAAATTGATTCATATACGTACCTGACTAGGATTTAAGAGTTAAAATCTACTGCTATTTCACCTTGTATTAATTTGTACATTTTATATCGATGACTTAAGTTTCTGTAAAACTTGAAAATATAAATAAAGAACAAAAAAGGGGTGTGTGGGGTACACTGCAGAGAGATTGCACCTTTTAACAGAAACAGCCACATCGATCGTTATAAACGAAGATGGTTTCTACTAACTGGCTCTCGCAGGTTACCCAACTCTCACTTATGGCTCCTCGTGCCGCACCCCGGAAACTGCATTGGCTTGCAGGCGAAACTAAGTGAGGGTAGTCAGATTGTTCATTCTGTTCACCCTTAAAAATAACTTGCGGGTTACCTAGTTCCTTATATGTGGACAACGATGATGATGTAATTGTGCGGTAGTGTCACAAAGGTGATTTCGATGGTCGCTCAATAAATGGTATGAAGCGAGGGAAACCTTGCTGACGTGAGTATTGCACATGAGGCGACCTCAAGAAAATTACTTGCTGATTATGGTAGTGCTGTAGAGGACCAGGCAAGCAACTTCGAAGATCACTCATCTAAATTGGAATGGCTAAGTGATAGAAGCCTGACCAAAACCTGAATTGTGAACAGATTGTGTGGTTGGTCGTTCTAGCACCGTATTTAATACGGGGCAGCTCCCACATTGAGCTCAGCCGGCAGAGTTCGTTACTCCAATGACGACCGACTGATACCGATACCCATCCTAACATCTGACGTTTAAGCCTGTGTACCAGTACCAGTGATGTGCATCTGCAATGTTACAACCCCACATTTTAGAGTGTGTGTACTAAGAGAATTTAGGCTACGGGAATCCCCGGATAGAAAGTCTAACTGACAATGAGAGGTCAATGATCAGCTCTTGTACCACCTTTTATAGTCTTTCTGGGGGTGGCTTAATAGGGGGTTTCCTGACCATTCGCTGTGATTTCTCCGATGCTTTCATCTAGCCCTCGTCCATATGACTATGTCATAGCTATGAAGGATTGCTAGGTTGTTACTGCAGTAGACAAGTAAATAAGTGTTTTTTCAAACAGACCATTATTAAGTTTATAAAATGTGAACAATTGCTTTCGAAAGACGAAATGATTTACTTGTACGATTGAAGCACTTGCTGTTGCCTGTATTCTAACTTAGACATTCGAGTGATTACTTATCTCACTGCTACAGCATGTATAAGGAAAAAATATTTTAAAATATGGAGGACCAAAAATAAAGGGGCAACCATCTTTCCCTAAAATGCAAAATAAAGGCACAAAGCTCTACCGATTTACTATTTGTACGGGGTGTCCAAATAAGAAAGGATGCCGGCCATATCTAAGGAACCGTTCACGGTACATCTATGGGGAAGAAAAAATAATAATAAAAGTGGCCAAGATAAAACACTGGACATTATTTTCAAGTTTCTAAGATTGCTGCTAGAGGGCGTAATAGTCATAGTCGACACAAAAAACATGGGTTTCTCTAAAATATACCCAGATAAAGTAGATCAAAAATATGAATATTGCAATCTAGAATATATTTTGTGTAATTTTGGTTTACCACTTCTTGCTCTAGCTCATCAAATAGCACCGGCGGGGGAAGGGGAACGATTGATTGTGAAGATGCTTGTAACTTCGGTTTGGTTCAACATAATTTCGCAAACTTAGTCTCGTTGAAAAGAGCTATCTTCTTTTATTCAGATACTTTTATAATTTGAGTCATTTTTGTTCTGTAGTGATCGCTAGAGGGCGTTGTTTGAAAGATTAGCAAACTTTTCAGATTTTCTTTAAAATTTTAAATGGAACAGTATAATAATTATAAATTAATTAAAAAGAGGACAAAATAACGAGTGAAACAGTGAAAACCTCACATTGATATCTTTTTTCTAACCGGAGATATGGACAAAAGAGTTTTAGGGACGGGAGGACGGGTTAATCACTAACCTTTATTCGTGCCTCCGAAAATAAAAGACATTTTCAAAATATCATAATCATTAAAATTATATGTTGCTCCTTCCTGGCCGTTTTAAATGTGGAAATTACCATTTTTTAAAGCAAAAACCTATGTTTTAGGTATTAAAATATACTCTTATGAATTGCAATATTTATTATGAATTCTTAAGATAACCCCACACGCCAAAAGACAGTGACACAGTCATTAAACTCGACACATATTTCGCTGACAAAGTCAGCGTCCTCAGGGGTGTGCTGTGTAACTGTCTTTTGGCGTGTGAGGTTAACTTATTAAGACTTCATAGTGAATTTACGCCAAAGTTACTGATCCAACCACTGTGTGCGCAATATATTTATAAAACAAGTTGGCGTTGAAACAAAAAAATTCAGCAGAATGTCAAGTGTTTGATATCTACAAATATGTATCTTAAATTTTCGGAAGATGGGAGACTTTCTCCAAACTATAGTAAAAGTTATTTTATCATATTTATATAATTTTTATATTGGCATCAAAGCATACACAAGTTTATCACTACTACATAATAATTGCAAATGTTGAACCGGGTGTTACCAACAATTTTTGTCCCCATCCTCCCAATCCTAACATTAATTTACTTATATCTCCGGCTAGAAAAAATATATCAATGCGCGGTTTTCACTATTCCTTTCATCATTCTATCCTCTTTTTAACTAGGTTATAATTATTATATCATTACAGTAAAAATTTTCAAGAAATTTTGAAAAGTTTGCTGGCCTTTCAAACAGCATCCCCTAGCGATCACTACAGAACTGAAAGAACCTAGCTCATAAAAGCATATAATTAACCGATGAGAGCTCTTTTCAACGAGACCAAGTTTGCCAAATTATGTTGAACCAAACCGAAGTTACAAGCATCTTCACAATCAATCGTTCCCCTTCCCCCTCCGCTGCTATTTGATGAGCTAGAGCAAGAAGCGGTAAACCAAAATTATACAAAATAAATTCAAGATTGCAATATTCTATTTTTGATCTACTTTATTTGGGTATATTGTAGAGAAAACCATGTTTTCTTTGTCGACTATGACTATTACGCCCTCTAGCAGCAAACTTAGAAACTTGAAAATAATTTCCAGCGATTTCTCTTGGCCACTTTTGTTATTATTTCTTCTTTCCCATAGCTGTACCATGAACGGTTCCTTAGATATGGCCGGCATCCTTTCTTATTTGGACACCCGGTACAACCTGTATGTGCCACCCGTCTATCATGCCATAATCTTGCATGACTGTACATCGGTGAGTTGTATCTTGTCAAAGCTTGTCTAAAATCGACAAAAGACATTGCTGAAATAAGTAAATAAAATTCGTTTTTAAACAATTCTTCAGTTTATTAAAAACTGTTAAATTATACCATATAACAATAAAGATACGATATTATTTCACACTCTTAAAGACCAGCTATATACAACTAAAATTAATATCACTTAAAAAGTAGGAGCATTCAGATGGAACAGGTTTTCTTCCTTTTTCTTGATCCAGTTTAACAGTTTTCCGATGATGTCAATAGCATTCGATATATCAGTTATTGGTTCGAACACTGCGTATAGTTCAAAACCTGGGGTGTTCCATGCCAACACACATTCCGCCGCGGTTCTTTCAAACAAAATTTTTATTGGCCTTTGGGGATGATGTAACCACTGATGCGCCCGTTTGTACAAATTCATTAAATAACTCTCGTCTCTATTGTAGGGAGGACTCAAGCTCGGTTGATAAAACTGTACAGTCGATTTTGACTTGTACAGATAATGTCTCAACTCTGGAAATCCCACAGCAGAGCAGGTTTCATTTTTCGAGTTTATCGACTCATTAATTGCTTCCAAACAATTATTGCGCCTCAATTTTTCAACTATACGCTGCTTCGCCTCACTCAGTACAAAAAATACGTCTTTATCTACAGTAAGTAATAGTAAACAAGCTTGGCAATCTTCAGCCAAATATGAGACATGTCCATACAGGAAACCACTACCGTCAAAACGAGGTAGACACAATGGGGTCCAACTTTCGGCAGCCTTGAAACTTTCAGATGCTTGGACGAGATTAAAAATTAGGTGCAAATCGGCTGGGTGTATGCAGTATTTCTTCATCCTCACTAAGGTTATTAGCTTATTTTTTGCCAATAAAATGGCAAAAACAAGATTCTGAAATATTTTTTATCAAGCCCAATATAGAGGAAGTTCGCTATAATGAAGAGCAACACTTGATGAAATGCGAGATCTTACCTTAATTTTACTACACGATTGTACAATTGCTGCACTTATAGATTCTCTAGTTGACGACGCAAGCGGAAGACACTGAATAGCTCCTAATATAAACGCAGGTTCTTTTTCAGAAAATTCCAGTAAATGGTCTATTATTCTTTCGACTCCACTTAGCAACTTTCGCAGATCATAATTTTGTCTTTGTTCGTAGATTTTATTTAACATACTCTGCGTTAAAACACTCGCTATTTGATTAAATACATAGCTGCAAAAATATAATATCGATACTTACGGTATCAATCAGAGCTGGACAAACAACGGGAAGTGAAAAAGCAATAGTATAGTGGGTGCTGTACAGAAGCGATGGGTAGCTTATAGAAGTGAAAATAATTTAAATTGTGTAGCTCGCTAAAAAAGAACAAGGCCTCAATTCTTCCATTATCTGCAGCAGAAAAGATTGTTAAAACTTCAAAGGCATTTTTTAGGAAACATTTTCGGACACACCTGTATATAAACCTTTTTCGTACTTTTGGTTAGAAGAATAAGCCTTAAAAGTTCGGCCAGAGTTACAGTTAACACCCTGTATAAGTGGAATTCAAAAATCTAGGGATCATATATTTGAAATTTGAATGTTCAAATTCGAATGCTTGTCAAGACATCGCACGAATTCAGATTTTTTTTGGAGTGTTTTCACGTCAACTTTTATGGTTCTTATAATTTTATACAGTGAATTAACTTCTTGTGTTATACTTATTTGGGCTGTTTATCGAGACTTTCTCGGTATTCTTGGTTTTATTGTAATTCATTCATTCACTAATTTAAATGGAATTGTTATAAATTTGATTTAAAATATCTTCAATAAATTTTAATCCTGGTTAATATGTTTCACGATTTATTTTCTTTTGAATTACATAATACGAATAATTATTATGCACTTTCTTTAAATTCTTGATTACAATTTTGAGAATATAAAATAATTACTCTGACCGTAGACGTAGACTGAATTCAGTCTACGCCGTAGACTACTATTAAATAATTCCTGTAATAGATGGTGCTGAAAACCGCTAAAGTGTCCTACTTTATTGACATAAGTAGGAGATAGTGACACTAGATGTCTTTAGTGAAATGGACAATGGACTTCAAAATATGGCACCTATAACAGTTCACCATGTATATTACTAGACTTATCTACGATGATGGTCCCTCGGAAAAGAAACGCCATAGAAGAGAAATGACATTGTCACATTAAAGCTTCTCACAAATTGCAATGCAGAAGTATTTTTAGTTTCTTTCAATTTCGGATAAGTTAAAAAATAAATTAAAACACAATTCCATAAATTAACATTTTTAGAAATAACTCAAAAAAACAATTTTTAAGATTTTTTGAGACCGTTTAAGTCTCTTAACTACGCAACCTTTTCATCATTTAACCGAATTTATTATTGTCTATTGCCGTTTATCCCCATGCTGTGCAATCTTATCTTGGGCACGTTGTATTACTTACTACCTTATCTACCAAAGTAGCTAGCTACTGTCCAGCTCTGGTTCTAGCTGACAATTTTTATACTTACTTCAGTTGTGTTGTTAATTGTGCTGCCGTTTCTTTCGTCCTCGAAACGGACACCAAAATAAGTGGCTTTTTGATTAAGAAAACGAATAGCATATTGCCTGCTCGGATATGTCTCATACTATCATCGTTAGTTTGTATGAAGCTTACTAAAGTTGTCATTACGCCGAATAACCAGGCCAATTTATCTTCATTTCCATACCTGTACAATTAAGAAATGAAACAGATGATCAGGTTGAATTAAAAACATTAATCACCTCGAATAGATTGGTTTTCCAGCCAAACTAAGTACGAATATGTGCTTATCTTTGTTTAGCCAAGCTTCGTTACTAGCAAAATCTTCCTCGCTTTCTGTTAATGATTTAGGCGACATGTTGTCATCGACTGTATGTATCGAATTACTGCTTTCTATTTCCGCAGTCTCATCGCTCGTGACAGCGCAGTTTAAACTTTTAATTTCTTCCAAACTAGAGCTCATTTGCTCGAAATTATCGCACGATTCAGTTGCTATTAACATACTCTCTGGAGCTGCACCGGGGTTGTCTTCGTAAGGAGCTGACATTGTTGATTATGTTTTAGATTTGTATAAATTTAGAAGTTCTTACGCATTGCTTTTACAGGAATCGTGCAGCATAACCCAAACATGAATTGTACAATTATTACTTCGTCGGTTCAACGCATGAAGAATTGACATGTGATTTTATTGTATCATGAAATTCATCATGCCAAAAGTGTTACATACTTCAGATAAATCAGGTAATGTAATTGTGAATCTTATTACCGTTTTGACATATGTCATTTTAGAATAGAAATTGAATTGACACTCAGTACTACCACCATATATTCAATTATAATTTAGAGAACATCACAAAAGCAAGATGATGCGATAAGAATTTTTTAAATAAAGAAACAGAAAATGTCATGCATATTTTTAATGCACACCTTTTCAAGACTCTAATTTCGTTTTTGAAAGCACCGAAAAGGAAAGCTTCAAATTTTAAAATGATACATTGCTACCAACACAATCTCAAATATCAGCTGTTCGGCTGTGGTTTTGACTGGACTGGAAGTGTCAAATATACAAAATTCAAGATTGCAATTTATTATTACAAATTTTAAAAGTGCCAGTGTATTTAAAGAATAACAAATATGTCGGAGACGGAGAGTAACGAGAGTTTCGAAAGTTACATGAATAAACTGAGGATTTGGTTAGACGAAGCAAAAATATGGCATAATGTTTCCAGTTCTACATGGTATTTAGGACAGTATTCTCCATTAACTACAACACCTAACACAGGAATACCTCCTAATACATATGCCATCTTTAATACAACACGTGCTAATGGTAAAGTATTGCAAAAATTTTGTCACGTTTGCTTATAACGAACCCCCTATAAACTTTTGCTATTGGTTCATTATAACCGTAAGTATGTAATTATTGGGTTCGTTATAAGTGAACATCACCGTATTTTTTAAATTAAATTTTTAATCACATTGTAGCAAGACATTTTAAAGAATACACAATACCCCCTTTATGGAAAAGAGTGATTGCGGAGACTGTAGACTTTCTTATTCTATTTGCAATCAAAATGTTCATAGCTTTCATGCTCTTAGAAATGTTCACAGTTTTGTAAGTTGGAATACCTACCCGTTTGTTACAATGTTTCATAGCATTATTTCAGTGACTTGGAGAAGTATGAAATAGAAACTCTTCTAAAAAATCCGCATGTTACCATGCAGCTAGCAATGCTGGAAATCGTTCACCGAATTGTGGCACTAGTCTACGAGGTAATTTCTTCAAGTTATTTAATAGTTTTAAAGAGAGGCGATACAGGGTTTAAGTGTGGAACGGCCGAGTATAATTACCGGAGAACTTATTTTATTTATTTCCATGCAGACTTATTGGTTGAGCAGTGGCCCGTGTGCGACTCCTGGGAAGCGTTACATGGGCCTGTCCGTTGTATTCGTTGAAAACATTTATCCCGTACCAAACCAAAGGGTGCAGACAATCTTAGCCTATCCATGTACTCCTTTGGGTTATAGAAAAGCATTTGTGAGATCTTTGATGAAAAACATATTTTTTGCTTTTATGGTGCCCATGTTTTTTTCCGTCCTGGTATTTTTGCAGTTTAATCGCACTGGCTACGATCTGTTTTCTAATACTGTCGTTGTCGAATACAATCCGAACCCTAGAATTTATCCATTAAATTAGCAGTTAAGTGGCTGGTTTTTTTTTCAGAGGCACGAATTTTGTAAAAAGGAAGTTTTTTTTATTTCGACATTTAAAGAATTAGATTGGTAATAAGTGTCGATTTTTCATACAATAATCATTGAGATTAGCAGTTTTATTATGCAAATATGACAACCTAGCAGACCTTCTAATGTCTTGGGAGTTGGGAGTGGAAATCTTTTAGTATTTTACATATTTACAGCTGCATTTTTTATCAAAATATTCTAAAATTTGGAACAATTTACATTAATCTTAATAGTACACAGTGGAGTTGTTCATTCTTCTGTTTACGTGATGTAAATTTCTATAATACTAAATAGCCAAGCAATTTCATTGATATCGAAATTTAAATCCCATAACCAGAAAAAATAAGAACTCCACAATGTACTACCAAGGTTTATGTAAAACTGATCTAAATTTCAGAATGTTTTTCCAAAAAATAGAGCTGAAATATGTAAAATGCTAAAAGATGTTTCGCTATGTTGGGTGAAAACGTCCTTCTTGACAGGGGGATATTAAAAAGTTTCCTCCACATTTTTTTTCTAATTTAATTAAAAGTATTATGTTGCACTGTTTGGCATGTTATTAGAACGAAATGGGACCAACCACAATAACGATGTTAAGTGATAACAAAAGTTGAAATGTAAATAAAAACATATTTATTAAAAATTAAGAGTTTTTTCTTACAGTGGACTAGGTACACATAATATAATACAATAATTAAAATAGAAGCAATAGAAAATATGGAATAATTAAGTTTATTTTTCATGGGGAATTGTGTTTCTTCGAATCCTGACAATATGTGAAATATGCAAAAAAGCATTCTATGGCACAACGAAAACATTTTACGCATGTCTGCTCTTTATTATGTAGCTTGGGAAAAACACAAGACAACTTACTGTAGGTACTTACAGTGGGGAAATATATATACAGCAAAACGGAACATCTCAGTTTCTGACAAAATGCAAATCATGTGAACTGGAAAGTGTTGCATTGATTTGTAAAACGTAGAGGTTGTCGTCATAACGGGGTGACCGTAGCAGCTATTAAAAAGAATAGTTTAAGTGTAAAAGAATCCGAAAATGTGACAAAAGTGATGTGGACGATGCATTACTCAAACAGTTTAAAGTGCTATGATCCGTCAGAGTACCTATTAGTGGATGAATTCTAAAAGTGCAAGCCAAAAAATTTGCCCAACAGTTGGGTTGTAATTATAGCCCAGTCAAATGGTGGCTTTCCTGTAACAAAATTGGGAAAGTTTTTTTCTCAGCGGTTCTATATGTTTTTTGTGGTGCTGAATCCGAATTTCAAGTTTGCTGCCTCGTAGGAGGTCGGCTTCACAACGAAAAACGCAAAAAAACTCAATTTTGTCTACTTTAATTTTGTATAGAGTGGCCATCTTTGAAAAACGCATAGTCTTGAGATATAAACGATACTGAAAAAGGTGCGAAAATTTTGAGGTTTTTTGCGTTTTTCGTTGTGAAGCCGACCTCTTACAAGGCAGCAAACTTGAAATTCGGATTCAGCACCCCAAAAAACATAGAACCGTTGAGAAAAAAAACTGCAGTTTTGAACACCGATTGACTGGACTATTACTGTGTTCAAAACCGGTTGAATTGCTTGTGTTAAAAACAGAAATAGTGTGCAGTGAAGCAAGGTTGGTGGATGAATCTCAGATGCTTAAAAAATTACAATATGCTTTTAATTTTCCAAAATCACCCCGTACATTACAAAGATTCTGGCTTGTGGGCTTATGGTTTGTAATAGTTTAATTATTGTTTGTGATATATAAAACATGAATACTAAACAACAAATTCATACAAAAATATAAATAGGGGGGCGACAACCTGAAGAGCCCAAAGGCACAGTGTTAAGAACGCTGATTTAGGAAATGCCGAAGAAACACACACAGAACGATTCATGTTAAGAGTGTCGCTTACCTATATCATCTGTCGGTCAGTTCACGCTTGGCATATAATATAATGTAATATACAGAATGCGGAAATATATTTTTTGCCATGTTGAGTAGAGATGATCAAGATAAATGCCACTCTTAATATTAATTTTAACTACGTAGTCGCAAATAGATATAGCAAAGACTTTGCAAACTGAAATATTTCTGAACCCCCCAGTTTTGATTCCCCATAAACTCTATCGACGAAAGTAATGGGCACTTCGCCCACTGTGTAATTCAACTGACGCGCTCTTATGATCATTTCCATTTGAAAAACGTAACCTTTCGATACACAACTGTTTATTAATTTTTCCAAAACCTCTTTCTTGTACAACCGAAATGATCCGGTCAAATCTGAAGCGCCCGGTCTTAAAAGCAGCTGCGTGAGAAAATTAGCACCACGTGAAATCAATTTGCGTTTGAAATCCCAACCGTTTACTCCCCCAGTTCCAACGTAACGTGTTCCAGACACCACATCATAATCCTTTGATTCCTGTTTTTTTATAAACTCCGATATGAATTTTGGCTAAAAAAAAGCGATCAAAATATAGAACCGGCATGCCAACATGTACCGAATTCACACGTGAACTTTTTTCGTGAAATTGAAATAGTTTTATTTAAAAAAATATACATAAAAATGTCTCTCGGAACTAATTTATTGCTTGTCACCCTTGTGAGAATTGCCCAGAATGCTTTTTACTTTTTTGTTGGGGAGTATAGAAACACTTACATGATGGCTTAAATCGGCATCCATTATTACAATAAAATTTCCAGTGGCATGTTTTATTCCATGCATATACGCTGTACCGAGGCCTAATTTCTTTTCTCTGGGCCTGAGCACAACTTTATCTTTTCCGTATATGGTCTGTAGTTGTTTTGCGGCCTCCAAAGTCCCGTCTGGACTTGCATCATCGATTACAATTATTTCGTAATTGAAGGAACTGAATGAAGAAAACATTATACCTAATAAATATATCTATTTTTTGAAACTTACTGCTTATCCATGTATTTTATTATAAGCCATATTATGATGGGTAAATTGTCTACCTCATTGTATGTAGGTAAAAGTATGGAGTACTTATTTTCAGGCATATTTCAATTTTTTATTGCGTGCCTGATGCAAGCTCAAATTTCTTGAAATGCTAAACCCACAAACAACAATCGAAATTCGAAAAAACTAAACTGGTAATTGGTAAAAATAATCGTATAGTAAAAATTTCTAAAGTACGTTTAACTTTTTGACTCTCAACATTTTCTTTTTTCAACAATTTGACAATGACACCAGATTACCAACAGAGGCAACAGGCCAACAGGGGATAGTCGATTACCAACATGAATCTGCGTAGCTTCATTTGCTATCTAAAATTCTTAAATGCTTAAGTATTTGGATAGTATACAGAAGATTTAAATTCAATCAGATAACCCGAGTCTACTTTTCAAAATATATTTCCAATTCCAACATGATTTTGAAGCAGAATTCTATCAATCGTACCTCGTAGCAAGGCTAGAAACAGAAAGAAAAAGGCGGCAAAAATGAAAGCGAAGAATGCATGAATCTTTTCGACCTTATTTTCTGTATTAAAACCAGAGATATCTCTGATTAAAACTGTCCATAGTAAACGTAATAATTATTATAAACCTGGATTTCAAAACTTTATAGATTTACCTGTGGAGTAGTGATGTGTCCATCCGGCTGAATTCGGTACAAAAGAACGAATCCACGCCAGGATCGATTCGGATCGAAGCCAAGTTTTCATTTCGAGGATCGGAAACGGGGGGGCACAAACGTACATGAGATGATGAAGCTGCATACAAAATGTGAACATAAAACTCCGCCATCTTACAAGTTGTTCTAGGTTATTTTATATGGGAGCGTTGGAACTACATTTTCTTATACGTAATTTTATCCAGGAAAACTCGTAAGATGGATACCTCTTGGGCGCAGTTTTTATGTGACAACGTCCACCCAATCATCAGTCTTCCCCTCAATGTCTATGACGGGAGGCGAAGCTTAGACGTGTTTATTTATATCCCAACTAGGTTTTGTGAGAAAAGCCATTTCCCCTTTCGCACGCTTTAATAGACTGTTAAACTTCGTGCTAAACAAGCAAGAAGCTTGGCTCCGTACCAAAACGGGCGGGGAGTTTTTGTTCGAATCCAAGCGGATCCTTCTTCTTTCTTTCTTCTAAAGTTCGTTGTAATTTGTAGAATTTTGCATTCCATGTGTTGTGTCCGTTGTCCCGTCATGAAATGTATTTTTTTTAAAGAAAATCCGCGGTTACTAATGAAAACATGGAAAAAATAGCACGCTAAAACGTTGCATTGACAAAACCTCGTTGGAATATAAATAAACGCAGCGTGGACGCAAAACTAAAAAATTATGTGCACGCGAAACGTTATGTTTTCGTTTAAGTACTTCGTTAATTGCAAATAAAACCAGTAGCGTCGGAAGGTATCGCATAAAACGGTAGTTTCGTATTCTCGTGCTGAGTGGGCTTCCGTAGAGGTAAGTTTTTTTCTCACGTTTTTACATTATCTTTTTTTGCAAAAAATACGTGTGTCTGGCGCCCCGTCAGCTGTTTAAAATGCGCGTGTCAGGTTGGGGTCCTTTTAAAAATGCGTTCTGTCAGGTATCCATAAGCAAAGCGGTTTGTTTCGTAATCACGTGGAAGGATAAATATAAAATTGCGTTCACGTTAGCGTGGAAGCAGACGCGGCTTAATTCAAAACAAGAAGATTCGTGGCGGAGAAGCTAAAGTATCGCAAAAGTATCGAAACTTCCCATCCCCATCACTGCGTCGTGCGCACGCGGTTAGACTAGTGGATTGTGGATATTTCATTTGCTCGCGTCTGCGTATTGAAAAAATAAACGTCGGTCATATGATTTTTCAGAATTAGGTCTCTTGTCGAACGAGGGCGTAATTCGTGGAAAAGAACGTAAAGAAATTTCGAGATGGCAAGTCAGACGCAGGGAATCCAGCAACTATTGGCCGCAGAAAAGAGGGCCGCGGAAAAAGTTTCAGAAGCAAGAAAGCGTGAGTTTTCCAATATTATTATTTTATTCATTTTCCTGGTAAAGATTTTTTTCTTTATTTTGGGTGTAACATTAAATGTTCGGTCACGAGACATCGCACTTTCATTTATTTAAGCATTTTGCTGTAAATTTTAATCGTAACAGGTGTAATTTGACCAAATACCAGTTTTATTTAGTTTATTATTATTATGGAGTAGTATTTTTATAACTACACCCTGAAAATACCTTGTTCATACTCAGTTTCTCTTATTAAAAGTATTCCAGGAAGTAAATGTTTTTGATTATACAGGCTGTCCCATTCGAGGTCTTATTTATTTTTTACTTGTTTCATGAATTTAGAGGGCTAGAGCAACTCTTATCAGGGGAAATTATATTCTGTAAAAACTTGATACAAAGTAACAATTTTACCCTGATAAAACAATATATGACTAGTTAGTTAGGTGACTTATAGAAGAAAAATGGGACAGCCTGTATAATCAGATATATTTTCTACGTAAGCGCCAGTCTAATCAAATATATTTTATATGTAAGCGCCACATAATTCGGCACAACACCCTATATACATTTTTTCTTTTATTGGAATGCTAAAATCCAAGATATTAATGTGTAAAAATCAGGTAAAGCAAGGAGGTTGAAGCAGGCCAAGGAAGAAGCTCAAGATGAAATTGAAAAGTACCGTAAAGAACGTGAGAGGCAATTCAGAGAGTTCGAAGCAAAACATATGGGCTCTAGGGAAGATGTAGCAGCAAAAATCGATCAGGACACTAAGCAGCGCATTGATGACATGAATCGTGCAGTTGCCAGTCATAAGGAGCCGGTACGTTTTGGGAGTCCGGGCACTTTTGTGTTTTCTTTTTGCTTATTTGTTTTTTGTAGGTTGTCCAGGAAATTTTAAAACTGGTTTATGATATTAAACCGGAATTGCACAAGAACTACCGTCGTTAGACGGCATTTATATTATGTACTTCACTTCACAGTATCTAGGGTACTTAGAAAATTACGCAGATATTGCTTTAATGTAAATGTAGATGTGTATAAATTATCATTCCACTTAATTCTGTGTAATTGTACGATTATTTGAGAGGAAAAACACTAATGTATGGTCTTAAACTCGCTGCCTATTTAGCCAGGTTTTACTTAATGTGAATAAAATGTATATATTATGATGGTTAAAATAGTTTCAATTTTTTGGA
Organism: Xestobium rufovillosum; assembly: GCA_963966045.1. NCBI lineage: Eukaryota > Metazoa > Arthropoda > Insecta > Coleoptera > Ptinidae > Xestobium > Xestobium rufovillosum. The sequence goes on along the minus strand of OZ014495.1, from coordinate 6,522,315 downwards.
GTTCGGTATAAGGTAGAGGAGGGGGTGCAAATGTGGAAACATGAGGGTAATGTGGAAATGGCAAGTATTTCGACTGTAGAGAGTTTCACTCTAGCGGCGATTACCGTAAACAGTCACTCTCGTTCCTATTCGTCATGGCGCAGCGCTAGGAATCAGTCGGGCATTGTGGTTAATGGTGGTGCGGCAATTTCTGTTTCGTGATTTTTGTGAAGTTTTTGGAGGTAAGTTTGTGGTATTATTTAGTCTAATTTATCATAGAGGTAGCGTAATGCGTATCAGAGTATTAGGAAAGGGATATGTCTGTTGACTATCAGTTTGATCACCTACTTGCTTTCCTAGAGAGTTCCCATGATAGGTGTTTCCTTTGAAGCGTCATGCTAAAGTGAGTGAAAAACCATGGATCACACATGGTATACGTGTCTTGAGGAAATTTTTCACTGATTCAACATTTATCAAGGATTACTATTTTACATATAAAAAAATCTTCAAGTCTACAGTCAGATTGGCCAAGTCCAACTACATTAATTCCAGAGTTAATAATTCGAATAATAAAGGCAGAGAACTCTGGAATATCATTAATACAAGTTTGGGGAGGAAAGAGTCTCATAGTGACGTTCACCTATGTGTTGGCGATGCAGTGGTTAGGGATGTTGAGGCAGCTAATTGCCTGAATAACTACTTTTCAACAATTGCACAGAGATTGGTTAGTCGAATACCAGCTGTTGCAACTACTGCATCTAATTTCTTGACCGCTAATGTTGCCAAGCAGAATGATACTTTTGTTTTTTTTCCAACTGATGTCGGTGAAGTTGCACGTACTTTGACACTTGTATCTAGAAAAGTTTCCTATAGGGACCGGATCCCTGCCATCATTTTTTCTTATTTAACTATTAATATTCATCTGTGTCTTGCTGATCTTATAAATAAGTCATTTTGTGAAGGCATTTTTCCTTCATCTTTAAAAAAAGCGTTTATCGTGCCATTGCATAAGGGGGGGTGAATTTGGGCCAGAAAATTTTCGGCCGATCTCATTGTTGCCGACCGTTTCTAAGCTGATTGAGAGGCTGGTCAAGGCCAGATTTGTTAGCTTTTTGGACAAATGCTCTACCTTGTCCAGTTTGCAGTTTGGTTTCCGTAATAATAAGAGTACTGGTCTGGCCATTTTTTCTTTTCTGGACCATGTATATGAGGCAAAAACACTCACTGCAACTCCCATTATATTCCTGTTTCTGTGTTTCTCGACCTCTCTAAGGCTTTTGATTGTGTTGACCACTCTATTTTGTTGGAGAAGTGCTCATATTATGGATTCAGGGGTGTTTCTGGGGGGTGGATTCGTTCTTATCTGATGGGAAGATGCCATGCCGTTTCTATTGTCAACGCTGATTGCCAGAAATTTACATCTGACTCTGCTCAGTCTATGTATGGGGTGCCTCAGGGTTCTGTCTTGGGCCCACTTCTCTTTCTGTTGTACATAAATGATATGTCTTCTCTGCGCATTAGTGGCAAGTTCGTTCAGTTTGCTGATGACACCAATATAACTTGGTTCGGTAGTGATGGTCATGAGTTGCATGACAGGATTGTGTCGGACATGTCGCTCTTGAGATGTTGGTTTGCGGCGAACAGGTTGACTCTTAATCTGGATAAGACTTGTCTTATGAATTTCAGGCCTGGCGTATTGTTTGCCCTTTCTTCAGATGGTGTTATAATTTCATCTGTAAATACTACTAAATTTTTGGGTGTTCATCTCGACCATAGATTGAATTGGCAGGAGCACATTAAACACCTAAGTACAAAGTTGTCTAGATCCTGTTTTGCCCTTAGGACTCTTATGAATAATTACGATTTACTTGTGGCTAAAAATGCGTATTTTGCGCTGTTTGAGTCACATCTCCGATATGGTATACCTTTCTGGGGTTACTCCTCTGCCGAAAATTTTAATTATATCTTTCGATTGCAGAAGAAGGCAGTGAGAATTCTCTCAAGGCGTCTTCCTCGTACCCCTTCAAGGCCACTTTTTGAGAAACAGAATATTGCCACTGGCATGTATTTACATTTATGAGATAGCTGTTCTGCAGTTTCGGCTTAAGAATAATTGTGTCACGGGGGAACAGATTCAGAGCATTTTACGCGGTCTGCAGTGTTATTGTATCAGTCGAGGCCCTACTCGGAAAATTTTAAGAGAAGTGTAATATATATGTCCATTCAAATATTTAATAAGCTACCTGCATCAATTTCATCCATTTCAACTTTTTTAATGTTCAAGGCTTCTTTAAAAAGATTATTGCTTGATAAGTTGTACTATAGTGTTGATGATTTTCTCGGGGGTTGAGAGTGTTGTTCCCCGGTTTCCTCATGTGACGTTTTGATATATTTTATATTTTTTTCTTTTGTTTTGTTTTGTGATTTATTTTGTTTGATATGTTATGTGTTCTATCTATGTATTCTGTATTGTGTTTTCTGTCTATGACGGGCTAAATAAATGATCGATGATTGATTGAGTTATAGGGAAGGTATTGTTGGATTTCAATGACTCATAAGCTAACGTTTTCTTGACTTAACTCGTAAAATTCAGTGCGGGTAACTTGGAAACATGTGGATGAGGGCAATGTGTTGTATTTTTTTATCAACGAATAATGTTTTCTATGAATAAAAACATATAAAAAGATTATAATGTTTAAATTTCAATATTTCAACATATTTATGTGTTTACACATTGATTTCCTGTACTTTTAGGGTGTTTCCACATTACCCGCACTTTTTCAAAAATAGAAAAATGAGGTAAGTTAGCCAAATATTTTTTTAATTTTTATGTACATGGTTTTTGCACTTGTGACTTATAATCCCCTATTTCTAACATTATAAGTCATTTTACAGCAATTTTCCAGGTTAAAATAACGATTCACTGATTTTTTACAAATTAAAAACAAACTGAGTTTCCACATTTGCACCACCTTCTCTATATGAAGGTGTACTAGGGTTACGGTAAATATTTTTTTTGTCAACCGTTGGGTGCTTAACTCAAGGATCGACTTAATATCTGAACGGTAGACTTCATATCTCGATCGTAGACTTATTAACATGACCGTGGGCTTGTTAATGGAACGGTTGACTTATCTGGACGCGTACGGTAACAATGATACACAGTGATGCCAGATGAGTGAACCGCCAATCCCCAGATTGTAACACAAAATTTCCCTATTAAATTCGAAAATTTTTGTACAATACCCAAAACGGAAATCATTAAAACCGCTTGATTAAAAAAAAGTATGTAATATAAAAATACATAATATAGTACATACTTACAAAAAAGTTTTACTTGTATAAATTATTTGATTTCATTAATTTGTTCACAAGATACATTAAAAGAGCAGCATTTCGAATTGGAAAAATGAATTTGGCAAACAGTGTTTAGAGCCTTGCTACTTAATTTATTGTGTTTTTTTTGTTTTAACGTCGGTGATGATGGAAAAGACTTTCAGTTTCTGCATTACTATGCGACGGAAACAAGCATAAATCCATCAATTTGACAATATTTTCGAACCATCTTGTAGTAGACAATTTAAGCATTTTTTGAGTTTCGGCCTTTTTTTTATTTTTCTCCCCTTAGGGCCTGCCTGCCCGAAGGCTCAGATGCACTGCAGCCCCAAAATGGGCTTATTGTGCTCACCCTAAATTCTAAGTCACACCCATTCCATGATCTTGGTGCCTTGGACCAAACGGTACAAAGTCAAACATTGAATGCGTGGAAAATTGCCCGAAAATTCGCTGCCTCTTCTGGTCTGAGCTTCACATCTGCACAGGATGTGCATAGCTGTCTCCCGTTCCTTATTACACAAGCGGCAGTTAAAGTCTCCGTATTATTTGCCAATCTTCCACAGGTGTTCTTTAACGGTCGTGTGTCCCGTTAGGAAGCCTGTTACGATTCTAATTTACATCCTAATAAGGCAAAGTAGTTCTGAACATCTTTTCCTGCAAGGTCCCTTTATATACGACTTGCTGTGCCTGTGTCCTGGAATCACGTTCCAGTAATTGTGATGTTGAGCGCGAATCCATCCGTTTACTTGGTGTCTGACTGCACTCTTAGTTATGCCTAGGGCAGGTTCTAGTCCAACGAAAGGATCGTTGGAGCCACGCTTTGCTAGTTTATCGGCTTCCTCGTTCCCTATCAGCCCACAGTGACCTCGAATCCAAAGCAGTCTCACTGCGTTCCGCATGGCTAGGATATTAAGTTGCTCGAAGCATTCCCACAACAGTCTGGAAGACATCTTTGGGCTCATAAGAGCCTTCAAAGCTGCCTGGCTGTCTGATAAGATAAAGATCCGCTGATTTTTGTAGCCCCTCTTAATGTTTTCCCGCACACATTGTAGTATCGCGTAGACCTCTGCTTGAAAGACAGAGGTATATTTGCCCAGAGAGGAGCTGAGTTTCACTCTTGGTTTATCTCCAAACAGTCCTGACCCAGCACCTGTGTCGGCTTAGAACCGCCGGTGTACCAGATCACACTGCCGGGAAGTATGCTGTTCAGAGTTTGGTTCTCCACTCTAGGGTCATCGATTGTGACCTGAAAGAGTGGTTGTGCGGTGTTCTTGGGGACCATGTAATCCATCCTCATGTCAAGCATGGGATCCTTTATGTCCTCAATAATGCTAGTATGCTCTGTACCCAGACGGACACGGTAAAAAGAGTTTTGCAGTCTGTATAGTGCCAGTCTCGGCCTTAAAGAATTCTTGCATCTGTGTAAGCTCTGTCGTTCGTTTTGCAGAAACTGAACAATAACTTGCCTCATCGCAGACAAATTCCTCTGGAGTGCGAGGTAATTTTGCACAAGTATGGCTTGCAACTAATGCTGATGAATAATAATAATAACGTTTATTTTTAGTCAAGGCTTTACATTTACAAACAAATCAAACAGACGAAAAATAGCATAAACAAACATAATAATAATAACAATAGCTTCATTCTAGCATTGCTGCTGTACAGAAAACTAACAAAAAAACAATATTCAGATTCAATACTTAAATACAACAAATGACAGCCCCCAACTATAACAATAACAATACACCACCCACTCCAAACCTAAGTAAGAACGTACCTCTTGTTTAAATCTTTTAACGCTGTTCATAGATTTTATATAATCTGGCAGTTCGTTGAATTTTAATCCCTTACAGAATAGCGAGTTAGCAGTACATGCTTTGGTTAACACTTCGATATAATAATCACCCTTTTTTCTTGTGTTATATACCTACATGAATTTGTGCATTTGTTACCAACTTCTCGCTTAAATATTCCGGTGCAAGACCCATCTTCATTTTATATATAAAGATCAGAGACTGCAATTTAATCAAATTTTCTACGTTTAACCAGTCCATTGTTTTGAGCATAATGTTTATTTCTGTATATCTGTTACATCGAATTATGGTTCTCATCGCTTTGTTCTGCAACTTTTGCAAATTGGAGAGATCACCTTTTCTAAACATATAAAAAATAGTTGGACAATCCATAAAATGTGGCAACACAATTGTCTTGTAAATCTGCTGACTGGTACTCATTGTAACAGTACTTCTAAGTCGCTGAATGACTCCTATTTTTTGGGATATTTTTTTGTGTATATATTGTGCATGCTCAGAGAAAACCAGTCTGTCATCAATTACTATCCCAAGGTATTTAATTTTTTTTACCACTTCTATTTTCTGGCCATCAGTCAAAAAGGTCACATCTTGGAGGGAAACTTTTTTGTTTGTAATTATCATTGCTTTGGTTATATCAATATTGAGTTTTAATGTATTTTCCTTCAGCCAGTCACCCAGATCACTGAGCTGCGTATTCATTCGATCGTTTATTTCTTCTATCTTTTGACCAGAATAATACACCAGTGCATCATCAGCAAACAGATGAAACTTACAGGCTCTAATCGTCCCCCCAATATCAATAATATGTATATTAAACAGTAGTGGCCCTAACACACTACCCTGTGGTACTCCTATGTCAATTTTTTTTGTTTTCAAACTGAGGCCATACTTCACCCTTTGGGTTCTGTTGCTGAGATAGTCCTCAAACCACATGATTACTGTGCCCGATAAACCCACACTCCTCTTAATTTTTTTTAAAAGCCTATTGCGGTCCACTGTTTCAAATGCACTTCCACAGTTGTGCTTGCCTCCAAATCCTGACTGTTCCCTTCTATATATTCTGTAACCTGCCTAAAGACTACAAGTTCCAAAATCTTTTCAAAGATGGGAAGCATGTTGATTGGTCTGAACTCACCACACTTTACTTGTTGATTCAACTTTTTGAATAAGTGTCACTGAAGATATCTTAAGTACAGTTGGAATCAATCCTTCCAACAAAGATGAATTTATAATATGAAGCAATGGCAAGTGAATAGTGGATCTCCTCAAGGCAACTCTTCAGAAACTTAGAATCTATTACCTCGGTATTCACAGTGTTTGTGGAATAATGAAATCAAAGTGATGGAACACCTGCAAAGGTACTATGAATATCGTAAAGCAGCAAAACCGGAATATTGGTCTGGTCGATTGTGATATGCTGAAGGAAAACATAAGTAAATGCATCCTGCAACCCCCTCGCCAACATCTATTTTGCCTGCACACACAGCACTAGCAGGTGCTATCTGTCTATATGCTTTTTTTTAAATGTTTTTATAATAACAAGTTGCATGATTGCATGATTGGATTTGTAGATTTAGAAAAAGCCTTCGACAACGTAAAATGGGGGAAGATGTTCGAAGTGCTGAGAAAGGTAGGGATGAAATACAGGGACAGAAGAATAATACATAATCTCTACAAAGAGCAAAAGGCAGTTATAGAATGTGAGCAGGAACGAAGGGAAGTAGATATCCGGAAGGGAGTGAGACAGGGATGTGCATTGTCACCTCTAGTTTTCAACTTATATATCGAAGATGCGATCAATATTGTTAAGGAAAGAACAGCCTCAGGGATCAATGTACAGGGCCAAACTATTAACATGCTCAGATTTGCGGATGATATAGCAGTGTTAGCATCTAGCAAAGAAGAATTAGGAGCGGCTTTGAATGAAATGGAAGCAGTTTTGACACAGGGCTACGGCATGAAAATCAATAAAAAGAAAACTAAAATTTTGGTATGTAGATGGAGTGAAAATAGAACTAAAATTGAAATACAAATAGGAAATGAGAAGATAGAGGAGGTCGCGGATTTCTGCTACTTAGGAAGTAAAATAACCCAAGACGGTAGGAGCACTAAAGATATAAAACAAAGAATGGCGCAGGGACGAGTTGCGTTTAACAAAAAGAAACAACTGTTATGTTCGAGAACGGTTAATATAGAGACTAGGAAGAGACTCTTAAAGTCGTATGTATGGAGTACGGCATTATACGGGTGCGAAACTTGGACAATAGGAGAAGCGGATAGAAAAAGAGTAGAAGCGTTTGAACTGTGGTGTTACAGACGCATGATGAAGATACCGTGGATAGATAAGGTTAGCAATAGGGAAGTATTAGAAAGAGTTGGGGAAAGGCGAAAGGTATGGAAAACAATAAAGAGTAGGAGAGATAGGATGGTAGGACACCTTCTAAGACACGAAGGAATAGTTCGCGACATACTAGAGTCAGAGATAGGAATAAAAAGAGGTAGGGGTAGGCCTAGATTAGACTACTGCTCTCAAATAGTTAGGGATGTAGGATGTTCTACTTTTAGGGAAATGCGTAGGTTAGCTCAGGATAGAAAAGAATGGAGGTACGCGTCCAACCAGTCTTCGGACTGAGAACCTTATGATGATGATAAAAAAAATATTTAATAGAAACATTAGATACACAAATCATTTAAAATAGCTACCTACAGATATGTTTTTAATGGATGAAACTTGAGTAAACAAATGCAACATACATATATTATTACTAATTATTTCTCTAACACTATAAAATTAATTTTATAAGCGGGATAGAATTCATGATCCTCAAATTTAACGAACACTTCGGCTTTATTTTCCTTCGAAATCTTGATTGAAGTGTCGAAATCAGATTCAGGTATCACCAAGTCCTTGTTTCCCTCACATGTCTTTTTCACTAAAACGTAAGCGGCAAGCATCACTTTTTGTTTACTGTTTTTGTCGCAGTAATGCGTAGCATAATAAGCAAACGGAGTGAACGATACCCCATGACCGTGCCTCATTTCAAGATTGGATCCGTTCAGCCGCCAATCAAAATTGTTTTTGCAGATGTTATCTATGTTCTTCGATAGCGTTCCGTGAAATAACATTTTTTTTACTTTCACATTACCACCGTATCTCTTTTTAAACTGCTGTAATTTTAGAATATACGCAGCTAACAAGAATGGATTTTGAACTCGTTCAATAGACGTTATTTTATAATTAGATTTGCAGCTCCCTTCAAATCTATTTTTGACGAGAATATGATCTTCCGAGTCTTCAGGGAGAAGCGCGTACGAAACAATTTGGCTGCCAACGTCCATTTGTTTCCAGCATTCATTTAAATGTGTATGTATTAAAAATGCTTCAACTACACGTTCATTAACTTTTATTATATTGCACTTAGGTGTTGGAAGGGAAACTTGAGTTTCGATCTTACATTGTTTACTTGATAATTCAAAGTCATCTATATTTTCACTATAACAGCATAAATTTCCCATTTTTCAAGTACACTACAAAATAGCTATCTACAGCGAAATGTTTACAATAAAAATTCGTTACCTCTTTTTATAAAAGAATTTTTTTCGATCACGTTCATAACCTCAATATTGATTTGCCACTTGCCAGTAATCAAACCAAGCCAATCTTCTTTATAGCATATGCTTTATTATTTTTTTATGTTTTATAGCATTTGTTTACATAATTTATGTTTATGTAACCTCTGCAAGCGAGAAAAAATAACCTGGACGACAAGGGAATACCCCGCTGGGAGATATAGAAGATTCCTGCATCTTGCTTTAAGCATTCTCCCTCCATACATTTAAAAAATATAATCTCTGTTTTCGGCGGATACCCATTAGGTAGGTACCTTAAAATTACTGCTGTCCAATACGTATAACAAAGCGTCTTTTCAAGTAATTTAAGAGGAGAATTATTACACATAAGTGCCTTCGTCATACGTCAGATTTTCATTCCAAACAAAACAAAAGCACGTGCCATTTGACGTTTATCGATATTATTTAGTCTTAAACTAGTTTTTGCAGTGAAAACAGTTTATTTTCAATTTGTGTGTTGGGCTTACGTGCAAAAACTTGAAAACAAGTATAATTATATTTCAGAGGTTAAGTTAAAACGTCAGAAAGCACGTGGTTTTGTTTTGTTTGGAATGAAAATCTAACGTTTGTGACGCGCCACTTATGTCGACCAATTCTTCAGTTTATTCAATGCAATAAAGTTTTGAACCATTCCATTCTTTTGTATTTCATGTTCCTGCACTGCAACTTTTTTTATAGTACAATTCTCCAACCACTGACTATGCTGTTTGTAATCAAATGTGTCTCCATCAGCACCACGAATCGAATAAAATTTCAGAATATTTTCGGTTCGAAACATCAAACGTCAAACAAATGACAAACACGAACATCACAACAATTTAGCAATTCTTACTAGACATAAACAAAAATCACTAAAAATGGGCTTACTATGGCGGCTACTATACCTCAGTCACGTTAATATATATCCCAACTAGGTTTTGCCAAGTAGGTCACTTCTATGTTCACTGTAAAACGTCATGCGAAGTAAGTAACGGCTGTGGCTCAGTACGAAAATGCACAGGGAGTTTTTGTTCGAATCCAAGTGGATCCTTTTTCTTTTTTCTTCTAAAATTTATTGTAATTTACAGAATTTTTAAAGCGATGTGTTATGTCCGGTGTCCCGTCAGAAAATGTATTTTTTTTTAAGGAAAATTCGTGATTACTGATGAAAACAAGGGAATAATAGCATGATAAAACGTTTTAGTGAATATTTTCTAAACAGCTCCTTTATTTGTGGTCAAGAACTTGATCTTTGCAAAAGTCCTTGAATTTACATTAAAAAAGGCGCGCTGCATGTAATCTAGTTAAATTATTAGCGTTAAGGTATAAAAGGAGGATTCAACTATATTATGGAAACACGAATAAACAAACAATGCAGTACTGAATATATTTATTTTACTAATGTTGTAAAAGTAATTTTAAAAGCGGGATAAAATTTAACAAAAACTGCGGTTTTACCATCCTTTGAAATCTTTATCGACGTGTCATAACCCAGATGGGGGTATTACCAAATCTCGGTTTCCTTCACATGTATTTTTCACTAAAACCCAAGCAGCGAGCATCACTTTTTGTTTGTCGTATTTATCGCAGCAATGAGTGGCGTAATAGGCAAATGGCGTAAATGAAACTCCACGACCACACCTCATTTCAGTATTTCTCCCATGCAACCGCCAATCGAAATTGTTTTTGCAAATGCTATCTATGCTCGTCGAATGTGTTCCGTGAAAAAATATCTTTCTTATCTTGACAGTGCCATATCTTTTTCTAAACTGTTGTAGTTTCAGAACGTATGCAGATAACAAGAATGGGTTCTGAACGCGTTCAATTGATACTATTTTATATTTCTATTTGCAGGATCTATCGAATTTATTTTTGATGAAAATGTAATCTTCCGAGACTTTAGGGAGAAGTACGTATGAAACAATTTGGCTACCAATGTCCATTTGCTTCCAGGATTCGTTTAAATATGTATGCATCAGGAATGCTTCAACTATTCGTTGATTAACTTTTACTATCTTGTACTTGCGTAGATTTGCAATGCGAATTTCAGTTCTGGTGGACGAATACGATTTTTCATTTTTTACCGTACTGCATACTGTAAAATAATTATTCATTTTATAATTGATGCATGATCCGCAAACTTACATAAAGCATCAGCTTCATTCGTAGATTTGAGAAACGTTTGAATCCTGGTTGGTTTGGCTAGAGTTTCCCTCCCAACTTGTGTGGTTTGAGTAGCAGTCGTAGATGGTGCAGCTCGATGAACAACTGTGGATACTGCGGCTGGAGTAGCAATCCTAGTTGACGTCACTCTAGTAGCAGTTTCAATCACAGCTGGTACAGCTCGAGTTTGGATTCTAGACCGTGCCGTTCGGCCTTCTTCAATTTCCCCAACATTTCCACAGCAGCATAAATTTCCCATTTTTCGAATGCACTGTAAAATATATGTCTAAACCTAAAGCCGAATGTATTAAACTGATTGTACTATTGTTTATGAATTATTATGTTCGTATATGTATACACACTTATTTTGATAAGCAATAAACAAAAGATTGTTTATTGATAAACCTGGAAAATAGGGGATTACCCTGTTGCACGTGATAGAAGATTCTAGATTCCTATTTCTCATGCACCGCAGACATTTCATTTTATGACCGCTTGAGGGCGCTGGAGCATTCTGCAGATATCTGTTTCTAATATATCTTCTTCGTTTTTCTGTTTTTCTAATACTTTCAAATAGCAAATTTTTTAAACAAAAAAGGAAAATTAATTTTAACCTTGAATAGATATTAGGTGGACGTAAAGTATTACAAGAAAAATGAACTGTTATTAAATAATTTAGGATATCAATATTATCTCTCTTTTGCTCTCATTTCTTTTCACAGTATTAAACAAAACTAGGCAGTGTTACTGACGTTTTCACTCCAGAAAATTCTATCATTGGAGATATTGGTATCCCTTACAAGGGATAAAATAAAGTGGCGTCCTGTTGCGGAAGACAGTAGCGTGCACCACAGCGTTAACCGACTCCCCCCACGGTTTCTCTCATCCTGATTACTGAAAGACCCGCTGACCATTTTGAGGAACTTTGTTTTTGTCTTTTTTCTGACAAAATGCTTCGTACTTACCGTTGTAGTGTTGTATCAAAACTATTAGAATTAGAAGCGGGAAAGTTGATTTACAGTGTGATTAAAATTCTAGTGCTTATTCGAAAAGATAGATGGTAGGTTTGCACTCAGAACATTCGCAGAGTTAGGTGCTCATTTGTTTTACGAAGCATATTTTTCTAATTTCATTGATGGAAATTGTGAACACTGTCCAGCAGGATAGCTTTGCTTGGTGCATGAACTAATGAATCTACGCCCTATGGCCTTTTCTATCATATGTAGCATAATCTATAGTTTAATACCATACACAGTATTTTCTTAATAACATAGGTAACCACACAGTACGATTAAGAAAAATACATTCTATACAAGTATAAATAAACATTTTATTTTATAGAAAGCAACAAATTGTGGGTACATACGTATAACAATAAAATATAAATAAAATATAATAAGCCTCAGTCTGATTAGAAAGTCAAAGGTTAATTATTTAAAATTCAAAAACTAACGAACATATAATTTTCCATTATGCTATATCACATCTAGTCCTAGTTCCTACTTTACACTGTAGGTAAATTAAAGCTGAAGCATTAAGCAGAGACAAATATTTTCTGGGAAGAACGTTTTAATTCACTGTATACATTTGCATTTATAAAAAAATCGTAACAGGTTGTAATGTAGGTACTACATTTAAATAAAACGACATTTAAATAAAAAAGGCAGGAGAGGTACCACCAAAGTCACCACAGCATAGAAAGTCTACCGCAAAGTCCACTTCGCAGTGAGGGCAAAGGTGCGCACCAATACATCGAAAGAAAGAAAATCAATAATATCTCAGAGTAGAAAAATAGACCGAGGAAAAGTAAAACAGCAAAGAAGAAAGTAGCTATACAAGCATTGTACACGAACATATGCAGACAACGGACGAACATTCAAACATAGAGATTCTAAACACACCAATAACAAAAAATCTGTTACAAGCTACTGAAGGGATAACATCTGGAAAAGGGAAAGAAAGTCGAGAAACACTAGAAGTAATTAACGAATGAACAATACTCCTTAAATATAGAATAAATAACAAGGAACAAATATAGGAGTTAAACAAAGTTAAAAGGAAAAAGTGAGAGAAGATAACAGAAGCATAAAAACTCAAAAATTGGAGAAACCCTAGAAGAACGCAAAAGTCTAAAACAAGTAAAGATAAAAATGAACGAGGGGAAACAACAATTAACAAAGTTAATAAACGAAAAGGGAGAAGAATAGAAGAAATAACATAAACGATTGAAAATACTACAAAACCCCCTATGAAGCCAAGAAAACATCACCATCGAGAAAGGAAGGAAGACAGGATTACAGTAAGAAACGTGGGATGAGGATATGCATTCCAGAGATTACAGCGGAAGAAATAAATGACATATTCTCACAATGTCCATTTTGTTATTCAGAGCATATTTCAGTTATCCAGGTGCCAATGACACCCTTCAATGATTTTCCATACTCTAACATGCAAAAATGAAAGTGAGTGTTCTAAAGCAATTGAAATATTTGTCCTTTGGTTTTAGTTAAGAAAATTGAAATAAAAAATACCAGACAACCCGATCTTATTGTAAATATTCATAACACAAATTGAGAAAAAATTACAGCCGGGTGTCCAAAAGTGAAAAATTTTGCAAGTTTTTGGTGGGACTATTATATTAAAAATTTTAGTCACTATTCAGTTTCATTCTTGTATTACTCTTTTTGTCAAGACCAACTGAGAAAAACATTCTTCCTGTTAACACCAAGCGTAAATTTATGTATAAATACCAAATACGTTTGTCTAGGTTTCATCTCTCTGGCAACTTTCCCCAAAAATACCTGGCTTGAAACAGTGTTTTAAAAAGTAATAAAATTACTTAACATGGCTTTTGAATATTTTTCTCTCTGACAAAGTAAAACTGCGGTACGATTGGTAATAAAAATAAGCTATAAAATTTTTTTCTTATGCTATTTAAAACATTCTTCCCTGTTGTTAATTAAACACTCGTTATACACATACCATATGTGTAATAATAAAATTCAAAACTTTACAGAAACAAAATTGATTTTGAAGGCAGGATAAAACTCATGATCCTCATATTTAACAAAAACTTCACTTTTAGATTTACCGTTTTTTAAAGGCTTGATACTTGTGTCGAATCCAGTTGGTGGAATGGCCATGTTACCGTTGCCCTGTACTGCATTTTTAACAAGAACATAAGCCACCAACATTACTTTCTCTTGACGGAACTTATCGCAGTAATGTGAAGCGTAAAACGCACTTGGTGAAAATGACACTCCTTGTCCAAAGCGGTTTCCCGTAGCTCTACCGCACAATCTCCAATTAAAATTATTTTTGCAAATCCTATCTATATTTTGCTCGAGTGTTCCATGATACAAAATATTTTTGTAATCCACGCAACCGTATCTTTCTTGAAATTGCTGCACTTTCATCAAATATGCAGCGAATAAAAGGGGATTTTCTATTTGTTCAATTGATGTTACGTGAAAGCCTTTACTGAACTTCTGAAACCCTTGCTTCAGACGCAAATATTCTTGCGAGCATTCGTTTAACGTAACATATCGAAATGTTTTGAAAGCTGTATTCATTTTACTCCAGGAATTATGTGAATAAGTATGTGCTAATAGTGCATTAATTAAACGTTCATCATACTTTATATGTATTCTTTTATCGTACCTGGACACACGTGGAGCATTCCAACCATAACTCGAACCATAATCAATTGTTGGTCGCTGGATTTCCCGTAAAGCACTTTCGAAACTGTGGAAATCATATGCACTCGCAGTTCTATATGTTTGTCTATTTATTGGAATTGGTTTTGGTCTTGGTCTATTTTCCTTATTCTCCGTAGAACCCCAAAGAAAATTACCCATTTTGGGGTTTATTAAATTTTTCTCTTACCTAGAATACCACGAAACAAATAACAGGTTTCTGCCAGAACATTTAAAATTAGATCACACTAGTACCTTCGTTATTAAGTTCAATTCGTATCTCTAAAAAACGCGAAAATCATTTGGATAAAATAACATCAGTCATGGAAATGCCGGGGAACCACGCAATTACAGGTATACCTTTAAAATTGAAAATATCGATATTTGCACAATACGTACATAGATGGTGCGACGGGTCCATTACAGTGCGTAGCACAAACAGTGTCGCCAGTCGCCGCCACGAAAATCCAAAACCGACGTGAACTATGATACCATGTTAATCAATTAGTTTGCAAAGAAATTTATATTATATAATCAAATTTTAAAAACATCTACCACAAAAATACAGATGGACTTGTCTTTAGCATAAGAGAGTGTACCTTTCCGTAAATATTTGTGCTCAAGACGACAAGAAATGGCGTGTGAAACCAACATTGTAAAAGGAGGGCAATATTCTTATCCAGCAGCCCGCGAAAAATGCGCAAGTGCATGATCTTTATCGCCATTGGTTACCGGGCACGTGGCGAAGCGTCGTCTCCGTCTCTTCAGCAGTTACCTCCCAGTCATGTTGCATTTGAGACTTAAATCGCAATCGCAGTACGGGCAATCCGCTTCACAAGGATTGTTTTCTATATCTCTTTGCTGGTTACATTATCCGCACATTGATCATAATGGACAAAGACAAGCAAAGCTCCTTATAGTCTTAATAATTATATGCTTTGCACCAATGCAACTAAATCTAAGCGCTACTAAAAAGACATTTCTATTACCACTGGACTTGTTTAGGGGTTAATCGCGATTGGTTACGCTTTGATCTTGCTTCAAATTAGGTTTTCCGATTTCCCATTAGGAACAGGGTTGGGCACATTACACAAAAAAAGTAATGCCATTAAATTACACATTACAGGTTCAAAAATGGTTAAAATTACACATTACACATTACAATTATTTTCTCAGAATATTGTATTTGCATTAAATTACAAATTACTTGATTGCATTGTCATTAAAAATTACAAATTTGAGGAAATAACGGGTCTATTCCTAAAGAAAACAACACATTCATTTAAAAAATGCTAACTATGTAAGAATAACGAACAAGAGGTAACTCTTCAGCACAGGAGTTCTGTTGTGGTTGAAGCCACGGACACGGAACTCAGAACAGTAAGCGTTAAGCCCGGATATAATGAAAATCTTGGTGAACCAAGAATGCCAACCCACCAACGCAATGGAAACACGAAACAAAATCACTACTTATGCTCTACTCAGTGACTAGCGAACTATGTAAGTAATGTGTAATGTGTTTACACGTAAATTGTAATCACATTACATTACACATTATGAGCATAAAAAAGTAATTACATTATTCATTAAATAATACAATTTGGCAAAAAATGTAATGACATTACGTAATGCCATTACAAGTATTGCAATTACGCCCAACCCTGATTAGGAAAACTATTTCTTAATTTTAAAACATGTGGCTCATATAGGAAATATTTTTTCTAACACTTTATTAAGGACACTTCTTTTCTAACAACTCAAAAAACACAATGTGAATAAGGTGCTAAAGGGCGGTACTTTACCGAAATGTCTGAAGACCTCAGATGCTCCACAATGATATTTAATAAGTGCAAAGGATGGAGAAAGAAGGACCGAAGAAATATTTGAAGATCTGTTCAGATTTAGACGAAGTAAAGGAACATCCGAGGCTATTCTAACTTTACGAGTAAATGTAGAAAAAAACAATAGAAAAGGGAAAGATTTAGAAAAAGTTTTCGACAACACTCAAAATGCTTAGAAAGGTAGAGGTGAAATATAGGGGACAGAAGAATAATAATCTTTACAAAGAGCATATGGCAGTTATAGAATTTGAGAAGAAACGAAGAGAAGTAGATATCCGGAAGAGAGTGAGACAGGGATGTGCATTGTCACCTCTAGTTTTCAACTTATATATCGAAGATGCGATTAATATTGTTAAGGACAGAACAGCCTCAGTGATTAACATGCAAAAATCACAAAGAGTTTCCAATTTAGAGCAAACAGTGATGCCTGATAACGAACTAAATCAATCTGATAATCAAAAAACAAATTTGTTTTTTATCTCCAACGGCAGTCCATGGCAGATGTGATCATCATTTTAAATTATTATTAATAAATTATTAATTCACCGTCTGATTATTAAACATTTACTAAGATGTTTTAACGTTTGTCGCTTTCTTTTGTCATGTAGTATCACCCATTAATAGTATATTACGTAACGAGCATGGAAAGTGACAAATTTCTTACTATAACTTACTGTGAGCATAATATTCTAATAATTCCGACCAGCACATGAATGACACGTTGATTTGTTGTCTTGCCCTCCAATTCATAAATGACCAGTAGTTCGTGCCTAAAATATTAGGTCTTCCACGGAGTAACCATTAAAATGTTCAACTGCCGTACCTTTTAAGATTTTTCTGGTAAAAAATTATTAGATTAAAAGAGACATGACAGGATATTTATTCAGTAAACGTCAAAATCTCAAAGCTGCCTACAAAATTTGAATGAACCTGTGCGATTTTCAAACATTACGCACAGTTGCGTGTTTAGCGCACGGGCAATGCAATTTAGTGTTGAGTTTCCGGCCTACTTTGCTGTGTGCCACGTGCCGTGCCGCTTTCCTAGGGGGTCGTGAGAAAAATTAAAAACAGAAGACCTATCCGTTATAACAGGAAGCGTGACTAACATTGTCTACCAACGAAATAAATTATGACAGTAGAATTTTTTAGAAATTCTCTATTATTTTGAGATTTTTCGGTATTTGAGTACTGTGTTCTTAATCTTATAAATTGGGTATTTCATCTAGCCTCTGTTGTGAACATATCCAATGCTTGGATGGGTGGTCGGTATTTGAAATCGTAAGCCCATTCAACACATACTAAGCCAGCGTGGCGTTGTAAGGCTTATACACCCCCCTAAGGTGAGGCCGACAGTGGATGAGTTAAAGCTTAGACAATTTATTGGAAAAATGCAATAATGCAATACTTGTAACATATATTTTGAGATAATATAAGATATAATGTAAATAAACTCTAGATTTTGTTAACAATATTAAGTAAGATTTTAAAAACAGCAACTTAAGTACTATCACAATAAAAATAAAACTTAACTCCATTGTGTTGTTTGTTCTCTAACAACTTAATGTTCGGATGACCATAATTTTTTTATTAATTTGTCCACTCATGTATCAGTTTTATAAATTGATTTTAAAAATTAAATAAGGATTTTTAAATGTTTTGAACGATTTGTTGTCACGATAATTAAATTTATTGTAATTGTCACACTTCTAAAATTGTCAGATCTACATTAAATAAGGATTTTTAAATGTTTCTAAATGTTCCTTAAAAACGAATGTATATTGCTAGTGACGAGTGAACAGACAATTAACGAAAAAATTCTATCCATCCATAACAAAAATTTTTATACTTGCGAAACAACATAAAAGAAATATAATCTCAGACTGACTGAGGAAAATTGATTTGTAAATAAATAATGATTAAAAAGTTTAAAGATCTTTCTATATGAAATGAATTTTGTATGCTGGATAAAATTCGTGATCTTCATATTTAACGTAAACTTTATGTGAAGAGTTAACACTAGTGTCACAGCTGGGTGGGGGCATGTTCATGAGTCTGTTACCCATTACTGTATTCTTTACAAGAACGTAAGCTGCCAACATTACTTTGCCACTTCCAAATAATTTATCGCAGTAATGAGAAGCGTAATATGCGTCTGGTGTAAAAGATACCCCGCATCCAAATTTATGCCCCCTAGAAGACCCATGTAACCTCCAGTCAAAATTATTTTTACATATTTTGTCAACATGCTCGTTCCTCGTTCCATGAAATAATACCCTTTCTTTATCTACATATCCATACCTTTGATTAAACTGCCACCATTTCATTAAATATGCTGTGAACAAAAATGGATTTTCTATTCGATCAATTGATCTAATAGAATAAGATCTAGCCTGGCTATTAAATGTGTTTGCAAGTCGTACATATTCTGGAGACGTTTCTCTCAGTTGAACACACAAAAATGTTTGAGAAGTTGGATTTATATTTATTCCATCCCAATCATTATGCAAAAGTGCAACTTGCTTTACTGCATTAACTAAACTATCGTTATATTTTATATGCACCGTCCTACTGCTCTCAAATGACAAGCTGGGGAGTAAGACCGGAGCAGGAGCAACCAGCCTAAGTTTTTCCTCAGTAAGTAGCTGAAGTTCTGAATCCGAGTCTGAATCAAGATCAACATTAATAGAGCCAATAGGCAGTCGAAGTACATATTGGATAGACTTTATTTTTTGTGTCGATGATGCAGCTTCATTTTTATCCTGTTTTTCAGAATCTTCAATATCTTGATTCAGCAAACTTTGGGCAACTTGTGAAACTGCAGCTTTTTCATTATCCATTTTAATAATTATTTGATCACCTACAATTACCATTTCATTGCAAAAAATTTTAATTATTAATCAAACTAATACCTACCTGCACAATTACTTAAAACCTGCAAACCACACAAAATGTTCGCAAAACGCAAAAGTATACCGGGAAATCACCCGTTGATCATATCATATTTAAAGATTACGCCCATAGATGGCGCCACTATTGGAGATCGACAATACCACAGAAAATAACCGGAATACTATTTCTGAGTCAACAGCAGCTTCGATCTTTTAAAACAGACTTGCCACAATAAAACTTAGCGCAACATGTGTTACTTGGTTACTTCGTTGTATTTTAAATATCATCTTCGATTTCAAAGTGAAGAAATTGAAAAAGGCCGCATCCCCGCATGTAAGATTCTGTCTCATGGCACTGGGAATTTTTTTTTATATCTAATTTAAGGAATGACTAAATCATCCATTAGAAGCCCTGCTTTTCGGTCAGAACCGAGAGTTTACAACTTCCTCTTAAATGCTTATCTAAATGTAGCGTATATTCACTACAAAAGTGGCTCGTCACAGCTGTAACTTTTCATTCCAAACAAATTCATTCTTTGCAGTGCTGTCCAATAAGACGGGATATATTCAAAGATAACTGAATGGAGTGGGGACCAGTCACAGATTAGTTGGTGATTCTTTTTTTGGATTGAAAACTACGTCACTCCTTTTGTGGCCAATTACCTCTCACAGGTGTCTTGGAAACTACCATATACCTATTACATTAATACAAACAACTCCCCATTCCTTGCATGTGCAAAAAGCGTGACAGAGAAAACGCGATAGAATATACTATTCTACTTCGTCGTTTAATTTTGTTGAGTTTATCCACTAATTTTTGGACACCTGTATTTTGGTACATATTTAAGTGTTTTACCTTGGAGTTGATTGTAAATCAGGGGATCCGTTTGAACTGATTGACACTCGACAATATCCGACTTGGAAAGGCTCAATGTTCGTGCTCATTCCGTGGAAAGGATATTTTTACGAAAGCCAGTGGTAGGTAGATAATGGGAGTTTAGTGTTATAGAATTTCATAGCGTCACCTTATATAACTTACCTATAGTTTATCGCATTTAAGATAGGTACATCTATGTACATAATAAAATCAAAATATTTTCATATATTTAAAGACAATATTAATTTTAGGGTAGGTACATTACATTTTAAATGTAGTCCGTCTGTGACGTGTTATGGGGAATTACCAATAAAATAATTCCATTGCGTATGCTCCACATCCATTGGTGGAGCAAAATGCGCGCAACAAGTGCTGGTTAGTCGCTTGATTCACATAGAAATTAGTTCTCAAATTTTGAGGTTATAATTTGGGATTTTCATGTTTTTGTATGTTTATTTGGCTGTTAAGAGTAGATAAGATTCCATAACTTATTTATTTTCTGAATAGAACTTAAAAGGTATAACACCATTCTAGGCTTTAAAACACAAACAAGAACAACACAAACCTATAATAAATGAAATGGAACACAATAAGTTAAATAGCTAAACACAAAAAATAACAGTTTAATCCACAAAACATTTTTAAACCTAAAAATTCTTCGAGAAACAGTTATGAAGTCAACACGCGCGATAGAAGTGAAACTTCAACGTTATTAGAGGAATGAAAAATTTGTAGGGTAAACGCAGATGGTTGGATTGTATGCATTTATGAGTTTCAAATAGGTATATCTTTATTCATCAACTTCCATGTCTTCACTCAAATCTAAAATTGAAATGACAGGTCTATATGATAGCTAAAAAAGGATGCAAAAGTTCGAGATTGAAGTCTATCTAAATATCTACAAAATACTGCGTCAATCGTTGTTCCAGATCGTCTCGAAAGAGCACGAAGCATGAGAGAGAGAGCGTGGCTAAAGAATGGGGCGTTCGATATTCCCTTTCTCCATTCTCCTCTGCCCGTCTTTTTAGACTGCTCCCCTCCATTCGTTTCACTTTTCGTGACGCTCGCATTTGCCAACACAGGAACAGGGATCCCTGCACAGGAACTTACTCTACCGAGATAAAAGAAGTTTCACTTCAAAAATCAGACACACAATGGGTTGCTTGTAGTATACCCTCGAAAAAATTGATGGGAACATCACTGCTCATATTTACCTGGAAATCTTCTTCTCTTATATACCTATAAAAATCAATTGCCGTGCGTTAGTCTCACAAAAACTCGAGAATGGCTCGACCGATTTTGATCAAATTTTTTGTGTGTGTTTGAGTAGTTCCAGGGATGGTTTAGATTCACAATTGGACCAGGTAGGTGGCGCTGCAATCGGGTTCTAGAAATTTTTTACAGCTGGGCTGGACCGATTTTGAGGAAATTTTTTGTGAGTGTTTAAGAGGGTCCCTGGATGGTTTTCATTCACAATTGGACCCGGTAGGTGGCGCTGCAATCGGGTTCTAAAAATTCTTTTACGGCTGGACCGATTTTGATAAAAAAATTTGTGTGTGTTTGAGTGGGTCCCTGTATGGTTTACGTTCACAGTTGGACCCGGTAGGTGGCGCTGCAATCGAGTTCTAGAAAATTTTTTACGGCTGGACCGATTTTGATGAAATTTTTTTGTGTGTTTGAGTGGGTCCCTGGATGGTTTACATTCACAATTAGACTGGGTAGGTGGCGCTGCAATCGGGTTCTAGAATTTTTTTACGGCTGGGGCTGGACCGATTTTGATGAATTTTTTTGTGCGTGTTTAAGTGGGTCCCTGGATGGTTTACATTCACATTTGGACCTGCAATCGGGCAGGACAACGTCTGTCGGGCCCACTAGTTGTATATAATAATAATAAAATGCTTTATTTAGAACTATGGCTATTACACGAACATGACAATAAAAAAAAAATCAAAAACTACAACACATTTATAAATCTTACAAGTAAACTAAACCAAATAACACTTAGAATTAAACTTATACCTACTAAACTAATAATTGTGCGCATTTTTACCGTTTGTAAAGTTTCCAACTGTTAAAAAAAGTATCTATACAATAACCCTTACTCTAACCTAATTCTGACGCGTCAAATCAGTAGCAACGTATTAAAAATACTCTCTATAACTAAAAACATCGCATAGATTTATCGGCTTCATTAATGTAAAAGTGCGAAAAAATTTTCTTCGTTACTTTTTCTGAAATTTTATTTATAATATCAATCTTTTTGTGTGTTAATGAACAACTTTTTTGGCGTTCAACCAAATTCCACCTTTGGCAGAGGGTATAAAGTCCAAAGGTTGTAAAACCAACGGATCTAAGGTTTTTGGGTTTAACGTCATCTCGAACTTCGATAATAACATTGCCAGACCAATTTTTGCCTGCATGTGACCAAAACGCAATCCTGAAAAAATAAATTGGTATAAACAGTACATACTGTTTTGAATACTATAGTTGGGGATGTAGGAAGTTCTTTTTCCGGGGAAATGCATAGTTTTGTTCAGGATAGAAGGGATAGAGGTCTATAGACTGTAAAATTTATGCAATGATGCTTCTATTATACCTTCCAACCTTCCAACCATAATTTACATGCGCTCGTAGAGATTCTCCCATTTATAATATGTAATTTAATTTTTCTCACCGATGCAATTCCTGGGACCGTCACCAAATGGCAGATAAGTGAAGGGTTTGATCGCATGTTTGTTTTCTTCACTGAAACGTTCTGGTACAAATTTGTCTGGTTTCGGAAAGTATTCCGGATCATGATGTAACCCCACAACTGAAATATCCACTTTGGTGCCCACATCTAAAGTTAGATCTGTACCTGGCACGTGATATTCCTTTACACATTGACGATTTAGCACAGGAATAATAGGATGCAACCTTAAAGTCTCTGAAAAAAATCATTTTGGTTATGTTAGAAAATTAAGAAGCTATCAGCTTGTAATGGGTAGAAAAATTTTGGGACATGACCTCAAATACTCACCGTCTATTACGTTAGTTAAATACTTCATGTCGTAAAGTGCCTGGTAAGTTAATTTCCCTTCATTATCCTCAAGGACTTTTAATACTTCTTCCCTTACCTTCTTCTGAATGTCTGGATTCTTACATAATTCGTATAAGGCAAAAGTCATAGTAGAAGAAGAGGTTTCAAAACCCGCCAAAAAGAATAGGAATATTTCCGCAGCCATTTGAGTAGGTGATATTACTTCACCATCTTTATTTATATTCAAAAGAAGGTTAATAAAATCATTTCGAGTACTACCGTTCTTTTTCCTGTGGTCTATCGTACTTAAGGCCATGTTTAGAAAGAAATCTGTGACGTCTTTTGGCGACTGGCTTAAATCAAGTATTTTAGCAACTCTTTGGAAAGATACTATAAATATGCCTTTAAGGCCTTCGAGGAATGTGGGACTGAATACCCGTTTTCCGTATTTTCTAAAATCTGAATTGGGATTTTTGAAACTATTGCATTCTATTCCAAATGCGCAAGTCCCTATTGAATCTGTTGTAAATTTGCCAGAAACGTCCTTAATATCAATTACTTCTCCAGTTTTTGCGTATTCCTCCATGGCAGCGATCATGGCTTCACTGCGTTGGACGACTAGTGGAAACATTAGTTTCATTTTTCCAGACGTGAAAATCGGCGTGAGTTTGATACGCAGTGCTCGCCATTTCTCTGTTTCCAAACTGAACAGATTCGCATTTAGGAGATCGCCTTTTTCGTTAACGTACATCCCACGAGATGAGAAATGTTGGAAGTCTTTTGATAACACGTTTCTAACTAGTTCTGGGTCTATTGCCAGGTATATGGGAATGGTCCACATAAAGACACCTTGAAAGAAAGATGAAAATTAATTTGAATTGATGTGAAAGATACAACGAATAAGATGTGGTAGCCGTTAGACGACAGCACACCAAGACCCCACTGAGGTAAGTGAAGGTCTCTCAAAGCCACAACAAATTTCTTATAAAATGTTTGAAATTTTTGTTATCGGCAGTCTATTTTTTTATATGTTGATATTTTGTCCGCTTCTTGGAAATCCGACTTTAGACTTTAATCTGATAAAACTAATAGTAAAAGTAACGTTGTTTGTTGTTGTTAACAGGTACAGTACCTACGTGTTTCAAATAGATAAGAATATGTAGGTATTAGGAAAAAATCAGATTTCGATTTTTAAATTAAATTGGAATAAAAATATCTATAAAGAAGTGAAAACAACTTTTAACGTGTATGGTAAACTGTTAACTTTCGCACCTACTTAATCGTGTGCTAATTTCTTAAGGGGTTGTAGGAAATAACCCCACCCCCAACATTTCATGTTTTGAAGTGTTTTTAAACACGTCTTTACTGGACACCCTGCATGTTAAAACACACCTGTGTATGCTATTTTTAAACGGTTTTATTTATAGCTTGCTTTGTTTTTTTTATTATTAAACGGTTTTATTTAGCTTGCCTTGTTTGTTTGTTTGCGTGAGTCAAATCTAGTAATTTAAATTTCACCCTCTTCCTGTTGACCGATTGATCTGAAATTTGGTACACACTTTTAGTTGCGATGACAATACAATTATGTATATTCCGTATCATTGTAAATCCAAGATGGCCGCCACCACAAAATGGCGGATTAGATATTTTTCTTCAACCCCCTCAATATGGGTATCAAATGAAAGGGCTTAACTAGTAGAATACAGTACACCATGAAAAATTCAAAATACAAGATGCCCGCCACCACAAAATGGCGGATTACTTTTTTTTTGATACCCTCAATATGGGTATCAAATGAAAGGGCTTGACAAGTAGAACACAGTATACTTTAGAAAAAAATTCCTAATCCAAAATGGCGTCCGAAACAAAATGGCAGATCATAGAGTTTAGACAGTCAAATATATTAAAACTGAAATCTAGGTATCCAATCAAAACAGAGGACTTTGTCAACTTAGAATCGTGATTCAAGCATGAATCCCCCATCCAAGTGAAGATTTCGTATCGTGTCGTTAGCGTTTTCCTCTCAAGACTTGGGCACATCTTGTTATATAAAAGCCTTGCCCTTCTATTGGTCTTAACGGTTTTATTGTAAAGAAACATATTGATGCAGATAATGTAGTACTAAAAGCTAAAAAATAATTAGGTAATTACCAGGTACCATAGTCATCACACCACTCTCCTCATAAATCTAGAGCATTGATCAGACTAAAATAAAATCGTGGGGCGTAGCGTAACCTGAGTAAATATGTAAATGATCGTTCTGCGATGTTGTTTATTGAGAAGATGCATCCAAAGCATACCTATAATGATATGACCGGTTAACTGTAGATAATAGAAATTCGACTCGCCCCACGATTTTATTTTAGTCTGATCAATGCTCTAGATTGATGAGGAGAGTGGTGTGATGACTGGTACCTGGTACCTACCTAATTATTTTTTAGCTTTTAGTACATTATCTGCATCATTATTATGTTTCTTTACAATAAAACCGTTTAACTTAAAAATGTTTTTTTACTTATTTTATTTACTTACCTCCATGTCTCTGGCCTTTGCTTTTAAATTCTTTGTAGAAGTTTTCGTAAGCATCTGAGAAGGATTCTTTCATCATAATTAATTTATTCATGTTACCAAACGGTATTGATGGTTTGAGAAAAGGCACATTTCTTCGTTCCCAATGTGTAAAAATCCACTTAAAATAACTTATTGCCACAATTATAAGAGCTGTTAAGATCCCGAATATTTCAAAGTACGCCATCTTAGCCTGATTTGGAACTAATTTGCAGAAAATGCCCCCTAATTCCTTTTATAGATTACAGTAGTACCTGTATTAGTTATTATCTTTATAATTGTTGTTATATCACGATCTCAGATCAATGTGATTAAGCAAGATTATAGCGTCATCATTGTCTAAAGTATATCATTTTTCAATTACTCGTTTTATCGAAAAACTTTTCAAGAATATTTTATCTAACTTTTTGTCGCTTTCAAATTATTTTAACTTGCCTATCTCGTACAGGGTACTAACTACATAACTAAATAAGAAAATTTCAAATCCTCCTAGCTTTCTTTCTTTAAATATTTTGTATCACGGTTAGTTTCTATATCAGATTTTCTTTCGTTGAGGCATAGGCTAATCTTAATCTATGGTTTAGGGAAGTACCTACCTATAAACGTTCCGTGCCTAAATTTACCAGTTTGTAGAAGCGAAAACCAACCACTGTAAGCATAGAACCCGGGCCACATGAATCACTAAGTCGAATACGCTATCCGTCTCACCACTGCTACACGTATTTTTTCTCCCATACTATACTTCGCTATTATACTACCATTCTCCAGATAATCTTATCGGAGGCCGCACGGTAAAAAAGGATTTGTTAAAAGAAGCAACTTCATTAATATAATATATATAAAGTTTAAACAGAAATTATCTTATATATTTGTTCAAGTGATCCAAAACTATAGTCAAATACAGAGTGTTCTGTTTAAAATAATGAAGTTGACCAGCATACAGCAAATATGGGACGTGCTATATATTTAAAAATAAATTTAGCATAGTTTGGCAGCCCACTGGCAATAAATTGTTGTATTTTGAAGGTTTTTAGTATTTCTAACTGTTTGCGAGATATCGAAGAATTTCTTACTGTTGATTTATGCTGTATAATTAAAATAAATAAAATTTTATATTTCCCTGAAAGGCTAATTTTGTTAAAAGGTAAGGTGAACATATTCACATGAGAAACTAATTTATCCATTCAAGAAAACGATTTTATTACATCAATTTAAAATTATTCGGAATGAACGAATGTATTCTTCCGATCAACAAAATAATGTGTTGAAAGAAGTGCGTAAAAGATCGACTTGCAAAAACATTTTGTTGAGATTCGAGAGAAAAATACAGTCTAATAACAAAATATGTAGTTGCGTTTGTACGATACAGTTATTTGATCCAGGCAACAAAATTTTATTTAGAAGAACAAAATCGTTTTTACAGAATGACAATGTAACGTCGAAAGAAGTACGTACGGCAGGGCTAAAGATTTACTACAGGCGAATCGGGCGGTAGAGCTGGGTTGATCTATTTGATCTAGGGCTGTACATACACGTACGAAAATCATAGGCGTAAGATAGATAAAAAATACGACTAACATTATATTTTATTACACTTAATTTGATAAAAATTAAAAGGATGAAAAATCGGTACGAAGCAAGATATTTATTTGGCTTTAAGCTACACTTTACATAATGTATGTACATTTTACATAACACACATACATGAAAAATAAGACAAATAATAATACAGTGAAACCTCTCTTAAGCGGACACCATTGGTTACCGATTTTGTGTCCGGTTATGGGAGATGTCCGTTTAATAGAGAAATTAACCTAAAATACAATGAAAATTGTAAATATGGACTCGTATTGTTGAAATTAAAACATTTTATTTACTTTATGACACTAACTGAAATAAACTTTTACAAAACGTTAACACTGATGACATTCTTATTTACGAGAATGATAAGAACAGCAAACGGCCTTTAATTCAAAGAAAAGAATTTCGTTATTGAAGTTTGGCGTGTTTTTCGTTGTGTTACAATATTCTCAAAGGACATTTCTAATTCACACAGTGATTCATAGGCTTTCATATCATTGTTTTTCAAAGAAAACTGTTTCAAATCATTCACACTTCTCAGAGCTTCACCGTAATTGTTTATTTGGCACTGAACTTCTTCACGCACTGTTTCCACCAGCTCTTCTTCTGAATCCATTTCTTGTTCGGTAGATTCTATAGGAAAGGAAATTTCCAGTGTTGCATCATCCAGAATGACATCTTGATCGACACTGACAAATTCTTCAGGTTCAATATTTTCCATTCCAGCTTCCTTCATCAGTTTTAGCCTCGGTTTTAGCATTTCCGCAATTTGTGCAAGCGGCACATCATCATTACTATCAAACTGATCATCACTGACAGCAAGTTGTTCAGCATTATTGTAAGAGAAACCGGCTTTTCTGAAACAATTCTGAATGGTGGATGATGACACTTCTTTCCATGCAGTTTTCATGAAATAAATCGCATCCAAAACATTCACCCCTTTCATTAGATCTGTGGCATTTGCAACAGATTCCATTTTAGCCAAGATGTGCTTTAAAATGAAACAGCGGTGCGCCATTTTAAAATTTTTGATAATCCCTTGGTCGAGGGGCTAACAAAATGCTGTCGTGTTGGGGGGCAAGAAAATGACATTGATGTTTTGAAGATTCAAACCCTTAGGATGAGAATCTGCGTTATCCAAAAATAACAACATCTTTCGCTTCTGAGCACCCATTCTTCTATCCAACTGTTGCAACCATTCAGTCATGATCGTAGAAGTCATCCAAGCTTTTTTGTTGTAAAACCAGTGGACAGGTAGCAAATCTAAATTTATCTTCTTAAAAGCACGCGGTTTAGCTGATTTGCCGATAACGGCAAGCTTCTCCTTATCGCCGGTCATATTCACACATAGAAGAATGGTCAGCCGCTCCTTAGCCATTTTCCGTCCTACGCACTTTTCCCCTCTCAGGGCAAATGTTTTGTCCGGCAGTGCACGGAAAAATAGACCCGTTTCGTCAATAGTAAAGTAAAGTAAAGTAAAGTAAACGTTTATTGTCGAATTGCAATAGCGTACAGACAAAATACAAAAAGAAATGTATGTATACATAAAAAAAAGAGAGAGTTGGCAGCTGAACAAAATACAATGAGCCACCGCAACAATGTTATAGATGTCCCTTGGTTCATGGTTTCCAATAAGATCTGGTACTGTTACTCTGAAATTTTCAATGTCAATGAGATTCACACTCCCACCTTCACCGGAAATTGATCGAAAGGTAATGTTATGACGATTCAAAAATTTTTCGAGCCAACCCGCAGAAGCGTTAAATCCTTCGTAGTGTAGTCTGTCTGCAATTTCTTTCGCTTTAGATGTTTAGATCTAATGATAGGTCCTGATAAAGGTATGTTTTTATTTCGTGCCTTTGCAAACCATTCATAACACAGTTGGTCTATCTTTAGACCCTCAGTTTTGAAGAAACGCCTCTTCAATTCTGGATTTGTGTGACTCGCGAACATTCTCAACAAATCTTCCTTCTTTTTAACAATTTCTGCCGCCTGTGTTTTTCCAATGTTGAACCGTGCGGCCAAATCACGAACACTTAGTTTTTCTCATTCAGAGACTCTAACCACTTCTATCTTTTCTCTTAAAGACAAGATTTTTTTTCGACGCCATTTCTGTCGATCGAATACGAACGTCACTAACGTAAGTTTATATGCAACTGAACTGAAGTGAAACGTGGACCCTGCTGCCAGAGTTTTAAAACAAATCATATGTACAGATGGGTGTCATGTAAAACGCAGGTAAAGAGTATTTTACTGGAACAAAAGTCATAAATCTTTCAAAAAGCTGGTGATAAACACGTGCTACATATCCCATATTTTCGCCGACAACCACCTGCACATGCAAAAAATATATTATCACTTTTTGTGTTTAGCCGTCGCCGGCTTTCAAGCGCCGCGTCACTCAAAGATGCTACCCCGTGTCCGCACAAGAGAGATATAAAAATTAAAAACAGTGTCCGCGTCCGATTATTAGAGTGTCCGGCTAATAGAGAGGAAATTATTAGAAAGCCCCATAAGCGACGGTTCGTCCCCCAAAAAGTGTCAGTTTATTGGAGGTGTCCGGGTAAAAGAGGTGTCCGTTATGGGAGGTTTCACTGTAATATGTATTAGGTACCTACAATAATCAGTCTAATTACATTCACCTGATTTCTTTTCTCTTAATCGTTCTTTTCAAAGTTTTTCAAATTGTATTTTTAGGTCATTTTTTAACTCATCATATTCAACCATCTCTCACAAAATAATGCTAATAATTGTCATATAATTAAATAGGTGTAGAAAAATAGTATATTATACACGAGTTTATAATGAATGCTATTATTACCGAGGATGAAGTTTACAACACGAGCGAGTGAAACGAGGGAGTTTTGTAATCATCCGAGGTAATAATAGCATCATTATAACGAGTTGTATACTATACTTTGTCCACGACTATCAAAACAGATTCCCAGAAAGAATTTACCTTCATTTCCCTTCTCCAGTGTAAGAAAGATTCATACATACGCTCTCAGGTATAATTTTCTTGGTTTTTTGGGCAATGAATCTAATGAGGCAAGTTCTGCAGCTTCTTTTATTGCTGGTGCTGTTAAACAAACCTCGTTTCCACTCTCACTACTCATTATATCTTCTTTTTTAGAATATGCATTTCAAATTAAAAGTAAACCATGCTGATTTGACGTTTCAATTTGAACTGACACATCGCGATCGCGGCCTACTAAATAAATGTAAAAAAGGGTCAAAGCGATGTTCCTATTGGTGTAGTGAATAATATTCATTAATCACTGCAGTGATTAATGTATCTAATTATGATTGAAGAAACACAAGTATAAAGAGTATATTATAAGATAGTCGTGGACAAATAATTTTGTATAAATGCTATATTTCTTGTATGAAAACTAGTGCTGTACGTCAGATCCGGATTGTTTTAAAATCCGGATTAGATCCGGATCTGATCCGGATTTATCAGACTGCGAAATCCGTACCCGGATCGATCCGGATTTAGGTAAGCGATATCCGGATCTCGGATTCGGATCTCGGATCCGGATTTTGGAGCCGGATCTCGGATCCGGATCTTGGAACCGGATCTCGGATTTGAAATCCTTTTCGCTGGACTGGTGCTGTTATTCCCTTATTTGAGTTCCAGCGGGTAGCGTCGACATTAGAAGCTGCATCAAAGAACAAAGGAAAGTCGACTTTTTGGTCGGTGGTTGAATCAGCTTTGTGGCGGCTTTTTCTATCAATCACATAAATAATAGCGGTGAAATTTTGAGCGTGTTTTTTATTGTACTCGTAGTTTGGCAAATGTTTTGGGAGTTATTTATGAAATAATAACGTCGCGTTTTGTATCAAAATGTAAAAAAATGCTTTATTGCAATATGTACTACCATGAACCAACCTGGTTCCATTTAAAAAATTCTTATTCCCAAACTTTCGAAATTTTAAATTTAGTTGATGATTTGAATCCCAAATTGACGTTTTTTGTTCAATCATTGCTGTCTAGATGCAAAATCTAATTTTCAGTTAAAAATTATTTAAGTAATTTTTTTTGCTAAAGCACACCAAATTTCAAATTAATAGGTACCTTAAGGAACAAAAATGTTATAGGGGCGAGCCTGATTTCTTGGTCACCGTCATATTGTTCGTGTATATGCCCCTTTAATATATTTAAGGTAGGTACATATATTTTTTAAGACAATATTAGGATACAAGTGCATTTGTTTTTAGAATGAAATTACATTTTTTGTTGCAAATTTTGTCTCTCTATTATACCTATTTCCCCACTGCACTTTCTATTTTCTTCATTTTTATTAAGTAATAACTATACTGTCTTCAGAAAACAACGTAATTTTCAGAACCAGATAGCGCAATCCGGATCTGACACCACGATCAGAATCCAAGATCCGGATTCAAGATCCGGATCCAAGATCCTTATCCCGAGATCCGATATCCGGATCCGGATCTTATAATAAAATCCGGATCCGGATATATCCGGATATATCCGGATATATCCGGATCCGGATTTTTTCTAAACGGATCCGGATCCGTCAAAATTTATGGATCCGTACAGCACTAATGAAAACCTATTTGCTTTTTAAGGTTTAAAGAAAAGTCACCCCCAAATATTTAATTTCTGAAACCATTTCTAAATTTGCATTTGGTGCGTTATAAGTTATAATCGTGGTTTCTGTTTTAGCAACATTTAATAATTTTTTTTTCCAGCCACTTGCTTACAATTAGAATTGACACAAGTTTCCGGTTCCCGTGGGCCATCCAGTTACTTATGTTATTGCACAAACTTCTTGGCATTCAACCAAATTCCACCTTTAGCGGTGGCAATAGGTTCTAACGGTTTTATGACCAACGGATCTGCGGTTTTTGGGTTTAACATCATTTCAAACTTTGATAGCAACACAGCCAAACCAATTTTCGTCTGCATGTGACCGAAACGCAACCCTGAAATAAATTCGCATGAATCACAAAAGATGGAACTATTTATACGAATGTTACTCACCTATGCAGTTCCTAGGACCGTCCCCAAATGGCAGGTAAGTGAAAGGTTTAATCTTATGCTTATTTTCTTCATTAAAGCGTTCTGGTATGAACTTCTTGGGTTCCTTGAAGTACTCAGGGTCATGATGTAACCCCACCACGGGAATATCCACCATGGTACCCACATCTAAAGTTACATTTGTATCTGGAACGTGATATTCCTTCACACAAACACGCTTCAAGAAAGGAATTATAGGGTGCAGCCTTAAAGTCTCTGAAAAGTTACAAGTTCATTATGCTACATGAATGAAATTTGCAACACAATTCTGAGACATCCCGTATAAGTAATTGAGATCTAATGCTCACCATCTACAACCCAAGACAAGTACTTCATATCATGAAGTGCCTGGTAAGTTAATTTCCCTTCGTTTTCTCCAAGGACTTTTAAGATTTCATCCCTTGCTTGCTTCTGGACGTTTTGATTCTTACTCAATTCGTACAAGGCAAAAGTCATAGTGGAAGACGAGGTCTCAAAACCAGCCACAAAGAATAGGAATATCTCCGAAGCCATTTGAGTAGGTGACATCACTTCACCATCTTTATTTATATTCATAAGTAGGTTAACAAAATCATTTCGGGCGATGACGTTCTTCTTCCTGTAATCTATCGTGTTTAGGGCCATGTTTAGAAAGAACTCCGACACTTCTTTGGGAAGCGTATTTAAATTAAGTATTTTAGCTGCTTTCTGGAATGATATTGAAAATATGTCTCTAACGCTTTCTAAAAATGTGGGACTGAGTGCTCTCTTTCCATACTTTCTAAAATCGGAGTTAGGATCTTTAAAACTATTGCATTCGAGTCCGAATGCGCAGCTTCCTATTGAATCCGTTGTAAATTTAGCACAAACTTCTTTAATATCAATAATTTCGCCCCTCCTTGCGTACTCCTCCATGGCAGGGACCATGGCTTCGCTGCATTGCACGACTAGTGGAAACATTAGTTTAATTTTTCCAGACGTGAAGGTTGGCGTGAGTTTGATTCTTAATGCTCTCCATTTCTCGGTCTCTAAACTAAGCAGATTTGCACTTAAGGGATCCCCTTTCTCGTTAACGTATAGCCCACGATCGGAAAAATGTTGGAAATCTCTAGTTAATACGTTTCTAACTAATTCTGGGTCTATGGGCAGGTATGTGGGACTGGTCCACATATAAACACCTTAAAAGAAGAAATGAAATGGTTTTCGTTATGCAAAATCAGTATAAATGTAAGCTGTTAACAGAATCACTATTTACTATTTGGTAGTCTACGTACGTAACTGAGTTTTATCATTACTAGACTTTCTGGCAATAATCATATTATATTAACATATAAAGTCACTATCTTAAATGCAGGGAAGAGGAAGAAATAAATGTTTTATCGTTGGTTGATGCGACACCAAAAACTTCTTGTCGCGAAATCGCATCACAAGTTGGTGTTTCCAAAACAAAAGTTCAAAAAATATTTAAAAAAGGCAAATATAGGCCATATAAAATTCAAATTATTCACCATCTCTTCCCGGGAGATCAAGAAAGGAGGCTTAAATAAAATTCAAGAAAATCGAGAATTTGGGCGGTCTGTCATTTGGACAGATGAAACTCACATAAGCAGCGTAGGATTATTTAACAGGCATAATGTGCGTCACTGGTCTGATACAAATCAGCACCAAACTTTTGAACATCAGAGGCAAGGACGTTTTGTATTTAACGTTTCGTGTTTTATTTTGGGTGGTCAACTAGCATACCAAATTTTTGATGGAAACTTAACGGGATTGAGATACATTAATTTATTGAATATTAACGCAGAGGCGATAATGGAAAATGTTCCGTTAATAAACATAAACAGCGTATATTTCCAACATGTTGGTGCCCCTGCACACAATTCTGCAATTGTTAGAAATGATTTAGAAAATCATTTTTCGGGTAGAAGGTTGGGTACAAATGGACCTATATTGTGGCCAGCAAGATCACCGGATCTGAGTATATTAGACTTTTTTGTTTGGGCATTTTTAAAAGAAAAAATATACATTCGAAGATACAACAATCAAGCCGAGCTAGCAGAGGCAATACATGCAGCTTTCCGATATTTGCAAGCCCATCCTATTTTTTTAATTTAATGCCACCAATCTATTAACTAAAACTAAAAGATGTATATGTATTATGTGTTGAAAAACATGGCAATCAATTTGAGCAGTTCCTATAATTTTGTTATTTGTTGTTTTTCTTGTTTTTGTTCGTTTTGCTGTTTTTTCTGTTTTTGTTGGTTTTATTTTATTAAAAGCTGCTAACATAAAATCACAGGTATCGTAGATGTACCTACCTATATTATATTTTCTAAAGGTACAAACGTACCAATATCTTTGCCGTTTTTCGAAATAACAATATAAAAGTATATACATATATTTTGATAGCTTAAAAGAGACCTATCGAACTTGGCCAAAACCTGCTGTGGTTTTCATTTAAAAAATTCAACTTCATGTCATAACTCACAAAATACGCTCCCTAGAAAAAACTACGTACGTCACTGAATTCCTTGGAAAAAGTTCTATAGGAATCAATCTTAACAATTTTAGTCTGCTTAGTACAAAAAGAATTGTAGGGAATTTTTGAAAATCGAAAAAAATCAATATAATTTTTTTTCTCAAAAACTAAAAACAATATCCAAATTCTGGTTTCAGCTTGATAAAAATATAACTTACTTGACGTTGACGAATAAATTGATTGAATACAATCTAATCTGTTAGATTATTATTGTGGGCACGTGGGCAGCTATTTTTGTTTTTTAAGTTTTTCAAAGATGTATGTCAATGGGAATATCAGTCACTCATAAATTCTTTTTTACAGTCTTTCTGAATTCTAAGTGAACCATGGATTGTTTTTTGCAGTTGTCTGGTTCTCTTGGAGTTCTCTTTATTTATTTTCGATAATAGAAGCAAGGGTCCTCTGAAGATGGGAAGTAATTCTCAAAAATGCATTTTAAGACAGTGACTATAATGTATGTTATATTTTAGTTGGTAAAAAGCATAGTACTGATGAACTTTATTATACGATAAAGCCCATTTTATTATCAATTATCTATAAGTCTCCAAATTTCTTGAACATTTTTACCAAACACGCTGTATATGTACGTATATGAGTCAGAACAATGTATAGTGCACCCAGTAAGAGACTGTCTAGGTTGTGGTTTGAATTACACATTGCTATCGAGATCGAGACAGTCTTTCATTGTGGACGGGCTTTACTATAGTTAACTTGCTTATTATTATTTAGGTACGTTTTAGAATGTTTTCACTTACCTCCATGTCTGTGCCCCCTTCTTTTAAATTCGTTGTATAATGTTTCGTAAGTATCCGAGAAAGATTCTTGCCCCAGAGTTAGTTTCTTTACATTACCAAAGGGTACCGTTGGATTAATAGAAGGCACATTCTTTCGTTCCCAGTATTTAAAAGACCACTTAAAATAACTTATTACCACGATTATGACCGCTGTGAAAATCGCAAATATTTCAAAATACGCCGACATTGTAGCCGATTATTTAGCGTGATTTTCACAAACTGCTTTAGATATACACTCACAGTAGCTGGGTCATTATCTGAGTAAATTATAGCTGTGTCATAGCATAGTCACTGTGATACAGCGAAATTACTACGGAATTTACAATCTACATTCTATATAAAATATATAAATTCAGATTGAGCAGAGCCGTAACTGGGTTTGGGCCCTCAGCCTACAAACATACCTAAGTACATACATGCTTATTTATTATTGTGGCTATTATGCTTTGAGGTAGAAAACTGTGAGTTTGTGACAGAAGAGAGAATAATGAGAACCTCGATGAGTACAATTTACGAGTAGTTTTTACTTTTTACCTCAACCTGAGGTACATAACCTTGAAAATGTATATGTTGGATAAAATTACGTAGCCCAGAATTTATAAAAGAAACCCGACGTGTTGTATACCATACCGTCACACTGTATAATAAAGCAGGTGTTGAAGACTTATACAGCTTTTCAATCAAGGCTTATACGTAAATTAAATAGATAATCTTATCTTTTATATTTTATATGAAAGGTGTGGTGACCTTGCAATAATTTGAAGCCCATATACAGGGTTTTTCTAATTAGTAAATGAGCAGCAATCAAAACGAAAAAGGCAGA
This sequence comes from Xestobium rufovillosum, assembly GCA_963966045.1. Taxonomy (NCBI): domain Eukaryota; kingdom Metazoa; phylum Arthropoda; class Insecta; order Coleoptera; family Ptinidae; genus Xestobium; species Xestobium rufovillosum. The sequence goes on along the minus strand of OZ014495.1, from coordinate 6,485,766 downwards.
GATGTGTACCATACTGATGCTTTACGTGCATTGGCCATTGGGTATTTAGGTAGTTAAGAAAAGCACAAAGATCTTTGGTTTAATTTACGTTATGAAAGGACTGGGCCATGAATACTGTCCTGAGGCTCGCCGGATGTGAGACTGGATGTCAAGGTAAATACCTGTCGAAGTGGCCACGTGATCGACTATTACCTACGTTGTGTATTACCTATGTCATTACAGACCCGGTTACTTTTATAAGAAAGAATCACAAGCGAGGAAGTTAATAATAGACACAAATGAAATTGAGGCACCAAGATTTATTCATATCGTTAAAATCATTATTAAATTACCGTTATTAATTTTGGTACAAAATCAGATTGGTTACCATCTGCAATAATCATAAATAAAAAGTGTTTAGTATTCTCTACTATCGAGATGCAAAATGTATTTATTATATGTTAAAAGTTTTTCAATATTGCATGTTTCGAATGTGCATGGAAAACCGTAGACCACTGGTTTCGTCCTTTTTGGGACTCATCAGTACGGTGCTTTGCCCTACACACTCGAACTATGCAATATTACTTGCTTTATATATACTTACACGCTTGGTGTAAGTATTAGCAAGAGCTAATTATTTGCCGAATTATGGGGCGGTTATGAGTGGTACTGGACCGTTCGAACAACTACTCCTCGGGCAAATACCCCGCCAGGCATTGAATTATAGAACTAAATCCAGATTTTATGTACTACGAGATCCATACTGAATGCTACCCCAAACATATCGTTGGGCTTGGAACATCCTTAGATCTCTACGTACTTCCTGCTCCCAGCAGTAGGTTATGTATGTTAAAAGTTTTTCAATATTGCATGTTTCGAATGTGCATGGAAAACCGTAGACCACTGGTTTCGTCCTTCTTGGGACTCATCAGTACGGTGCTTTGCCCTACACACTCGAACTATGCAATATTACTTGCTTTATATATACTTACACGCTGGTGTAAGTATTAGCAAGAGCTAATTATTTGCCGAATTATGGGGCGGTTATGAGTGGTACTGGACCGTTCGAACAACTACTCCTCGGGCAAATACCCCGCCAGGCATTGAATTATAGAACTAAATCCAGATTTTATGTACTACGAGATCCATACTGAATGCTACCCCAAACATATCGTTGGGCTTGGAACATCCTTAGATCTCTACGTACTTCCTGCTCCCAGCAGTAGGTTATGTATGTTAAAAGTTTTTCAATATTACATGTTTCGAATGTGCATGGAAAACCGTAGACCACTGGTTTCGTCCTTTTTGGGACTCATCAGTACGGTGCTTTGCCCTACACACTCGAACTATGCAATATTACTTGCTTTATATATACTTACACGCTTGGTGTAAGTATTAGCAAGAGCTAATTATTTGCCGAATTATGGGGCGGTTATGAGTGGTACTGGACCGTTCTTGTATTTATTATAATTTATTACTGACAACAATCAAACAATGGTCGTCAAAGTTTTGGTTCTTTTTACGTTTATTGGCGTTCCCTTTATCGCCTTTACAACGAAGCAGAGATATGTCGTTGGATTTAACCAGCATGATGTCTGTTGTAGTGGTAATTTTTAGATGGGTCACTAACGAGGCTTGCAAATGCTAATCCAGTGCAAGCCTTTAGAACTAATAATTTTTTCATAAAATTTTATTTTTCCTATTTTACTTTGTTATAATATTTCTACAATGCATTTTACCACCTAGGGCATGATTAGTCTATGCCTCTGTATGCTAAATATAATATCAGTAATATAACAAAATAATAACAATACTACAAATAATAACATTAATAATAACTATAATAATAAGTACTAAATAGAGCACCAAAGTATAAAGTAAATATCACACAATGTTCTACTCAAGAAACTAATTAAAAATCATTTAATCCTTTGGAAATTGAAACTTCATGGAAATTAGAGGAAATTTCCAAAAATATAAAATTTGCGAAAGTATTATAAAACTGATGAATGATACGCAATTTGTCCACCGTGTAGGTACCAATTTATCAATTTGCAGACACCTATTTTTTATGTTACTCTTGAGCAAACTTTTTGGCATTCAACCAAAGTCCACCTTTGACAGAGGGAATAAATTCAAAAGCCTTCAAAACCAAAGGATGATTTTGTGTCTTTGGATTCAATGTTAGCTCAAATTTTGATAATAACATCGCCAAACCGATTTTTGCTTGCATGTGACCAAACCGCAGCCCTAGAATAAAACAATTCGTAAATATGGACGACAGAATAACATTTAGCATCGTGTTCTGCTTGATCACTGATTGCATTTATGTGTCTGAGAATGGGGTCTTCCAGAATATCTAGAGTGACCTTACCTACTTCAGATACACGATTGCAATGTTTACTCACCAATGCAGTTTCTGGGGCCGTCCCCAAATGGTAGATAAGTGAAAGGTTTAATCTTGTGTTTATTCTCTTCACTGAAACGTTCTGGTATGAATTTCTCTGGTTCTGGGTAATGCTCTGGATCATGATGTAAACCAGTGACAGAAATATCCACTTTTGTACCCACATCTATAGTTACATCTGTACCCGGTACATGGTATTCTTGCACACATAGACGGTTTAACATGGGAACTATAGGGTGCATTCTTAAAGTCTCTGAAAATTTCCGCATTGTTGAGTCTTGTAAAAGAAGATTATATTTTCACGCATCAATTTCAAAAGCTCAAAAAGAGGAAGTTCATTGTTCCTGAATAGAGCTGCATCATCAAGTGGGGTCATGGCAAAAGAAAACATAGGCCAAACATACTGTCAGAGACCAGTGGAAGCCAGTTTCTCATTTTAAGAAAAAAATGCTGAAGTGATTTAATTCCAGCTGGTCTTCTTACAATATTTTAATTGTAACTTATTGTTACGTGGTACATACGAAAAAACATATCGGATACAAAAAATGATTTGAAAGGAACATATTTTCCTTTACCTACACGTTCATTAAATGAAGATATTTAACAATTATATAAATGAAAGGGTTATATCTTTTGTGGTACTCACCATCTACAACGCAAGTTAAATACTTCATATCGTAAAGAGCCTGGTAAGTTAATATCCCTTCGTTTTCTCCGAGGATTTTAAGCACTTCTTCTCTTGCTTTCTTCTGGACATCCGGATTCATGCACAACTGATATAAGGCAAAAGCCATAGTGGAAGATGAGGTCTCAAATCCAGCGAAGAAGAACAGAAATATCTCGGAAGCCATTTGAGTAGGCGATATTACTTCACCGTCTTTATTTATATTTAGAAGCAAATTAACAAAATCGGTTCGGGCGCTGCCGTGCTTCTTCCTGTAGTCTATCGTGCTTAGTGCCATGTTTAGAAAGAAATCTGAGACTTCCTTTGGCAATTGACTTAAATTAAGTACTTTAGATAATTTCCTGAAAGATATTGTAAATAAGGTTTTTACACCCTCGAAGATTGTGGGAGTGAGTGCCCTCTTCCCATATTTTCTAAAATCTGAGTTAGGATTTTTAAAACTATCGCACTCTATTCCAAATGCGCAAGTTCCTATAGAGTCAGTTGTGAATTTGGCACAAATTTCTTTGATATCAATTACTTCGCCACTTTCTGCGTATTCCTCCATGGCAGTGATCATTGCATCACTACGTTCTACAACCAGTGGAAACATCAATTTCATTTTTCCAGAGGTGAAAGTTGGTGTGAGTTTGATACGCAGTGCTCTCCATTTTTCAGTCTCCAAAGTGAATAGATTTGCAGTTAGGGGTTGACCTTCTTCATTAACGTACAAACCACGACTGGAGAAATGTTGGAAATCCTTTGCTAACACGTTTCTGACTAGTTCTGGGTCTATGGGCAGGTATATCGGAGTGGTCGCCATATAAATACCTTAAAAGGACGCAAAATCAGTGTAAAAATATTTGCTAAAGATAAGATGAGTGTTTATCTGTTAAATGTAACAATAAAATGTTCCTAAAGGTGCATATAGACAAGCAACGTAATGCCGTAACGTTACTTCGTAGCAAAACAGTCGAAATTAACAAAATTGGGTAATGTTTATTCTTGGCTAGGGAATGTGTTTATTTTACTGAAACATTTAAAAGATTGAAACCAGTTTACCGGGATGATTCTCCATCAGAATAGACTATTCGTCGATGGGTAAATTAGTCCAAGCATCGAAGACGATGCAAGGACTGGAGGACCTGCAGCGGTGCAGAACTCTGAAGTGGTGACCGAAATGGAGAAGCTAGTGATGGAGGATAGGTGAATTACTGTAAAAACTGTAAAGATTGGTGACAACTAAGTTAGATCGATACTGCTTGACATTTTGTTTATGGAGAAGGTCTTCAGCTTTAGGTGCTTCGTATGCTGAGATCCTTGCATAAATAGGTTCGAGTTTTTGGCCGGTGCCGATACAGATTTTGGTAACGTTATGTTATGGGATGTTGATACCTCAGAAGATGATACGAGGCGATGCTTGACATTTGCTTCATGTTGTATAACGGAGAAGTGTTACTTTACGCTATTTAGTTGCGTGTCTATACGGACCTTTAGATACTTATACGACAGGTATAATAAAAAATTTGATATTTTGATCGGATAAGATGTTCTGATAGCAAGACTTATCACAATTTAGCTAGAAAAACAAACGCACTGCCATAAAATGACCATAAAATTAAGGTCACCTCTTGTTTATAACGAGAATTACTCCATCATGTTAATAGCAAATAGAGAATAACAATTATGCACTATTTATATACCTCAATAATTACTTTTCTAGGTAGGTACATAATACAGTAACTTTAGCATGTTGCCACTCACCTCCATGCCTGTGACCTTTACTTTTAAATTCGTTGTATAAGTTCTCGTAAATGTCCGAGAATGATTCTCCACCCAGAATTAATTTCTTCATATCTCCAAAAGGTATTGTTGGTTTCAGAGAAGGCACATTCTTTCGTTCCCAATATTTAAAAGACCACTTAATATAACTTATGACCACAATTACAACGGCTGTTAAAATCGAAAATATTTCAAAGTACGACATCGCCGCAGATTATTTGATGCGGGTTTAGAAAAGGAGAACGAACTCGTCAAAAATGCTACTTGAATCCTTATATACACAGTAGTACCAATTATATCGTTTATTATCTTAAAAAAATTAATTGTTTTATGTCATATCACTGTGATTATGAAAATTTTGTAGCTGTGTCACTGTTTGTCAGAACTGGGCTAAGTACCGAAACGTATAATCATCGGTTCGCATGTAACCGATTAGGACCGTTCTCGTATCCACGTTAAAGGCGCTGTTTTGTGTAGGTATAGTCGGAAATTTGCAGTGAGAACAGAATAACAACCCCTTTCATTTATTTACTGAAATCTTTGTTGTATAGGGCTTATAAAACATGCAGATGATATTATAGTATTTACCTACTTTATTGTTGTAAGGACTATTACTGAAAACAAGTATTAATATTATTGTTGGGAGATTTCTTTTACTTTTTCTTCCAGGAAAAACACTTTAAAATCCACACTTTATTTGACATAGATTTGTTACACTGAGTAGGTCGTCGATTAGCTCAGCGGGTTGGAGCGCGGGGCTAGAAACACGGGTACCCGGGTTCGATTCCCGGTCGGCGGCATTCTTAAGGAGTTTAACAGATTATTCTGAGACATTATGTATACATTATGTATACAGTGCAAGGGCTTAATGCAAATGGCAATATTTATGTTGACATGGTACAAGCATTTTCATTAATAATTTCTGGAAAAATGTCGTAAACTAAGTAGTTTGCCCACGACTATCTTATAATATACTCTTTATACTTGTGTTTCTTCAATCATAATTAGATACATTAATCACTGCAGTGATTAATGAATGTTATTCACTACACCAATAGGAACATCGCTTTGACCCTTTTTTACATTTATTTAGTAGGCCGCGATCGCGATGTGTCAGTTCAAATTGAAACGTCAAATCGGCATGGTTTGCTTTTAATTTGAAATGCATATTCTAAAAAAGAAGATATAATGAGTAGTGAGAGTGAAAACGAGGTTTCTTTAACAGCACCAGCAATAAAAGAAGCTGCAGAACTTGCCTCATTAGATTCATTGCCCAAAAAACCAAGAAAATTATACCTGAGAGCGTATGTATGAATCTTTCTTACACTGGAGAAGGGAAATGAAGGTAAATTCTTTTTGGGAATCTATTTTGATAGTCGTGGACAAAGTATAGTATACAACTCGTTATAATGTTGCTTTTATTACCTCGGATGATTACAAAACTCGCTCGTTTTACTCGCTCGTGTTGTAAACTTCATCCTCGGTAATACATAATAGCATTCATTATAAACTCGTGTATAATATGCTATTTGTACCTCTTAATTTTGCAACATGCGACTGGAGCTTTTTGTGATGTGTAAATTGAGAGGTTGCTGGGTTTTTCTTTGTGTGTGGACTCGGATAGGTAACAGTATTATTAAATCGATTATTACGAGTCAAAATAATCGACTTAATTGTTTTACAAAATTTTGTTTCTTTTATTTGTTTACATTGTTATAATTTTACTACCTATGTACTTATGTTAATATCATGAGTAATATAACAATAATAAGTACCTATTAAATAGAGCACCAAAGTATAAAATAAATATCACACCATGTTCTACCCAAGAAACTAATTAAAATCATTCAATAACAAACACATATCCTTTGGAAATTGAAACTTCATGGAAATAGTTAAACAGACGAAATTGCCAAAAATATAAAATTTGTGAATTGTAAGAATATTATAAAACTGAAGAATGTTACGCAATAGTATTGTGTCTTGTGTCATAAATACAATTTGTCATTTACAACAGACCACGGTGTATCAATTTATCAATTTGAAGACCCCGTCTGTTACCTATTTTTTATGATTACCTACTCTTGAACAATTTTTTTGGCATTTAACCAAATTCCACCTTTGACAGCGGGAATAAATTCAAAAGGCTTCAAAACCAAAGGATTTTGTGTCTTTGGATTCAATGCCAGCTCAAACTTTGATAATAACATCGCCAAACCGATTTTTGCCTGCATGTGACCAAACCGCAGACCTAGAACAAAACAAATTCGTAAATATGGAAGATGGAATTATATTTAGCATCATGTACTGCTTGATCATTGATTGCATTCATGGGTCTGAGAATGGGGTCTTCCAGAATATCTAGAGACTGACCTTATCTGCTTCAGATACACGATTGCAATGTTTACTCACCAATGCAGTTTCTGGGGCCGTCCCCAAATGGTAGATAAGTGAAAGGTTTAATCTTGTGTTTATTCTCTTCACTGAAACGTTCCGGAATGAATTTCTCTGGATCTGGGTAATGCTCTGGATCATGATGTAAACCAGAAACAGAAATATCCACTTTTGTACCCACATCTATAGTTACATCTGTACCCGGTACATGGTATTCTTGTACACATAGACGGTTTAACATGGGAACTATAGGGTGCATCCTTAAAGTCTCTGAAAATTTTTACGATGAAGATACATTATGTTGTCACATATCAACAGATAATGTCTGAAAAGAGGTAATTCTAAAAGAGACATGCTGGGGTTGGAGCATATCGAAGTTTATTAGTAAAGTAGAAATCAAGGTAACCATGAAAGGGACGACATTTCAAAAGGCAATCCCAAAAGAAGGGTTGTAGTATTATTTTGAAATGTGACAGGAACACTGGAATAAGTTACCTAGTGCAGCACTTCGAAAGTGACTGAACAATTTTTTGCCTACACGTTCATTAAATAAAGGTATCCAAGTATTTATGAGTGAACTTCCTGTGATACTCACCATCCACAACACAACTCAAATACTTCATATCATGAAGTGCCTGGTAAGTTAATATCCCATCGTTTTCCTCGAGGATTTTTAGAATTTCTTCTCTTGCTTTTTCCTGGATATCTGGATTCATACACAACTGGTATAAGGCGAAAGCCATAGTGGAAGATGAGGTCTCAAATCCAGCCAAAAAGAATAGAAATATCTCCGAAGCCATTTGTGTAGGAGATAGTACTTCACCGTCTTTATTTATATTTAGAAGCAAATTAACAAAGTCGTTTCGGGTGCTGCCGTTCTTCTTCCTGTAGTCTATCGTGCTCAGTGCCATGTTTAGAAAGAAATCTGCAACTTCCTTTGGCAATTGACTTAAATTAAGTGTTTTAGATAATTTCCGAAAAGATAGTGTAAATAAGGCTCTCAGACCTTCGAAGATTGTAGGGTTGAGTGCCCTCTTTCCATACTTTCTAAAATCTGAGTTAGGATCTTTAAAACTATTGCATTCTATTCCAAATGCGCAAGTTCCTATAGAATCAGTTGTGAATTTGGCACAAATTTCTTTGATATCAATTACTTCGCCACTTTCTGCGTACTCCTCCATGGCAGTGATCATTGCATCACTACGTTCCACAACCAGTGGAAACATCAATTTCATTTTTCCAGACGTGAAAGTTGGTGTGAGTTTGATACGCAGTGCTCTCCATTTTTCAGTCTCCAAACTGAATAGATTTGCAGTTAGGGGTTGACCTTCTTCGTTAACGTATAAACCACGACTGGAAAAATGTTGAAAATCCTTTGCTAACACGTTTCTGACTAGTTCTGGGTCTATGGGCAGGTATATCGGAGTGATCGTCATATAAATACCTTAAAAGGACACAAAACCAGTGTGAAATTATTTGCTAAACATAAGATGAGTGTTTATCGGTTAAATGTAACAATAAAATGTTCCTAAAGGTGCATATAGACAAGCAACGTAATGCCGTTACGTTACTTCGTAGCAAAACGGACCTTTAGGTACTTATACGATAGGTATAATAAAAAATTTGATATTTTGATCGGATGAGATGTTCTGATTCTGATAGCACCACTTATCACAATTTAGGTAGAAGAACAAAACGCACTGCCATCAAATGACCATAAAATTAGGGTCACCTCCTGTTTATAACAAGAATTGCATATTGCTACTCACCTCCATGCCTATGGCCTTTACTTTTAAATTCGTTGTATAAGTTTTCGTAAACTTCTGAGAATGATTCTCCACCTAGAATTAATTTCTTCATATTTCCAAAAGGTATTGTTGGTTCCAGAGAAGGCACGTTCTTTCGTTCCCAATATTTAAAAGACCACTTAATATAACTGATCACCACAATTACAGCGGCTGTTAAAATCGAAAATATTTCAAAGTACGACATCGCCGCAGATTATTTGATGGGGGTTTAGAAAAGGAGAACGAGCTCGTCAAGAATGCTACTTTAATCGTTATATGCGCACAGTAGTACCAATTATATAGTTTATTATCTTAAAAAATTAATTGTTTGATATCAAATCACTGTGATTTTGAAAACTTGTAGCTGTGTCACTGTTTATTAGAACTGTGCTGAGTACCAAGACGGACGATAGAGAGAGGAAAGTCATAATCATCGTATCGTGTGTATAATTGGTACTTTGCAATTATAACGGAATAATAACTCCTTACTGACTTTATAAAACAGACAATGTTATTGTATTTACTTTATTGTAGTCAGGACGTTCAATGCTTGAGATTGTTGCTAACAACCAAGTATTTCAGTATTTACCTATGATTTCGTTTGACCCTGGTACCTTACCTCGATTGATGGTATCGTAGACTTCCTTTAATTCCTCGCTATGAAAGAGAACACTTCTACCACAAGTACATAGAGTGGTCTTCGGCTGAGAAAGTGGTGCATTAATGTTTCAATTTGCTTTTCCATGGTCAGGTTAAAAGAAGGAGCAAGTACTTCATGGTAATTTTGCATCTGTTTTCAATTTCAATTATAGAGGAGCAAGGATTAAAACATTTTATTGATATTTACATGGAATTACAATGCAATATACTGTACTATTACCACCATACATAGGTATTCTAAACATTATGTCAACTTAGTGGACAAAAAGATATGTAATTGCGAAAAATGTAACAGCACCCAACTGGGACTTGAACTCAGGTTTCTCACTTTTCGGGCGGCTCTGATCGTTATAAATTCTTGATACGGAAATTATATTTTATAATAAAAAGATGTTTACAAAATAACATAACAACATTTTATTTTAATCGTCATAAGTCATAACTTCGCTTTTCTATTTAATTTTTTATGGAAATTTTTTGCAGGCGAATTAATACTTTACTTTGAACTTTAAAGGCTCTGTGGGCCATTCAGGTTATTATGATATTGAACAAATTTCTTGGCATTCAACCATATTCCACCTTTGGCAGCTGCGACGATTTCTAGTGGCTCTAGAACTAGTGGATTAGCGGTTCTAGGGTTCACTGACATCTCAAAGTTGGATAACAGCATGGCTAAACCAATTTTTGTTTGCATGTAACCAAAACGCAACCCTGAAACAAAATAAAAGAGTAATGATGCGAAAAATATAAGATACAGTCACACAACGCGTTCATACTTCTACTGACCAATTCTTCGAGCCCTGGACGCTTTACAATTTGTTGAGTTTGTGTGGATCCTAAGTACTTATAAATGTTCTACTCACCGATACAGTTCCTGGGGCCATCCCCGAAAGGCAGATAAGTGAAAGGTTTGATCTTATGTTTGTTTTCTTCGTTGAAACGTTCTGGTGTGAATTTCTCTGGCTCGGGAAAGTATTCTGGGTCATGATGTAAGCCCACAACAGAAATATCCGTCTTGGTACCCGCTTCTAAAGTTACGTCTGTGCCTGGCACGTGATATTCTTTTACACACATACGATTTAATGCGGCTACGATAGGATGCAGCCTTAAGGTTTCTAAAAGATTTCACGTTGATTATCTGGAACACCATATAAGTTTGACACTTACCATCCACAACACAGGATAAGTACTTCATATCGTAAATTGCTTCGTAAGTCAATTTTCCTTGGTTTTCTTCGAGGACTTTTAGAACTTCTTCCCTTGCTTTCTTCTGAATTTCTGGATTTTTGCACATCTCGTAAAAGGCAAAGGTCATGGTGGAAGATGAGGTCTCGAATCCGGCCAAAAAGAATAGAAATATCTCGGCGGCCATCTCATTGGGTGATATTACGTCTCCCTCTTTATTTATGTTCATAAGCAGATTAACAAAATCATTTCGGGTGCTGCTATTCTTCTTCCTGTAGTCTATTGTGCTTAAGGCTATGTTGAGAAAGAAATTTGAGACATCTTTGGGTACTGCGTTTAAATTAAGTGTTTTAGACGCTTTCTGGAAAGTCAATAAAAATATATCTTTTAAGCCGTGCAAAAATGTGTGCTTGAAAGCCTTTTTTCCGTATTTTCTAAAATCTGAATCGGGATTTTTAAAACTGTTGCATTCGATTCCAAATGCACAAGTTCCTATAGAATCTGTTGTAAATTTGGCACAAACTTCTTTGATATCAAATACTTCGCCAGTCTTTGCGAGTTCTTTCACGGCTTCAACCATGGCTTCACTGCGTTCGACCACCAATGGAAACATAAGCTTCATCTTCCCTGAAGTGAAGGTCGGTGTCAGTTTGATTCTTAGTGCTCGCCATTTCTCGGTATCCAAACTGAAAAGATGGGCACTCAGTGGGTCGCCCTTTTCGTTGTAGTACACTCCTCGATCGGAGAAATGTTGGAAGTCTTTTGCTAACACGTTCCTGACTAGTTCTGGATCTAGCGGTATGTATATGGGAGTGGTCCACATGTAGACACCTTAAAAGAAAACGAAAGAATAAATTTCTTTGATGCCGAAATTGTACCACGACATCCGAGTGTTCCAAATGCGTTTTATAAAACGTGGGTCTAAATATAAAAATTTTGTTGTTTGGCTCAATTTTGTGTTTAAATTTCACATTATTTATTTATTTATTTATTTACTTATTATGACTTACCCCCATGTTTGTGGCCCCTACTTTTAAATTCATTGTATATTTTTTCGTATACATCGCAGAACGATTCTTCCCTCAAAATTAAGTTCTTCAAGTTACCAAACGGTATCTTTGGTTGGAGAAACGGCACATTCTTTCGTTCCCAATATTTGAAAGCCCATTTAAAGTAACTTATCACCACAATTAGAGTGGCTGTTAAAATCGAAAATATTTCAAAATACGACATGGTAGCAGACTCTTCAACGTGAATTTACTAAACAAAACAAGTTTACCAAAGGAGCTACTTTATTTCTTATATAGACATAAATCGGTCATTATCTGAGTACATTTAGCTGTATCATAACAAGTCGGTGTGATGCAGCGATATTACAGCAGAATCATGCTGTCTACTTTCAACGTAAACTAAAACTGAACAGAGATGCAACAAAGAAAATAATCTGCTCAAGGTATCAATCTCTAAAATTTTAGGTATATTTTTTCTAATTATTGGAAGTAACGGTATATTCGGAGCAACCCTTACTTGTAATTAAGTGGGGGTATAACCCTTACTTGGTTTGTTTCCTATTTTTATTAACTTTTGTACATCTTTCGGCTTATTAGGTCATTTTAAGGAAATTAATAATTGTACAGAAAATTTTGTTGATAATATATTTTATAAGCAATTGTAAATCTACGAAAGCGCCTAAGGGTCACGAAATTATTATAAAATTATGTTTCTTTCCAAAAATCCGATATGTAGAAAAAAAATCCTATAGGTATGTATAGTTGTTTTCAGTTATTTTGGCTCGTACGTCAATATGACAGTATGGGTCAAATATGTATTGCATTCCAGCAATTCTCAACAAGTAGAATTTATGATTATTTGAAAGAAGGCACCATAGATTAATAAATTGCTGGAAAATGCATGCACTTATCTATGTATGTAATTCCCAAAGTAGTTTAACGATTCAATCAGTATAATAATTACTATATTTTCGGGAGTTTCATTGGAATATAGCGACGCAGATAAATTACAGAAGTTCAATTTTAGCTAAATGAAGAAAACTTAATGCAGACAATAACTAAAGTGATGCTAAATAAGTGGTCGGTAATACGCAAACAAGTATAATATAAATAAAATACAATAATACATGTTACCTAACTGAAATAATGAACTGAAGAAAGTTGAAAAGAAAATTAATTTGAAACATTTACGAAAGAAAAAATTTATAAAAAAAATTCTAATTAATTGTCGTAATAACTACATATTAGGATCTTAAAAAAGTTCAAAAAATGTATCGTCTTCATCTTCAGAATCTTCAGATGAATCATTCAAGTTTATTATAAGCGGTTCAACTTCATCAAAGCGCACTTCACGTTCCCAGTCTTCCTCCACAATTTTTTCCGTGTGATTTATACAATTTTTCCAAACATCTGGAGTGACTTGGTCTAAAGCTTTTTTCCACATATCTAAAACTTGTTTATCTCCAAAACCAACTTCTCCAATATGCAGGTCATACCCAAGTAGCAATTTTCTATTTTATTAAAGTTGTGAAAACGTTTTCGACAGAAAACTTATAAAACACTGTTTCTCTCAGGAATGTTTTCAATATGTTTATAAAACCACTATAAGTGTAAAATTGGCACCATTTTATAAAATACTTCTGTCTCCGTTAGTGTTTTGTAAAGCCTTTTGCAAACATTACAAAACAATTTTATAAACATTTCTGCAGCTCCTAAAAACACTAAATATCAGCATTATAAAATAGTTTTATTAAAGCTTTCCATACTGCGCTACAAAATATACTTAGACTATTTCTTATATTAGTATTATAAAGCAATTTAACAACAGTTTTATAAAAGCTTCTTATTAATTTCAGGTAAACCTTATAAAGTAAAATTGCAAGATGAAATAGCAATAATAAATTAAAAAAGTTTTTTAAAGTTTTTCTAATGGTAGCAAAAGACAAAGTTTTTAATTTATAATGACAAAGAGGAAAACAGAAATGTCACCAACCTTATATATTTACAATAAGTGGCCATTTTAATATTATAATTATCCTACCCGTCTGTTATAGGAGATGTTTGTGTTTTACAGATCAACATTTTTATTGCGAATGAAATTTTATTGTGAAACTTATAACATATTTTCAACAAATTTTTATGCGCCACCCACTATTTATTGATATTATAGATTTTTTTTTATTGTACGAAAATATGCTTTGTTGACTTTGTCTTTTTTTGGAGAAAAACTAGCGCCAATTTGATCTAGGTATTATCATTTCACAATTTTTGGGCATTTACAAGCTTTAAAGATTAACATAATTGCGATGTTTAGTATTTTAACTCTTCCTATTTTCAGGTTCCCGAATGCTGCCATTTTAAATGGCGTCTTCGTATAAAATAATTTTGTATCAATAGCAAGCGTTTTAAAATAATTAAGCTAATACACAACTTCTATAAAAATGCTTTAAAGCTACTCGTTTTCGGTATTGCAACAGGGTTGAACTGCTCATGAACTAGTAGATTTTTCTCACACTGTGACATCAAAAAGAACGATTTACACAGTATACTTAGTACAAAATTAGGTGTAATCGATTTTTTTGAAATTGACTGTAGGTACATGGTATTTAGGTTTTTGCTGTAGGTATAGAGCGTTTATAAAATATTAACAGCTAAACACTGCCCATGCCCACCATTATTTTCAAATTCTTGATCAAAAAATATCGGTGTTTCTTTTGCAGTTTTGTCTCAATGCAAAAACAACAATTACCCGAAATAAAAAATTCATAAAATAAAGAATCCATAGGTAGAGCAAAAGTTATGATCTAAGCCTTGGTATCTGTTTCTAATAACGCTGTTCGTCAAGATTTCGCCAAATATCGACTCCACCCAGCTCTAAAAACAAATTTATGCATTTTAATATTTTTTTCTGAACAATACAAATGTAAAATGATTTGTTTTAAATTAAACAATAAACACTGTGAGCAAAATATTGAAGTATGGTCCTGTCGTTTTTCTAACCCACAGTAGATAACTTCCGTTGAAACTTCAAACTTCGATGCACGGAGTCAGCTTATTTTGCTAGTAAGCAACTTTTTGGCTAATAGAAAAGTTTTTGGCATCTCTTGTAATTATAAACCAAAATTACATGATTCCGGCACGTATTTTGCTAGTTAGCAAATATTTAGCTACTATAAAACTTTTTGGCGTCTCTTATAAAACAAATGACTCTCCCTTGCTACATTTTATTTATGATAATTTTTTTGTTAATTTGATGGTAAACGCGACTTGCCGCCTAAAACATAAACATAACCAATAAAATCAGCGTGATGGTTTTTGTTTATAGAGGTAGTGTTGTTTTGTGACACACTCATTGTTTAGTGTTATTGTTTAGTATTATTTGCCTATATTTTATAGAGATTATTGTTCATTTGGTTTATTTATTACTTTTTCTTCATTTTTCTGACATTTTTAATTTTTCGTTATGATCAAAAAACAAAGACAAACCCTTTCACGTTAGGAGCCTAACCCAAAATGAACTTCAGCCGACTCGGTGTAGGTATAAAATCAGTTCTCTCAAATATGCTTTATAATGTAGTTAGCGACATCATATTTACATTCAAGAAAACAATTTAGTTTTATAATAAATCTGTTGTTGTTTTCATATTGTAGTACAATTGCATTACTATAAAATAGTTATAAAGTGGCAACTAATATGACAATTTACTATTAAAAGTGAAATTGCGTCTAAAGGTACGTTAATATAACTGTTACATGAAGCAACTATAAAATAATTTTAAAATGTTTTTATAACGAAATTAACAATATCGCCGAAAGGTACTACAAAACTACTACAAAATAGTTTAACTTTATAGGATCAAATATTTTAGTAGTTGGTAATGGAAACGTTTCTACAATAATTTTGTGACTGTTTTATAAGATATTTTATAGTTTTGCTATATAAACGTTTTGATGATAAATTTATAAAACAATTAACTTGCCGAAAACAGAATAGTGTTTGGTGCAGCATTAATATAATTAATTTGCATTTTGGAAGCTTTAACAAAATACCAATAAAATAAAATAGTCTCAGAACCACCGAATTATAAAACAACTTTGCTGCTTGGGTAATATTGTTTGCAAATACCCCACACCAACTCTATTGGATTATACTGACTTACTGACAGTGGTAGGGTGGCAGTCTTAGGACTTGATGACCATGCTCTTGGAGCATTTCGTCTATAGCGTACCTTGGCTGTTGTTTATTCTCTTTACATAAATTTAGAAGTTCAATTTTCAAAGCCGTTTCCGAAAATGGCACATTTTTAGTTTCAAGCCAATCTTTTAATTTTGATTTATTCAAGGATGCATGGGGAACTGGCTCTACTAAGAAGCTATGGTATGATGCATTATCCATTACCACTAGCGACGGTTCCTCAAGGTTTGGTATTAGTTTTTCTAAAACCCACTTTTTGAACGAATTCTGATCCATTGAATCATGGTAGTCCGCCGATTTTGATTTTGTAGAGAACAGCAGCGATGCATTCGGTACAAAACCATGCCTAGTACCTGAATGAAGTACAACAAATCGCTTCCCATTTGAAGCATGGCCTTTCTTACAGCTTTTAACGCTTTCATCTTGCCATGTGCGCTTATTTCCTCCTTTAGCAAAAATCCATGTTTCGTCGAGAAACACAAATTGTCTGGAATGTTCGCTTTTCATATTTTGTATGTATTCTCGTAAAAACGCAATGCGCTTGCTTGCAATGTGAGGTTGCTCACAAAGAAAACGGCGATTATTCTCCGTTTTGAAACAAAACCCCAAGTTCTTTAAAATACGCCACATACTCGTATTAGATACATCTATGACACCCCTTTGCTTTGCTAATTCATTCAGCGTTTGAATTGTAATGTGTTTCTTGTCTTCTCTCATCATATAAAACGTGTTTCGAATTTCGCATTTTATTTCTTCACTTACATCGTCACTCTTAAACTTTCGCCTGTTATGCGATTTTCCGGGGGTAGTAAGAGGATCACCAGATGTAGATTCTGCTTTGATACGACCTATGGTTCTTAAACTTATTTTCAACGCGGCAGAAACTCTCTCGTTTACAGAAGAAAATGGAATCAAAGGTCCTTTATTTTCTGCTTCTGCCTTAAAATACTCCATAAGATCTAGTACAAATTGCCTGCACTGTTTTGTTATAGTACACCCAGGCATTTTAGTTTAGTATTTCAATACCAAAATTGTTAGAAATAAATATTGGAAATTACTAATTTGACAGTTAATGAAATAAACTTGACGTTACAACTTATGAAATGCCAAAAAACATTTTTGTGCGTTCTGTTTCCAAGGAATTAAGATGCACGTGCGTTAGCTGCCAAGGTAATAAAATTTATACATATTTTGATTGATACGTATGGCGTTTATTGCATCAACATACGTTCAATACAAAAACCATTGTGATTTGAACGAAAACATCATAAACATGAGGCGTTGCTTAGTGCATACACACGCCAAGATAGCTGAAATGAACTATATATAGAAAAAAATCCGACATATAGAAAAAAAAATCCTACATATCGGAAAAAAATCCTACATGTAGAAACAAAATCCGACATATAGAAAAAAAATCCTACATATAGGAAAAAAGTGTACGTGCAGGAAAATGCTAAATCTATATAATAGCAATCGGGCCACAGCGAAGTCGAAGCGGATGTTCAATTTATAGGATTATCGCAATTTTCCTACATGTAGGATTTTTTTTCTATATATCGGATTTTTTTTCTATATGTAGGAGTTTTTTTCTATATGTAGAATTTTTTTTCTATATGCAGGATTTTTTTTCTATATGTTGGATTTTTTCTACAAAGGGTGCTTCAAATTCGAGGGCCACCATTGGGATCTGGCTTATTTGAAATGATTTGCAAAATTTTCTTCGAAAAATGCGTCTCAGAATAGCACCAAGAATATTTGACAAATTTGCTTAAATTACACCAAAACTGATGACGGTTTCCTATTTATTTTCTTACAAGGCCCACTAACTTGATTTTTGCTAAATTTTCTGTTTTCTGACTGTAGTGGCCACAATATTCGATATAATATGGACAAGTTGTATTGTACCAAAGAAATCAGAAAAACATACTTCTTTCAATAAAGTGCAAGAAAAAAATGGCACGCATAATAAAAAAGTTGATGATGGTCTTATCTAAACGAAACGTTTTTCAGTTATTCCATGGGAATGTGCAGATAGAGCACAAAAAAGTGTTCTAATAATATATCCATATCGTTTTGATAAGAGGCCAAATAGTCGAGCTACACGGCAAAAACAAAAAAGGGCATCTTTTTGTTTTGCTGCCACAACTCCTATACCGTTTGAGATCAGATTTCTCAACGGCATAATAATGACACCAAATTCTGCAAAAGTGCCAAATTTAAACCTACCCTCTATTAGTTCAAATAAGCGAGATCCCAATGGTGGTCCTCGAATTTGAATAACCCTGTACCTATATAGATTTTTTTCTATATTTACATAATGTAGGATTTTTTCTATATGTCGTATTTTTGGAAAGAAATTTAATTTTATAATAATTTCGCGACCCTTAGGCGCTTTCGTATAAATCTTCTATTACACTATAAATATTTTACAAATATTTTTCATCTTATAAGTCGAAAAATGTTGAGATATTAATAAAAATAGGAAACAAACCAAATACATATTTAAATAAAATGTAAAACTAACACTCTTTGTATTCACTTTGCGATAGTTCATCATAATAAATTACTTTGCTTTATCACTTTGTAGGTATTTATATTTCTTTATCTAGATTTCAAAAGCGTTATATGCTTTCTTCATCGGCATATAAAGCTTTTGAAATCTAGATAAAGATAAAGAAATATAAATAGAATCTAGAATGTGATAAAGCAAAGTAGTTTCAAAAATAAAATACTAAAGATTTTTGGCACAGAACCCACCATTATGACCTCCGGGGATTTTAGGACGCCCTGTTTAATTAAAAAGAATTATATAGTAAGGCCCAGGTTAGACTACTGCTCGAAAATTGTTCGTCATGCAGGGTATTCTACATATGCGAATGCACGGATTATCTCAATAAAGCAAATGGTAGAGGTACACCGAGGTACACATTCATTCAACTTTTTATGATGATGAGACACCTACTATTAACAGCTAGGGCACGTGGTAGGAATCATAAAAAACAACACAAGATAGTAAAATGAAGATTAAGAATTATTTACAAAAATATTGTAAGAGTAGGTATGATAAGATAATAATAACAAAAATAGCATTTCGTCGAAAAGAAACATTTTACAAAGTATTCTATAAAAAACTTATTGTGGAATCATTTAATATAGTTCATTTTTTGTAATTTTTATAGGTAAGCCTTTTATTAATATACCCAGTGTCCATGAAATTGTTTTCAAGAATATAAATGATGAGAATATGAAGCTAGGTAACCACATTATTTATCTATAAATTTTTCATACTTTCTGTCATTCAGGAATACCCTAACGAACAACCCAAATACTGAAGAACTAGGTACACTTTAGTTTATGGCAATACTGTCAACATAAAGGAGTCAGTTAATATATTACAAAAGTTTTTCTTTCATCTTTTAAATGGTAGTTAGGCCTCTTGCACACGATACGGATTCCATCCGGCACGGTTTATTGTTTTTGCCGGACACGATTTTTAAGCCTTTGCACATAATACGATTTTTCTGTTTCCGGAGAAGTAAACAGGGACGTATTTTATTCAGTCAGTATTCGCTACAACTGTGTGCTGTAAAGTAGTGTCATGGATCGAAAGAAAAAGTTTTGTATTTAAGTAAATAACTAAGAGCACACGGGGATGCAGCCAAATGATTGAGGAAATGAAACTCCCTTTATCACTTATTCAAGCTTTCGGATTTATTGAAATCCTTCCTCAGGAAATCTAGCAAATATAAATAATGCAAAAGTCAGCTAGGAAAAATGAAAAAATTAAAGCTTGAATAAGTGATATACCTAGTGAGTTTATCGTAAACTTTATTTACTGTATTTACGCTAGGTACATTCGTCGAAGATATAGATGCGAAAGAATGTATTAGGTACATCCTTTGTTTTCTGCCCAAGCTGCGAACGTCAAATTTTTGTTCTTTCTGATATCTATTCCTCAATGGATTTATCCCACAGCATAAGACTTGCCCCAAATAAAGTTATTAGTAATTCTGCATCGACATTCACGTTGCTCGTCTCTGAATCTGCGCTACTGATACCTGAGTTAAATTTATTATCTACAATTTTCCTTAATACCTCTGCCGGTCCGGCACAAATAACGTATCCGTGTCGTCTGCAAGACACCATATGCTCCTATTGTTCATTGGAATTTCCGTCTCTTTCTACACGGCACGGCGACCGTGTTCACCGATCGACAACCGTTGCCGCACACGGCAGCCGGACGCGTGATTTCTAAACATCATGGACTTGTGAATGCAATGCGCCTTATTGGTTAAATTATAATCCCGCCCACTAACGGAGGTTTAAATTTATTTTGGCGGCATTCTACAAACACATGTGGCATGCTTACCTCGTAGTTATGTAGTGATATTTTTCATGTTATACTTATCTATATTAAGGCTCGACAATAATAACATCAACTAATAACCACACAATAAAAAAATTAGTTTATCAATACGGGTTTATTAATTAGGTACCTACATATACCTTACCTACTATACATTATAAATTATAAACTTGAAACAAAAATATTTTTTTTAAAACTAGACTACTTTTTTGAGTGTGTCTTACCTAATGCTATATTATTATCAACACAATATTGTAAAGAATGTGGGGCAGGCCCTTTTTTGCTGGTTTCAGATATCCCACGTGCTTTTTTTGTATCAGTTGCTTCCGAGTAGCAGTGATCTGAAAGTCTATTTCTCTTTGATGGTCTGCCACTCGGCAACGCTTTTCGCCCAGCAAGTTTACTCTTTCTCCGAGACCCAGCTGTTGGTTGAACTCCAATAGTTTTTCCTCCTTGTGTATTTTTGCCTTTTTTAATAAGTGGCATTCCTGCACCAGTGTACTTGCCAAATGTGTGCAGTGCACATATTAAGGAGGAATTAGTTTTACAAGAATTAAAATTTTTTATAAATTGGCTAACAGGTTTCTTAAATTCTATATAATTTTGTTCATATTTTAACATTATTGCATTAACAATTTCATTGAGCTGATTTCTAACAGTATCTGTATTTGCACATTTTACTACCTCGTCATCAATTTTGTCAATTTCTACTGGTTTATCTTCATCACAATTTTCTTGAATATTTGCTAACATTCTTTGCTGATTAACATGATCTGCCTCTATCCTGTTTAATTCTTCCAAATCCTCATACCATCCCTCTAAACTACATTCTTCCCCTGTTACAACTTTATGAAGTAGTTTTTTTAGACTGCTATCAACTAATGTTGGGTGAAATTGCTGTGTTAGTAGATTGAACTTTTGAACCACAGCAAGTTGATGTTTGCAAGGTGCCCCTACCTTTCCTATGTAACAACTGCAAGACTCCATTTCATAATTGACAAGATATTGGTTGTCTTTTGATTGAACCTTATATAAGTAGCAACCCACCTTTTCACATTCTAGGTCAATAAGCTTTGTTTTATCCACATAATACTTGTTTTTCTTTTTAGAACCTTCCCACCGTCCATTAATTATATCCATAATTTTTTTAAAATAGTAATGTTCAAAAGTTGATGTTACATAGTCAAACAATTGGACAATACTGAAAGCTTTTGTTCTTAAAAGAATTTTGTCTTTCAAAATTCTAAAACTGGCTTCACAGTAGTTATTGGTTTCATTTCTTCTCCACCTGTTATAGTTAAGTTTATTAGCTACTCTCGCAGGAAGATGGTTATGCAACAGAGGAAGCTTTTAAAGGGTACAGGGTTTTTCATAGCTGAGGATTTGACCGGGGAACGCTTGAAGCTGCTGAAGGACGCACAGGATAGGTTTGGTAGAAAGTCGGTTTGGACGTCGGATGGTTCAATTTGGATAGACAGGAACAAGCGAAGGTGGAAGGTGGAGAGTCAGGCCGAGCTGGTGTTGATTCAGTGATGTGGTTGGCTGATGGGAAGTGGCACGCGTGAACGCACGGTGGAGGTTCTGTGTGAGCTTGCGGTCTTGTTCTTGCTACTTGATTATGTTTAAATTTTTCATAATTTTAATGTTACATATATTTTGCGAACTGTTGTACGTTGGGTATGGGTGTGGGTTTATAAATTTTGCTTATTTGTGCTCGACGGGCGACCCTGGGTGTGTGATTTCTGGCGCGTGTTTCTCTCCCTTTTTCCCTGCCGGTCTCCTTTTTTTTGCATTGCTTTTTTGTTTTTTATTTCATAAATGGAAAATTTAAGTATTGCACATATTAATATACGCTCGCTAGCGAATGGTTTTGCCGAGTTCAGGGATTATGCTGTAGGGTGTGAACATGATCTTATTTTTGTTACAGAAACGTGGCTTAGTGCTGCTATTGACAGTCGGTTGGTTGGTGTGCCTGATTTTAATATAGTGCGAAGAGACAGAGGGGGAAGGGGCGGTGGCGTTGCGGTTTATATAAAAAATACGTTGCGCTTCACGGTGGTACATGCTAATCAACAGCCGTGGCTTGAACAACTATGGATTCGTGTTGTCCTTGGGGGTGTTAGATACGCTTTTGGCGTAATGTATCGCCCGCCGCACACGAGTTGTGCACAGTTCTTTGAAAGTTTCGAGGATACCTTATCTGCTATTCTTCTCGAGTGTGAGCGCTTAGTTTGTACCGGTGACATGAATGTTGATCTGCTGGATATTAACAATACGAATACTATAAAGTTTTGTTCCTTATTGGGGGAGTTGGACCTGACGCAGGTAATTCGTGATCCCACTAGATATTCTCTTTCTAGGATGTCCTTGCTTGATGTTATGATTTGTTCTCGAGACCTAAATGTTATAGATTGTGGGGTGATGAACGTGGGACGGTTAATAACTGACCATGAGTTGATCTTTTGTATATTGCCCGTTGCTAGGATTAAAACTAAAGCAGAACTTAGAACATTTAGAAGTTTCAGAGACTTTCATTATGATGGTTTCGTCATGGATCTTGAGAATGCCCCTTTTGATGATATACTTCGTTTGAATGATGTAAATTCTAAAATAACGTTATTTAATAATTTAATCACGAATGTATTTGACAAGCATGCACCAATAAAAATTGCTAGCGTCAAGAAAAAACACAATCCTTGGCTAACTGATAATCTCAGGTTTATGATGGGACTGCGTGATGGGGCGCTGCGCAGGTTCAAGTCATCGAGAAGTCCAGCACATTTTCAGTATTATAAACAACTGAGAAATTTCGTCACTAAGGCTGTTCACCTCGAGAAGAGGGCATATCTCAGGTACACACTTAAGAATTGTGGATATGTCATTATGGAAGGAATTGTCAAATTTCAAAATCGCCCCAGTAAGAAATATTTCTGAAATTCCAAATCACTTAAATGATCCGGAATTGCTGAATAATTATTTTATAAATTGTGTGCCGAATTGTCATGCGGTGAACGCGGACAGCACTGTCCAGTTTTATAGCAATAACCAAAAAACTCAATTTTTTAACAAACTCGCGTTTAATTTGGCTGCTCCGGAGCAAATCAGGCAAATTTTAAAATCGCTTAAAAGTAATGCGGTGGGCGTAGATGATGTTTCACTTAAAATGCTGCTACTTTCCTATAACATTTTATCGCCTTATATAACAAATATAATTAACTCTTGTATATTAGAGAATGTTGTGCCTGATGCGTGGAAGATGTTTTACGTTATTCCACTGCCTAAGGTCTCCAGACCTACGGACTTTAAGGACTTGCGTCCAATCAGTATACTGCCGGTTCTCTCCAGGGTGCTGGAGAGGGTAATTTGTGTTCAGATTATTCAGCATTTAAACATATGATATTCTTCCTGCATACCAATCGGGATTTAGGAAGCATTGCAGCTGCTCCACGGCACTAACACACATAGTTGATGATGTTCTCGAAGCGAGCGATAAGGGTCTTGCCACTCTTTTAATACTTTAGGATTACAGTAAGGCCTTTGATTGCTTAAATCATCGAATTTTACTGTCAATTATGCAATATGTCGGTTTTGGTGAGGGTGCTGTTAAATTTTTTGAAAGTTATTTGGCTGATAGGAGGCAAATTGTCAGAATTAACAATAAGTGCTCCCGCGAAGGCATCCTGGAGAGTGGTGTGCCGCAGGGCTCCATCCTCGGCCCTCTTCTGTTCTCTATTTACACCTCTAATTTGCACTCCTGCGTTTCACGCTGCAAGGTGCATTGTTACGCTGATGACACTCAGATTTATTGTTCTTTCAGGCCGGAGGATATAGGTTGGGCTTGCTCTCGTATAAATGATGATTTGCATTTTTTAAATCTTGAATCATTAAAACATTGCTTAGTTCTGAATCCAAAAAAATCGATTTTGATGTTATTTTGTAAGTCATCGTTGCGAGACAGTTTAACGGATCAATTGGACGTGCGCCTTAATAACGAGAGATTGAATTGTGTCAGGGAGGCTAGGAATCTGGGTGTCATCATTGATGATGAGTTGAGATTTAGAACACACATTAAAAATTGCATAGGGAAATCTTTTGGAATGTTAAAGCAAATTTTTCTTAATAGGCACATCTTAGATAGACACTTAATAAAGTTATTGTGTGATTCCTTGGTTCTGTCTCACTTCACATTCTGTGATGTTTTATATGGTTTTTGTATGGACTCGCGGTCCGCGCGCAGGGTGCAATATGTCCAGAATTCGTGTGCGAGGATGATATGCGGTGTGCGGAGGACGCATCATATTTCGCACAAATTAAAAGAATTAAATTGGTTGAACATGGCCAACCGACGTCTTTTGCATGCAAGTATAAATAGTGTTTGACTTTACTGTTACTGGAGACACATTGCAATTGAAGTAGTTGATCGTATTGCTTAACAAAATCTTCAATTTAAAAACTATTTAGGGCCAAGTTAAAGGAGGTATAAATGCAGACTCGATCATTTTTATTAACTGCATTTTTCGAGTCCCACAAATATCTCATTACTGCCTGCAGAACATGAAACTTGCATAAAAGTAATGTAGAGCTACGGAAGCATGCTTGAAGAGCATTTCTTTCAGCATCTGAGTCATCGGTCATAATAATTTTGGGATAACTAAAGCCATAAAATGATTTTTTTGGCAAGATACTTATTAATAAATTAACTCCTTCACTAATTGATGATTCGCTTTCTGAATATAAAAATACAACACCTAATGGTAAAACGCCAACACAGGACGGGCAAA
The DNA here is from genome assembly GCA_963966045.1 of Xestobium rufovillosum. Classification (NCBI taxonomy): domain Eukaryota; kingdom Metazoa; phylum Arthropoda; class Insecta; order Coleoptera; family Ptinidae; genus Xestobium; species Xestobium rufovillosum. The sequence goes on along the minus strand of OZ014495.1, from coordinate 6,460,553 downwards.
GAAACAAAAATACTCGTGTATTATGCCTGTCCATATTCCCTGAAGAATCGACGAACATAATCTCACTTGAAGCTTTAATATTTTCGTGGACTCTTTTCATTATAGGTGAGCATATTGCAACTGCCATGTTATCCTCTGCTTTATGGATAGCTGCACAAATATCCCCACATCTTTTATTGTACTCATTTATAAATTTTTGTAGAGATAAAACCATTTCTAATCCTGTAGGTTCCCCATATTCTTTTTTGAAGATGCTGTAATATAGGTCATAAACCCATTTTTGAGAGGGGCATTTTTGTCCATCTGCTACAACCTCATAATAATTTTCACCATGCTCTTCTAAAAGATTGTCCTTAAAAATGCTTAAAGCTGTTGATGGAGAATGTCCCTTCTCGAATAGCACTTTAAAATTATTTTCCAGGTCTCGTGATGGAGGACGATACTTTAATATTGTTGAAGCATATAAAGGATGATTGTGAGTATGCCTAATGTATACTTCACAGGGGTATTTTTTAAGATCAGCATCTTTACTTCTAAAAGAATAGGTATCATTAAATATATAGAAAAAGTCAATATTAAAAATTAAAAAAAACTACATCAATGAGGAACGAGTTTTTCAGGAACATTATTTTTGTATTTACAAGTTATTATTCCACTAATATTTTGCTATTCCGCATTCATACAATTACTTGTCAATGATATTCCAAGAGACGAACCTTTTCATATTTGAATTTTTTAAAGTTACTGTAATTTTTGCTGTACATTTGGTATGTTTTAAATGTGGAGTGCTTCCTTTTGAGGGCCTTGTATTATGCATACATCTATATTCCTTCTGCAAAATAAATAACAACGTGACTATAGTACCATGCTAACAAACAAACAGCCAAATACCTATATGCTCTCCAATTAAATTATTTACTTAAAACTCTATTAACATGCATGATTTTCCGGAAGATTTTGACAAATTAATGTCCCCGTCAATTAAAATATTAAAAAATCTCTTTGTACCTGACACTTTATAAAATTCATTCACCTTGAATATAATTTTCTGTGTATTATCTTGATATGTTTGAAGAACTCTTAAAGTAATATGATTTTTGTTCTCAAATTCTTTAACCCAAGATATTACTTCTTCCTTGGTATTCACATTTAAACGGACAACAAGTGACATTCCATTTCCTGTATGATGTTCTGTCTTGAGAATTTTGAAATCATAATTTTCTGGCAAAAGCTTTTCAGCCTACAAGAGAAATTGGTAGAAAAATGACCTAAACTACTAACAAACAGGTATGTACTATACTTACTGGAACTGTTATAGGTACAGCAAGGTTTTTCGATAGCACTGTTTTGCTGTTCATTTCTAGCTCGTTTCCACTCGGTTTTTTTTAAATTTAAAAGTGCCAAACAACAGTACTAATTATTATTAGTGATATTCATTAATAACACTTTCTCGACTTGTCACTGTCAACGTGTCAATCTCAATTGTCATAATCAGATCCTAACCCACGTGACCGCTTTCAGCCAATAAGATACAATCCCTTCACAAGTCCATGATGTTTAGAAATCACGCCAGCCGGACACGGCGACGGTTGCAGTCGTATAGTCTGCAAGCTTGTATTTAAGCCATTTGCACCATTGGAACGTACGGAAAAAGCAATAAAACCGTGCCGGACAAAATCCGTATCATGTGCAAGAGGCCTACAGTGCTAAATTACATAATGAAAGTCAGTTTAAGAAACTATTTCAACAAGAAAAGTGTTTATCATTTTCTAAACTTGACTATTTTTACAAAAACGCTAACCCTTCCTATGAAATTAACATGTTTAATCCAATCGTATTTACTTCCTGGCACACGCTGGCACTAATCTGCCGTCTAAAGAATTGGTTAAGGCGCTTGGCCGACGGTCTTTTCATCCCTATTTAGCCCAAATGAGACTTTAGTCGTAGTTTCAGTTGACAATTATTGGTATATATTGCCCTATTGTACTTTCCTGGCAATCCCTAATCACTTTAGTTGTCACGTGCTATCGCATTATTTCCGCTTATTAATGAATTTGAATTTCTCTATTTACCTCAAGTTTTTGAGTTCGAACTTAAAGTGACCCCCCGTTGCAGTAATTTTAACTAAAAGGAAACAAGGATAACATTAAATAAATAATGCGTACTACTTCTGAGAAAAATGTTATTGCAAATATCAGTCTATTTACTGTATAGGTACAATTAAAAATATGTTATTTGGTAAACAATAACGTAAGTTATTAAATATACATAGTATTTAAGCTAATGGTAACCTCAAAAACCTTTTAATCTCTTCTGAAAAGAGAAACAGTGTAGATATCTTATTTTCTGGTAAAGCACTTGTTTTTTTTTATTTTCGACGATAACAAGATTCGTCCAGATTCTTGCATTACTGAACAAATTTTTTGGCATTCAGCCAAACTCCCCCTTTGATGCACGAAATGAATTCCGTGGGATCTAGAATTCTCTCTTTTATAGTCTTCGGGTTGAGCGTCATCTCAAAGTTTTGCAGCGACATGGCCAGACCAATTTTTGACTGCAAGTAGGTAGCCGAAACGCAATCCTGCAATGAAATAAATTCGTAATTGCTCCAATTTCAGCTAACCGCCGCAGACTAGACTACTATTTAGTATTTTTTAACTTACCAATGCAGTTCCTGGGACCGTCTCCAAAAGGCAAATAAGTGAAAGGTTTGACTTTCTTTTTGTTTTCTTCGTCAAAACGGTCTGGTCTGAATTCTTCTGGATTTGGAAAATGCTCGGGATTGTGATGTAGCCCAGAAACAGGAATGTCCACTTTGGTACCAACATCTAAAGTTAGATCTGTACCTGGCACGTGGTACTCTCTTACACAAAGACGATTTAACACTGGTACGATAGGATGGATTCTTAAGGTTTCTGAAAAATTACGTTGTATATTACATATTCCACTTTTGTGAATTTCTCGTACTCACCATCTATGACGCAAGACAAGTACTTCATATTGTGAATTGCCTCGTAAGTTAGCTTTCCATCGTGTTGTTCAAGGACGCTCAGAACTTCCTCCCTAGCTTTCTTTTGCATTTCAGGGTGCTGGCAGAGCTCGAACAGGGCTAAAGTCATAGTGGAAGAAGAGGTCTCAAAACCAGCCAAAAAGAACAGGAATATCTGTGCAGCCATCTCATTGGGAGTTAATACTTCTCCATCTTTATTTATATTTATAAGCAAATTGACAAAATCATTTCGAGTGACGGCGTTCTTCTTCCTGTATTCTATAGTACTTAATGCCACATTTCGAAAGAATTCGGCGCATTCTTTGGGTAACACGTGGAACCTAAGTATTTTAGCTACTCTCTCGAAAGATATGGTAAAGAGGGCTTTGAAAGCTTGCAGAGCAGTAAATTTCACGGCTCTCTTACCGAATTTTCTGAAATCTGAATTGGGATCTTTAAAACTATTGCATTCCAGGCCAAACGCACAAGTTCCGATAGCGTCTGTGGTAAATTTGGCACATGTTTCTTTCAAATCAATTATTTCGCCACTTTTTGCTAATTCTTCCACGGCTTCTATCATTGCTTCACAGCGTTCAAGGATTAATGGGTACATTAGCTTCATTTTTCCCGAGGTGAAAGTCGGTGTCAGTTTAATCCTCAATGCACGCCATTTCTCTGTGCTCAAGGAGAACAGATGCGCACTCAGGGGATCGTCCTTTTCGTTGTAGTACACTCCACGATCGGAGAAATGTTGGAAATCTCTTGCTAACACATTTTTGACTATTTCTGGATCTATAGGCACATATAAGGGAGTTTTCCACATATAAATACCTGAAAAGAAGAATTTGAAATTGTTTTATAAGTGTAAGTGTAAAAGCTTGCGGGTTTAAATGGTGCGTAAATAGATATGTACCAATTTTGAACTTGTTGGCATAGTTATATGACAATTAGTATCTGAATGAAGCACTAAGAGTTTTGTTAAAAGGTTTTTTGTTAGAGAATTGGACCACTGCATGACGTCCTTCCGTTTAACAAGGATATGGTTATTTTTTTATTACATGTAATCTTATAGAATTTTCTATTTTCGTAATTTTGAATGAACATATTTATATCATCTCACACTTCAAGTTAATCTAGATTTTTAGATTAATCGGTAAACAATTATTTTACTATCAGTTAAATTGTTTTTAAAGTGAAGTATTTAAGTATTAAATTATCGATATCTGCTCAGTTGCTTCCTTGTTCTAACAATTTTTATCCAATGCGCGTTATACAAAACATTAATGTCATAAAATGTTATTGATAGGAGGTTTTGAAACCTGTGCTTTACAAGGAAGTTAGTATATTTTGTTATATATGTAGGTAGCCCTTTCTCATTTATATTGTATTTGCATGTTCCAAATTACTCGTATTTTGAAATGGTTTTGTCATTGGACGTCAGCCGAGGAGTAAACATTTCAAGAAAGTGTGCACCACAAGTGGGTTAGCATTAACAATTAAAAAACTATCGACTAATAGACTTGTCCAAGCAACTGCTTCTAGGGGAAATACTTGAATTACAATTCTGTGCCATCAAAGTGTACACAGTGTCCAAATAAGAAGGGCGCGTCGGCTATAAGAATTACTTTAAGAGAAATTGCTGGAAACTATTTTTCAGTTCATAAGAACTTACGAAAAGTTTGTTTTTTGAAATAAACACCAAATTGAATTACTAATTATCGACAGGAAATTATAACAGAATTCATACTGAATTTACGTCACTGGAAACATTGAAGGGATTTCAATGTCAAACTATACTCAAGTAGTAAGTCTTTTGTCGCAATATCACAGGATTTTAATTCCTTATATTAAGGAAAAGTTAAAAGAAAATGTGTATTTCAGCACCCACAGAGAAGATCTTCTATCAACTGCTACAAAAAAACTATCTCACCCTGTATATACCACTGTAATCACAAGCAACCGCCAAACGAATCACCCAAAATATATTAAATCGGTTTATTTTAAATTTAGTTGCTTCAAGTTGGGGGATGGCCGAGATACGATACCCTGGAATCTGGGGTATTTTATATTTCGGCGGAACGGGGCGGTGTAGGACACACTGTAAACCGGATTCCGATACCTCGGAACACGAAAGTCAGTTCTTTGAGACCACAGTTACCAAGCTAAATAATTTTTCGATTTCTCGCTTCAAAATATTTTTCACGCTTTTTCCCCTTTTCACCACTTTTAGTAGTGACAACTCGAGGCCCCACTCTCACCTTCTAACCTTGTCGATTGGAGGTTTTTCGTTCCAAACTAAGTTGAAGTTAAGAAAATGTGTCAGCAACCGAAATTTTTGATTCTGACGTTATCTACTGTTTTTTGGAGGAAGCACATTTTTGAGAGTTAGATTTTAAAGTTTGCCGTTTAAATAAAGATGATTTTCTTTAGAAATCAAATATTGATATTCATTTTTTGTACTTACCTCCATATTTATGGCCTTTACTTTTAAATTCGTTGTATATTCTTCGGTAAATATCCGAGAAAGATTCCGTTCTCGAAATTAATCCCTTAAAATTGCCGAACGGCATTTGCGGCCCCATAAACGGCACATTTTTGCGTTCCCAATATTTGTAAGTCCACTTAAAATAACTTATTACAACAATTACAACCGCTGTTAAAACCGCAAGTACGTCCAGGTACGACATTGCGACTTCCTCTGTAAACCGGTTTTATTAAATTAAACAAACTACTCCAAATTTGTATCTATTTTAATAATACTTATAGGTATACATAGGTATTACGTCGTTTATTATTATCTCTACAACAAAAATGTGTGTGCTGCATCATATCGTGCAGTGTGATAGAGCAAAATCAAAAGATTATTTCTGCTTTTTGTGAAAGTTCCTAAATGACTACAGGGACGGAGTAAGGAGAGGAAACTACAATGACAATAATTGAATTTTTTGATTAGAAAGCAACTGTTGTTAATAGTATATTATCCATTATAAAGCGAGTTATAATGGCTATTATTAATGAGGGTGAGTCTTTTAATTAATCCGAGTTAATAATTCGAGAGTTAAATACTGTACTTAGTTTTTCTGCAGGTTGTTGCGCTTTTAAGACCAGATTGTACCCCTCATTCTAGATAAGTGTGCACAGACAGTAGTTCTTGAATGAATGTTGTCATAGAAATATATAATACATAAGTATACGATTTATTCGCCTACTTTGTTCTTTTGCCTGCCAATCATAAATGACCAGTTCGTACCTAAAATGTTTAGGTCTTCCATCAAGAAGACATTAAAATGTTTAACTGACGAACCTCTTAAGAGATTTATCTGGTAAGTGCTAAGTGAGTAGATCTCACATAACACATAACCACTGTATCGGTCCACCGAAAATCTTAGGTGAGATCCGTCCCTGTATCCCAATGACTAACATAAAATGCCTGCTACAACTCGGAGCAAATTCTCATTTCATTCATCATCATAAGGTTCTCAGTCCGAAGACTGGTTGGACGCGTACCTCCATTCTTTTCTATCCTGAGCTAACCTACGCATTTCCCTAAAAGTAAAACATCCTACATCCCTAACTATTTGAGAGCAGTAGTCTAATCTAGGCCTACCCCTACCTCTTTTTATTCCTATCTCTGGCTCTAATATGTCACGAACTATTCCTTCGTGTCTTAGAAGGTGTCCTACCATCCTATCTCTCCTACTCCTTATTGTTTTCCATACCTTTCGCTTTTCCCCAACTCTTTCTAATACTTCCCTATTGCTAACCTTATCTATCCACGGTATCTTCATCATGCGTCTGTAGCACCACATTTCAAACGCTTCTACTCTTTTTCTATCCGCTTCTCCTATTGTCCAAGTTTCGCACCCGTATAATGCCGTACTCCATACATACGACGTTAAGAGTCTCTTCCTAGTCTCTATATTAACCGTTCTCGAGCATAACAGTTGTTTCTTTTTGTTAAACGCAACTCGGCCCTGCGCCATTCTTTGTTTTATATCTTTAGTGCTCCTACCGTCTTGAGTTATTTTACTTCCTAAGTAGCAGAAATCCGCGACCTCCTCTATCTTCTCATTTCCAATTTGTGTTTCCATTTTAGTTCTATTTTCACATCCCCTACATACCAAAATTTTAGTTTTCTTTTTATTGATTTTCATGCCGAAGCCCTGTGTCAAAACTGCTTCCATTTCATTCAAAGCCGCTCCTAATTCTTCTTTGCTAGATGCTAACACTGCTATATCATCCGCAAATCTGAGCATGTTAATAGTTTGGCCCTGTACATTGATCCCTGAGGCTGTTCTTTCCTTGACAATATTAATCGCATCTTCGATATATAAGTTGAAAACTAGAGGTGACAATGCACATCCCTGTCTCACTCCCTTCCGGATATCTACTTCCCTTTGTTCCTGCTCACATTCTATAACTGCCTTTTGCTCTTTGTAGAGATTATGTATTATTCTTCTGTCCCTGTATTTCATCCCTACCTTTCTCAGCACTTCGAACATCTTCCCCCATTTTACGTTGTCGAAGGCTTTTTCTAAATCTACAAATCCTATATAGACGCTCTTTCTCTTTTCTATCGTTTTTTCTATAATTACTCGTAAAGCTAGAATGGCCTCGCGCGTTCCTTTATTTCGTCTAAATCCGAACTGATCTTCTCCTAATATTTCTTCCGCCTTTTTCTCCATCCTTCTTTGCACAATTCTAGTTAAAATTTTTGACGCATGGGAAGTTAAACTGATAGTTCTAAAATTTTCGCATCTATCCGCGCCTTTTCTTTTTGGCAAAGCTACTATGATGTTCCGTTTGTAATCTTCTGGAATCTCGCCTGTCAGGTATATGCGACTAACTAGTTTAAATAAACGATCTATTACCTCTTGACCTGCGCACTTTAAGATTTCTGCCTGCAAGCCATCTATACCAGGTGCTTTATTATTCCTTAAACTTTTTAGTGCTATCTCAAACTCTTCTCTCATTATAGGACTCCCTAGGTTATCCCCCTCTACACTGCTTTCGCTTTCTAATATATCTTGCACTTCCTGTCCCGCATATAAGTTTCCTAAATATTCTTTCCACCTATCTGCCTTCTCCCCACTTCCGATTAGGATATCTCCTGCCTCATTTCTAATGTTTTTGGTACTAGATCCAATTTCTCTAAAATTTCTCCTAATTATTTTATATGCTTCATCAGTCTTTCCTACTTCGAATTTATCTTCCACTTCTTTGCATTTATTATCGATCCATTGCTCTTTCGCTTTCCTACATTCCCGAATAATTTCCCACTTGATCGCCTTATATCTTTGTTTCCCTGTTTCATCTAACCTATTTTTATATTTTCGCCTTTCCTCTATTAGACTCACAATATGTTTTGTTATCCAGGGTTTCCTACTTTCATTCTGTTTATGACCCAAAATATCCCTAGCTGAGGAAACTAAACTATTTTTAATGCAATTCCATTCTGCCTCTATGTCCCTAACAATATTTCCACCCGTGCCCTTTAGTGCTTCGTTTGTCTTTTTCTCGAACTTATTGCGCATATCATCATCTTTTAGTTTCTCTGGGTCAAGATACCTTCTTCCGCTTCTTTTTTTCAAAATCTTAAATTTAAGATTGGCTTTCATAACGACTATGTTGTGATCACTATCTATATCTGCTCCTGGATAACTTCTACAATCCCTAACTTGATTTCTAAATCTTTGCCTAACGAGAATGTAATCTATTTGATATCTCCCTAAGTCTCCTGGCATCTTCCACGTATAGCATCTCCTAACATGATGGTGAAATAGAGTGTTCGCGACCGTTAAGTTATGTTTATCGCAGAACTCTATCAGTCTAACTCCCCTATCGTTCCTATTGCCTAATCCAAAGGGGCCAACTATTCCGCCCTCTCGCCCTGTGCCTACGACTGCATTGAAATCTCCTGTAATTATTAAATTTTCGTGCCCTCTCACAAAATCTAGCACATATTCAATATCACTATAAACTGCCTCTACGGCCTCATCACTGTAGTTAGAAGTGGGCATATATACCTGTATTATTACTGTTTTTACAGGTTTCGAATCTAACCTAACCATAACTACCCTGTCACTTTGCTGTAAGAAACAGACAAAAAATAATTGTTGGCAAAATTTAAGTGGGGACTGAGTAATCAGTTTTTGAAGTGGGGAAAATGAAAATAGACAACGGAGTCCCCGACCTATGCAGGCGCGGTCAAGATGACTAAACCAAAAATCAAAATTGTTTTTGTCACTCATTACTTGATTTATAGATAGGTACAACAAATATTTGTCTCGCATTAAATTCCTAAATTTGGTTGTTTATAGTAAAATTTTAAATAAACAAACCAAACGATGCGTACAAAAATTATCGTGTAGGTATTACATAAAAAAAAGATTGTCTGCTAGTCATTATACGCCTATTTACTAATGTTCTATAGCATAATAATTTATACTTATTACACAAAAACATGTTTACAATTTTGTAATTTTGTTAATCTGTAGACAACATGCAAAATTTAAATTTTGTTTTTAGTTAACTCGCTACCAGGTACTTAAAGAATTTCACAAAGATTAAATTCATGTATTTTTTATAATAAATTTTATTTTAGGGTTTTGTGAGAAAAGCGTGACCTATCGAAAATATTTAAAAAAGTAGAATAGAAATAATGTAAAAATTATATTGCATACACATAATCATAAATCATAACCCTTCTACCCTTAGGTGTATTGTTCTTAGTATACAAATTTCCTCCACTTTTTCTTGCCGATCGCTGTTTCTTTTGCTCGATTCCATGCTGCACCCCCTTTACCAGTACTTTCTGATTGAGTCATCCCATGTTTGTGATGACCTTCCTTTTTCTCCGCTCGATACACTCACTCCGCTTGGCCAAAACCGGAATTAGGATGTAACGTAATGTAAAAAATGGCCCTTTTTGTAACGAGTAATCCCGCACCCTTTCCTGACCTTAACCAGAAGGAAACGGGAAAGAACGCATGAAAGGCCCCCTCTACCGGTCAACCCTTTATAAATTCCACAGCACACAGTTGTTAACAGCAAAATATAGAATTATTATGTAAAGAACTGAAACCATTGCGTAAAAAATTACTAGGTTTTGTATATTTTTATTAGAAAAGCTAGGTTTGAAAGCAGCGTGAACGCCGGTACAAGAAGCACAGCATGTGACAATCACGTCATGATCATAAAGAAGTGTAGTGGTAACAGAAATAACATGGAAGTCATGGCTGGTCAAGTCCAGTATATGCATGGATTAAAATGACATTTTTTATTAATATTAAAGAAAGAATTAAGATTGTCCATATCTAGGACGGCGAGTAATAGTGTGCTTGTGGAATTGGTGTAAGTTTGAAGTCTGTAGAAGTCTTCTGTAGAGTGGAGTTAAAGCGTACCGTGCCCGTGAAGATCGTGTATGTATAAACTGTAGTAGCACCCAAAATTCCAGCAAAATCTTTTTTTCACTGCGGTCCCACTAGCAGGACCCTAGCAACAGTACCACACACGTTGGCAACGCTGAGTGTTTGACATTGACATGACAAGTTGTTATTTATGAATTGTCAAATTTGTGTTAACCTATCTTTTTTGAAAATGAATAACTACAATATTTTAGAAAGAATAGGACAAGGCGCCCACGGTTATGTCCTAAAAGGCAAGCATAAACAATCGCGGAAAATTGTGGCCATGAAGAAAGTTATAATAAAGAATTTAGACGAAGGTATTCCAAAAAATTTAATGCGGGAAATAACAGCTTTGCGTGTGTTGAAATCTGAATATGTATATTGAAGACAAAACATATTGTATTTATAATCCCTTACATTTGCTTTTCAAGATTGTCGAACTGTTAGAAGTTTTTGCACACGGAATGGGACTTGTACTCGTAATGGAATGTTTACCTCTGAGTTTATACGATTTGTTACACGAACTTGAGTTTGCCGTGAATGAATCTCACATTAAGTGCTACATGAAAATGTTTCTGCTTGGCTTAAAGTATATGCACAGCCATTTTATTATGCATCGGGTAAGAAAATCTCTACAAAATGTTTGTATTAAACATAGTGAATAGGGTTGCAGAAAATAGTTTTCATTGTGTTAGTATAACAAGAATTTAAAAGAGCAGTTTTCATTTTTTTGTAGGATTTGAAACCATCTAACTTACTTATTGCCAATAACGGGATACTCAAAATTGCAGACTTGGGCTTGGCTAGGATATACGCGAAAAATGAACCTAAGCGTCAGTATTCGCACCAAGTAGCTACGAGGTGGTATCGAGCACCTGAATTACTGTATGGTGCTCATAACTATACTCCAGCTGTTGATATGTGGGCTGTAGGTTGCATCATGGGAGAAATGATAAATAAGTGTCCCCTATTTCAGGGTGAAACAGATATAGAGCAACTTGCTATAGTATTGCACACTTTAGGCACACCTACAAAAGATACCTGGCCAGATCTTAAAACACTGCCCGATTATAACAAAATAAGTTTTGCAAAAAGTGAGGGTGTTAGTTGGAATAAAATAGTTCCTGATGTAGACGAACTTACTTTAGATTTAATGAAAAATTTAGTGCAATATAATCACCTGAGAAGGCCTACCGCTGCTCAGGTAAACCAAATTGATTTTAACGTACGAGCGGGTAAAGTGCCTAATTTTTTCGTAGGCTTTGACGCATGGTTACTTCTTTTCGAAACCAGATATTTGTGATTTGGAGAATATGCCAAAACCACAAAATTTAAAAAGGTTGAGTGTTCCTGACTTAAGTGATTTTGATGAAATTATAGAAGAAGTGGACTGTTTAGAATTTTAAAGGAAATTTGACTGAATTCAAATAAAACATTTCGTGCTATCATATTTTTTATTATATATTACAAGAAATGTCATAAATTGTAATTAATCAAAAAGTGGACAGCAAAATTAAGAATTGAAGAATTTTTGCAAATACGAAAATCCCAGCGCCAAATACATAGGTATTGATATCAGTTTCATACATCATTCATGTCTTTGACTTGTGTTACGAAACAGTTAGAGAATAGCTTATACTTGCCTATATTTAGGTATAATTTCAGATTCACTATTTTTAAGAAAACAAATGGAAATCAGCACAAACACATTTAAAACTCTACTTTTTGCGCAATGTAAGTTAATAATTTGAACATTTTATCCACTAGTCAATTTCAGAGATTTGTCTTCCAGAAATTCGAATCATTGTGTGTTACTGTCTACATTTTTTTGTACTTTAATATTTTTCATGCGAATTGCATTTAAATTTGAAAATACTGAGTATAAGAAGTAATATAGACAAAGTCATCCAGAATGTCCGTTGCTTTTTCTAGTGTCATTTAAGACAGCGAAAGAAGAATTCTTGTACCCTATGGTGAAAAAAGTAAGAAAGGGAAACCTTGGCATTATCCACAAAGTAAAATACATCGTCCAATTTAAGTAAGTTTTAACTATATAATATTTCATCAAATAGGCCGATACTTCTAGAAATTTGAAATGCAACTCTTGAAAAGTGTTCAAAGAAATATATCTGCGCACTCGATCCATTTTATTCTGCTCCGTTGGTTCTAAACCGAGATGGTACAAGTAACCCATGAAAACATTGTACTGTAAAATAGGGTTCATGCACCACATTCCGTTTATCAGCGCTTTGCACATCGAAAAAAAATTTTCATCTTTGCTGTCCATATTGGGTTTTATTTGCAATTCCAAAATCAGTCTGCATATTTCTCGGGTTTCTTCCAAAGACTCTCTGCATATATTAAATCTGAAACATGAAATGTTTCAGTTATTTTCTATTAAACTATTTTAAATGTAACACCCAACATTTTTTTAAATTCTTTCCTCTCTTATCCCCAAAATTTGTAGATCTTCAACAGTTTGGGTTATTTATTACATATTTTATTATTCTTATTTTTGTTGTCCATGAGTTTTTATGATTGTTTAAAATCTAAGTAAAAATATTGCAATTGCATGAATGCCATGAATTTAAATGTTTGTTATAGAATTACCTACCAACAAACATTTTAATTCAACAAACGCATTAATTCATGAAAAACTACTAAAAAATATAATAAGTGCAAGAGAGAGATAAACTATTAGAATTAAAATGTTTGGTGAATTAATATTTTTGTTGAACTACTATGTTAGTTAATATTTTTCAAAGAGACCATTTAATTCGTGCAACATAATGGAAACAAGAAGTAATAAGTTTGTTTAAAAATTATTAACTAATAAAAAGGTAATTCAACAAACATATTAATTCTCTAAACATTTTAATTCTAAAAGTTTATCTTTCTCTCATATTTTATAATATTTTTCATGAACTACATATTATGTTTGTCGAATTAAAATGGCATTCATGCGATTGTCTTAATATTTTCACTTGTATTCGAAACAAACATAAAAATTCATCAACTTTTTCCAACGACAATATTAATTGTAACAAAAAATCAAGTAATATTAAAATAATTATCCAAATAAAATTGTTTGTTAATAGAATCTGTTGAAATTTTGTTTAATGCGTTCTAACATGTTATTCACAAAACAAACATTTTTATGTGGGTAATTTTTGTGTTAGTTTTATTTCTTTTGTTAGGTACATTTAAAATGATTGTTGCAAAACAAACGAATTAGTATGCGAAATTGTTTTGTTTCATTTTATGCGCCCATAGAATTAATTTTGTTTGTTTTAAAATTGTCAACAAACATAAAAATTCAACATTTTTATTCATTGGGAATTAAATTGTTCCCTTATATTTTATATTGGTTGGTAATTTTTTCAAACGAACAAAATTATTTAATAATTGTATAAAATATGGAACGAAATAATTGTGCAAATTAATACACTTGTTTTAAAATGATATACAAATATAAAAATTCAAGTAACGTTTTAATTCGCAATGAATAAAAATGTTTGTTGAATTTGTATGTTTTTTGATAGTTTTAAAACATCAATTCCGTAAACATATTAAATAAAAAAATGATAATTCAACCAAATCAATAGGTTTATTCTTAACTTTTAGTTGCAGTTTTTATGAAATGTGTTTTAATATATACCTATCTTCAATTCCGAGGATATGTCCTATAACCCTCCACAGATGAACGAAGGCTTCCCATTTTTGCCTGTCAGTACTGTGGATGCCGACTTGTTCAGAACGGACCAGGGTATATCCAATAAATCCGAATTGCGTCACAGCCATGTCTTTTTGGGTTATAATACTAACTTTTGCTGCACATCCGCTTTTACTTGCTTGATTGTGTCGATGCCGCACTTGTTCTATAGATTTCCATATTCTGCCAAAGTATCATCGATATGAGCCAATTCAGAGATAAAACAAATAGCAGAAAGTACCTGCTTCCTGGTTTAAAATCTTCAGTATACCAGATATACATGTGAAAAATGGTTTGCATATATCGTTTGAATGCTGTGACTTCAGTGCTGGACATGTTTGTGAATGATAGTAGCTTTAAAACAGTGGGGATCGACAGAACTGATAAGAGTCCCAACATTTTGGCGAAGAACATAGCGAATATGTTTTCGTGAAAAAATTTCTGGCCCCTAAAAATGATACAGATTTTTACAAATGAGAAAAATATTGGTCAGGTTCGGTTTTTCTTATGGACGCCATATTGATTCTGGTTCTATTCAAAAGCTTTAAAACTGTGTAATAATTTGCATATCAAAAATTCAGCTAAAATTAGTAGGGGAAAATGGACAGTTCTGAATAACCCCCGCCACTCATGTTATGACTGTTTCAAGGTCATAGCGAAGTTTTAGTGGCGTGGGGTTTTTACTTTATTAAAATAATTGTACTTTTGACTTACTTTTTGAATTTCTCCTCATCATAAAATGGGGGCAATTTTTCATAATAATTAAAATTTTCACTCGTGTCATCGCATCTGTTCTGTGAACCTTCAGTTAAAAGGCGCGTCACGAATTTCCTTGCTGCAAAATTACATTGGGATATTAATAAAAATAGTATTAACAAAATTAGTGCTGACACGGGCGAATATTAGGGGTATATCGGACCATTCAATATGTAATTGCAAATTAAATCAATGACACATGTTCACCTTACTTCGGAATGGTCAACCGTAGAATCCACAAAACACAATCTTTGCACAAGTTTTCGTTCTTGTTACCTATTTGTTATACTCGTAAGTATATGTATACTTCAATGACATTATTTATTGCCATTTAAGTACACTTTTGCGTTGTTACTCAATTCTGTGTGTTTGTACAAGATTTTAGCGTCATGTTTGCAGTAGGTACCGTAGTCCATATTTATTTCTACAATGCATTAACTAACGTTTTAGCTAGTTGTGTAATATTTGTTTAACATTATAAAGAACAGTTTCCATAAAATAATTGTAATTTATTTAAACTTCATATTTAAGTCGATAACAGTCTAATTTATTAGTAAAATAGGATATTATAATAAATTATAATTATTGACAAAGAGTTTTTGAAATGTCAAAAATTTGATGTACTGTGTGATAAAATCTTAAACAGCGCAAATCCACCAAAATTGAGAAAGTTGATAATCATATCTCATATCACTCACTCTCAAGGAAGTAAGGATCGCGTTTCTCATATACATATAATAATAAATGTTTAGACAATTTAGACCGATTTGCGCATCACGCAGTGACAAATATCCATTTTCAAACGATTCTTGCAAAAACCATCAACACCGCACACAAACAACGCAAAACTATGCTTTCTGAGGTTAGAACGTGCTCGCTTGTACTACAAGATGGCCGACGCTACTACCAGTCACCAGTAGTGACGTCAAGTCAATACCACCTGTAGTATACCGTTCTTTGGAGTTAATACGTAGAAATACGCTACAAATATTTCAGTACCAGCTTGACAGGGTTAACATTTTATAATACAGTGAGAAAGCTAGATTTAGTTCTATAATTCAATGCCTGACTATTCGAACTGTTCAGTATCGCAGAATAATATATGTTGAAAAATAAAATACAGCCTAAAATTATTTTTAGGTATACAGTTTGTCTCATGTAAGCACGGCAAGCACACACCTAAGTTCGAAGATTTTTGAGTTACGTATTTAAAATTTTATGGAAAAGCGATCATTTGCAGTGTCAGATCTAACACTACAAATGTCAAAATCTTCAGAAAATCTTAAATATCTCAAAACTTTTTTGGTATGAATAGCGACTATACAAAAATCCATAATTACCCATGGAATTAGAAACTACGATGAAATACATTGGCTCGTCACGTTTAGATGGGACAAGTTGTATGCCTGAAAATAATTTTAGGATGTAGCTCAGATGAAAAACCAACAATTATTGTTAGAAAGATTTTGATAGCCCAAGAGGTTTAGCCAATATCTAGGTACCTTTCTGCGCCTGTATAAATTGAAAAACTACTGTACCTTTTGCTCGAATTCTACTTGATATTTGTAGAAATTATGTACATATTACTTTTCTATATCCTGTTATTTCAACTTTACTTTTTGAGCATTTCTAAAGTACTTAAAATTTAAAAATAAGTTGGGACTGATGGCTGAGATATGATTTCCCGATTGTCCATTCAAAAAAATGCTTTCGAACATTTTCGATTGCTTTTATTCAGTGTATTGTAAATTTTCTGCACGAAAATTCTAAAATAACAAAAATACAAAAACAAAAGTTTAAATTCGATGAAGTTTTAAATTAAATAACCAAAAAAAAATTGAAATTTTTCGATAAATATTGAAATCAAAAACTTACCTTCGATCTTATGTGTGTCGCACATACTTTGATATTAAAATCCGCGTGCTCTCTTCAAACACTTAACTAGATGTAAATGTGAGTGATAGTTCCGCTGGGTGTGGAAAGTACCATCATCTTGTCCCTCTTGTCCCACATATGCCTTTTCTAAGGTATAACATGTTAATTCAACAGCACTGATAATAACACTTTATGCACTGTTTATTCCTGTTTTTCCACTGGTTCGACATTTAATTATATCTATAAATAATGATTTCTTTATTAGCAGTAATTGCTGTACCAGTAACTCCAATTAGCAATTTTATCATGGAAAAATTCTAAGTGGTTTTCACATGTTGCAGCGAATTTCAATTTTTGTCACTAGATTTACACACAAATGCTCTTAGTATGGTACATTGCCTTGGACTGGTTGCCGCGCAAAGAATTCTTAAGCGCTACTTTCTTCTGCTTAATTCTTACACAATCTCAGCTGTTGGGAAATGAGACAGGTTTCTTGAAGTATCTGCGAGAAACGCGATCTGCGTCGCCAGTGACCGGGATACGGTAAATATAAAATAAAATTTAAAAAAAATAAGTGGAACGTGAACTTTTGTAGCATTGATGCGTGAGGATAATTGGGCGTGTAATTTTTCTAATTAATGAGTGGAATTAAGTACTATACAGGTCGGGTCGATAAATTACTTACGAAACGAAAAAATTTTCATTTTAGCAATGATGAAGACTGTGGCAGAATTAAGAACCCGAAAATATTATACAGAATATCAGACTTTTTCATAAAATTATGCGCAAACTTGAATACCTAATGTTAATTTTCACATTAGCATCAAAACATTATCAACTAAGAAATGTAATTCTAAATGGCAAAGTTTGTTGCAAACGTTTTCTTAACGAATTAGAGACGATTAGATTTTTCAAGGAAATTTTAGTATTGAAAATACTTCTGGGCGCGTGTATACGGGACTCATCTTACGAAAAATGTATCGACAGGCGACAGATTCTGTCGTAGTGCAGCGATATTCAGCAAATACTAAAATTTTAACTTTGAGTGATCCCAAAGTATAACCAGATGAAACTCTCACAGATGATTCTACAAGTCTTTTGGCCCCTAAAAATGGCAATTACGACTTTTTTGAGTGGTAGCGAAAAAAATTAGGGGTGAAAAAGCAGTAAATCTATCCCACCGTGCGCCGGGAGACTCTCGGGCAACTTACGCGAAAATTACAAGTCGTAGAACTTTGCGTTTTTTTTTAATTGTTGAAAAAATATTGACGTTTTTAATGGTGTAAATTTTGTGTAAATACAAGAAACTAAACTAATTTTATTGCACCGTATCTAAAATATGTCGCCACATCGGTAACAATACGTTCCACTTTGAACCTGGATAACTTTTTTTTCACGATATAGATTTTGTTTTTTCTTACATAGAAAACTTCCTTATGGTATAACGAAGTTATGATTTCGAATAATGTATGGTCGCGTTTCAAAAATAAGTCCGCTATAACACTTTCAATGCGCCGATGTCAAAAATTCACTTTCGGTGCACGGGACGAGCCGTGCGAGTGAAAAGGATAGACTATGGGGAATAGCCGAGCACCAGAAGGAGACAGAACGCGGCCAAGTTACTCTGCAAAAGAACAGTGTTGTAATGCCACCTTTAAAATCTTCTTTCAATGAATTTTCAAAACTCTCTTTCTGCAATAGCCACGAAATAAATGCTAGTAAATGAGGTAGGTACTTGTTTAGCGAAACTTTTACTGTTTATATCATCTGGGGAAGGATAATTTTTATTGGGTATTGCAAAATTTTCCATACATTTTCTTAAAATTGCAGCACTCTGTGAAGAATTTGCAAATCTGATAATGTATCACCCGTTGTTTCCAGATTAAAATCAGACGATTCGTCTGTTGAGCTTGCGTCCTCATTTACATGCTTGATTTTTTTGTCAAAAGTTCTTTGCCAGAACACAACAAATCACCTGACCTGACCTGGTCTACGAATAAATTGAATAGAGCCTTTAAATCTTTTCTACAATTTCATTTTCAGTTTCGCGGATTGTATTGGGGATCTTTCTGCATTACGTAACATAGAATTATATTTTTGTGTTACTGCAGGTACTTAATGGCAGCTTTTCTTTATTATCTAAGATGTGTTCTTGAATCCAAGAAGAAAATGTTGAAAACAAGCGATCGGTACTTTTTGTATTTCTGTCAGTTTTATTTTTGCGGGAATTTATATTTCTGGTTGATATGTACTCTGCGTAGCACAATTTGTGGTATTTTGCATCGTATGCAAATAAGTCTTCATACAAAATCAGTCTAGAGATAATACGATTGTCATTTCTCTCTCTTGCAGCATTTTTATGCAAGTGGAATCACCCGTGCCTATAGTAACAAGGACAAACAATACATAATTAACCAAATAAAACATTTAGTACTACGATACCAGTAGTTTGAATTGAAGTAAGTGATTTCCTTTTTCTTTTGCCAGATCCTCCACAAATTAAGGCAGTGGAGAGTAGTCCGCAAGTTACGGAATCCGATCAAGTGTGCTACAGTTCCGCAAGTTATGCGTTATACTTTCGTATAAGTACTTCGTTAGTTCAATCCCCACCCAGCAGCGTTTGTGGGTAGGTAGGTTATCGTAGGGAGCTAGTGGTTTGTTACTCTCGGGCCGGGTAGGATCGGCTCCCGTACACGTTATTTTTTCTCGCGTTTCCACATTATCTTTTTCGCATAAAATGCGTGTGTCTGGTGCGAGGACAAGTAAAGGGTTTGTCTAAAATGCGTTGATACACAATATTTAACACCTGTTCGCATGCCCACAACTTGCGGAACCGTAATGACAAATGATAGTGATCCGTAACTTGCGGACTACTATCTACGGCCACAAATTAAACACATGGTTCTAACGTTAAATTGATCCTGTCTTCTAGATATTTAAAAGCGTATTGCTATTAGAGGCCGCAGAACCATTGTTGTGTGAGAGTTCACGATTTTTAGTATTGAAAATACTTCTGGGCTCGTGTATATGGGACTCATCTTACGAAAAATGTATCGGCGCGCAGTCGAGGCCGCTAATAAATTGGATGGAGGCGGCTACCGGCTAGTCAGATCGCCAGATGTAAACTAAGGTACGGCGAGGGCGAGTACCGTTTAAGAGGGATATCGCGTTGCAATAAAAGTCCAAACTGTACAAAACGGATGCGTTAATATTTTGTTACGTATTGCGTCAGTTTGACTATGTGCCTTGTGCTTGTCACAAATCAATTATTTTATTGTATCAATAATATACCAACTTGAAACGGCACAGATCACTTTTGTTGGACATCTTAGAAACCGAGCAGTTGTGTCGGTATTTTCAATACGCCTATGATACTTGCGTAAGATGCGAGGTCTGTGAATTTTTATTTTGAAAAGGTTTTTGCATCTCTAAATTATTTCTACCAGTGGCGACTCGTAACTTGTTCAAGTGGGAGGGCCCTGCCAAAAAGACTTTTGAACAATGCCTAGGTATACAAAATTACCTGTAACGTAGAACTTGCCTTACTTTATAAAGTTTGAAAGAGGTTTTCTCCTAAATTTCCTTTCACTTGGTCTTCACAAAAAATAACTCAAGAAACATACAGTTTAGAGTACAGGCATCATGTCGCCATCACAATAAAATCGATTTGGGAATTCAGATATGCCTTGACAGTTGATACTCAGGTAAGTAGGTAGGTAGGTATGTATTTAGGTATAATAATAAAGTTGGCAAGTTAACGCAAACTGCGAGTTATGGGTACATGTATATGACGGTGGCTTCACACAACTTTTATTTGAATTGGTTTTCTCAAACTTTTATCCATAAATAATTTTACATGTAATTTGTTTTGTTTTGTATTTTTTGGCTTTCAAGATCAAGAAATTCTTGAATTCTGTCTTGATCTTGACAATTTCTTGACCATGCGAGTCTTGTCTTGTCTTTAACATTTTATAGTCTTGGAAATCAAGAATCTTGTGGAACCCTAGTCCTGGCAGAAATTAAAATTTCTCACGCATTTCTTTGGTTTTATGGTAAACTCCATAATATTCTAGGTACCATCAGAGGATCACCAGCATTAAGAAAATGTATCATTTTTGCATTTCATCAATATCTTGCTTTGATTTGAGAAATAGCTATTTTATTTTCAAAACCGTTTAATTTTAATATGTTTGTAAGATAGGTACTTATGAATATCGGCCTTGTAATTCTTTTTGTACAGATCCCATGTCACAATACACAATCTTCAAAATTTGTTAGCATTTTCCAAATTTTACCACTAAATTCACCTTTGCACAACCACCCTTTTGAAAATGCGGGAAATATGTAAATAAAAATGCGTCGCGCATGCGCAAATAAGTTAGGTACGAAGGCGCGAAATTTGAAGTTTCAGAAATTGCAGTGTAATTATCTAATTTCACAAATAAAAACAGTAGTATCGATGGGATCAATACTACAATTTTGAAATCAATTGTGGAAGCTGTGGGAAATAGGTTACTGGATTACTGGAATAAATCCCTGCGAACAGGATTGTTTCCTTCAAAATGGAAGAGATCGATGGTTGTTCCTGTAGAGAAGATCCCAAATACTGATGATGCAAGCTCCTATCGCCCAATAAACATGCTCCCATTTTATGAAAAGGTTTTTGGAATTGGCTGTGAAAGACCAATTTCTGCATTATCTGGAAGGAAATAACATTCTCTGAGTCTCAAGCAGGTTTTAGAAGGGGCCAATCGTGTGAGACTGCAGTGCAAACCTTAATACATGAGTGGTAAAGCAAATAATAGGAGCGGTATTCGTGGATTTTAAGCGCGCTTTTGAGACGATTGATCGGAATCTGTTGTTGATGAAATTGGCTCGTGTTGGGGTTGATGGTGTTTTGTTGGATTGGTTCAGAAGTTTTCTTGTAGGTAGAGTTCAAGTGACGAAATATGGGGAAAGTATTTCGTGTGAGAAGGAATCAAAATGGGGAGTTCCTCAAGGATCAGTGTTGGGACCTATATTATTTATTCTGTATGTTAATGACATACTTAAAGTTTTCAAAAAATGTAAAATACAGCTATTTGCTGATGATATGCTTGTGTATTTTGTCCATGATGATGTGGATTACATTGTACAAGTAATGCTTTAGTTATTAATGTGAGTCAAACCAAGGTGATGTTCGTTTCGCATAGATGTATTGTTCCTGTGGGCGATGTTTATGTGGATGGGAGCAGGTTGGTGGTCGTTAAGTAATTGAAATGCTTGGGAATTATTTTGGAGGAGAAACTCAATTTTAAAAGTCATGGTAATTATGTTATAAAGAAAGTGAGCCAGAAAGTTGGAGTTTTACAATGAGTAGGAGTTAACTTAAGTTTACGGTCAAGGTTGCTTGTTTATAAAACTATTGTGCTTCCACATGTAAGTTACTGCTCGACAATTGTTAATCTGTTCACACTGGAATATTTTCGTAAATTAGAAGTGAAGCAAAACAGGGCGTTGCGGATAATTTTCAAATGCGATAGGTATACTCGGATTGAGTGGATGTTGGATGTGTTGAGATTGATGAGTATCAGACAACTAGTAAAATATAACACGTTGGTATTTATATTTAAGTTAAAACACAATTTATTTTAAATTGAGTGATTTGAAGTATAATGCGCGGATATTCATTCTTATTCTACAAAATATAGAAATGATTTTTATGTTCAGTGCTATGGCACTTCATTTGCACAAAATCAGTCATTGGTGAAGGGGTGTGTTTTGTTTAATAGTCTACCAGTTGATATAAAATGTAATACGATTTTATCATCTTTTAAGAATCTTTGTAAACAGTATGTGCAGGATAATTTTTAAGTTTATAGAAGATTGTTCATTCTAAATGATATAAGTACATATATGTATAAGTACATATTTAGCTTACAGCTAATAAATATATTATTATTATATTTATTTATTTATTTATATAACATAATTTTATTAACCCCCTATAAAACATCCTTATAAACTGCATTTTTCCAATTACGTATTATCTTTTTACACGAGAAAACCAAGTTTTAAATTTGTGGTGTCGATACAATTCTTTTAAACCCCCCAGAAAACACCCTCTTTTCACGAATTCTTAAGAAATAAATGGAGTTTTGATTGCTTCATTGGCTGCAGACAAATGTAGGCAGATGAGTAAAAAAATCTATCATTTATTTATTCAAATCAAACAATAATGTTGGTATTATTACTATTACTTTAAACATAATATTACAATGTATAAAAATATTCGACTTAAATATGGCCACCCTCCTTCAGTTTTGCAACAAGAGTGTCAACATCAGGCAAAATAGTTCCAGCTTGCCTTGCTGGAGGATCTTCTACACTTATTATTTTAATTCTAGGACTAATGTCTACTCCTAAATCTTTAGGCGATATTTTAGTGATTGGTTTCTTTTTGGCTTTCTAAAAATTACACCAAATAGTATAAATATGTGAATTAAAATTAGGCATCAAAACTTACCATTATATTGGGCAGTGTTGCATACCTGGGTTCATTTAAGCGTAAATCGGCACTTATAACTACAGGTAGTTTACATTTAATCGTTTGCAAGCCTCCATCAATTTCTCTCGTTACTTTTATTTCATTATCAACTTTCTCTACCTATAGCAAATCTAAGAATTAATAATTTAACTAATTAGTTGATACGAGTTTTGACAATTCAATTCACAGATTGATGCTGCAACACTGGTGTCGAGCAAAATTAACCCAAAACTAAAATAGTATACCTGGTGTATCTAAAATAGTTTCGGAGTTATTCTTGGTCAGATTTCGAATTAAAGTGCAAAATCTTGTAGTTAGTAATATAGACTTACTTTTGAAGCAAATGTAGCTTGAGGCCAGTCTAAAGCAGCGGCAGTCATCTGAGCAGTTTGATTTGCGTCATCATCTATAGCCTACAAATATAAATCGTAATAAATCTGTTTCAATAGACCCTTCAGCAACATACTTGCTTTCCAACGATGACCATATCAACTTTCTCGTTTTGCGCAATTTTCGCTAAGATTTTTGAAACGTGAATGGGCTGTAAAGTCTCATATTCAGATACGGGTATTTCTACATGAATACCTTTATCGACGCCCATTGCTAAAGCCGTTCGGATAACTTCTTGGGCTTGTGGAGGACCGCAAGATACAGCAATAATTTCCGAAACAATTTTTTTCTCTTTCATGCGGACGGCTTCTTCTACGGCTATCTCGTCGAAGGGATTCATGGAATGTTTAACTCCATCCGTGACAACACCTGTTTTATCTGGCTTAACGCGAATCTGCAAGAAATTTTTTAATTTAAATCAGGCACAACCTTTGGACTTTGAACAAATCTATTTTCACTTTTCAAGAAAATATATTAAATTGTTAACATAAATTGTGGAAATACCTTGACAGCATAATCTATTACTCTTTTTACACCAACTAGAACGCGAGACATTGTGGAAAAATAGGATAGTTAATTGAAGTAATATTAAAATATGTACACTTTTTCTCAGCCACAGATAACCTAAAATCTTAAAAACGTCATTCAATCAACTGTCAGACTTTTAGTGGAAATCTCCGCTGCAGAGTTCTGTAAGACGCTATTCTAGATGTTTTATGTTTGTCATTATTCTCAAAGATGCCTCATTATTTGAAATAAGATTTGGTGTTATTTCTGTTGTGCAACAACTATTCAAGCAAAAACCCCTGTTTATGATACATTTTAAATAATTCGATTACTATAAGATAGAGAAGAGACATTCGGTAGATCAGATTTAGAATTAGGGCAAAGACAGCGACATCTTCTAGTGGGAGTACAAGTTCAGTGTAACCCACAGATCTAATAACTAAATTGTCCGAGGTTGGGCAACAAGTAACTAAAGTTCAAATAACAAAGTGCAAAATGCATTTTGCACGAGTTGCTTTTCCATCGCAGAATACACATGGAACTAGACTCGAGGCAAATTTGATTCAAAATTTCGTCCCCTTCAGATGGCAATACTTGTTGGATTTCCCCGGCGCGCCTCCCACTTTTTCGCTTTTAAGAAAGTAGATATAATACAGGTGGCCCATTAGTGCGGGGACGGTCTATATCTCTTGAACCATTCAAGGCATCAGAATGAAATTTTGCAAGTGCTTAGGAAACCTTATGCCGCATATTGTAAAATTATTTTGGTGTATACAGGGTTTTCACATTTTGCGTAACAAACCAAAGTTATATTTTTTTAAATGGAAACCCCTAATTTTGTTTTCATATTCACGTTCCCCACAAAATTTCGTGGAAAACGATATACCGCATTATGGGGTTTCCAGCAGGGGATGTTAAGATATTGCCATTTTAGTGCCAATGTGGACCCATCTTTGTGGCACTACTGCCGCCTACTTACCGAAGCTGTCTACGATTTCTTTATCGAACTAGATTCACAGACTATTCTATTTGCAAATTCTGTTAATACCTTTGCTACAGTACTTTGTATTATACAGGGTGGTCAACATACGCATAATTGAATTTTTCTCAAGAATTTCAAATGGAACACCCTGTATATTAATTGCACATTTAATAACCACTTTACTAAGCTCTTAATTGATGCAGGCATTGTCAGGTCTGCGGCTGACAGTTTCCACGGAAATTAAAATTGAAACTTGAACATGTTTTACAATTTTATTCAGATTTCCCCATTTAACTTAAATTCGGACCTGTCCCGTTTTAAATCGATTTAGTTAGGTAACTTTGTTGCGTATTTTGAATTCCTTATTTTGAAATTTCGAGTTGCTTCAGGACAGATAAATGGTTAAAAGTAGATACAAATTATTAATAAGCTAAATATGACTTTGTAGAGGAAATGTAATTTAAACAAAAAGCTGGACGGAGAACAAATTTATAATGTAGATAATGTTTATTAACAGTGCCATTTTTATGGAAAATAATTCGAAAACATTGCTTTTCCGAAATAACTGTTTTATTTTCACTTTTTACAGAAGAATCATATTTTGTAGCCGAAATGCAAATCGGGTTGAAATAATGTTACCTGTGATAAACAAAACGGCTCCAACTTGCATCTGTCATTGTTTGAAGGATTTTCTGCATTTTCTTAATTTTTTTATTTAATTTTAATTTATTTATTTAATTTCAATAAACTTTTACTCGCTGTAGTTTTTTGTTTAAATTACATTTCCCACTAATGATAAAAGCCAAATTTATCTCATTAATAATTTCTACTGACTTCAAAATATTTATCTGTTATGACTTCCGCAACAACTACCAGTTTTAGGCATACGCGGGTAGACTTAATAAAAATTAAATCGATTTTACCTTCAAGAAGTAATTTTGCAATGGGACTTTTTGTGTCAGTGTAAATTCTATTGGCTTAGTTTTGCGCAGAAACCGAATTTAAACATTTTTTTTTGGTTTTGGGTGAAAAATAGGTGAAATCCGAATAAAATTGTAAAAAATAGCAGTGAAATTGGAAATTTGTAAGTTTCAATCTTAATGTCCGTAGAAACTGTCAGTCGCAGACCTGGCAATGCCTGTATCAATCAGAAGCTTAGTAAACTGGTTTTTAAATGTGCAATTAATATACAGGGTATTCTATTTGAAATTCTTGAGAAACATTCAATTATGCGTATGTTTACCACCCTGTATAATGTAAAGCACTGTGACAAAGGTATTATCAGAATTTGCAAATACACTGCCGGACAAAAAAAACCGGACACATTTTTATTTTTATTTTTTGGTGAAATTTCATTTGTAAATGTCAGCTTTTAACATTTTCCATACAATGCACACCGAAATTTGTTCACAAATTGTTGCTTTAAGCCACGATGGCCGAAGAGTGCGGAATATTGCTCAAGTGCTGAATATACCCCGTAACACAGTGCAAAATGTACTCTTGCGATTTCGTGAAACTCATGGGTTTGTAAAGAAGGTCGGATCTGGTCGTCCACGGGCTGCGAACCATCAAGATGTCCGTTTTCTCCATGTTGCTGCGCTGCCCGATCGAGCATTGCCATCACCTATTCTTGCTGGATGGTTAGCCGAAGTTCGAGGAGTGGCAGTTTCAGCCAGAATAGTTCGGAAAAGGCTAAACGAATATGTTTTGACTTCAAGAAAGCCAGCTACGGGTCCCCTGTTGACCGTAGAACATCGCAGAGCATGACTTGCATTTGCGCGGCAATACGTAAATTGGGACGAACATCAATGGAGGAACGTGCTCTTCTCGGACGAGTCAAGATTTAGTGTCAGGTCACCAGACGGACGTGAAAAGGTGTGGCAAAGACCAGGGGGGCGGTACAGTCAATGTTGTATATCTCCCAGGGTTAGTTTCAATGGTGGTAGCATTACGGTGTGGGCCAGAATATCTCTGAGGGCTCACACAGAATTGATTTTCATTTAGAATGGAACAATGACTGCACACCGATACATTGTTGAGTGCCTGGAACCCATTGTCACACCATATATGCCATTTATAGCGGACAATTTTGTGTTTATGGTTGACAACGCCCACCCACACACAGCAAGAATTGTTGCCGAGTACCGTGAAGAGGTTGGTATTGGATGTCTCCCATGGTCAGCCAATAGTCCAGACCTGAATACCAATGAACATCTGTGGGATCAGCTTGGGAAAAGGATTAGACGTCGCCAACTGCTACCAGAAACATTAAATGGCGCTTCAAGAAGAATGTGAACAAATACCCCAAGAATCTATTGATAGCCTCATTTAGAGCATGCCACAACGTTTAAGGGAAGTATTAAGAGTTCGTGGTGGTAACACCCATTATTAATTTGGTTCTACTAGTGTGCTTTTCCTTTTAATATTTTTTTTTGTTTGTCTTTTCAAGTTCTTAAGTAACAGTTGATCTCTAAAAAAATACTTTTGTTAGGTTTTTGTTGACGAATAATTTGGTTCTTGTTTTTTATTTATTGTTAAGATGAAAAGAATATAGTTAAATATCATTTCAAACCGTCCGTTGTTTTTTTATTCACTAAAATAGTAATTCTGAGTGTCCGTTTTTTTTGTCCGGCAGTGTAGAATAGTCTGTGAATCTAGTTCGATAAAGAAATCTTCGACAGCTTCTGTAAGTAGGCGTCAGTAGTGCCACAAAGATGGGTCCAGATCGACACTAAAATGGCAATATCTTAACATCCCCTGTAGGCCAGGCAAAATAGGACAAAAACAGTTCGAAATCGGAACTAATTAACCTAAAGCTGATTTTTGGGGGAAACGATGTTTGATATGTGTAAAACGTGTTGTAAAAAATCCCCACAAATCCGACAATCGGTCGACAATCTGCGCTCTGAAAATGTCGCGCAATGTCTCTGTGGTTGCTCAGCGCTCAGCGCTATACTTGGGCCGCCCAACAGACAGAGTGATCACCCTGCAAGCATGAGCTCTAGACGGGACCACTATCAATTTAGGACGACCGAACCGCAATGATGTGCTTTCTTTAGACCTAAAGGAGTCGCATCACTCCAATTTGGTCGTCATAAATTAATATTGGCCCCGCTAGAGCACGTTCTTGCAGGGTGATCACTCCGTCTGTTGGGCGGCCCAAGTATAATGCCAATTTTGTGTGTTAAAAAGCGTGCATGTGACAAGGAATTAAAAGAATGTTTCCAATTTGAGATGACAACTTTTCCAACGGCTCTCTTTCAGGGCGAATAATTAAGAAAACTTAGTAAATCCTATATTTTTTACAAGTTTTCGACAAAATTATAACTCCAATACCTGAAATTATTGGCAAAATTAATTTAAAATATGTGAAAGATGGAGGGCACCTGCTGCATTTAGTTGTATGGAGAAAGCCTGAAATATGCTCAGTACCAGTTGTATGTAAAATCTCATTACTGACAAAATGTTATTGTTGCGTTCGATGACTAACAACAAAAAATTACAAAATAGCAGGAAAGAATGCGACTAGGTTTTGGTAGAGCAACTGTTGTTGACCTATTGACAATGACTACTGCAACTATCCAGAGTAATCTGAAGTTTTCTTGAATAGGTAATTCAAATAAAGATATATTTATCCCCATATTAATCAGTCATTTCAAGGACGTTAACATTAATGCAATTCAAGCACATGTACGGTAATAACGAGAACTGCAATTAATATTGCCGGGCCTAAGAATACAATAATTGTTGTGGTAAGCGATGACACTGATGTATTTGTCCTTCTTCATCATCCTTCGCAAACGAAAAACGGGATGATCATTGATTCACCGATATTGTGAAACTGCAACTTTGTATTAGAAATTTCAAGGAACCATTTCATTTTATACTATGTCTGGATGCGAAGCTATAAAGTTGGTGTGTCGAAATTTGCGGGTACGAGCTATATAAGAAAAAAGTTGCACGATTATCTTTTGCATTGCATTTCTCTTCTACAGCAGGTGCGCTGTAAAGCAACATGTATTGCGTGTATTTCACCAGGTACAACAATAATGGATCAATAATTCAATAGTGATCTATGTCAAACACAGAATCAGGATGGTATTTTACGAGTGATGAACTTAGGCCCTGCTCTGGCATACAGAATAAGGGACCCGATTTGTCCCTATCCCGGTCAATCTTTTGCAATTGCAAGGAAGGCTGTGGAAGCGTTGGTTCCTGCCAGCGGTCGTACACTACCCAATCCAATGTGGCCAGTGCAATGGGGTATCTTGCACAAACAAGGATGCTGATCGAAGCTGGGAAGATGAAGATTTAATGAACAAGGCTTCGGAAATTGACAGAACTCGAAAAAATAATGGAGGTTTTCTTAATAAACTTATGCACAATTTTTGAGGTAGGTATATTTTTCAGTTTAGATCTTCAATTTTTTAAATTACCTAGGTAAGTAATCATTTTAATATTTGGTACACATGATTTTATCGACAATAAGCAGCATTTTATAGCAATTTCATTGAGGCAGATTATTCGGTGCTATTTTTAAGAGTCCGCGCATACCATTTATCCCACCCGCACTTTTTCATACCACGCCATTGACTATAGAATGGAACCTTGATTCCTTACTCAACTTTTATCACTTTTGTCAATTTTTTATATTTTGCTTGATTTAAAAGATATTGGCCAGAATTCAATCTCATGACATCCTCTAATTATTTAAATAATTATATTTCCATATTATTTAACAAAATGATAAATCACAAGAACTGCTGGCGCGGATTGTGGTGTAACAATGTTATCAAAACTGCTGTTTTAGTGATAATGAAAACAAACTTTTGTAGAATAATAACAATTATTAGATAAATGCTCTGTATTCCAGAAATTGTGCATTTTTCAAAATATGTTTATTAAGAATATCCCTATTTTCTTGGGTTCTATCAATTTCTGAGGTCTTGCTCATTAACATTTGACCACGCTGTATACTAAAATAAGCAAAACGTGTACCAAAATAAAGTTATGAAAATGAAACGTAAAATTTCCTTAATAATAATAATTTTCAGCATTTTCAGGGTCTTCCGACACTCGGATTTTTGGGGATTTTTCACAGAAGAGATTACATACCACTAACTACATTTCCTGAGAAAATCAGCTTTAGGTTAATTAGTTCCGATTCAAATCCTAATTTGCCTGGCCTACTGCTCGAAACCCATTAATGTGGTATATCGTTTTCCATGAAATTTTGTGGGGAATGTGAATATTAAAAAAAATTGGGGGTTTCCATTTAAAAAAATGTAACTTTGGTTTGTTACGCAAAATGTGAAGACCCTGTATACACCAAAATAATTTTATAAGATGCAGCATGGGCTTTCCTAAGCACTTGCAAAATTTCATTTTGATGCCTTGAATGGTTCAAGAGATATAGGTCGTCCCCGCACTAATGGACCAACCTGTATACAGGTTGACATCCTGGTTATTTGTTTTTCGAATTGTGCACTTCATTGTATGACAATAATTAAAAAGCGCAATTTATGGAATAGTTGTTATATTTGAAGTATTGAATTACAAAATACTAATACATCTGCCATAAACAAAAAAAAACACAAAATTTACATATTAAAAACGAAATAATACCCTAAACTTACAACTAAAAAGGACATACAGAGTAAATTAACTGAAGAGATGTCAATGAGACGAAACACTAGCTAGCATCATCTGCAAAAAAACAGAACAAAAGCGACCACTAACTCGAAACTTTAAAAATTTTCTCTATATTAAATAGGTATCTCAATAAAAATACAAAATAATTTAGAGTCCAGTGGTTCGTAAAATATGGCAACCAATCTCGGCCTTTGTCCGACATCAAAACCGAACAAAAGCCGAAATCGATAGCTATAGTTACATCCCAGAACAATACAGGACATACGCAGTTAGAAAATTAACAGCTAGTCGCAAGATTAAACCGAGGAATTCAATTCTACTCCTTAGCAGGTACCTCGATGACTCGAGGTTTGTCAATGATCCTCGCAGAACGATTTCCCTTCTCCACAATCCCGATAATCCAAGCCTGATATCCTTCCTGCTTCTCGATGTCTTTACAATAAGCAGCGGCTTGTTCACGAGGGAGACAAATCAATAACCCTCCCGAAGTTTCTGCAGAATGCCCCTGCAGCAACTGGAACATGTTCCCGCAAGCCTTAGCTACCGCGGCCATCTTCGCAATTACTGGCAGATTGTGGATCACAAAAGAGACTTCGTTCTTTTGATGGGAGGCTAAGGTTTGGGCGTGGCCCAATAATCCAAAACCTGTTACGTCAGTAGCACCATGGGCATTGTATTTGTGCATCAAGCGGCTGGCAATGCGGTTCAATCTAGCCATGGAGTCCATCGCACGATGGTAGGCTTTACGGACATCTTCTTCGCTTACCACCAGTTTAATACGGTTCCAGCGCTCCGGTTGGTCCAGCCACTGGTGAGCATTCACGGCAACCTAAAACAAACACAAACAAGTTTGTTATACTCGAGTGCCGACCAAGCAAAGAAAGACAAACATAAGCAACCAGCAAAATCTTGCATTTCTTGATTGATCGAATTTTTAACTAATCAAATCTCGTCATTTCAAATTTAAGTCGGCGAGTGGTGGGGCTGCGCATTAGCATACTTTAAGAATGCAATAGAATGTCTTGTAGTACCAGTGCCGCAGGTAAAATTTTCAGTTACCGGTGAGCTTTTCAAAAGGTAAGAAGGCGGGTAGCGAACGGAAAGGTATTTTACGCAGTCAAACACGGGAAATAGTGTACAGAGTGATTTGTTATTTTAAAAGTGAGAAAAGTGAAACAGAAACATTGGAAAGTGCGAAAATAAACTCAACCAAAGGATTATTTGCAAATATCTCTAAAGGTCAGAGATTAATTATTGTAAATGCCGGTTGCGAAAAGGGCTTTTTATTCCTAGATGTTTGTTAATATTTAAAAGAAATATTTTATAATTGAAAGATATATCTTACATTTTTACATAATTGTAACATGGTATCTTGCAATCAAATATAAATGCAACTTCTACGTGACAATTTTTTATTATTGTCAGGTAGAACTTGCAATCAAGTATAAATGCACTTCTAAGTGACAATTTTTTTATTATTGTCAGATAGAACTTGCAATCAAGTATAAATCGAGGTATAAATGCAACTTCCAAGTGACAATTTTATATTTATTGTAAGATAGAACTTGCACGTATGTATAATTGTAAGTTGTATCTGCCAATTATACCGAAATATAAGGTAAATTTATATAATTGCAAGATTCAACATACAATTTGCACTGAACGGTTTTGTAGGTATATAAACCCAAGTTTTAAGAAAGCGTAGAGCGGACATTGAAAGAAATATTTGATAATTGAAAGATACATCTTCCATTTTTACGTAATTGTAACATGTATTTTGCAATCAAGTAGAAATGCAACTTCTAAGTGAAAATTTTATATTATTGTCAGATAGAACTTGCACTTATGTATAATTGTAAGGTCTATCTTGCAATCAAGTATAAATGCAACTTCTATGTGACAATTTTATATTATTGTCAGATAGAACTTGCATTTACGTATAATTGTAAGGTGTATCTTGCAGTCAAGTATAAATGTAACTTCTGAGTTACATGTAGTTAATATCTTCTTGTTTTACTTTTTGGTAGAAGTTCATGATTTAACAAATAAATACTTCGCGAACTACCAATATATAACGTTTTATTTAAATATTTTACCGGTTTCAGGATTCACAAAGATCCCATCATCAGAAATGTACGAAAAATTGTAAACAAATTATTATGACAGTTGACAAGGAAACTAAAATTGACAAAACAATACAAAGAATAATGATATCCATGAAAAAAGATAACTAGATAACTGAATTTCAGTATTTACCTACGGGGTATAAGAAAAACACAAAGGAAAATCGAATACCTCGTAGCTTGAAGGGAAAAAACAATGAATTTAAAGAAAACCATATTGGAAAAAACAATAAATTCAATTGAAAAAACCTTCAAGTGAAATATCAGAACAGAAAAAACTAAATAAACAAAATATCCATGGAATCTTGACAACTGCCAACTGCTAATCTTGAAATAAACTCTGTGGTCAAGTCTATGTGTTCTGTCTTGACAACTGCCAACTGCTAGAATTGTAATAAACTAAAAAAGAGAGAAATAAGTCAAAAAACGGCATAATGGCAAAAAAGAAATAAGTCAAGGATTAAGATGGAGAGACTGTTGTTGAATAATTAATTCAAGAATCAATCCTAATAATACCAATAATAAAACAAAAAGAAGAAAAAGAATCCCATATTGCCAAATAACCTCGAAGGTCCATGGTTTATATGGGCTAGCAAATAAACTGTAATTGATTATTGAACTAATGTCATAATGGCAATAAGAGAACCTGTCCTACCGAGACATGAGAATCATTTTGATCAAAAGACATTTACAAAAGTTTAAATAAACTAGATTGTATTAAATCTACTTGGTCATTAAGTAAGTTACAATTTTTATCATTTTTATGTTTATAAATTTCCATAGACTCTAATATATCTAACTGATAACTTTTTACAAAATTAAACAATAATTTAGTATTTTCTAAAGGAGGGAATCGATGATTGTTATCAAAGAAATGATTAGCAAAACTTGAATGATCGTTTTTTAAACGAAACGATCGTAAATGTTCATTATATCTAATACGTATAGATCTGCCAGTTTGTCCTATATAAATGCTGTTACAGTCTAAGCAATTTAGTTGATAAACACCTGTGTGGTCAAGTTTATGTGTTCTGTCTTTACTGTTAAATAGAATATGTGATAATATATTTGAAGGTTTAAATGTGACCTGTATGTTGTTTTTTCTTAAAATACTGGCAATCTTTTCAGAAATATTTCCAAAATAAGTAATTCTGCAAAATTTGGTAACTTTATCATTACATAATTTAGGATATATGTTGTTACAAGCAATTTTAAATTTTTTATTGTTAATGATTCTATTGATGATTTCAATTTTAAAACCATTATTTATAGCAATTGTTCTAATTACATTTAGTTCTTTATTCAATTTATCCAAAGATAGTGGTACTGTAAAGGCCCTGTGTATCATAGAATTGTAAGCAGAAATTTTTTGACAAAATGGGTGAAATGAATTTGATGAAAGAGTAATATCTGTATACGTTGGCTTCCTAAAAATATCAAAAGTTATTTTATTATATTCATTTATTAAAGTTAAATCTAAGAAATTAATTTTGTGTTCAGTTTCTATTTCTTTTGTAAATTTTATTTTTGGGTGAATACTGTTCAAAAAATTTTGAAAATTGTCTAATTGTCTTGTTGTTCCTTTAAAGCAAGCAATTATATCATCTACATATCTATACCAAAATAGAATATGTTGTTTGCCTAATTCTGAATTCATAATTTTTTCTTCAATATCTGACATGAAAATATCTGCTAATAAAGGACTAATTGGAGAACCCATAGCAAGACCTAAATTTTGAGTATAATATTTATTATTAAACTGGAGATAATTTTGTTCAATACAAAGTTGGAAAGCAGTAAAAAAATTCTTTAGAATTAATTAACAATATCAAAAATAAAAATATTCCTACAGGGTCTTTTTTGGTTTCTTTTGATGTTACAAATATGTTCCCTAATATTCCTCCTAATGAATGCTTGAAATTAATTGAAAATATTTTAGATAAAACTCATACTAATATTGTTATAAAAAATGATATTATTACTGCTTTCCAACTTTGTATTGAACAAAATTATCTCCAGTTTAATAATAAATATTATACTCAAAATTTAGGTCTTGCTATGGGTTCTCCAATTAGTCCTTTATTAGCAGATATTTTCATGTCAGATATTGAAGAAAAAATTATGAATTCAGAATTAGGCAAACAACATATTCTATTTTGGTATAGATATGTAGATGATATAATTGCTTGCTTTAAAGGAACAACAAGACAATTAGACAATTTTCAAAATTTTTTGAACAGTATTCACCCAAAAATAAAATTTACAAAAGAAATAGAAACTGAACACAAAATTAATTTCTTAGATTTAACTTTAATAAATGAATATAATAAAATAACTTTCGATATTTTTAGGAAGCCAACGTATACAGATATTACTCTTTCATCAAATTCATTTCACCCATTTTGTCAAAAAATTTCTGCTTACAATTCTATGATACACAGGGCCTTTACAGTACCACTATCTTTGGATAAATTGAATAAAGAACTAAATGTAATTAGAACAATTGCTATAAATAATGGTTTTAAAATTGAAATCATCAATAGAATCATTAACAATAAAAAATTTAAAATTGCTTGTAACAACATATATCCTAAATTATGTAATGATAAAGTTACCAAATTTTGCAGAATTACTTATTTTGGAAATATTTCTGAAAAGATTGCCAGTATTTTAAGAAAAAACAACATACAGGTCACATTTAAACCTTCAAATATATTATCACATATTCTATTTAACAGTAAAGACAGAACACATAAACTTGACCACACAGGTGTTTATCAACTAAATTGCTTAGACTGTAACAGCATTTATATAGGACAAACTGGCAGATCTATACGTATTAGATATAATGAACATTTACGATCGTTTCGTTTAAAAAACGATCATTCAAGTTTTGCTAATCATTTCTTTGATAACAATCATCGATTCCCTCCTTTAGAAAATACTAAATTATTGTTTAATTTTGTAAAAAGTTATCAGTTAGATATATTAGAGTCTATGGAAATTTATAAACATAAAAATGATAAAAATTGTAACTTACTTAATGACCAAGTAGATTTAATACAATCTAGTTTATTTAAACTTTTGTAAATGTCTTTTGATCAAAATGATTCTCATGTCTCGGTAGGACAGGTTCTCTTATTGCCATTATGACATTAGTTCAATAATCAATTACAGTTTATTTGCTAGCCCATATAAACCATGGACCTTCGAGGTTATTTGGCAATATGGGATTCTTTTTCTTCTTTTTGTTTTATTATTGGTATTATTAGGATTGATTCTTGAATTAATTATTCAACAACAGTCTCTCCATCTTAATCCTTGACTTATTTCTTTTTTGCCATTATGCCGTTTTTTGACTTATTTCTCTCTTTTTTAGTTTATTACAATTCTAGCAGTTGGCAGTTGTCAAGACAGAACACATAGACTTGACCACAGAGTTTATTTCAAGATTAGCAGTTGGCAGTTGTCAAGATTCCATGGATATTTTGTTTATTTAGTTTTTTCTGTTCTGATATTTCACTTGAAGGTTTTTTCAATTGAATTTATTGTTTTTTCCAATATGGTTTTCTTTAAATTCATTGTTTTTTCCCTTCAAGCTACGAAGTATTCGATTTTCCTTTGTGTTTTTCTTATACCCCGTAGGTAAATACTGAAATTCAGTTATCTAGTTATCTTTTTTCATGGATATCATTATTCTTTGTATTGTTTTGTCAATTTTAGTTTCCTTGTCAACTGTCATAATAATTTGTTTACAATTTTTCGTACATTTCTGATGATGGGATCTTTGTGAATCCTGAAACCGGTAAAATATTTAAATAAAACGTTATATATTGGTAGTTCGCGAAGTATTTATTTGTTAAATTCTGAGTTACAATTTTGTATTATTGTATTACAGAAGTACTTATGTATTTTTGCAAAATTGCAGTTTCTAAGTGCAATTGAAAGGTGAATCTTGCAATTATATAAATTTACCTTATATTTCGGTATAATTGGCAGATACAACTTACAATAAATTATACATACGTGCAAGTTCTATCTTACAATTACAATAAATATAAAATTGTCACTTAGAAGTTGCATTTATACTTTATTGCAAGACAAACCTTACAATTATAAGTAAATGCAAGTTTTGTCTGACAATAATAAAAAATTGTCACTTAGAAGTTGCATTTATACTTGATTGCAAGACAATAATATAATAATAATAATAACCTTTATTCACCTATAAACACATGACAAAATAGTATAAGATACTTCATTTGGGCGTGTTATCAGGCTAGTCAGAGAATACAGAGGTAAGCAGTATGTAGTATGCAGACAAAAAAAAAGATAAACTAAACAGACAAATTGATACATTAACACTTTAACAGTACTGCCCAAATGCATTCGGGCACAAGCAATATAAATTCCCAGTAATACAGTACATCACAGAAAATCATCAACTGAATACAAACACGCCATCATTAGGTAATTAAAAAGCATGTCTTTGAAAGTAAAATAATCAGGAACCACTCCAAACAGTTCAACACATCTATTGTAAAATGTTATGCCCCGGTATATGTGAGACTGTTGAGATACAGACAGTCTCTCATAGGGTTTATGCATTAGATGACAGTTTCTCGTATTGTGGTTGTGAATACAAGAGTTCTGCTGAAAGAGGTGCTTATTCTTGAATATGAAGAGCGAGCACCTGTAGATGTACAGAAACGGCAGCGTCAAAATTCCCAGCCGAACAAAGAGAGGTCTGCACGTTGTACGGCTGTCAACCCCCATCATCACCCTTACTATTCTCTTCTGCACAACAAAAACTGAAGCCATGTGACTGGACGATCCCCAGAATTCCAAACCATAAGATAGAACGAACTGGACTAGACCGAAATAAGCCAGTCTCAC
The DNA here is from genome assembly GCA_963966045.1 of Xestobium rufovillosum. Taxonomy (NCBI): domain Eukaryota; kingdom Metazoa; phylum Arthropoda; class Insecta; order Coleoptera; family Ptinidae; genus Xestobium; species Xestobium rufovillosum. The sequence goes on along the minus strand of OZ014495.1, from coordinate 6,422,736 downwards.
AACCTCCAATGACACAGTGTTACGCAACTGCCTAATAACAAAACAAGATGTGCACAATTTGCCAATCACACTGTCCACATGACTCTCCCATGTTAACTTTTGGTCAATAACTATACCCAAGAACTTGATGTCTCCCACTCTCTGTATAGATCTACCCGCAATCCTGATCAGTTGACTCGAATCACTAGCAGAACTTACAATTATACGTAAGTGCAAGTTCTATCTTACAATTATATAAAATTGTAACTTAGAAGTTGCATTTCTACTTGATTGCAAGATACACGTAACATGTTACAATTACGTAAAAATGCAAGATGTATCTTTCAATTATAAAATATTTCTTTCAATGCCCGCTCTACGCTTTCGTAGAAACTAGCAATTCTGAAAGTGATGATTAGGACCTTCATTATTAAATATGTACTACTAAAAATATTTTTATTAAGGATTTTGGCCACGCTCACAAAATTTGAAAAATTGCTTAAAAACAGGGTTTTTTAACGAAAAACACCGCGCGACCCAGCCCGTCGACTGTCTCGCTGTAAGCGAGGGGTGGCGAAAACGTCGAAAATCGAAAAGAATTTTTTTCTCCGCGAAAAATGGGGCGATCCGGACGAAATTTGAAATTTGAGCTCGCAAATTCGTCCCGGATCCGCGGGTACCCTCAAGATTTTTCCGACTCTTCGAAAACACCCCTTTTCCAAGCGATAACAAACTCGGCGCACCGGAAGGGGTCGAAAACATTCCATCGCACCCAGAAGAACCGGCGAAGCGCTGGGAAAAATGGGCGTCGCACTCTTCTTCGCCGACGAAAGTTGTAGGTCATAGGGGGGGTCCCGGACGCGAGAGTCGCGCCCTCAGGGAGATACAGCGCCCTCAAAATAAGGGTGGTTTTTTATACCGGTCGAACCGGGGTCGCAGTTTCATTTCGAAGGCGGATTCCGGTAGCCCCGTCGATCGGACCGAAAATATCAAAAAATCGACGTGATCGCGCGGGGGTTGCTACGGGAAATAATTTTTTTCCCGAAACGCTGCAAAATTTCGGGGCCAAAAACATCGAAAATGAAGGAAGTAACTCGTTATCGTACTATTATTTTTTTAATAGAATTAAGACAAAGAATCTAATATTAATGATTATTCTTCAATAAATCACATTACGTTATTTGTCTTTTTACATTATGAATTACCTCTGGTACTAATAATTTTCTTAATACAAGTTGAATATTATTTATTGAATTTTTATGATTGCGAAGAGTAAAAAAAGTCCATGCCACTGTTGCGCTGAGTTAGATACAGGCTGTGGCACCAACGTGTCACGCCTCCACTGCTTGCCAACTTAAATCTGTTTGACTGTTGTACATGAGTTTACAGCGAAAACATTTTTAAGTTCCCCAAGTTATCAGGCACTGTTTAGCAACTCAGTTTCATTTTGCGGCCCCTTTCATGAAATAATCATGACGAATATCATTCGAGTTTAGATTTTACCCGGCAAAATTCGTAGATTGTAGACTCGAGGTGCTCAATTTTGCTCGTGACGTTGAAAAATTACTCAACTAACGTCATAATTTTTATGTCATTCATAAAATTGTTAGGTAACCGCACCTTATAACCGAAAGTTTTTGCCGGCAAAATCAAAACTCTTATGATATAATACATTTCTCTGCAAGAAAATTGTTAATTTATTCTCACCTGTGTTCCTAAGGGCTTCGTCAACACCAAGACATCTCCAACGACAGCATTATCGGGAACAATATATTCGTTCGGTTGGCAGACAGTAGAAGCTACTCCGCCAATGGTGCACCACGGATTCACTACGGTTTGTCCTCCAGTCACCGTAGTGCCTGCTTCCAAAGCCGAATCCTTAAATCCTCTCATGATAAGCGGTATAACTACGTCTCTTTCCTTCTCCGTCATTTTCGTGCTTACTCCGAGAAGCATCAACATGTTGTCGCATTCAGTAACACCCATCGCGTATAGATCACTCAAAACATTCGCGCAAGCAATTTTACCCATCATATAAGGATCGTCAACAAGGGGATAGAAGAAATCCGTGGTCTGCACCAAACATAACCCACCATGGCGCAAAGGGGTAACCTTTAAAAAATCAAAATGCAACCACTTTCCTATATTTTACAAGTTACTGAACTTACCGAACAATCAAGGCCAATGCCGATCCTGGGGATGGCCATATGCATAAAGTGAGCGTGTTCATGATCTGCGGCGGTGTTATAATCTTGCTGGAGTCCTTCCACGAGCTTATTGAGTACCTCCTGTGGGACTTTACACCCGCGGCCTTTTAAATCGGCAAAACGCGTTAGCCGGAAACTCGCCTCCAAATCGTGAGCCAAAGGGTCGAAAGGCCGGCGAAGTGCTAGTGCATTAGGATTTGCCCCGAGCTCTAATTGCACTGCACCAAGTGCGTCCTGCTGTACACTTGTTACTTGGTAATCTCCCATGCCGGTTTTATGTTGTAAACTCTGAAGGGATTTCAAAATACACGAATACTACCGTGTTGAAAACACTGACTCAACGTGAGCGTTTCTCAAACAATTCGCCCGACGCTTGCAAAATGGCGTGTTCTTTTCTCTGCGGTTCTAAACCGAAGCGCATGTGTCTCCCGCAGGCTTCCTATCATTGGTCCAAAACTGAGCAACTGATTGTGCGTGAGGTTACCAAAATGTTTGGGTTTTTCGCTCTGGTCCTTTAAAGATTTTCTTATATTCCGTAAATTTGTTTTCGCCACATTCCTTTATTTCAAATAATAATATACATTTGTAACCTAATTACAACTTATGAACCTAGTTTATTCATACTTAAGATGATCAACATTGTACATTTTCTAAACAGTTTCGTGTTATAGTCTATGGAACGCCACCACAAAAATAAAAACAAATGGTTGACAGTCCTTGCCAGTTTGATTTTTATCCTATTTAATTATTAATTCTATGTAATTAATCAGGTACTTTAACCATAATTACAGTTTAGTATAAAACAAGTGATGTTTGAATTAATGAAATAGGTAGTGAAAAATTGACTCTAGAAGCTAGAATATTTTAGAGGCTAGGAGAGTACTCAAAATTTATTCTCCTAATTCTAAACTTTATTCTAATTTATTGTGTACTATTCGTTTCCCAAAGTTTAAAAACTAAAGTGGTTTTTGAACATGTCAACAAACGGAGATCCTAACGAGACCATAGCGAAAATGATAAGGAACTTGAAACCAAATATAAACGCTGATTTTGGAAGCACTGGCAGAGAAGAGCGTGTACAATTTTCTATAAATTTTGAGTCATTTAAGAGCACTTCTCGAAACGATGGTATAGAAGATCAAACCCCAAGAAAGAAACCAAAGTTGGAACATAATTACCTTGCTAGCGCCAGTTACACCGCTTCCCCTAGAGAAACTCGTAGGTTAAGGACCGACCTTATGGAAGCCAGAAACAATATTCTGGTTTTGGAAGCACGAATCGAACACATGCATAAAGTGATGAAAGAGACTCAGCTCATGTTTGACAACGAAACACAGAGTTTAAAACACCAACATAAGTACGACCAAAAATCGATCGAAGATTTAGAAGTGCAGTTGGTGTCCATTCGGGTACGAGAACAAGAACTCAGGGACCAGTTGAAAGAAATGACGGATAAGTACGAAAAATTGCAATTGGACCATCAGGAACGTGTTGACGAGTTAGAAAAGTATTTGGACGAGTTGAAAAATGAAAGTCAATTTCAAGAAAATGAGGACGGTACGGCAATAGCAAATTTGCAGAGGAGAGTGGCAGAACTGGAAATACTGCTGGAAGCTGCGCAAGAAGATGCAGAGGCCCACAAAAAACTTTCGTCAGAATTAGGTAAGATATTATTCATTGATAAATTTACGTGGGTTACAATAATAATAAACAATTTATTTAGCATTGCTAGCATGCAACACCGTTCGTGCTGGGCGGCCTCACTCTGTACTCATATTTAGCTTTTATACCCAAACATTGTATCAGAATAGTTCTTTGCAATGAATAACTATGCCTGTCAATAGCTTCCATTGAGGGGTAAATATCCCGAAAAATTTTTGTACACAGGACTCGGAATTCCAAAGATTTCCAAGGAATTCCAAAGATTTCCTAGGAATTCCAAAGATTTCCTAGGAATTCCAAAGATTTCCAAGGAATTCCAACGAATTCGGAGGCCTTCCAAAATAATTTTATGGAATTCCGAACGTCTTCGAGGAAAGTAATCTCCTCCCAATTATCCCAAACAAAAGTGCAATACTGGCATAAACCTTTTTACTTTTATGTTTAAATTTCTTAATAGAGTGCTTAAAGAAACAAAATAAACTAATTTTTGATTATTTAAAACAAATATTATTTTATTAAAGAAAACAAAATATATATGTATATAAAAAAGGCAGCTCTTTAAACTAAAAATAACAAAATGGTAGCTTGAAAATAAACGTAAATACAGTGTGCCTCACTTTTTACGACTTATTGCTCTGTTATTAAAATGGAAGTCAGATATATTGTGTAACGAATGAATATCACTAAAAAGGAACATAGAACGTATAACCTCTATTATAGGTAACTTTACATAAATGTTACGGTAATTGTGATTAATCCGGTTATTTTGTATAAATATCGGCAATTATACATACTTAATCACCACGGAATTTGGCGAATATAATAAATTCTTTAATATTTGCAGTAGGTAATTAATTGAATTGGCTGGTTTTTATATTTGATACCCACAACTTAATGGTAAATATAATAAAAGCCTTTAAAATATTCGATTTTTTAAATTAACCGGACGATATATAAAATCACCAACCAAGTATGGCAAATGTAATAAATTACGTTAGATATAACCGACCTGCCCTGTACGGAGTTCACTCTTGGAATGTATGACACTTGCGTACAAGGCAAATTTTGTGACATTAGCGTCCATAAAGCAAAATAAGGCTCAGCAGGTAAATTAAACAACTCTGATCTAGTGGCACTTGCGTGCAACATAAAATTTGGATTCCTAATTTGAATATTTATTTCGAACACCTATTATGTTAAATATTGAGGTAAGTTAACTTGATTCCCCCGGTGATTTCTTTTGTAAAATGTTTGTTGAATGATCTTTGAGGAGAATCATATTATAAACGCTAACGACTGAGACTTACAACGCCCCGCTCGCTTCGCTCCGCTCCGCTTGACCTTAACCTGGCAGATTTTTATGTTGTACGCAAATAACACTTGTTTCGATCTGCCCGCTTTTCCTGCTGGACATCTTTCCTTATGTACGCAAATGTTACGTACGCAAGTACCTTGACGCCCACCCTAGTACTACTACAGCTCCATGCCTTAATAATTGGAACAGAAAATAGAAAACAAAATAATTTATTATTGTTAGAATTATTGCCACCGCGTCTTGGAACCCTTTCGCAATTTCCTAAATCAAATATTCTCGAAATTATCAAAAAAGTATTATTTAGAACCCAATAATACCTACAATGGACAGTTACCCAACTAAATTCACAGATTAGAGACTAAACTTCTGAAACTAATACAGAATTGTGACAGCACTGTACCTCACCCCACCCTCAAATTGAAAATTATTGGCCGGTGGATGCGAATGCAATGGATGCCTGCAGATTGCAGAAACTCAGATACCCCTCCTATTACTCATCACACCACTAAAATTTTATTTTCTTACAGTTAATGAATAGAATATTAAAATGTACCTATTTCAAATATTCTTAAGGAACGTGTGGAGAAATTAATATTTACCTACAAAGTTCTTGGGAAAGATTGTCCTTCCATAAAATTTGCTATTCAACATTGTTTGCTGAAAAACCATTAGGAATCTACTGCTCCGTGCTTCTTTTTCCCGGAAAAAACGATAATTAAAACGAAATCAAAGTTGCTTTAGAAACATTTGGAATTGACTGTTTTACCTCATAAGGATCACATACAAAATTAACGGTTTCGGGGAATTCCAGGGAATTCCCAGAGAATTCCAAGGAATTCCAAGGAATTCCATTGGAATTCCAAATAAGTGTACACAAATTTTTCGGGATATTTACCCCTCAGCTTCCATTAATTCCTTGCCCAAATCAACAATCCTGAACCAACTTCACTTGTGATTTTTGTTTTGTAGAAAAACAATTATCAGAAAAAAATGCAGTGGAGAGAGAATTAGAAATTAAGCAACAAGCATTGCAAAAAGCACAACTACAAATAAAAGAATTGGAATATGATAAAGAATCGTATGCCGAATATTTACAACAATCGAAAGTAATATATTTTTTTCGCTATGTGTTATTATTTTTAACAGACTTCATAATTACAGACACAGCAACATAAGTTAGCAATATATGGCGACTTGGAAAAAGAAAACCAACGTTTGAAAGACGAAACTGTCAGACTCAGAGACGAAGTTCGAAACAAACTTTTACTGGAGGAAGAAGTGTACGACTTAAAAAATCGTCTAGTAAATTTCAAGGAACAAGAGAAGAAGTTGGCTGAACTGCAAGTAGCGCATGTTCAAGCCGAATTGAATTTAGAAGAGTGGCGGACGGTGGCTCGTGGTATTTGTCTGTCTACCGGCGTCGATTCGTCTTTGCCGCACTTATTGCGTCAGGTGGTCGATCGACTGCAGCAGCAAGAGATCAATTTGACTGCCGATAAGGTTCATCTTGATTCGCAACTAACTACAGCATTACACGTAAGAAATTTTAATGTATACGTTAACGTCTCTCTTGAACAGACATTCTGAATAGTGAAATTTATCCGTGACTACTGTTTTATCAGCGACAAAGTTTTCTGGTGATTTTCATCAAGTCTATGTATTAATAAGTTTATTTAGTAGTCGATGGGAAACTGAAAAAGTCATTTTTACATAGGAAACGAAATTGGCTCGTTCTGAGCTAGAGAAGACCCAGAAGCATCTTGTGGAACTTCAGACGAACTTGCAGCAAAGACAAAGTTTGATTCATCGCATGCAGAAGAAACTTCTTTTGGTGAGCCGCGAACGAGACAGTTACCGTCTTCAACTTGACTCGTATGAAAAGGATTTGACTCTTTGCTTGAATCCGGTAAGTGGAGGATCCAACCAAAACCAATCGCAGCATGAGAGAATAGAGAATTTGGAGAGGATTATCGAGGAGTACAGGGATATGGTCGCTAAGCTGGAGTCTGATTTACAAACGGCAGAAGGTGGTTCACATACAGGTATAGTAATAATTGACCACGAGCCATTCATGGTGATAACTTTTTCTAAATTGTATTGCCTTTGTTTATGCGAATTTAGAGTCTGTACCTATCCGTGCGGAACAGTTGTCAAGGCTTCAACAAGAATTAGACAAACTGAAGAGTGAGAACGAGTGGTTGAGGACGCGGCGAGATCAACTGGAGGTGCAGCTTGAGCAGTATGTTGTAGGACAAGATAGGAGTGAAGGACGCATCTTACATCGACCGAAAAATCCATTGACGGATCAGGTGGAACAGAGGGAGGCTAAAATGGAAAAGTTACAGGAAGAGGTATGTCCACATTAAATTAACTTTAACTACCGTTAATTCTTAATAAGTTAACCCCACACGCCACTGCCTGATATATTTTTTGTCGCAATTTCCGCATGCTATTTCGTAAATTCCCGCTTTATGAATGGGTTCCGTTTTATCATGTTTTATCTTTCGCATTTCCTAGTAGATTTTGTAAATTGTTGCTCGAAGTGTGAACCACTTTGAAGCCTGCTTTCCCGAAAACAGTATTCATACCTCTAGTTATTTGCGGTACGTATGGTATTTTTATATTATATATATATATATATATATAATCAAAACTCTATCTACCCGTAGGTGTAAGAATATAAAAGTAGTACATACTACAAAAATACAAGAATAAAATAAAATAACAAATCCCTTTTTCTAACGTCCATAAACAAATTTCACCCACTCTTTCTTGTTTTTTGCCATCTCCCTTGCACTTTCCCACGTTTGACCCCTTCTTGACAATACATTACAGATGGTTCCATCCCATGTCTCTGGTGGTCGACCTCTTCCTCTTTTGATTTGAACTCGCGTTTGCCAGACACATTTTGCCATTCGCTTGTCTTTCATTCTCAGCAAATGTCCAAACCATCTTAGCTGGTGTTGCTCTATTTCTTCTAAGACTGAATCGACTTCTAGTTCCTCTCTCACTTTTTCGTTTCTTACTCTATCCCTTCTGGTTATTCCCATCACCTTCCTCAAGTACTTCATTTCCATGGCTTGTACACTACTTTTTAAGGCACTTGACAAGATCCAGCTTTCGCTACCAAAAGTTAATATCGGCCTAAACACCGATTTGAATACAGACACCTTCGTCTTTCTAGAAATAACCTTCTGATTCAGAAATGTTCTGTTCAATGCATGGTACATCTTAGCAGCTGCTTCTATTCTTGCTTTAACTTCAGTTTCACAACTTGCTCGATTATCAATCTGCACTCCCAAATATTTGAAAGAGTTAACCTGTTCCAATTGCACTCCTTCGATCTCTATTCTTATATTTTCCTGTATCCTCCCTAGAACCATCACCTTTGTCTTTACCTTGTTTATTGTCAATTTTTTGCTCTTGAATACCTCATTCCACTCATTTATATTTTGCTGCAACTCCGACTCTGTGTTAGCGAAAATCACCACATCATCCACGAATGCACACTCACTAAGCACTGTTTGCTTCAATCTATAATGTTCCACATGTAAAGCTTTTACCTTCTTTTTACTTTTGTTATGTCATCCATCAACATCGTAAAAAGTGTAGGGCTCAGTACTCCACCCTGCCTCAAACCTTCTCTAGCGTCAAACTGTCGAGACATCATGTCTGCTGTTCTCACATAGTTACTATTGTTTCTGTACATACTTTGTATAGCTTTCCTGAGTTGTTTGGTCTACTCCTCTTTTCCTCAAGCTGTTCCACACTAATTCCCTTGGGGCTTTATCAAAAGCTTTCTCCAGATCTAAGAAAACCGTGTACCCTTGTCTGCTTTGCTTTAGCAACTTCTCAATTATTTGTTTTATTGTGAATACATTATCCTGAATGCTTCTTCTTTTTCTAAAATCTGATTGTGTCTCTTCCATCTGCGATTCGATGTACGTTTGTAACCTAGTGTTCAGGATTCTTTCATAAACTTTTGTTATTGTACTGAGCAAAATTATCCCTCTATAGTTGTCACATTTCATCTTATCGCCTTTTTTATGTACTGGCATGACTATCCCCACTTCCCAGTCACTAGGAACTCTTCCCTCTTTCCATGCTTTGTCAATAATCCTCTTTAACAGCATAATTCCGTTTCGTCCCATGTTCTTTACCATTTCTGTTGTTATCTTGTCGTGCCCAGCCGCCTTGCCATTTTTCAGCTTTTTTATTGCTTCTAATTCTTCAATTTTTATTTCTTCTTGTTCTTCTCTATCTTCTTGATCTATCTCCACCCTCTCTCCTCCCAACAATTCACTGAAATAGTCTCTCCATCGTTCCATTATGTTATGTCCCTCTTTTATTAGTTTCCCATCTTTGTCCTTAATAAAATTTATTTTATCGTGGTTTTCGTTTTTTAGGTTCTTTAATGACCTATAGAATAATTTCTGATTAGATTTCGTGTCTTCGTCTAATTTTCTACCAAAATGTTCCCATGCGTTCTTTTTCTCCTCTAACACCAAAACCTTAACTTTGTTTCTCTGTATTTTATATCTGTTGCAGCTTTCCTGTGTTTTACTGTTTAGGTATTCTTTCCAAATCACTTTCTTCTTCTTTACTTCTTCTTTTGTGCCATAATTCCACCAAGCTGTTTGTCTCTTATTATTCGTTTTCCTGTAGATTCCACATGTATCGGCGGCTGCACTTTCCAAAGGTTTTCTATACTCTCATCGTACTTATCTGCTTCAATTTCATTCACTCTGATTTCTACTTTGTCTCTAAAACTTGTAGCTGTTTCCTCGTTTCTCAGTTTATATGTCTTTATTGATACATTTCTCAGTTTACTTTTTGCTACACTATTCTTTGTTAGTATTGGTGTTTGTATTCCCATACTTATTTTCGCTTTGAGAAGATGATCACTTCCTATTTCCGAGCCTCGATACACTCTGACGTCTTGTACTTCTTTTCTATGTTTGTGGTCTACAAGGATTAGGTCTATTATTGATTTTTCATTTCTACTTTCTCTAACTCTTGTAAATATATGTATATCCTTGTGTGTGTAGAAAGTATTTGCAACCAATAGTTCATTTTCAATGCAGTAATCTATCAGTCTCTGTTCATTGTTGTTTCTGGTTTCTTCTCCACTCATTCCTACTACTTTTTGGTTTTGGACATTTCTTCTACCAACTCTGGCATTAAAATCTCCTACGACGTATATTCGGTTTTCATAGTCTTCTGTCTCTTCCGCTAGATTTTCCCAGAATTTATTTTTCTCCCCAGCCTTGTCGTCCTCATTAGGTCCATACACAACCAAGATTTTTGTCTTCTTTCTGTCTTGCAATTCTAATTCCAATGATATTATTCTCTCATTTACACACTTCCAACCAGTTACATACTGTACAAATTCTCTATGCATTAGACATCCCACACCACCATGCACTCTCATTTTTTGGTCGACTCCGCTATATAACAACAGATGTCCTCCTTCTGTTTCCTTCTCACCTTTACCTTTCTTTCTCATCTCTGATATTGCCAATATATCAATTCGTGCCCTTTCAAATTCATAGTAAAGCTCTTCTTCTTTATTGTTAAAACTTACTATGTTCCATGTCGCCAGCGTCCATTTCATTTTCTTGTCACCCTTCCCTTCATTCAGTTTAGTATTTGCACCGTTGTTTAGTTTTTTGAGGTTCCCGCGGCCCCTAGTCTTCCTCCTTTCTTGTCTAACTGCCTCCTTTCTTTATTCCACTCCCATACCTCCTCGTTGATTATAAGTTTTTGGTACCCTATCTTAACTCGGTTCCCCTTACCTCTTTCTTCGTCCGCCAGTTTTCGAATGCATCGCTCCACTTCTCTCTCCCTTTTAGTTCTGTCCTGAGTCTGCTTTTATTTTTCAGTATTTCGATCTTATCTTCAACTTTATGCAATTCTATGACACAGCTTTTAGGTCCTATTTTATATGCTTGCTTTATTTCAACGTTCAACTTTAACCTTTCTTCCAAAAATTTAGACGCCCCTTCTTTTATTTGAATTCCATCATTTGTGCCAATATTCATTCCCGTAATTACCAAATTATTTTTCCTCTCTTTCTTGTCAAGGTCTTCTAACCTATCATTGAGGCACTTGATTTCTAATTTCATGTTTTTGTTTTCATTTTTCAGTTTTTCATTTTCTACTTTTAAAGCATTCATATCCTCTCTGTACTGCTGTTGTTCTATTTTAATGTCATTGACGGATACTGCCAGGTCTTTTAACATTTGCATCACCCTGTCCAATTTATCGTCTCCATCAGGTTCACTTCCTCTCCTATTCGGTGTTCTTTTAATTTTACTACTTCTTAAAAAGACCTCCCCTGCTTCTCCATTATCTCTTTTTCTTTTATTTTCGTCAGTGGAGTACTCGTCTTCACCGCTTGCGCTTGCCATATATTCGCATTTTATTCGCAAATTTGCCTTCTTCCCTTTCGGTAATTATAATAATAATAATAATAATCTTTATTTAGCATAATATTTGCTAGAGTCTGTAAAGTTAGAGACTGGGCCCGGACAAGATGGTGGCTGCGCGAAAATGTAGCGGGAAATATGATTTTGACAGAAACAGTGCCGTACCGGCGTATATGTGAAATTTATTATTATTTTAACAATGAATTCATAAAAGTTACATTCAAAACAGGAAAATTAGCATTTTAAGGCATGAAAAAATCGCGAAACACATTAAGAAGAATTTAAGAAAAGGGGATTTCGTCATAAGTACAGATAAATTATAAATGTGACGTTTGGTGTGAGGTTATGTCAATTACGAAATCGGCATGTTTATGTGCAAATAATCTCAATTCCATAATTGTTATAGTTGAAAACAGGTTTTTGAACAAGTTGTTTACTTATGTGACAAAAGAAAATTAGAATAAATCATAAAGGAAGCCGAATAATCCAATTTACTATTTTTCAGCACTGAAGAGTTAAAGAATTGCAAAATAAACTTATTATTCTGTAATTAAAAATTTAGAGAGTTCTATTAACTACCAAAAATAAATAAGTGGAATTCACATATATTAAGAACTAAACGCCTTGTTGACCTTTCAAAAAATAAGAATCCTTGGTGCTTGAGGTATGTCATGTCGCACAAGGTCTAATGATAGAACGTCCAGGCATTTGTCCTGCGGGAAGGAGCTTCGGGCGGGACAGCTGGACAGAGCCGCTAGTCCTACCAGCAGGACATTATTTTTAAATGGGATTGTCCTGCCGGCAGTACGGACCCAAATTTCATAGGCGCCGTAACAATTTTGCTATTTATTAAATAAAACATCTGCTGAGAAACATTTTTATTTATTCTCGTACAAAATAACTTGGAAAACATTAAAAAATAACACTGCGCCTGCGATGCTGATTGTTTCCTAAATCTGCGTAAAATAGGAAATTTTAATCTAATTTATTACCTATAGTATAATTAAACACTTGCCATTCTTTTGTAATAACTCAGCACTAATTTTCGTTTTTGTATTGTTCAAGTCTCGCAGAACTGTCACAAGACCCAGAGACCCAGAGATTTTAGTTACTCTTCCGTTGCATACGGCGCTCAAATAATTGTCTCCAAACGCGGACATACACCATTTAAAATCTGGTTTTTTATCAAAATTCTTTGCTTTTGAAAAACCCGCGGCATAATTAGCGTGCAAGCCACTGTACGTGCGAGATTTTTTTCAAGAGTTGTCTCCTTCTCCGTAGCTTGCCTCCTACTGGTCTGAACGAGATGAAACTTACACTTTAGATAGGCAAAATTTTACGACAAATCCGATGGTGGTGGTTACGTTCTCATATGGAGACGCAAATGTACTGAAAACAATAGGGTCGAAAATACGTGCTGCTGGAAGGACGCTTGGACACTCTGTCAACTAAGGGTTAATCACTTGGTAGTGGTTGTACTCCTAAATCCTCGTCTTCGTCGTCTTCATCATCATCATCATCATCATCATCATCATCACCACCATCATCTTCAGTTGTGACTTGATATTCATCTTCACTCTCATCATCAGATGATCCTGTGTTCACAGTGAACTTCAACGAATCCAATGCATCGTCCATCAGATGCTCTTTCTCAAAGAAAGTTTTTTCCACTTTTTGCACATGGCCACATACATCTTTCCACTCTTCTGAGCTAATAATGGAAAATTTTCCACGTGCTAATTCCTCCACATCACCTAATTTAAAAGTAACGTTTCTGCTAGCTACCCAGTTCTTTACAGTGGCCCATATCTTCTCTATGGGGTTCAATTCCGGGTGATAAGGAGGAAGCCGTAACACTCGGTGACCATGGGCTTCAAGAAGCTCATCCAATTTGTATTTCTTTGGGAATCGATACAAATTTTGTTTGATAAGACCATAAAGCTCAGGTTTTGTATTTGAGCCATCAAAATGTATTTGACGTTCTTCAAGCCACTTCACCATCTCGCCTTTTCGGCTCGCAGATGTCAGGTTTTTTTCCACCAGGACATTGTGATATGATGCATTATCAATCACAAGTACACAATTAGGCGGCATGTTGGGCAGTAATTGTTTCTGCACCCATGTCATGAAATTGGCATTATTCATGTCATCGTGGTAATCTCCTGATTTAGAACCTAGAGACAATGTTTGGTTACATTTTGATATTAAAATTACTTACGTATGTGTTACCTGACCGAAAAATGAGCAACGCATTGGGAATGAAACCATTTTCACCTCCGGCATGTACAATAATCAGCCTTTGGCCTTTAGAAATCGGCTTCTTTAAGTTTTTAGTAGACTCATCATACCACCCTTTCGGCTGGACATGGCTGCTGTGTATATACGTTTCATCCGTATATATAATGGTTCGGCCTTCTTCCCGGTATTGCAGAATTTGTTTCAAGTATTTCACCCTTTTCAGGCGAATGTCATGGCTTTCCATTAAAATCTTACGGTTGTCTTCTGTCTTTCGCCACCTTAAATGGAAATAGAAGTAAACGAGGTGTCCCACTCAAGCAGGCTCACTTTTGCTATCTGTTGTTATAAAAGTATTTTCAAAACATAAGCATTTAATGAAACAGAAATTTGAATATGCATGTAGTAACGGCATCCGAAATATTTTGACTTTGGATATACAAAAGCAGCCATACCTGAATCCAATAGATTTCAGAAAAACCCATAGCGACTGCCTCGAGCCAGAAAAAGAAAGTTCAGAATCTTTAATCTTCTGTAGAATACCTGGAATACAAGGTGATATTAGGCTAGATGATGCGATAGGTAGGTATTTAAATGTAGCATTTGTTATTTAACGAAAAAGCAGTAATTGCCATTTGTTCCTAGAATAATTTGTTCAAATAGCCCCTGATTATTGGGATCACTTTCCGTCATTGCATATTTCATTCATGTTTCGATGAAAAATACATTATACACATTGAAAACACATCGTGAAATATAATTGTCTGAAAAATCATTGGGTTTCAACAGAAAGTAAGTTTCTTGAAATTTATCTACAATCGAAGATGGAATCCAGGAAGTTAAATATCCAAAGCATTCCATTTACTAAAATGCAAGTGCGATTCATACTTTCATAACTTGGCTACGCAACAGCAGCACCCAATTGGTTTTTTGATATTATATCCAAAAAATACACGAAAATATCTTGAACTTTCTTATTACCACGTTCCCTCTATTTATGAAGAAAGAAGTTCAGCAGACTTTACAATGAATCACCCCGTATTTGACAAGTAACAACTGCCAGCAGTTGCAATAAAAACACACCTTAACGAAGTTTTCTTTTTTATAATGGTAATTATGTACTTACAATTGAGAGAGGGATTCCTTTTCTCCAAAATAAAAAAATTATGTATAATTTCCCGTATTGTTTCCGTTTCTCCCACAGAAATCAGGCCGAGCTTACGCTTCTTTCGCGGTCGTTCCTTATGTGGTGTAGCAAAGGAGGTGCTAGGCTCAGCTTCTACGCTTTTCGATTCCTTCAAAATCTTCGCTACTGTGTTTCTCGAAACACCTGTTGCTTCTATAACTCTTTGCCTTAAACACACAATTGGATCTTAACAATAATCAAGCTCATTATGAAGTGGGTACGTACATACCTGTAATTCTTTAAAGGAATCCTAATTCCATTTTGCGCTTCTTCCCGCATAAACTTTATCACGTTACTGATAATTTCACGGCCTTGGCTATGAATTACCATGCCGGGTTTGCCAATTTTTTTGGCAGACATTTCTAACCTACAAACGTCAAAAATTTCAACTTGGATTTAATGTGTAAAATTACTTTGATTGTAGTATTACCTGGATAACAAATACTATCGACGATTTTTCAAAAGTCTTTTAAATAACACCGAGATCACAAAATAAGCAGAATAATCTGCAAACACAAAAAATTTTAACCTTCAATTCAGTTACAAGAATTTGTAGTATTAATTACCTCGAACTCAAACATAAGTCAATAAAACAACAATGGACGCACAGTAATCTTGAAATTCTTGACGGCGCCACTGGATTTACGAGTTCCGCCTTCGGACGAAAACAGGTCTATTGCGCTGATCACGTGACAGCCCAGTCTTTAACTTTACAGACTTTACATATACCAACAATTCATAGAAGCGTTCCCTTTTACAAACCCACCCATACATAACATAGCATAACTATACATTTACACATATATACGTTTCATGGACAGCCGCTGCAAAAGATCTGACATTAGGTAATGATTTTATATATTCAGGAAGAGCATTAAATAAACGCAAACCCTCGTACAGCAATGATTTTTGTAGTGCACTAGTTCTTACAAATTCTATATCATAATCATTCTTATTCCTAGTCGAATATCTGCGGTCTCTTCTGGTTATAAAAGCTGAAAGATGTTCATTCATTTCATAGTTATTTACCATTTTATAAATAAAAATTAAATTACACTTGTATATTCTGTTCTACGGTTATAAACCTTAAACATTTCAGCATATCGACAATATGAGTATATCTGTCATAATTCAATATTATGCGCATACACTTGTTCTGTAAAACTTGTAACTTATGGATCTCCTCCTTTGTACAAGATAAAAGAAGTGATTGGCGGTGTCCCTTTCTAGGCATGGTCCTGTTTTTTTGCGAGTATCAAAAATACCGCGTTTGCCTATTCCATGTTTAAATTTCTTTATTTGTATATGTATTTATATTTCTTTTTTTCCCGCCTGGCTGATATTCCAAAGCGCCTTGACGTTGAGTAGTTTTTCGTTGTAGATAGATACCAGATGATTGCAATTGCAATGATTCACTTTAAAATTCCTGCCTAATAACAGGCTGAATGCTTTCGGAAATTATTAACTCTTATAGTAACACCCTTTAACTTAGTTTATATTCCTATTTTGGCACTGTATTTCGAGATAATTCCCGTTTACACGAGTTTTATTATCGCCGCACACAACGCCACACTTTCGGTTTCGGGTCGGAAGAGACGTTATTATCCCAATTTAAAGTGGTGGAATTTTGCAATAGCATTTTAAATTTTCGTTTCCTAATTAACAATCTTTGGATCGAAACCGTTACATCTCGCTATATCTTTGATTGTATTTACTTCCTTGCGGTATCTTTCAACGGATAACGGTAGACTCAACAGCCTGTTAACTAAAAAACCAAAACTAGCCTCTTTGTGCTGACTGCAGTGGTTCGAATCTGCAGTTATGTACCGAGCTGTACTGGTTTCTTTCCTATAGATGTCAAATTCTAACTTACTGTCTTTCCTAATTACCAAAATCTCCAAAAATGGATTTCGTGGGTAAATTTGATTGAATTGAATCTACTATTTAAGTCGCTCAAAAATTCTTCAATGTTACATTTACTAGTGTCAAAAATGGCAAATATATCGTCTACATATCTCACCCACACCTTTGGAAAATATGGGAGCTCATCTTTTAGTTGGGTTTCAAATTTGCCCATGAAAATTTCTGCAATGAAAGGAGAGAGGCAATTTCCCATGGCTGTACCTTCACTTTGTTGAAACAATGATCCACTGACTTTGAAATAATTCTGCTGCATACACAGATTGGTTAAATTAATGTATTCTTTGACAGTTTGTTCATCATTGTTATTTTTATTAAGGAGTTCATACAAGTACTCCAAAGCCTTTGGTACAGGTACACTGGGAAAAAGTGAGCTGACGTCGAATGAAATTAATAATTCGTTATCATGCAGTGTGATACGTTGAATTTTGTTTATAAACTCTAAAGAGTTCTTCACTGAAAAGCTTGACTGCTTGATTTCGAGGTTATTAAAATCATTGACTAACCATTTGGACAGTTTGTAAGTAGGAGAATCTATAGCTGAAACTATAGGCCTTGCGGCTTTCCCTACTTTATTACATAGTTTAAATGTTTTATGAGTATCTGAAATCATTTTAGGCAACGAATCTTTGTAAATTTTCACGTATGGACCGTTTTCTATTAAATTATTTACTCTTTCGTAATAGTCACATTTATCCAATATAACAACCTTGTTACCCTTATCTGCCTTAAGATAAAAACAATCTTTCTCTCTCAGTCCTTTAATAATTTTAGAGTGGTTTGTGTGACAGGGAAGAGAACCATGACATTTAATAATATTTTCGGATAATTTTTGTGCAACCGTTCCCCTGATCATACTTTTTTTGGATTCAGTTAAGCACTGAATTGAGGATTCAATACTAGCTACATTGTTTAAAGATGTTATAGTTAGTCAGTGATATGCTCTTATTGGGAAACCGATTTAACGGACTCGCTAGATGGCAGTAGACGCGCTATTTCCGAGGCTATTTCCCGTTTATTTAAAAGTTATTGTAGTACGGATATGCACTTTTTGGAGTGTTCAAATTGAAAATATTGTTTCTATTCATTGTAGATGGCACAACAGTCGGTCGCGGCCTATCAACAAAGATCAAAGATAGATTTGGCTTTGTGAAACATAAATCAATATCCGAGTATAATACAGTCCGGTGTCTTTGAAGTATTTTAGATGCATTTGGAGAACTCCATCCGTAACTGATTTATGATCGCAGCGTTTATCAATCAGTTTCACACATCAGGGTAGTATTATAAAATTTGAAGGGGCTCCTCAATAAATTCTTTATGTTACTTGCAAAGGACAATACAGTAAAAGCTTCAAGTAGGAAGAAATTCCATTCAAAATTAATCCGCAGAAAAAGACGGGGCACGTCCAATTTATATTTTAGTTTTACTTAGTACCTTTGGTATAATGGTATAAATGACTTTACCGTTTCTTGATTAACTGAAGTAAAAAATAGGTGGATTTCTGAATTTAATTAAATCTTTCATTAACAAGATAGTGCAAAATACTTAAATTAATTTTGAGAATGGTTCTATCGTAGCAACGAAGCCGGTGTCAGACTTCAGTCTGTGTTACTTTTTTTGAACAACCAGGCCTTAATGTTTTATACTCTCTGTGCTTGCTGTATAGGTATCTATGAAATAATTGTACATTTTGAGTTTTTAACTTAATTTTGGTTTAAAAAAGTGTGTTAGTTATATCGTTCTCAATCCGACGCATGATGAAGATACCGTTGATAGACAAGGTTACCAAATGGGAGGAAGTAAAAATAGTTAGAAAAAAGAAAGATAATTATGTGGAAGCCGATAATTAGTTAGTTTGCAACCTACTAGTGGGAGAGATAGGGATAAAATATAAAAATAGGCAAAGGTATGCCCAGATTAGAGAATTAGACTACTGTTCGCAAATAGGATGTTCTACGTTTGGGGAAATACGTCCAATCAATCTTCGGACTAAGAATTTTGTGATGAGAAACTACTCTTATATCAAGATAAAATAACAACTGACTGCCAGTAACATTCTTATTATTTGTATTCCCTTTGAAATTTATTAACTATTTCAAGCCTAAATTGGACACATCCACAAACCTAAATACATCATGTACCTATTATGTATACAATGAAATCAATTAAATGCACGCATATATCGTCATTTGAAGTTATTTCTATGCGTATGATGTAAATACAACAATAACGCAGTAAATAATAAACATAGTTAGGCGACATAGGCACATTACAAAAATAAAACTGAGAGCAAAATGTTCCCTAATACTCGCCTGGTGCTAACTCGGCGACGGACGAAAAAGAACACGCCGCCTAGCCTGAGAATTTCCATATTATGTTTTTTACCCAACTACCTACCGTGTTTTGCAAATTTGCTTTTCGGTGGCTGGGTTTGAGCGTTGATTGAGAAGTCTTTCAAACCTGTAATAATATATGGTAGATAAATTGAAAAATTACTACGCGTACTACCAATATAACGATTTATTATTATAACTTGACCGGTTTCAGAATTCACAATGATTCCATCATCAGAAATGTATAAATAAAATTATTGTAAACAATACAGGTGTTCATACTCTCGAGTACCAAAGTTTTTTTTTTCTTAATGGAATGCCCTACATCTGTTTACATATTTGAGTTCATAATAAAATTTTATGAAAGTTAATATGTACTACACAATGGGGTTTAGAGTGAGGGACTTTTAAGATAATATTACCATTTTAATGCCAGTGTGGACTGTGGACCCAACTTTGAAGAGCTACCTATTGACGTCGTCTACTGGTCGTAGCTATTTAAGAATTCTTTATTAAGCTTAGCGCACATTATTTGTCGGCATCCGACGGACGGCACGCAACGGAAAAACATTCTTAACATACATTTAAATTAGTCAACGCACACTTGTGCGGACCGCATTCAACGGATTTTTAAAATCCGGCGAGTATTCTGCAATGAGAATCAAAATGCGTCCGGCGCTTGCCGTCCGTCCGTAGCCGATAATGTGTGCTAAGCTTTAGACTACTTTCACACCACGGGTAGGTACTTTTGACACAATAGATACTTCATATCAAAGGATGGACAACTTACGTAATCTAATAAGTATATGGAGTTTTGCTGAAAAATTTCAAATTGAATACCAGGTATATTATTTCCATATTCGATATAGTCAGTTTACTAAGCTTTTGATTGATGTATTTGCTAGGTCTGCGACTGACGGTTTCGATAGAATTCAAAATTGAACCTTTTAAAACGTAGTAATTTGGTGGACAGTTTATTGGGTTCTCCTATATTTTAGCACCCAAAATGCAAAATACGGCTTCCATTTTGTATCTGGAAGTCGAGTTCCCATCGAAACAAAAAATTGCTTCTTCATGGTCATATTCTTAAAATACGTGATAACTCATTAAACCTAGGTATAATTTGAAACAAGGAGTGCCATGGAAGAAAACAATCCTTTCAAGAAGTAATCTTGCAATGGGATTTCTTGTGCCGATCGCCGATGTAATAAACTTTGTTCATTAAATTTTCTGCAAAAACAAAGTGTGGCAAAATAGCAGGGGATATTCCCCAAAAATGGTATAAAATTACGGCAAGAATTTCAACTTTTAAGGTTCAATCTTTACTTCTGTCTAAATTATCAGTCGCAGACCTGCCAATATCAACATCAAACTTAAAACTTAAAAACTACCAAGCATCCTCCCTTTTACAAACATACCACAAATCAGCTCTAAACATCCCATTATCACACATACACAATTATCCAACCATATCCATTCATTTATCTGCAAACACTCTTACTCATCTCTCAATCTCGTCATTTGATATACCCAAGCTTTATTGCCTCCTAATTTTTGCATCCACTCTATACCTGTCATGTTCAACCTGTCACACTTAGAACTTAACGGCCGTCATACCAATTTACACACACACTTCTTATCGTCAAACTCATACCCATAAAAGAAAAATTAAAATACTTTAACACCTGTAGGTACATACAGTGCCCGTCTAAAGTCCGTTCCCCCCCGACTAATTTTTGAACCATTTGGGGTACATCAATGAAATTCGGCACAAGGTAATCACAGGTCACAATATATCTTTTGTCGTAACAATGACAGCTGTCAATCTCAAGATGGCGGTCGAGCGCCATTTTGAAACAAAATTTTAAATGGGAGGGAGGGTCATGTGACACCTCGTTTTAAAGGTCTGATCGAGTGCAATATCATACTAAAACATGGCGTCGATGTCTTTTGTTCAATTTTTAAATTTTAAAATTTTTCTAACAAAATTTTATTCTAATTTGTAGTGAAATCTCTTAATAAAGTCGACCAATAAGAGGAGAAAAAAGAGTTTATTAAGGGAAAACTACCGCTAGATGGTAATTTCTTCCAGCTTCTCCAAAAATCAAAACCGCTTCAAATTTATCGTCTAAGCTACGAGCCATGGTCACACTTTTCCTAAATGAAGGAGAACTAAACATGCCACATTTGACAAGTAGAAAACAAGATGTTACCGCGACAACGAATTTTGTTTCTAATACAAACGTGATTGAGAGCAACATTCATGGTTATTTATAAATTTGCTTAGCCACCATTTTGTAACGTTTCCAGGTATCGACGCCATATTTTAGTATGATATTGTACTCGATAAGACCTTTAAAACGAGGTGTCACATGACCGTCCTTCCCATTTAAAATATTTTTTCAAAATGGCGCCCGTCCGCCATCTTGAGACTGACAGCTGTCATTAATATGTCAAAAAATATCTTGTGATCTGTGACTACCTTGTACCGAATTTCATGGATGTACCTCAAATGGTTCAAAAATTAGTAGGGGGGGAACGGACTTTAGACGGGCACTGTATAATATTTTCGGTTTTTAATCCTGCATCAGTTTACCATATATATTATTTTCCTGTCGCCAAGATATCGCTGCTCCAACTTTGTTCAATCGGAGATATTTAATTTTTAAAATCTCTCTAGGTATACCTGTCTGACAAAATTTTCAAAGGAATGCCGGTAACGTAAAAAGTATATGCATATTGGGGGAAAATATCTTATACAGCCTCACAGTAGATCAATTATTAAGGAATCCAAAAATGCAATCAATTACAAATTGTTCCATTAAAAAAACAAAGTTTGTTGCTGTACAGAAGGAACGGTACGAAGTGTATAAATGGAAATACATAATTTTAAAGTATGGAGAACTAAAAATAAGGACGAGTCCCTCATATAACTTTTCTCTCTGAAATGCATAATAAAGGCGCAAAACTCCGCCGCTGCACTGTTTGGACAGTCTGTATATTCACAAAACAAATATCATAATATTAAAAGCGAACTGGCGCAACACTTCAATACGGGTGGGGATATCGGTCGCTCGGTCTCTTTTCAACTGGCGGAGATCGTATGGGTGAGGTCGTGCACTCGATCAGGTGTTTCTTTAACGCAAATAAGAAAATTGCATCGGCATCATTCCGATGGACGCTTGGATCTGCTCAGCACTGTTCGGTGTTCGCAGTCGTAGTTCAACCTGGGATTCAACGTCACACCCGTAGGTAGAATGGTTTTTGCCGTATTAAATTTAACGCAATTAATTATTTAAGAAATTCTATGATAATATTTTGTGGTGCATCTGGGATGCACCTACGTTTTAAGTATAATCACTACACCGATTCACCACTACATAAAAGTCGTGGAGCGTAGCCCATGGGTTCATCTAGTAGGTATATAAGATCATGGCAGTTATACAACTATAAATTTTAAAATAAAAATCTTCATTTGCTTTGTGTGTAAATATAATAATGATGTACCTATATAGGTACGTAATGTACCTATCCTTCATTTTTGGATAAGGAAAATAATTAATTCCTGAAGTGTCAAGAAACCACCAGCTGCGGCGGCAAAATATGCCTTTGAGAACTGCCGCGCCGACAAAGTACCGCGAAAACGTCTGCGGCGTTATTGTATTTTTACTGGAGGGATTATATATCATTTTATAACTGGCTCAAAATACTAAGGCACCCGAGCGCCCTCAAACGGGTAATAGCGTAACTTCAACTCGGCCACCGCTTACCGACTTTATAGTTCGAAGACTCCAAGAAATATTACAAAAGTTTGTCTTAAAGAGCGCCATCTAATCTCTGCCTCACAAAGTAGAATTTTCTGCCTCCCAAAAGGTGTTTCTAATTTTACACACGGTATTGTCTAACTATAACATCTTTAAACAATGCTAGCTATTACATTTTCCTACGCGACGAGATTCTGGCAAGCTAAACTTGAAGCTTTTATTTAATAAGTTTAGTTCGGCTTTGTAAAAGGTTTGAGAAGATAGATTTTCTACAATGTCGATCTTTTTCTGAGGGAAATTAGTCGCATCTAATTTCTGACAGGGGTTTATTCCCAACTTTATTAATTTCTTCTTATTAGACATAAGTTTTTTCCGATATTTAGCAGTATTTGTGACCTCCATTCTCCTCAAAAAATTATCCCATTCTAGATTTCCTAAACTGTCTGGCTTATATGTAAGTTTTTGGTACAGATTGTACGCCTCTAATTCTAACATACTACGTTTACCGTAAAAATGATCGAGTTCCATATTTAACCATTTCTCTTTTGCAACTTTATTAACTACATCATTAATTCTTTTATTATTACATGATATTTTAACATGAATGAAATTTGGGAATATTCTGTTAGATTTGCAAGCTTTGAGAAATTGAATATCGGCACTCAATAATTTAATCTTGGTTAACCTTGTGAAACAAATTGAGATCCTGTTACCGGGAAGCTATTTCATACACACAGTAGATGGATCAAGAACTTTGACGTAAATTCACTAGGAATTCTTAATAAATTAACCCCACACTGTATTTAGTTGTCGTTTATTTGATGAACAGTATTGTCTGTTGTAGGTGGAAAGGTTGAAGAGGAAAATAAAAAATATGGAGGACGGTCTGGAAGGCAGCAGGTTAAGCGACATGTCGCTTTGCGCCAAAGACGCCTTGGCATTAAAAGAACAACTAAAAACTGCGGAAGCCCAGAACCAGCGCTTAAAAGAGTATTTCAAATCTTCGACGCAAGAATTCAGGAACGTGATTTACATGTTGCTGGGTTACAAAGTGGATAAAGTGAATTCTCAGTATAAGTTAACGAGCATGTATGCCGATTCTCCGAACGACCAAGTGTGTTTCCAGTTGAATTCTGAAGGTGCTTTGGATTTGTTGGAGAATCACTTTAGCACGAATTTGGAGGATATGGTCGATTTACATTTGAGGCACCAGAAGTCTATTCCGGTGTTTTTGAGTGCGATTACTATGGATCTGTTTAATAATCGTACGATGAGCAAAACGTTTCATACAGAATGATTTGATTATGTAGTTATACTTTGTAATTGTTTATGGTTCTCGGTTTGTATTGTATTAAATGCAATAAATTACAATGCTGCTTGCTATAGACTCAATATCAACGTTTTATTTTTGTACCACATTTCTGTTCAAGATATTGAATTAGAGGCCCCACTTATTACCCCACATGCCAAACAGCGACATTGTAATTAAATCCGTTAGCACTGGTAAACAACACTTTTTTGTCTGATCATGAATTTTTGACCTTTTCTGGCAATTTATGTGGCTCACTGAATCATAAACCTATGAGATACGTAAGGGCATGTAAAAGATCTGAGAATGTTAATTCATTTAAGGACGCATGTCTGAAGTATGAGAGATGTGATCCGAATATGTCTGTTGACTATCAGTTTGATCACCTACTTGCTTTCCTAGAGAGTTCCCATGATAGGTGTTTTCCTCGGAAGCGTCATGCTAAGGTGAGTGAAAAACCATGGATCACACATGGTATACGTGTCTCGTCTAGAAATAAAACTTGTCTACATGTCTTGAGGAAATTTTTCACTGATTCAACATTTAACAAGGATTACTATTTTAAATATAAAAAAAATCTTCAAGTCTACAGTCAGATTGGCCAAGTCCAACTGCATCAATTCAAGAGTTAATAATTCGAATAATAAAAGCAGAGAACTCTGGAATATCATTAATACAAGTTTGGGGAGGAAAGAGTCTCATAGTGACGTTCACCTATGTGTTGGCGATGCAGTGGTTAGGGATGTTGAGGCAGCTAATTGCCTGAATAACTACTTTTCAACAATTGCACAGAGATTGGTTAGTCGAATACCAGCTGTTGCAACTACTGCATCTAATTTCTTGACCGCTAATGTTGTCAAGCAGAATGATACTTTTGTTTTTTTTCCAACTGATGTCGGTGAAGTTGCACGTACTTTGAGACTTGTATCTAGAAAAGTTTCCTATAGGGACCGGATCCCTGCCATCATTTTTTCTTATTTAACTATTAATATTCATCTGTGTCTTACTGATCTTATAAATAAGTCATTTTGTGAAGGCATTTTTCCTTCATCTTTAAAAAAAGCGTTTATCGTGCCATTGCATAAGGGGGGTGAATTTGGGCCAGAAAATTTTCGGCCGATCTCATTGTTGCCGACCGTTTCTAAGCTAATTGAGAGGCTGGTCAAGGCCAGATTTGTTAGCTTTTTGTACAAATGCTCTACCTTGTCCAGTTTGCAGTTTGGTTTCCGTAATAATAAGAGTACTGGTCTGGCCATTTTTTCTTTTCTGGACCATGTATATGAGGCAAAAAACACTCACTGCAACTCCCAGTATATTCCTGTTTCTGTGTTTCTCGACCTCTTTTGATTGTGTTGACCACTCTATTTTGTTGAAGAAGTGCTCATATTATGGATTCAGGGGTGTTTCTGGGGGGTGGATTCGATCGTATCTGATGGGAAGGTGCCATGCCGTTTCTATTGTCAACGCTGATTGTCAGAAATTTACATCTGACTCTGCTCAGTCTATGTATGGGGTGCCTCAGGGTTCTGTCTTGGGCCCACTTCTCTTTCTGTTGTACATAAATGATATGTCTTCTCTGCGCATTAGTGGCAAGTTCGTTCAGTTTGCTGATGACACCAATATAACTTGGTTCGGTAGTGATGGTCATGAGTTGCATGACAGGATTGTGTCGGACATGTCGCTCTTGAGATGTTGGTTTGCGGCGAACAGGTTGACTCTTAATCTGGATAAGACTTGTCATGAATTTCAGGCCTGGTGTATTGTTTGCCCTTTCTTCAGATGGTGTTATAATTTCATCTGTAAATACTACTAAATTTTTGGGTGTTCATCTCGACCATAGATTGAATTGGCAGGAGCACATTAAACACCTAAGTACAAAGTTGTCTAGATCCTGTTTTGCCCTTAGGACTCTTATGAATAATTACGATTTACTTGTGGCTAGAAATGCGTGTTTTGCGCTGTTTGAGTCACATCTCCGATATGGTATACCTTTCTAGGGTTACTCCTCTGCCGAAAATTTGAATTATATCTTTCGACTGCAGAAGAAGGCAGCGAGAATTCTTTCAAGGCGTCTTCCTCGTACCCCTTCAAGGCCGCTTTTTGAGAAACTGAGAATATTGCCAGTGGCATGTATTTACATTTATGAGATAGCTGTTCTGCAGTTTCGGCTTAAGAATAATTGTGTCACGGGGGAACAGATTCATGAGCATTTTACGCGGTCTGCAGTGTTATTGTATCAGTCGAGGCCCTACTCGGAAAAATTTAAGAGAAGTGTAATATATATGTCCATTCAAATATTTAATAAGCTACCTGCATCAATTCAACTTTTTTGCTGTTCAAGGCTTCTTTAAAAAGATTATTGCTTGATAAGTTGTACTATAGTGTAGATGATTTTCTCGGGGGTTGAGAGTGTTGTTCCCCGGTTTCCTCATGTGAGGTTTTGATATATTTTATATTTTTTTGTTTTGTTTTGTGATTTATTTTGTTTGATATGTTATGTGTTCTATCTATGTATTGTGTATTCTGTCTATGACGGGCTAAATAAATAATTTAATTTGATTTGATATGAAGATTCCGTTGCTGACAGTAAACTGTGGACGTGGCAATAACAAAGACTAAAATTATCTAACTTAATTAAGTGATGATTCAGTATTCGCCAATGAGGTATCAGAATAATTTACCTTATAAAACGATTAAAATATGATTCCCCAAGTAATTAGAAGAAATTTATTAATTGATCCTACAAGAAATTAGAAGAAAATGGATAACTATGGACAACATCCATAAATAAATTTTTACCAAGAAGTTACATGTAAGTTTGGTGAGCAAATTACAAATATTTTAAAACATTTTTTAAAATGAAATATTGAACTAACGCATTTTGAAAATACATAATACAATTTTTTTGTTAAAGTGCAGAGAGCAAATTATTCCAAATTGTACAAATTTTATCAATATTGAAAATGCTTACTATAAATTTAAAATTAATAAAATTTTCGTAAAATGCCAAAAATCATGTTTAAATATTCTCATTTCCAATAGGCAGGTTCGGTAATTTTCAAATTTCATTAAAATTGATAGAGTTTATTATACTGAAGGCAGTTATGTTGTTAATTTTTGTTAAAAAAAAATTCCTTCGCCTGTGAAGCCGTTGCAAAGTTTTCCGTCGGTGCGAGGCTAGAAATCGTACCTTGCAGCGAGAGTAGGCCGCGTGACGTCAGAACTTAGTATAACGTACAAGTCCCAGCTTCAGCACGCAGCAGTCCCATAAGTATTATGCATATGCATGTGTAGTTAAATTGTTAAATATTATTAACTGGTTCTAACTGGTGTTTTCTGTTTTGTACCCAGACTAATACATTGTACAGCACACCAATAAAACGGAAAAAGTGGTTCGTTGGAACCAGAAGGAAAATCGGTCAGCATTATCGATATTTTCGCGAGTTAGTTTATCATTGCAAAAGTTTATAAAATTATCGGCTGCCCATTGCAGCCACTCTAAATAAAATCGAACATAATGTAATTTATCGACAGTTTTCTGGGACCCCTTGGTACTTGGTAACGTGTTACGGTTAGCATAATTTGAAACAGGATGCTAGGAGCATGACGGAGCCAAATACTGAATCGCCGTAGCGTTCCCTCCCTGAACTAAAAAAGGAAATTTTATTAACTATTTTACAATAATAATTAAATAGTACGTCATCATAAAGTTCTTTTTTGAAGACTGGTAGGACGCGTACCTCCATCCTTTCCCTGAGCTAGCCTACGCATTTCCGTAAAAGTAGAACATTCTACATCCCCAACTATTTGAGAGCAGTAGTCTAATCTGCTCCAACCTCTACCTCTTTATTTCTATCTCTGACTCTAGTATGTCGCGAACTATTCCTTTGTGTCTCAGAAGGTGTCCTACCATCCTACGATCCTATCCCCTATTCTTTATTGTCTTCCATACTTTCTCTTTTCCCCAACTCTTTCTAATTCCTCCTTATTGCTAACTTGTCTATCCACGGTATCTTCAACACCCGCCTGTAGCATCACATTTCAAACGCTTCTACTCTTTTTCAATCCGCTTCTCCCATTGTCCAAGTTTCGCACCCATAGGTATAATTTTGTACTCCATACATGCGTCTTTAAGAGTCTCTTCCGAGTTTCTACATTAACCGTTCCAGAATATAGCAGTTGTTTCTTTTTGTTAAACAAGTACCTAGTACCTACGTAGCGTAGTTTTTTGATTCGCGTGAGTTGTATTTGTTTCCGTTTTTTTTTTTTAATTTCCAATCCGTTATAAAACTGTTAACTTGATAACTTGTCAATCACTTAGGTATACATACCTACATAAATGAGTAGGTATGTATTGTATTGTATTAGAGAATATAGGTAGGTACCTATTTTACAAACAGAAGTAAGCAGGTATCTACAATCTACATACCTACTTATACTGAATTATAAAAGGCATGTACAGTTAATAAATTGTTGACTTTGTTTTACTTATACCGGTCTGCCTTTACACTACTGTTTTGAGGTTGAATGAAATTGGGGTTACATGCAAGAATCAAACACCATTTCCACATTTACCGGGACATTTACCTACCTACTACATAAATATGGCAAATTATGTGAATCGGACTTTTGATACCCTTGTTGCATCATTATATCGATTATGTTGTCTTTGTTTTATGTTTCCTTGACACCTTACTTTAAAATTCACGCTCGAAATAGTCCCAATAAGTACGTTATGAGATAGGTACCGCTTCACGGGCACTTCAAGAATAGTGGGAGGAGGGCCTTACGAATCTCTGACGTCAAACCAATAACAAAGCGAACTAGCATGTGGGCGTGATAAGCTAATTTCTTTCGCTTATTACGCCGCAAAAAAATTTTTTTCGCCGTAAATCAATAACAATAACAATTTTCCGTCATTTTCATGCCAAAAATAGATATCTTATTTTTCTCAGAACCTCCCTATTGGAGAAATAAAAATCATTTTTTTACATAAAATTTTTATTTTTAATTGTATTTCGATAATTTTCTTGGTGACGTACGTAATGATTGAATGTTGATAAAATAATGCGGCCCGTTTTTTGATAGTGCATCAGGGGAGCAAGGGGTGAACTACCCCTTACATTCTTAACTTCATATTTTTTAAGGGGCTGGATATTTTTAATTTTTGACCGCATTTTTTGTTTCCTCGGACATTTTGCTAATAAAAAGTTACTCTTATTAGGTTTTGAAAAAATGAAGGGTTTTCGAGAAAATAAAACTCAACGAGCAAGAGATACAGTGTTTCTACAATTTTCGCTTTCATTTTTTCTGGCATTATTTTGAAAGATATTAGAAATTCGGAAGCTCTTAGGAATTTTTTAAGTATGATTTGACCCTACATTACCTATTTCTTTTGAAATTCATTAAAAATTGTCCAGGCCCGTATTAAGAAAAAATAAAAATTGACGATGTAGAAAACAGACGAAACGTCGTACAAAAATAACCTTAACAGTTTGCGAAAGGTAGTGAAAATTTACATTAAAAAAATTGCTTTCAGTTTTTCGAATGCTAGAAAAAATGAATACGAAAATCGTAGAAACATGGTACCTCTTGTTCGTTGAGTTTTATTTTCTCGAAAACGCTTCATTTTATCGACACCTAACAAGAGTAACTTTTTATTAGAACTATCAAAAAACGGGTCTCATTATTTTATTGACATTCAATCACTACGTACGTCACTAAGAAAATTATCGAAATACAATTAATAATAAAAATTTTATGTAAAAAAATACATATTTTTATTTCTCCAATTTAAGGGAGAATATCTCGGCAGGGGAAGGTCGTAGGAGAAAACTTTATATGAACTGGGGGTGTTATTTTCGTATAATCTATACGAGAGATTTCACACCTTCACCGGGACACCCTATATATCCACCACAAATATTCAAAAAATTTTACAATTAGGTCTCGACTTTTCTTTAAATACAAATAGTAAACATTCCAATCAACAACATTATTGCATCTATAGAAAGCGGTATATCGTTACTTCCTTCTGAACAAAAAAATTTAATTATAAATCAAATTTGTCAAATTATTAAAAAATATACTAATTCATCTTCAAAAATAAAGAAAGAGAAAGCGAAATTTTAAATAACAAGACAACCCACAAATAATTGTATTAAAACCTTATAAAAGTAATAAAACATTATAGAAAATCCTCAATAGAAAAAGTCTTAAATTGTTTAATAAAAAATAACTATCCTAAAAATTTCATTATGAAAATTGTAAAAAATAGAATCCATCAATTTTACAATAATAATACAGATATTAAAAAACCAAACGAAAATAAAAATTACATTTCATTACCATATATTATAGGTATGTCACACAATATTAATAACTATTAGCAAAATACAACTTACAAATACAAGAATATAAGCACAAATACAAGAATACAAGTACAAGAATTCAGCAATAAGTAAACATATGAAAAACGGCATTCATACTTTTGAATTTAATGATACCAAAATTTTAAAGCAAGAAAAAAATTTAAAATCTCGGCTGGAGGCAAGATTATATAAGAACTACAACAAAAGTACAATAGGGATTAATGCACAGCAACAAATGAGAAAGGAGTGGTGCAACAATCAGATAGGAATGGATAGCCTTATTTAGTATTACTGTGACTAAGCACTCATTAAAGTGTGTACAAAACATTTCTGTCAGTTACCTTTAACAATTACAGCTAATCAAGCATATCAGCATACCCACGTATGACGTACTTTTATGAGTGTTTTGTGTATAATTATGCCAATTTTTGGACTTTGGAGTGCGGATAAAAATATCGATTGTTTATGTTTAATTAGAGAATAAATATGACTGTTATTTTATACATTTCGAATATGAATCATCACCATTCAGCCTTACTGCTTAATATTCAAATCATATACATTACATATTGAAAATAATTCGTTGTGTAATGTAATCAGATCTTGCCCGGTGGTGTCATATAATTTAAAATTCTTTGTTGCTTTTTGTGGTTTTGGCAACTTTCAGGATAACGAAGGCTAAGTTCACGACATATTAGAGTCAGAGATAGGCCCAGATTAGACTACCGCTCTCAAATAGTTAGGGATGTAGGATGTTCAACTTTTGGGAAAATGCGTAGGTTAGCTCAGGATAGGAAAGGATGGAGGTACGCGTCCAAGATCTTGAAAAGAAGAGAAATGGCACTGGACGAAGCAAAGCACTTAGCACGTTTCAAGAAAGATTGGGCTAAGTTTGTGCACTGACAGTAGAGAAACAAACCCCGACAACAAACTGGTATTAGGTGAACTGATTATAAATATACATAATATTACCAGAAAGATGAATCAATTGCTCACCAGAAATAGGGTACAAAAATATAAAGTTTAAGCCAGAAACCCTTAAACTTAAAGGATATATGTTCGCATACTGGGGTTGTTGTGTAAGACGAATCTGCTTATTTGTTGGCAGAGGTCGGTGGAGTCTAAGATATTGTGCGTAACATTCATGTCCGTTTGCCTGAAATTTGCCAGGCAAGCTACTTATAAAACTTTTAAGAATTTCCCATATACTACCCATTATTTCAAAGTGTTGTGACAAGATTGCATTACTGAGTACTATGTGTATATTTCTTATTTACTTATTGTTTGAATCAAAAAGAAAATTACGCACTATTTTCAGTTCTGATTAATCTCAATTAGGTAGATATAAGCATTGTTTGTCTGAATAATTAATTCAATTTAGTACATACATAAAATTTGATAATAAAATGTTAAATGAAATCATAAAAGTTGCTTTTATACTTTATTGGAGTGAAACTGCCCAATTAAATGGTTAGAGCAATTTTTTTGATAATTCGTATCATAAATTCATAAAAATAACTTTTTCTATGGTAATAAATTTTTTTGGTGCAGAATTTTTTCTCATTATTGTATTTCAGCACATTATTTTGCTACTACTTTCGATAGCATGGGTGGCTCACACTCACACCTATAATGTTCACCAAAACAATTCGTTCACATAATATTTCTTGTCCACGACTATCTTACAACATACTCTTTATACTTGTGTTTCTTCAATCATAATTAGATACATTAATCACTGCAGTGATTAATGAATATTATTCACTACACCAATAGGAACATCGCTTTGACCCTTTTTTACATTTATTTAGTAGGCCGCGATCGCGATGTGTCAGTTCAAATTGAAACGTCAAATCAGCATGGTTTGGTTTTAATTTGAAATGCATATTCTAAAAAAGAAGATATAATGAGTAGTGAGAGTGAAAACGAGGTTTCTTTAACAGCACCAGCAATAAAAGAAGCTGCAGAACTTGCCTCATTAGATTCATTGCCCAAAAAACTAAGAAAATTATACCTGAGAGCGTATGTATGAATCTTTCTTACAGTGGAGAAGGGAAATGAAGGTAAATTCTTTCTGGGAATCTGTTTTGATAGCCGTGGACAAAGTGTAGTATACAACTCGTTATAATGATGCTATTATTACAAAACTCGCTCGTTTCACTCGCTCGTGTTGTAAACTTCATCCTCGGTAATAACAGCATTCATTATAAACTCGTGTATAATATACTATTAAGCATCTACATATTTACAATTATCGCACCACATATTTTCAAATTTTGGTTTAAAATCTGGAAAAAAGCCTTCACGTAAAAAAGTTGGGGCAATTTTTTTCCAGATCCCCCTATATTACCCACCCCTGAAGAATCTACGTGGACGTTATTGTTTTGTTTTGCTGGTGAGGCATGCCAATTATTTAAAACTATCCACTTATCAATTATATAGAAGCTACTTTGGCAGAAGCAAAATTATTTGCGATATTCGTAATTAGCATGTTTTATAACACAATTACAACAATAAATTCTTTTGTATACAGGCAAATATATTCAGAATTTTATGGCATGAATAGTGAAATTTACAGCCTGAACTTGAGACCAGAGAACCACCTGTCGCTTATAAAATAATTGTACCTACCTCATTCATTGGATTATGTATAATGGTCCTGCATTTTTCTTCGAAGAAGAAACAAATAAATACAATTTATTTCCAGTACTTAGACATTTTTTGTACAAAATTTTTATGCATGAAGTTTATGGCAATTTTCATCCAGGTACCTCTTGTCTTTCATTGGTCTGTACAATATTTTTTATATTTCATGGATGTTAGTGTTGCCTTTTTGGAGTGTTGTAGAACTCTTATGTTGCATCTTTGAAACAATGGCTTAATTCTTGGCCGCAAACGCTCCATGGAAATTTTGCAACACAATTCAGAACCACCATTGTATAAACTAAGCATTAGAACATTTACCTATAAGTTTTAGCTTACATTTTATCGGCTACTGATATCAAAAATAAATTCTTCAGAAATACTACACTGACGAGGAAAAACTACGAGACCTATTCTGAATAAACCACATTATAGGCACAAAAATAACAAGTTGATTTTATTACAAACAGGTTTTTATTGAAATATACAAATATAAACGAACGAAATCTTTTGTACATTGAGTACCTACATAATTTAAATTTTTACGGCATGAAGAGCATAATTTATATCCTTCACTTTAGACCAAAACCACGTGTCACTTACAAAATTGTACCCCATTCCGTGAATTAACCTGGTCCTACATTTTTCTGCAAAAATGAAGAATTTTTGAAGACAAACTTGAAAATAAATGAGTGTTTTCTGAGAGTAAGTATTGCGGCATTAAAATACATAAAATATATGACTACAAACTCTTTCGTGTCAAAATTAAAGACTACTTACGATCCTCAAGCATACGCTGTAAATGTGCGGGCTTTATGAACATGTCCCACTGATGCGTTCCTGAAGGAAGAAGTCTCAACACATTCTCCGCTATGAGTATCCCTCCAAAATATGAAGCCAAAGTTTTATTTAAAGTCGTTATAAAAATGGAGCCTTTTGGTTTCAAGCACGAAACGCAGGCTTCCAAAAATGCAGTTTTGTTGGTAACATGTTCGACTACTTCAGAAGCAACGACAGCGTCGTATTTTCCTTGATTTTCCAAAGCATGTTGCTCCATGGAAGTGCAAATATAATTTAAATTGGCCAAAGTGCGGTCAGTTGAAGAATGCTGCTTTGCGACTTCTATTAAATTGGGAGTGGCATCTATGCCAGTTACTACACCGCCCAGGCGTGCCAAGGGTTCTGATAATATTCCCCCTAAAGAAATCAAAATGATTAGGTGAAATGTTACACCTAAGCATGACAGAATAGGGGTCACTTATTTTCATGTCTTAAAAATTACCTCCACACCCAACGTCCAAAATATGCAGACCTGTCAGAGGCTCAGACGTATCGACAAACTCTTTCTTAACAATTTCACTTTTGATTAACCCATCCCGAACAAAAGGCACTCTTAATTTATTCATAGAATGTAAACCTTTCATCGGTCCCTTTTCATGCCACCATTTAACGGCATGTTTTTGAAACTGATCAATAACTGCATCATTTGCACCTTCGCTTGCAGTCGCAGGGGATGATCTATTCGCAAAACATCAACGAAATTGTCGGAATAAGAATAAAATACGAACCCAATATTTCTAGAGGACGTCTTCCGAAACATTCTATAACGAAATATTTTCGACATGTAGAAGAGAAGAGATTATACACGCGTATTTATATAAATTAAGACCACCGAAACCGGTTTAGTAATTTTTTTAAATGTTTAAAATTGTTTGACTTGACAACAAAAACATTCAGGAGTTCATGAGAACTACTCATGGAGAGTTTTTGACCTAAAAGCGAATTTAATCCAATTCCGTGATTTACGATAATTATTCAAAATTTATAATTGTAATTTTAAATGTGTTATATACCAAAGATAAGAAATAAGTTACAAACTGCATTACTTAAAAATAAAATAAATGCTAGTAGTTCAAAATACCACCGATTTGATTAATCTATAAAATTAGAATGAGAGGGAAATACAAAAGCGTAAGTGAAGCAAAAGATTATAAAACGTTCACATTTATATTAATCATAATGAGCTACAAATTTAAAATGTTATCCAAGGAAAGGAATGCCTAATTAATATTTCTTTAAAAACTGTCGTTTATAAAATTTATTAGGAGTCAAAACGATATAGTTTTTTTATAATAATTGTAGTTTGGTATCGGCTGTTAAATTGCTAACAAGTATATAAGGTGTTTTCAATTAAAAAATGTTTCTGAAAGCAATCTTTTTCCTCCCTTTAATTGGTGAGTGCGTTATATTAAATTAAAATAAGTAGAACTTGAAAATTTTGGCTGGCCAATAAACTAAGAAAAATATTACCAAATCTAGATTGTAGTTGTCAAGAAGAAAGATAGAATAGATTGAAGAAACGATATTTAAAAACTGACAAGATACTGCTGATATTGCAGTTTCAAAGCACACTTGATTGTTGATTTTTATGCCCTTTGCTTTGGTGAGACTTTTAGGGCGATCTTTTTCCACTTCTCCTCGCATCCTTTTCCTGGATTTCACTTCTTCCTACTTTGTTAAGCCTATTTTTGTTTATTTTTTAAATTAGAACAGAACCAAATTTCCAAAAAAATTCTTTACTAATTTTCGTGCCAACATGAATACCCTTATTTCTTAATTTTTTTCTGAAAATTTTGTAAGCATCTCGTACTAGACTGTATCGTTCCTTATCAGCACGAAACGGTACGCTAGTAGAATAAAAAATAATATGCGTAATGGGAGTTTAATAACAAAGCTTAATTTTTTATGAAGAGTGATTTTTCCCGAGAAATTAAAAATGCATTTTTACCCTCTTTGTAACCCCATCCGGGGAGCATTTAGACATCCTTTACGTTTAACCACCAATGAGACAAATATTTGATTTCTAATTATTGATCTGCACTGTTATACCGATCACCTAGATTGCCTTGCCCGTGGGGGGCATATTTGCAATTACCTAAACATCGTAATTGCCTTGCTATGGATTTCATATTCTGATATTCTATGCCATTTCTAATTTTGCCCATCAAAGTTTTCTTTTAAATTTTTCTGTGGTTCTTAGCACTGCAGTTTTCTCTGTTGTGGTCCATGGTTCTGACCCATAAAGTGTGTCCGCTGTCCACTACGGGTTTTCTCAAGTGACAAGTTCAAATTTTTATATCATATTTGTTTTGTGCCAAATTTTTGCCTTTTAATATTAAGTGTGTATAAACTTCCCTTCCCCTAAAACTAATAAGTACCTTCTCAGACATTCGCTTTCAAATATTTAACCATCTCTGATTTATAAATAAAATATTTCCACATTTTATGAATGTAAAGTTTCAAAATGGTATAAAAGTGAATTTGTAAAAATAATTAAGGATGAAAGAAATGTCTTATGCGATAAGAAAAATATATATGTAATTTTAATGTCTTTTCAGAAAAAAAATACTATATTTTAGCTGTGAATAATTTGTTTTTTTCTTGTCGAATGTTGTTATTATTTTTCTGAAAGTAGGTAAGTACTACCTATTGTATTCTGCTTCAGCTTTTGGTAATCACATAAATGTTTTTTTATTGACTCCATCGCAATCCAAGTAGCATAAATGTTCTATCCAGTCTTCTCATATTTCTTCTCATTAATAGACTTGGTGATCATTGGGGATGAGCAGGGGATTATCGAGATAATATGACTAGTGAAGAGACTGTTATTGTCACATGGGAAAAATTCTTCAGCACACATATGGTATTGACAGTGCCCAGTGCTTAAGAAATTTTGTAAATACAGAAAATAAGCATAGATAGTAAATAGCACTGGTCCCAATAAGGAACCCTATGTAACGCCGCTTTTTATTACTTTCAAATCTGAATGTCTGCTGCCCTCTCCCACGAACTGCAGTCTGCCAGTGAGATAGCTGGGAAAAACTGACAGCATCCTCGCTCCAGAGCCAATAGTGTGTAGTCGGCTCATATGTCTGGCACCAAACCAAAGTTATGTTTTTTTAAATGGAACGCTAGAGATTGTAAATGGAAATATTTCCAGTGGAAATATTTCGGAAATATTGGAAATATTGGAAATTTCCCAAAGCATAGTGGAAATATTGGAAATATTTGTAATTTTTTTATATTGGTTAGTACTAGTTGTTCTGTAACAAAAAACCCTATAATTAGTTCTGCCTCATTGAAAATTACACGAGTCATCCGCCAGCCCTGGCCCCTGAGCGGTTTTCACCTATATTCTACTACTAGGTACACTTAGCAAAATAACCTTTCAAATTTTATCTCTACCAGCATCTTCCTCGGCTACAGAGGGCTTCTTCAGTTCTTATAGTCAGATTCACAGCAAAACAAGAAATAAGCCGACCAACGACAGAGCTGCCAAATTACATTATATATATTATATACATATGTATATCACAACAGCACTTTGTTGAAAAAAAATGAATCAGGGGATCATTCTATAAAGAACTTGGAGGCCACCTCTGATGATGAATCTTCAAACATTCAATTAGATGCAGATGAGGTGGAATCCGAGGAGGAAGAAGCTGAATCAGGACCAACACATAACAACTCCGATTCTGATGATGAGATACCACTGAGTTTACTTGTTAATAATAATTAATTATATGTACCTTTACACTTTATTTGTTATCGCTTATCGCAAATCGCAGATAACTCCAGAATATTGTTTAGTTGGGCTTGTTTATTTTTATTTATATTTTTGTATAAATTTTATTTGCGTTTCAATTATTTTGATTCAAAATCTACATATTCTTTATACAGAAGTAATATGTCCAATATTTCCAACATTTCCGAAATATTTCGGAAATATTTCGGAAAATATTTCCAGAAAATATATTTCCGGAAATTTTACATCTCTAGGAACGCCCCACGTTTGTTTACATATTTGAATTCCCAATAAAATTTTATGAAAGATGGTATACTACACGATGGGGTTTAGAGTGAGCGATTTTAAGATATTACCATTTTAGTGCCAGTGTGGACCCAACTTTGAGGAGCTCCTGACATCTACTGGTCAAAGATATTTAAGATTTCTTTATTGGACTAGGTTCACAGACTGCTCTATTTGTAAAATTCTTAAGTACTTTTGTCACAAAACTTAATATCACACAGGGTGGACAGCTTACGCAATATGCATTTTTCTTAAAAATTTCAAATGGAACACCCCGTATATTATTTCCAGATTTGATAACCCGTTTACTAAGCTTTTGATTGATGTAGATGTTAGGTCTGCGACTGACGGTTTCTGTAGAATTGAAAATTGAACTTTAAAATGAATAGTAATTTGCCCGGTAGTTTATTCGGTTCTCCCATATTTTAGCGCCCAAAACACAAAATATGATTTCCATTTTGTTTCTGGAAGTTGATAAAATTTTCATCGCCATATTGCTTCTTCATGGTCATATTCTTAAATAAATGGTAACTTATTAAACCGAAGTCATTTTTCTGAGTTTTGGGTGGCAAAATGGGGGAAATTCCCCTAAAATGGTACAAAACTTTCGGCACGAATCTCAATTATTAAGGTTCAATCTTTAATTCTGCCTAAATTATCAGCCGCAGACCTGCCAATACACGTTAATGTTTTTTGGACTAAAACTTTTGTAAAACTGTATATTTTAAGTATAATTTAAACATTTTCAGCGGGAATTTTCTCTGATGACTGTGCTCTTCGAAGTTATGGTGCGGATAGAAAAGTTTGTGTATGCAATGAAACGTATTGTGATAAAATAGAAGACGTAGAAAAACGGCCAAAAGGTGAATATGTGGTGTATACTTCGAATATTGAGGGTCTGAGATTTGCGAAAACTGGAGGTAGTATGAAGAAGATGGGAAAATCACCTCAAATTTCTGTAGATCGTGGCATTAAATATCAGGAAATTTATGGTTTTGGGGGTGCATTTACAGATGCTACAGGAATAAATATCATGTCCCTAAAGGAAAATGCTAGGAAGAATTTGATGGAGTATGTATAAAAACATTTTTTCAAAATTTACACTTAAATCTATCTGCTCCTTACTTCTTCTATCTTTAGTTTGAAGAATTGACAGCCTACATTAGGTTAATTTTCCCAAGGTTCTGAATTTTTGTAACCACCCTGCGGGAAGAACATATCTCCCTTTTCATCCTTCTTTATTCTTCAATTCACAAATGACGGGGTGTATTACTTTTATAGTTCATATTTTTCAAAAAGTGGAATAGAGTATAATGTATGCCGAGTACCTATTGGTGGTACAGATTTCTCTACTCATGGGTATTCATATGATGATGGACATGTTGATAGGAACTTGACAAATTTCAAATTAGCTTTCGAAGATTACGCTTTCAAGGTTTTTTTAAACTTCTGTAAATGATCTACTGTTTCTTATGTAAATTTGTTATTTAGATACCCTTGATAAAAGAAGCAATTGAGCTGACCGATGGAAAACTTAAATTGTTTGGCTCTGCTTGGACAGCGCCTGTATGGATGAAGACAAACCATAAATTCACTGGGTTCGGATTTATCATTAAAGATATGTACCAAGTGTGGGCCAATTATTATTTGAAATTCTTGGACTCGTACAAAGACGAAAACATTACATTTTGGGCAATCACTACAGGGAACGAACCCAGTTTAGCTATATCTCCGCTTGATACAGTCAATACTGTAGGATGGACTTACAGTGAAATGGTTATTATTATTATCCTTTCTGTCTGAAAAATTGCAAAGTTAAATTTATGCTCCTTTTGTTACAAAGTTTTACATATTCAGGGTGTCCCAGACAGGTGTGCATTTATCTGTACAGGCTGTTCTATTTTCGTTGTGATTTGGGAGTTTCTCATAGAAGCAGCAGAGGGGTTTTTGCGAACCTGAGCTACTTTCTTGAGTGTAATAGAAAGCCGAAACCAGAATTTGGATATTGTTTTTAGTTTTCGAGAAAAAAATAATGTTGATTTTTATTATAGAAAGAAAGAAGGCTAT
This sequence comes from Xestobium rufovillosum, assembly GCA_963966045.1. Classification (NCBI taxonomy): domain Eukaryota; kingdom Metazoa; phylum Arthropoda; class Insecta; order Coleoptera; family Ptinidae; genus Xestobium; species Xestobium rufovillosum. The sequence continues at coordinate 6,382,444 of OZ014495.1, read as the reverse complement.
TTTTGTAGGTGGTACTTAAATGAAATTCAAGAAAATCCAGAATTTGGGCGGTCTGTCATTTGGACAGATGAAACTCACATAAGCAGCATAGGATTATTTAACAGGCATAATGTGCGTCACTGGTCTGATACTAATCAGCACCAAACTTTTGAACGTCAGAGGCAAGGGCGTTTTGGATTTAACGTTTCGTGTTTTATTTTGGGTGGTCAACTAGCATACCAAATTTTTGATGAAAACTTAACGGGATTGAGATACATTAATTTATTGAATATTAACGCAGAGGCGATCATGGAAAATGTTCCGTTAATAAACATAAACAGGGTATATTTCGAACAAGATGGTGCCCCTGCACACAATTCTGCAATAGTTAGAAATTATTTAGAAAATCATTTTCCGGGTAGATGGTTGGGTACAAATGGACCTATATTGTGGCCTGCAAGATCACCGAATCTGAGTATATTAGACTTTTTTGTTTGGGCATTTTTAAAAGAAGGTTTTGACAGATGTGGAGAAATTTTGAAAAATAGAAATCTGCTAATTGAACAAAGCTGAAGCAGTGATATTTTGGTAAGATGAAAACAATATCTAGGAGAAATCGCTGCAACAGTGAAAAAAATTAAATGTTATACCGGGTATGCCCAGCTATATTATAGATGCATCCAATAAAAAGTCACCCATCAGTATTTTGCCAAAATCCCTGTATAAGTAATCTTCTTTGGCTCCACTTTGACAGATTACCCGTCCAAAACACAGTACTTATATAGACTCGATCTGGAGCTGTCTTAATTCTTAGAATAAGCCCTAGTATACTGACGACGGAACATTAAGGGACCCTGTATACGGCACTTTTGCATTCCTGACCCTGAGTATCTCTGTTTAGCGAACGTGGATAGCAGAGAACCTGGGACCCACTATAAGAGATTCTCAACATTCAGCTACAAAAATTATGGCACTTGACGATCAGAGGTTCTTTTTGCCGTGGTACATGGATTTAGTAAGTAGTGTTAATTGCAAAACTATTCTGAATTACCTTATACCGATTTAAGTTATTTCAAAACAATAAAACCAAAGCGTATATCGATGGTATTGCCGTACACTTCTATTGGGATCTGATATTTTCTCCTGATCGACTGACGGAGACTCATAACCAATTCCCGGATAAATTCATTATGTCAACTGAAGCTTGTGAAGGTACATTGTAATATAATATTTTATTGAAAATTTGCACATGTTTGCGCCAGGCATTTCCAGTAATTACAAGCTGAAATTCTTCAGTTTTCTCTTGAGGGTGGTTATGCTGTGAATCTCCCAATCGTCAGGGCAGGTGTTTTATACCGGCTAATCGATATTTTGAAATATCGAGTCTGATCTTTAGAGCATGTATGAGATGAGCCTGCCTTGTTGTATATCTAGGTAATTGATTGTGAATAAATAAGATGCATTTTGATGTGTATGAGGAGCGAGGTACTATATGTGAGAAGAAAGGTGTAGTGTCTGCGTTATGCCCTGTTTGATAGTCTTTATACTTCAGACTGCCTCCTTTTGTTGTTGTAAAACAGGTTTGATGTGAAGTGGGTGTCCCCAAACTTCAATTCCGTAAGACATGATTCGTCATGTCTTCTGCATGGATTATTGTTTGTATTTTGTAGATTGCTGATGTGTCACTCATTGCTGCTGTCTCTTTATTAGAAAGGATGTTATTAATACTAATTAAAGATGCTTTAAATTGATTAGCAACGTAATGTTATAGGAACACAGTCTGGCGAGCCACACGTGCTTTTGGGGTCATGGGATAGAGGCGAGGATTATGCCCACTCAATAATACAGGTGATTTATACACTGTTCGAAGACGTTCATTTTCCAAAATTAATTCGTATCAACAGGACTTAAACCACTGGGTTGTGGGATGGATAGATTGGAATATGGCTCTAAATCTCACTGGAGGCCCTAATTATGTAGAAAACTTTGTAGATTCCCCAATAATAGTGAACAGTACTTCGCAAGAATTTTATAAACAGCCCATGTTTTATGCTTTGGCCCATTTTTCTAAATTCGTTCCCAGGGGATCAGTTAGAATATTGTCAGACGCAAATACTAATAGGAATTTACAAACCGTAGCATTTCTTCGACCTGACAACGGCACAGCTGTAGTCATATTAAATACGTAAGCGAAAGGATGATGCCTAAAGCAGACAACTTTAAGCACGTATTTCAGATCAAATGGAACCAGTTCCCTTATAATTGGAGATGAAAGTAAAGAAGAAATAGACATCTATATAAGCGCCAGGTCAATTACGACAATTGTGTATTGGTGAAAATGTACCTGATAATAAAGACCGAACATACATTTAAGGCATTTGAAATTTAACAATTCAATAGAATTATTATTTTAAGAAAACAGAATTTTTTGTGACACTATCAAAAATTATCATTGGTCGAACAAAGATGATCGACTCATTCAGTTGTGATTGCGGTGGTGAAAATGTCTGCTGCTGGCAATTTATGCTGCCATTTGAACTGCCATAAAAGTAAATATAAAAACCCGGGTTTAAAACTCTTCACCACACTAGCGCATTCTTATAAAGGACAGACTGTAGGTATTTAAGAGGAAGATCGATAAATGTCCGATTATAAAGGCCTTATCTTATGTAATTAATATTTTGTGTGCACAAAATAAATGTACTTTGCAAATCATTATCAGTAGTTCAAAGTATCAGCGATGTGATTGATCTGCAACGGAAATGCGAACAAATACAAAAATGAGATAGAGCACTTATTAGTTCAAATTCAAATTTTATTCAGGAATAAATTATAATTTCGTTAATTCAAAATTCCCAATTATAAAGTCTATTGACAAAACGATACAATTTCGTGGATTACTTTTGTATAAGAATCAGTGCAGTACGGACTGTTAAGTTGTTGACGAGCTTTTTCAACTGAAAAATGTTTTTAGTATTACCGTTTTGCTTTTTTTTCTTATTTGGTGAGTGCAATTGTATTTAACTGAAATAAGCCATAATTCAGGAATCAGGAAACTCTGCCGCCTGTTAAATGATAGAATAATTAAAAAATTTTCAGCGGGAATTTATTCTGATGACTGCGCTCTTCGCAGTTACAGCGGAGATAAAAAAGTTTGTGTATGTAATGCAACGTATTGTGACACTATACAAAATGTAGAAAAAGTGCAAAAGGGCAAATATGTGGTGTATACTTCAAATATTAAGGGTCTGAGGTTTGCGAAAACTGGGGGAAATATGAACAAGACAGGAAAATCACCTCATATTACGATTAATCGTGGCGTAAAATACCAGGAAATTTATGGTTTTGGGGGGGCATTCACAGATGCTACAGGAATAAATATCATGTCCCTAAATGATGGTGCTCGGAAAAATTTGATGGAGTACGTATCAAAACGTTTCATTATCTACATATGTATCTGTTTTCTACTTTATTGCTATTCGTCTGTCTTGGTTCTTAATTAAATATGGCGCTAAAATATTTCATGGTGGTTGTTGTATGACCGGGTGTCCAAATAAGAAAGGATGCCGAATAATTAATTTTATTGGAACTAAACTAAACTAAAATATACCCAGATAAAGTAGATCAAAGATACGAATATTGCAATCTTGAATATATTTTGTATAATTTTGGTTTACCACTTCTTGCTCTAGCTCATCAAATAGCAGCGGAGGGGGAAGCGGAACGATTGATTGTGAAAATACTTGTAACTTCTGTTTGGTTCAACATAATTTGGCAAACTTGGTCTCGTTGAAAAAAGCTCTCTTCGGTTAATTATATGCTTTTATGAGCTAGGTTCTTTTAGTTCTGTAGTGATCGTTTGGGGGCGCTGTTTGAAAGGTCAGCAAACTTTTCAAAATTTCTTGAAAATTTTAAATGGAATGTTATGATAATTATAACCTAGTTAAAAATAGGATAGAATGATGAAAGGAGTAGTGAAAACCGCGCATTGATATCTTTTTTCTAACCGGAGATATAAACAAATTAGTGTTAGGATTGGGAGGATGGGGGTAAAAATTGTTGGTAACACCAGGTTCAACATTTGCAATTATTGTGTAGTAGTTATAAACTTGTGTATGCTTTGATGCCAGTATAAAAATTATACAAATATGATAAAATAGCTTTTACTATAGTTTGGAGAAAGTCTCCCATCTTCCGAAAATTTAATATATTTGCAGATATCAAACACTTGACATTGTGCTGAATCTTTTTGTTTCAACGCCAACTTGTTTTATAAATATATTGCGCACACAGTGGTTGGATCAGTAACTTTGGCGTAAATTCACTATGAATTCTTAATAAGTTAACCTCACACCCCAAAAGACAGTTACACAGCACACCCCTGAGGACGCTGTCCTTGTCAGCGAAATATGTGTCGAGTTTAATGACTGTGTCTTTTGGTGTGTAGGGTTATCTTCTTAAGAATTCATAATAAATATTGCAATTTACAAGAGTATATTTTAATACCCAAAACATAGGTTTTTGCTTTAAAAAATGGTAATGGTAAGCGGCAGGATCAAACATTCGTAAATTCTGGGAAATCAACAATGAAATAATTCATAACAAAAAGAAGGGAAATAAAAAAAATCGGATACAAGAAATCACGAAACCAGACACCGGAGAACTAGTCACAGAGCCGCAAACAATAGCTGAAGAATTTAATAAATTCCTCGTTAATATAGGACCAAACTTAGCAAAACACATATTAAGAAACCCACATCACCAAATCAACACCAAGGAAATTCCAACTCCAACACACAGCTTATATTTCCCCACAACAGATGAAAATGAAGTTGAAAAAATTATAAATTCACTCAAGTCAAACACGGGAGTTGGAAATGATAATATCCGTACAAAAATATTACAAATATGCACTCCATATATCAAAGAATCCATGGCTAACCTTTTCAACCTATGTTTGGAGAAGGGAATCTTCCCTGACACAATGAAAATTGCAATAGTTACACCGATTTACAAAAATGGAGACAACAAAGACCTGTCAAACTATAGACCTATATCAGTTTTATCGGCAATATCAAAAGTATTTGAAAAGATCATCAATTATAGAACAATATCATATCTTGACAAAATGAGAATCATACACAATCGCCAATATGGTTTCCAGAAAAATACTGGAACGTTCGCCGCCGCCACAGATGTTGTTAACCACATACGTGAAGAATTAAATAATAAAAACGGCACAGTCGGTATCTTTCTTGATCTGAAGAAGGCATTCGACACAGTAGAGAGTAGATCATGAAGTACTATTTGAAAAATTGGAAAAATGTGGAATACGTGGCACAGCAAACTCGCTGGTCAGAAGCTATCTAGAAAGCAGAACGCAAATAGTCAAAATCGGCAATCTGAAGAGTCAGCCAATGAAAATCAGATGTGGAGTACCACAGGGGAGTATACTGGGACCCACCCTGTTCTCAATATATATAAATGAATCGGCAATCTGAAGAGTCAGCCAATGAAAATCAGATGTGGAGTACCACAGGGGAGTATACTGGGACCCACCCTGTTCTCAATATATATAAATGAACTTTTGTTTCAACCCTTACATGGAACGCTGTACTGCTATGCGGACGACGCATGTATTGTTTATGGTGGACCGAGTGAAAGGATACAAGAACATACAAACTCAGACATGGCACAAGTGAATGAATGGCTAAAAGAAAATAAATTAACGTTAAACACACAAAAGTCAAACTATATCATATTCAATACGGGAAAACATGACAATGACATAAATATAAAAGTAGAAAGACAAAAGCTGGAAAGAGCAAGAAAAGTTAAATACCTGGGACTATTATTAAATGAGAGATTATGCTGGAAAGAACAAATAGACAGAATTATCCTTAACATAAGACCAATAATAGGAGTACTAACGAGAGTGAGGTACCTCATTTCAGAGAAAACCAGACTGACTATCTATAACGCATTCATAAATCCCCACTTGATCTACCTGAATACCATCTGGGGTGGTGCTCCGATGACCCATCTACAGCCCCTTCAGAGACTTCAAAATAAAGCAATTAAAGTTATTTATGGCCTGCCATATCTAGCACCGAGCAAGGACCTTTTCAAAAGAGGAAGCATAATGGACTTACAGACTCTCCATACATATGAACAATGCCTCTTGTTATACAAAATTTCTAACAATCGAATAAAATCTAATCTCTGCGTAACAAATAACAACGAAATCCATAATCACAGCACGAGAGGTGCAAATAAAATGCACATAAACCACATGAGGACAAATACAATCAAATCCGACATTCTACGACATGGGGCAGTGCAGTATAATAAACTACCAAGTGACATTAAGGACTCAAAGACAATTCCGACATTTAAGAAAAGACTAAAGTGTTACCTGAAAAACCAAAAAGACTGAACCATGATGTGCAATAAAAAAAAAACTGTAAATAATAGAAATAACGGATGAAACTCTCAGTTACCATAATTATAAGTTATTATAAATTTTATACCCTTATTCTGATATAATTTTCAAGTTGCAGATAATGTTTTTTTTGTTGAGGAAAAAGTGTAAATATGAGAGCAAGACTTTCGCACACCTGTACTTTCCTAAATAAATAAATAAAATAAAAAAAATAAAAAATAAAAAAAAATAAAATTTCCACATTTAAAACGGCCACGAAGAAGCAACATATAATTTTAATGATTATGGTATTTTCAAAATGTCTTTTATATTCTGTGGCACGTATAAAGGTTAGTAATTAACCTGTCCGCTCGCCCCTAAAACTCTTGTCAATATCTCAGGTTAGAAAAAAGATCTTAATGTACAGTTTTCACTATTTCTTTCGTTATTTTGTCCTCTTTTTAATTAATTTATAATTATTATATCATTCCATTTAAAATTTTCAAGAACATCTGAAAAGTTTGCTGATCTTTCAAACAACGCCCTCTAGCGATCTCTTCAGAACAAAAATGACTTAAATTATAAAAGTATCTGATTAAAGGAAGAGAAATCTTTTCAACGAGACTAAGTTTGCTAAATTCAGTTAAATCAAACCGAAGTTACAAGCATCTCCACAACCAGATGCCCCCCTTCCCCATCCGCTGATATTTGAGGAGTTAGAGCAAGAAGTGGTAAACCAAAATTATACAAAATGTATTCAAGATTCCAATATTCGTATTTTTGATCTACTTTATCTGGGTATATTTTAGAGAAAACCATGTTTTTTTGTCGACTATGACTATTACGCCCTCTAGCAGCAAACTTAGAAACTTGAAAATAATTTCCAGCAATTTCTCTTGGCCACTTTTATTATTTTTTTTTTTCTTTCCCATAGCTCTGCCATGAACGGTTCCTTAGATATTGCCGGCATCCTTTTTTATTTGGACACCCGGTACATGTTTGTGTACATATATTTCGTAGCATTAAAAATTACGTGGTTGGACTACAGACGCAACTTTCGATAGTCAAATTCATGTATTAGCACATTGAACTTGAAAAAAGACTTTGCGCAGAATATGTATACCATTTTGGCTGACTTGATAGCTCGATTTGTAATTTTGGCAATAGCACCTCTGCCCTTGACTCTGGTTAATCATACCTGACCTAGCAGTATAATTTTGCTATTGTAAAAAGTGGTCGAATCTATTTTTGGGAAATAGTTGTGGTATTTGCATAAATTGTTTACTTTCCATACTTTGTAGCGTATAGTAATGGTGTTAAAGAGACAGACCTGCTTCTTTGTGAAGCCAAAGTGGCGAAGGTCGGGGGGAAGCCTTTGTAATGTTTTATACAAACACTTAAGACTGTGATTACTGCCGTTGCTTCAGTTATAAATGAAAATCGCTTGGTCACTTCCTTTCAATGTCGTTGGGTGTAACTAAAAAGAAGCAGTATGTAAAGTTGGGCCAAACAATTTATGTAGAAGACATTTCAGCTTGGGAAATTTCACAGGGTTTTATCTTCTTTTCCATTATACACTTTTTACTTGTATGTTTGTGTAAAGTTTCTTGTGCAGGGTGGTTCATACAAATTTATATGTATTTTCAATAATTATCCTTTATTCTTTAATACATTATTTATCGTGCCTTTTACCGTTTTAGTTCATATTTTTCAAAAACTGGCATAGGGTACAGTTTATGCCGTGTACCTATTGCTGGCACAGATTTTTCTACACGTGCCTATTCGTATGCCGATGATGGACAAGCCGACACAAACTTGTCGAATTTCAAATTGGCTTACGAAGATTACACTTTCAAGGTTTTTTCGTTTCATATAAAAAAATGCGCTTCTCTTATATAAATTCATTATCCAGATACCTTTAATAAAAGAAGCGATTGAACTGACTGGAGGCGAACTTCGGTTGTTTGGTTCTCCTTTTGCAGCACCAAAGTGGATGAAGACAAACCATAAATTTGCCGGATTTGGATTCATCATTAAGGATATGTACCAAGTTTGGGCCAACTATTACGTGAAATTCTTGGACTCTTACAAAGAGAAAAATATTACCTTTTGGGCAATCACCACGGGAAATGAACCCAGTTTAGTTATTCTTCCATTTGATAAAATCAATACTGTAGGATGGACTTACGGTGAAATGGTTATTTATTTTTTCTGTCTGAGAAACTTGAATTTTACGAACAAACCCTTTCTTTATAGCGAAGTTGGGTAGCAGAAAATTTGGGACCCACCATAAGAAGCTCTCAACATTCAGCTACAAAAATTATTGCCCTTGATGATCAAAGATTCCTCTTGCCATGGTATATTGAATTAGTAAGTAAAATATAAATATGCAAGACTATTTTTAAATACTTTGTGCCGATTTAAGATGTTTGAAAACAATAAAACTAAAACGTATGTTGATGGAATTGGCGTACATTGGTATTGGGACGACTTATTTTCTGCTAATCGACTGACGGAGACCCATAACAAATTTCCAGAAAAATTTATTCTGGGAACTGAAGCCTCTGAAGGTACAACTTCCATAAAGATACCTTGAATTTATCATGCATTTGATGTTTTAGGATCAAAGCTTATGCAAAAGCACGTAGTTTTAGGGTCATGGGACAGAGGCGAGGCTTACGCAACCTCAGTAATACAGGTGGTTTAAACGAATTGTTATAAGTTTATAAAATTAATATTTGTCTGAACAGGATTTAAGCCATTGGGTTGCGGGCTGGGTAGACTGGAACATGGCTCTAAATCCATTTGGAGGTCCCACATACATACACAACAATCTGGATTCTCCAATAATTGTGAACAAGACTGCTCAAGAATTTTACAAACAGCCGATGTTTTACGCTTTAGGCCATTTTTCCAAATTCGTTCCTAGAGGATCAGTAAGAATATCGTTGAAAGCAAATACTGCTTGCAGTTTACAAGCCGTAGCATTTCTTCGACCTGATAACGGTACAGCCGTTGTCATATTAAATAAGTAAGTAATAAGTGTGTGGTAAACAGTCAGTAAAGCGTATATTTCAGATCTAAAGCAAACACTTCTCTTACAATTAAAGATGAAAATGAAGAAGAAATAAACGTAGAAATAAGCGCCAGGTCAATTACGACAATTGTATATTGGTAAAAATGTACTGAACAACAGACCGAACAAACATTTATTTTATTTATAATTATTTAAAATGTAGCCCTTATTTTCTGGATGCAGAAAATAAATTTTTACTTATAACCACAGTTTCACTAAAAAATATCGAGATCACATCACTACTGCTGATATTTTATCAATACTATTTTAATAAACATCGATATTGCCAAAATATCGGTACTATCACACTGATATTAGGCATAGAATACAGTTAGTTCAAAATGCTTGTACCAGATTAATATGTGGTGTGAGAAAGCGTTAGCATATTTCACATAAGATTAAAGAAATTGGTTGGTTAAATATGGCCAATCGACGTTTGCTGCATTCGTGTGTTTTCTATTTTACCCTGGTCACTGCTCAGTCACCTCCGTATTTATATGAAAAGATCAGGTACAGATGTGATGTTCACAATATAAACATAAGAGGGAAATCATTAATTACCCCACCCTTGCACAGGACCGCACTCTTTGAAAGATCATTTACCTATAACATTAGCAAAATTTATAATAGTATTCCTAAAGAACTAAAGATGTTAAACCATAGCGGGTTTAAATTCAGACTCTTTAGTCAATTATTATCCCTCCAGTGAATTTATCGTACAAATTTTTCTCTTACTTTATTATATTTCTCTTGCATTTAAAAATATTATTTTCTTGTGTGCATCACCCGTCTCGTTCTTCTTGGGGAGGCTCATTTTAGTAATAACATAAGTTTTTCATTTTTGGGTTAAGTGGTAGAACATCTTCACGTGCTTGCATGTGTAAGATGAACTTCGCCTTTTAGCATAGATCATTGTAGTAATGATGTTTGTGCAATACCTGAGTGTTACTCGTATATCTATGCTAATAAAGATCTATTATTATTATTATTATTATTACTATTATTCATAGAAATTACAAAACTATCGATATTATCAAAATATCGAAAAGATCGATATTATCAAAATATTGGAAATATCGATATTAACGAAATATTTTTATCCATATTATCGAAATATCGATATTGTAATATCGAAAATATCGATATCGGTTTTTCCAATATCGTTTATCGATAATTTTCCTCGAAATTCAGGTGTAGGAATTGTTATGATTTATGAAGAAGAAAATAGAGAAGAGCGTAGAAAATTTCTTACGGAAAAGTGACAGTGAATAAAAAGAGGTAGGGGTAGGTCCAGATCAGACAACTGCTCTCAATTAGTTAGGTATGTAGGACGTTCTACTTTTAGGAAAATGCGTAGATTGGCCGAACCCTCAATATTAGTGAAATTGCATAACTTTAAAGTTTATTTTTGAATATTAATATTTTGTCATAACATTTTGAAACTGAACTTTTTTTTCAAATTTGACGCACTTATACAGGGTGAGTCAATAGCGTGGGATTCTTCGATAGCACCTCTATTGTACATTTTAGAGAAAAATGTATAAGAGACACCCTTTAATTTGTGATTCTCTATCACATAAAATAATTTTGACTTATATAGGCTGTCCCATTTCTTCTCCACAGCACCTAACTTCGTTGTTTTTTAATTTTTTGAGAATAAAATAACTCAATATGAAAGAGTATTTCTGGTGGTAAAACATGTCTGGTAGTCAGTTGGAGTACACAATACACTCAAGCAGAACTCCCCAAGACCGCAGAAAAAATGATAGGAAATTTTATTCCAAGCTTATTACATAATACATACTTAAGCATAAAATCAAATAGGCACTGAATTTTCCATCCGGGTGGAAAATTTCTCAACCCGGTCGGGAAGTAGAAGTTCGGAATAACCTAATTTCAAACTTTGTAAAAGTTGGCAATTGACTTATTACTGATCAATTGTGAAGAAACAAAATTTATGACTTAACTTTTTTCTCGTGTTATCAATATAATGAACTTCAAATTAGAACTTCATTTTAGGAAGAATTATAATTTAGATAGGCAATTTAAAATTCACAATTGTAGTCTATTGTTAGGGGTCAAAGCAATACAACTTCCTGAATTATTTTTGTATAATAATCAGTGCAGTACAGACTGTTAAGTGTTTGACCAGTAAAAAGTTAAATATGTTTTTGATAGTACTGTTTCACTTAATTTTTTTTATTGGTGAGTTTTATATTAAAAGTAATCTATTAGAATTTTCGATATCATTGCTCTGTATTGTTATGATGTTTGACTAAACAGTGCAAATATTAAAAATAATTGAAAAATTTTCAGCGGGAATTTATTCTGATGACTGCGCTCTTCGTAGTTTCAGTGGAGATAGAAAAGTTTGTGTATGCAATGCAACATATTGTGATAAAATACAGGATATAGAAAAAGTGCCAAAGGGCGAATATGTGGTGTATACTTCGAATATCAAGGGTCAGAGATTTGCGAAAACTGGGGGAAATATGACTAGGACAGGAAAGTCGCCTCAAATTACTATTAATCGTGGCATAAAATATCAAGAAATTTATGGCTTTGGGGGTGCTTTTACAGATGCTACAGGAATAAATATCATGTCTTTAAACAAAGATGCCCGGAAGAATTTGATGGAGTATGTATAAAAACCTTTCAAAGTCCTTCCCTGAATTCCGAATACAATAAGGGAAGAGTTTGAGCTAGTATTAGAAAGTTTAAAAGACAATAAAGCTGGGGCCAGCCATTAAATCACTGTCTGGTTCGCTGAATGGGTGGAGCTGCAACCGTAATTCTGACCTGGTTATCTTAAAGGAACCGGGGAGGCGTGGCTTAACCAAGATCAAACTCCACCCGCTTTAATTTCATGTCCCCCTTCTATGCTCTTTTCTTTATACATATACATAATTCATAAACGACCGTTTTTTACTCTTTTAGTTCTTATTTTTCAAAAACTGGCATAGAGTACAGTTTATGTCGTGTACCTATTGCTGGTACAGATTTCTCTACTCATGCCTATTCGTATGTTGACGATGGACAAATTGACAGGAACTTGACGAAGTTCAAATTAACTGACGAAGATCATACATTAAAGGTTTTTATTCTTGCTTGAAAAGGAGTTTTTTTCATAAATTTATTATTTAGATACCTTTAATAAAAGAAGCTATTGAACTGACTGGAGGCGAACTTGAATTATTTGGTTCTGCTTGGACTGCACCAACATGGATGAAGACGAACCACAAATTTGCTGGATTCGGATTTCTCATTAAGGATATGTATCAAGTTTGGGCGAATTATTACGTGAAATTCTTGGACTTTTACAAGGAGGAAAATATTACCTTTTGGGCAATCACCACGGGAAATGAACCCAGTTTAGCCATTTTTCCATTCGACAAAATCAATACTGTAGGATGGACTTACGGTGAAATGGTTATTTAATTTTTCTTGATCTTGGAAATGTGATGTTCCATGTATTGGTAATTTTTGTCCAGATTCCGTAACTTGCAAAAGCTACTGTTCTTTCTATGACTTTTGAAAAAGCATCTCATAATTAAACTGAATTTTTGGTGTTTTACCTCTTTAATTACTTGTTCATATCATTCTACACAATGCTTGATGGGAGTTATCTGTAGGTATTACAACTTTATTTTATATACCCACATACACTGCCGGACAAAAAAAACCGGACACGTTTTTATTTTTATTTTGAGGCCCTACAATATTTTTATGTTACTTAACTTACGCAAATAATTAACGATTGCCCTACTAGTGAGGAAAAAGAAAGTTTTAGCTGAATATTGCACCTTTCGTAAGCCTAAACAACTAAATCAGCATTTTGACTCTTCATGCATCTTTATTGAAACATCAAAATCTTTTACCTTATTGGGCTGCTCTCTATTTTCTATTGGTTTTTTGGTGAAATTTCATTTGTAAATGTCAGCTTTTAACATTTTCCATACAATGCACCCCGAAATTTGTTCACAAATTGTTGCTTTAAGCCACGATGGCCGAAGAGTGCGATATATTGCTCAAGTGCTGAATATACCCCGTAACACAGTGCAAAATGTACTCTTGCGATTTCGTGAAACTCATGGGTTTGTAAAGAAGGTCGGATCTGGTCGTCCACGGACTGTGAACCATCAAGATGTCCGTTTTCTCCATGTTGCTGCGCTGCCCGATCGAGCATTGCCATCACCTATTCTTGCTGGACGGTTAGCCAAAGTTCAAGGAGTGGCAGTTTCAGCCAGAACAGTTCGGAAAAGGCTAAACGAATATGTTTTGACTTTAAGAAAGCCTGCTACGGGTCCCCTGTAGACCGTAGAACATCGCAGAGCATGACTTGCATTTGCGCGGCAATACGTAAATTGGGACGAACATCAATGGAGGAACGTGCTCTTCTCGGACGAGTCAAGATTTAGTGTCAGGTCACCAGATGGACGTGAAAAGGTGTGGCGAAGACCAGGGGAGCGGTACAGTCAATGTTGTATATCTCCCAGGGTCAGTTTCAATGGTGGTAGCATTACGGTGTGGGCCGGAATATCTCTGAGGGCTCACACAGAATTGATTTTCATTTAGAATGGAACAATGACTGCACACCGATACATTGTTGAGTGCCTGGAACCCCATGTCACACCATATATGCCATTTATAGCGGACAATTTTGTGTTTATGGATGACAACGCCCACCCACACATAGCAAGAATTGTTACCAAGTACCGTGAAGAGGTTGGTATTGGATGTCTCCCATGGTCAGCCAATAGTCCAGACCTGAATCCCATTGAACATCTGTGGGATCAGCTTGGAAAAAGGATTAGACGTCGCCAACCCCCTACCAGAAACATTAAATGGCGCTTCAAGAAGAATGTGAACAAATACCCCAAGAATCTATTGATAGCCTCATTTGGGGCATGCCAGAACATTTAAGGGAAGTAATAAGAGTTCGTGGTGGTAACACCCATTATTAATTTGGTTCTGCTAGTGTGCTTTTCCTTTTAATATTTTTTTTTTTTGTTTGTCTTTTCAAGTTCTTAAGTAACAGGTTGATCTCTAAAAAATACTTTTGTTAAGTTTTTGTTGACGAATCATTTTGTTTCTTGTTTTTTATTTATTGTTAAGATGAAAAGAATATAGTTAAATATCATTTCAAACCGTCCGTTGTTTTTTATTCACTTAAATAGTAATTCTGAGAGTGTCCGGTTTTTTTTGTCCGGCAGTGTATATAAATGAACAAAAGAGATAATTATTCATTCTGAGTTCTACTGAACGGCTTTGTACTGTTGTACATAGGATTTTAATTTTCCTGATTTCGACTCTTTTTGGCACTTTCGCTATTGTATCACTGATTCTGTATTCCTCTGTTAGCGAACATGGGTGGCTGAAAATCTAGGACCTACTATAAGAAGCTCTCAACATTCAGCTACAAAAATTATGGCACTTGACGATCAGAGGTTCTTCTTGCCGTGGTATATTGAATTAGTAAGCAACATAAAATAAATTGCAAAACTGTTCTGAATTACATTGGGCCAATTTAAGATATTCCAAAACAATAAAACTAAAGCGTATATTGATGGGATTGGGGTACACTGGTATTGGGACGACTTATTTTCTCCAAATCGACTGACAGAGACTCATACCAAATTCCCAGATAAATTTATTCTGGGAACTGAAGCCTGCGAAGGTATAACTTCCATAGAGATGCATCAAATTTATGTATAGTTGATGTTTTAGGATCAAAGCTGAGGCAAAAGCACGTGGTTTTAGGGTCATGGGACAGAGGCGAGGCCTACGCATCCTCAATAATACAGGTGATTAGTAAAAATTGTTCAAAAGCTTCAATTTTCTAAAATTAATTTATTTTAACAGGATCTAAGCCACTGGGTTGTAGGCTGGGTAGATTGGAACATGGCTCTGAATATAATTGGAGGCCCCACGTACATAAACAACAATGTAGATTCTCCAATAATTGTGAACAAGACTGCGCAAGAATTTTACAAGCAACCGATGTTTTACGCTTTGGGTCATTTTTCAAAATTCGTTCCCAGAGGATCAGTTAGAATATCGTTAAAAACAAATACCGCTAACAGTTTACAATCCATAGCATTTCTTCGACCTGACAATGGTACAGCTGTAGTCATATTAAATAAGTAAGCCAAAGGTTGATATCCGTTTAACTATCAATTTTAAATGTATATTTCAGATCTAAAGTAAACACTTCTTTTACAATTAAAGATGAAAATGAAGAAGAAATAAGTGTAGAAATAAGCGCCAGGTCATTTACAACAATTCTGTATTGGTAAAAATGTATTGAACAATAAAGATCGAACAAATTTTTATTGTACGTATAATTTAAAACCTAGAACCCTTATTTTCTGGATACAGAAAATAAATTTTTACAGGCCCTCGATTTGTAACCACTATTTCATAATGTTTAATCAAAAATATAGCTGCAATTCCATAAGCTAAACACGGTATACCTAGAAAATTGATCTAAATAACATCTTCAACAATTCATATTTAAATATTACCTAAATTTAAAACTTTAATACAACGAAAGAAATAATCATCTATAACAAGATTCTCTACTGGTCTTTTTGAACAGTGATATTTTATATAAGGGTAGCAACCGGTTCGTAAAATATGATAATTTGAATTACCGGCTCTCCAATTAAAATGAGACTTCCCCCATTGATCGTCCTCTATGCTGTTATACTAAACGTGGATTTGATTTACACTTACATGATAATTAATAATCATACCTTTACGAAATATGACGTCCATGGTGGCTCTTTGCATTGCAATAAATAAGCAGTTAACACCTCGGAAGACTTAGGTTTACGTATTCTATATTTTGAAGGTTTCAACAAATTTAATATTCGCATTTTTTGAACAACCTTTTAAATAATCTTAAAATTATACCTACTGTTACAAATTTTAACCATTACTCCTCTTGAAAGAATGAAAATGAAAATACATGTCAAAAATGAGGGTTAATGGGTTGAGGTTAATAAAATCTGACAGTCATGGCAGCCAATCTTAAGAGGAAGATGATTGAAATACCAACATGATTTTTGAAAAATAATTTTATTCCTGTGTGCTTGAACTGTTAAATGACTAATAAATACGCATTGCCGATTAATAGAAATCAAAACAAAATACTTTAGATTATAAAGTTCTAGGCAAAAATTTGATTAAACGCTATTAGCATTCCAACAGTATGTAGCATGACGTCAGACATTCAGACATGGCCGTTCGTGCGAAGTGTCAAAACACGGGCTGATCCGAATTAGATAATTTTCTAGGTTTTAAATCCGTTTTTCAAACCAAAATCTGATTATGAAAATAAAACTGAGTGTAGTGTACATGTTCACGTAAACATTCCAGTAAAAAATGTGCGTTTATATAAATAAATAACGTTGAAATGGCAAGTGTGTTGTGATAACAGTTGGACAACAGAATAATACAGGTGGTTTTCAAGTATTTTACAAGTTCTAGTTTTAATGAACTCTTATAACAGGTACGAAAAAAGTGTGTAGGTGCTTGACTTTTGATGGCATCCGAGTACATATTTTTAATGCTAGGTTAGGTGTTGAGAAAAAAGACAATAGTGTAATAATTTCTGTTAAATTATGTAAACTGCAACAATGGACAAAGAGGCAGAAGACTTAATTCAAAACTCATCTGGTAAGTTTTCACTTATTTATGCGGAGTTTGTTGTTAAATGAATTCTTAGATTATTATAGTATGAAATGAAAACCAACGAGAAAACCAAAATATATTATTCTCCAATGGCGTATCTCTGAAAAAATTTAAGGGCTTAGTATCCCTTGTAAAAAAAATATAATGAGTTCATTCAAACTTACAAGCATTTTAGAGGCTTTTAAATTGCTCTTCTTATCACTTTGGCACCCATAAGTTATTATGTAATAAAAATTTAATAGCCTGATATCCAAGTTCTATGCCAAAACATAAAAATTTGAAAAGCCATCAGGAAGTTATGAGACGTAAGAAATTCCTCCTATCAATCACGCTTGAATTATAATAGGTATTATTAACAGATAATGCAAAACACCGTGTATTATGAGTCCATTAAATATTGCGTGGGCAATTAGACCCCACTTTTTATGTTTATTTGGGTACCTAGGGTATTTTTAGATATGCCATTTTGCCACTTGCAGTTCACTAAATTACATAGACGTCATTTTTGTAAAACTGTCTGTGAATGAATATTTAAAATCCGAAAAGAATTTCGGTATTGCACATTATTTATTTGAAACGGATAATGAAGATATGAAGTAAATAATCATCTTGATTACTTTGTTAAGAAAAAATCACATGTTTCGTATTTTATTTAGATGATTGGTATAGATATTCAAATGCTACATGTGACTGTCTTATTGTCAAAAATATAAATGAAGAATGAACAAAAAGATTGTTCATATGCATATGAAATGATATGTACTTAGTATGAATTTTTATCTTATTTTGTTGTGTTCGATGTAATACTTTTCCTACATTTTTATACGAGCTCAAAATCTGTGAATCTTAAACTCGATCTTAAATCACCTCATCATCATAAGGTTCTCAGTCCGAAGACTGGTTGGACGCGTACCTCCATTCTTTTCTATCCTGAGCTAACCTACGCATTTCCCTAAAAGTAGAACATCCTACATCCCTAACTATTTGAGAGCAGTAGTCTAATCTAGGCCTACCCCTACCTCTTTTTATTCCTATCTCTGACTCTAGTATGTCGCGAACTATTCCTTCGTGTCTTAGAAGGTGTCCTACCATCCTATCTCTCCTACTCTTTATTGTTTTCCATACCTTTCGCCTTTCCCCAACTCTTTCTAATACTTCCCTATTGCTAACCTTATCTATCCACGGTATCTTCATCATGCGTCTGTAACACCACAGTTCAAACGCTTCTACTCTTTTCCTATCCGCTTCTCCTATTGTCCAAGTTTCGCACCCGTATAATGCCGTACTCCATACATACGACTTTAAGAGTCTCTTCCTAGTCTCTATATTAACCGTTCTCGAACATAACAGTTGTTTCTTTTTGTTAAACGCAACTCGGCCCTGCGCCATTCTTTGTTTTATATCTTTAGTGCTCCTACCGCCTTGGGTTATTTTACTTCCTAAGTAGCAGAAATCCGCGACCTCCTCTATCTTCTCATTTCCTATTTGTATTTCAATTTTAGTTCTATTTTCACTCCATCTACATACCAAAATTTTAGTTTTCTTTTTATTGATTTTCATGCCGTAGCCCTGTGTCAAAACTGCTTCCATTTCATTCAAAGCCGCTCCTAATTCTTCTTTGCTAGATGCTAACACTGCTATATCATCCGCAAATCTGAGCATATTAATAGTTTGGCCCTGTACATTGATCCCTGAGGCTGTTCTTTCCTTAACAATATTAATCGCATCTTCGATATATAAGTTGAAAACTAGAGGTGACAATGCACATCCCTGTCTCACTCCCTTCCGGATATCTACTTCCCTTCGTTCCTGCTCACATTCTATAACTGCCTTTTGCTCTTTGTAGAGATTATGTATTATTCTTCTGTCCCTGTATTTCATCCCTACCTTTCTCAGCACTTCGAACATCTTCCCCCATTTTACGTTGTCGAAGGCTTTTTCTAAATCTACAAATCCTATATAGACGCTCTTTCTCTTTTCTATCGTTTTTTCTATAATTACTCGTAATGTCCCTAACAATATTTTCGCCCGCGCCCTTTAGTACCTCGTTTGTCTTTTTCTCGAACTTATCGCGCGTATCATCATCTTTTAGTTTCTCTGGGTCAAGATACCTTCTTCCGCTTCGTTTTTTCAAAATCTTAAATTTAAGATTGGCCTTCATAACGACTATATTGTGATCACTATCTATATCTGCTCCTGGATAACTTCTACAATCCCTAACTTGAGTTCTAAATCTTTGCCTAACAAGAATGTAATCTATTTGATATCTCCCTAGGTCTCCTGGCATCTTCCACGTGTAGCGTCTCCTAACATGATGGTGAAATAGAGTGTTCGCGACCGTTAAGTTATGTTTATCGCAGAACTCTATCAGTCTCACTCCCCTATCGTTCCTATTGCCTAATCCAAAGGGACCAACTATTCCGCCCTCTCGCACTGTGCCTACGACTGCATTGAAATCTCCTATAATTATTAAATTTTCGTGTCCTCTCACAAAATCTAACACATGTTCAATATCACTATAAACTGCCTCTACGACCTCATCACTGTAGTTAGAAGTGGGCATATATACCTGTATTATTACTGTTTTTACAGGTTTCGAATCTAACCTAACCATAACTACCCTGTCACTTTGCTGTAAGAAATTTTCTACACTCTGCCCTACTTTTTTCCGCATAACAATTCCTACTCCCGAATTTCCTCCTACAGATCCTGTGTGTATTACTCTAAAATCTCCGCTCCAGAAGTCTCCGGCTTCTGGCCATCGCACTTCACTAATACCTACTACGTCTAATGCTAACCTATCCATCTCAATTTTCAAATTCTCTAACTTTCCTACTTGTTTCATGCTTCTAACATTCCACGCTCCGACTCGTGTGATGTTACACTTATCATTTCTGATGACTCCCCCCGAAGCAGTCCCCGCCCGGAGATCCGAATGTGGGACTATTTTACCTCCGGAATATTTTACTCCAGAAGGTGCCATCATCATAAATTCTAAGTACGCTGTACCAGGGATAGAATAATGTGGTGGTTTCCCGTTGCCTTCCACATCGCAGTAGTGTGTATCACAGTGCCATACCGACCCTCACGATCTCTGCCACTATGATTACTGAAAGAGCTGCTGCCCCCTTTCAGGGACTTGATTTAGTCTGGCTTCTCAAATAAAAACCCCTCCAAATGGTTAAACCTATGGTTCGGCTCTTTAGATCATTGAAGCGCGCAAGCCATCCCACCCGTCCCAGTATTACTAGAACTGCGTCAAGGTACAAGTCCTTTGGGTAGTTAAATCACCTAAAACAGGCATTATCTTGAGAACTATATTTTGTCAATCAGACCACCCCTATTTCCTGTTAAGCTCAAAGTATGGAAGCAACCAGCGTGGCTCAATATGAAAATGGAATGCGCGTTTTTGGTCGAATCCAGGCAGATACGTTTTCTTTTTTTCTTATAAAGTTTATTGTAATTAATAGAATTTTGCATTAGACGTGTTCTGTCTGGTTTCCCGCCGAGAAAAATATTTTTTTTAAGAAAATCCTTCATTGCTAATGAAAACAAGGGAATAATAGAATAATAAATGACATCAATAGAAATTATACATTGTTTTGCGAGCGCGACGTATTTCTAGGGGTTTGCGACTTGCGAGGTCTCAATGATAGCTTCCTATTTGGGGTAATCCAATTTGAGCTAGAATGTCCTCGTATTTTTTTTATCCGAGAGACAGTCGATCCGCGGTAGTTATTTTTTCCCTCGAACCGTGACTGTCCTAAGGACACACATTACCCTAATCTAATACATTGTCATGGTAGACCTTGATTTGTGCAGGACGCAGGCGCGCCCGATCGATTTGGCGTCGCGACGGCCCAGGCATTGACAGTACAGTCGGATCTTAAAAGGGCCGCACACCGCCGATCTCAGCCTGCTTTGTACAACAGGTATTTTGTTGCACGATGTCTGGAGTTTTCTCTTTTGTTGTGCTTAATTTTAGTTTTGTTTCTTTGGCCTTGTGCTGTAGTGTATGTTTGTTGTTTTATCTTGGTTTCGTTGTTTCTGGTAGTGAGTTCTTGATGTATTTAATATGTGTATGTACCTACCTCGTAGGCAGCTACATCACACAGGTTGTAAAAAATACCCACATACAAAATAGCTTGATGTAGATGTTTGTGTATGCCATATTAGTTTAAGACGGGGTTTAAGAATTGTTTGGGGGTGTCATTGTGTACAGTCGCGTTTTGTGAAGAAGTGGTAGTTTCGGGATGAAGTAGTTTCGTTTTTGAACAGAAGAAAACTTTTATAATTTAGTGTTTTACTCTCGGTTTTACTATTACAATCCCATAACTCTTGAGATGACATGATATACAATACAAATCGTTTTTTGATGAAAGTTGATCACTTCTGAATTATACAGGTGTTTCGTTATCTCTGTACTGCATCCAACTTATATTTTTTTAATGGGACAAACTGTATCCGAGTGTCTTTTTGGATTCCTTGTGTGATTTTAATAGTAATAATAATGCTGTGCAAGCTTTTCTTCGTCTAAATTGCGAAATTTTTTAGTTACTTATAACCTGGTTTCGGTAAATTTTGACAGATACAGAAGAATTTTGATAATTGAATATCTGGAGCAAGAGTAAAGCTGTAGCAGTTACGCTTTGGTAGAATAAAAGCAAGGTCCAGTAACTGTTAAAATGGCAAAATACTGGTAATGTTATACAGGGTATTAGGAATCGCATGACCAAGTTGGGAAATTCGGGGGAAATTGCAACACTTCATAACTTTTAATGGAACCATATAATTTTTATTTTGCAGTGTTTTCTGTGTAACATTATCTTTTCATTAAACTCAGTTTGAACCGAGGTTTGAACTTACAAATATAAAATAGTTGTTTTTTGGCACATAAGTAAAATAACTTTTTTTTGTAAAAGGAAATACTCTCGGAAATACTCTACTATCATTGCATGATTTGGCACAGAATAAAAAATATGTTTTTTCCTAAATATGGAGCCCAAATTGAAAATACTGCATACTGATTGACAATTTTCTGTCATTTTTGGCCAATCAGAAGGCAGTATTTTCTTCGGTATTTTCCATACCCATTAGGTAGTGAATTAAAAGCTGAATTAAAGTGAATTAAAATAGGGACATGTAAGTCATTTTGGTTACATTTTGAGAAAAAATCGATTAAGTCCGTTTTTAATGAAAATTAATGCGAGAATAATAGAAGAAATAATTTATTTAGGTAATAATTTGGCTGTGATACCTTGAACCTCGCCTTGAACCTTGTATTGAATACTCAAATCGTCTCCCATTTTGTTGGAAGAGCATATATTATAATATCTGAACCCTTTTCTTGAAGCCACGCATGGACTCTAAAAAGTTCCTCACTTGTTATAGAAATGCATGCATTGCGAATTCGCTTCTTCATCTATTCGGTTAGTGGGTGGTATTTCTTACATACCAAAAAGCCCGATACCCTCTAGGCACCCCGTATAAATAATTACCCTAATAGTTATTGAATAATCGGGCACTCGGTGCTCATTGTAGAAGCCTATTACATACTTCTATTCTTGTGCTGTATGTAAATATATAATAATTTTGAAGGTGCATTAGGTAAAGAGTCTTAAAATAGCACGTGAATATAAAATTACTAAACGTGATGCACGAGGTTCTGCTTTAAAGCTATAGTTTACGTTAATTTGGGGAAAATAAATAAATTTTGCATGTTCGATACTCCGCGGAAATAGAAACCCGGATTGTTTTTGGTTGGTGAAAAATTGTCGATTCTGGGACCCGCGGTTATGGGAAATGTGCGTGCACAGGGTATTTCGAAAATACGTGGGGGTACAATTAAAGGATTTACGTAGATTATATGGTACAAACATCCGCCGAAAGTAGAATATCCCACATCCTCAACTTCTCGCGAATAGCAGCCAAATCTGGACTTACCTGTAATAATTATTTTAAATTCTTAACTCTTCCAGTATACCGCTATATCATCCAACATCCTGCATCGCTAATTATTTGAGAGCAGTAGTCTAATCTGGGCCTACCCCCACCTCTTTCCTATCTTCGACTCTAGTATGTCGCGAACTATTCCTTCGTGTCTCAGAAAGTGTCCTACCATCCTATCTCTTACCTTATTTATCCACGGTATCTTCATCATGCGTCTGTAGCACCACATTTTAAACGCTTCTATTATTTTTCGATCCGCTTCTCCTATTGTCCAAGTTTCGCACCCGTACAGTGCCGTACTCCATACATACGTCTTTAGGAGTCTCTTCCGTGTTTCTACGTTATGTAACCGTTCCCGAACATAACAGCTGTTTCTTTTTGTTAAACACAACTCGGCCCCGCGCTATTTTTTGTTTTATATCTTTAGTGCCCGTCCCTTCTCGGGTTAACTTAAATAGAATTATGCAAAGGAGCATGGAGCTTTGCACAATTCTAGTTGCACTGATTATGTTGTTCCTTTTGTAATCTTCTGGAATCTCATCTGTCTCATATATACGGCTAACTACTTTTAAAGAAACGCTCTCTTACCTCTTGACCTGCACCTACAACTACATTAAAATCTCCTACGATTATTAATTTTTCATGCCCCTTCACAAAATCTAGCACAGCCTCTACAGCCTCATCACTATAATTAGATGTGGGCATATCGAGGGGCATATATACCTGTATTATTACTGTCTTTATAGGTTTCGAATCTAACTTAGCCAAAACTACCCTGTCACTTTTCTGTAAGAAATTTTCTTCTTCATAACAATTCTTACTCCCGAATTTCCAACAACTATCCTGGAACTACGTCAAGGTACAAGTCCGTTGGGATAGCATTTTACATTTCACATTGACGATGATTTTTTTATTGTTTTTCTCTATTATTACGCGATTTTTCTGGTCAAAATAAATTATCTGGCGGATGGTCTAATTCCGAGTTATAAAAAATAACTGTTTCATCAAGCCCTGATGGATTTTAATTCAACATTTTCGATAAATCAAATGTCAATACATACATTGTTTCCAAAAAGCTTTTATTTTTAGTACTCATGTTAGAAGGAATAAATCGTTTACCTATACGAAAATCAGTACAAATAAAAAGTCTATTTTTGTGTTTGCTATAAGTAATGCTCACAAACCAAGAATAAAACTATGTATAGTCATTTGCTGACGACAGATATGCTATTTGTGTTGGGACACTCCAAGCAGCAGAATCTCGCCGTCAAAAAGTCAGTTATTTGCCGATTTAAACAGCTTTGTTTTGAGATACCTATGCATGTAATGGAAAAATAATCACCCCGTATATTCTTGGAAAATACTTGAAGATGAAGTGCGGTTGAAGGATACGCTTTTACGGAGCCGATCAACTGGTTTTTGTTTCAGAAAGTGAGCAAGTGGTCGGGGACAAAATGTACTTGACCCAGTTATCGCCCTAACTAAATCTAGTCCGGGGACCCAGGTCTTCTCTCTCCCTATTATTGCGTTTATCGGTGCTACATTGTCTGCCGCTTCCTGACCTGTGGCGCCTAGCAGACACTCCAAGTTTCCAGAACGCTCAAGATAAATGTTTATATATGAAGAGGAAAATGGTACAATACGCTCCTGTTCTGACGTCTGTACATGTCTTTAGAAAACAACGTAACTAGTTGAATTGACAGTGAATCAATAGCTGACAGTGGTACTGGACCGTTCGAACAACTACTCCTCGGGCAAATACCCCGCCAGGCATTGAATATAGAACTAAATCCAGATTTTGTGTACTGTGGATTGTGTTCTATAATTCAATGCCTGGCGGGGTATTTGCCCGAGGAGTAGTTGTTCGAACCGTCCATTACCACTCATATCCGCCACATAATTCGGCAAATAATTAGCTCTTGCTAATACATACTTACACCATGAAGAGTGAATACACTGAATACCAGAAGACTTGCCAAAAAAGTAGAAATACAATCTCGAATAATTGTAAATTTTTTTAAACAATTTATAGGTACTAATTTACGTCTGCATTGGCAATAGACTTCTGTTGAGTGTTCTAGTCCACTAAATCTATTTATTTGGACATTCAGGTGTAGCACGTATTTATGTATTTTATGGATTCCACATATATCTTTCTAAAGTTCGTTAATTTCAGCAAGGCCGGGTGGTTTTCCTGAAAAAAACCGCGCGTGATCTTGAACCTGACCGTGATAGCGTGAGAAAGTTTTTATTAAAAAGTCGATCGAAGATTTCCCCTTCTGAATGACTGTAATGAAATGTTGGACGTCCTAAGCCTGTATGATTCGCGAAATATTTAATTTCGATTCGAATCGAATTTGTCCTTCATCAAAGATATTACATACTATACTTGGGCCGCCGAACAGAAGGAGTGATCACCCTGCAAGAACATGCTCTAGCGGGGCCAATGGTTATTTTTTGACGGCCGAATTGGAGTGATGCGACTTCGTTGGGTCTAAAGAAAGCGCATCACTGCGGTTCGGTTGTCCTAAATTGATAGTGGTCCCGCCTAGAGCACGTTCTTTCAGGGTGATCACTCTATCCGTTCGGCGGCGCAAGTATACATATAGATTAGGGTGATAATTTTGGCAAATGTCAAATAATGACGAATAGTCGAGGCACATTACTTTCACACAAGTTTTTAGCAGAAAAATCGGGTACACCGCACTTTGAATTTCTATAGACACCAAGATACACTTTAATATCGCTGAAAACATGCGTGCAACAAGAAAATATTTTCCGTCGTGAACGTTTTTTGTTCGCTAGCTATTAATTTCATCGGTACAATTTTGTACTGAGCTATTATGTCGGTAGGTTACTTAGTCTGGGGCTGTTTTGTTCGGGGCTATTTTGTCGGGACTTTTTTTTCTGGGGTTATTTTAAGGGGTTACGAATGCCGTTGACTTTATCTAGTAACAAACGTATTATTTAGTTCAAAACAAAGTTTTCGAGCAATCTAGATCCATAAGCAATTTTTCGTGGGAATTTAACAACACAATCAAGTTAGCATTCCTAACGGTATGTTTTTAGTTTTAAGTTGTTGGCATTCTTGAACGCCTTGCGGGACTTCCTTCCGGTCGGTGG
This sequence comes from Xestobium rufovillosum, assembly GCA_963966045.1. Taxonomy (NCBI): domain Eukaryota; kingdom Metazoa; phylum Arthropoda; class Insecta; order Coleoptera; family Ptinidae; genus Xestobium; species Xestobium rufovillosum. Next base: position 6,356,201 of record OZ014495.1, on the reverse strand, counting down.
TGGAAGAAATCAATGGAACAATTAAAATTTATGTGTCGTCATGGTTAAATTATACATCTCGTATTTTTATGTTTTTTGTATATCATTTATATTTATAAGAATATTGCATACGTATAATATACACAATGTTCCACTTAACTGGTTCAGAACCCCAGAAGTCCAATTTCAGGCAAGATTTTCAGAGATGTAATTCGATAATATTGGTTTTATTTTCTTTTTCGATGTTATATTTGTTTTTTGTTACTACCAATGTGCAGTTTTCTTCTTGTGCGTAAATTAATACGATTTTTAGGTTGTTTTATTACACAGTCCAAAAGGTAACAAAATCTCCTGGTACGTAGGAACTTTCCTAAATTATTTTGTTAATTACTTTGTTGTAGAGATGGTTTGTGTTCGGCATCTGTATTTCGTTGACGTAAAAGTTCCATTATTCAATTTCCTGCCACCATTCAAAATTAATTACAGGCGAATCAAAGGGATGGTGCAGCCCTGCTATAACACTCTTAATAATGTGAAATAATAGTGGCAACAGATCGATTTCTGCTCTGGCCAATTCATTAAATTAAAATAAAGGGTTATGGGTTATGGATAGGTCTCGGGGTAGGTATAATATGTAACGTAACCCTCTCATTAGAAGTTTTTCCCACGATAATTTATGAAAATTGAACAATAGGTTAACGCTTTTTAAATAAAGTGTTCAGCAAGTTGTAGGAACCACTCAAAATAAAGGGAATTATTTAAAATTATATCCCGAAGATCCTGTCGTTGATTCGCTAGACGCCAACGTTTCGTCCACTATCATAAGGGACATCTTCGGAGCTGCTGGACTGATTGAACTGATAGGAACTGGATAAGAGAACTTATTTATATCGGACGAGTAGTCAGTCAATCGTGAACGATTTAGATGAGTGATTACCGTATAGTGTGACTTTTCGTCTTGTTACCACTGTCACTTCTATAAAATCGTCTAAAATGGGTCACTTTGTATTTTATAGCTTGTTTTTAACCCACAAATTAACCGAATGTCTACGGATCTCCACTAATTACAGTAATTAATTGAATTAAAATAAGCAAGCTTATTTTGTTTATTTCGCCTAAAATCTGCCATGGGAAAGTTAAACCGAGAGTTAAACAGCTCGTTGCGAACGCATCAGTTTTTGTGAAACATTAATTTTGTTTGAATTGTTTTGACGAAACTATAAAAAACTAGGGATTCCAACTGTTTTAGCAATATGTGAGTCATCCTATTTTTCTGACGCTCCTTTGAAAGTTCTCAATAGTATAAACAGTCCGTTAAACGAGCAAAGCGCGAAATGAAGGAATAAAATAGAAAAATAGCGATTGAAATGACTCAAATATAAACAAAAATTTAATTTCCTGTTTATAGGGTGATTAACGTTTTCTTATTTTTATTTTTATAAAGTAACTGTTAACGATGTCCATAAAACTGTGTGTTTGGCTTTTCTTTGAGTGGAGGTGTGCATTATTTAATATGTGAGTACTGAGTAATGATATCAAGATATAAAATGAAGAGTAATGTTGATACGCACGAATTGCTTACGAAAATTTTGAAATGGTACCAAAAGTTCAAAGCTAGTTTTGGTGCAAAAATAAAACCTGGATATTCATTTTAAAAAACATAAGATTTTTGTGTTCTAGCAGCCAATGGAGACCGTTTTCGTATAAATTCCAACTGATCCTCTAGTATTTCTTCCACTCTTTTCTCCAGCCTTCTTTGCATAATTCTAGTTAAAATTTTTGGCGCCTGGGAAGTTAAACTGACAGTTGTAAAATTTCCGCACTTATCCGCGCCTTTCCTTTTTGGCAAAGCGACTATAATGTTCCTTTTGTAATCTTCTGGAATCTCATCTGTCTCGTATATATGCGACTAACTAGTTGAAATATACGCTCTCTTACATCTAGACCTGCACACTTCAAAATTTCTGCCTGCAATTCGCCTGCTCCTGGTGGTTTATTGTTTTTGAAACTTCCTAATGCTAGCTCAAACTCTTCCCTCATTATAGGACAGCTTAGGTTATCCCCCTCTACACCAGTGTTTTTTAACCTTCTTGAATACGCGACCCCTTTACAAGTAAAAAAGTTCTGGCGACCCCCCAGGACCGTAATAAAACTGTCAGTGATTTCAAAGGCGCCGTATTTAATTTACTTTCCATAACTGACAGATGTCAAGAGCACGTGACGCGTTCGTTTATATGGAATTTAAACCTGATCTGCCTCAAGGTTACGTCACTACTTTTGTAGTCAGTCACTAATGCGTCGGTTAAAGTTTATGGGTTTATTAGCAATTTTGCCACTGACTGCAAACCAGGGTTTATGCACCTAGTTATAAATAATAAAAGGTAAATACCCATGTGGGTGTTCCGCTTTTAACCGTACGTAATAATAATTCAATTTGCGATTCATAAATTATATTCCACAACGAATAAAAATGTTGGGCTTAGTTTGCAATAATTACTGGCAAGTTCTTATATTCAGACGTACTGCGGCCGACCCTGGCGTTTGCTGTTTCAGTTACCACGCGCAAATATATCCAGATGCCGGCCGGAGAGATAAAATAATATTCATTCGCGCAGCTGAAACCAGGAAATATGAATTTTGTACGTATGCTCCATCTATGAAATATGTCAATAGGGAGGTTTGGAGAAAAATAAGATATATATTTTTGGCATGAAAATGACAGAAAATTGTTATTGTAATTGATTTACGGCGAAATTTTTTTTCTACAAAATTTTTTTGCGGCGTAATAAGCGAAAGAAATTAGCTTATCACGCCCACATGCTAGTTCGCTTTGTTATAGGTTTGACGTCAGAGATTCGTAAGGCGCTCCTCCCACTTCTCTTGAAGTGCCCGTGAAGCGGTACCTATCTCATAACATACTTATTGGGACTATTTCGAACGTGAATTTTTAAAGTAAGGTGTCAAGGAAACATAAAACAAAGACAACATAATTGATATAATGATGCAACAAGGGTATCAAAAGTCCGATTCACCATTCACATAATTTGCCATATTTATGTAGTAGGTAAATGTCCCGGTAAATGTGGATATGGTGTGTGATTCCTGCATCTAACCCCAATTTCATTCAACCTCAAAACAGTAGTGTAAAGGCAGACCGGTATAAGTAAAATGAAGTCAACAATGTATTAACTGTACATGCCTTTTATAATTCAGTATAAGTAGGTATGTAGATTGTAGTTACCTGCTTACTTCTGTTTGTAAAATAGGTACCTACCTATATTCTCTAATACAATACAATACATACCTACTCTTTTATGTAGGTATGTATACCTAAGTGATTGACAAGTTATGAAGTTAACAGTTTTATAACTGATTGGAATTTTTTTAAAAAAACGGAAACAAATACAACTCACGCGAATCAAAAAACTACGCTACGTAGGTACTAGGTACTTGTTTAACAAAAAGAAACAACTGCTATATTCTGGAACGGTTAATGTAGAAACTCGGAAGAGACTCTTAAAGATGCATGTATGGAGTACGAAATTATACCTATGGGTGCGAAACTTGGACAATGGGAGACGCGGATTGAAAAAGAGTAGAAGCGTTTGAAATGTGATGCTACAGACGGGTGTTGAAGATACCGTGGATAGACAAGTTAGCAATAAGGAGGAATTAGAAAGAGTTGGGGAAAAGAGAAAAGTATGGAAGACAATAAAGAATAGGGGATAGGATGGTAGGATGGTAGGACACCTTCTGAGACACAAAGGAATAGTTCGCGACATACTATAGTCAGAGATAGGAATAAAGAGGTAGAGGTTGGAGCAGATTAGACTACTGCTCTCAAATAGTTGGGGATGTAGAATGTTCTACTTTTACGGAAATGCGTAGGCTAGCTCAGGGAAAGGATGGAGGTACGCGTCCTACCAGTCTTCAAAAGAGAACTTTATGATGACGTACTATTTAATTATTATTGTAAAATAGTTAATAAAATTTCCTTTTTAGTTCAGGGAGGGAACGCTACGGCGATTCAGTATTTGGCTCCGTCATGCTCCTAGCATCCTGTTTCAAATTATGCTAACCGTAACACGTTACCAAGTATCAAGGGGTCCCAGAAAACTGTCGATAAATTACAGTATGTTCGATTTTATTTAGAGTGGCTGACCGATTTTCCTTCTGGCTCCAACGAACCACTTTTTCCGTTTTATTGGTGTGCTGTACGATGTATTAGTCTGGGTACAAAACGGAAAACACCAGTTAGAACCAGTTAATAATATTTAACAATTTAACTACACATGCATTATGCATAATACTTATGGGACTGCTGCGCGCTGAAGCTGGGACTTGTACGGTATACTAAGTTCTGACGTCACGCGGCCTACTCTCGCTGCAAGGTACGATTTCTAGCCTCGCACCGACGGAAAACTTTGCAACGGCTTCACAGGCGAAGGAATTTTTTTTTAACAAAAATTAACAACATAACTGCCTTCAGTATAATAAACTCTAATTTTAATAAAATTTGAAAATTACCGAACCTGCCTATTACTATGAAGTAAAAGCCACGTCTGTGTTTACATTAGTATGTACTATAGTATAATATGACAGTTTACGACCTTTTTGTTACAGAAAATGTGCAAAAATTTGACCATTTCAAAAAGTATACTTTTGAATTGCCCGCGCAATTACGTCATTGGAATACTGCACCAATCCAATGCATGTTGTCAATATTAAATATTTAGACTAATACGTAATTTTTTGGAAGAAAACCTTTATTCCTTTATTTAGATTTAGATTGATTTTGTACATAATTGAAAACGTTATTTGGAGTATTCAATGTGGTATGTAGTACTTAACAAAAAACAAAATAAAAGAATTTAGTGTGTGAGCGAAGATATAACTGTTGTATTACTTAAATTTGCAATGAATGCACGGAGGTGCATAAAATCTGTACCGTGGGTTCTGGGTCTTCCTGTTATACATATTACATTATTAATTTTAAGTAAAAGAATCTTTGTGGTAAACGAAGCGGATCCGTGCGTTGTTGTGTGGTTCAGTTCATATTCAGATGTTGGCTTCTGATAGACTTTAACGCTAAACAAAAGAATGCTGTGTATGTGTGTGTTCGCAATAAAAACTCTTGAAATAACTATATTTTAAGTTTCGCTCGGTCGTAAAGTTGGACGCGTTTTGTTATAATGTTATTTTTGGAATGGGATTCAATTGTTTTTTGAGAGGTATCTTATACAGTTTGATTGTAATTTTATTAGTAAATGTTCGGGAATCATCAAAGCAAATTAAATCGCGTTTGATATCGCATTTCCAATTCAAATCTCCCGCGCATTGACGTCATAATAATAGTGCGGCAATACAGTAAATTAAACATGCATTTGTCTTTTTTCTAGATGAGTGTGGACAGAGCGAAGGAGAGGCAGACAGTGACGAAGACGTCGTTACAGATTATCATATTCCGGTACTGGACATGCTACCGCATCCAGGTCCATTGCCCACTATCAGCGTGACACCCCATTCACCCGCCAACAAAACCTATCCCGTGTTAGAAGATACTCTTCAGCAAGTCAGGGAAATACATGAGAGCGTGCAGCGTATGCGAGATGTCACCATTCAAAGTAAGTTGTGCTAGCGCAAGCTGTGATTCTGTCGGTATTTTCACCGTTTTCTGTCGTTCAGCATTTTTATTTGTCGTTGGTTTATAGCTTTTTTGTCATGCAAGAATCTTGCCGTTGTACGATCTGCCCACCGATTGTCTTCCGAAGAGAAAAATGAATATTATGCATTTTACGAAAAAATGTTACCTATTCTTCATAAAAATGCCTACCAATTTAGAGATAAGATTCTCAGTCGTTTAAATTCACTGAGATGTTAATCTAAATTATGCGTTTTATACTTCCGAAAAAATATATTCTTTTTACGAATAATATACAGGGTGATCAGTTAAGGTTACGGAGCGGCTATATCACGGAAACCGTTCACGATACAATTTTGGGGTAAAAAATTTATTAACAAATATAGCCGAAAGAATTCAGCCAAAAATATGTTTAAGTTCCTAACTTCATTCCTAGGGGTCGTATTTACTGTGGCGTTTCAAGAAATCTTTAATTTCTCCAAATAGCTCAGATATAATGTAAATGGTGTAATTTGCGTTTGGTTTAACCGAATTTAACAAACTATAGCTCATTTTGAAGGACTCTAAGCCGATTTACTTTTGTTATAAGCACTTTAAAAATTAATTTGTATGCTAAATGATAATTGGCGCTATTAAAAACGTCATACTTCATCTGATTTCTTCAAAAAATTAAATGCAATCCTACAGCTTTTTTTCTCTGTTTAATAGGCCATTAGTTGAGATAAACAAATTTGAAAACCAGAAGTGCATATCTTTTTTCGTTTTAAAATTATTGCAAAAATAGTAGATGAGGATCGGAGGGCCCGTCTTTTTTAATTCCCTAAATAAAATTAACTTGTTCTAAATGAACAATAAATGTTAAAACTTTATCCAAATTTATCCATAAGTGATTATTCTTTTTCGTATGAGTATCTTTAAGTACCTAATTAGAGTGTTTAATTGTTTAATTTTTATTAAAAAGGGCATCGTAGGATTATTTATTTAAATATAAATACCCTATAATAGCGAAGCGGGCCGTAATCTATTACAATAAAATAGCATATCTAGAGCGGAAATCAAAGCGGCTGTATTTTCCATTCGGAGGCAGCTAAATCCTTCGACCCTCATCTACTATTTTTGCGATTGTTTGAAAACGAAAATAGAAATCAATCTTCGGGTTTTATATTTATTTCTCTCAACTAATGGCATACCAAACAGAGTAAGAAAAGCAGTAGGGTTGCATTTAATTTTTTTAAGAAATCGGATGGAGAATGACATTTTTTTGATGAAGTCAAATATCGTTGAGCAAACAAATTAACTTTTAATTTTTTCGCAATAAAATTCAATCGGATTAAAGGGACCTTTAAAATGAGCCATCATTTGTTTAATTCTGTTAAGACAAATCCAAGTCACAGCATTTAAAATATTTTTAATTGTTGTTCTTCACCCTGGCGCTGCCATGGTAAATAGAGGTAAAATGTTTAAACAAAATTTATAAATGATTGAGCAGACATTTTACAAATCGTATTTCCGGCCTACATTGTATCTAAGATATTTGGAGAAATTGAAGATTTTTTGTAATGCCATATCAAATGCGCCCTCCAGGGGTGAAGTTAGGAACTTAAAAATATTTTTGGTCAAATTCTTTTCTCCATATTTGCCAATAAATTCTTTACCCCAAAATTGTACCATAAACGGTTTCCTAGATGTAGCCGCTCCGTAGTCTTTCCCTAACTCTCTGTAATACCTCCCTATTGCTAACCTTCGCCCCTAAGTGCATTTTCATCTGCACCATTTAGTATGTACTTCGTTCGTCTTTTTCTCTTACTTATCACACAAATCACAATCTTGAGGTCAAGGTGTCTTCTACCATTTCGTTTTTTTTTCAAAATCTTAAATTCAAAATTGGTCTTCATAATCACTGTTTTGATCACTATCTGCTGCTCCTAGATAGCTTGTGCAGTCCCTAACTTGATTTCTAAATCTTTGCCTAACGAGAATGTAATCTATTTCATATCTCCCTAGGTCTCCTGCCATTTTCCATGTGTAACGTCTCCTAACGTTGAAATATAGTGTTCACGATGGTTAGATTATGTTTATCGCAAAAATTTCTAATTTTAATTCAAAATTCAATATTAAAAAAATTGTAAAATACATATATAGCATTTTTATTTAAATTGCAATCTCTTAACCTGCTCTAATGATATTTTTTGGTATCCCCAAAAATTTCAAAATGGTTGCCATTTTTGAAAGTAAAATTTATTTACAGTATACGCATGTTTTTATATTCAGCAAGTTGGTGTGTTGGATGGACTACTTGATGGATGATGCCATCAATAAATCTACCATCTACGATGTTTATAAAAACGGTTTGATGGAAAGTTTTTGTGTTTGAGTGTTATTTATTTTGTTAACATAACCTTAAATAATACATTATTAATAATGGAAGCGTCAATATTTTTTTAATTATTAAAATAACCGAATCATCTTCTGACAGTGAATATTCTGAAGCTTCGCCGGATTTGGTACACTCTAATTAACAACGGAAAACTCCAATTTTAAGGTTATGATCAAGATCCCCCCCCCCATTCAAAATAAAAATTTATCATTCCATCAGCTCTGAAAGCAGGTGGAAAAAATGGAATTCTGCTGAATTAAAAAATGGTAACTGGTGATATGTCACAGTTCCGGTATAAGCGGAAGTTTGGCCGCCATTTTGAAAATTATGTAGTTATAAAAAATATGGTTTAACTTTAAATTGACTTCCGCGATATTAAATCAATATAAAATGACATATTGCTTGCCCACATTTTTTATTATTTAATTATTTTTGAAATTCAAGCCCCTTGGAATATATTCCGCCCCTGAGCTGCTCCTTAGGGGTATTTTTTAGGGTATTTCGGGAAAAATCTCTTAATTTGACCTATTTAAACTGCCAACCAAGTTTCATGCAATTTGCAGAGTTTTGACCATAATTGTCATTACTACTACAACTGCATTAAAATCCCCTACAATTATGAAATTTTTGTGTCTCCTTCACAAGATCTAGCACATATTCAATATCGCTATAAACTGCCTCTACAGCCTCATCACTATTAGATGTGGGCATATATACCTGTATTATTACCGCCTTTAAAGATTTCAAATGTAACCTTCCAAAGACAATCTGTTGACAAATTAATAGAAATTTCACATTTTTGGACAACGTTTTCATCGTTCCATCGCTTCCGTTTTCTTGTACGAAGTTTTATATGGAAACTATCCACTTTCATTGTACTTTCTAATTTTGCTCGAGATAATTTTACGTGGACTTCGTTAAAATTCTAAATAATTGCAGCACTTTTTACTATGCGCCATGTATTTTTAAATTCTACTCTCACGTGGCTGAAAATGACATTTTCAGGTAATTCGTATGCCCCTAATTCGAAGGACTTTGCCGCTTTTGCTTTGAATCCGTTGTTGGCTCAAGTAGCGAGGCTGAGTGCCAGTTGTCCCTCTTTGAACGAGGCAGTTTCCGAAATAGATGTCTTGGGCGGCTCCTTAGGTTCTTCTCCTTTGCACCAGCCGCCGAGCAGAAAAGGCAGCGGTAAATTTCTGATCATACTGTTTTATACGCAATTACTTTATTATTTTAATCCTGCCAGGTACTCAAGATTGGCTCTGTCAGCCGGAAACGCAGAGGCGAAGATCATGGACCGCTTTAGAAGACTTGAGTGGTACCAAAGAAAAAAAACACTCGAGACAACGAAGGTATAGGTCTTCTATTATGCGCCTTTGGTTAATTTTTAATTTTTGTTTTATTTCGAATGCAGCATTTCTTTGAGCAGCATGGAATCAGAGGCAGATGAGTCCTCTTTAATCGACAATGTAGATGGCAGCACCGTTAGACTTTTAGAGCCTGATGCACCAATTATAATCAGGCATAGGGGTTCTAGAGGGTCTGGAGGTGGCGCAAGCACGCATTCTTTAAACGAAGCCGATTTACAGGTTGGCATTCGTTCAGCGGGGAATTAAGCGAATCTGTACGTATTATTTTCAGAATGATTTCAATAAAATTAAGGCGAAACGAGAAGCGGAACAACTTCGATTATTGCCGCAGAGATTACCGTTGCAAAAGTCGATATCAACGCCATCTATTATTGCTGTTAGGGATTTGGTACCAGAGCCGGTGTTGGCTGGAGCGCAGCCTACTTTACCGATGTGAGTTGTGAATTGAGTTTTTCTATTCGAGTTTCTTTAATTAACAGATTTTTGCGCATAACGTTTTTATATACACTTTGCACTTTTGATAAATAATTATTCGGTATTGTGTGCATGTTTTAAAAATTCATTAATATTTCTGTTCGTTACAAGGAAAGTTGATTTTATTCAGCCCTAATAGTGTTCATTATAGTGAAATTAGAAATTGGTAGTTTCGAATTATTAGAAAGTTTATTTGCAAAATACATTCTTCAAAGAATAGAAGTCCAAGCATAAATGTATTCGTAAACATTTCAAAATTATTTAAAAAATATCGATATGATAATAATCTTTCTTTATTTAGCAATAAGCTAATTTACATCAATATAGTAACAATACACTCCCAAAAAAAAGAAAACAGAAAAATGAAAAGAAAACACCCAAACATCAACAAATGTCACAAAATGCCTCTAACAAAAACACAACACATTCTCTTGAGACTGCTCAAATTCAGGGCTTCCTTGTTTTCATCCGGCATGCTATTAAACAATTTAAACCCCTTATACCGCAAGGATTTTTGCGAACAAGTCTTCACAAATTGAGGAAGTCTGTAATCTTTCACCAATCTCACCTGGTAATTGTGAACATCCCGGCTACGTATCAAATTACGAGACATGTAATTCGGAACCCCGCCGTTAACAATCTTGTATATCAGAATAAGCGTGTTGTAAGCTTGTAAGTTATTCTCTGTTTTATAATACTCCAACATCCAACATCAGTCTTATAGGCGTATATCTATTGCACTGCAAAATTATTCGCATTGCCCTATTCTGAAGTTTTTGCAACCTTTCCAAATCACCAGCTCCACACAATAATAATATACTTGAACAAAAATCAAAATGTGGCGAAATTATTGTTTTATGAACCAGAATTCTAGCCCAAGGACTCAACTTTCTGCTTACTCTACCCAGGAAACCAATTTTTTTATTAACAATAAAGTCTATATTGCTTTTAAAATTTAATTTTGAGTCAATTATCACTCCCAGATACTTAGTTTCGCTAACACGTTCCACCTCCTCATTATCTATTACCACTTTACAGTCATCTTCCCACTCCTTCCTTATCACTCTGCTACCTATGATCATAACTTTTGTCTTATTAATATTTAACTTCAGTTTGTTTATCTTTAACCATTTTGACACTTCCCTTAACACCTCATTACTCCTGGTTATTGCACTAATTAAGTCACAGTCCGCATTTGCTATAAGGGCATCATCAGCAAACAGATTAATATTACTTTCTTTTATCACTTGCACCAAATCATTCATATACAGTACAAAGAGAAGAGGACCAAGTACCGAACCCTGGGGTGCACCCAATCCATTCAGAACCTCTTCAGAGTCATAACCACCATATCTACACTTCTGAGACCTATTGTCCAGATAACTGCCAAACCATTCTCTAGTTGTGCCTCTTACCCCACACCTTTCCATTTTTTCTATAAGTACTCCCCTATCGATTGTTTCGAAAGCTCTTTTCAGGTCCAAAAAGACAGCCACAACATAATTGTCCTCCTCTATTTGTTCTTTCCAGTTCATAAGTACCAAATTAAGTGCTGTTTCACAGGAATGATCACTTCTGAAACCCGACTGAAATTCCGACAGTAAGCCATTGTCTTCTAAGTGCCTTTACAATTGTTCTTTTACTACACATCCTGAAACTTGCTCATATTTAGGAAACATATTAATCTGTCTGAATTCCTGGGCCTGACCGGCCTGTTGCACCTTCGGAATAGGAACCACCGTCGCCGTCTTCCACGATACACGAAAAATGCCCGTTCTCAAGGATTCATTTATAAGGTTTAATAACAAACATCCCGTCGTTGGAAGACTGTCTCTCAATACCTCTTTATTTATTCTATTTGTACCACTTTTAGATTTAATTCCCAATATATTTTTTTCTAATTTCTCCAATGTAATTTCCTGGAGTTCGAAATTGCTGCATGTTTCCGGCATTTCCACTTTCAAACCATCAGTTTCAGGTATACTTTGGTTTATTTCAATAATGCTGTCTATAAAAAACTTATTAAATTCCTCCGCGATTTGTTTGCAGTCGCTTATTTCACCATTCGCAAAGTTTACCGATGTGCCGCTTCCCACACTTCCGTTCCTGATTCCTACTATTTCCTTTAAATTCCTCCACATATCTTTAGAATTACCCCTGCTTTCATCTATTCTCCTCTCATAATAATTATCGCTTATTAACTTTAACTTTTTAGAGCAATCGTTTTTTACTCTTCTACATAAACTCCAATCTTCTTCATCTTCTTCCCTTCCAGTTAGTTTAGCAATCTTAAACACTCAATCTCTTTCCCATTGCATTTGAGGAAGCCTTATCCGATTCATGTTGTGTAAATGTCTGCAGTTTACCAATACATTTGAGTTTGGACTCGCGTATCACTCCGTAGCGATAAATTTGATCTTTTACAAGCTCAACGAAAGAAAATATTTATTAACTGCTGTAATGATGAAAAGATATGTATATTATTGCTGCTTACACCAGCATTCGGAATTGTGGCACAAAAGTTGACAATTTCGAATGTTGGCATAGACAATTTATTATTACACCTGTTTTTTATACACTGTGTGGTGTAATGAATTTGTCGGCTTGATACATGGTGTAGTGCATGTGCTTAGCTTGGTGTGTAGGGGCCGTCCGAGCGGGACTGAGAGCGACACAGAGGAGGAAGGCAGCCGATCAGGACATGCCCCGTTTGATACCCGTTCCATCGCTCTTTTGCACCAGTAAGTAATCCGCACACGCATGTACGCATGGTCATTGTGCACATTATTTGCACTCGTTTTTCTGTCCATTAGCAGTGGCGGTTTTTGCTTGAAGCAAGTTTCGACTATTTGTAAAATAGAGTTAATACCGTACATACGAAGAAATCTATTTCAAGCACTGCAAAATATCTCTAGGTGCGATAGTTTAAAATTTTCTGTGGATTTAAATTTTAATTTGTTAAAAAATTTACTGCGTACCGCCACTGGTTGTTTTAAATGTAAATTTAATTAATTTGTTTTCGTAGTTAAATGTGGACTTGTCTTTTTTATAATATTGGAAACTTATTCTCGGATTTCAAATACTGTTTGTATTTGTTTGTTTTGTTTTTTATATCTACTTTATAGAGAATGACTTATTAAAGTTGTAATGGACTGTGCCCTGTTTATTATTCAAAATAAAAAATAACGATTCTGACGAATGTGGGCAAACGTGGCCTCTGCAGGATACAGCTAAAGCTTACCTACACTATGCTGTTTAAAATTTGCCTTCTCTCCTACCTACCACAATAAAACTTGGACTTCTTTGAAAAGTTGGAATGTTCCTATACTTTCTTATAATTCGCCATCTGCACAGTCTATCCGAAACTCCATCGAACTTCACAACTGTTTCTTTAAACCCCTTATTTACAATGAAACCCTCACCCAAATGCCTGTTATCCACCCCACTGTTAATAAACACGTAGTCATCTATCTCCATTATTACTTTGCCACTCTGCCTGGTTTCCTGTAATGCCATTACTTATATTTAAGTATCAAATTATTGATTTTGAATTTATAGCCCATATGCGAGGCTGTACTACCACGCTTGCCATGGCTCAACATTTTCTAGCGTTTCACATATTACAGATTCAAATTTTCTTAGATTGTTCTGAAATTTGAAACAAACTTGCATAAATCTTAGTAGAGTAGTGTGGAGTTTTTATTTTTCTGTTTATGTGGTTAAAATCTTGATAATTCATTAATCAATTATTAAAACGTAAATTGCATAATCAGAAAAGTTAAAAACTCTGTTGTGGTACTAAACTTTATGTAAATCCAATGTTCAATGTCTAACATTCTAACCCATGTAATAATGTAAAATTCTAAGATATGTTTTGCCATATTAAGAGTATTTTTAACTGTAAATGAGGCAAGTGTTACAGACAGTTATTGCATTTTGCCATTTTTAATTAATAAAAAAGATATTGATTTGTGCCACCATTCATCTATTACAACTTTAAGCATGTATTACACTCTTATTTGTTATAAATGTACTTCCTGTAAAATTTAATTATACAGGGTGGGCCAATAGTGTGTTATCGGCCTATATCTCTGGTTCTATTCAAGCTATCAAAATAAAAGTTTTCACTTGTGTTGAGAACCCCACGAAGCACCTGATAAAATTATTTTGGTGTATACAGGTGTTCCCACTCTGAGCACCAGATCAAAGTTATTTGTTTATTTATTTGTTTACATATTTGAATTCCCAATAAAATTTTATGAAAGATGGTATACTACACGATGGGGTTTAGAGTGAGCAATTTTAAGATATTACCATTTTAGTGCCAGTGTGGACCCAACTTTGAAGAGCTGCTGACATCTACTGGTCAAAGCGGTTTAAGATCTCTTTATTGGACTAGGTTCACAGACTACTCTATTTATAAAATTCTTGAGTACTTTTGTCACAAAACTTAATATCATACAGGGTGGGCAGCTTACGGAATATGCATTTTTCTTAAAAATCTCAGATAGAACACCCCATATACACTGCCGGACAAAAAAAACCGGACACATGTTTTTATTTTGAGGCCCTACAATATTTTTATGTTACTTAACTTACGCAAATAATTAACGATTGCCCTACTAGTGAGGAAAAAGAAAGTTTTAGCTGAATATTGCACCTTTCATAAGCCTAAACAGCCAAATCAGCATTTTGACTCTTCATGCATCTTTATTGAAACATCAAATCTTTTACCTTATTGGGCTGCTCTCTATTTTCTATTGGTTTCTTGGTGAAATTTCATTTGTAAATGTCAGCTTTTAACATTTTCCATACAATGCACCCCGAAATTAGTTCACAAATTGTTGCTTTAAGCCACGATGGCCGAAGAGTGCGGCATATTGCTCAAGTGCTGAATATACCCCGTAACACAGTGCAAAATGTACTTTTGCGATTTCGTGAAACTCATGGGTTTGTAAAGAAGGTCGGATCTGGTCGTCCACGGACTGCGAACCATCAAGATGTCCGTTTTCTCCATGTTGCTGCGCTGCCCGATCGAGCATTGCCATCACCTATTCTTGCTAGACGGTTAGCCGAAGTTCGAGGAATGGCAGTTTCAGCCAGAACAGTTCGGAAAAGGCTAAACGAATATGTTTTGACTTCAAGAAAGCTAGCTACGGGTCCCCTGTAGACCGTAGAACATCGCAGAGCACGACTTGCATTTGCGCGGCAATACGTAAATTGGGATGATCAATGGAGGAACGTGCTCTTCTCGGACGAGTCAAGATTTAATGTCAGGTCACCAGATGGACGTGAAAAGGTGTGGCGAAGACCAGGGGAGCGATACAGTCAATGTTGTAACCCAGGGTCAGTTTCAATGGTGGTAGCATTACAGTGTGGGCCGAAATATCTCTGAGGGCTCACACAGAATTGATTTTCATTTACAATGGAACAATGACTGCACACCGATACATTGTTGAGTGCCTGGAACCCCATGTCACACCATATATGCCATTTATAGCGGACAATTTTGTGTTTATGGATGACAACGCCCACCCACACACAGCAAGAATTGTTACCGAGTACCGTGAAGAGGTTAGTAATGGATGTCTCCCATGGTCAGCCAATAGTCCAGACCTGAATCCCACTGAACATCTGTGGGATCAGCTTGGGAAAAGGATTAGACATCGCCAACCCCTACCAGAAACATTGAATGGCGCTTCAAGAAGAATGTGGACAAATACCCCAAGAATCTATTGATAGCCTCATTTAGGGCATGCCACAACGTTTAAGGGAAGTAATAAGAGTTCGTGGTGGTAACACCCATTATTAATTTGGTTCTACTAGTGTGCTTTTCCTTTTAATATTTTTTTTGTTTGTCTTTTCAAGTTCTTAAGTAACAGTTGATCTCTAAAAAATACTTTTGTTAGGTTTTTGTTGACGAATCATTTTGTTTCTTGTTTTTTATTTATTGTTAAGATGAAAAGAATATAGTTAAATATCATTTCAAACCGTCCGTTGTTTTTTATTCACTAAAATAGTAATTCTGAGAGTG
This sequence comes from Xestobium rufovillosum, assembly GCA_963966045.1. Classification (NCBI taxonomy): domain Eukaryota; kingdom Metazoa; phylum Arthropoda; class Insecta; order Coleoptera; family Ptinidae; genus Xestobium; species Xestobium rufovillosum. Next base: position 6,340,326 of record OZ014495.1, on the reverse strand, counting down.
TCCGGTTTTTTTGTCCGGCAGTGTATTATCCCCATATTTGATAGACAGTTTACTAAGCTTTCGATTTTCTTCCATATTTTAGCGGCCAAAACACAAAATATGATTTCCATTTTGTTTCTGGAAGTTCATTTCACGTTGAGACAAAAAATGTCATCGCCAGATTGCTTCTTAAATAAATGGTAACTTATTAAACCTAGGTATAAATTGATAAAAGGAGTGCCATGGAAGAAAACCGTCCTTTTAAGAAGTAAACTTGTAATGAGATTTCTTGTACCGGTGTAATCTCAATCTTAAGATTCAATCTTTATTTCTACCTAAATTATCAGTCGCAGACCTGCCAATATCTGCATCAGTCAATAGCTTAATAAACTGGGTATCAAACCAGCAAATAATATACGGGGTGTTCCATTTAACATTTTTGAGAAAAGCTCCATTTTGCGCAAGTTGGCCACTCTGTACAATATGAACTATTTTGAAAAAAGTGTTAATGGATTTTACAAATAGAGTATCCTCTGAACCTAGTCCAATAAAAAAATCATAGTTAGCTTTGACCAGCAGACATCAGTAGCACCACAAATTTGGGTTCACACTGGTACTAAGTTAGCCATATCTTAACATCACTTACTCTAAACCCCACCGTGTAGCATATCAACTTTCATGAAATTTTATGGGGAATCCAAATATGTAAACAAATGTGGGGCATTCCATTTAAAAAAAACATAACTTGGGTTTGGTACGTAGCACGTGAACATCCTGTATACATGAAAATAGGGGTTCTCCACGCACACATAAAATTTCATGTTGATATCTTGAATAGAATCAGAAATATGGACCAACTACGCACTATTGGCCCACTCTGTATATGTGTATTTGAAGAAATTCCTCGTTCTTCCAAAAAAATCATATCTGAATACATTTTTAATAATGTTTGACCCAAACATGACTAATAATGAAAATGAACAATTTTTTAGCGTTCCCTATGACAGGCATTCAGAAAAAAGGCGAAAGAGAGGCAGCCTGTTCTTTAGAAAGAAAAAGGTCAGTACCTCATTTATGATATAATATAGTCCATGTAGTAATTGTCATTTTATTAGGATAAGAGCAAGAAAATCACCCACGCATGGGTATCGGCGTGTTACGGGTCTTCACACATCTGCGATGCTTGCAATAAGCCGTTGAACAACAAACCCGCTTTATATTGTGAAGGTATTTTCTTTTGACAATTGATTCAAGAATCTGGTAGTTGCACCATGGCATAATAAGCACACTAAAAGTGTGTGCCTGCCTATTTCATACCACTTATCGCCTTTTTGTTCGTAATAAACAGTATGAGAACATACGCGTTCAAATTTTTTAAAGTGCCGATCGGTAGAGTAACGTTTCCGTGTGTTTATTATTCCTTGGTTACACTTTTGTACAAAGAGTTGTTTGTAGGTTGCGGAACGACGGTGCATCAAAACACATGTAAAGATAATTTAGCAGAATGTGTTAAGCAGAAGGGCTCAAAAGTACGTTTGTGAATTTTTATATTTTTGTTACGATATGTGAAAATTGATGTTTTTAGAATACGAATAAGATTTCTGGATTTGTCGTGCCGCTGACGAACACGAAGAATTCATTTTCGAAAAGAGGGTCAGGATCTTTGCCGGCAAATAACCAAAATAGCTCTTCTACAAGGTATGTTTTATTTTTTATGGTTCGAATACCACGAAGAAATACGTTGAATTTAAGAGAATAGGCCGGGAATTTTTCCTTCGTTAGGGTATACATTGTTTTGTTTTGTTGTGTAGTAGATTCGTTGAATTTCCGTCAGTAATGTGATCTACTCTTTTTTCAGTATTAGAAAGTTTCTTATTCTTTTTTTATTTTCGTTGAAATCGAAGTAAACTGCCGTTGGAAAATTTGTAATGATCTTTTTTTGTGTCAAACTATAACTTTTCTATGTAGATTTGGCAATTGGCATGCCTTGTACTGCGTTCATAACTTTGTAAAATCTAGGTACTTTTCGTAGTAAATGTTTCAAAAAAATAATGCAGATAATAGGGTGAAGTTGCACAGAGATTTTTTTTTAAAAGAGCAGTAGTTTTTTGTGCGTAATCTCTGTGCTTTTGCCTTCAATCCCGAGATTTTTTACATTTTTTTGATGGGTCATTCCTTGCAGTTAAAATTTGTGTATGATTGCATTTCTGAATTTTACTATAAGGTTATATAAAACGTTTTTCGTGTAAACAGAGTATTTATGGTGTTACCGCCATTTTTTGAATATTTTGACATGTAAGAAGATTTGAAAAATTAAATATCTTCGTATTGTACACACAGTAGATGGATCAAGAACTTTGACATAAATTCACTATGAATTCTTAATATGTTAACCCCACACGCCAAAAGACAGTGACACAGTAAGTAAACTCGACATGTGTATTGCTGTCAACGTCAGCATCTTCAGGAGTTGAAGATTAATCTAACTCTAAACTTAAATTACATCGCTATAAATACGCAACCCCCACTCCTAAAGTGAAGAGGATCGATAAACCTATAGGGTTTCTTCATCAACCCCTCCCGCCCAAGAAACCAACTCAATCTCTCCCCCATGCTCAAAATAGTTCCATGAAATTCTAGAACCATTTCGAACACGAGAGCAACAAAATTGGTCTCCCAAGCGAAAGGGATCGGCCTACCTACAGGGTTCCTTAGAACTATTTTGAACATAAGAGCATTAAAATTGGTGTTCTAGAAACTGGAAGGTACGTATTTATGGCTGGTCTTAAATCTATCTACAGGGTCAAGTTCGGAATCGGACCATAATTATTGTTAAGACAGCTACGTTTATTTCCTAGTTTTAAAAGTTTGAGATTATTGACATTGAATTTATGGCCCGTTTCCAACGAGTGTGACGCCATGCTGGACTTATCAGCTCGGCCGTATTTGTAATGGGCTTGATGCTCCTTGAAGCGGGTTAAAATAGACCAAGTTGACTACCCGATATATTTTTTCTCGCAATTTCCGCATGCTATTTCGTAAATTCCCGCTTTATGAATGGGTTCCGTTTTATCTTTCGCATTTCCTAGTAGATTTTGTAAATTGTTGCTCGAAGTGTGAACCACTTTGAAGCCTGCTTTCCCGAAATAGTATTCATACCTCTAGTTATCTGCGGTACAAATGGTATTTTTATAAATTTAGTAATTTTATTATCCCCATTTAAAGTGGTGGAATTTCGCAATAGCATTTTAAATTTACGTTTCCTAATTAACCTATTGACAATTCCTGGATCGAAACCGTTACCTCTCGCTATATCTTTAATTGTGTTTACTTCCTTGCGGTATCTTTCAATGGATAATGGTAGACTCAACAGTCTATTAACTAAAAAACCAAAACTAGCCTCTTTGTGCTGACTGCAGTGGTTCAAATCTGCAGTTATGTACCGAGCTGCACTGGTTTCTTTCCTATAGATGTCAAATTCTAACTTACTGTCTTTCCTAATTTACGAAAATGTCCAAGAATGGAAGCTGTTCTTTAATCTTCAACTCCTGAAGATGCTGTCGTCGTCAGCGAAACACCGTGTCGAGTTTAATTACTTTGTCACTGTGTGGGGTTAACTTATTAAGAATTCATAATCTTCGTATTGGACAAAGTTATATCGGTGCTATTTTGGAAGAATGTAAGCAATATCTAGCAGTATCCAGCACATTACTTAGTTAAAAACAAAAAATGTTATACGGAGTACGAGCAATCACATGATCAAATCAGAGAATTTTGCAACCGCATAAGTTAATTTTTTTCAAATAGCATGGTATGCCTGTGCTATCAGGCATCAATGTTTAAAGTGGCAGATTTTGAAAGTTAAGAGTTTGGAGGACACACATTAGATGTGTAATGCATTGTTGTTTGGTCTAGTTTCATGAAATAACATCTACTTTGTGTTTATTTTGAGAAGACACTAATTTATTATATTTATGATATAGTCCTGATGACCCATTGGAAAAATGTAGAGGCAAACTCTACTATAAACGACTGAATATTTTCACTTATTTAAATTACTTTTATTCCACCACAAGACACTGCTCTAGTCTACATTTTCCGTAATAAATAATGTTGGTGCTGGAATGCGAATCTTTTTTTTAAAGCATATGTGTGGTTTTACTGTTATGTTTGTGATCCCCTAAATTTTAACAATCCTTTGCTTGGCTTTCATCTTTCGTTGTTATATGTTTCGTTGCTTGCTTTGTAGCGTTCGTCGACTTAAAGTACGTTGAAAATCATCGCGATTGAAGCGGTAATTATGTTTATTTTGATGTACTTTGAGGTGACTCAATTTTTAAAGGCTTCAGGTCAGTTGTATTTCAATAAAGCTTTTAATATTTAATTTTTTCTAAATATTAATTCAAAAAATGGGTGGCACATTAGTGTATATTAATCTCTATGTCTTACTGGAAGTACAGTTGGGTAGCAGAACTAACAATATTAACCACTTTATTTAACTGGAAAACAGTAAGACGTAGTGACTTCCCATGTTCTTAAAAGAGGATATGGCTAATTTGTTACCTGTTCCCCGCCCCTCCCCTAGGAGGAGCCAGCTGTGCTATTCGCCATGGCGCAGAGTCGCCACCAAACTGGGAGTGAAGTAAGTCCCTAACCCTCACCCTTCCCATCCTTTACGCGCAGATTTTCTCTGTCTCTCTTTCTCATATTTTCACTCTCTATTTTTCTGAAAAAAAGTTTGCAAGATAATTTAAGAGAAGTTTCGTTATTGGTTTGCTTTTTTTCAAAGGCTACATTCTGCAGATACTTTCGAATTTTGTTTTTGTAATTTTATCGCACACGCATTTGTTACTGAAGTATTAATGTATCAGTTTACATGTACTAGTCGAACAAATTATATTGGTTCTGAATCTGGCATATATTTATGGTAATATACTTTTATATTTACCTGCTTAATCTGCTTGCTCCCAAGTCCGTATATGGGCTGCTTTTACAGTTTTAATAACACTAGTAAACTAGAAGAATTAACATTAATACGTCAGTACTTTTTTGAATATATTGTTCCGAACATTTTTTGTCAGTGCATGTTTTATCGAACTTTCCTCGCTATTTGCTCACACCCATACACAAGTGTGCTGTACGTACATTGTTTGTCGTTATAATTTACTCACAGGCCGCGCTTTTTGGCCAACAAAATTTCGTCCTCGTTTCCCTTACTCTTCTTGTTTATTTCCAGCCAAATTCTGAGCGACGACAAAGAATTTGATGCACATCACGGCCATCACGATTCCACTAGGTAATATTCGATAAGAATCTGATAATTTATTAGTTTTTAACGCGATTTTTAATATCGTAGCTTTCCGGATGATGTTCCGTTGGTACCGCTGGAATTCTTATCCGATTCTCCTTTAATAGCGGCTGATTTATGTACGGATTTGAGTTTGGGACTTCATGAAAGCGAGCCGGACTCGTGGACCCCGCACGTAGGCAAAGATATAGCTAGAAAATTGAAAGAGAAGGAGGTCAAACGACAGGAGCACATTTATGAATTTATTTTAACCGAAAAGCATCATTGCATGACTCTATTAGTTATGCAGAAGGTAATATGGATACTTAAAAATGCTAATAGTCCAGTCAATCGGTGTTCAAAACTGCCGTTTACGTAACAAAATTGGGGAAGTCAAAAACGTCAAAACCGCCCACTCCCACCCCCTACAACTCGAAAAATATACGTGTTATCAACAAAAACCCTTATACCACGTGAAAGTACATTAGATTTCCTACAAAGGACGTCTCTAACATTCAATTTTCTCGCGAAAATTACGAAAAATGCCTTCTGCGCTCTACAGCCAAAACGGTCCCTCCCACCTGTCTATCTCTCATCGGCGCTATACTTTTGATGTATTACGCTTAAAAGAGGTTGTTTTGAATGAATTGATGGCAAAGCATGTTTGATGAAAACATTAACAAATTATATTTACATCATATTAGGTACACAACACTGAATGTAAAGCTGAATATGAAATTGTATGTATTAATGTACATGTGTCATGAAATGAGGGAAAGTCCAACCCAGGATTGGGTCATCACTTCGAGTAGGTTCTCCATCTGGGAAAGAAAGAAGGCATTTAGTGTTAGAACATGGTTACAAGAACAGATAAGTTATATAGTGAACTGTCGATGTATGAAGAAATAGCTGATGTCATGTGCGCAGTTATTTTAGTCATCCCCGTTTGGTTGTTGGTGGCCCAGGCAATGTCTTTTGGGCACTAGAAGGTCCAGGTGAAGGGTCTTGGTCAATGGCAGGTCCAGGCAAAGGGTAATGGGCTGTGGAAGGTTCAGGCTGAACAGTTGCTGTTCTTCAAGTGAAAAATTGTAATCGAATGTTTAATGTTATTATAGAGAAAAATTGATTAGTAAAGATTCGTAATGCTGCAAAATTCAGAATAGGGAGACGAACTAGACAAGCCCCTTGTAGTTTGACTGTCTGAAGCAGCTGAGGCGACAGAAGGTATTAAGTCATGTAATATTTTGCAGCATTATGCATCTTTACTAATCAATTTTTCTCTATAATATCATTAATCATTCAATTACAATTTTTTCAGTTAAAGAACAGCAACAACTCACTATTCAGCCGAACTTTCCACAGTCCCTGATGTTTTGCCTGGACCACCAACAACCAAACGGGGACGACTGAAATAACTGCGCACATGACATCAGGTATTTCTTCATACATCGACAGTTCACTATACAACTTATCTGTTCTTGTAACCATATTTTAACACTTAAAGCCTTCTTTTTTTCCAGATGGAGAACCTATTCTAAGTGTTGACCCACTCCTGGGTTTGACTTTCCCTCATTTCATGACACATGTACATTAATACATACAGATTTCATATTCAGCTTTATATTCAGTGTCGTGTACCTAATATGTTGTAAATATAATTTGTTAATGTTTTCATCAAACATGATTTGCCATCAATTCATTCAAAACAACCTCTTTTAAGCGTAATATATCGAAAGTATAGCGCCGATGAGAGATAGACAGATGGGAGGTACCGTTTTGGTTGTAGAGCGCAGAAGGCATTTTTCGTTATTTTCGCTTTGCTCCATCCCACCTTATGAGAAAACTGAATGTTAGAGACGTCTCTTGTAGGAAATTTAATGTATTTTCACGTGGTATAAGGGTTTTTGTTGATAACATGTATATTTTTGGAGTTGTAGGGGGTGGGAGTGGGCGTTTTTGACGTTTTCGCAGAAGGGCCAAAAAATCGCTGTTTTTCAGCGCGCTCTAGCGTCGATACCTCTCCTCAGAAAATCAAAGTTGCCCAGTGCATTTTGTAGGAAATTTTGTCTAATTTAATTTTGTATAGAATGGTCATCTTCGAAAAATGCATAGTCTTCGAGATATAAGCGAAAAACTGAAGGAAGTGCGAAAATTTTGAGGTTTTTGCATTTTTCGTTGTGAAGCTGACCTCCTACATGGCAGCAAATTTGAAATTCGGATTCAGCACCCCAAAAAACATATAGAACCGCGGGAAAACCACCATTTGACTGGGCTGTAAGTCAGTGGCACTCTTATTTGTAATTAACTTAATGCATCGTGCAGATTTTTGTTGCTGGTTTGCAAAAGTATTTCCAACTTGGACCAAGTTTGGAGAGGATGTTCCCTAGACTGGTCGATCTAACAGAACTGCATTTAGGATTTTTATCGCGTCTTCGACAGAGGCAACGCGAAAGCCCAATCGTCTCTACGATAGCGGACATCCTCTTGGAACAATTTTCTGAGCAGCATGCTGTGAAACTTAAATCTGCTTATGGTAAATATGCCCAACTGCCAGAAACTTCATTGTGAATGTTTTTTTGAAACTTTTCCAGGTGAATTTTGTAGTCGTCATAGAGATGCGGTAGAAATTTACAAATATTACATGCAAAATGACGCCCGTTTCGGGCAGTTCATCCGCCACTGCCAGACGAATCCCCTTTTAAAGAAAAAGGGAATTCCGGAATGTATTTTATTTGTAACACAACGTCTAACAAAATATCCTCTTCTCATCGAACCGTTAATTAAGCGTAGTAAAGAAAATAAAGAAGAATTAGAAGCTCTTGAGAAAGCGATGGCTTTAGTCAAAGAAATTTTAGTCGAAGTCGACGCTCAAGTAGCGGAGAAAGAAAAGGAAGATCGGAAACTCGAGATTTATAACAGAATCGATGCCAAGTCGTATACAGTACACAGGGGACTGAAATTTAAGAAGTCGGATATACTGCAGGGGAATAGAGCCCTTCGGTTCGAAGGAGTGGCTATGCTTATGCAAGGACGGGGGAAGATGCAAGTTGTACTTGTTATCGTGCTCTCCGATGTGCTGTTTTTTCTACAGGAAAATTCACACAAGTATACGTTCTTTACGCCAGATAATAAGGTAAGTTTACTAATGTCAGACTGTCTGTTAAATCGTTTTCATAACCCATCAAACTAGCCCTCTGACAAAACAGCTCTGGCAAAACAGACCCAACAAAATAGCCCCCAAACAAGACAGCCCTAGACTACAGTTTCTAACACATGTGTTTGATAGGCTGGAGTCGTGTCTCTTCAGAAATTGCTAGTAAGGGACAAAGCAGGACAGGAGTCCAGGGGTATTTACTTGATCTCTTCCAATCCGGCAGATCCAGAGATGTTTGAATTGAAAGTTCACAAACCAAAAGACAAGCAAGTGTGGATACAAGCCATACGGTAATAGAAATTCAATATTTATCCGCTCACTCCTGTTCTAATGTATGTTATAACTGAATATTTAGGGCGGCTGTGCAGAGTTGTCCGGAAGATGATGAAGATGCCTTCGCACTTTCAGCTGAAGAAAAACAGTCGTCTCTCAACATGAAACAGAGCCAGATACGCCATTTAGTCAGTAAGTGTCCCTAAAATATGTTCTTACGAGTCTCCCTGTACATATTCCTCGTAGCAAATGCCACTCTTAAAACTATTATAGTTTTGCACGCTTCTCTTGGAAAATATCCCTTCTTTTTAATTTTTTTTCTCCGTAGAATCGAATCCTGTAAGTCCTGACTTAAAATTTTCCAATTAACCGCACTGTCTTATTATTGTGTACGATGTGCTCTGTTTTCCAACAGACGCAGATTTGGATATAGAAGGTAAATTCGCATGCGCTACAAAATTCGAAGTCTTATCAGTTTTTTTTTGATTTTTGATCGCCTGTTTATAAAAATGCATGGTGTGACTTTTTCATAACTTTGTTATATTCTAAGGTTTCTGTTGTGCGATCCCAAGTAACACATTAGTTGGCAAACATTTTTTTATCAATTCACACTCGAAGTTAGTAGAAATGCAAAATCACCTCATGATATTGGCCCAAACAGCTGACCCAAGGTCAAGAAAAGAAAGAAAACCGATTTATGGTGCTCTACGCTATAATCACGCCCATTGCTTCTTTACAAGTTAAAGAGACTCTACAGACAAAGATTCGGCAGAACGGCAACCATACTAGATGATTGCATTTTAGCAGCGAAATGGATTTTCTTGCTAATTATATACAGGGTGATTTTTTTTTACCGTCTATTAGAAGTATCTGGAGATCTAAAAGAGATATTGATTTGAAATTTTGGCTGTGGCCGAAACCGGGTCGGATCTATTTAATGAAAATATTTTCAAAATGGTGGCATTTCCGGAAATACCGGAAGTTGACACCAACTTTGTTATCTTAAATGGAATGCTACCATTTTCTATTTTTTTTTTAGATTCCACGAAAAATTTTAATTTCAATTCAATAAAGGTTCGCTATGTCTAAAATTAATATTTTCGGAGATATGAATTTTTTTCCAATACCTATTTTGACAGTTGTGGTAGATTATGTAAAAATTAATATCTCGATAACGTCTAGCAGTAAGATGTTCGATTTTCTATGGTGGCAAGACGAGGTGTTGGAATTACTAATCAGGCAAACAAATTTTCAAAATCTATTACATAAAATTTTCTAATCAACGACATATGTTGATCACACATAAGTAGCAAAAAGTCATTTTTCTTAGATAGAATGATACCTATTTAAAGAAACCAATTAAAAAAGTGAAAAAATGCGCATTTAACAATGTATGGTGTTTCTCTACCTAAAATGCATAGTATTTTAGATATTTTCTGTTTTCTTATTTCATCGATCAAAATTGTATAATAAAAGCAATTGGTATTTTTTAGTAATTTAGTACGGTTGGTGTTTAACGAATAGGATATGGCAAATGATAATTATTCTTACTCGGATATTATGAATTTATTCAACATTCATGGAAAATGCGATAAAATAATTAACAGGACATACAGAACATTTAATGGAACATATCCTGAATTACCACCACTGAACTTATTTTAACTAAATAAAAAATAAAGTAGGTACGTGATAGTAAAACAATGTTAAAGAAACTGTTCAAAATGTAGTCCATTAACTTCTACACATTTAATAATTCGCTTATTTACGGCGTGTTTAGTAGCGCTACGAATTTCATGTGGATCTAAGCCTGCACATGCTGTAGCAATTCTTTCCACCAATTCATCCCTGTTGTTGAGTGGATATTGATACACTTTATCCTTTATACGGCCCCAAAGATAAAAATCCAACGGGGTAATGTCTGGAGACCTGGCAGGCCAACTCCATGGACCCAAACGTCGTATCCATCTATCTTCAAACATCTGGTACAATTCGGTTAGTAACTGCTGCAGAACAATGACCTGGCGCCCCATCTAGTAGGTATCTAAAATACTGTTCATTTTGGGTAGAGTTACATCATACATTGTTAAACGCGCATTTTTTCACATTTTTTAATTGGTTTCTTTAAATAGGTATCATTCAATTTAAGAAAAATGACTCTTTGCTACTTATGTGTGATCAACATATGTCGTTTATTAGAAAATTTTAGGTAATAGATTTTGAAAATTTGTTTACCTGATTAGTAATTCCAACACCTCGTCTTGCCACCATAGGAAATCAAACATCTTACTACTAGACGTTATCGAGATATTAATTTTTACATAATCTACCACAACTGTCAAAATAGGTATTGGAAAAAAATTCATATCTCCGAAAATACATATTAATTTTAGACATAGCGAACCTTTACTGAATTACCATTAAAATTTTCCGTGGAATCTAAAAAACAATTGAAAATGGTATCATTCTATTTAAGAAAAATGACTTTTTGCTACTTTTGTGCGATCAACATATGTCGTTGATTAGAAAATTTTATGTAATAGATTTTGAAAATTTGTTTGCCCGATTAGTAACTCCAACACCTCGTCTTGCCACCATAAAAAATCGAACATCTTACTGCTAGACGTTATCGAGATATTAATTTTTACATAATCTACCACAACTGTCAAAATATTGAGAAAAAAATTTATATCTCCGAAGATATTAATTTTAGACATAGCGAACCTTTATTGAATTGACATTAAAATTTTACGTGGAATCTAAAAAAAAATAGAAAATGGTAGCATTCCATTTAAGATAACAAAGTTGGTGTCAACTTCCGGTATTCCTGGAAATGCCACCATTTTGAACATATTTTCATTAAATAGATCCGACCCGGTTTCGGCCACAGCCAAAATTTCAAATCAATAACTCTTTTAGTTCTCCAGATACTTCTAATAGAAGGCCAAAAAAAAATCACCCTGTATATATATTTTAGCACTACAGGCCTAGTAGGCCCATGGCTTGATTAACCAATACTCTCCATTCTTTTTTATTTTTTGTTTTCTCTCCTATCTTCAATGCCTAATTGCCTTATATCCTTCATTACTTCTTCCCTCCACTTCTCTCTCGGTCTTCCTCGTCTTCTTCTGCCCCCTATTCTACTTTCAAATATGCTTTTTGGTGTTCTGTTTATTGTCATTCTCATAATATGTCCCAACCATTCCAGCCTTTGTGATTTTGCAATTCCCACTATATCCGGTTCCCCAAATAACTCCCTTAGCTCTTGGTTAGTCTGCCTTTCCCACACATCATCCACTCTTTTAGCTCCGTATATCTTCCTCAGCACTTTTCTCTCCCACACTCCCAGCATTCTTTGTTCTGTTGATCCTAAAGTCCACACTTCTCTTGCAAATGTCACAATTGGCTGTATAACAGTTTTATAAATCCTCAGTTTTAACCCCCTTGATATCTTCTTACTATTTAATAATCTGCCGAGTGAGTGTATGCATCGGTTTCCTGTCATTATTATTTGCTGTTCTTTGGATGTTCGATTTTCTGCAAAACATTGTCCCCAGATATGAAAAACTCTCCACTTCTTCAAATTTGTAAATTATTAATTAATTAATTAATTTTAGCTCTCCACTCACTCCCAAATCTCTATCTGTCCATGTCATGAATTTTGTTTTATTTTCATTGATAATTAGATCCATTTTCTTTGCCGAACTTTCCAATCTCTGCATTACCACCTGCAGTTCCTGTTTACTTCTTGTCACAATCACCACATCGTCTGCAAATGCTATGCACTGGTGTCGCTTATTGTATACCAGACCAGACCTATTAACATTGGTATCGCGTATTACTCTTTCCAATGCAAAATCGAACAGCACGGACGATAGAGGGTCACCTTATCTTACTCCTTTCACTCTAAATTTCTCTGAAGTTTTACCGTTTATTCTGACTCTGTTCTGAGTTTCGTTTAATGTCGACTTCACCATGTTTACAAGTTTTTTGCCTATTCCCAGCTGCTTTAACGCTTTGTATAATTCTGATCTGATCTTTTTCTATCATAGGCTTGTCTAAAGTCAACAAATATAACATATGTTTCCTTTTGATACTCGTAACTTTTTGCCTGTAATTCTCTCAAAGTAAATATCTGGTCTACAACCGATCTTCCCCGTCTAAAGCCACACTGATAATCTGCCAGTTCATTCTCCATTCTTTAAACATGATGCAAGTATCTTATAGAAAACATTAAGTAAGGCTATACCCCTGTAATTCTTGGGTTGCATCTTATCGCCTTTCTTATACAATGGATGTAGTATTACTTTCCTTCAACTCTGTGGTATTTCTTCCTGTATCCATATTTCCTCCAAAAGGTCCCTCACACATCGAGCCAATTCCTCTCCTCCATATTTAAACATTTCTGCAGTTATTTCGTCGCCTCCAGGACTCTTGTAATTTTTCAGACTTAGAATAATATCTTCAACTTCCTTTAAAGTTGGTGGTTCTTCCTTCCATCCATCTTGATTCTGCATATCATCTTCTGTGCATTCATCTATTATTTCTTCGTCTTGCCCTTCACCCCCATTCAATAATTCATCAAAGTAATTCTGCCACAATTCCAACACACCCCTCTCTTCTCCTATTATTTCGCCATTTCTATTCTTATAAAATACTGTTCTTGGTTGACACCCCTTTTTTTGCTAATTAAAAAACCATAAAATTATTATTGCATGGTTCAAGTGTGTAGGGCAAAGCACCGTACTGATAAGTCCCAAAAAGGGCGAAATGGTTTTCCATGCACACTCGAAACATGCAATATTGAAAAACTTCTGTCACACATAAGACTACTGCTGGTAGAGCAGGAAAGTATGTAGAGATCTAAGGATGTTCCAAGCCCAATGATATGTTTGGGGTAGCAAGATCAATTGTGATTGGGTAATTGCCCGAGGAGTAGTTGTTCGAACGGTCCAGTACCACTCAACCATAAAACAGTTGCAGCTATATTTTCTATTTTTTACAGCTAAATTGAGTGTTGTAAAATTTTAATAATCACTTTGGCTGTACCAGCATTTTCATACAGTTGTGAATAGAGCATGGGTGAAACTTTAGTTGTGGCAATGTCACCGCAGCTCTGCTGCTCACTGTGTTACTTGGGTTATTACCAACATTTCTAAAATTAAGTTTTCCGCAAATCTGTGGCAATTTTTTCGTCTAATTTCTAATAACATTATTATGCGCTAGATTTGACAAAGCTAGCAAATGTATAAGTAGATCACTCAGTGCATCGAAGTGTGCCGATTATTACAGACTATTTTTGAATTTTGAAAGTAGATACTGCAAAATGCTTATACGATTTTACATATTGCACATTCAAATAAAACTTGTGTTGGATCATTATGCAACGATAAAAGCGAAGATTACAATGCTAATGCATCGAGTGTTTTTTGCATGATATCTAAATTTTCTCGTGTTCTATCAAAATAACGTAAGGCACGTTGTAGGTTTGTTGAGGCAAAAAGACATAGAGCAGGCACTACTTTTGGAAGAAAAAATGTCTTTGCAACTGCGGCTGTTGGCTGCTGCTGGTCTCGATCCGCCTACACCGCCATCGTACCGACACTTGGTCAGCGAGAACGCTGATACTGGTCAAATGTGGAAAGAGGTTCTCACCGCAGTACAAGTAAATATTTTTACACGATTTAATAGGGTCGTTTGTAAAACTCTTGATTGCAGGAGGTGAGTCAGCTGGCCAGTTCTTTGTATACGACGGGAACGAATTTATCGAGGAGCGTTAGTTCTGCTGGGGAACACCAGAGTGATACTTACGTGTCTCCAATTTTACCGAAACGTGCGGAGACTTTCGGTGGCTTTGACGCTTCGAGTCAGGGACCTTTGAAGCTTTTGGGGAAGAAATTGCAGTCCACTGGAGGAACGCCCACGAATAGTCCTGATGTTGACAATTTAAAGCCTGGAGATGCAAGACTTTTTGTAAGTCTTTCATTCAGTGGCCTTCCATGTTTGTTTTTGTACTTGATTTGATTTTTAGGAACGTCTGCCGTATAGAAATTGCATGATATCCACTATTCCACCGATAGCGAACGGAAATGGTTCAAACGGAGATCAGCAAATGCCGATAATTCCTGATCTACCGGCATTGCTTTCTTTGGGAAGAGAACAGCAATGTGCGGCTGTGCAGCTGTCCCATTACGTCTATACATTGCTCTGTATTATATCGCAGCTGATGACTACAAATGAAAGGTTAGCGTTCGTGAGAGATTTTCATTATTGTAATTCCCTTTTACAGTTTGCAGGCCCAGGTGGCAATGCTCAAGAAAGGAGTGGATGGAGCAAAGCAGTATAGGCACAATCAGCAGTTAGAAGAATTGCGGAACCTTCAGGACAAGTTAACGGCTGAGAAAGCAGCGTGGGCAGCTACTAGAGATCAAGAAGAAAAAGAACTGGAGGAGAAACGGAGCGAATTGCTCAAATTACAGGAGCAAGTGCGTGCGGAACAGTCGGACATAACGCAACAAAGAGAGCAGTTGTATCGTAAAATGGAAGTTCTGACGAGTCAAGGTTTGCTCATCTCTCCCAATGTAGCTTTGCCTGTCACAGGTCAAATGGATGACAGTAGCAAGGAAACGTCGGAAGAAAGCAGTCCGCAATCGGAAGGATCGGGTTCGGCCCCCGTAACTGCACAAAGTGGGGGATCTAATACCTCGACGTCTGAACGACGTAAGGATTCTAAATGGAATAAAAGCGTTTCTAAATCCCAGTTACCCTTGAACCTGATAAGCACAACCAATCAACAAAAGGTGCCTCAGAATATACCAATCAAGCAGCAGATCCCTTTGAAGTTGGCTTCGAGACTGAGTACAGGCGCAGTTCCGGCACCCTCTGTACCTTCTGGTCCCCAGGTGTTACCCTACAAACTCAGCCAGGATGAGAAAATTAGACGATCCAGTACTGGCTACCAAAGACTGAGCTCCGACAGCTACAGCCCCCCATCAGAAACTGTAAGTATTTGCGATGATTTTCGGTAACGTTCTGTTGGTTTTTCTTCAGCATGAGCTGTTAATTTTTTTCTACATACAGAGTGGTCTAATTTACATCAGAATTTAAAAAAAAGGTAGTTTCTCTAATAAAACACGGTCGAATTTGGCTTCCTTTTTGATGTAGAGCGTATTAAAGAAAATAAATAAGAATAAAACAGGTGGCCTTCTACAAATTTGCATAGATCATTTTTTTGTATTCTCTATTAAATAGGTAGCATCCCGTATAAGATCTCGTAGTACACAAAATCTGGATTTAGTTCTATAATTCAATGCCTGGCGAGGTATTTGCCCGAGGAGTAGTTGTTCGAACAGTCCAATGCTACTCATTACCGCCGCATAATTCGGCTAATAATTAGCTCTCGTTAATGCTTGCACCAAGCGTGTAAGTATATATTCAGCAAGCAATATTGCATGGTTTGGGTGTGTAGGGCAAAGCACCGTACTGATGAGTCCCAAAAAGACTAAACCAGTGGTCTACGGTTTTCCATGCACATTCGAAACATGCAATATTTAAAAATTTCTAATATAAGAACTGTTCGAAATAGGAACCATTTTGCTGGACGCACAATTGGCAGCGTCTTATGATCGAATGGTTTAAGTTTAGTAAAACATTGTTATTAATAGAGACCGGATTAAATGCATTTGCATGTTGCATATGCATTTGCATATTTAGCCCCTTTTCACCTATTATTGATATTTTAACTAAAAACTAGTGATAATGCATATTTTCGCGCTATATTTACAATCCTTTCAAAATCTACAAGGGCGGGCTCAAGCTCGATGTCGTTTCTCACCGCGACCTATAACTGTGTACGATCGCTAACCAAGTGGCTAGCGAATTGAACAGGAGCACAGCATAATACAGCAGTTAAAGTTCCTGGCGGTGTCTTTGAACTATTTTAGCCGCATTTGGTGACCTCCAACTGTAAGTGATTTACTACCGCGGCGTTTTATCAATCGGTTTGACACTGGTATTAACTCGGCGACAAAGGAAAAAGAATACATGCGTAGCCTGAGAAGTTGCGCGATCTAGAAAATTTAGGGAGAGCTGTTCTGCTGTATTATGCTGTGACAGCAGCAGAGTCAGGCGAGAAAAACGCTTCGTACGCAAAAAAAAAATCATTATTTGATATTGCATATATTGACATTTTTCATGCATATTTTAAGCATTTTTCATGCATATTTGCATGCATATTTCGAGCTTGTTATGTTGCATATAATCCGGTCTCTAGTTATTAATATCTGCACAAGCATTCTGAATTCTAAGGAGTAGTTCCTCCCGCCTAGACACCAGGGTCACATAGATGTATGTGTTTAAGATAACCCCATAGGTAAAAATCTAAAGGCGTTAAATCTGGTGATCGCAGAGGCCAAGCAACGGGACCCCCACGACCAATCCATTGTCCCTCAAAATGTTTCTCAAGCCAGTGACGAACATTTCGGCCAAAATGAGCTGGGCACCCATCAAGTTGGAACCAAGCTTGTCTTCACATATTAAGAGGAATTTGATCCAACATATTGGGACTCTCTGTCTCCAAGAACTCTAAGAAGTTTACAGAATGGGGTCGTTACACAATTTTTAAAAATCATATTTTCCCGAAGATTGTCGTAAAATATTTGACCCGTATTCTTTTATTTCTCTTATAGCGAACGTTTTAGGCATCTAAACCAGCTTCAAAGTTAAGACGCTGGCCCTTTAAACCTTTTAAATGATGACGTATCCGGGGCAATGCCGAGAATTGTCGATATTAGCCGGAAAGTACAACCGTTGCTTGTCAAACGTAAACTGAATTAATAAACAATCATGGCGGCAGTCTAATCGTTTGACAGATAGTGCCGAGCGTATACCAATAAATGTACATGGTGCCGAGTGTTGTTTTTCAGTTCATCTAGTTCCCAAATAAATGAAGCACTTACCGTTTCGTTTTAATATTTTTCATTGCAGCGCTGAAATAGTCCAAATTGGATAAATCATTTCACTACCCCTAAAATTGTCTGAATCGGCTTTAACGAAACCTTGCTCTATTTTCCATACACAAATATACTAATTGACACAATAAATAGGAATAAAAATTAAAAACACATAAATAAACGGCAGAGAACTATTTATACACTCAGACCCAAGACAAATAGAAATAAATCTCCAAATGTCAAATTCTGATTATTCCTAACACTTGCCCGTAGTATCAGGTGGTCATAAATAATCATGATGCACGCGCCGTTCTCCGTTTAGGTTCAGACCACTTTGCTGACGGTAACTTTTTTAAAACATACCCCAGAGTTGACACACGCATTTTAAACAGACCCCTTATGCTGTCCTCGCACCAGACACATGCATTTTTTGCAAAAGATATATATGATCATTATGACTTCCTGGGGCAAATCATTATTGCTCCCTACTTTACCGGCTCAAACTCCATGTAACGTTACGCTATCTGGGTATCAAAACATCAATTCAGATGACCAATCACAAGCGCTTCTAAGCTAATGACGTAACCGGGGCAGCACGTGTTTCTGTTTAAATCCCTGAAGGCGCGCTTCGTGCTAAAATCGCCATTGTTTAAATTTTGAGCAACTGGTGAGTAAATAAATGTAACCCAGAGGGTCAATAAACACCTAGTTACTTATTTCTATCAAAATTATATCGATTTCCTATTTAGTGCAACGACCCCATTAAGGTGGTGCGGTAGTATGAAAGGGCCAAAGAGATTGCCATTGTAAATCCCGGTCCAAACATTAATACTGAACTCGTTTTGAAAATTTCGTTGCCTGATTTCGTGAGGGTTTTCGTATGTCCACACATGCTGATTGTGGAAGTTACCTATTCCTCTTCGAGTAAAAGATGACTCGCCTGTCCATAAAATATCGTTAATGGAATTCTCATCATTTCGAACAACCTCCAAAAGCCATTGACAAAATCTCATTCTGCGATTTACATCCCCTGGATAGAAGCCCTGAACTTGTTGTAGATGAAAAGGTCATCTAGAATTAGGGTTGCAATCAAGGAAAAGTTCGGTCGAAAAGTTGGAAAAGTTCGCTACTACCTTTGAAAAGTTAGGCTAGCTGGTTGTTTGCCTATTAGTTTGCTCGGCGGGGGAGCCAATGAACAATAAGCAGACTTCTAAGTGCTGTCTGTTGATTGGCTCACTCGGCATGGCCTGGCATGAGGAACTAATGAACAGTTAGCAATGAATATTCTTACCGAACGTCATAACTTCTGTTTTCATAAATTTGATGTAGCAGCGAACATCCTGGATCCACGCTATCAAGGGCATAGTTTGTTAAATGAGGAGCATGTCGATGGAATCGAGTTCATAAGTCGGGTTTCGGAGCACATGAATGATATGGATGACACAGAAGTAATGACCGATTTTGCAAAATACAAGGCAAAGGATGGACTATGGGCTAAAGAATTTGTTTGGAAGTGTGCTCAAAAAGTGGATCCTATTGTTTGGTGGAATGGCGTGTGTTCTTCTTCTCTATTTACAGTTGCTTCTACAATTTTGTCAATGGCAACAACATCAGGGGAATATGATTGGGAATAAATGTGAAAAATTAAAAAGGTGGGCCGAACACTTTGAAGGACTGTTAAATAATAATGAGAAACCAGAGGAAGATAGTATGATTGGAGCAGAAATTGAAGACGAAATACTGGGAGAACCTACAGCACAGGAAATAATAGAAATAATTACAGGACTCAAGAACAACAAGAGTGGGGGTGAGAATGGAATTCAGTCGGAAATGTTGAAGGAAGGAGGAGAACAGCTGCAGAAAAGGATATGTGAACTAATATTGAAAATATGGAAGGAAGAAAAAATGCCAGAGCACTGGAAAAGTTCAATTTTGTGCCCAATGCACAAAAAGGGAGACCTAAGCAACTGTGAAAATTATAGAGCAATAGCTCTGATGGATGTGACATACAAGGTTTTTGCAATGACAGTAAGAAATTATTTAAGACAGTATACGAAGGGGGAGATAGGAGAATATCAAGGGGGCTTTAAGCAGGGAAGGTCCACAATCGACCAGATTTTCACACTTAAGCGGATCTTGTGTAACAGCTATGAGCAAAATCTGGGACTGCACATCCTCTTTATAGACTTCAAGCAGGCATATGACAGGGTAATTCGAAGCAAATTATTTGAAGCAATGCCAGAATTGGGGATCCCAGGGAAGATAGTGAGACTGATTAAAATGACTCTGGACGGTTCCCAAAGCAGAGTGACAGTTAACGGAGAGCTGTCAGATCCTTTCGAAGTCAGGAGAGGACTAAGACAAGGTGACCCACTGTGTACAGACCTGTTTAATTGTGTGCTGGAAGTGGTAATGAGAGAGAGCGAGATATGGGGAAAGGGGATTATTTATCATTCAATGAACCAATGTATTGCATTTGCGGATGACATGGTATTTGTAACTAGATCTAAAAAGGAGTTGAAGAATGTCTTTGGAAAATTAGAGAAGGTGGCAAAAACATATGGGCTAGTTATAAATGAACAGAAAACAAAGTACATGGAAGTCAAGGGGAAGATAGACACAGATGCAGCAGAGCTTAAATTCCAAACAGAGGAAAATAAGGTATACTGTTTTGAAGTGGTTGAGAGTTTTGAGTATCTGGGGGTAACCATAACTAACAAGAACGAGGAAAGTGTTGAAATAGAGAAGAGGATGTTGAAGGGCAGTAGAGCTTTGGGAGGGCTGATGAGGATGTTCAGATCTAAAGTGGTGCCAAGAGCAGCAAAAGTCAGAGTATATAGAACGGTCGTACGTCCAGTAGTGCTGTATGGAAGTGAATTGTGGGTCCTAAATAAGACAATGCAGAATAAGTTGGAAATTTGGGAGAGGAAAATCTTAAGGAAAATTTATGGAGGGATAAGAACGAAAAATGGATTGTGGAGGCGAAGGACCAATGAAGAAGTCATGAAGAAGTATGGATACCCAGCTATTTCTCAGGTTTTGAAAGCACAGAGAGTAAGGTGGCTGGGTCATGTAGTCAGGATGCCCGAGGACAGACATGCAAAAAAAGTGTTGTTGGGAGGGGACGGAGGTAAGAAAAGGAGAGGCAGACCAAAGAAAAAATGGTTGGAGGTTGTGAAGGAAGACCTGAAACGGGAAGGGGTTGAAAAATTGACAGAATTAGCAAAAAATAGGACAGAGTGGAGAAGGATTGTTAAGAAAATAGAAACCAGGGGCCTAAATGGCCTGTAGTGTTGTGATATACAGTACAGACTCGATAATCCGGATCAATAAAAACATGGGCGATCCGGATTATTGAAAAATCCGGATTATTAAATCGATCTATATTTGTTAATAAAAGAACTGAACAAGAGGGATTTTTAATGATTTCATTGTAAAAACATACAAAACAGGTAAAATGAACATAAAAACACTTTTGCATAATTGCTTCTTCTACATTAATAAATAAAGTCTGTAATTTTAGTTTGGCTGACCTTCTGCTGACTCAAACAAAATGCTTGATGCCTGAGTATTAACAATTCATTTAAGGGTGCCTTGTTCTTTTCAGCCCAATCTATACATTGTTGAATGCTTAAATCTGTCTAATCGGCTTCTGTGAATTCAGGGCATGGGGTAAAGAGCATTTATACATTGTTGAAAAATAGTAAAGGTACACTTTCGTTTGCGCCGGTAGATGCGGCACGTACCGGCGGCCGACACGCGCGATGGACACAGTCGTATTTGAACGTGAATGCACCGGCCGGCAGGTGAAACGCACAAACGAGAGCAGTTCTATTTAAATACTATTGGAGAAGTACAACGGGTGTGTCGGCTGCCAGTACACGCCGCGTCTACCGGCGCAAACGAAGCATACCTTTAGTCGTAAATTTTGGATTTCATCAAGCAAAGTCGTTAATGTCAAAATGTTCTCGAACTCCAATGCGACGGCTTTGCAAAACAAAGAAGCCGCCTCGGCATCCATAAGCTGCAAGGAAGTGTGCGGATTGCCGGCATTTTTATTTTCACCCTTTGATACCCTCGCGCCACTCCCAGTTGACCAAAATCAACTTGTACCAGTGGAGTAGCCAGTATTAAATCGGAAAAAGAATTTAAAATGTATTTTTGTACAATCAGGTCAAAAATGTACTAGATTCATACATTTGTACTAGCTGTGGCAACGCTGATTCGGGTTCGCCGCCGAACGCCTGATTTGGCAAGTATATGGGGATTGGTTAGAAAAACACCTTAGGAGGGGGTGACGCACCCGTAAAGCGTTTAAAAGGTACGTTAGAGGTGCATTCGGATTACCGAAACTGAAATTATCCGGATTACAAAGTATGCAATGCAATCAAGGAACTATCCGGATTACCGAATAATCCGGACTATTAAGGATCCTGATTAATGAGTCTGTACTGTATATATAACAACATCAGCAGCAACCGAGAGAAGCTTTAGTACTTACAGCCGGATTCATACTAAAAACCAAAATCGTTTGACAAACACAAGAGCTGGGAAAATTGTATACGTAGGCCATAATTTAAAATTACTAACAAAAAGATGATACAACTCAAAAAAGGAGACCAGGACTACTGAGTGCATTAATCAAGAGTAAGAGAAATTCGAAGGATCAAAACAACACCTGCCTGCCAAACGATCTAGGCAACGGCATTCTGATTCATCGGATTCTATTAATTAGAAATTTAACTTGCAACTTATAACATCGCGGTTCATTATGTTTAACAATGTTTATTATTGCTTGTTTTTATGTTTATCGTTTATTTTATTTTTGTTATAGTTTTCTTGTCATTTAACTTTCTAAAATATGTATATCTTAAAATGTTTAAGAAGAATTGTTTACAACTTCATATTACTATAAAAATCAACTTTTCCAACCTTTCCATCTTTTCAAACTTTTCCGAACTATCCCAGAAAAGATGGCCAAACTTTTCCACAATGTCAACTTTTCAGGAAAAGTTGCAACCCTATCTAGGATCCCATTTTAATACTCTTAAAATGGTGGTTTTTGGAATTCTAAGAGTTCTACAAACTCTTCTCTGACTTTTTCTAGAATCTCAAATTCAAGCAAAATTCGACTGTTTCTTATTACCTCGTTGGCGATACGATGATTGAGACTTCTAGGTGTAAATTTCAATCCTCGAATAACAACACCTTTTTTACTATTTGTACACATATTTATCGTAATTAGAAAGTAGGTTTGTCTAAGTTAATTATTCGTTATTCATTTTTGACCAAGAACGATACGTTACTTGATTAGACCCAAAGACTTATAGACTGGACCTAGCGTCCTTATGCAACAGCTGATTTTGTTTTGAAGCCTACACGTTCGTAGACCAGCGGGTCGCGGGGATCGTTGTTTGTTATTATATTCAAGCAACAGACCAAGCGAATGTTCCGCGATATTTTGTTTCGGTGGCAGCACCTGTTTACTACACAACTGGTCGGCTGCTTTGTTTTGCCTTTTCCACACACAAACGCTTAGACTGTGAGTACTCATCCTGCTTCAGCCCTAAATGTAAATAGCTAAGTCCCCTCTATAAGTCTGATTAGACCAGCGTGTTGGAACAAAAATAATGTTGCAATTTCTCCATTTTGTTTACATTTAGCTGAGATGCACAGTAAACTGGACATTTATTAGCAGTAGTAGTGTGGCCATTGCAATGCAGATGGCTCTGGCCCTTCAGTTTATTCTCTTATTTCTAAATAGTAAATAATACAAAGATAGGATCGCCGAACGCCGACTAATCGTCCCAGATTTAGCAAAAAACCTTGAAAATTCCTTCGAAAGAGGTTGCAGCTGTGTTAGAAACCAATCATAATAGATTGTGACTATATTTTGCATAATCCTAATCACACTTTTGGGCGATAGGTGGCAGCACTTTATAGACGTTTGTTCAGAATTACTATTTAACAGTTGATAAATTCCACCCTTAAATAAGTATTTTTGAGGAAACCCGTGCACGCACACCTCTTTGGTCTAAATAGAGAATATAAAAAATTATCTATGCAAAATTTCAGAAGGCCACCTTTCTTCGTTATTGATTTATAGCAAATTGTTATAAAATAATTTATTTTCTTTAACACCCTGTACATCAAAATGGAAGCAAAACTCAACCGTATTTTATTAGACAAAACTACCTTTATTTTTTGATAAACTTTCGACTGGTGAAATCATGATGATATAAACTGGATCATCCTGTATACACTCAGGTGAATAATATTCGACCCAATTTAATATTTTCTATTTAAATGTGAATGTTCTTCATTATAATTTTTCGGGTAGTATTAGATGGAATACGAGACATTTTGAACAAGAAAAAAATTGTTTACCGAAATATCGAAAACGGAAACAGAAAATTCGAAATTATATAAAAATTAAAATCGTCCCAGAAGATTACAAACGGAACATCATAGCCGCTTTGCCAAAAAGGAAAGGCGCGGATAGGTGTGAAAATTTTAAAATGATCATTTTAACTTCCCAAGCCTCAAAAATTCTGAAGGTGTTCAAAGTGCTGAAAAAGGTGGGGATTTAATATAGGGACAGAAGAATAATACATAATCTCTACAAAGAGCAAACGGCAGTTATAGAATTTGTGCAGGAACGAATAGAAGTTGATATCCGGAAGGGAGTGAGACAGTTATGTGCGTTGTCACCTCTAGTTTTCAATTTATACAGAGTACTGCAACATACATTTGCGTCAGTGGAATTTTATGCCCTTATTTTACGTTGTAGAGAAAGAAGTTATATGAGAGACCCCCCTCTTATTTTTAATTCTCTATATTTTAAAATCATTTTCAGTTATATGGGTTGTCCCATTTCTTTTGCAAAGCACTTAACTTTGTTTTTTTAAAAGGAACGCCCTGTATTTGAATGCATTCTTGGATTCCGTAATTGATTTTACTATTCCCATTTTTTAATTATTGCAGTGATCACTCCCAGATATTGTGTTGACCATACCAAAATACCACAGCTTTAGCTTTGTTCAATACGAAGATATTTATTTTCCAAAACCTCTACATATGTCAATAATTTCAAAAATATGCATTTTAGGCAAAACATATTTTATACCTACAACCTCATAGTAAAATCAGACAAGGAATCCAAAAGTGTAATCAAATATAGGAGGTTCCATTTAAAAAAAAACGAAGTTAGAGGTTGTGCAGAAGAAATGGGGCAATCTGTATAAATGCAACTAATTTTAAAGTATAGACAACTAAAAAACTACATTGCTGGCACTGTTCAGAACCGTAGTAGTATCATCTGCAGAAAATACACTGCCGGACAAAAAAAACCGGACACTCTCAGAATTACTATTTTAGTGAATAAAAAACAACGGACTGTTTGAAATGATATTTAACTATATTCTTTTCATCTTGACAATAAATGAAAAACAAGAAACAAAATGTTTCGTCAACAAAAACCTAACAAAAGTATTTTTTAGAGATCAACAGTTACTTAAGAACTTGAAAAGACGAACAAAAAAAATATTAAAAGGAAAAGCACACTAGCAGAACCAAATTAATAATGGGTGTTACCACCACGAACTCTTATTACTTCCCTTAAACGTTGTGGCATGCCCTAAATGAGGCTATCAATAGATTCTTGGGGTATTTGTTCACATTCTTCTTGAAGCGCCATTTAATGTTTCTGGTAGGGGTTGGCGACGCCTAATCCTTTTCCCAAGCTGATCCCACAGATGTTCAATGGGATTCGGGTCTGGCCTATTGGCTGACCATGGGAGACATCCAATACCATGCTCTTCACGGTACTCGGTAACAATTCTCGCTGCGTGTGGGTGGGCGTTGTCTTCCATAAACACAAAATTGTCCGCTATAAATGGCATATATGGTGTGACATGGGATTCCAGGCACTCAACAATGTATCGGTGTGCAGTAATTGTTCCATTCTAAATGAAAATCAATTCTGTGTGAGCCCTCAGAGATATTCTGGCCCACACCGTAATGCTACCACCATTGAAACTAACCCTGGGAGATATACAACATTGGCTATACCGCTCCCCTGGTCTTCGCCACACCTTTTCACGTCCATCTGGTGACCTGACACTAAATCTTGACTCGTCCGACAAGAGCACGTTCCCCCATTGATGTTCGTCCCAATTTACGTATTGCCGTGCAAATGCAAGTCATGCTCTGCGATGTTCTACAGTCTACAGGGGACCCGTAGCTGGCTTTCTTGAAGTCAAAACATATTCGTTTAGCCTTTTCCGAACTGTTCTGGCTGAAACTGCCACTCCTCGAACTTCGGCTAACTGTCCAGCAAGAATAGGTGATGGCAATGCTCGATCGGCCAGCGCAGCAACATGGAGAAAACGGACATCTTGATGGTTCGCAGCCCATGGACGACCAGATCCGACCTTCTTTACAAACCCATGAGTTTCACGAAATCGCAAGAGTACATTTTGCACTGTGTTACAGGGTATTTTCAACACTTGAGCAATATACCGCATTCTTCGGCCATCGTGGCTTAAAGCAACAATTTGTGAACAAATTTCGGGGTGCATTGTATGGAAAATGTTAAAAGCTGGCATTTACAAATGAAATTTCACCGAAAAACCAATAGAAAATAGAGAGCAGCCCAATAAGGTAAAAGATTTTGATGTTTCAATAAAGATGGATGAAGAGTCAAAATGCTGATTTGGCTGTTTAGGCTTACGAAAGGTGCAATATTCTGCTAAAACTTTCTTTTTCCTCACTAGTAGGGCAATCGTTAATTATTTGCGTAAGTTAAGTAACATAAAAATATTGTAGGGCCTCAAAATAAAAATAAAAACATGTGTCCGTTTTTTTTTGTCCGGCAGTGTAATAAACGGTGCCATGATCATAAGGTTCTCAGTCCGAAGACTGGTTGGACTGGTTGGTCCCAAAATTGACCCTTAAGGGATTCCATGTGAGTTATATCTGAAAATTGACAATGTATTGTTCGATAGCCTCGTGGTTTATATCTTATATGGAATTCAGGTCAGGACTGCAGACTGGACACAGAGTGTATACCAAAAACCAATTTCATAAAAAAAAAGATGAAAAATAGTAATAGGTCGAATTTTTATGCACCTGAGTGTATATTTCATTTTCAATAATCAGTTTCATCACTATAAATAGCTTCCTTATAAGTTTGCCCTACAAGCCAAATACCATTCGGAAGCTTTATGTACTTAATTGATTGTTGGAAATGAACTTGGTATACCTGTGGTAAAGAAGCAAAGACTTTGGACGTGTGAAAATATACAAATGTATGAAATTTAGTCATCCAAACTCCTTGTTTCTAGCCTCCGCCTTGCATGTGTTATTTTTTTGTTCAACGTGAGAAAATTTTGATGTAGATCTCACCCCCTGCGATGCATTCACATAGCAGGACGGGATCGAGCCCGGCAATGATGCAGGAGGCCTGTACCGTGGCTGGAACTCTTCCTTCAGCTCACCATCCCCAACCGAGTGCCGGAACGAAAGCGGCTCGTACGCACACCTATCCGAAAATTCCTGATAAATTTAAGGTCAGAAACGAGCAGCAACAACCACCTGCCGAAGAGGAAGTCATATACTTTTGACGAATCCCTGGGTGGGGGAAAGTTTTGTACGAGGTCGATAGATGCCAGCGTGTTATCTGTGTATTTATGAATAATTTGTTGTCTTTCGGGCGGCGCGTTGAGGGTGTCGGTAGGGTCTCGGTTGTCGGGCGTGTCAAGTATTATTAAAATTGTGATAGAAAATCTCAAGCAATACAAAGTGCACATTGTGGCCCGATGCGAAAAATATGCTGAGTTTTGAAAATTAAAATCGATGTGTATGCGGAAAAGTGTCGATCGTTTTTTTAGTTCTGAGCAGACCACTCTTTTGATACGCATATAATAAATCTAATTCAAGTTATATTTTATTTTTGAAAGTAATCCACTTGGAGCTGAATACACTTTCTTGGTTCAACATTTCTTCAATTTCTCGATACACTTCCGGAAGTGAGTCTTCGAGATTCAGAAATTTTCGTCTACAGCTTCTATCGTATATTTCAGCCAGGGATGTCTCGGGACAAGATGGAAGTTTTAGGGCCCCAAATTACGTGCTAACATGTCTTATAATAGGTACCCCTGAACTTCTTAATGAATGTTCCAAAAATAATGCTTGGG
This sequence comes from Xestobium rufovillosum, assembly GCA_963966045.1. Classification (NCBI taxonomy): domain Eukaryota; kingdom Metazoa; phylum Arthropoda; class Insecta; order Coleoptera; family Ptinidae; genus Xestobium; species Xestobium rufovillosum. Next base: position 6,312,486 of record OZ014495.1, on the reverse strand, counting down.
CTTTAAAATTGTGCAACTAAGCATAATGATCCACGAACTAATTAATTCTAGAATTTGAAACTGATTAATTTGACTCTGCATAATAACCTGGCTCGGCGAACAGGCTAGGTCGTGAATGGCGCATTCCTGCAGCTGTGGACTGTTGATTGAACAATTTTGCTTTTGATAATTTTGGTAGATGTGGATCATTTTTGCTTGCATTGTGTTCATGGTGTTTATCGACTGTCAATTGCTGAGCATTTCACAGCTGTAGAGATGTGCAATACTACTTATTCTAAAAGTGCACTGTCTTCTTTGATTTTTAGTCAGTGTTTTTAGATATTGACAAAAATACTGGTGCTGCTCTACGAATAAACGCTGTGTCTTCCGTTCATGTAATGGTAGCTGGCATAATCCTGGTAGCAGCAGAAGAGCTGACTACAATCTGAGTAATCTGGTTCACAAGATTTTTAATCAAGGACTGGTTTAAAAAGATAGTTCCAATCAACAACGGCTTAGACCATTTGGACCTATTTGATTCAAAGTTATTTAATTCGATCTACTTCTTCAGGGAATCAATCAGTTGCAGACCGGTTTCAAGAAAAACTGCAAAAACAACAAAAATGACAAAACTGAAAATATATTGTTGATCATCCAAAAAGTCTTCCACTTTATAAAATAGAGACTTCTGTAATGTGTTTCTTCATTATTCTCTTGAAACCATTGGGGGTTTTTGATCTCCATTCAACTTTACATCTATTATACAGCGTGGGCCAATAGTGTGTAGTCGGTCCATATCTCTGATTCTATTCAAGGTATCAAAATAAAACTTTACACATATGTTTCGAACCCCATGAAGCATCTGATTAAATTATTTCGGTGTATACAGGGTGTTCACACTCTGAGCATCAAACCAAAGTTATTTTTTTAATGGAACGCCCCACATTTGTTTACATATTTGAATTCCCAATAAAATTTTATGAAAGATGGTGTACTACACGATGGGGCTTAGAGTGAGCGATTTTAAGATATTACCATTTTAGTGCCAGTGTGGACCCAACTTTGAGGAGCTGCTGACATCTACTGGTCAAAGTTGTTTAAGATTTCTTTATTGGACTGCCACAAAACTTAATATCATACAGGGTGGACAGCTTACGCAATATGCATTTTTCTTAAAAATTTCAAATGGAACACCCCATATATTATTTCCATATTTGATAGACAGTTTACTAAGCTTTTGATTGATGTAGATATTGTTAGGTCTGCGACTGACGGTTTCGGTTGAATTGAAAATTTAACTTTAAAATTTAGTAATTTGACCCGTAGTTTATTCGTTTCTCCCATATTTTAGCGCCCAAAACACAAAATATGATTTTCATCTTGTTTCTGGAAGTTCATTTCACATTGAGACAAAAAATTTAATCGCCAGATTGCTTCTTCATGGTCATATTCTTAAATAAATGGTAACTTATTAAACCTAGGTATAAATTGAAACAAGGAGTGCTATGGAAGAAAACCGTCCTTTCTTGTGCCAGTGTACACTCTGTTCGCTAAATTTTCTGTAAAAACAAAGTGTAAGCATTTTTCTGAGTTTTGGGTGGCAAAATGGGGGAAATTCACCCAAAATGGTACAAAATTACGACAAAAATCTCAATTCTTAAAGTTCAATCTTTATTTCTGCATAAATTATAAGTCGCAGACCCGCCAATATCTGAATCAGTCAAAAGCTTAATAAACTGGCTATCAAACCTGCAAATAATATATGGAGTGTTCCATTTAACATTTTTGAGAAAAGCTCCATTTTGCGCAAGTTGGCTTCTCTGTACCGGGTGGCCAGATAAGAATGCAAAGTGCCGTATCTCGGAAGCTATTCATCATAGAGTCTTGCGGTAAAAAAATTTATTACTAAAGTGGCCAAGAGAAGACCGTGGAAAATATTTTCAAATTTCCAAGATAGTCGCCAGGGGGCGTAACCGCCATCTTAAACTTTTAAAGTGATTTTTCACTGAAATCCACCTAGTAAATGTACCAAAAAAATGCGTTTTTTAAAGATAAGCTTTATTCGAGTAATTCTTGTTTAATACTTTTTGACGTATCTATTAAAATGAAGTGGTCGGGGGTGATTCAATGTTTTTTTACATAAACAGCTGTAACTCCTAAATGACTGAACGGATTTTAACAAACTTGGTCTCGTTGGAAAAAGCATTTATTGCTCCATCAAACCCATCTCACCTGTGATATGTCTAATTCTTAGTGATGCCGCTAGAGCGCGTTTTTTGATATAATAACAGAAAATTGCAAAATTCTCTAAAAAATTAAATGCAATAATATGACTTTTTCATAAAAATGTAGTAAAATGATACCTAAATAGGCTAGTGAAGACCACATCACGATATCTTATTCCTAGCCAGAAATATCGAAGAAAGAAAATTTAGTTATCATAAAATTTTAGAGACACTATTACACCGGTATTTATTCTTATTTATTTGTCTTTTTTCAAGATTCAGTGATAAAATTTCATAATTTTATAATTTTTAAATAATAAAAGTATTTAGATCGAAGATATCACCAGAGGTGGATTGGACGAGGAAGTCTATTTCCTTGGCCACCCCGATCCCCAGACCTCACCTATTTGGACTTCTATCTATGGGGTCGGTTAAAAGATATTATTTACCAAATTTCACCAACAACGAGAGACGACATGAACAGACGAATACAAGAGGCCATTCGTAGCTTGTCAAGAGCAGAAATTGAAGCTGCTATAATGTCTATGCATGAGCGGCTCCAACAATGCATTGAGTGTGATGGAAGACAGTTCCAGCATTTAAGGAGGCATTAGTTTTATTTCAAAGTCGGTCCTTCTTTCTTCTTATGCCCCTACACGTTTTTTTTTAATTGTTTGACCTAAGAATACTTTTATTATTTAAAAATGATAAAATTATGAAATTTTATCATTGAAGTTTGAAAAAAGACAAATAAATAAGAGTAAATACCGTTGTAATAGCGTCTCTAAAATTTTATGATGACTAAATTTTCTTTCTTCGATATTTTTGGCTAGGAATAAGATATCGAGATGTGGTCTTCACTAGCCTATTTAGGTATTATTTCACTACATTTTTATGAAAAAAGTCGTATTATTACATTTAATTTTTTAGAGAATTTTGCAATTTTCTGTTATTATATCAAAAAACGCGCTCTAGCGGCATCACTAAGAATTAGATATATCACAGGTAAAATGGGTTTGATGGAGCAATAAATGCTTTTTCCAACGAGACCAAGTTTGTTAAAATCCGTTCAGTCGTTCAGCTGTTTATGTAAAAAAACATTGAATCACCCCCCACCACTTCATTTTAATAGATACGTCAAAAAGTGCTAAACAAGAATTACTCGAATAAAGCTTATCTTTAGAAAACACAAATTTTTTTGGTACATTTACTAGGTGGATTTCAGTGAAAAATCACTTTAAAAGTTTTTGAGATGGCAGTTACGCCCCCTGGCGACCATCTTGGAAATCTGAAAATATTTTCCACGGTCTTCTCTTGGCCACTTTAGTAATCAATTTTTTTACCGCAAGACTCTATGATGAATAGCTTCCGAGATACAGCACTTTGCATTCTTATCTGGCCACCCGGTACAATATGAACTATTTTGAAAAAAGTGCTAATGGATTTTACAAATAGAGTGTCCTCTGAACCTAGTCAAATAAAAAAATCATAGTTAGCTTTGACCAGCAGACGTCAGTAGCACTACAAATTTGGGTTCACACTGGTACTAAAATGGCCATATCTTAACATCGCTTACTCTAAACCCCATCGTGTAGCATATCAACTTTCATGAAATTTTATGGGGAACGCAAATATGTAAACAAATGTGTGGCATTCCATTTAAAAAAACATAACTTTGGTTTGGTACGTAGCACGTGAACATCCTGTATACATTAAAATAATTTTAACAGAAGCTTCGTGGGGTTCCCCACACACACGTACAATTTCATGTTGATATCTTGAATAGAATCAGAGATATGGACCGACTACGCACTATGGACCCACCCTGTATAGGGTAAATGCAATGCACAAGTACTCGTTAATGTTGACTATATTGACAACCCCACTACCTGGAGTATTTGAGCTCCAGGATGCAACGATTAAAGTCAGGGAAATTTTATTGCAACTATTATTTAATTTTTGAACGTGACATTTTCCGCATACACAAAATATTTATACGTTGTCGTAGAAAATTTATCCTGTGATTATCTCGATATATGGTTTATCGTAAAACAAAAATGTGGGAGGAAATTTAAATATGACTGATACGAGCAGTATTCCTTTTTGACTTTTCAAGTTGTTTCATTGCGTCTTGTATTTTTGATAATGTACGTCTTGTATAGCATTTACGTAGTCTTCCTTCGTTTTTTTTTATTTATTGTTTTCGTCGCGTGAATTCGTATAAGTAATCCTGAATGTACTCAAATCTTGTGACAATACAAAATGTAGTTACTTTTAGGATAAAAAGAGAAACAGTATTTTCAAATTTCCTTATCGTGCCAGGTCAGGTTCGGAAGCAATTCATCGTACAACTAAACAGAATTCTTTAAACCAAGATTACTGTGTACTAAAATCTGTTGCTTTCAGACCTTTTCTCATATTTATCATTGGTACAGGTAGATTAGTAATCGATCGAGTCCTACGCATAATTCTGAAGATGACGACAATGTGGGGGATTCACGGGGACTAATTTGCTTATACTTTTTCAAAACTGATTCAAAACATACTTCCATTATGTAAGATTTATCATTATCACAAAAGGCGTACCTTTTGACGATTTGTTTTTGAGGAATCGTTGAAACGACCGCCCACTTGTAACTTCCTTAAAAAAATGTTGAAAAATGAAAAGTTGCTATACACTGTTGTTATTAATTGTTAAGTAGAAATAAAATCATTATATAGTTGTTTATATACTATTATAGACAATGTTTTGAGTGAAAGATATATTTAAAACCAGGTGGTGTTGCCGACAACAATAATTGCCGATGTTTTTAAGCGTCTCTTTCACTCACTATACTCAAAGGCCTACCATGTTTGTCTCTTCAGGTAAATGTGTGTTATCGTAGAAAATTTGAACTGTATTTTTATAAAGTTGCTGAATCTTCTTCACTTTCCTAGCAATCATATCCGAGTATTATAAGCGGAAGTCTGATTTTTCAATCGTACGCTGTGTGTGTTCCTTTCCTTCGGACATAGTTTTAAATCGCGCCTTAGAATCGTCAGTCAAATTTCTCATTTAGAACATCGGTATAAATCTTTCGGATTTCATAAAATTCGGCATAACGAAAGTAGACTCTTTTTGCAATATTTGTGGAAATTAAAGCCCGAGGATTGTGAATAGTGATGATTTAACACACTGTATATTGTGTAATTACCGCCAGCAAAACTTGCGGAATGGGTGAGGAAGTTTGTACAGGGTGTTTACGCGAAACTAATAGGTAAGTTCATAACGAGATAGTTTCATTTAGCTTTTTGATGGTATCTGCCTTTACTTGACGAAAATCCATAATCACTAATTTAAATGAGACAAGATTGTCTAGGTTTTTGTAGATTTTTTATTAATTAAACATGACAATTGTTCCGCCTACTCAGTGGCTTCTTCAGATGTAGGTACTGAACTAAATGTTTACAAAGCTAAACTCCTATTTATACCTGTTTTTACCTGCCTGAAATTTTATTACTACTTGTGGAAGATATTTAACAATGGTGAAAAATTTAAATCTATTTGATCATTTAATATAATATTTGATTTTTTAAGTTTGTTTATTTCTAAGGAGACCTGCTTTGCGGCTGTAGAAATTGTTATCAAATTGAAAATAATTTTGTTCTAAACCAGTGGATAACAGATTTAAAATTTCTAAATTTTGTACTACACGTTTTGGTTGTTATTTTCTAATTTTCCAATTTTCGATAACTACCAATAATTATAAATCTTTGATATATTCCGGACCAAAAATTAATAAACTAAACCCACTTTTCAAAAAATCCGACTACAAACTAGCTTTGAAAACAAATAATTCCTTATGAAAAAGCATTAAAAACAACAAGGACAAAACAGATAAAAAATTTAGATCGGGAGTTTACAAGTTAATTTGTGGGTCTTGCCCTAAGAGTTACGTAGGTCAAACAGGACCGCCATTTATAAAAATAATCACAGAGCATTTAAATAGTTTCAAAAATAGGAAGATAGACTCTACTTATGCAAATCATTTAATATCAGAAAACCACACATTCAATGAAAACTATGAAATTCTACATTTAAAAAATAAAGGAATTTAAAAAATCAAATATATTAAATGATCAAATAGATTTAAATTTTTCACCATTGCTAAATACCTTTCACAAGTAAGAAGCCACCGTATAGGCGAAACAATTGTCATTACATTTAAAGAACAATGCCTTCAAAGTACTCTGTAAATAAATATTACAGCCTGCAATGTGAGTCTACTTTTAAATTAAAAAGCCGAAAGAAAGTTCATCGATAAATAATATTTTTTCTTTCTAGTCATGAATTTTTGGAATTTCAGCACAAAGACGAATATTTTTGTGTTTATTGGCAGAAATTACAGTGCCCCACAAATGTCAAAATTCAACTTAAAATTTCTGGGGTGAAGGGGTGTTTTTACTCAAAACAATAAAATGCAATCTTGCCTTGTATGTTCTATATCATATTTTCGAAAAAAGAAAAGATTTTATAATCATAGGAAAATATTAGTAAAAAAAAGGAATAAGTACGGATGTTAGTTAGTCTGCATCTTTTGTAAATATTTGAAAAGTAGCGTTGATTTGTTCCGCAGTTTAGTAACATAATTTTTTAGCAGTGTATTTTACATGGACGAAAGATGCATTACTTTTGTATAGTCCTTTCTCGACCCTGATTATATTTGTCGAAATACAGCAATAATGTATGTTTTTAAAAATGAATAATTACTTGCGTCGGCAAATACTATACAAAAGTTTTACGATGTATTTTATTATTTTAAATATTAATTTAACATTCCGATAATTTAATTCACCAGCTCTCGTCGTATGTATCGATATTTAAATACTTCAGTCTGTTATAATTATTAATTTATGTACATAAAACCCATATTTATTGTATATATATATTTTATTAAAATGTATGAACTTAATGCGATGCATTGTTTTCTTTATTTCCTTCGCATTTTGTTACATACGATAGTTTTTCCAACAATGAAGATTTTCGATACCTTCCAAGAAACATGCTCAGAAAATCACATAGCTTTGGAGTGTGCAATCAAGTTATTAAGAGACTAATTGACTTCAAAATGCATTACGGCTTCTCACTTCCTCTGAAAAACGAAATATATGGTAGTGACATAGCGCAGGGTGTGCCCCAGGGTTCCATCCTGGGGTCACTCTTGTTCATATTGTACGTAAATGACCTGAAAATAATATTCCAGAGAAAATAAAAACGAAAATCGTTCCAAAAATCTTAATTTCATCGGAACCTAGCGAAATGTATGGGGAAACAAAAAGTGAGGTTAAAAATTGAAAACATCCACCCCCTTAAAAAATATTGTTGTGAATATAAGGAGCAGTTCACCCTTTGCTCCCTTGATGCACTATCAAAAAACGGCTCGCATTAACTTATCGACATTCAATTACTACGTATATCACCAAAAAAATTATCGAAATACAATTAAAAATATAAATTTCATGTAAAAAAAAACTATTTTTATTTGTTTCTTACCTGCAGTGGAAATATTTTATTTTCAATTTGTGTGTTGCGCTTGCACGTAAAAACTTTGCAACTATAATTACATATTATAATGTAAAAGTTGGGTTAGGATGTTTTGTAAATAGACTGTTTTAGAATGGCCTGATTTTGACAGGCCGCCATTTTCTGTTGGAGGGCAGAGCATGGATAAACAACGTTATGCACGTGAGTGTTACCAAAATTTGAACAGCTTTGGTGCCAAACAAAGTGGTGATGTTTAGAGTTCATGTAATTTAACTCAAAATAACGAAACAACGTTTGCAATAGTGCAACCAGTCGTATAATTTTAAGAATTTTCATTGAATTCTTGGCGTAAAGCGACTAAGTTTAACTTACGCCCCTTCTTTGGTGCTAAATGGTAACACAAACATCTGCTTTGTTATTCATCATCTTCTTCCCTCCAATAAGCTTTAAAACAAACAAATGTGTGCCCTCCAGCTGTCAATTGTGTGACGCCATTCTAAAATGATCAATAACACAGGCAGATATAAAAGTTGTTTTGAATCGCCATTATAATGGGCAATCGGACACTAACGAAATTTATAGAAAGCATTACTCTTGAACCAAAGATTATACCCATTTAACGCCCCACATAAACGTAAAAAAGATTAAAATTTTAACATTTAATTTTAGGAAGCACTTAAACATTGTCATTTCGCCGCAAAATTTATTCGGCGGCAACTAACCAAAGTGACGTCACGCTACTCGCAGCTGCATACTGCACGTGTGTTAAACAGAGATATATCCCGAGTTTTATTACGACAGCCACATACAAGGGACAAATTTTATTAATTTTTTTCGCGATTAATTTGTGCTCTAGGTGAAAAAAATAAAAAAACAGGTTAAATATTTTGACACGTTCTTTCTAATTATGAAATAAGAAAAGGTGTTTGATTGCCCATTATTAGATGTATCCACCGCCGGATTTGACGTCACGCTTGTGGTCGCCATTATGACAGTTGCTCATTTACGTATTACGTATTCAAATAGTAACATTTTATAAACGGATTGGTTCCCTGTATCCAGTTTCACATGAAAGCTGATTGTAAAAGTTATTTTTTAAATAATGTACTTTACACTCCACTCTGTAACATTGTATATATAACACATAAGTGGCGCGTCACAAACGTCAGATTTTCATTCCAAACAAAACAAAGCCACGTGCTATCTGACGTTTTAACCTAACCTATGCAATATAATTATAGTCGTTTTCAAGTTTTTACACGTAAACGTAACACACAAATTGAAAATAAGTTGTTTTCACTCCAAAACTTCTAGAATTAAATTGCAAAAATTAACTTAAGACGTTGTAAATAATAATGATGAACGTCAAATGGCACGTGCATTTAGTTTGTTTAGAACAGGGGGGTTTCACTGTTATGCACGACCTTGAATTATGTTAGATTCAGTTTCTGTAAACCGCTTTAGATGGCACTACGACTCTGACATTTGCCGTCGAAACTCTGTATTACCGATTCGTGACATTTTAATACGAGGCATGCGCTTTGTTGTTATTTCTGTCGCAACCCGCATCGTCAGACAAAATGGAAAATTTAAAAATTGTGCGTTATTTTAGATATTCCGTGGTTACGTTCACAGAACATCTAAATATGGTTACGTTTTCTCGATCCGCAATAATATTGAATCAAAAATAGGTGCATAACAAAGAAATAATAATTATGCACCAAAAGCAGCAGGCCACGTTTATATTTTGACTTCCGTCAGTAGGTACTTCTTTGACATCTGCGAATGAGGAGTTTTTCCTCGGACATCGAAATAGCAGCAATGCGGGAATGCGGCTGCAAAATGTGTTCCTTCAACGTCTCCTGGTGTTGAATTAATATTGCGCAAATTTTGTAATTAACGTTTACAAGTAAGTTTCATTTGATTTTAGTATTAGTTTGCGTACGCCAAAGAATGCCTATTTGACGTTCTTTAGCGTTATTTATGTATCTACTTACAATGTAAAATGCTGATTAAATAAAATTTATGCCTACATTTTATAAGCATGCATAGTCTTGGTTTTCTTTAATTTAGTTGGATTTTTAATATTAATAAAAATAAATAGTTTAAATTTCAATTCTATCTACGCGCGCTTGTACGCAATTGGTTCTTGTAAACAGCTAGAGATGGCGCTAAACGCGGTTCCTACTTTTAACATTACGGTGCGCGTTCTTATTTAGGTGTTCTGTGGTTTAGAATGATAATCTGACGTAAGACGGAAGCACATATGTAGTGTATTTAGTTCAGTGGTAACTGAAGCGATTATTTATGTCCCAACTAGGTTTTGCCAATGCAATATTTTAGCGTGTTTTCATTAGTAATCGCGGATTTTCTTTAAAAAATACCTTTCGTGATGAGCCACCTGACACAACACATGGAATGCAAAATTCTGTAAATTACAACGAGTTTTAAAAGAAAAGAGAAAAGGATCCGCTTGAATTTGAACAAAAATTCCCTGCGAGTTTTGAGGGTCTGCACCTTTCGGCACTACGCCAAGCCTGTTGCTTGCAAGTGACGAGAAGTTTAACAGTGAAAGTGGCCTACTTGGCAAAACCTAGTTGGGATATACATAAACGCGGAACTCAAATTCGTTTTTTTTTTCAGTGGTAACGCCGCGTACGAACGAGGGAATCCCCGGAATGCCAGAGACAGAACATGTTTTGCAGGTTGTGATTGTCGATGCCGTGAACGTGTTCTTGTATTTGTCATTCTATATTTGTAGATAAAACTCTCCACCGCTTTTTTAAACCGGCTGCAGATAGTAGTGTGGTGTAATCTCTATTACTTGATTTTTGATTGTTAACGCGAATTATGAATATGAAGTGGAAACTATTTTTATTAATTTTAATACAATTCTGGTATAGTGTTGACTGCAAAAATTTAACGTTAGTTTTTCATTCAAATAAATGTTTTTCATAAAAATGTTAGAACATAATTTAAACTTTTGAGTTTTAGAATTCCCATGGTTCGGCAAAAAACCCCAAGGATGCATTTATGGGACGGTAAAATGCTATCTGAATTTGGGGTCAATGTAACCAGTTCGGTTAAAAATGATTCAATTGCTCTCTTTAGATATTTGGATGTAAGTACAATTTGCAAATTTATTAATTTCTGAAACAGCATTTCTCCCCCGGTTTCTATCTAATTCTAATTCATTATAATCAGTTAAGACTGTACGAAGCGGGAAAAGGGCGTTGGCAGGAATTAATTTAATTGTAATTTCCCCCAGCAAGTGAAAACCCCAAGTTCGTATCTTGTCCTATGGTTGCTTGTATTTTACTGCTATTATTAATTATATTCAGCTTAAGGGAAACAATTTACACGAAGCGAATAAATCCGATCCCCTATCATCATCATTCAGTATGTGGGAATGCTAATATGCTAAATAAATATTTAGAAAAGATAAGCAGATAGATGATGTAATAATACATGTTCAAATGTTGATTCAGTCTTCATTTGATAACGTTTTGCAGGAACCACTTTATCTGCAACAAAAAATAGAACAGCAGCACTTTGGCGATGAACAAAATATGTATTTCATAATGTTTGTTTCTCAATTTATTTTATTTTCATTATTTTAATACAAAAATAATCTACAAAATGAAAAATAGTACTAAATATTTTTATTTCATAATAATACAAATAATAAAACATACAAACAATTAGATATAAATATTATACTAAGTTTGTATGCAAATTTTACAAACTGAAGGAAAGAGGTGCCTTGTAAATAATGGGGAAAAAACTAAATATTGGTACACAAAATATAAAAATATAATTTTAAATGCATATCTGGCCCTAAGAACGTAATACATACATCCATTTTTACTTGTTAATCTCGCTTATTTTACACCAAAATTGAAACTCCCCATTCATGCAGAAATTATTAACAACGCTAATGGGAACCCCGTGGAATTGGGCAGAATTGACACTCCCTGTGTCTTCCTGGCATAGATCAGTTAATGTCAAAGAATGATTTTCATTTCTCGGACTGACCATCCAAATTTTATACTTATAATTCTTTGCCAAGCCTTTTGATTCCATCAAGTGTACAGCCCAGTAACAATAATTACCGTTGTCGTATCGGAACCACACTCTGAACACCACATCAAAACACGCCATGTAAGTTTTGTTTTGGACTTGATTGCACAAGAGAGAAATTTCTATTTTGTGCGTGTTTGTGAACTGGACCTTGTTGCTGTGGCAGGCTTTGAGATGAGTGATTATTTTTGATTGGTTACTCTCCCACAGGCAAGATATCGTGTCTTTCAATGGACAACTGTATGGGCGATAGGGGCATTGTGCTTCGTGTGCCACAATGTCTGCTGAAGCCATAACAACAGAACAACCTTGAATGAAAGTTCGGATTAGATAATAATAATAATAATCAAAAAACTGTCTTACCTAATTCACGATTTCCGCATGGAAATCGGACTCCACTGCTCAGCGCTTCCAAAGAATAATTCCTAGTGTTTCCGAATGAGGACCGACATGTCGGACACACTTGCAATTTAGGCCTGCATTGGTTGCAAACACTGTGCCCAGAGTAACATTGAAATATTGGCGGCTTCATGAAATTATTGCATACTGGACATTCGAAGATATTCAAAAATTTTTCGTCTATCTCTTCGCACTTCAAAGTCGGGGATACAATTGTAATCACACTGATGAAATATGAAGATTCCCGAAGGATTTGTTTCAAGAATGATAAATCAAACGATAAGGACGATTGAGTATCAAAATCATTCGTAAATTCGTTCCCCGGAGTGACGGTGACGTTAGATTCAAATTTAATCGAGCTATTATTATTGCCTTTTTGTTCTACGTTGTAGTGAAACAAAGTCGCTTTCTCAGAGTCACCGAGGTAGTACATGACGTACCAAAGTTTATTCAAAATCAAGTCGCATTTGATATGAAGAAAGAACGGTTCTTGATTCAACACAAGAAGCAAACCGTAATTACTTGGTTTAGAAATATCCATGTCGATACTTATCGAATTATTCACAGCCTGTTTACGCACGCTATTTGGGTGGCATTCTTCCATATGTTCCACAAGTATTGAGGAATGCCCGTGCCAATCACAATCATTAAAAAATACCATCGGACAAACGTAACTTCTATATTTGCATTTCATTTGATGCGCCTGCAAATTCCAGTAACTTGTCTTCTCGTTGCAACCATTTTTCTGATACATACAGGGAAATGCCAATTGTTTGATAACATTTTCCAACGCAGAATTTATAATGAACGGGTCAGAAGAATCAATTTTCTTCCGACATAGCCCACAAACATTTCCTATATTCGCAACGAGGACTATAGGAGAGCACAATATTTTCTTGCATATTGCACATAAAATATCCGGCAAGGACACTATTTTATCGTTCAATTTTTGGCAACACTTTTGTTCCAGAGACTCGCTCATTTTTGATAGATTCTGTGTAATAACTACACAAAAATTGCATAAAATGATGTATTTATTGGATTTTATTTCGTAAGACACGAAAATAATTGATAAGACTTCAACAATAGATTGGGTTCATTGAAAACAGCTTGCAACATTTCTGTTTGAGAAACTTAACCTCACTTATCAAATGTCAAAAGTTTACCAAATACCAATGGCGTACCACTCTTCGGGGCAATAGGGATCATCTATTTAAATTTATATCTTTTTTTAGTCTGAATTCTATGGAAAAGTTGTTGTGGGAAGCCCAGGAAAGGAATTTAATGTAGTTTTTGATACAACATGGTCCGATTCATGGCTAATTTCGTCAGATTGTAATATGGTGCGTTGCTGTAAGTAAATAATTATGAAGTACGTTAATTGCTTTATCAAAAAATTCATTATTTTATAAAAACTGGGAATTTAAAGTGGTTAACACGTTTGAACCAATCACAGTGTTTTGAATGTGCTTTTCGCTATACAAGGTGTTTCTAAATTGAGTACCATAAATTTAGGAGTTTATAGAGAAAGTTAAAATAACACTAAAACCTATATATAGTTTTGTACAAAAACGCTTCCCTTCCAAAATACAGAGTGTTATAATGTCGACTGGCGTATCAGTTATTTAGCTATGTCTGTAACTAAAGCAGCCTGAGAAATCTAAATTTTTGTGGGCAAGTGCTACTCAAAACTACAGATAATCCAGCAATATTTTAAGGGAGTGTATTTTGTTCCTACCGATAGGCAATTAATTTCCAGAAAGAACTTTTCCTACCGGTAGGTGCTTTTGTTTTCTTTAAAAGATCACCTACCGGTAGGTGCATTCTTTATAAATAATTTTTCACCTACCATAAAAACTTAACCTAATAATTTCTGCAGCATAACAGTGTACGTCGCAGGTGTCAGAAAATTGTGTTTGTTTACTTCTGAAAAGGTAAGTGCAAGTGTAGGATTTCATTCAAACTAATATAGCTAACATCTACTTAATTTCATAGAAATATGTTGACTCTTAAAAAAGAGTATAAAACTTTTCATGAAGTAAAGTGCGCGATAGAAAATTATGCACAGGAAAATTTTACTCAAGTTTACATGCGAGATTCGTTAACTTTAGAAGCTGCCAAGAAGTCAAAACCGAACCGAGTTAACTTAGCCAACAAGAGTCTCAAATATTATCGGTTGACTTACGCCTGTAGCCATGGAGGAAGAGATTTCCAAAAAAGAGTTGGTAAAGGACAAAAGAACACACAGTAAGTACTTTTTGTATAAAAATGTATACGGTGTGTTCCTTATTTGCACGCCGATATTTCAGAATGCAATTCCCTGACCGATTTAAAGTGATAATGTTCTCATAACCGTGAAAATGTGCTAAGTCACTTCGTTTTCGATATACAGGGTGATAACATATTTTTTTTTAGTTTTTTGATACCTCATATTCGATTTACAGGGTGATACCATTAATTCTGTTTTCAGTTGTACCTACTTCATACCTACCTACATACATTGTTTGAAGTCATTGACTCTGATATATGGAACATAGCCAACGTATCATAATACAGGGTGTCTCAGATAAGCCTCGACAACTTTGCTATCTCACTTATCTTTAAAAATAGAAACACTTTTAAATGGGGGAAAAGCTTTACAATTTAGAGCTCTATAATATGCTTTCACAAAAATCGACCTTGCTCTGTTGGTTTCCAAGATTTTTGAAAAAAATAAAAAATTGGCAATTTGGTGTTTTGCTAATAACTTGGTTATTTATTAATATTTTGATGATTTTTAAAAACAGGTTAAATTTGTCAGTCAATGAGAATTCAAGCCAAAGGAAAATGTACAATTATTAAATTTTAAGTCGACATTTTAAATCACATTTTTCGTGGGGGAGGCCTCCTGTGTAGTTTTCCTAGACTGCTATGCACGATTATTACTCATTACTCATTACTTCATATATGTTTAACTACTGCAGTCGATTTAAAATTTAATAATGGTGTATTTTCCTTGGGCTTGAATTCTCATTGACTGACAATTTATCCTTCGTGGGTCATTGTCTTTACGAAACACTTAAATAAGTGTGACTACTGCAGTAGATCTAAAGTGAGGTTCATCATAAAGTTTTCAGCCCGAAGACTGTTTGGACGCGTACCTCGATTCTTTCCTATCCTGAGCTAACTTATGCATTTCCCCAAAAGTTGAACATCCTACATCCCTAACTATTTGAGAGCAGTAGTCTAATCTGGGCCTACCCCTATCTCTTTTTATTCGTTTTTATTCATATCTCTGACTTTAGTATGTCACGAACTAAGCCTTGGTGCCTCAGAAGGTTTCGCTTTTCTGCAACTCTTTCTAAGTGAGTTTGTTGTTGGTTAATTATGGAATTCGTAATTGTTATTTCCATCTTTCTTCGCTTCGATAACATACGAGACAAGCAAAGACGTACAAATACATTGTTATCCAACATTATAAATGAGAATGAGTGAAATAAAGAGTTACAATGGAAAATTTGATTATTTCATCTTACGTTAATAATTAGCTGCCATATCAACTAGTTGCGTGCGAGAGAGACATCAAACTAACATGATGCGTAGATTATTTCAATCATACGCCAACTTATATTATTCAGACTTTATATTATTTTTTTCATCGTCAAATTGACCAATAGAAACATTTTATTTGGGTCTGGAAGCGTGTATTATTTCGGTAATTTTTTCGATAATTTTCCTTGTTGATAAGTTGCCATAGTTGCGAATTTGTAGGTACATTTATAATTTATAATCTAGTTACTTTAGTACCTGCCAAACGTCAAATATTCCCAACATCTTTTTTTGTATATGAATTAATTGAAGTAAAATTTCGCGTTGAACTATCTTGCTTCGATTAAAATAATAATCTTGTTAAATACAATTCGTGGTCTGGAATTTTTAGGTAATTTTACTCAAGCTGTTGCTTTTACTAACCACTCGTGTAAATTTGACAGAAGATCACTCGCGCAAGCAGCGCTCGTGATCTTTTAACTGTCAAATTTACACTCGTGGCTACCAAGCAACGCAACAGCTTTCGTAAAATTTCCGACAATTCCAGACCACTTATTGTATTACTACAGATAATAAGTCGGAGATTACTTTTATTTTGAAATATAACTCGAAATTATACCTAGTTTATTTCGAGATAATATTATAAAATAAACTTTATTGTCAACATGTAAGAGGAAATTATAATTTACTTCAAGTTAATATACCTCAAAGTAAAATCAATTTCGACATAAAAGTCAAAATAAAAATTATTTCCAGATAATATTAGAAAGGAAACTTTAATTTCGACATAAAAGACGAAATTATAGTTTACTTCCAGATAATATCACAGAGTAAACTTAATTTCGTCCTAAAAGTCGAAAATAATAATTATTTCGAGATAATATTACGAAGTAAACTTAATTATTATTTTCGTGTTGTTATTTCGAAATCGAAGTTTGTGATATTATTTCGAAGTAAAGTATAATTTCCTCTTACTTGTTTAAATGAAAGTTTCCCCCACAAAATTATCTCGAAATAATTATTACATATTTTCGTCTTTTATGTCGAAATTAATTTTACTCTGTGATATTATGTATCTGGAAGTAAACCCCTATAACTTTGTCTTACCTACATGCCGAAATTAAAGTTTCCTTTGTAATATTATCTCGAAATAAACTACAATTTCAAGTTATATGTCGAAATAAAAGTAATTTCCGACTTACTATCTATAAAATAAATAGAATTAATGCATAAGTACAAAATGTGTCCCTTCTACGCTTTCATGGCTTTCTGTACTAGTGTGCAAATATATTTTTTAGAAAACAATCGGTTTTGTTTTTTGGATATCCAGAATACCACATTATAAACTTTATTGCTATAAGAAATCAACAGGTAGGTGAAAAATTATTTATAAAGAATTCGCCTACCGGTAGGTGATCTTTTAAAGAAAACAAAAGCACCTACCGGTAGGAAAAGTTTTTTCTGGAAATTAATTGCCTATCGGTAGGAACATAATACACTCCCATATTTTTAAGTGTAATACGACAATTCAGTGGCGTAGGAAAAGGGGTCGTGTAATACCTTTTTGTTAATAAAAAGTTTGAGGTTAGGTTTTTTGGAAATATCGTTTTATTTTTAGATTCTCTAATCAAAATACTACAAAAAATATTATCTTTTTAAATATCTCTAAAGTCGTTTGTTTTTGAAATATTTGTGGTTTTATGTAGCAGTGCTCATGAGAACTGGGGTATTACCTATTTATGGTTGATTTGCGAAAAAAAATCGCATATGATTGCTACATGTTTTTGTAGGTAC
The DNA here is from genome assembly GCA_963966045.1 of Xestobium rufovillosum. Classification (NCBI taxonomy): domain Eukaryota; kingdom Metazoa; phylum Arthropoda; class Insecta; order Coleoptera; family Ptinidae; genus Xestobium; species Xestobium rufovillosum. Next base: position 6,294,957 of record OZ014495.1, on the reverse strand, counting down.
CTTCGTAATTTATACCTGCAAGCACTTCTAGATGATTTTGTTATCAAGTTTTACATAACTAATGATAATACAGCCCCGACTACAGCAAAACAAAGACAATATTTTAATAGCACTGCCACATAAAATCGTGCATATCTCGAAAACGAAAGACTCTAGAGATATTTAAAAAGAGTGTCTTTTTTGCAGTACTTTGATTAGAGAATCTAAAAATAAAACGATATTTTCAAAAAACCTAACCTCAAACTTTTTATTAACAAAAAGGTATTACACGACCCCTTTTCCTACGCCACTGAATTGTCGTATTACACTTAAAATATTGCTGGATTATCTGTAGTTTTGAGTAGCACTTGCCCACAAAAATTTAGATTCCTCAGGCTGCTCTAGTTACATATATCGCTAAATAACTGATACGCCAGTCGGCATTATAACACCCTGTATTTTGGAAAGGAAGCGTTTTTGTACAAAACTATATAAAGGTTTTAGTGTTATTTTAACTTTCTCTACAAACTCCTAAATTTATGGTACTCAATTTAGAAACACCTTGTATAAATTTAAAGTAGGGACATCAGGACATGCGCTTCAAGGTCAGCGTTTCTCGATCTGAAACATCAAGTATGCCGACAGCAGTGTTGCTTCTCTTTAGTTCCTTATATTCTCTGCTGCCATTCAGAAATGAAATCCTTGTCACACTTACGAACTATACATTTGTCGAGTGAGTGCAGTGTATTTTGAGAATGACTAGCATGAGGGATTATATAATTTTAGACTATAATTGTAACTCAACTGCGATAGCCTCAAAAGGTTAACATAATGTTATTTTGACAGATCGCCATAATAAATATAATCATAAAAAATCATCGACTTATAAGCCAGATGGCCGGCCTTATCGCATAGACCAGGGAACATACAATTTGAGTGGTTACTATTCATGGGAGACATTTTCGGTAAAAAACTTATGGTGCACAAAACATCAGGTAATGGAAATTGCGTAATAAAATTTTTAGGTGGGTCACTTGCGGGTGAACCAAACATTTATTGAAATGACAGAGCCATCTAATGACTTTTTGTACAACAAAGCTGATGGAGTTTTTGGCTTAAGTCTGAAGCACGACAATTCCACTCCGTTTGTTTACAAGCTACTGGAATATGGAAATATTACGGAAGCGATATTCTCAGTATATTTAAACAGGTATTATAGAAGAACTATGTAAATTCAGTAAAATGATAATTATTCATTTTTTTTTGTTGTAGAGACACACAGTCTAAGCATGGTGGCAACGTTATACTCGGTTTCATAGATTATAAACATGTGCATGTTACAAACAAAAAATTTGATGAAATTACTTATTTGCCGGTTTTGACGAACTTATATTGGATGTTCCATGTTGATAAGTATTCATTAAAAAATGCTTAATTTTAGTAAAAGCTAAAAGAGACCGATTATCTTTGTTGTAGAATTATAGCAAACAATGGGAAGAACAAAACCACATTATGCAATGACGGCTGTAATGCCGTTGTCGATACGAGCACAAACATTATTATTGGCCCAAAAGCTGATATTTTGAAAATTTATGACTTGATTGAAGCCACGCCGATCCCAGGATTTGGAAGATATCGGGTATGTATGCCACAACTTACGCTTATATAGGGACATAATAATAATACATAATCTCTACAAAGAGCAAATAGCAGTTATAGAATTTGAGCAGGAACAAAGAGAAGTAGATGTCAGATGCGAATTTCGAAGATGAAGCTGCATTATTTATTTAAAATAATTTTTAGGTCGACTGCGACACAGTTATGAAAAAGCCTACAATTTCTTTCGTTTTAGCTGGTAAACCTTTTACACTGAAAGGAAATAATTACATCCAAAAGGTAATTTCTTTCCAGGAAATCCACATTTATTGCTATCATTATAATTTCCTTAAAAATGTTTTCTATGAAGCACACTTCTGATTTTGCCGTTTACCATTTTCAGATATCTATTTTGGGATTTATATCAGTATGCGTAACTGCGTTTGTTTTCCCGGACCTGCCAGTGGAGCAAAATGTTTGGTTTTTAGGAAGTGCCTTTTTATCTGAATATTTCAGCATCTACGATATCGAGAAAAATCGAATTGGTTTTGTGAAAGCGGCCTAATAATTCCGCCATAAGATCTGCTAATTTGTGCCATTGTTATTTTAATTTTTTTATTGCTTGTATTTGCTTGGTTGATTTTAATAAATGTTTCTCAGATCCTGATTCTGTTTCATTCTAAACATCGGGAGGACATTGTAAAGAAAATTATAAGAGATACCTTGGAGCAACTTGAAACGAATATAAGGGACTATACGATATACCACATTATGGGGTTTTCAGCAGGGGATGTTAAGATATTGCCATTTTAGTGACGCCTACTTACCGAAGCTGTCTAAGATTTCTTTATCGAACTAGATCAGAGATGGGCAAACTAAGGCCCGCTACTCAACAAAAATACCCTATTTTATCCGGCCCGCGACTAAACAAAAAAACCTTATTTTATCTGACCCGCGGCTATACAGACCTGTCTATGAATTGAACCTTTAATAGCCAGTTTACTAAGCTTTTAATTGATGCCGGCATTGCCAGGTCTGCGACTGACAGTTTCTACAGAAATTAAGATTGAAACTTACAAATTTCCAATTTCACTGTTATTTTTTACAATTTTATTCCAGATTTCCACATTTAACTACCAAATGTAACAAAATTACTTTGTAGTCTTCCAAATTTTTGAGGATTCATTGATTGTAATTCAGGATAAATTTCATTAAACGTTCTGAGTAGGCATATAGAGCTGGTTCAGGCTCAAACATTGTATGGTTTGAGCCAGAACCGGCATATAGTTTTACGGGTGTAGAATGTTTGTGCCAGAACCGGCATATAGTTTTACGAGTGTAGAATTTCACCAAGCATTTCCGAACTCAGCCGATCGAGAGGTCATTGAACTGTGTGTTTGCATTGCTTTATGTTCAAGGTCGTTCCAGAACTGGCATATAATAGTTCTATGGATGCAAAATAAATTGTAATGTAAAACGCTGTTTCCAAAAAATAGTGTAGCTTTATATGGACTCAAGCTACTGCATTTCCAACACATTGTTTTAAGAGAAGTGATATGTTCAAGGTCAAGTCAATGACCTGGAGGGTAAAGTAAAGCGATGTATTCCAAAACAGAGTGTAGCTTTGTGTTGCATAATTTAAATCTACTCTGGTGAAATTTACCACCACACATCCAATTACAGCATTCAAATTTCACCGAGGAGGCTTCGAATTTTACCGAGCAGGTGTCAAATTTCATCAGAGGTTTCAAATTATGCATACGTAGATTTATTCAAACTCTGTGTAATAAGATATGTCGCATCATATTCAAGGTTATTCAACTTCCGCTTTCATATCATTCATTATACATATAAACTGTCATACTCGTACTTAAACAAAATTGTCAGTGAAAAATGTTGGATTTATGGTATAGGAAAATTGAAGTATTTTGATAAATTATTTGAATAAATATTAAGAAAAGGATTGTTTGAAGAGGAAAACTCATGGTTTTGGATGGGGGCGAGATTTTTCAAGAAAAATTTTACTTTGGAAGAGTTTTGACAGAAGCATTTGGCAGAGAAAATTTTCGAACTTTTTTCTTTTGCAAAATTGTACTGAAATGTTCAAAATACGAGCTGTAGGTTCGCTGAATATTGTACTTTGCATAAATGTGGAACTGAAATAAATAAATAAATATTAGACTCAGAACCAGCACAGTTTTATCAGTGTACAATTTCACCGAGCATTTCCGAACTCCACCGATTGAAAGATCATTGAACGGGTGTCGAATTTCACCAATGCAGGATGCAAATGATGAAACTGCAGGTTATTTGAAAGTCAAAGGATCATGCAGAAAGAATGAAAACTCGTAACTGTAATGAATACTTGAACCTTTCTTCCAATTGTTTAGAAGACTTGCTCAAGATTTAGTCACACATTTGAAATGTGAGAAAATTAGGCCAGATTACTTTGCAAAATAACCAACAAGAAAGCTGCAAAAAAACAGGAAGGCTAATTAGATACCAGTACCACCTCATATGTATATAAAGTGAAAATGTCCTTTTTTATTTTCTTGGGAGGTGTTAATAAAGAAATCAGGTGCTTTGGATAATTGTATATTACATAGATATAAACATTTTTATAAATAACTTATGACTTACAAACACGTACATTTAAACATAAATGCAAAAAAAATATCACATAGTATCGTTAAAAAAATAATTATTAATATCAATAAATAAGCATACACTCGTCCAAATCAAAATTTAGTAATAAAATTTTTTGTTCTTCCGCTTTTGCTTCGAAAAATTGAATTTATAAGTTGTGTACAATTTGACTAGGCGTATTTGTAAAATTCTATATGTAAATGGAAACAAGATTGAAAGCGTTCAATCACCGAACAGATTCAATCGTTAGCATTAATGTATTGTATATTAACTTCTATTTGTTCAAATAGTTCAATTATCTTCAGTCTTCTTAGAGTTTACTACTGATTAGAACTATAATATACTTCAACTTTGGTTAATAACGGTACAATAACTTTTTTTATTTTCTTACTTAAGAGGCAGTTTTATGAGATTAAAATACTGTACAGATTGCGCATTATACGTCGATATTTTTGGTCTATATTCGATACTTTGAGCAACACAAAATGCGCTTAGTGCCCCTCTTTTACTCTTTATAACAGTTTAAAATGTACACTATACATGGCCCTTTTCGCACACCAGGTTATATCAACATAAAAAACAATACTAACAATAAAGGTAAGTTCCAGTATAATATAATTTTTTAACTCCAAATTACGAATTTCAAAATAAGTATAAAGAAAAAACTTACACAATCAAAAATCAATAAAAGTATGTATAACGGAAAAAATAATTAGTAACGTGTCGCTATAACCTGATCTGCGAAAGTAACCCTCTTCTAGCTAGGCTGGGGAGGTACCAGCGGGGGGTTTTGATGAATAACACTAACAGGCCTACTCCTAGGTGCTTGCACTCTCTGTTTGCTCTCATTCATATCGCCTTGGAGGACTTCCATGTATTCGTGTATTAACGTCGCTATTTGGAACGCCTGCGCCGTTGTTAATATCACTTTGCTTTGTTTGTGGTCACTACCTGTTATAATCATGAGGCAATTCAAAGCTGGGGAGTAGCTTAAGATGCTAGTGTAATCATATGTGCATAAAGCATTACGGGAACGATGTTCAAGTAGATGCAGTCCCGTCTGATCGACTGCGAGCCAGAGGACTCTGGGCCAATTCGATGTAAAGGATTGCTAGAAATTTTATAACGAAATAGCGAATTTATAGATTTCGGAAGAGAGATAAACATACCATTACATCAAAAATAGTAGCCTTATGCAGCGGCCAACTCTGTATAAGATTTAAGAAAGCCTGTTTCGCTTCTGAAGCCGTCATCCCTCGCAACGACTGGTGATGCATTGCCACACCATCTTGCGGTAAAATCGGCAAGAGACGTGCTGGTAAACAGTGACACGCTATTGGCACATAATCGTGAGGAGAATCAACAAGGTCGCCAAGTTCAAGCTGAGCTTGGAGTGCGGTCAGCATCATCTGCATGCGAAACGTTATTTATCACATAAAAGGACTTACCATTTGACTTACCGCCTCTTTATCTGTTATTGGGAACCTATCAGCTCGTAAATCATGCAAAACCTGATGATAGAGAAGTTCCTTTTCGACAGCATCGTTCAAGTTTATGAAATGATTCATAAATAAATGTTTCTTGAATAGGAAGAAATGGTGCTGGGCCTTCGCCCGTTTGTTAGTACCGGTACCATTAATTGTACCAGCGGCAGTTGCAGCTCTGTACCTTTCCCATTTAGCCATGACATCGGCGACTTTTTCCTCACCTGACAGACTTCTTTCAGAATTACCTAGTACTTCATATATCGCATATCCTATTGAACGCAAAGACTTGGTAAATTTTTCATTGTCATTAATATAAACCTACCTTTAGCATCTGAACGCAATCCGATCTTATCCCTAACAACTTCCAAAACATCCCTGGCCGTTGCCGATGGATGGAATTCGACAGAATGATATTGTCCGTCCATAAAGTGAAACCTGGCATAAACAGGCCTTCTGTTTATGGTGCACAAAATCTCCTCTCTCGACGGAGCCCATTGTCGTCTTCTTGTACCCTGCGTTTTAGACAAACATTTTTCCGCAAATCTAGCATACTTGCCTTCCTCTGTGACATAATCAGAGCTACATCTCTTTAAGTGTGCTATCAGGTAACGCCTAACAGCTTTGTGAGGCGGTAAAACAACAGAACAGGCTAATGATAAAAGAGCCCAATGTCGTAAGTTCACCCGAGAGTTGGGATCTGGGTGATCCGTTGTTTGTTTGATCAACTGCAGGTACAGTTCGCAAAGAAGAGAGTCCTTCCGCATGCAGCGTTCTAGTATTGTTTGGAGTAATGATACATGTTCGTCTTCTACTCTACGTATTGTTTCGCCTACAAACCAAGACAAATTATGTTCTTGTTACCCAAAGCCTAAGTATGAGAAGTTGGCTCAACGGCGCGAACTACGAGACTCAAGGTTTGGTGTGGTGGGGGACAGGGCGCGAATAAACGGACGATCAGTGTAGACCCGAATATTATAAAGCTCTACGCCATATCGGGATCGCCTGCTAAATTATTATTTAATAGGCCAGGAACTCGATGTACCATGGGGGTGTTTAATAATATGTAGTATAGTTAAAACGGCGTACCTATTTATTATGTCAAAAAATTACCACACTTTTCCCGTTTAAAAAAAAACAATAACTTGCATTATTTTTCGAACCCGGCTGGTTTTATAAGACAAGAGAGAAATTTATTTCAGAAATAGTAATATTATTTATAAAATCAAACAAATAAAATAACATTCTGTATGATCAGTGGTACACCTGGACCGTTCGAACAACTACTCCTCGGGCAAATACCCCGTCAGGCATTGAATTATACAACTAAATCCAGATTTTACATGGGGTAACATTTTGTGACGTCTCGTAGTACAAAAAATCTGGATTTAGTTCTATAATTCAATGCCTTGAGGGGTATTTGCCCGAGGAGTAGTTGTTCGAACGGTCCAGTACCACTGATTAGTCCCAGATAATTACTCAAAGTAATTGTCACTTCCTGATATCTGTCCAGAGCTCGGTAGCATATATAGCAAGCTAAATTGCATGGTTTGAGTGTGTAGGGGAAAGCACCGTACTGATGAGTCCCAGAAGGACGAAATCAGTTGGTATGCGGTTTTCCATACACATTCAAAACGTGGAATATTTAAACAATTCTGTATGAAATTAGAAATAGAAAAAAGTTCTTGAAATATGATAAATTTGTATATGGCGAACAAAAAAAGGGGAGCACTCACTAACCACATTTTCAGTGTGTTTTTTGAAAAAATTACTAAATTTAATAATCTCGCTTCAACTGGCAGCAGATTGAACACTTTTGCACTAATAAAACCGCAACACCTTTGGCCACCATTAATTTGCTTCCTCGGAATAAACTTTCATTTGAAATTGGGTTCAAGTTTGTCTCTCATGACTAGGGACCAGATTTTAAGCAAACTACCTATTTTCACTTATCAGTTACAGTAATATAAGCTGCAGAAAAATGTGTTTGACACTTACTTAATGGCACCTAAAGTACTGTAACACATTTCGTATTTACAGTGACTTATGTACAAATACCTATTTACAATTAAAAAGTGATTTGAGAATATTAAATTTTAGAATCAACAATAAGCAGCGAAATATACAAGCAACAAACAACAACTAGCAATAACAATTAAATAATTACCAGCGAACAATTAAACAATACCCAACCTAACCTAAACAATCTACGAATCATCAAATCAACAAACAACGGTTAATCATGTCCGAAAACGCCCCGGCATACGTAAAAACGCGATAACAAGTACCGATACCAGACACTAATCGAAACGCATGTACTGCACAGATTTTCCAAAATAAACTGGATAACTGATACCAGATAGTGGGGATACCATAAAATGACTGGGGTATAGTGGCCGCCATGTTAAGCTCATTTTTAGTGATTTTTGTCTAGGTTGCTAAATTGTTGTGGTGTTCGTGTTTGTCATTTGTTTGACGTATGATGTTTGGAACCGACAATATTCTAATATTTCACCATATTATAATAAGTTAAATACGTATAATTTTTGCGGGTTTTATTACTTTTATTAAATTCGTGGCGCTGGTGAAAATATAATATATTTGATTTCAAAAAGCATAATAGGCAGTGGTTAGGAAAGTGTTCACTTAATGGGGTCGTTATATAATTTTTAAAAATCATATTTTTCCGAAGATTGTCGTAAAATATTTGACCCGTATTTTTTTATTTTTCTCACAGTGAACGTTTTAGGCATCTAAACCAGCATCAAAGTTAAGACGCTGGCACTTTAAGCCTTTTAAAAGATGACGTATCCGGGGCAATGCCGAGAATTGTCGATATTAGCCGGAAAGTACAACCGTTGTTTGTCAAACGCGTCAATCGCAAACTGAATGAATAAACAATCATGGCAGTCTAGTCGTTTGACAGATAGTGTCCAGTGTTGTTTTTCAGTTTGTCTAGTTCTCAAATAAATGAAGCACTCACCGTTTCGTTTTAATATTTTTCATGTCAGCACTGAGATAGTCCAAATTAGATAAATAATAACATTATTGCTCCCTACTTTACCGACTCAAACGCCACGTAACATTAAGCTTTCTGGGTATCAAAACATCAATTCAGATGACCATCACAAGCGCTACTGTTAAAATACTTGTTTGAGGGTTAGGCGTAGATAAAAGAAATAGGTTAGGAATCAGTTGAGCAGTTGGCCAATGAAAGCCTCACTGAATAACTTCCTATTGGCTGACGGTAACCAATCAACAGGGAGCTTAACATGGCAGCCTCTATACCCCAGTCATTTTCTGGTGGTAAATAGATATCTAATGTATTTTTTAAATCTGTGATGTACTGTCACAGTTAAGAGGTATAGGTACTCTCCGGATCTATCGCTTTCTTCGCAACTCAAAACCAAAACTACAAAAAACTGTCATCTCGGCCTCTCGCTTCCCAATAAATACTCTTGATAGAATATTCGGGAACTGGAATATTATTCTAGAGATCGGCATTTCTGGACTGGTAAAGAAACAACAAGGTCAACGCCATGAAAAGAACAGCTGCGGCTTGCTGACAAACAACGTGACTCATAACCAGGAGCGTCGCTTGCAGGGCAAACAGTGGATTGATAATAAATGCGAAGAAGTGGAAGATAAGTTCGAAGTAGAAAAAACTAACGAACCATATAAAATAATTAGGAGAAATTTCAAATTTCAAATTCTGCAGCCAACTTCTCTTAGACTTTGCTTGTTACTTACCATTTTGTCCTAAACCAGCGTAAGTCAAAATAATTTGAAAAACTTGCATCATAATTTGCTCATCGGGTTCTGGTATTCTGCTAATGCTCTGCACCAAAGGTTGCTTGCTGAATGCCCAAAATGCGTAATGATACCCTTTGTACGTTTCACCGGAATCCCCGCCGTGTTCCTGTCGCAATTTATCTAATTTATGCTTACTTAAGCGACGTAACGTATTTCGTATAAAGCTCCCAGACGCTTCAGTCGGTTTTCGTAATATATCACAGTCTACCAACGTACGTCGGCAGTTCACTAAATTGTGGTATAAACGTATGCGGTCTTCATTCGTAATACCTAACAATTTAACAATGGATTATAAAATTAATCGTATCAAACAAAACCGAACGTACTTTTTAACTTTTTCGGCCCAACTTCCGCTTCAGTAATCCACCCAGCTAAATTTGGACAATAGCTGGCGATGAGTGACCCAATTTCATTTTTCTGCTCAGTCTCAAACACAAAACACTTGTGATTATTGTCATTTAAATGCCTCTGAAGCGTAATCGTGATAAAGCAGTCACTCGGGTCCAACAAAATACTTTCCACTTCTTGATATCGATATTCATTCAAAATGAATTTATCATCTGATTTGATTAACAATAATCCTTCGCTGTTGACTCCAAGCACTAAGGAATTTCCGTAAGACCAATACCCCCGGTACTTTACTTGGAATAGCGTGGTGCCGTACAGTGGGTATTGCATCACACAAGAAAGGTATAAAGCTTTGGCCGTTAGTTGTGAGCGACCTGCTCCATACTGTCTATGTGCTTGTGCTATTATGGGCACCTAGAAAGAAAATGAACTTGTTTCTTAGGGATAAAATTACATACAGGGTGTTTCATTAACAATGGGAAATCCATTGGAGATTCTACAGGCCAAATAATGACCGTTTCTTAGGTTGTCGACTTGAAAATTTGCAATCCTATGGCTTTTCTTACGAGAAAAAAGGTTCCAATAGCATTTTTGACGTTGCCCATAGAGGGCGCTACTCATAACCTATTGTTTTGATAAATTAACCCATAATTTTTTACCATGTACATCTAACGTCAAATCGGCTCCAAAATCTGAAAGACCAACCTTTTTTAAATAATAAATGTATTCTTGTCTCATTTTGATATTCCAGCCCATTTTCAAGAAAAAACGACTTAATGCAGATAGTGTTTAAATTCCAAACTTGTTCTAATAGGCCGTTCCGCATTAAACAAAATATTATCTAGATAGTTGTGTTTTACAAACAGACAGTCGACAGTAATATGACATTAGTTTTAAAGTGTTCAGTGTTAACCCAATAGCTTTTTCATTAACTTTCTCCATAAATTTATCAAAAGTATTAAAAAATGCCGCGTCATAATGACTTTTCGAATAGTGATATGAGAGATATGATTTGTGATTTTGCTCAAACCAATTTTAATGGGCTCGCTGCAGCCCGAAGGTATTCAGAGTTATACCCCCACCGAAGGCAACCAAATCATAAATTATTTAGAAATCTGTACAATCGCTTAGGCGAAAGACGATCTTTCCGTCCAAAAGGTGAAAGTAGCGCTCTGAAGATTATTTCGGCTGAGCAGGAAGATGAGGTTTTTGTTAGATTGCACGAAAATCCAGGCTTAAGTACCCGTCGTTTAAGTTCGGCAACAGGCGTAAGTAGCTCTTCGATTTGGAGAATTTTGCACAAAGAGAAGCTTCACCTATACCACATTACTCCAGTACAAAATTTGTTACCAGAAGATCCTCCTGCTCGTCTACGTTTCGCTAATTTCTTACAAGAACAGCAAGGCACGTATTCTAATTTTTTGAACAAAATCCTCTTCACAGATGAGGCAACATTTACTAAACGTAGAGCTTTCAACTGGCGAAACAATCATTTGTGGGATTCTGAAAACACCCATGCCGTTAAAGAAAGACACTTCCAACAGGAATTTAAGATCAATGTTTGGTGCGGTGTGATTTCAAATTTCTTTGTTGGGCCTTTTCAACTTCCACCTAATCTGAATGGTCCACTTTATTTAAATTTTCTTCAGCAAAATTTATACGAACTGCTTGAAGAAGTACCACTTAATTTAATGGAAAATATGTGGTTCATGCAGGACGGGGTGCTCGCACATTTTTCCCGGCCAGTGTGGGAGTATTTAGACAACGTCTTTCCACATTCATGGACTGGCCTTGGAAGTGAATTTGCTTGGGCGCCTAGAAGCCCCGACTTAAATCCTCTGGATTTTTCGATGTGGTCTAGAATGAAAGATATGGTTTATAAAGAAGCTGTTGATTCACCCAATGAGCTGTGGCGAAGAATACAAGCGGCTGCCAATGAAATCAAAGGCAATCCAGGGGCATTGTTTAGAACTCGGGGGTCTCTCAGGAAACGCATTGAAAAATGTGTCCAAGTGAATGGTGGACACTTCGAACAATTACTTTAAAATTTAATGTTTCCTAATTTAATTTTTCTTGTACCTAAGCGTTTGTGGTGAATTAAAATTTATTTTGATAGCAGTACTTAACAAGCGTTTCATTTCTAAGATTTAAACTCTATCTGCATTAAGTCGTTTTTTCTTGAAAATGGGCTGGAATCAACATTCGGATAAGGCATGTTCAGGTCAATGGTCATTATTTGACCTGTAGAATCTCCAGTTAACGGATTTCCCATTGTTAATGAAACACCCTGTATAATCAGTATGCCGGGCACTTCTTTGATTACCAACAATTCTATTTCATCTAATTTATTTATTAGACTTCTAACATTTAAAAACACAATTTTCAGTTTTGTTGCTTTTTTTGTTTTTTGAACGCAATTCTTTTATTTTATATTCACTATCTATACAGTGTGTTCAGTGAGGGATGGGACAGTGCAATATCTCGGAAACGGGTGGAGATTTCAAAATTGCGAAAATATTTTAATAAACCTCACTCAGGAGGACATATTTTGTGGTACAAAAAAAACCACCCATCATTGCTATCTGACTAATTTTTTAAATGGAATGATATATTTTTATTGCATTTTGGATTCTATAACATATTTGTGACAACTTTTATTAAAACTTCTACCAACCTATCTTTTTTAGTTTCCGAGAAAAAGTATTTTAAAAAGTTAAAAACATTGAACATTGAAACTTGAGTGGATAGAGAAAAAGCGGACCATAGGTTGGTAGAAGTTTTAATAAAACTTATCACAAATATGTTGTAGAATCCAAAAATGTGATAAAAATACGTCATTCCATTTAAAAAATTAAAGTCAGATAGCGCCACCTAGTAATGAGAGATGGAATTTTAGATTTCTTTGCCACAAAATATGTCCCCCTGGCCCCTGACTGAGGTTTAGTAAAACATTTTCACAATTTTGAAATCTCCACCTGTTTCCGAGATATTGCACTGTACTATTTCTCGCTGAACACACTGTATAGATTGATTTGCTACCATCAACTTCCCTTAATAACACATCCCATAGAACTACCTGTTGCTACTGTTGCTTGCCCTCTTTCTCTTTTCTCACACTATAAAATTTTGGTACACTGTTCTAGGGCTTCCCCTTGCCTTCCACATCGTAGAATGTGCATCACAGTGCCATACCGACCCACACAGTCGCTGCCACTCTGATTACAGAAAGAGCTGCTGCCCTCTTTCATGGAATTGATTTACTTTGTTTTCTCAATAAAAAAACCTCCCATGGTTCGACTATTTAAATCATTGAAGCATACAAACCACCAGAGCTGGGCAGTATCCGAATACATTTGTATCTAGATACTGTATCCGGATACAATTTCGGTATCCGAAGACGGTATTCGAATACTTATCAAAACATTGTATCCGATATCCGTATCCCCCGGAGAAAAATGCAGTATGCGATACTCGAGTTCTTATCCGGATACATTCAAAAGCATCCGGATACTCCGCAAGTATCCGAATACATTTTTAACCTTCGGATACAATTCCTAACCATTAACCAATAGGATCGCTGAAATGACGATCCGTAGTTCCGGAGGTGGGGATGTAGACGTACTCTTTCTCTCACTCTGTGGCCTGTGCTCAGTCTAACTGGAACGGCCATCCACGTGTTGCTGTAGTGTAGAGTTGAGTCGCAAACATCGAATAAGAATCTGTCTAGTAAATACTAGTAATGATTTGTTTTCACCTGACCATGAGCGTCTTTTGTTGCTGATAAATTAGCTGCTTTTGTTATTGTTTGTAGACGAAGTAGACGAGTAGATGTATGTTTTTTACACACTTATGTTGGAGTAGTAGATGATTTCTTTATTAGTTTTTTTTTCAAATAAATTTATTAAAACCAATAAAAATATACAGTTCTTCGTTATTTCATAAAATGTTGCTCTTACCGAGCAGACCATTACTGCACTACTTTATATTGCTGATCTTATAAATAAGTCATTTTGTCAAGGCATTTTTCCTTCATCTTTAAAAAAGCGTTTATCCTGCCATTGCATAAGGGGGGTGAATTTGGGCCAGAAAATTTTCGGCCGATCTCATTGTTGCCGACCATTTCTAAGCTGATTGAGAGGCTGGTCAAGGCCAGATTTGTTAGCTTTTTGGACAAATGCTCTACCTTGTCCAGTTTGCAGTTTGGTTTCCGTAATAATAAGAGTACTGGTCTGGCCATTTTTTCTTTTCTGGACCATGTATATGAGGCAAAAAACACTCACTGCAACTCCCATTATATTCCTGTTTCTGTGTTTCTCGACCTCTCTAAGGCTTTTGATTGTGTTGACCACTCTATTTTGTTGGAGAAGTGCTCTTATTATGGATTCAGGGGTGTTTCTGGGGGGTGGATTCGTTCTTATCTGATAGGAAGATGCCATGCCGTTTCTATTGTCAACACTGATTGTCAGAAATTTACATCTGACTCTGCTCAGTCTATGTATGGGGTGTCTCAGGGTTCTGTCTTGGGCCCACTTCTCTTTCTGTTGTACATAAATGATATGTCTTCTCTGCGCATTAGTGGCAAGTTCGTTCAGTTTGCTGATGACACCAATATAACTTGGTTCGGTAGTGATGGTCATGAGTTGCATGACAGGATTGTGTCGGACATGTCGCTCTTCAGATGTTGGTTTGCGGCAAACAGGTTGACTCTTAATCTGGATAAGACTTGTCTTATGAATTTCAGGCCTGGCGTATTGTTTGCCCTTTCTTCAGATGGTGTTATAATTTCATCTGTAAATACTACTAAATTTTTGGGTGTTCATCTCGACCATAGATTGAATTGGCAGGAGCACATTAAACACCTAAGTACAAAGTTGTCTAGATCCTGTTTTGCCCTTAGGACTCTTATGAATAATTACGATTTACTTGTGGCAAAAAATGCCGAAAATTTTAATTATATCTTTCGATTGCAGAAGAAGGCAGTGAGAATTCTCTCAAGGCGTACCTCTTCAAGGCCGCTTTTTGAGAAACTGAGAATATTGCCACTGGCATGTATTTACATTTATGAGATAGCTGTTCTGCAGTTTCGGCTTAAGAATAATTGTGTCACGGGGGAACAGATTCATGAGCATTTTACGCGGTCTGCAGTGTTATTGTATTAGTCGAGGCCCTACTCGGAAAATTTTAAGAGAAGTGTAATATATACATATGTCCATTCAAATATTTAATAAGCTACCTGCATCAATTTCATCCATTTCAACTTTTTTAATGTTCAAGGCTTCTTTAAAAAGATTATTGCTTGATAAGTTGTACTATAGTGCAGATGATTTTCTCGGGGGTTGAGAGTGTTGTTCCCCGGTTTCCTCATGTGACGTTTTGATATACATATTTTACATATTTTTTTCTTTTGTTTTGTTTTGTGATTTATTTTGTTTGATATGTTATGTGTTCTATCTATGTATTCTGTATTGTGTTTTCTGTCTATAACGGGCTAAATAAATGATTTGATTTGATTTGATATACAGTATCCATATCCGTGTATCCGAAGAAAGTATCCGATATATGTATCTGGATACTTATTATGTCAGCAGTATCCGAGTTTATTGTATCCGGTATCGGATACTACTTTATATACAGTATCCGTATCCGTGTATCTGAAGAAAGTATCCGGATACTTATTATGTCTGCAGTATCCGAGTTTATTGTATCCGGTATCCGGATACTTAGAAAGTATCCGTATTCGAGTATCGAATACGATTTACCTGTATCCGAACCCACCCCACCCGTTTCGGTATTAACATAAACATCAGCAAAACACATAGCCAGTTTAAAACACTGTTCTTGCACGTGGGGGTAAACTAGTGACAAAAGTACATACCCAAACATCATCTCCCCTTGTCCTGCTGATTCTATACGGCAAATACGAATCAATATTTGTATAATACTCCAAGTTGCTCTTGTCTTTTGGGTCCCCCAAGGCAACTTGAGCTTGAAGACCAGCCAGCTGCAAAGCCACTTTCTCCGTAACAGGAAAGTCGTCTCTCTACAAAACAAAATCGATATAATTTAATTGAGACGAAAATTCACCGAGTTCTTACCTTGACGATGCTGTGCACAGCTTGAGCATATAATAAATTAACTTCGACGGGATCCTGACTGAGTTCACGGCTAGATCGAAACAGACGCCTCTTGAAAATGAAACGGTTTTCACCGCCACTCAGTGTTGTCGTGTTTTTACGGCCTAGTGTACTCAAGCCGCTGGTTTGGCCAAGTTTATTTGGATTTCTAAAAAAAAGCGATATGAATAAGAAAGACAATGTCTGGTGTGCAACACTTACGATTCCCACGCTGCGATGACATCATACAAATAATAATGAGCCCTGACATGTTCTTCTCCATCCGGTCTGCTTTGATAAATAGCCCATCCATCCAAAGTTCTCAAACCTAATTTTTCTGCTAATTTTCTCGCTGTATCTCCAGCGGTATCAGTCGGATGGACTTCTATAGCTATCGTCCTTCCGTCCAAAAAGAAAAACCTACATACAATTGTCCCTAAACGCTTCATCGCCTACAACGCATTTATCATGAAGAAACTCTTAATTTCACCATCTTTTTACTTACGTCTATTTCATAAGTCGAAGGGGGATGTTCCCTAACGGAAGCTTTATTATTATTACAATTATTTATGCACCATTTGACGTACTCATGTGTTTTTCCGGTCTGCGCAAGACTTTTACGCAAGAAAGAGATGAAATAGCGATAGAGTAGCTTGGAAGGTTGAAAAGCGACAACGCAAAGGCATAATAACAACCAAACGCGTTCCGTTCCTTCGGTAGAAGGATTGTTAGTGGCTTGTCGAATGCACTGGACTAAGATTTCATCCCTGAGTTCCTCACGCTCTAAAGCGTAACCTACTATGCTTTGAATAACTTGCAGTTCCCGTTCTTCGTTATATTCACCTCTGCTATATTTACATAAGTCCTACAACGAACAACACATGTCCGGTTGTCCAAACAAACAAGTGTGCAACTTACCCTAAAGACACTGCAAGCAACGTTAATATTATCGGGGTCATATAGATGGATATGCGAGTTTGGTATCGTACTTCCTTTATAGTACGTCACCATTTCATACTTTGGAATCATTTCAGAGCTCTGCCTTTTCTTCGTCAAAGTCTTCATGATGGAACCTTCAGGGCTCCGCTCGTGGGCATTGAAATAATTCTGAGCAAATTCGACCATATCGAAATAAATTTCTTCCACTACCGTTTCTTTTTCCGTTGTTTCTAATTCTTGCAGTTTCTTTTCTACGCGGAATTTCCTTCTTTGTTCTCGTTCCACGTTAGCAGGTTCTTGCTCCGGGGTATATCTCCAAACCTTTTCAAACTCATTAATATCACAAATTGGTTACTTTACATAAAATATCACTTACTGCATTAGCGTTTTGTTTAGTAACAGGAGGACTTTGTCGGGGTGAATCCGGAAGTAATCTAGGTGGCGCTGGAAGCGGGGGAGGTGAAACACACGTTGTTTCATCCCTTGGAAGTACAGCTTCGTAAATAGGTTCGTTATCTTTATTTTCTTGCTTCGAAGTATCACTTGTGGCTGGTGGTGGCGGTGGGGGTTCCGTTGGTTCCGGTAGAGTCGGAAGAGCCATTTTAGGAGGTACCTGTTGTTGTTCTTGAGCTAAGCCTTCTAATTCTTGTTGAATAACAGTTTCTAATTCCACATCCAAGTCTTCTACTAACTCGTTCATTTTCTCGCCTATTTCGTCTATTATTTTGTTTCTGCTGTCGGGTTGGACGTCTGAGAGGAAGGCGAATAAGTTGTCTAAGTCAACGGATTCTGATACCGGTTCCGTTAACCGAGGTTTTAGTTGCTCAGCCATGTGAGATAACGCTTCGATTTCTTTCTCTGCAGCTCTGAAATGTAAATCAATAAAAGAACTACACTCTACAAGGAGATGGAACAGATAATAAGGGGAGAAGCAAGATGGAAAATAATGAAAAAGGATGTAAGGGGAGGGGGAAGGAGAAATAAATGGTGGGACAGGGAGTGTAGAGATAGAAAGAGAGAAGTAAGGAAAGCAATGAGGAGATGCCGAAGAGGAAACATGAGTCTGGAAGAGTACAGGATAGGAAAAACGGCGTACAAGAACTTATGTGAAAGGAAAAAGGAAGAAGCAAGAATCAAGCTATTGCAAGAAATAGAAAAGGTGAAGTCAGAAAAAGAAGTATGGAATATAATGAATAGAGAAGAAGTAAGGAAGACATAGACGAAGACACAAATGAGGGGGTGCGAGCGGAGGCAATAAAACTGGAGGAAGTCAGAGAAGTGGTAAACAGACTAAAAGGTGGAAAAGCTGCAGGGGTGGACGAACTACAAAATGAAGTATGGATACATGGAGGTGAGGAAACATTGGAAATGATAAGGTAGATATGAAGTGGGGTATGGGAAGGCAAAGGTTTTCCAGAAAGGTGGAGGGAGGGACTGATAGTGCCAATAAGAAAGAAAGGAGAGGGGAGGGAAACAACAGATTACAGAGGAGTGACACTGATGCCAACAGTATACAAAATATATGCATCAGTACTGGCAAACAAATTGGAAGAAGAGAAAAGGGGGAAGAGTTGGAGGAGGTGAGGGAGTTTAAATATCTAGGATTCACCTTACAAAAGAATGGGGGCCAAGAAAAGCATGTAAGAGAGGTAGTAAGAAAGGCAACAATAGCAATGAAGCAGGTATGGGGAATAGGAAAGAGGAATTTTGGGGGAGACTGGAAAAGAAGAGTAAAGTTGTTTGATGCATTTGGGGGTGGGAAGAGAGAGAGAAGATAGAGTGGATCCAGGAAAAGTACATAAGATTGGATAACGCCAGGGTACATGGTAAGAGATGAAACAAACAGAAAAACTAAGAACCAGGTCAGGAAGGAGAGCCATGAAATGAGGAAAAGTTAAGGGAACGAGTTAGCCAGGCAGTGTTGGGAAGAGGTACAGAAGGGAGGAAGAGAAAAATCGCAGTGGAAGGAGAGGCAAGAGAAATTTTATCAGGAGCGAGGCTATGCAGCAGAAGAAGTGGAGAACTTGAGAACAGCAGGATGGAATATGGTGAGAGAGGTAGAGGAGAGAGACAGGCAAATACAAGTGCAGGATAAAGAAGAGAAGATACGACAATCAAGATACAACAACAAATATAAAGAAATAAGGACAGCGAGACTGTCGAGATATCTAAGAAGTAGAGGAAGGGAAGAGAAGATAATAAGGGTGGCAAGGTTTAGACTGGGAAATGAGATGAGAGGTGGAAGGTATTGGGAAAGCGAAGACAGAAGAATGTGTAGGGTATGTGGGGCGAAGAAGGAGACATGAGAAGATGTGTTGGAGAGGTGCTATCTACACTCTACGTTATTGACTTACTTTTCACTCTTCTCCAACTCCGCTTTCTTCTCTTGCTGTTTTGCTAGTTCCTCCTCTCTCGCTTTTCTCTCCGCTTCCATTTTCTCTCTCTTCCGCATCTCCTCTTCTACCCTCCTCATCTCCCTTAAAGCTGCAGCTACTTCCCTGGCGAAAACTCCTCTTAGATGACTTTGGATGACGATCGCTGCTCGTCTTTTCCTCAGAAATTCTATTCTAAGTTTCCAACCTTTGTAACTGTGCTGAATTCTCAAGACAGCGCTCTTTATTCGCTTATAATTCTTCCGGGCCGAATAACCTCGAAATATTTTTTGTATGAGAACGGCCTTTGAAGTTATCATCTTATTGCGCGTGTCTTCTAGAGGTTCGTGAACATGTGAACGAAGAAACACTTTTGACCTGCCTATTTGCCATTCTGTTATGGGAACTCTGTGACTTTCTAGTAAAATTTTACAGGCGTTTTGTACGTCTTTCGGAAGTCGATTTTTGTACAGACAGTGGTAACGGGTTATAAAATCTTCGAAACTCATGTGAATCGGATATCCATCCTTTCGAATTCGAATTATATCCAACATTCCCAGATATTTAAGTTGGTCCAAAACGAGGGAGTCGTCGTAGTTGTTCGGGTCTTTATCTTGATTCGGTTTTATGCATCGGACATACCAAGGAGTGGTCGATTGTAAAACGTCTACTAACGCTTGCAACTGATGGCGAAATGTGTCTGACACTGTCGGTTTGCCTTTGCTAGTGCCTCGAGAAACGGTAGATGTACCTGTACCGTTGACTAAAAATAAAGAATATCTTGAAATTTTCATAAAGGTTGGTAAATATTATGAAGATATTTTAAATAGGTTACATTCTTGTTAGAAAAATAGAAAAACAGGTACGTTTAATTCACTATGTTGATTACTACTTTAAGAAATGAATACTTACCAACAGCTTTTGGAACACAGGAAGCCTGGAGATCCTGAAACTTGGAAAGTTCTTGCACCAACTCGTTGCTGCTCCTCGAAAGGATATCGAAGAAAACGTCCTGTTGGACGTCCCTATTTTTATCCACAAATCCTTTAACGTTGTACGTTACACAGCCCGCATAATGTCGTATTCCAAATTCACACTCCCATCTCCTGCGGTCATCACCTTTAACGTATCTCTCGTGACTCTCAAATTCGGCGTGCAAATTTGAAATGTACGAAGCGTCACAGCCTCTTGGAAGATGACACTGCTCGGAAAGCAATCGCAAAATACATCTGGGGGGTTTTTCTAATAGTTCTAAGCATAACGTATTGTCGGTGAATTGTATGTGGTTGAAATCTATTGCCTCTTGTTGATACTGAAATATGAGACGTATTATGTGAGGTAATTGAAAACAGAAATTGCACGTTACTTACGATTTCCTGCTCTAAGGCAAAAACGTAGTGATTAAAAAATTTGTGCAACTTCTCGTTTGTATAATTTATACATAATTGTTCGAAAGAATTAACGGCGAAATTCTCAAAACCAAAAATGTCTAAAACACCTAAAAATCTCGTACTATCTTGCCCTGGATTTGTGCAATTGTTTATGTGGTTTATCAACCAGGCAAAAGTACGAGAATACAACGCTTTTGCCATTGCGTGTCGGTTTTCTTTGGCCTCTTGGAGTTTGAGAGGTATTTCCGTAATATTACCTCTAACATTTATTTGTCTCAACAACACAACTTGCGTTAAATTTTCTTTACTTAAACCTAATAAATTGGAGAGTATTTCCAAAATGTTTTCATCGTCTTTCGATAGCTGACACTTTTCTCCATCAATATCCTAGAAAAGTGTATTAAGTTTGCGTCAAGAAATTTGATAAAGAAAGTACCTGGAAAGCTAAGTTTCCTAGCCATAATATCGCGGATAAAGTCTGGAAGATCCCATGGCACATATTGGATGGTACTTGCAAAACGTTAAAAGCTAATCTTAAATTATCTAAGCGGTGTGCATCTCCTTCTAATTTAATGCAATCCGACTGATTCAAATAATTATAGAATTTGGCGTCTCTTAAATATAATTGCGCAGCAAATTCGTTATTACTCTAAAAAAATGTTTTTCGTTAAAAAATTGATACAATTTTGTTTGTTTTACTTTTGCGCCTTCTATTAGTTGATAAAATACATGGTAATTTCTTTCACCAGGGCCTTGAAAGGTGAGTCTTGACTGCTCTAATAAATAATCTTGGATTATACAGCCCGCTATCATCCATCTCGAATCAAAACAAACTTGCATAAATTTACCGAACCTACTGGAATTGTCGTTTCTGACTGTTTTTGCATTACCTAAACAAGCAGATCATTGTATCAAAGTTATAATGTAAAATAGAACCCAAAAAATACAAAAAATCTAAC
The DNA here is from genome assembly GCA_963966045.1 of Xestobium rufovillosum. Classification (NCBI taxonomy): domain Eukaryota; kingdom Metazoa; phylum Arthropoda; class Insecta; order Coleoptera; family Ptinidae; genus Xestobium; species Xestobium rufovillosum. The sequence goes on along the minus strand of OZ014495.1, from coordinate 6,273,317 downwards.
TTACCGAATGCCTCCATAATTGTATTGGCTTCTAAAATTTGTTGTTCTACCCAAGTTGAAACACCGCTAGTTACGGAACACAAATATTGTAATATAAACCTAGTATTTTCTGTCTTTCCTGCCCCGCTTTCTCCACTTATAACTAAACTTTGGTTCATGTGATGTCCATTAGGGCCTCCGATTTGTAATGAAGAATAGGCAGCTTCAGCCAACGCGAAGACATGGGGTTCCTGAGATGCCAGCTTTTTTCCATGGTACTTACTAACGAATTCCTACAAAAATAACTTAAAAATAACTTAAAATGCAACAACTTGGCAAATGTGGTTGTATCATTTCAATCATTACAGGGTCTAGAAGCAAAACATATTCATTATGGGAAACACGCAAGACCATTCTTTGAAGATGTGACCATTCTTTGAAGCAGAATTTCATTCAGAAGGTGAACCAAGTCTAAAATTTAAAACCATTCGAAAGTAGAAGAAAACCACACAAACCTAGATAAACATAATTCAATCTTTGTCTATCAAGAAAGGGGAAGCCTCATCCAAACGTTTGTAAAGTTCTTGGAAGATGAACAAGGCAATAAGTCTTCCCCAGAAGAACAAGAACATTATCAAACAGACATTGAAGATTTCCCAGAACGGAAAATTTCTGAGGGCGTTCTACAAGATGACAAATACTTCTCAGAGAGTGAACTCTTCCTAAGAAAACAAGAATCATTTTCAGAAGGCTATAGTAAATCCTCAAATAAATTTATGGATCCCATGTGGAGAAGTCCAGAAGCAGAACAACAAGAGCCTTTTTCAGAAGATGAATTTTCGTCAGAAGCAGAAGCATTTCTAAAATTTTCTTAATCGCTCCTATTTTATAAGGACCTTTGGCAGAAGAACATTTCACAGAAGACGAAGACGGTCCTGTACCGTTCATTTACATTGAGGAGCCTTTGGCAGAAGAACCTTTTCCATAAGAACTTTTCTCACAAGGAGAACACCTTCAGAAAGTCCAGAACTGGACATATATTTCGATCAGCCTCTGGTAGAAGAACATGTTCTACAAGATCTTTTCTCAGATGAAGTTGGGCCAAGAATGCAATGAGTCATTCTCAGAGAAAGAGCCGCCTTCAGGGTTTAAGAAGTCATTGGAAGAAGTTTTTGCCACAAGATTTGTTGGTGACTGTGCTGCAATCGCAAAATAAAGGAAAAGGAATATATTATCAGCTATTTTCAACATCACTCTTAATAATTTTAGTGCTTGACTATTATCTTTGATTGTCTGTCAGAAAGAAATAATGTTTTTAATGATAGAAATTTACCTATAGAAAACGGAAAAATATAAATGATTTGAAAATTTGGTTGCCAGGAATTTTTTTCAAGAGTTGTAGAACCACTCCCATATGCACCCAATATCAAAAAATAAGACACGTGATTTGCAGCCCTCATATTGAATTAGGTATAGGTATGTTTTAATAGGTATTTATATTCTTAATCTGCTCTTGAAATTCAGATTCTGGGATACTCCGAAAATAGTACAAAAATGGATTCAAAAATAATTAAAAAATCCACCCACTAGGCTAGGCTTATTATTAATTCACGAAACGACACGAAAAAAGGCTGATCCCAGACTTGAACAATACAAATCAATAAGCTTTTATGTGTAAGGCATGCACCGGTACCAGCAGGATGCCACCAGCGTCGAACATCGTAATTAAACCATAAAAAGAGCAGAATCTTTGCACTTGAGAATAAAATTTCCATTGCGGTGATTTCAGCGGATTTCCGTTTAAAAAATGTTTTATAATCTCTTTTGCGTATCAACAAAAACCAAGAGGAAATGCACTTTTTATCGCCACAAAATGGTAACAGTGGCAAAATGGAAAACGAGCAATCAGATTTTATAACAATCCACTGAAATTTCTGTGGGAACAAAGTTAAAGGGTTGTTAGAGAAAGCAAAACCGGAACGGCGGAACTAATTTTGTCTTCATTATATTCCCAGATCTGTTACGGTTCAGGTACTATGGTAAAGTTCAAGGTGGAAGGTACAATAAACGTCATGATTAAGAAGCACTTTCTGGGTAGGTATAGTAAAAAAGAACGAATTGGCGTAGGCGTTCCAACATTTTGGAACAATGAACAATTCACAATAATTGGTAAAAGAAAGCAGCTTCAAACGTGAATATAGTTCAAACGCGACAAAGATTTTATTTTAGAACCAATTAAATTGATAATTTTGTGCTACAATGTCTTGACTGAAATCAGTAATTTTTGATTTGTTAACTTTTAGACATTTGACAGATGCAGGAACACGTTTAAAAATATCTACCTCATAGACGAAACCACAAAATACGATTAACCTTTACTACTTACAGCTGGGTCCACACTAAGCACACACCTCAAAGCGTTTGGCAAACATGCGGCAGCAATTACCAAACGTTCTGTAACATTTGGAAAACGTTAGATTGATTACTCCAGTTGTACTGTTCTATTCCCCACTTAATTTTCTACCCCAAGTTCGGAAATATCCTGTATTGCAAAAGATAGGTTAAGAGTTTCGTAAGTGACACTGACAGATGTCAAGGGTACGCACTAAAAATGCGAAGATATTTGCGGCTGCCAACAGAATTTTGTCAGTCATTGATGCAAACGTTGAATTATATATTGGCCACAAAAAATTGATGATATTTACAAAAGAAGGAATGCATCCAAAGATGAAACTTTTACTCGAATATTGACGTAGGCACGCTTACTGTCTTAGACAACATTTGAATCATAGACAAGGGTTTTGAATAAGCACAAACGTACTAGATAGGTACAAGCACAACTAACAATGTCCGGAAATAGTCCCGGAACAAAACGAGAATACTAAATAGTTTCGTATTTGGACGTACGTACGTAGGTATACATACCTGAGAATAGATGTCAATGTCCTTGTAGGGGTTGACAGCCACCAAAATCGTCCCCGTATAAGTCTATAATATCTAGTTAAGGAAAATCGAAACAATATAACACTCGTGTCAATTTCAACGCTTTTTTGGAGCAAGGTTGATTTAACACTACATATTTCAAAATTCGTTTCTCTATTAGACCCGATAAACGACATTACGATAGAACCTTTTGATCTCCGAGAGAAATAAAATTAGCACCAGCATATTGGGCAAGTACGTTTTAACAGAAAATGTACCTTGTGTTGAATGCGTAAAGAAATCTTTTATACAGGTGATCTCAAGAACGCAGCCAGATCTATACATCCTATACAGGGTGGTTATACATTGGCGAAATATCTATACGTGACGATGTTCCAAAATAAGTAATTCTGCAAAATAATTATGTTGTTACAAGCAATTTTAATTTTTTTATTGTTACTGATTCTATTGATGATTTAAATCCGTTATTTATAGTAATTGTTCTAATTATGTTTAATTCTTTATTCAATTTATCCAAAGATAGCGGTACTGTAAAGGCCCGGTGTATCATAGAATTGTAAGCAGAAATTTTTTGACAAAAAGGGTGAAATGAATTTGATGAAAGAATACTGTTAAAAAATGTTGAAAATTGTCTAATTGTCTTGTTGTTCCTTTAAAACAAGCAATAATATCAACTACATATCTATACCAAAATATGTTGTTTGTCTAATAAATTACTGTAGCATTGGATTTGTCTGCTTATTTTAATTATTTGTATTGTTTTGTCAGTTTCCTTGTTCACTGTTACCTTAGAGTCATATTAATTTATTTACAATTTCACTTTACTTATTTACTTATTCTGATGATGAGATTTTAATCTTGAAACCGGTCAATACTGTAATAAATTATTCTATTGGTATTGAGGTTTTCGACTCAGAACTTTATGATTGACATCGTCACTTGTAATTCTCTCGCCAATTTATACACACCCTGTATAATTTAACAGAAATGAGCAGAGCTGCTCTGGATATTTACTGGCAGCAGTTTCTAGTTCCTCCTTGTTTCAGTTTTGTCCCGTCACCATATGGTACTTCTATTTATTGAGACTGCATACATAAATATTTATTAAAAGAATATGTAAAAAAACTACGGAAGTTCATATGGTCATATGCTGCTATCAACAATATAATATGTACATCGTATCTTAATCATTAATTTAATTTTGTCGTCCGCTAATTTGCATTTTGTATATATCTAGTATGTATTTGAACTGCATACTTGGACATGTATGTTCATGCAATCAACAATAATTTATGTTTATCATTGATCTCCTTATCAGTAAGTAATAATTATTAAAGGCATGTAGCTGCAGAGGAACCAAGTGTAAACTATTACAATAACAATGGTGCGGAGGTCTTTCTTGCTATCAGAAGTGGTGCATTTTTGCACATAGAAATACTAAATGTCTAATTTGCAACCAGAAATACAATATTGGCTTTTTTAATGCCATCTGTATAAATGAAAATAATCGCATCCATTGCCCAAGATAAGACAATATGAGGTACAAACGATCAAAGAAGGCAAGTTGAAAACAAAACACGTAAAAAAGAGGGCATATCATTTGGTGGTCTTTTTAACACACGCAGAAGCGTTCGTCAGTAGAACGGCAGGAAAACGTGAAAGGCGACATACAATAGGTAATAGGGGTAGTAGCTGATGACGTGTTTTATGTACTAGGGTTGAAACATCACGCATGAAACGAAGAGCCCCCGGGGATAAGACGATCTAGTTTTCAAAGGGTGACTCATTCACACTCTGTTGCTCTGCCTATGGTAATTTTAAAATTTATGGGTGATATATTTTATTTTTTTAATGCAACTATCAAATTTTTCAAATGGGGTTTTCCACTCGCGCGCAATTTTACCTTAATGACGTAGATTACGCTCACCTATGAGCATAGCACGATGAAACAAACAAACAAACAAACAAGCAAGTAGTAAACAAGGTCAAGCAAAAGTCATAAGTACAGTTGACGTATACATTTAGACTACTAAATAAAATGTGAATTATCTGCTTTCCGTCAAAGCCGCTGCGTTGTCATCTAGTATATGTAGGCACCTTGCACTGCTGAGTGTTATAACCATCGCTAAATTTCTTGCATATGGAAAGCGGATGTAATCCGATTAACCAAGAGTTTATACTGTAGTCTGAATTTTCTTGTTTAAAAATATCAAGTCGGATTAGATCTAGTTTTTGCGCAAACATGTGCAAGATGGTTGACAAAAACTAAATTACTTCATCTAACCGAACAGATTTGTTTAGCAAGTGTTGAAATTAGCGGATGCCTGAATGACATAATTCCTCACTTTTTTCAGTGAGGTTTCAGCGTAGCAACCAGTAAAAATGTTTTTTAGAGGATGTACAGGCTGTCCTATTTTCGTTGCGATTTGGGGGTTTCTCATAGAAGCAGCAGAGATTAGAGCCTCGGGGTTCGAGCGAATCTGAGCTACTTTTTTGAGCATAATAGAATGCCGAAACCAGAATTTGAATATCGTTGTTAGTTTTCGAGAAAAAAAATAATGTTGATTTTTATCGATTTTCAAAAACTCTCTCCAATTCTTTTTGTACTAAGCAGACTAAAACTGTTATGATTGACTACTATAGAACTTTTTCCAAGGAATTCAGTGGCGTACGTAGTTTTTTTCTAGGGAGCGTATTTTTTGAGTTATGACATAAAGTTTAATTTTTTAAATGGAAATCATAGTAGGCTTTGGTCTAGTTCGAAAGGTCTTTTTATTAAGCTATCAAAATATATACCGTGTGACAAACTTCCATGTGTACATGGGGAAATAACATGGGCAATTACATTTTTGGGGATTCCTGCTCCCCATGTGGAGTAACAGTGGTGGTAAAGGTAGCAATCGAAAGACTATTTTTTTCTGCAAAAACTCTGCAATTTTCCAATTTATTAAAGCATTAAAAGCAAAAATTACACTAATAATTTTCAAATTAAAACACGGATATTCATCAGATTACCTATGACAATTTAATTTATTCTAATCAAAGACTCCCTTGATTCTAATTTCTAATTCGTCTGAACTGTTAACATTATTTATCGACAATTTAAAATTTGGGTTTCAAAATGAACAAAAATATTTATTCAGTTGAAGGAAAGGTTTTCATTGTGAAAACATTTTACGGCGGCAATAGTCTGCGGGTAGTCCGTGACTTATTTTCTGTAAAATTCAATAACAGTCCTATTCCTTCGGTAACAACAATAAAAAATTTAGTTAAGAAATTTGAAGATAGTGGGAATCTTTCATTAAAAGAAGGTAATTTTTACTAATAAATTTACTTGGTTTTTATTTAGATAATTCTGATTCGCTTATTACCTAGTTGCTAATGCCTTATTGTTCGCTAACTTAAATTTTACTGGGATTATGAGAAATTTAACAAGTCATAACGTGGAGTGAAACAAAACTAAAATTAATCTTATCATTTATTTTTTAGTCGTTCCAAGAAATCTAAATGTTGAGGTAGAGGAAATGGTAATAGGCCTGATAACTGCTAGTCCAACATCTAGTTTAAGGTCTATTGCCCTAGAATGTAATGTTTCAAGAGAAACTGTCCGTAACATATTAAAAAAAAACAAATATCATCCCTTTAAATTCCAATGTCACCAAGAGTTACTTCCTTTTGACGAAGAATCAAGGCAAACTTTCTATGAAGAAATGCAAGAACGGGCTAATCGGGATCGCAGCTTCCTCTCATCAATTTGTTTTACCGATGAGTGTACCTTCACTTTAAATCAAGAGCCAAATTCACAAAACGTTAGGCATTGGGCCCAGGAAAATCCCACAATAAATCTAGCCACTACAACGCAATACCCTCAAAAAATCAATATTTGGGCAGGCATTTTTAATAATCGCATTATAGGACCATTTGAAATACAGGGAAATTTAAATTCAGAAGCTTATTTAGATCTTTTAATTAACCATATTGGCCCTGCATTAGAAGAAGTTGCACATGCGAATCGGGAGGTCTGCTTTCAACATGACGGATGCCCAGCACATTTTGGAGCACAAGTGAGGGAATTATTAAATGAAATATTTCCAGAGAGCTGGATTGGTCGAGGTGGTGCTATAAACTGGCCAGCTAGATCTCCCGATTTGGCACCGTGTGACTTTTTCTTGTGGGGTCATTTAAAAAATAAGATTTATAAAACTCGTCACCCAAATATTGATTCTTTAAGGAATGCTATTTTTGCGGAATGCAACTTAATAAATGGTCGGCAACTTGCGAATGTGAGAAATTCTTTCTATAATAGGCTGGGATACTGTCTGATACAGAATGGGGGTTTATTTGAATATTTGTTATAGTTATTTTTCTTTTATTATGTTACTTTAATTTCATTGTATATTAATAAGTTCTTGTCCTTACCTAGATATGAAATAAATAAGTATTAAATTGCCAGATTACAAAATTAATTAGAGCAAAATAAACAAATGTTGTCGCTTGTTAAATTTTTCATAATTGCAGTAAAATTAAAGTAATTTAATTTTTATTATTTCATTTTACTGCTTTAACATTTTCCCAAAAACTTTTTAATAGGTTAGACGACACATACAATTTACCCTAAACTATGGACCAGCATTCACCAACGAAACATCCACACCAGTAATCAATTAATTGTCAACTATAGGTAATGACAATAATAATGTGAATGAGAATTATCTAAATAAAAAAACAAGTTTATGTATTAGTAAAAATTAACTTCTTTCGATGAAAGATTCCCAGCCTTCAAATTTCTTACTAAATTATTTGTTGTTATACCGAAGGAATAGGACCGTTATTGAATTTTACAGAAAATAAGGCACCGACTACGCGCAAACTATTGCCGCCGTAAAATATTTTCACAATGAAAACCTTTTCTTGAACTGAATAAATATTTTTGTTCATTTTTAAATGTTGACAGTTCAGAAAATCCATAAAAATCAAAGGCGTCCGTGATTAGAATAAATTAAGTTGTCATGGATAATCTGATAAATTTCTGTGTTTTAGTTAGAAAATTATTAGTTTAATTTTTGCTTTTAATGCTTTATTAAATTGGAAAATTGCAGAGTTTTTGATATCCTCATACGCAGAAAAAAATAGTCTTTCGATTGCTACCTTTACCACCACTGTAACTACACATGGGGAGCAGGAATCCCCGAAAATGTAATTGCCCATGTTATTTCCCCATGTACACATGGAAGTTTGTCACACGGTATAATTAATGACACTTCAAAATTTTCAAAATGTCGAAAAATACGACATACCTAATTGCTGTTTTCAATGAATGTCGTGAGAATGTAAATAAATCAATGGATCTATATCTCAACAGCTACACAAAAAATTCCTAGATACCCATTTCCAGTATACCTATCCATCGATTTATTAAATTTAGATACCCAGAAAGAAGACAACCAAAATGATGTTTTCGAGATTAAAATCAAATTTAATTCACTATGGGTCATTCAATAAACCTAGAAACAAAATTTATAATAAAGAAAATAGGGAAGAGGAAGAAATAAATGTTTTATCTTTGGTTGAGGCGACACCAAAAACTTCTTGTCGCGAAATCGAATCACAAGTTGGTGTTTCCAAAACAAAAGTTCAAAATATATTTAAAAAAAGGCAAATATAGGCCATACAAAATTTAAATTATTCACCATCTCTTCCCGGGAGATCAAGAAAGAAGGCTTAATTTTTGTAGGTGGTACTTGAATAAAATTCAAGAAAATCGAAAATTTGGTCTGTCTGTCGTTTGGAGAGATGAAACTCACATAAGCAGCGTAGGATTATTATTTAACAGGCATAATATGCGTCACTGATCTGATACAAATCAGCACCAAACTTTTGAACGTCAGTGGCAACGACGTTTTGGATTTAACGTTTCGTGTTTTATTTTGGGTGGTCAACTAGCGTACCAAATTTTTGATGGAAACTTAACGGGATTGAGACACATTAATTTATTGAATAATAATGAAGTATCTTTCATGTATAGCGCCTCCTAACGTGATGTTGAAATATAGTGTTCGCGACGGTTAGGTTCCCATTATTCCCACTATTCCATCTTCTCTCCCTGTATCTACAAGTGCATTAAAATCTCCTCGGAATATTAAGTTTTCGTGTCCCTTCACAAAATCTAGCACATATTCGATATCGCTATAAACTGCCTCTACAGCCTCATCATTATAATTAGATGTGGACCTGTAATATTACCGTAATACTGTACTGTACAATTATAATACATACATAAATTGTGTGCTTTCGACATAAGCTTTTATCGTGACGTAAGTTCCAACTTACGCTATGCTTTTTAAATGTCGAAACCACTCAACAAAATAAGTAATGCAGCGGGAATCTATTCAAATTTTAATGAAGTCCTTACTACTCGAGAATTATTATACAATTCAAACGTTTAGGTGTTTTAACTCCATAATTATTTTAATTGGGGGCTTACTGATTTTAAAGGAACATACTTTATGAGATAAAAGTGGTATGCAACCGTTGATTAGACAATCTATTAACTACTTATTAGTCAGTTGGTTACTTAGTTAATTAGTTCCGGAGAGATGTAGTCTAGCATTCGGATCTCCGGGCGGGGGGTGCTTCAGGGGGTGTCATTGGTAATAAGTGCAACATTTTACGAGTCTGAGGGTGGAATTGGAATGACAGAAGCATCGAACAAATAGGAAAGTACCTGCTAATCCTGAAAAAGTAAAAATATCTATTTACTTTAGTTATAAAATGATTTCTCATATATACCGAAAGTAAAATAGGAACAAACTGTATAACACTAAGTTCTAGTTAATCTACCCAAGTAGAATGGGTCCACAGGATCATAAAAAACACTCTTCCGCATAGGAAATTCCTACAGAATGACTCACGCTAAATAGGAAACTAGAGGAATTTCCTGAGAACCTCTGTCAGTACCCATACCTTAGAGAAAGGATAGATTACAGTGATTTATTTTCATTTTGTGTAGTGACAACACTATTAACACGCTGAGTCAGTCTTCAGGATCCTGAACAGCATTCCGGAATTTCACGGAATGAATGAGTAATCTTTAGTAAATTGCTTCAGGCAAGTTAATAAAATACTTCCTACAGGTATCGTTTCTTTGTGTTGACACTGATTTTGAACGATTCTCGATTATAACACTATGACATCGTGGAGATACAGGGTCATATGAATTAAGTGCATCGAAAAAAACAGTTTCTCAAATTGTGTGTAAGAAAAAAGTGGCGGATTATTAACAGCTGATGAAGAAGTTGTACCTTTCTACTCAGAAAATAACAAACAAATACATATGTAAGTTTGATTGGGTATCCAAAGAAAGTTTTTTTTTCAGAAAAGGATACATAAATGCAGTCTTTTTCATATCGTTTCTTAAGATTTTTGTTTATGACATCTTCGTCTAAAACAGTTAGACATGTCATATCAGGAACTCCTCCTTCGGGTACAGTGCCTGGAAAGAAAAAACACCGATTAATAAAATGCAATTAGATGAAAAAATGAACATATTCAAGATTCTCAACAACTATGGCTTCGAATATTCACACGCTGTCATGTCAACCACATACTGTTTCACCTGGCATCAAAACTAGAAAATGAATGCAGTAACAGTGTGATATTTAAAAGACCGCGGTACAGTCCAACAGATTTAAGTTGGCGAGCGGTGGAGACGCGACTGTAAGTTTGACTACTAGAAGCGAGTTTTGTTTTCAGACGAAACAAGAGTACGTATTAATGCACCAGATTGACGTGAACGATGATTGCTGCCTCCAATATCTCTCCGAGAATCCCATATTTTGTCCATGCGTGTAGGATTCAAGAAACACCATCTATTGATTCATCTTTTAGAGTGTAGACCACTTACTATTAATTTAAATTTGAACCATCCGTCTGAAATAATACCTACTATTTCTACATATTGCTATCGAATTTTCCTAACCTTGGGGAATCTTTTCAGATCGATTTCTATCATTCCAAGTTATTATGTACTTATGAAAATGAATGAAAGATTTTCTATGTCAAGTTTAAGGCGACCGACCTCGGCCCGAGCAAAAAGGAAATTGAACGACATAATTCGATCAACGGAAACGGATGCAGCCCTGGTTTAATGGCGAAAGAAAATTCGCGACTCGTGTCATTTTGATAAGCGCTGGAATTGGAGCAGAACCTTGAACTCGCTCCCATTGTTAAAAAAAATTCCACGAAGGAAGTTTAAAGTGAAAATATGGAATATGTAGGGCGTCCCACCCCTAATGTATTAATAAAGCTAAATATTTCTTGTCTTTTCGTGATATCAGAAGATTTTTGTAAAAGACACAGAGATCGTGGACGCATGCAAGAGCGGTTTGTTTTCCATATGTTAAAATGAGTGTTCCAGTTGTCGATTTTAAAACTCATACATATTGTTACGGGAATAACCCCCATACCGGCGCCCATAGTTGTTTACGCGGAGTGTGACTCAATGTTTTATTTGTAAACAAGCCGACTGATGTTTTCTTGTAACCATGTTTATTATAAATCGCTTTGTCTAGAAATGTTGTGTGAAAGGAAGGTTCTTCGATTAAAGGTATAAAAGCCATGCAAGTGGCCGGGAGAGATGCTGATGCTGTCTGCTGTAAGAACATACGCAACAAGGGCCCCTGTGCTATGGTCCTGTGCTTAATCCGGCCCTGAACTTTAGACCACGAATCAAATTCATTATACAGCGCGATTTGCTTGGGGATTTGTGTGCAGATGCATAAGGTGATTGTCAAGGCAACAAAACTTTCTTTTGACCATGGAAAACTGCTTCAACTGGTTAACTGAGTAACATACCACCCGGTATCTTTAAAGTCTGATCATGTTGTGTGCATTTTATTATTATTATCTTTACTGACAGTGCTGTTGATGTTTCCTACATTCTATACAGCTGTAAATAGAGTTTGCAAGTTACATTATTTCTGGTAGGTACCGAATAACATCTGCAGACTTATCTAAGCAGGTACAGGTGTACCAACTGAAACTGCAGCTGCAAATCTTTTATTTCCTTAACGTTTTTTTTAGAGGAAGCCAAGTAACAAGCGAAAATATGCCGGAAAAACGTATCAACAGTGATGCATTTCTTTTTGAAGCTTTAAATAGTTTCACCTATGTTCGAGTTCATTAGCTTTTTATCTAAAGAAAAACCGACAGGGTTTTTAACACTGCATAAACTTGTACGAGTTCTATTTGTAGAATAACTTAACTTCCTCCAGATAATTTAATAACGTGAAGCCCACGGCAATTCTTCTTGCCTGTATGTGTTTGGAATTAAATTCATTTGTTCCATTCGTATAAACATTATGGCGAATTCAAAATATCTAGGCGAGTATCTAGGTAAGTAGATACTCCAAACAACTTAAATAAAAGAAAAAAATAAATGTGTGTTCAAAAATTTGCGTACAAACAGTAAGTAAGTACATTGCGATGAATAACTACAACTCGTGGTTGCGGGCTTCGAATTGCTTGAACATCCACCTCATTCACCAGATTTGGCTACCTTGGACTTACCATCGCTTCCATCCAATGGAAAAGGGTTTGAAACGTACCAATTTTCTTTTTACGAAGAAGTAATAAAATATGCTAAGTAAGAACAAACATTTTCCAGTCAGTTTAGGTGTATTGTCATATTATTTCTATTTTCAAATTTTTGTTCCTTGTAGGTATAGTAAGCTAAACATATGTATATCAATAAACCCTGGTACATTTAGCCCATTCAATGTCCCCTTATTCTATTACGTAGTTCCCAAGCCCTTTCACAAACATTTTGCTTTTCAATCTGCGGCACTATTTTAATTGCACAAAAAACAATTAAGCTGCAAGTGCTATTCATTTATTTCAATGGGGATGGCATCAACCCTTAAAAAAGAGCAACCATTTCGTTTAGTAATCTACGCAAAATGTTTAGGGGTGGGATAAGTAGGTGGGTAGTCCGTTCTGAAAAATCATGGTTTTATTAATTTACAAAAATACCTACCCTAAATCTAAATTATCGATCATTTTTGTATTTGCTTAAACAAATATGATTAATTATGTATTATTTGCTCTACAAATAGTTCGTAATAATACCAACAAGGTTTTTAATCACCTTATTTTGTTAATTTACAAGACAAAATAATGGAATATTACTTATGTATTATAAAGTACAAGTGTCTCCTAAATTACCAACCCCCTGCAAATCTGCAATAACGACCATTAAGATGATAATCTAACCGTGCAGTAACCCAGCACATTTCCAAAATGTCAATACCGCCCTTAATATGGGGGTTAAATGTTTTGCAAAACAAATCATCAACGAAATAAAATTATACTCACCCCTTGATGAGAAATCTAACTGCAGCATTGTTGTAATTACCTGCACTTAAAATTAACACACATTTTCATTAATAAAATTCCGTAAATCCATTATACCGACGAGCAAAACCAGCGGAAAAAACTCACACACCACAACTTTGCAGCAGTCACTGAAGAACACAAAAAGAAAATATTTAATGGAGAGGAAAGTCGTGGGCGGACGAAAACACACGATTCGTAACGATTCATTATCATCCCCGCATGAACATTCATCATTGAGCTAAATAATTTAGAGAATTTGTTAGGATATTATATTTTATGTTTTCAAATTTAAAAGCAATTGTAATATTTCGAATGATGCGTATAACAAAAAACTTCAAAATTAATTTTCCTTCAGTCCAAGTGCAAATGAAGAAGGTAAAAGCAAATAATATTACTGGAAGAAGTAGTAGGTACTCTACTTTTTTGAGATCAATGGGAGGCTGAAAGGGAAACTGTTTTATCGATAACTTGTCATGTGTCAACGAAATGTCAAAATTTCCCAAAAAGTGAGTAAAGTGATTGTTTACTTCCGATCTGTAAATTAATTAAGTTATTGAAAATGAAGACAAGATTCAGTTCTTTCGATATTGTCTGCAGCATCACCGAGCTTCAAAAGTAGGAATTAATGAATGGCTTGATGTTATCTTGATAATTTTTGTAAATTTTTATAGGCTCGTTGGTATGCGTGTTAACAACGTGTACGACATAGATAATAAAACCTATTTAATAAAATTGCAACGCACTGAAGAGAAGAGTGTGTTGTTGTTGGAATCAGGCAATCGAATTCACACTACGAATTTTGAGTGGCCGAAGAATGTCGCTCCATCTGGGTTTAGCATGAAGGTTTGTTGCCCCAAAATTTGGTGACGCTTCTCACTAATGATTTTTATAATTTTAGTTACGCAAACACATAAAAAATAAGCGGTTGGAGAACCTGGTACAACTAGGAACTGATCGAATTATTGATATTCAATTCGGTTCCAATGAAGCTGCCTATCACGTAATTTTAGAATTATATGATCGCGGAAATATAATATTAACTGATTACGAGTTGACGATTTTAAACGTATTACGACCTCATACTGAAGGCGATAAGCTTAAGTTTGTTGTTCGGGAGAAATATCCAAAAGACAGGGCGAGAGAGAGTGAGACACCTACAGTTGAAAAAGTTCGAAAATTATTGGAGAAAGCGAAAGTTGGGGATTCGTTAAAGAAAGTTTTGCTACCACATTTAGGTAAGATATTAATTTTCCAAAGTTTTTTAAAAATAGCACCGTGTGTCTTCTCTTCACCAAGCGCAATCCCATCTTGTCCTACAGTTTTTTCCCCATACCACCATCATTTTAGCGTTACCTATTTTTTTCATGGCTGTCTGTTTTCCCTTCATCAGTTTGTAAATTTTATGAATAACCAGAAGATATTTGTAGATTATGGCCCAGCCCTTATAGAACATGTACTTTTAAGTGTGGGCTTCACAAATGCTTCAAAAGTAGGAAAAACTTTCAATGCAAATGACGATATAGGTAAATTAATGGAGGCGATAAAAATTGCCGACGATATTATGAGGAATGCAAAAATAAATCCCTCGAAGGTATTCCCGGTTGATATCTCAAAGTTTTTCTTTGTTTTTCATTGAATTGTCTTAGGGATACATCATACAAAAAAAGGAAGAACGACCGAAACCCGACGAGTCGACAGAAAAAGAATATTTCTACTCGAATCAAGAATTCCACCCATTTCTATTCCAACAGCACGCTGAATTACCTCAAAAAGATTACGAAACGTTTAATGTAGCTGCAGACGAATTTTTCTCTGCTTTGGAAAGCCAAAAAATCGAACTATGTGCTTTACAACAAGAAAAGGAAGCGATGAAGAAATTAGAAAATGTGCGTAAAGATCATAGTCAACGTCTTGTCGCTTTGGAGAAAACGCAAGAAACGGATAAACAAAAGGCAGAACTGATCACTAGAAATCAAGAGTTAGTCGATAACGCGATACTGGCTATTCAAACAGCTGTGGCTAATCAGGTTTCTTGGACGGATATCGAGCAGTTAGTTAAAGACGCTGCGAAAAGAGGAGATCCAGTAGCCGCTAGCATTAAAGAATTGAAGTTGCAAATGAACCATATTAGTTTGTATCTCAGAGATCCTTACGAAGAAAGCGATAGCTCTGAAAATGAAGATGATGCAAAATTACCTCCAATGGTTGTTGATATTGACCTGGATTATTCGGCGTTTGCTAACGCGAGGAATTATTACGATCAGAAGAGGAGTGCGGCAAAGAAACAACAGAAAACCATCGAGTCGCAGAGTAAGGCTTTGAAATCTGCGGAACGGAAAACGAAACAGGCTTTAAAAGAAGTGCAGACAATTACGAACATCAATAAAGCTAGAAAAGTGTATTGGTTCGAGAAGTTTTTCTGGTTCATAAGTTCTGAGAATTATTTAGTTATTGCCGGTAGAGATCAGCAACAAAATGAATTAATTGTGAAGAGGTATATGAGACCAACAGATGTCTATGTCCATGCTGATATACATGGAGCCAGTAGTGTTATTATAAAGAATCCTACAGGTCAGCCTGTGCCTCCAAAAACGTTGAACGAGGCTGGCATTATGGCTATTTGTTACAGGTAACTTGGCAAAGAATCGTATTATACAAATTCTGACGCCCTGATCCTTTCTAGTGTTGCGTGGGAGGCAAAAGTAGTCACGAATGCTTATTGGGTGATGGGCGATCAGGTTAGTAAAACAGCTCCAACTGGGGAATACTTAACAACTGGAAGTTTCATGGTCAGAGGCAAGAAGAACTTTTTACCGCCTTCACATCTTATCTTAGGACTTAGTTTCCTGTTTCGTTTGGAAGATGGTTGTGTTGAACGACATAAAGGGGAAAGAAAAGTCGTCGCCGGTACTGAAAATGATGTTTCTGTCGGTGAAGTTGATCAGGAGAAAGACGATGTTGAGATTGAGCTGGAAGGGAGTGATGACGGTATTGATTAATTTAGAAATATTTTTGGTTTTGTAAAGTGATGTGATTTTTGTAGAAGATGAACAGAAGAGTTCTGAAAAGCCAAAGGAAACTTTAAGTGATATTAAGGAAGAAGTAGAAAAACATTCGTCCGGCGAGGAAGGAAATGGAAAGCCTGAATTCCCCGATACTCAAATTAAAATACAACATTTCGAGGGAACTAGGTACGTTTATTCCATCCATTTCTCCCCTCTTCCACTTTCCTCCAATATCATCTCCACTCTCACCTGTTCCGTGTTCTCTCTCCACCAGCACCTGTAACACATGTTCCCATGTCTCCTTCTCCGCCCCACATACCCTACACATTCTTCTGTCTTCGCTTTCCCATTACCTTCCACCTCTCATCTCATTTCCCAGTCTAAACCTTGCCACCCTTATTATCTTCTCTTACCTTCCCCTACTTCGTAGATATCTCGGCAGTCCCGCTGTCCTTATTTCTTTATATTTGTTGTTGTATCTTGATTGTCTTATCCTGCACTTGTATTTACCTGTCTCTCTCCTCTACTTCTCTCACCATGTTCCATCCTGCTGTTCTCAAGTTCTCCACTTCTTCTGCTGCATAGCCTCGCTCCTGATAAAATTTCACTTGTTCCCGCCCCCACCTCTCAACTTTTCCTCATGTTTCATGGCTCTCTTTCCTGCCCTGGTTCTTAGTTTTTCTCTGTTTGTTTCATCTCTTACCATGTATCCTGGCGTTATCCAATCTAAGCCCAGTGTCCATCTTATGTACTTTTCCTTGATCCCCTCTATCTTCTCTCTCTCTCTTCCCACCCCCAAATTTCTGCTCACCAATGTGTCAAACAACTTTACTCTTCTTTTCCGGTCACCCCCAAAATTCCTCTTACCTATTCCCCATACCTGCTTCATTGCTATTGTTGCCTTTCTTACTACCTCTCTTACATGCTTCTCTTGGCCCCCATTCTTTTGTAAGGTGAATCCTAGATATTTAAACTCCCCCACCTCCTCCAACTCTTTCCCCTTCCACTCCCACTTCTCTATGCGACTTCTTCCCCCTCCCTTTCCTGAATCTCATAATTTTAGTCTTCTCTGTGTTCAATACTAGTTCTTTCTTCTCCAAATATCTTTCCATTCTTCTCAGCATCTCCTTTAGTTCTTTCTCTTCCTTTGCCAAGAGGACTATCATCCGCATATGCTAGTGTCCAATATTTATTTTTCCCTATTATCACTCCTGCCTGTCCCTTTCCCATTACCTCTTCTAAATCTGACAGGAAGATGTTAAACATGCTCAGTATGTAATTAATGCTTTTGCTTTAGGGTGAATATTGTTACTGAACCCAAATTAAATATAAATGTTGATGATGACGATGATGATGATGGAAAAGTTGTTTATTTAGGAGATGATAAACCAGTCGTGATTACTCCTAATAAAAGAAGTCGAGGAAATAGCGAGTCTAGCTTGAAACCCAACAAAAATAGAAGTCGTGGAGGTATGTAATAGTACAATAATAATGAAGGTCTTAATCGTCACTTGAAGGTAGTATTTTTTGGAAGTTGTGTGTTATGTTGTCCTAGTAATTTTGTTATAACAATTGCAGATTCAGAGGAGTCTAGAAGCGAGGATGTTAAACAACAGCAGCAGCAAACGAAGAGAGGCCAAAAAAGTAAACTGAAAAAAATTAAGGAAAAGTACAAGGACCAGGACGAAGAAGAGAGGAAACTAAGAATGGAAATATTACAAGTGCGTTTTCATGTTACAAAAAGTGAATTCGTTAAACCACGATAACTTTTCTTCTTTGCAGAGTGCTGGTACTGGTAAAGAAACGAAAAAGAACAAGAAGAATAAAGAAGGAACTACGAACAAGAAAGGTAACTTCAAACTTCCCAAACCGCCTATTCAGAAACCGGCTTTACAAGATGATGGTGATGATGACAATGAACCGACTGTCCAAGCCGATATCGACATGATAGACTCTTTGACAGGAACACCATTGGCTGAAGACGAACTGCTTTTTGCTGTACCAGTCGTGGCTCCTTACAACACTTTAGTCAACTATAAGTAAGAATATTTCCTCACACTTAATATCATGAATCATTTTACTTTTCCCAGATATAAAGTGAAACTGACTCCGGGAACAGGAAGAAGAGGAAAAGCGGCTAAAACCGCCGTGAATATGTTCCTAAAAGACCGCACAGCATCTCAACGTGAAAAGGACTTACTCAAAGCTGTCAGAGACGAACAACTGGCTCGTAATTTGCCCGGAAAAGTCAAACTGTCGGCACCCAAACTGCAAACTTATCGCAAATAATAGTTACATTTTTAAACTTTAATAAACATTAAGTATATTAATTGGAACAAATTATTATCTAACTAATCGTCTTCCTCTTCTTCCTCCTCCTCTTCCTCTCCTTCACCCACTTCTTCCCCTAGTTCTTTGATGGGTTTCGGTTTGGGGAGATGGGCTATTCTCCATTCTTCTTCTTCAGCCCCAGTTGGGTCTGTCATCTCGAGTATTTCAGGACCTATCGGGTAGTCTTGTTGCACGGGAGGTAGGGGCAAAGGGGAGAAGTTCTGCGATAGGTATTTGTGCCCAAAACCTGCATGAACATAGGAAGAGAATGAAAATGCCTTTACAAACAATTCAGTGCAAAGCTGTCCTAGTTTACCCAAATAAATATTCTGGAAAGTCTTCCCCTGCGTCGCAAAACAATACGCTCCTGGCCAAAGGTTCGATCTGACGACTGCAATGTTGAACTCCTGAAGCAAACCGGACGTTTTTCGAACACTCCACGGAGGCACTGCCTCCAAGGTGGCGTCCTCAGACAATGGGGTGAGTAAAGGAGGCCCTGTTTCTGGCTCTGCACGAAACTTCTTCTTGGCCTCCGTCTCTTCTTCCTCTCCCATTTCTTCGTCCATTTCCTCGCCCTGTTCTGGTGCCGGATTGGCGTCCCACCATGTCGTTCGTCCTGGTGTGACAATAAAAGCTTCAAATGCAAGTAATTTGTAGCAGATATTGACTATAGACCTTGAGGTAGAATATACAACGTGTGATGCACCCAGAAAGCCATTGAACCATCTGTTAAATCTTGAATGGGCACTGGATCGTATTTTGGATTTTCTTTGTACTCTGTTAAGGGTCCACCGGCTGCTTCTTCTTCTTCCTCCTCTTCTTCGTCTTCGCCTCCACCACCAACACGAAACGTGTAAAAACCCAAGGGGGATATCTGTGTACCTTCAATTATAAAAATCAACTCGTTTTGTAGTACACCAAAATAGGAATATCCAAGAAAGAAGGCAAGCTCTAAATTTGCTATTTACCTGCCGAAATTCTCGCTATCTGGGCCCTCAAATAATTTCGCTCCGTCCCTGGAAATTCCGGATAAGTGATGACTTCCTGATCCAAATTTCCTGTGAACGACTTAAGTATTTGCCTCGCCACCCTTATCTGCTTAGGGGTGACGTCGGGTAACAATTCCCAAGGGTCCCCAATTTCGTTACAAACAAAATATACCTGACAAAAAGGAAGTGAGAATTTAAAAACGCCAAATTTTCCGACTTCGACTTCGCAATATTCAATTTCTCTTACCTTCTTATTGACGCCTACCCCAGACGGTTCGTTGGGTGGCTCCGGAGGTTTGACATAATCGCTCTTCGGCTCTGGCGGCAGCGGCCTGCGACCTTTATCTGTACCGTCCTCCCCAGCAATTTCTTGTTCTTTGGCCAATTTGTCCAAAGCATCTGTTAAATCCACGTTCTGCTCTACTTTCTGTTCTTCTTGTTGTTGAATGGTCCTTGCCTCCGCGTCTGCTACAATCTGATCAAAACACACATTTGATATCAATGCCTGTGACGTAATTAAAGAAATGTATTCATACCTCGTTTCTTCGTTGTGCTTCTTCATCGATCAGATCTGCTTCTAATACTAAGTAGTTCTTGTATAAACCGAAAATTTTCCCCCAAAATCTAATACAAAAGCAAGAGTTTTATTCGTAAGCAATTGGATAGAAGAAGGACTGAATAAAGGCAACTTCAAAACATACTTAACAGACTACTACGTCTGGGCCCATAACCTGATGTGTAATTTTGGTTTTGCTTTTACCTTATGGCTTTTATGGGTTCAGTCTTGATGAGTATCTTAATGGACAGCATGATGCAAAACATTTCTAACCTAGGCAAACCCAAACCAGTTTGCTCAAAGTAATACAGCAACTGTAACATGTCATTTTTCGTCATGTCTGCTAGTTCTTCGTCTTCAGGGTCCACCGTTTCTTGCGTAGGAGCCGGAGTCTTCGGTAGGTAATAGAAAAAACATTTACTTAAACAAAAACAAATAAAACAAAAACAAATTGATTGCCCCTGAAAATTAGACGTCAAAATACAACTTTCGGAATTTCTACCCAAAGTTTCGCGTACTCTAGCTTTTTTAGTAAGTAGAAATGCGCTGCTATCTCGGTTCTTTTTAAATTTTTGAAAAAAATATCTTTGCCTACTAAATATTGACAATTTTAAATGCGAGATGCCGCATTTTTTCCCGAAATTTCAAATAAACAGATCATAACGCATTTTTGCAAAATCAGAAGCTTATGCGTGCAAACATTCAGGTAAACACTCCGAAATTTGGATGTGTAATAGTAGATAAGCTATACAGGTTTCAGCTCAAAAGCCTATGTTATTTCTTAGGTAGCGCTCGCGTCGCAGAAATCTGCCTTGCCTTGCCACATTCACGACGGCATAGGTCTGAAGTTGACCGAAGACGTCACGCGATGAGCTTGAAGTGCAAAATAAAGTTACTTAAGAAATAACATGGGACTTTGAGCTGGAACCCGTATAGCTTATCTACTTCACTGACAACTTGAAGCAGCTACGCAACTATTAGGTTGTGGTTGAGCAACTAATCGATGGACTTACCTTAAGAAGGGGCATCAGTTTCTTTGACAAAGCGTATCTACCAGGAGGGACATAAATATCTTCCAAGTGGTCCGTTAGTGGTCTAAACCTTCGCTCCTTTACTTTCCTACTGTATTCCTCGAAAAAATCTATCACATTTTCTGGCCTTTCTGCTAAAATCTTATTCAGGGTATCTGCCAAGTGATCATACCTAATAAATTACTTAATATAGCAACACTAATTGGCATTACTGCAGGCATTCAAAAATATGACTTACAGATTCTCGCCAGTAACTGTGCTGGCTTTCTGCAGAAAAAATTTCGCCCTGACAAATTCATTTTCGTAATCTGGCACTTCGATGACTTCCTGGTCTTCAGGAACTGGTTCTATCGAGAAGTTATACATGATCTTAATTATAAGTGTCAAATCCTTCTTTGTGTCAAATGAAACATCAAAAATTTGTTAATCAATCGAGTATCGATGCCTTCTTGATTCTAAAGTGTAGTGCAAGGAGCAAAATGGAAAGAACCTCAATAGGACAATAATTTTCTTTTATTTATGCGATTTACTGAATATCTATGTATTATTCAACATTCGTGTGCAATAACTTTGCTTATTTTACTATTTATTGTGCCAATCGCTTTCATACAATTAGCGAATGTTTCCTTGGTGTTCCCTTGCAGAATAAGCACTAGTTACGATTAATTGTTTGTTAAGTATTTAGTTATTTATCTGTCAAATTATACGTTCATTATATGTTCGTTTGGTAACGAATAATAACGGACTGTAGTCAGTCAAAAAATTATTCCTATTAGAGCAAATCGAGGTTGCTGTGATGCGAAAACGTCAAATTTATATTTACCTGTCAGAAAAATCCAAGAAGTCGTGTGTGTATTATACGTTTCTATGGCAACGTTCATTCAAGGACTACTGTCTTTGCACACCTATCTACAATTAATTTAGCCTTAAAAATGCAATAACGTATGAGTTCTTGCAGATAAAGTACAGTACCTAACTATTTGAGAGTAGTTATCATGAGTTATTTGTGTTTCTAAACAGCAGAAATCCGCGACTTCCTCTATCTTCTCATTTCCTATTTATATTTTAGTTGTAATATGATAAAATTATTTATAGATTTCAAAAATACAGCAGTGCGTGAACCTATTTCAATAAAGGAATTTTAGGTGACTTTGGACATCATGTAGTATATCAATTTTCTTTCAATTTTATGGTGAACTTCTTTCCAAACTGAAGAGAACATTTTTTAGAAATTTAAGAAAGTTAATACTTTTTCCGAACCATAAATAGTTCAGCAATGTTTTGATTTGTCCATTCTGAACTTTTCTACTAGGTATATTCCAACTTTGGGTCCTGGTATTTCAAAATAAAAGTTTTTCATTTAGACCATTCTGGTTTTCAACGGGTTATGATGGTAACATCTTAAGAACTTTATAAAATTTACTTGTGTTATTATTATAGTGGCTTTGAGAAATGACCGTAGAATTACATTATTAGAAGTAAGTATCAGAAAATAAATTAAGAATTAACTTATGAAGGCTTGTAGTAATAAAACATCCTTCGCAGAAATCACCTAATAATTAATGACGCCTAATACCGAACACTTCAAGCGATTATATTCTTCAAAAGTAACAGCTATACATACAGCAAGAAGAAGTTAATGTTCAAAGCGAAGGACAACAGAAAGACTGGACAGTCTCCCTTCTTCTCGTATAAAAGTTGCCGTTTTCCACATTTACTTTTATTTTGCATTGAATTTTTCTCAGTACATTTACAACTAATTATGTTTATTATTCATATTTATCAACAGTGCAGCACGCATAACAAATCTTGAAGTGAGGTGTAGACAATTTTCGAAAAATGTTTTCGTTCGCCCGCGCTTTTGTGTTTTTCAACTTTTTGTTACTGTGCAAAGGAGGTAGTGACAATTTTGATGCAACTGATAAATTAGTTTTTCCACCCTTGCCTACAGCCGCTATTCGGTCGGATAACCAAATCTGCAGAGAGGAAAGCCAACTTTACTTGGAGCAGTTGAATAATTTGACTCTATGGGCCCAAGAAAGTAAGTCGATTGAATTTGAAGTTTTATTTCTTTGAGAGAACAGGTCAAATTGATCCGGGTATTTTCATTTACAAGAATCTCACAAGTACAGTGATTTTTTAAATTGCACAACTAATAGTTAAATCGAATTTACGTAGGTATTATTATTATCTCAGGGTCAATAATATTTGAATTGCCCTGGTATATGGGGATAAGGGATCAAAGGAAGCAATACACGTGTAAACAGGGATAAAGAATAATCAAGGGAAGTGAGAAACGGACATGGAGATGCTAATGCTGATAACAATACCAGATTATAGGTTTGAAGAAGGGAATAATGCACGCAGTGAGATCAAGTGATTGAGGGCACACAAGTACCAACGTGTGAGAGAGAGAGATGGAGAGCACGAAAGAGCTAACATACGAGGAAAAATGGAAAAGACTTGCCGATGATGAGACACATACACAATGAATTGTTAAAGAATGGTACAAGTGGGTTACATTAAAGAATGTACCAGTTAATTGTTAATATTTGGAACAGGTGTCTTATTCAAGACTTGAGTTCATTTCCGGTGAAACCGGAAGTGCCGGAAAATTTGAAATTACTTCAAATAATGTGGATTTAGGTATTACTTAGGTTTCCCGAATTTTAAGTGAACAACTTATTAAGCAAGAGTACCACATTTTCTTAACGTATATATGAAGTCAAACGATGATGAATTCCACAACTAGGAAGCTAGTGGTCCGTAGTTTGGAACGTGTAAAACTTATAGTTTGATATCTTAGCGAACTAAAAAGTAAAGATTTTTAAAAGAAGTGGTTTTAAATTGCCTCATTCGAAAATCTCGGTAAATATTACCGTTTCAAGAATTTGCTTTTTTGGGATAAAAAATGCACTTCTTATATCTAATTTTAGAGACAAAAGTGTAACTCTTTATCCCTGAAATTCAAAACAGGGATAAAAAGTAAAAGGAAGGATAAATGGTAAAAAGAGGGATAAAAAGTAAAAGAATTTTAACTTCAATCACTTGATAATAGGGTACACTCGAATGTCAGTTCTATACTCAAATGTGTATTTATCAGATGTTTTATGTTATCTGCTAAACGTCGATCCCACTGGCAATGAAATAAATACTTTTCCTGGTGTTCGAATACGCGTTGATTCACATTTCGGCACTAAGCAATATTTGGAGTATTTAATATTAGGTTTTTCCATATTAAATCAAAAGATTCCACAAATTTAGGAACGAACAAACACTGCAAATGCTGACTTTACAACGCCAACTGTCATATCTACTCTATGCCACTCTATTTTCACTATTTCCATGCTCTATGCAGTCAGACATAAACAGCCGTATCCACAGATACGTACATAATTTCAATGTTACAGGTAACGTAACGCCTTACTTTTAGTTAACGCGAAATGTAACGCTTAATTTTACTACTCATAAAATTTCCGTACCGCGGGCTATAACTGAAAATCGATTTTTAAGGAGTAAACTCCAAAAACGTCAGGATGACACCAGTCAGTCTGTGCACATTGAGATCTTAACTTACTCCAATCGGTTCTTGATATCAAGCCGCCATAACAGGTTTCATAACAATTTTGGTTGAATCTGCTTAAACACGAGCTAGAGGTAATTTTCCTTATATGAAATGAAATCAAGTTATTTTCCAGTGTGGGATTCTACAGCAAAATCTGTAGAAGGCATCCTAAGAGGCAGCATCTTCCAAATGGGAGACTTCGACGAATGCATCACTACAAAAGGGCCATTTCACACGCAATACTGCTTGACAACAATTAAAGTCAGTGTACCAATACGACATAAAAGGAAAGATTCCATTTCGTTGCATTACGATCCCTACGACACTGTATTGATAAAAATACATGTAAGTTGTTTTAAACTTTTATCTTTTTCGGAGTTGTAATTTATACTGATTTCAACCACGACAAGCAATATACTGATATCACAAAATTTGCGTTTCTTTATTAGTTTTGCCCATTTTTTGCCCAGACAAAATTTTCGAAATTATTAAGTTTCTAGATACATATTTTCATAAATCTTGTAATTATCATCACATCATCAAAGCTGAATTTTTCAATTTTGAGGGAAGCTCACTGCATCACTGGATAAACTTTAAACTATTGCAATTGATAATCTGTTGCTTCTTCTTTCATTTAAACCTTATTAGATAATCACGAGTTCCAGGCACACCAAATAGAACAACTGTGGCAATTTTCGGCCATATTTCTCTAGGCTGTGACTGTTTTAGACCTAAAATTCCTGGACTGTCTTCTCCAAGATCCATCCATATCTCCTGAAACCACACTGATATTCTCTGCGTATTTTCCAGTCTTGTCTAAACTTTCATTGACAGTTGTGTGCAGCAAAACAAGAAGGAAATTTTATTTAAGGCCTCTGATGAAATTCGACACCTGCTTGGTAAAATTCGACGCCTCCTCGGTGAAATTCGAAATTAGAATACTGCAGTTGGATGGTCGGTGTTAAATGTCCTCAGAGTGGATTTAAATTACACAACATATAAAGCTATACTCTGTTTTGGGATACAGCGCTTTACTTTACCCTCCTGGTCATTGACTTGACCTTGAAGATCATATCACTTCTCTTTAAACAATGCATTGTAAATGCTTACGACCCTTTGGTGATTTCAAACTCACCCCGGTTTCATCGGTAAACAAAACTTGCTTCCAGTCATCTATGGTGCAGTCCGCATGATTTTTCGCGACCTAACAAACTGGATGAGTAACGAATTCTTCGTCCTTCACCTAATAAAGTTGATGTTCTTACACATAATGCTTTCTCTATGTCTCTAGAATTCTTCTGTATTCCCCTACGTGTTTCCGTTCTTTACTTTTCTTGAATAATACTTGTTGTTGAAAACCTTTCTTGATTCGCCTTGTCTCTTGCATTTATCAAGTGCGACCACTGATCTTGATCTAGCATCAAATGCGTATACGAACGTAAAGATTTTAAACAGCCACTTGACCTCAAAATTCATTATTTTTTACAGAAATTGCGTAAAATTAAAATGCTGAATTGAAACATGGAGAATATGACATAAACGTTATACTGAATACAAAGAATCTTTGTAGACAAATCTGATAAACAAGTTACACTTAGAAATTTTCTTTCTATTCATTATAAACAGACCTGCGTGACCAATTTCAAATATAGTCCTATTGGTTTTTACTTAAATAAAAGTAAACATATTTTTCAGTAACACACTTAAGTTAATTTAGTTCTAACAATTAAATTAAATAATTTTCTTGTAAATAAACATGTAAAGTACGTCACAGTAGCAAATGCGGAAGTGGAACCAAAGGTTACATCAACAGTAGCTTCTTCAAATAGCTTCTGTATGCAAATTTTCGCCGGCAAAACGTCAAGTAATTCGCAAAAATATCCTCAAGCACAATATTCAATTGCCACCATCGAAGTCATATTTATTTAATTTTTTCGCAAATTTTTTATAGGAATGTCTCCATGTCTCGTCTAAATGTAACTGAGCATGACGCACGTAATGCCAATTTTAAAAATGTGCAGTATCATTAGCGAGAAATTCGTCATTTTTGACTACTCGCTAATGCCCTACGCAGATGGCTACTTGAGCATTAGATCAGATTGACGCAACTAGATGATGTTTAGGATTAAATAATAAACTCATTAGCATGCCAAATTGGATTTATTGCAATAATACTACAATTACAATTTCCAATAGGTATACTATTTTCATCTAAGGTAATTTTAGGAAGTGAACCACCCTAGTCAGATAACCAAGCATACAATTCGAGCTGGTTGGTGCGTACCAGCTTCTTGCTCACCAAAAGACTTGGAAATCTCCCTCAATCAATATTTAGAAAATCTGGACCATCCTTTGGTAAACGAAAATGTTTCGTACTCGGCTACTATCACAGAACCAGACTGCCAAACAGAAAGGGACACTAAGAAAATTGATGGAGTAGACATAGCATTTTGGTTAGTATTTAATTTAAAGTATGGTTGCTCAATTTTTAAATTTTACATTGTTTGCTGTTTGTTTATTGTCCTTTTAGCTTGTTAATCGCAGTATTAGCCATTTGTGTGACTGCGTCTACGTTTTATGATTTCAACCAACCCGAAGAACTGCCTCATAAATCAAAGAGTAAGATGAAATGACACCCTGTATTATAGGTGCATTATACTATTTTCTTTTCCTGTCGTGTAGAACCTCTGGCATCCAAGATGTTTTTGGCATTCTCCGCAAGAAGGAACTTTTTGGACTTACCAAAAGCGGAAGATTCAAACCCTTCTTTGAGCATCTTGTATGGTATGAGAACCTATTGCATGATGATGATTATAATGGACCATAGATTTGGCACCTACATTTCTGGACCTATCATGAACTTTGATTATATAGAAAAGGTTTGTATGCTTAAGTTCCACAGACATACTCGAATTTTTAACGTTCTATTTTACTAATATTGCCCCACTTGTTTCCGTTTTTAGACGTACAGAGGAGATTCTGCATGGTACATATTCCACGGCGACTTATTCGTCGATTCCTTTTTCATTTTGAGCGGCATTTTAGTCACACATGGTCTGCTGACACAATTCGACAAGAAATTCATCAACCCAGGCTACCTGGTATTCCTTCGTTACATCCGGTAAGTTTGGTTGTAAAACCACTATTCTATTTAAACATAATTTATTTACAACAATATAGATCTCGACAAAAAATGCGCTGGCCATTGGGTACATGTTCTGGTACACAAAAACTCGACGAAACGTAAATCAATAATTACCGTGACTTCACAATAATAAACAGTTCCCTCTTGCGAAATGTAGAGCGAATGGGACAAAAAAAGACTGGTGTTTTCCGTCGTGTAGTGGGAGGAACAGAGTTTTTGTTTAAATAATTACTTAACAATAACTGGAAACCGTATCCATTTGTTTACATTCTATTAAGAATATTGCATTAATCGAAATCATAACTCAGCTTGAATCAGATTTTCATAGAAAGAAATCGAGAGTAAAGCAAAATCGCATTGATTTAAGATTTAAACACTCCTATTCCAGCAATTCTCTCAGTTTCCTGCTCTTGACTTCTTTCTATAGCTGCCTCTATTTCTTCTTGGCTATTCT
Source organism: Xestobium rufovillosum (assembly GCA_963966045.1). Classification (NCBI taxonomy): domain Eukaryota; kingdom Metazoa; phylum Arthropoda; class Insecta; order Coleoptera; family Ptinidae; genus Xestobium; species Xestobium rufovillosum. Next base: position 6,244,927 of record OZ014495.1, on the reverse strand, counting down.
TCATCACTTCCTCAAGATTGTTCTTCATTTCTTCTTGACCGGTTTTCATTTCTTCTCGAATGTTCTTCATTGCTTCTTGATTGATCTGCATTTCCATTTAAATCGGCCAACTTCATTCAGAACATTGACCTGCATACTAAAATGCGCAGTTAAAGTCATGTAGTCTTCTGAATTCCAAGGGGAAGGGCATCTTACAAATCTACGAACTTAAATTTGAAGGTTGTTCTTTATTTTGGAAAGTCTATTCGTCAGTAAACATGACAAGACTAGTGACCGCTTGCAAAATATAATTCTCTGTTGGAAATCTCTTTCTAATGAAACTGTATGGTACGTCTACATGGGGCAATCTGTATACCTGAAAATAATTTCCATTTTTTCATCTAAAAAGGTCGCTGAGCGTAGAAAACCCAGTAGTATTTGCAATACTTGCGCGTTTGCTTTAGCAATTAGAAGATTTTTTACAAATTACTTTGGGAAAATAAGCGCCATTCTGAACTTAAGTACACAACGAATACTGTTATTTTTATAATTTTATAAAAACATGTTTGTATGACTGAAGAACGTACTTCTTTGAGGAAGTAATAAAACTGTTCAGAATTAGTCTTATATTCCAATAACAAATTTTGCCTTGAAATAATATGTGGAAATTCTTCCGTTCGTTCTATCAAAGTTGAGTTCATCAATGCGTAACATTATACGAGGGTTGTTCAGAATTCAGTGAAGGGTCTTACTCTTAAAATAATTTTTGGAGAACATTCTAAGTGAGGTATCTTGCAAGCAAATCTGCAAGTAACCACTTTTTTAGCTTACGTAACGCTTGTACGAGCTTACAACAAAAACTAAAAATGCAGATCATTGTACCTTCAGTATTTTTATGTAGGTATCACTGTTGAGGTTGAGCAATAAAAACAATAAAAATATAGGTAACAATTCGTATTAGTTACCCTTGAACTAGTAAGTGAGCGGAAACTGTTAGATTTACATAAATGACGTTAACTTTTCCTTATAGACATCCACTGTAGCGGCAATTATTACACATACATAATAATATAAATATTGCGAAAATAAGTAAATTGTATCGCATAAGTTTTAATAAATTATTTAAAACGCGGGCTTTGGAGTAAAGAATTTTTTGCCAATTAGTGTTGTTTATTTGATATGTTGTGGCAATTAGCTATATTATGAAGTATGAGGTAATTAATTTTGAATGGTTCATTTAAGGTCTTTTGACTTGTAGCATGAGACACAAAATTTTGCATTTGTGAAAAAATGCCGGAAAGAATCTAGCAGTTGCGGCATTTTCAATATTACCTATAGATTTTAAATATTATAAATCTGGTTTCTAGAAATTTCTACGTCTGCCAGGTCAATATTTTTGGTGTCATTTTGAAGATCTCGTCAAACGCGAAATTTGCGGAGGGGGATAGAAAATGTAAGATTCGAGGGGTGAAAATATGGGTGTTAAAACGATTTTTTGGGCACCGAAACATTCGGTAGGTATATACCTCAAGACTCTTTTAATCCCTTGTGTGATTATACCTAGCCCTATTATTATACTTAAATGGGTAAAAATAAAACAAAAATCAATGGGCTGAAAATTCGATAGTTCGCGTTTGGTTTTTAGAATTTTTGGGATGCCGACGCCCCAGAGCCCTCTGTTACGGAAAAAGTTGTTAAATCTATGAGCAGGTAAAGTGTTCAGCACATCTGCAAGTGTAAGTATACCTATTTCGCAAATGATTGTAAAAGATTTGTTTTGTGTTCGGACGCAACGTTGAAGTCTCCCTGTTAAATTCAGCTCTATACAGGTATCCCACGACGACCTTATACGACCTGTATATAGAAAAGTATATACAGTAGAATTACACAAATTTGCAAAAATAGGTAATCGCGGATGCTCAATTCGACTAAAATATTTTTGGCTTTCTGCGACTTCCGGTTATACCGAAAATAGACACCAACTTCCTTATTTTAAATGGAATGCCCACATTTTTATTACGGATTTAGACTTTTGGTCGAATTTTAAGGTCACCTTATGCAAAACATCATATGTGTAAAGTGCACCCTTTTCGAGATATTAGACGTCAAAAATCGTCATTTTTCAAATTTCATCAATTATAACTTGGAAACGGTACGCGATAAAGAAAAATGATTTGCATGTCCCCATCCTAGTTTTTAATTCTCTATCTAATGCAAAATACTGCTTCCTGATTGACAACTTTTTGTCATTTTTTGACCAATTAGGAGGTAGTATTTTCCACACCCTTTACATAGAGAATTAAAAACTGGGATAGAGACATGTAAGTCATTTTTCTTTATCTCGTACCGTTTCCAAACTATAATTGATGAAATTTGAAAAATCACGATTTTTAAGGTCTAATATCTCGAAGAGGGTGCGCTTTACACATATGATGTTCTACATAATGTGACCTTAAAATTCCACCAAAAATCTAAATCCGCAATAAAAATGTGGGTATTCCATTTAAAATAAGGAAGTTGGGTCTATTTCTGGTATAACCGGAAGTCGCAGAAAGTAAAAAATATTTTAGTCGAATTGAGCATCCTCGATTACTTATTTGTGCTAGTTTGTGTAATTCTACTATACCGTGTGACAAACTTCCATGTGTACATGGGGAAATAATATGGGCAATTACATTTTTGGGGATTCCTGCTCCCCATGTGCAGTTACAGTGGTGGTAAAGGTAGCAATCGAAAGACTATTTTTTTCTGCGTATGAGGATATCAAAAACTCTGCAATTTTCCAATTTATTAAAGCATTAAAAGCAAAAATTACACTAATAATTTTCAAATTAAAACACGGATATTCATCAGATTACCTATGACAATTTAATTTATTCTAATCAAAGACTCCCTTGATTCTAATTTCTAATTCGTCTGAACTGTTAACATTATTTATCGACAATTTAAAATGTGGGTTTCAAAATGAACAAAAATATTTATTCAGTTGAAGGAAAGGTTTTCATTGTGAAAACATTTTACGGCGGCAATAGTCTGCGGGTAGTCCGTGACTTATTTTCCGTAAAATTCAATAATTCCTTCGGTAACAACAATAAAAAATTTAGTTAAGAAATTTGAAGATACTGGGAATCTTTCATTGAAAGAAGGTAATTTTTACTAATAAATTTACTTGGCTTTTATTTAAATAATTCTGATTCGCTTATTATTACCTAGTTGCTAATTCCTTATTGTTCGCTAACTTAAATTTTACTGGGATTATGAGAAATTTAACAAATGATAACGTGGAGTGAAACAAAACTAAAATTAATCTTATCATTTATTTTTTTAGTCGTTCCAAGAAATCTAAATGTTGAGGTAGAGGAAATGGTAATAGGCCTGATAACTGCTAGTCCAACATCTAGTTTAAGGTCTATTGCCCTAGAATGTAATGTTTCAAGAGAAACTGTTCGTAACATATTAAAAAAAACAAATATCATCCCTTTAAATTCCAATGTCGCCAAGAGTTACTTCCTTTTGACGAAGAATCAAGGAAAACTTTCTGTGAAGAAATGCAAGAACGGGCTAATCGGGATCGCAGCTTCCTCTCATCAATTTGTTTTACCGATGAGTGTACCTTCACTTTAAATCAAGAGCCAAATTCACAAAATGTTAGGCATTGTACCCAGGAAAATCCCAGAATAAATCTAGCCACTACAACGCAATACCCTCAAAAAATCAATATTTGGGCAGGCATTTTTAATAATCGCATTATAGGACCATTTGAAATACGGGGAAATTTAAATTCAGAAGCTTATTTAGATCTTTTAATTAACCATATTGGCCCTGCATTAGAAGAAGTTGCACATGCGAATCGGGAGGTCTGGTTTCAACATGACGGATGCCCAGCACATTTTGGAGCACAAGTGAGGGAATTATTAAATGAAATATTTCCAGAGAGCTGGATTGGTCGAGGTGGTGCTATAAACTGGCCAGCTAGATCTCCCGATTTGGCACCGTGTGACTTTTTCTTGTGGGGTCATTTAAAAAATAAGATTTATAAAACTCGTCACCCAAATATTGATTCTTTAAGGAATGCTACTTTTGCGGAATGCAACTTAATAAACGATCGGCAACTTGCGAATGTGAGAAATTCTTTCTATAATAGGCTGGGATACTGTCTGATACAGAATGGGGGTTTATTTGAATATTTGTTATAGTTATTTTTCTTTTTTTATGTTACTTTAATTTCATTGTATATTAATAAGTTTTTGTCCATACCTGGATATGAAATAAATAAGTATTAAATTGCCAGATTACAAAATTCATTAGAGCAAAATAAACAAATGTTGCCGCTTGTTAAATTTTTCATAATTGCAGTAAAATTAAAGTAATTTAATTTTTATTATTTCATTTTACTGCTTTAACATTTTCCCAAAAACTTTTTAATAGGTTAGACGACACCTACAATTTACCCTAAACTATGGACCAGCATTCACCAACGAAACATCCACACCAGTAATCAATTAATTGTCAACTATAGGTAATGACAATAATAATGTGAATGAGAATTATCTAAATACAAAAACAAGTTTATGTATTAGTAAAAATTAACTTCTTTCGATGAAAGATTCCCAGCCTTCAAATTTCTTACTAAATTATTTGTTGTTATACCGAAGGAATAGGACCGTTATTGAATTTTACAGAAAATAAGGCACGGACTACGCGCAAACTATTGCCGCCGTAAAATATTTTCACAATGAAAACATTTTCTTGAACTGAATAAATATTTTTGTTCATTTTTAAATGTTGACAGTTCAGAAAATCCATAAAAATCAAAGACGTCCGTGATTAGAATAAATTAAGTTGTCATGGATAATCTGATAAATTTGTGTGTTTTAGTTAGAAAATTATTAATGTAATTTTTGCTTTTAATGCTTTAATAAATTGGAAAGTTGTAGAGTTTTTGATATCCTCATACGCAGAAAAAATAATCTTTCGATTGCTACCTTTACCACCACTGTAACTGCACATGGGAGCAGGAATCCCCAAAAATGTAATTGCTCATGTTATTTGCCCATGTACACATGGAAGTTTGTCACACGGTATATACTTTTCTATATACAGATCGTGATGTAAGGTCGTTGTGGGATATCCTGTACGGTGCCAAACTATTAACATGCTCAGATTTGCGGATAATTAGCAATGTTAGACATCCAGTAAAGAAGAATTAGGAATGGTTCTAAATGAAATGGAAGCAATTTTAACAGAGGGCTACGGCATGAAAATCAATAAAAAGAAACCAAAATTTTGGTTTGTAGAGGACGCGAAAATAGAACTAAAACTAAAATACAAATAGGAAATGAGAAGATAAAAAGTTGAAGATTTCTGATGCTTATTTAGGAAGTCAGATAACTTCAGATGGTAGGAGCACTAAATATATAAAACAAGAATAGGAGAGATGGGATGGTAGGGCACGAAGGAATAGTTCGCGACATACTAGAGTCAGAGATAGGATTAAAGAGGTATTAGGGCTAGGCCCAGATTAGACTAATGCTCTCAAATAGTTGGGGATGTAGGATGTTCTACTTTTAGGGTAATGCGTGTAGGTTGACTTAGGATAGTAAACAAGTCCAACCAGTCTTCGGACTGAGAACTTTATGGTGATATTAAATGTAGGATGAGAATCTGAAAAAATGCAAGTTCATAGTATGTATTATACAAGTCTATAAATCTTTAGGGGCAACTTATGTTACTCGACTTGTTGACGTGTTTTGATGGCGCCGCAGCGTCTGGTAAATTTCTTACTACACCGAGAGTAGCAATTTGCATCTTTAACAATAAAATAAGTAATAAATTTGTTACAGTTCGTTAAAAAAGGTTAATGTCGAGAATTAATAGTAACTCTGTGACCTTGGCGATGAATAATTGTTTGATGGGGCCAATTTGTGTTCCATTAACTGAATTACTCAATCGACTAAAATCAAAATTTAACTATCAGGGTATTTAGATATATACCCATACTTTTGCTTTTAAACTCCAATTATGTAGCATAATTGGCTACAATTTATAATAAGTTATTATTATATATGTAGGTGTTATTGTAAATCTTAATATATTTTACTGGGGTATACTTGTAAGTGGTATAATCGCAAAAATTAAATAGGTACTTAACAAACCTCATCATGGTCGAATGGGCTAGCTTTTACCTACCCGGGAAAATTGTCCCAAGCAGTCCTGAATTACTAATAATAATAACAATAAACCGCAGGGCTAAGCTGTCAGTAACAACACATGAAATAATCAATTTTCTAGTATTACGAAGCGAAGTAGAGAAGTACGTGCAGTTGCAATAAATTACAATGCAATTTGTATTTTGTAATTATCTAAATTGAGTTGATTATTAAGACATTAACCACATAATTTTAAGCATGAAAAATTGGAAATAATAGAGGCGATATAATTTAAATATTCCCCCGAGTTGTTTACGTACTTTCCATTACACAGATGTGGTGGAATAAACAAACAATAAATATACTAAATATTTATAAGGATAACAATTAAACAATAAATTCTAATGAGTCAATTAAATGAAATTTGTTCGTGTGTAAAAATCGTCGGAGTTGTTTTGTTATGGTTTCGATTTTTTGCTTGATTCCGCTTGTATCAATTAAATATCTGCGTTATTTTATAGTTATTTTATTGGTCTTAGAGCAAAAAAGAGTTTCATAGGAATTCGTACTTATAAACCATGATACAAGGATAACTAGGTATGGTATTGCATGTATTTCTAGCAGGTCAGGTTGAGCGGTCTAGTGTTAAAAATTTTTACCTTTTAGACCACGAGTCCTATCTAATAAAAGTGATGTTAGTCGTGGAGAATGCGCAATAGACACGTACCGTTTCGATCTAGCGAGGTCAGATTTTTCGTTTCCGTCTCTTTTTAATACGTACGGGAGCCGATCGCCAAAAGTGCGTACGTCTGAACTATCACAGGTAGGTATCATGTTTGTTGTCGTTGTAAAAGTATACGCCGTCAGAAACAATTCAGTTATTGGACGCATGTAGTCCGTAAGCCCCAGACAAATTGGACTATTTCATTTTCGATTATTATTACTTCATATGAAAGGAGCAAACAGATTTGAAGATCTGAAAACAGTAAACGGAGAAATACAGGAATCTTGTGTAGCAGCGTGTTTAAAATTAGGTCTTATTTAAGATCATCACGAGTGGAAAAGAACCATGAATGAAGCTGAAATTTGGATGATGCCCAGACAGCTCAGATATTTATTCATTCGTATTTTAATGCATTGCCGACCAATTTATCAGGAAGAATTTTGGGAAGAATTTAAAGAAGCAATGTCACAAGAATACTGAAGGACAAAAAAGCCTATATTCAAATTAGTTCCATGCTTTCTGCGGAAGGTTACAATCTTTCAATGTTTCCTACCATGCCACGACATTGAATATGCAAATGAAGAACAAGCAATAGAAATAGGATCACGTCGATATAAACAACTAAATGAAAAGCAGAAAGAAATTGTAGATATTATTTTGGGTAAATGAGATGCTAACATAAATGAATCAATTTCTGAATCTTCATGTTTTTATATAGACGGTCCAGGAGGCTCCTGTAAGACTTATGTTTATACAACCCTTTACAGCTTACTGAAGAGTAAGAATAAAATTGTTTGTACCATGGCCATCACGGGCATAGCAACAACACTACTTCCTCATGGCAGAACAGTTCATAAATCGTTTGGGTTACCTGTTCCTCTGTTTTTAGATTCATTTTCTAACTTTAAGAAAAATTCAAAAGAAGCAGATTATTTAAGGAGTGTAGATGTTTTTATTTGGGATGAAGCTCCTGTGGCGCCAAGGTATGCTTTAGACATTATAGACAGAACCTTACGAGACTTTATGAATTGTGATGTTCCGTTTGGTGGAAAAATTATGGTGTTGCGAGGAGATTTTTGACAATTGTTACCAGTTAAAATAAATGCTACCCGCTGTGAAACAGTGAATTTAAGTATCAAATACAGTTCTCTTTGGAGTTATTTCCGTAAATTTTCTTAAACACAAAATATGCGGGCTCTACCACAGGAACAAGAATTCACCAAGTTTTTATTGGATGTTGGAGATGGAGTTTTGAACGATATGAATAGCAATTTAGAATTGCCACAGAGATGTATTTATAATTCGGATATCGTTGAACGTATATACGGAGGAATCAATTAGAGAAAAGCGATTCATAGATATGACCTAATCGGCTGTTCTGATGTTGAAGACATTAACAAAAAAGTGGTAGAACTGTTAGATATAAAAACAGATAAAATATATACAAACTTGGATAGTGTTGGAAATTGTGATAATGGAGATTTAAACGATGCTATTCTTCCTGAATATTTAAATACTTTAAACCCGCCAAATTTTCCTCCACATGAATTGAAGTTGAGAGTATATTGTATTGTGATGTTGGTTAGAAATCTCAGCATTAATGAATGCTTATGTAATGGTACGAGATTGTTAATTTTACAATTGGGAGACAATATCCTACAGTGCAAAATTTTAACAGGCGATAAACATGGAGATATAGTTTTCGTTAACCGTATAACGTTGTACTGGGAAAATGTTTATCCTTTTACTTTTAAAAGACGACAATAATTTCCTATTAAACTAGCGTTTGCAATGACTATTAACAAATCACAAGGCCAAACATTTGATCAAATAGGAATTGATCTCCGAAAAGAAATATTTACTCACGGACAATTATGCGTGGCTTTTTCAAGAGTTCGTTCTTGGTAAGGATTGATAATTTAATTAGGAAATCAAAGAAATAGCCGTTTTCAGGGAATTATATCAGATGTAAATTATTCTGTAATCAGGCAATAATGCGTTTCTTTGAAGTCATGATTCGACTAGGGCAGTGAGCGCGCGTAGCGCGCGATATGACCTAGTAAAATAAATAAAAGCTTGTAAAAAAGTTAAAAATTATCACGCTTGGACCGTGAACTCTTGCAATTGTTGAATTTCCTTAATATCGGTAGATATTGGCCAATTGTAGCAAGTGGCGAACAATTTTTAGATGGTCAATATTTTCAGACGAAGTTGCAGGGAAAATTTATCTTAAAACGAGACTATACTTCAAATGTTCATTTCTTATTTGTTTCAGGTTGACACCAGCGTACGCTTTTGCGGTGTTTTACTATGCCAGCATCTTTGCTCACGTTGGTTCGGGACCAATGTGGAAAATAGTCATATCGCCTGAAGTGGAAGATTGTAGGAACAACTGGTACCTTAATCTGCTATATTTGAGCAACTACATAAATGACAAGAATATGGTATGTATTGTATACTGACTAGCCCAAAATAATATTAGTTCACTGCGCGGAATTTCGTTACAGAATGACGCATATCAAATCCTTCTAATCGCTATTGTTAAGAAACTCAAAAACTTGGTGTCATTGAACGAGAACCACATCCGGAACACAGCCCTGACATTGCACCTTCAGATTTTTATCTGTTTTGGTTCATAGCCTTCTCTCAAGACATAAAATTGTAAATATTGAGTTACCTACTCCAAGTCTGAAAATGCCGTTTTTTTCAAGAAAATTGACGGCAAATTCCTAAATTTCATTTAACCACACACAACTGACGATGAATTCCAATAATTACTAAGCAGCTGGTAAATGACATAATAGCAAATAATAAAATATAATTAGAGAAAGGAGAGAAAATGATAAAAACACTGGAACACATAAATCTATTATTATGTTTTCAAGTGGTTCGCGATTTCCAAGGCCCTTGTAGCATGAAAAACTGTTTTATTCAAATAAGAATAGAGTGATTCAGCACATGTTCAGTTAGAGTAACAAGTGCAAGGCGAGACCTTCGATTGATGCAACTTTTTAAACTCCGCTCGTCATACATGCTTTTATGTTTTATCTGCAAGCATCAAATATTGCGTTTCGGAAGGCATATTAAGATTCACTCCAATCCAACCAATCAAAAAATCCCTCGTGTAGCATATAGAGGTTGCCTTGGACAAAAAACATCGAAAAAAGGGGCGCATAACTCGTCCGAGGGGGTGAAAGGCGGAACAAGACACATAATACGGTTCGAAAGAGGAGATTGCAAGAGACAATGCTGAAGCTAACAGGCTGAATGCAGAAGTCAAAACTGCACTGCCCTACTTCCACGACAGATGGGACACAAACATTGAAAATCTGAATGGTGACATCAACGCAGTCTGGAAGATGTCAAAATCCCTTCGGACAAAGAAAACATCCCCTAACCGCTGATGGGTAGTAATGGAATGGTCTACTCTGACGATTAAAAATCAGGAGTAATGCAGACAGAGTGTATACCATAAATAACATAAGTGATGTTAAAATGGAACAAGAAGTCAAACTTTTCATCGAAAGCATCCCAATTGACACCCAAATCCTGCAAATCATAGGTCAAGGCTTCAGCCACAGAGACTTCACTGGCATCATGTACACGGACATCGAGAAAGCTTTTGACAAGGTGTGGCACGATGGGCTGCTCCACAAAATGGCTCGACTAGGACTGAACACCCCACTCATCATCATGGTTCGCTCCTTCCTCAGAAACAGGCCATTTAGGATCAAAATGGGTGACGTATCTTCGACACCAAGACACGTAAAAGCAGAGGTACCCCATGGGTCAGTTCTGGATCCACTACTTTACGACGCGACGTTCCCAAAAGACCGAGCACGTCACTTTTTAAGGGCGATCATCAGTCAATCAAGAAGCTTTGACCTATTGACAAACAACCTCCAAGCTGTAACCAACCTATTCGAGCGCTGGTGTCAAAAGTTGATAATCAAAATAAACGAGGGGTAGCGCCATTCGATATTGTATACCGGAAGATCAGTCCTGCCACCCGCGCAGATCACAGTCAACCCTTCACCGCAAAATACTTGGTCATCTTCATGGACAAGAAGTTGATGCGGAAGAAACGCACCAATGAGTAGCTTAAGCCCAATCCTGGGCAACTCCCAGCTCAACAAATCCATAATAAGACCCACATCGCCTGCAAAAGGTGTAAGTTGTCCAAAATAAGGCACTAAGAATGATGTGAAACGCATCCTGGTTCGTTTCCAACCACCCCGCCCGCCAGTTGCAAATGGACTCAGAAATAAAATCAATTGACGAATTCGCACAGGAGAAGGTGACAAAATTGTTCAACGCTGCAGATAGGCAGGAAAACGAGCTGATGAGAAAGCAGTTGATTATAAAATTGAAGACGGCTTGACTTTTAGACGCGGTACAACCAACATAAAAATAAGATACCCATCGAAAGGGAACCAAAAATACACAGCATTTAGACCACAAGGGCTAAAGAGCTCAGCCCAACAACTAGGAGAAAAAAGAAGAAGTGATCCGTAAAGAAATTTCATTTCGGTCGGCCAACTTTTAAGGGTTGAAATTTCATTTGAAAACGGCCAACAAAAATTTCCGGCGATCGCGAAATCTTCTAAATTCAAACAACCGTCAAATTTTCGTCGAAATTGTCAATTTTTGTATCCTGGGTGTGACTTTTAGGGGGCACCCCGACGACCGTTCTTTTTTGATAAACTTTACACACCCTTTCGAGATTATATTTCGATATGCAGATCGCCGCCGCATGTGTCTCCACCCCAGGACGAGTGCAAATGTCGGGGTAGATTTCGAGATTTTACGGAAATTTTCGCAGTTTTCGACAAATATTATCGCAAGTCGGATATTTTTGCACAGGTCGAAGGCCCGTTAACCATCACTTTATACATGTGGATTTAAATTTGCGGAAGAGGGTTACAAGGGGGTTGCAAGACGCCCTTAAAAAGTATGTGTTTTACGAAATCTTCAATTTTCTTAAGACTGCCTTCCTTTCCTGCAGGATGCTCCGCGTGTATCGCGGTAAGAATAAGGTTCTCCAAAGTTCGCTCTTTCGATATCCGTTGAGAAAATTGAAATCGGTCAACATTTGAATAAGTTATTAAGGAAGAACGACAGGGGTGCATTTTCACTTCGGAACGCTTCAAAAATGCAATTTCGGGACGCCGCCGCCGCGGCGGATTAAATTTTTGACTTACGTTCTTCTTTAGTCATGAAGATATGGACTTTGCAGTAACTCATAGCGCTTTCCAATTTTTCTAAAATTCTAAAATTCTAAATCTTCTGGTCGTCAGTGGCGTCCGAATTGAAGAGTGTATTTTTCGACCCCCCTCATTTTTGCGAAAACTATCAGATGTAAAGTAAATTGGCTCGACGGGCAAATGCGTAATGCGGAAGACCGTATTTTTCCAAAGTAGCTCCCCGATTGGGTTTTATTTACCCTCAGAAATAAGCATTCCTTTTAAGGTAGGAAATTCGGGGTTCTCTTGCATCGAAAGTAAAAGCGTCCGGAAAATGAATGTTTGCCTTTTCCTGAATGAATCTGCGATGTCCTCACCATCAAGTGATATTTTTTGCGTTTCATCCCTCCGCTCTCGTCCCAGGGTGCGAAATGTTAAAAATGCAACTTTTCGGTCTTCTCCTTAAAAATTTTTACAAATTACCCGAGATCGCAAATCGGGCGTGTAATGTGTAAGTGTCTGTGTACGAGGGAGTATTGATATCTTCCTGTAGTAAGGCATCCGTTGTGCTTTCCCTCCTACATGGTATCATCTGAACAGGTTACCTTACATTTGCTAAATGTCTCTATACTAGGCTAAAAATATACCAATACGCCCTCGTATACATGGAATCTGGGAGAACCTGTAGATCATTATTAATTTTATTTTTGCTTTCAGTGCATGGTGCATTCATGGTACCTCCCGTGCGATTTCCACTACTTCATAATAGGCATATTCATTTGCATACTGATAAAGAAAAAGAAGAAATTCGGCTTGGCTCTTTTGGCGTTTTTCCTGATACTGTCCATGGTGATAGTAATTGTTGTAACTATGGTCTACAAGCGTCCGGCTCTTTTGAATTTCTATCCCGACTTCTTGGTGGCTCCAAAGACACATGCAGATTTTAGACTAACTTACACCAAGTCTCATACAAGAGCTACTTCGTATTTTGTTGGCATGTTTGCCGGGTATTTTTATTACAAAGCTAAGCAGTCCGAGAAGCAAATGATGCTCACAAAGGTAGGGTGGATACTTCTTACTCAAAAAGTACGAAAATACCAAAGGCTTTCTATTCTTTGGTCGGTTAAATTTTTGGACTTTTTATATAGAATGTCTTTGGAAAATGCAGAAGCGAAACAGTCAATTCTCTCTTCATTATTGTAGATGAAGTCTCACCTACTTCTTCTGGTATCCCTATTCTTGTTGGTAGGCAGCATGGCTTGCGGTTCAGTTTTCTACAATCCATATCACGAATACAACGCAGTAGAATCAGCAGCATACGCTGCTTTGCATAGGTTTGTTTGGGCTGTAGGTACTGTTGGATTGCTCATCGTAACCACTCATGGTCACGCTACTGCTTTGCAAAGGATACTCTCTTGGTCTCCTTGGATACCATTGAGTAAATTGGTCTATGGAGCCTATCTTTTCCATATGCAATACTTGTTGAGGCAAGTTGGGATCAGTCCGAATCCTAGAATATTTAACTTTTTTGATACGGTAAGTTTAGCATTTTTCTTGTTCAAATTATTTATGAATCTATACCGCCTAGATATATTTGGCGTTGGGTGACTGGGTCGCAGCTTTCAGTACAGCTTTGTTGCTGTACTTGGGCATTGAAGCGCCATTTAGAAAAATATTCAAAGAGCTTCTGATGCCCCAAAGAAAACCTGTAGCGCCTCTGCCAACAAACGGTGTTACTGGGACTGAACCAACCATTCGAGAGAGTACCAGAATTATGGATAACAACGCAAACTGTGATAGTCGTCTTTAATATTAAGAATTCGTTGAGTAACTACAAATTTTTAACAAAACCACCCCTGACATGGGTGTTACAACTAAATATGAAGGTACTATTACGAGAAATAATTATGTTTCTAATGCCTACACAAACAAAAGCATCGATTAAACCGTGAGCATCAGAGAAAAATAATGTCAACTAAAAATGTGTGTATGTGGTTATTTAAATTTAAAGCTCGCCAGTGGGATCTCAGAAACTGCATAAATACAGTTTGTTTATTAAATAGGAACATGCGAATTCATGATTTTGAGAATATGATATTTTATTTTGTTTTATTGATTTTGTAAGTCGAATTTTCGAGATGTAACAATTCCAAGCTGTAAGTCGAAATTCCGAGTTGTAACACAGAATTTCAAGTTGTAAGTCGGAATTCCGGGTTGTAACAGAATTCCGAGTTGTAACACAAAATTCCGAGTTGTAAGTAGGAATTTTGTGTTGCAACTCTAAATATTGTGTTACAACTCATATATTCTATGTTCACAACACGGAATTCCGACTTACAACTCAGAGTTGTCATCGTTGAGTTAAAAATTATTTTTGATGTAATTCCGAGTTGTAACACAGAATTCAGAGTTGTAAGTCGGAATTGCGGGTTGTAAGTCGGAATTCCGAGTTGTAAGTCGGAATTCCGAGTTGCAAGTTGGAATTCAGAGTTGTAACACAAAAATTCCTACTTACATCTTGGAATTCTGTGTTCCAACTCAGAATTCCGACTTACAACTCGGAATTGTGTGTTGCAACTTTGAATTTTGTATTACAACTTGGAATCCCGATTTACAACTCGGAATTACATCAAAAATAATTTTTAACTCAACGATGGCAGCTTCGTAGATATGCAATATGAACTTGAAAACTCGTTCACATTCTTTAATACGATCAGTATCCAAATATGTATACCCAACCGACCCCATCATTTTGGTGCAACTTTTCCACAACTTTTCTTGCATCTTCACAAATGAAAATATTTTAATCTTGGCATATTTTGAAAATTTACCACTTTGCCTAATTGTTTATACAGTATACCCATGGAAGAAAGCACCAGTAAAGGTACTTTTGCGTTTCCAAAAAAACCCTGATTGTTCTTCAATCCAAATGTTCCAGGGAATATTTTATTAAGTTTTCGTTTTTCAACTTAGAAATTTTTTATTAATGTTGGTAATAAGTAGATAAGCTATGCGGGTTCTCCCTCAAAATATACGTCAAATATACGTCTTTTTAACGTCATTTTATTTTTACTTCCGGTCTGGGACAACAGAACCAAGGGCTTTTTCATGCGAACCCTTCATGTGCTCATGCGCTTCCATTCGAAGGGACCGGAAGTAAAAATAAAATGACCTTAAAAAGACGTGTATTTGACGTATACATGACGTATATTTTGAGCGAGAACCCGCATAGCATATCTACTCATGCATGTTACAGTTCCCTCTAATTTGATAGCAGCGCCTTCTAACGTTCAATATCATTTTTCTACAATAGCGATGACATGCTTGTTATTAATTACAGTTTCCTCTAATTTGTTTGATACCAGCGCCACCTAACGTCCAATAGCAACGGATTGCAGTTTACAATAGCGATGACTTACTCCGTTACCTGTAGACAAATCGCGCGTGCGTCATTCATTTATTAAATTCTAGGGACAGTTGGCAATTGATCCTCTGTAAATTGACAATGGACCCCTGCAAATCGGCACCTGGCCCCGCCCCCGTGGAGCAGGCGCACATTTCATTGGCTCCGCGACGGTTACAGTTACCTACCTATCTGCTACTCAATAGCTCACACTATACGCCATCTAGCGGAGAATAGTTGAAACATCAAATGGTGTGGAACATGGCGACAGGGGTGTGTAAATAGTGTGGGATTACAGGTTACGTACTGCCAACTAACGAAAAAACACCAGATTTGCCCAAAAGTCACTAGATTTTAACCAAAATTCAGAAATTAATGAAAATTTTTTTAGAAATTGCTTCAAATTAAAAAAAAACACAAAAAGTGATTATTGACGAAGATGATACTGCTTCTATTTGATGTAAATGGTGCACTACTTGAACACTTTTTTTTAATTTAATAACATTTTAAAAATAATTTCATAAAAATTACCACCAGTTGGATAAAAAATAATACATATATGTGCCATGGGAGTTTGGGAACAAGCAGGAATTTCTATACTTAAGTAAAGTGACCATTTGTTAAATACGTCAATGACGGACCTTAAGTAAGGTTAAGTTAGAACTAGGTGTAGGTACCTACATAATGAATTACCAACTTTTATTTTTATGTATATTGAAAAACAAACTTCTTGAAACAATAACAAATAAAAATGAATAGATAAGTATTTTGTACCTATCTAAAAGAAAATGAATAAAAATATATTACACGAGAAAACTCAAACACAGTATTGTACAAAGACTTCTAGAATGGACCTGGCGTCCTTATACAATAGCTGATTTTGTTGTGAAGCCTACACGGTCGTGGGTCAGCGGGTCTCGGGGAGCGTTGTTTTTTATTATATTCAAGCAACGGATCAGGCGAATGTTCCGCGATATTCTGTTTCCGTGGCGGCACCTGTTTATTACACAACTGCTTTGTTTTACCTTTTCCACACACAAACGCTTAGACTGTGAGTGTTCCTCCTGCTTCAGTTGTAATTATTGTAAATAGCTAAGTCCCCTCTACAAGTCTTTGGTATTGTATAATAGGTAATATTTTTGGCACAGAACAGGAAGAATATAATATTCGGAGAGTGCACGAACACGCTTATCTAGTAAAAAAGTGTATAGTCTAGCGTCTAATCCCACTCAGCTCTAATCGTCTAGCGTCATTTCTTATTTCTATTTCATTTTTTGCGCGCACTGTTTGAATTCGAATCGAAATTTCAAAATGAATTACCAATGCAGGACATTTTGACGGACATATCTCTATGCAGGACAAATAACTTGAATAACGGACAGTCCGTCACAATGACGGACGAATGGCCACTTTATACTTGTGACTTTTTGAGAAATTTGAAATATGTAGTTCCTTTTTGTCCTCTTTGGAACTTGGAACCCAATACGGGGATATGCTGTATGTTCATCTTGCCTATGGTCAGTAACAAGCATCAACTTTTATGTTGAATAAAATTTTCTGAAATCAATACCTAATAAGAAACTTTCAGTAGGTATGTTATTTTGTTGAGAAAGTTTCGACAATATTTTTTAATATCTTGCATGTATACAGGGTGTTTCAGGAGGAATAGTACGTTACAGTTACCTACCTATCTGCTACTCAATAGCTCACACTATACGCCAATACGCCATCTAGCGGAGAATAGTTGAAACATCAAACAGTATGTTATAGTATCACTTATTTTGAACAAAAAGGTTCATATGAACACGTGTCCAATTCTCTATAGTTGAATTATCGCCTAAACGAATTTATTACTCCATTAATTCTGACAACTAACTTTTGATATACAAAATAAAGTATGTATTTTAGAGGAATGGCTCAAAAATTCCACCGCCAAACTTTGCAGTTCTTCCTGGTGCTCTTTTATTCTTTAATACGGGCGATTAATTCATCAAGTGTGCCTATTTTTCTCTATAAACATCATTTTTCATCCCTCCCCATAACCCAATGAAGTTAAGTCCGGAGACCTAGCTGGCCAATTGATGAGGCCACCATGGCCGATCCTAATAATGCTAAATGTCAAATGACAATAAATTGAAGCATATAACTTCAAAAGGATCTAAGTGCCATATTAAGAAAAAACTTTCTTAAAGGAAAATAAAAGAGATATTTTAATGCACTATTTTTTATTTCAAAGAGGAAAACAATCTTCTGTTACTAATTAAAAAATTAAACTTTGCAGAACAATAAAAATAAAACTTTCCTATTTGGTAAAACGATACAAGTGACAGAGTACTAATCAAGGTAAAAAGGGGTCGAAGTCCAATATAACAAGCCATCAAGAGTATTAAGGTTAATTTGAGCAAATGTTTTCGTAAAATTGGCCATGTTCTTCTGCCTTTTAAATTCTTTTTCTTTTCTTTAAAAACGTCCCGTCCCAGACCGAAGTCACACGGGATTGCCAAATCGATCAAATCTTCACCAGCAGACACCCCTAATTCCCCAGCATGAACACATTACTCCTCATTAGGTACGGATAATATAGACCACCAAGTCAGTTTGTGACTGGGTAATGTTTGATTGTTGATATTTCATCAATAAGAGTAATTAAGCACCGGGCACTTACTTAAATTTATAAGACGGTGACTATCAGTCGATCACACGGCGAAAACAGGAGCGTTCAATCAGGTACTTCTAGTTCAGATGTGAGAAGAAGAATCCTCATCTTCAGTGGTGCGGTCTTCTATTTTATAGTCCAGGGGAGGGGCTATTGGAGGCGGTGTAACGTCGCATTTTCCTACGTCACCTTGGTGCCGTGTGCAGAGATTCATCGGGAATCCTTGCTATTTCGCAAAGGTGCAGCATCAAGATTCGTCACGTTGGAGCCGTGTGCAGAAATGAATTTGGGAACTCCTATACTCTCGCGTGGCGTCCGTCGCGTCTGGGGCTTGCTCACTTCTTTCATCGGTGCATGCATATACAGACGGATTTATTCAGTATTTCTTTCTCTTTTGATTTGCAGGTAGCAGTCTCGTAGAACAATTACGGAATGCCAAGCTAAATTTGTTATAGTTTTTAGGCATTATCTGTATGCATTGTTACAACTTGGACATTCTTTTGCAGGGATAAGCCTGTTATATGAAGTATGCGCCGTACCGTAAGTCTTACAACGCTTTCTTTCTCTTATTAATGACTCTTCACCCCTTTTCCTCCTTTTTCGTTCTTCTATTGCTGCACGAAGAGCACTAGACCACTGAGTTCTTGAAAGATCCTTTTATAATAACCAGGCACAAAATAACATTTGATGTGTTGCAGTAGGCAGTTAGATCTTTTTTACTTAAATACCCCAAGCTCTTAGACCTATCACCATCTTTGAAAATATTCAAAAGCCATTTGCAGTGTGTTTGGGCACTTAAAACCATTTCTACAACATTGGGCTTGGCACATAGATTGTTTTGATACCAGAAACGCAAAATCTAGTTTTTTGGCACTTAGATCCTTTTGAAGTTATATGCTTCAATTGTTTTACAGCAGCCTACTGGATCAGGGCCGGCAACTTTTCATTTTAGCGTGTGGTGCCCAGGTCGGGTCAGCAAAGCCATTGTGACAAAAAAGTAAAAAAGCGAGAAAAATAAATATAAAGTGCAGCTGATGCCTGAACGATCTGTTTTATCGATCAATACGACCAGCGCGCGTAGAGTGTATGTATCGGGTGTACAAATAAGAAAGGTTGGCGGCCATATATCCGTAACCGTTTGCCCTAGAACTTCCGGAAAAAAATATTTAAGATAAAATTGGCCACGAGAAATTGCTGGAAAGTATTTTTAAGTTCGTAGATTGGCCGCTAGGGGGCGTAAGAGCTGCAACAAAGGAGAAAAATAATTTTTTCCCTGAAAAATCACCAATAAAGGGTTATCAAAAATAATTTTGTTGAATTCTACTGAAAATTCTGAATAACTTTCGTTTAGGATTCTTTGCTCTAGCTCGTCAAATAGAAATGGCAAGGGCGGACAAACATTGAGATGAAAGAATGCTTCTAACTCCGGTTTGGCTCAACGGAATTGGACAAACTTGAGCTTCTTGAGAAGAGCTTTCCTTGTTCTATCAAACTAAAGTTAAAGTCATTTCGAATTTTGTGGCCAACGGTAGAGGGCGCGATTTTACATTCAAAGCTATTTTCGCGTTTATCTTGAAAAATTCAAATCGAATAATATAGTTTTTTTAATACTGCTAAAAAGAGATGAAAATTATAAGAAAAATTGCGCAAGCCGCATGGTGATATCTTTTTTAGAACCGAAGATATAAATGAAGGAATATTGAAAATGGCTGCTCCATTAACTTGAACAGAAATTTTGAGTGCAAAAATCAAGTAGGCTTCGGTATGACCCATTTTCATTTCGAACAATACAAAACTATGAGAAAAATATTATTACTTTGTTATTAAAAATAATAAAGAAAAATATGAAAATGTTTCTTTATTATAATACACAAGTTGAAAAAAATAATTAGTAGGCTTGCGCCATTTTTCTTATAATTTTCTCCTCTTTTTAGCAGTATTAAAAAACTATATTATTCCATTTGAATTTTTCAAGATAAACGCGAAAATAGCTTTGAATGTAAAATCGCGCCCTCTACCGGTGGCCACGAAATTCAAAATGACTATTTAACTTTCGTTTGATACAACAAGGAACGCTCTCAATGTTTGTCCGCCCATGCCATCTCTATTTGACGAGCTAGAGCAAAAAATCCTAAACGAAAGTTATTCAGAATTTTCAGTAGAATTCAACAATAGTATATTATACACGAGTTTATAATGAATGCTATTATTACCGAGGATAAGTTTACAACACGAGCGAGTGAAACGAGCGAGTTTTGTAATCATCCGAGGTAATAATAGCATCATTATAACGAGTTGTATACTATACTTTGTCCACGACTATCAAAACAGATTCCCAGAAAGAATTTAACTTCATTTCCCTTCTCCCGTGTAAGAAAGATTCATACATACGCTCTCAGGTATAATTTTCTTGGTTTTTTGGGCAATGAATCTAATGAGGCAAGTTCTGCAGCTTCTTTTATTGCTGGTGCTGTTAAAGAAACCTCGTTTTCACTCTCACTACTCATTATATCTTCTTTTTTAGAATATGCATTTCAAATTAAAAGCAAACCATGCTGATTTGGCGTTTCAATTTGAACTGACACATCGCGATCGCGGCCTACTAAATAAATGTAAAAAAGGGTCAAAGCGATGTTCCTATTGGTGTAGTGAATAATATTCATTAATCACTGCAGTGATTAATGTATCTAATTATGATTGAAGAAACACAAGTATAAAGAATATATTATAAGATAGTCGTGGACAAAATTATTTTTGATAACCCTTTATTGGTGATTTTTCAGGGAAAAAATTATTTTTCTCCTTTGGTGTAGCCCTTACGCCCCCTAGCGGCCACCACCACTTCATTTTGCCTGTGGTGCCTCAGCTTCCGGGCAATACTAGAGTTGCCGGCCCTGTACTGGATAATCACAAACATTTATCATATTTAACACTAAGTACCTCTTTTTAGCACTTAAGTACAATATAAAAATGCAAATAAGTTTGTAGTTACACGTTATCAATTACTTTATTACTTACTTTGTTGAAAAGTAGTGATCTTGTAGACTCCTTTAGTTTATATTGTTGTTTTAAATTAATAAGTGAGTTTGTACTTACCAAATTTGTATTTATTGAATAGTAATACAATATGTATAGTTTTTGAAAATAAAACATCCATAAAATACATTCAACATAGTATATTTTTCGAATATAGTAAAATAATAAAAACACAATGGCGTTAAAACTCGAAACAATTAAATTATATAAAAATATACAAAATTTATTTACAAAAAATATAATATACCTACTCGAATATATTGTTACTACGCATGCGACATCACAATTAAAAATACGGTATCTTCAACAACAAATCGCAATAAGTTACTATATATTTCTTGCATCTATATAAGGCTCGATCATCACATCTAGTTTCTTTTTATTACTACCATATTCATCAGCAACCCACGATGTAGGTAAGTACAGTTTTTTAAAATCCATATATCAGGGAAGATCGAAATATATGTCACCTCCTAGCGCGACATTTGGCATGTTTGATAAATTCTCGTTTTCAATATTCTAGGAAAAGTATATGTTCAATTCTAAAATCTAAGATTACGCTCCTTTTCAGAGTACATAAGCATAATATTAAAGACGTATATAAGTTACATAAATTAATCAGTTTTCAAGATGGGCTTGAAAATATTTGACAGCTCGTCGAGCAGCGTCTCGTACCTAAAAGCAACCCTAATATCCGGCACGTTGGTGCGACTAATATCATTCCCAGGTACCCCCTCTCTGGTATAATTCGGTCCTAACCAATACTGCTTCATTTTATGCGGAAATCCAGACATCAAAACACTATTTCTCGCCAATTCGCACATATCGCAGCTCGACAGTTTCCACACTTGAGCCGCAATACTATACTCCTCCATCAACGGTTCTTTTGTGAAATGAAACTGTAACGGGTCATCCGTGGATAAAGAAATAACCAATCCGCGAGCCAAATACTCGGGTAAAGGATTACGATGGTAATTCAAGAAGAGACTGTTGTTCGACAGCGGTGACATCGCTATCCCTACTTGAGCTAAATAATAAAGGTACTGCAAAACGGGTACTTTACGTAATAATAAACCGTGGGAAATATTCTCAGAAAGCATGTACCCGCACACTAAATGTTGCACCGGACCAGCTTCTCCGCAATGGGGTCTCAAAACGAACGTGTTCAATCCACGTTCCGCCCTAAAATGGTTTACAACCGCCACATTAGCATACATGTAATACTGATAATACGCGTAAGGTGGGTTCTCATCGTCAGTCCATTTATCAGGCGTAGGAATCGTACTGTCGAATAGCGGATTTTCAGGCTTGCTCTCATCATCTACCGAATCGAAGCCTATAACGTACTGCAAGAAACTGTGCAACTCAGGGTGAGAACTGGGACGAGCCGTTACTTCTAAAAGAGGTAAGAAAATGTTGTCCAAAATTTGTTGGAAGTTCGGCATGAGTTTGTTTAATTTGAAGATATCGCTGTGAAAGAATACCGAATGATGTTACGATCGTCATTTTACCAAAATGAAAATACTTACTAAAGTCGGGGGACCTGTATCAACCAGCGCACATTATCTGAATAAACATTCGACTGAATGGCCCACTTAGCCAATTTATCCCACTCCTCGCGGTTCTTCCCATAGATACTCAAACGTAACTCTGCGTTTTGATACTTAGACTCCTCCAAATCACTGGCTACCTCCTTGATGATCCTCGCAAAGTATTTCCCGTTCAAATAATTGTCGGTTTTCAAGAAAACTTCTCGGAGTCTACTCTCGCCAATCGGGTTGTACTTGGCGTTAAATTTATCAAAACGATGGAAGGTGTTCCTATCGGCGTGAACATCTAACATATCTACCGTGAGGTCGTATGTCGTCAGATTCATCGACTGCAATTTAAGGACAAGATTTTTTTGAAATACTATCAAAAACACCATTTTCTACACGAAAAATTCATGCGGTGATTAATAAGCCAAGCAAACTGATCGTTAAACAATCAATGAAGCTTTATAAAAGTGATACACATCATGGCACATTCTTAGATACTAATAAAAAAACGGATCATCGTTTTAACGTAAAAACTAAGCGAGAATTACAAAATAAAAAATTAGAAACTAGCCTGGTCATTCTCTGTGGAATCTTCCGTGTAGTAAGAAGTCTT
The DNA here is from genome assembly GCA_963966045.1 of Xestobium rufovillosum. Classification (NCBI taxonomy): domain Eukaryota; kingdom Metazoa; phylum Arthropoda; class Insecta; order Coleoptera; family Ptinidae; genus Xestobium; species Xestobium rufovillosum. Next base: position 6,221,646 of record OZ014495.1, on the reverse strand, counting down.
TTTATGGATATCTTGTGTGCACTTTCTATCGTTCTGTACATTAAAAAATAGTTTAGAATCCACACATGTCGGTTAGATGAGTGAAGAACGTAATAACACAGTGAAGAAGACGTGGCACTAATGGGATGAATTTGAAAAACTCTCTTTTCTAAGCCAAAACATTAATTGGTGATATGAAATTGGTAATTCCACACTGCCAAGAAATATTTTGGTTTACTACGGGAAAATCTTCGTTTTTTTAAGTCGGTCATTTACACAAGAATTATTTCGAACACAATGAAACAGGCTGACTGAAATTTGATGAGCAATACTGAAGTCTAGATTATCTTAACAGATAGACCATGTTGCTAAACCTTATGACCACTGATAACACAGAGAAGCTTCACTCTGGTAAGATTCTTTGATGTTAATCATTCAGTGTTGTTGACCTTCAAAAGCTGATCCCTTTTATCCATTCCCGTTCACCACACCAAACTTAATTTTAACTTCCCAAATAAAATATGAATAAATGTGTGCCCTCCAACAACAAATGGCGGCCTGTCAAAATCAGGCATTCTAGAACAGTCTATGCGCCATTATAGGTTATGTAACGCAAAATAATTTCTGTAGGGATGAACGTGTAGGAAACAGTTAAAGGTTTCTAAAAACTCATCATAAATTTTCCGAAGAGTAATTCAGGTTATGCTTACACGAAAACAACTTTGGAGCCGATTAACGTTTAGAGAGAAGAAAACTTGGGGAAAAGTTTTGCTGACGACTAAATTTGTTACTAAAAATGTAAAAACATGAAGGCGTGTTCGCTACATTTTAAAGGATTACTGCGGAAAAGGCGAGTAGTTGCTCCCAATTTGTAGGTTATATTTTAACGTTCCCGTTCCAGGATCTGTTAGCTCAAGATTAATGTATGTATAGCATTTTTCAGATTTGTTGGCGTTTGCGCTGCCATATCCGATTATCCAAGCAACCGCCAGCAGTTCAGTAGTTTCCAAAATTTTGCTGTTGCTAGGAACCGTGACAAGCGTGTGCGCCGAGACTCTGGACACGGCACACGGCAATGAGCATTTTGACGTTTTCCCTCAAGAAATGTATTCTTTTACCCACAACATTAGCCCATTCACACAAAAGACACCGGTTATTTTCTAGTTTGTACTTAAATCTGCTATTGGTTATAAATGCCACAAACCTGTGTCAGAAATATCCACTATTTGTTTTGTTTCTAATTCGTTATTTAAAATTTTTTCATGGAATAAATAGCATTCTTTACTTCGGTTTTAATGCTGTCAGTTACATCTTCACTTTTTCATTTTGATTTGCTGTGCCTTTTTCCGGGCGTTGTAGCAGACAAACCTCATTATTCCTCTCAAACTATGCGCGACACGCTGCGTAGACTTACTTTTGATGCATCGGCCAATCGCTCCTGGTCACAAGTTAAAGGCAATAGGGGACCATTATTTTCCTTCTTTCCAGTAAAGTATTCAAAAATATTTCGTAAAACTTCTCGACGCTGTTTGGTAAAAACATTTCCAGGCATCTTTACACCTGACAATCAAACTGACAGTTATACTTGAAAGGCAATCATTTTTGATAAATTGCTTGGTGACCACTGGATATTGCAAAATAAGCATATTAATACTGGAACCATTTTGTTTCACACAACCATAGTAAGAAAGAGTGAGATCAAATACGGAAACGTGAGAATATTCTCAAGTCATCTTACGGCAGCAATTAAAATTCAACAAATCCATTTTACAAAAGGGAGAAAGACATATGAACGTAATGCGCAGATTACTGCACACACACGCCAAGATATTTGAAAAGAACTATAGTAATATTGTCATTTGTACGAAAGCGTAGAAGGGCCGTGGGTAAAAAAAAATATTTCTCTAAGAATTGTCAATTTTTTCTGGCAATTGCCAGTTTTTTCTGGCACAGAGTAGCGAACAGCTGCCTTGGCCCTACTCCATGCACACATCTGCATACGAACTATGAAGGTCAAGTTTGGTGGGCCACTGCGATATTACTTAAATTATCAATTCGGGAGATAAGTGGCGCGTCACAAAGGTCAGATTTTCATTCCAAACAACACAAAGCCACGTGCTTTCTGACGTCTGAAATATAATTATAATTACATATAGTTGTTTTCAAGTTTTTACGCGTAAGCCCAACACACAAATTGAAAATAAACTGTTTTCACTGCAAAACGTCTAGAATTATATTGCAAAAACTAGTTTAAGACGTTCTAAATAATATCGATAAACGTCAAATGGCACGTGCTTTTGTTTTGTTTGGAATGAAAATCTGACGTATGACGGAGGCACTTAGGACCCGAATTGCAAAAAAAAATCTGTCAATTGACAGAATAAAGTGTCAATTGACAGAATAAAGTATCAATTGACGAAATAAAGTGTCGATTGACAGAATAAAGTGTCAATTGTCAGAATAAAGTGTCAATTGTCAGAATAGTGTCAATTGTCAGAATAAAGTGTCAATTGTCAGAATAAAGTGTCGATTGACAGCATAAAGTGTCAATTGACAAAAGAATCTGTCAATTGACAGAGTAAAGTGTCAATTGACAAAAGAATATGTCAATTGTCAGAATAAAGTGTCAATTGTCAGAATAAAGAGTCAGTTGTCAGAAAAACCTGTCAACTGAAAAAATATTTGTCCCTTAATAGAATAAAGTGTCAATTGCCAGAAAAATCTGTCAACTAGAAAAATATTTTTTGTCAATTGCCAGAAAAAACTGTCAATTGCCAGAAAAAATTGACAATTCGTAGAGAAATATTTTTTTCCCCACGGCCCTTCTATGCTTTCGTACATTTGTTATGAAAGTATATGCTACGCCGTTTTATTCTTTATTTACAAAATTTTTCAAGGAAACAACGTTTTTATTGGCAAACAGTTTTATACCAGTAATTTTTATTACAAAAGTTTCTTTGATTTAATATGATTATTTAAAAATTGCAAATAAACATGAGAATGTAAGTATATTGCCAATAAACAAAAGCGTCCTGAAATATTTTGTTTCATTGTATTTTTCAAACATTTTAATTCGAGTAAAATTTTTAACAGTTAAACATTACAATTCATAGAATTAAAGTGATTGTTTAAAAATTTTCAACAAACATAAAAATTCAAATAACATTTTAATTTTCAATGAACAAATTTTTTGTTTGATTTAATACATTTGTTGAATTACTTTGTTTTAAAATTGTCAATAAACATAAAAATTCAAACATTTTAATTCTCAATGAATAAAAATGTTTGCTCATAATTTTAAAACAATCGTATCAATTTACGGAATTATTTTGTTGGGTTCCATTATATTAGTTGAATTAATTTGTTTGTTTTAAAATTATCAACAAATGCAAAAATTCGACAATCACTTTTATTCAGTGGGAATTAAAATACTATTTGAATTTTTATGTTTGTTGATAATCTTAAAACAAACGTATTAATTATTTGGTTTGATTTCATATTTTTTGATAATTAAAATGTTATTTGAACTTTTATGTTTATTGATAATTTTAAAACAAATTAATTCAACTAATGTATTAAATCAAACAAAATAATTCAGTAAATTGTTTTGAAATTATAATCAAACATAAAAATCCAACAAAAAATTCATTCATTGGGAATTAAAATGTTATTTGAATTTTTATGTTTGTTCAAAATTTTGAAACAATCACTTTAATCCTACGAATTATTTTGGTTAAGTAACGGTTTAAAATGTTACTTCAATTAAAACGTTTCTTTGAAACAAAATATTTCAGGAAACTCTTTTATTTATTGGAAATATTCCTTCTTATGTTTATTTGTAACATTTAAACAAACATATTAAATCAAAGAAACTTTTGCAACAATCATTTTAAATAAAAACGTTTCTTGAAAAATTTTCTGAACAAAATGTAAAGATGAATCAAACAGAATTTGGGGAGGCTTTTATTAACAAACTATTTTATATGGATAATTTTCTTGTCAGTTGAATTTTTTGTTACAATTAATATGATTGTTGGAAAAAAGCTCATGATTTTACATATATATTATGTTTGTTTGAAATCTTAATATATTACAACTACATATGGTACGTATGGTACATATGGTACGAATGTCTGATAGAATTTTCTAAAAATGATGAGAAATACAGGCCCGTATCCTAAAAATTTCTTGATGATGGTCAAAAACGGGTCGAAACGTAATTAAACCATAATGTGTGGTACATTGTTGAATTCAGAATAAAAAGGGCTCATAAAATTTGACATCAGAAAATCAGGACCGTATTTAAAAAAATGAAGTTGATGATGGTTGCCCGAAGACGAAACTTAGAATAAAAAAATTGGCAATGAAATCTTTAATTTCATCAAAAGCTGCTACGAAGAAGTTTTATCAGTTTCGCTCTAACTTTAATATTAAAGTTAAAAAAAAATATAGTTAAAAATTCATAAATTCAGTTTTTTCAAAATATCTCAAAAACGGAAAATTATATCAAGGATTTCTAGGCGCCATTTTATTGATCCTTTAATTACGCAACTTTTTCCCATTTAACCAAATCCGTATCTCTTGTCATTTCCAATATCCCCGTACTGGCACTCCTTATCTTGGACACGTTGTATTAGTTGAATTAATTTGTTTGTTTTAAAATTATCAACAAACGTAAAAATTCGACAATCACTTTTATTCAGTGGGAATTAAAATACTATTTGAATTTTTATGTTTGTTGATAATCTTAAAAAAAAAACGTATTAATTTGCGGAATTATTTGGTTTGATTTTATATTTTTTGAGAATTAAAATGTTATTTGAACTTTTATGTTTATTGATAATTTTAAAACAAACAAATTAATTCATCGCATGTATTAAATCAAACAAAATAATGCAGTAAATTAATAGGTTTGTTTTGAAATTATAAACAAACATAAAAATCCAACAAAAAATTTATTCATTGGGAATTAAAATGTTATTTGAATTTTTATGTTTGTTCAAAATTTTGAAACAATCACTTTAATCCTACGAATTATTTTGGTTAAGTAACGGTTTAAAATGTTACTTGAATTAAAACGTTTGTTTGAAACAAAATATTTCAGGAAACTCTTTTATTTATTGGAAATATTCCTTCTTATGTTTATTTGTAACTTTTAAACAAACATATTAAATCAAAGAAACTTTTGCAACAATCATTTTAAATGCGACAAGAAAAATCAAGTAACATTAGAATTGCCCACATAAAATTGTTTTCCAATAAAAACGTTTTTGGAAAAATTTTCTGAACAAAATATAAAGTTGAATCAAACAGAATTTGGGCAGGTTTTTATTAACAAACAATTTTATGTGGATAATTTTCTTGTCAGTTGAATTTTTTGTTACAATTAATATGATTGTTGGAAAAAGCTCATGATTTTACAACAATGGTATGAATGTCGTAAATTAAAGTGTTTGTTACAGAATTATCAACAAACAGTTTAATTCAATAAACGTAATAATTCAAGAAAAATATTAATTAAAGAAGTAAAATCTGAGAGAAACATAAACTTTCAGAATTAAACTGTTTGTTGTTGAATTACTATGTTTGCTGAATTATTACGTTAGTTGATAATTATTAAACAAACATTTTAATCCTTGAAGTTTATCTTTTTCGAGAATTTTACGTCTTTAATTAATATTTTTGTTGAATTATTATGTTTGTTGAATTAAACTGTCCCTTGATAAATCTACAACAAACATTTTAATTCACGTAAAGTTACATAAGCAGCCATATTAATTTATTTAAAAGTATACATTTTCGCAAAAATACGCATTTTAAATTTAGCAACTTTGTCACATAAATGACCTCCGATTAAGATAAGCGAATTGCAGTGCTGCGTAACGAATTTCAGCCAGTACAACAAATCTGTCTTGGAAGTCTGCAGCAGAAGTATGAGAAAGCAGCCGAGAATATTTCACAGAGTGTAAGAACTCAAAATCATTCAAAGAAAACTAAAACACGAGCAGAATATTTAAAGCGAAAGGAAGACGCACAACTCATTCAACACGGAACCGAATCTTACCTGAAAAACTTGTTTGAGCGTCATCGACTTCCCTCCACCAACAGTCACGACCTCATCCGCATAGTTCTTGAGCGTCTTCTTAATAAAACGAAGCAAGTGCTTCTGGTTCATGCAAGAAGCTGCGTGGATGTGAGTATCAACTTTACGAATATTGTAAAAGTCTCGATGGGGGATCGCCTTTTGTGACGCCAGCTCACGAAGTTCATTCAGGAGCACGTGAAGTTGGAACTTTGAAGATAAGTAGCTCAAACGACGGTAACAGAACGATTTTCTGCAGAAGGCAAGGTCTGTCAAGCGTTTGAACATAAACGGCTTTAAAAAACTTACAGAGGTCCGTCTGCGATCATGTTGCACATGCTATTCATGTCCGTTACAAATGTGGACAAATCGGGATAGGGATAATCCAGATCTTTGCCTTCCGTGGCATCGGCTTCGTTCAGATACACGTGAAAGACACCGTCTTTGGAAACGAATACATGTTCGGTTTCTTCCAAGTTCAGATACTCCCATGGGTTAGCTCTACTGGAAGGTGGGTGGATTCCGTGTTCTATAAATTAAGTTATTCAAGATTAGAAATAGCAGTGGCGATATGTTCGTATTTCCCGATCTGAAATTCTAAAAACTACTTGCACGAAATATACGAAGAAAATTAATATTAACTGAAACCACGATATAAGATAGTTAGGCGTTCCCACACACTGTCCAGGCATGTACCGGGTGGCCAGATAAGAATGCAAAGTGCTGTATCCCGGAAGCTATTCATCATAGTCTTGCGGTAAAAAAATTTATTACTAGTGGCCAAGAGAAGACCGTGGAAAATATTTTCAGATTTCCAAGATAGTCGCCAGGGGGCGTAACCGCAATCTTAAACTTTTAAAGTGATTTTTCACTGAAAAAATATGTGTTTTTTTAAGATAAGCTTTATTCGAGTAATTCTTGTTTAACATTTTTTGACGTATCTATTAAAATGAAGTGGTGGGAGGTGATTCAATGTTTTTTTACATAAACAGCTGTAACTCCTAAACGACTGAACGGATTTTAACAAACTTGGTCGCGTTGGAAAAAGCATTTATTGCTCCATCAAACCCATCTTACCTGTGATATGTCTAATTCTTAGTGATGCCGCTAGAGCGCGTTTTTTGATATAATAACAGAAAATTGAAAAATTTTCTAAAAAATTAAATGCAGTAATATGACCTTTTTTCATAAAAATGTAGTGAAATGATACCTAAATAGGCTAGTGAAGACCACATCTCGATATCTTATTCCTAGCCAAAAATATCGAAGAAAGAAAATTTAGTTATCATAAAATTTTAGAGAGACGCTATTACACCGGTATTTATTCTTATTTATTTGTCTTTTTTCAAGTGATAAAATTTCATAATTTTATCATTTTTAAATAATAAAAGTATTTCGAAAGATATCGAAGATATCACCAGAGCTGGATTGGACAAGGAAGTCTATTTCTTTGGCCACCCCGATCCCCAGACCTCACCTGTTTGGACTTCTATCTATGGGGTCGGTTAAAACACATTGTTTACCAAATTCCACCAACAACGAGAGACGACATGGACATACGAATACAAGAGGCCATTCGTAGCCTGTCAAGAGCAGAAATTGAAGCTGCTGTAATGTCTACGCATGAATGGCTCCAACAATGCATTGAGTGTGATGGAAGACAGTTCGAGCATTTAAGGAGGCATTAGTTTTATTTCAAAATCGGTCCTTCTTTCTTCTTATGCAACTACACGTTTCTTTAATTGTTTGAACTAAGAATACTTTTATTATTTAAAAATTATAAAATTATGAAATTTTATGACTGAATCTTGAAAAAAGACAAATAAATAAGAATAAATACCGGTGTAATAGCGTCTCTCTAAAATTTTATGATAACTAAATTTTATTCTTCGATATTTTTGGCTAGGAATAAGATATCGAGATGTGGTCTTCACTAGCCTATTTAGGTATCATTTCACTACATTTTTATGAAAAAGTCATATTATTGCATTCAATTTTTTAGAGAATTTTGCAATTTTCTGTTATTATATCAAAAAACGCGCTCTAGCGGCATCACTAAGAATTAGACATATCACAGGTAAGATGGGTTTGATGGAGCAATAAATGCTTTTTCCAACGAGACCAAGTTTGTTAAAATCCGTTCGGTCGTTTAGGAGTTACAGCTGTTTATGTAAAAAAACATTGAATCACCCCCCACCACTTCATTTTAATAGATACGTCAAAAAGTGTTAAATAAGAATTACTCGAATAAAGCTTATCTTTAAAAAACACATTTTTTGGTACATTTACTAGGTGGATTTCAGTGAAAAATCACTTTAAAAGTTTAAGATGGCGGTTACGCCCCCTGGCAACCATCTTGGAAATCTGAAAATATTTTCCACGGTCTTGTCTTGGCCACTTTAATAATACATTTTTTTTACCGCAAGACTATGATGAATAGCTTCCGAGATACAGCACTTTGCATTCTTATCTGGCCACCCGGTACATTGTATGTTACTTTACAGCCCAAAAAACTCAGTACGAATTACAAATTATAAATAGTCATCCCACCGCAGTATGTAACCCCAAAAGAGAGGTGGTCAGCAGTGCAATAATTGTTAAATGTGAAGAAGAATTAACGAGGCCAGTCTTGAATAACAGACTGACTGAAACCTGGCAGAACGCATTTTTGAAACAGACCACTTAACTGACGGAGACCTGACCACACATTTTTTGGAAAAAAGATTATGCCAAAACGTAAGAAAAACTAACCTCTACTGGGGCCAACCCCACCTAGCCCAAGGACATCATTCTCGAGAGAAATTCAAAATCAAATTTGTCTATCACCTATTCTGCCGTCCTAAGAACAGAGGTCCTATCTGCAAAATACCCATTTCGAGAAAAATGAGTCTATGTGTTTGTGATCAGATCTTAAAGACTTCTGGTATTTAATTTAAAAGCGAAGCATGTGGCTACTTCATAATAATGTGTGATTGTAATACTTACCTTTTAAATGAATTTGAAATCATACTTTGATTTTTATGGTAGTTACGACAAAAAATCCAAGGATCACGTTGCAAAATAGGTAACTTTATTTGTCCTATCTACATAACTTTAAGTACGTAAGTACAAAAAATCAAAATAAATTCCAAGAACAAATGAAACTAAGTATTTTTGAATTAGATTCTTAAAATTAAATAAGTTTAACTATCTAGTCATCATCAATATTAGAGTTGTCATTTGTAGGTAGCTCTTCCCAAAATTTTAACCGATTTTCTGGAATGTGTTCTCTTATTTATCAAATTGATCTTTCGTTCTGAAGTGATCCCCCGATATTGGGATTGCAGAGCTGGCTTTTTCAGTTCACTCTTTATATATTTCTGGTTAAATATGTTTCCAATATCTTTGAATTCTTCAGAAAATTTTATTTTATACGCAAATTGAGTTTCACCTCTTTTAAAACAAAGCGCGACGATATCTTTAAGATAAATTCGCGAGGCAAGTTTTTGCAATTTATACTTTGATGTGTAACCTGTGAATTGATAAAATTGCAATAAATTCATTTCAATTTTTCTTGAATTTGCATTTTGTACCGCAGAAACGAAATCGTTAAAATCAAAAATGTGTTTTTTATGTTTTAAGGATGACTCCACTTGATAGTGGAACGCGTCTGCCCGGGCTCAAAATACTTTATTACTAAATTATCCAGATAAACTTCTACCACTTTTCACTTACTTACGCAGGTTCACAATTACAAACAGTTACAAAGTTTGTAACTGTTTGTAATACAAACTATTTAAACGGAATGAACATGACAAACTAACACTGCGTAGTTTTAGGTTATGTCCGAATTAACATAACCTCAGTTTTATATGAGTTGTACTTAACGAAATTGTCCTAAGTGTTGTAGTTAGGACTTTTGTACTTAGTACAATCGCAATAAATATACATTTTTCACAAACCCCTAAGGGTGAGAGTCCTAACTTGCAAAAAGAATATCAGTTAGGACAATATGGTTAAGTAAACTACACGCAGGACAAATTGGTTTAGGAGCAGTGGTCATGTGCACACTTAAGACAGATATTTTAGCAACTTACTGGCTTTATTAGTGAAGATAGGACTTTCTAACTTTGTAGAGAGCTGTAAAATATGTAGTTGCTTACAATGGCGCCAAAAAGCAAAATTCGCAAATTTTGCAGATAGGACCTCTGTTCTTAGGACAGCAGTATTGGTTACAGCTGTAAATTTGATTTGCCATAATTTCATTGCAAAACTGCACCTTTGTTCTTTTGTTTGTTTGTTCTTAAAGGAAATGTTTTTGAGTTGCAATGAAGAGAATTAGGATTGTAACTGGATATTTAAATTTTTGAGAAAATCGGGAAAAATTGAAAATGTTAGTATTTTTTTTAATCTAGAGCAAGTAAAGGAAATTGTAAACGTAGTTATGGACACAAAATTTTAAAAAGAATTTGTTATTAATCTGTATACATGGTGTTTCCTTTAAGCGTACCAGTAGTCAAGTCTGTTTTTCTTATGGGGGGGCGCTATATTGATTCTAGTCTTGGAAATTAAGGCGATTCCAAAACTAACTGGGTTACGTCCCAGCCAGAAGTAAACTACTAGATCCGAAACTCTATTCCTAAAACCCTAGATAAAGAGAAAAGCCATCAAACAAAAATCTAATAAACTAAAGTTTGACAAGCTTACCCCTGTGATGGGAGGAATTCCTGTATAATATCACTACGAGGGGTGTCGAACAAAATCCCAGTCTCTGCTGGCTTAGCTGAATGTCAGTACTAAACAATTCGTCTATCTATTTCTTCCACTAAGAAACCAGTTGCTATTTCCGCAATACTCGAAGTTTTTTTCCCCCCTTAGGGCCTGCCTGCCCCTAGGCTCAGATGCACTACAGCCACAAAATGGGCTTATTGTGCTCACCCTAATCCTAAGTCACACCCATTCCATGATCTTGGTGCCTTGGACCAAACAGTACAAGTCAAACATTGAATGCGTGGAAAATTCTTCCGGTTCCATCAGACATCGCCCGAAAATTAGCTGCCTCTTTTGGTCTAGAGCATCACATCTGCACAAGATATGCATAGCTGTCTCCGGTTCCTCATCACACAAGCGGCACTTAAGGTCTCTGTAATATTTGCCAATCCTCAACAGGTGTTCTTTAACGGCCGTGTGTCCCGTTAGAAAGCCCGTTACGATTCTAATTTGCATCCTACTAAGGCAAAGTAGTTCTGAGCATCATTTCCTGCAAGGTCCCTTTATATACGACTTGCTGTGCCTGTGTCCTGGAATCATGTTCCAGTAATTGTGATGGTGAGTGCGAATCCATCCATTTACTTGGTGTCTGACGGCACTCTTAGTTATGCCTAGGGCAGGTTCTGGTCCAACGAAAGGATCGTTGGAGCCCCGCTTTGCTAGTTTATCGGCTTCCTCGTTCCCTATCAGCCCACAGTGACCTCGAATCCAAAGCAGTCTCACTGCGTTCCGCATGGCTGGGATATTAAGTTGCTCGAATCATTCCCACACGTCTGGAAGACATCTTTGGGCTCATAAGAGCCTTCACAGTTGCCTGGCTGTCTGATAAGATAAAGATCCGCTGATTTTTGTAGCCCCTCTTAATGTTTTCCCGCGCACAATGTAGTATCGCGTAGACCTCTGCTTGAAAAACGGAGGCACATTTGCCCAGAGAGGAGCTGAGTTTCACTCTTGGTTTATCTCCAAACAGTCCTGACCCAGCACCTGTGTCGGTCTTAGAACCGTCGGTGTACTAGATTAGACTGCCGGAAGGTATGCTGTTCAGAATTTGGTTCTCCACTCTAAGGTCATCGAATGTGACCTGAGAGAGTGGTTGTGTAGTGTTCTTGGGGACCATGTAATCTGTCCTCATGTCAAGCATGGGATCCTTTATGTCCTCAATAATGCTAGTGTACTCTGTACCCAGACAGACACGGTGAAAAGAATTTTGCAGTCTGTATAGTGCCAGTCTCGCCTCCCCCTGTATCATGAAGTGGAGAGGGGGAAGGTCCAGAAGAGTCTCTATGGCTGCAGTTGGCGAAGTCCGCATCGCCCTTGTTATCCCTAGGCAGGCAAGCCTCTGAATTTTGCTTAGCCTTAGCCTAGTAGTTACCTGTTTGACTTTGGGCCACCATGCCAAAGCTGCATACATTATTCCTGATCTAACCACTCTGATGTACAGCCATTGCACCATTCCTGGCCTTAGACCCCATTTTTTGTTATATGTTCGCCTAACTACTGCAAGAGTAGTTTCCGACTTTCTGACTATTCTATCGATTTGTTGGTTCCAGGTAAGTGTTGAGTCCAGTATAACCCCAAGATACTTGACCTCCCTTGACAGTGGGATCTTCCTACCACGGAGATATAGAGGTCCAAGAGCCTCTATATTTCTCTTTCTCGTAAATCCTGATCTTTGATAATTATTAATTTGCAAGGTGGAATTTTCACTATATGTGAACATAGGCCTTAGCCGCCGAATACTCTAGAAGAAAATATCAAGCTTCCGGTTTTTTATGCATTTCCGGTTTCCAAGAAATCACAAGAAAACTAAGCACTAAATTTTACCTATATTTCTTAAGTTTGTTACAACGTAAAGTGGAGAAAGCATATGCGAACAACTGACTATCTTATTTCGTGGTAGACATTGTTCGGTGGTACAGAGTGATTCCCACTATATTCAACAGACCTCGCCATTGATTTACACAGTTAGTGTATGATCTAAAGTTATCAAGAACCTAACCTAATTGCCGCAGTTAAATTGTTAACAACTAGAAGCGCCCATTTTGGAAAGGCGCAAATTCACTTTTTCCAACTGGGCAACTGGGCATTCATGGTCACTTTTCTACCATCTGTGAACCCGTCCCGTAAGGGTCAAAATCAAAAATTAGGTACACGAAAAACCTAATAGCGTGTTTCTAAATATTAAAAAGCGTTCTACAATTTTACAAAAAACTCTACACATAGATTGGATTACCTCTGTCTCGCAAGCCACTCTCGAGGACTTGGTCGCTCTGCGACTGGGACATTGCATACTCGTCGATTGAATCGCTTGGCGTGCTGTCGTAAGAATTTCCCATTTCTAGCACATGCAAAAGCTTAAAGACTAGCCCAGCTTAATAAAAACTGCCCGACTCAACTTCCGGTATTTACAAAAAATGTGCACGGGTGCATAACAAAGTATAGTAATAAAAAAAAAAAGAAACAATATACAGAAAATTGAATCATGCATTTAAGTTTCATGTGGGAGTTACTAGAATCTACTGTAATTGGTTAGTAAAATTCCAAGTTCAAAACTAAATTAACTACTACGACACTGTACAGGGTGATCACTTTTTACTGCTGAAATTTCTTACCGACGTTCACTTAAATTCAACCAATAAATCGATGACCACCTTGCACACAAAAAAATTTAAAACATCTCTTGAAATACCAAGAAAATGTGGACTACATAACATTATTGGTGCAACAATTAAAAAATTAATTTACAGAAGATCAAATTGATAACAAGACGTACCTTCTATAGTTTGTCTTTCGTCATGGTGTTCGGTCTGCTTGTTTTCTGGGTTCAGAAATCTCGTTACTGTTCGTGAAAACGATTGGTGCGAGATTTTCATGTACCTCTGGCGTATTTTCAAAGCTTGAACTATGAGGCAAGAGGCTCTTTCCAAATCTTCAAGTGGCACCTACGATTTTTAGATAAGTAAGAATAGAATGACCTTTTCAAGATCAAGGTCAAGGTTCAATGACTGGAGGTATCCAGAACTGTCCATTTTCACCTACTCACACAAACCAAAATTATTATCATTCTGGGCAAATAAAGTGGGAAACTTGGTATATTGCTGAGTAATATTCCTATTTTGATTATTATAAAACAAAATTTTGACAGAAACGCTTGTTCAGTTAAGGGCCTTTCTTGTTTTTTTGATAGGTAAGTTTGGGGAGTTCAAACCTAAGAACCCTAAAAATGTGTGCTCAGAACAGAAAACTGGAAGTTTGTTATTGGTTTATTGGACTATTGGACATCAATAAATTGTCTAAAAAGATAGAAACAACCATAATTATTAACAACAATATGAACAACTACAATTTGGCAGCAATAAACGAAAATTTCAAAAATTGCTGAATTGCTGTTGTAATTTTTCATTTTGTCTCTGTTTTTTTAAAAAGTTTCTTTTAGTTTATTATTCTTTTTTGTTCCTTCTATTATATACTTAGTAACTTTTTAAAAATAATGGACTATAGAAGACTGATTTACTTTTTACGCACAACTGTACTGCATATTGTATTATAAATTATTAAACAAATAAATAAAAATTTCGAATAATACAGATAATAACATACCAAGCCAATAATTTTTCCCTCTCTTGGAAAATCAATTTTAATTGTTAAATGGCAAAAGATCTAAACCAGGACTATCAAAAAAGTAAACAAACGATACGGATGCGTGGTTTTGGTGAGGAGTATATTGAATTTGAGTAGTCCTTTAGCTGTCTAGAGAATTTACGACTTACCCCACTTGTATCTTCCCCAGAAACAGAGACACGCTGGAAATGGGGCACATATGCTTCGTGGTCATCCAAACCATCTTGTTCGTCCAGTGCAGTCCCCAACGATGGCTCATAATGGCTACGTTTGTCCTCAAACGCTCTGTAGGCAAATAAAAAAAACAAACGTGGAGCGACAAATCTTCGATACCTAGTACCTAAAAATTTACGAATTCCCCGAATTCAAAGCGAAGAAGGTCATTTAGACAAGCATTTATTTACTGTAATGTGACGTCACAACTAATAGCGCGACATAGACTAACGTCAAATGATTAGTCTATACATTGGGTTATACTTTTACTATTTTGCGATTTGTTTCGAATGTACAGCGGTTCAATAAGCGTAAGATAAATCCGGCACCTGTAATAAGACGGTTGAAACTTCCACCATTCAGAATCAGGGCCGAACATTACACACCAAAATTTACTGCAATTAATTAATGTAATTGATTTAATCACCACTATTATGTAAACATAGAAGAACGAACTAATCTATCCTCTGGGCCATTACCGATTACATACATTACATTATCTTAACTGCGACAACATACTATATTTCCAGTTAATACCACTAATATATTCCCCATCACCACCCCCGCCCTTATTGCAAGCACTTCCGAAGGTTACGAACATGCAGGGACAATAATCCAATTGGCCAAGTCACAGAACTTTTGTTTGCGTAACATCTACAAGGCATCTTCGTTAAGTATCGGAAATTCGATGGTTAACAAATTAAGAAATTGACCTCCAAGAGTATTATTTCCTCAAAACGCAAGTTTTATAATATGCTAAACCAAAAACGCTCACTCATGCTGTTGACAAAGATGTTACTCACTTTACATTAAGTTGTCTTTGTATAGCCAACTTCTTCTCAATCTGCTCAATAGGGAATTGTGGTACTTCGTATGGAGCAGATATTTCGTTGGGCAACTCATGGGCGTCCTGTCCAGGGAAACGGGTTCCCCCAAATGATGGGCTTTCATTTCCTATAAAAAAATCTCCCACACATCAGTAATAAAAAAATAAAAGGACATTCGTAAAAACCGAAAGAAACCATGGCTTCAAAACCATCGCCGATCATGTGATTTTGATAGAATGAAAATTTTGAAAAATATGACGTATTCAACAACGCGCGGTTGGACGAAATTGTGAACTTTCGCGCCTTCTTGACTGTGTGTTAACAATCGGCCTTCCTGAAACTAATATGACCCCAAGCAACCGAAATTATTCTAACTTCAAGTCATCTGGTAACCTCTTATCTCTCCTAGGTCGATCACCTAATGTCTTTAAAATATGATTTCAGAACAAAACTATGAAAAATTATCGGTCAACGCCGATCCGATAACATCTACACCGAGTAACCTTCAATTAATCGCAGCTTTACGATTACAGTTTCTATTTTTAATACGCTATTTCCGTGCAAATGACTGTACGTGTACATACTTAACTCTTCACGGTGACATACTAATTTATTCTCATTGTATGCGTGCCAAAAGTTTATCAGCGCCTACCTATACAGCAAGCTTATTTTATGTCTGTGGGTGCTACCTCTCATTTAGAACAAAAAACTTTCCACGCCGATACGTTTAAAATTCGTAAAAACAAACAATAGGGCTTGAATAAGATCAGTTATTCCAGAAAAGACAGTTGGTTGTAAAGCTGCTGTTACACTAAAGCACTGCGGTGAATTTTAAAATTCGCGGGCTATTGACGAGATGATATTTGCGGTGATATTTGCGACTAACTTGTCTGTAAAATTCACCAGAAATAAGTTAAGTCAGAAACAAAAATTAGTTTTACTTTGGTTAATATAATAAGTTATTTCAATTTTGTGAAATTCTGGCAGTATACATATATAATAAACATTGTATTAATCGACGTTTCGGCCCTGGTTGGGGCCTTTGCCCAGATTTAATAAAAATGAATAAAATAAGTAAAAAACCATTTTTAAGTTAAACGGTTTTATTGTAAAGAAACATAATAATGATTTTTTTTTGTTTGTTTTTGTTTTGTTATTATTTTTGTAAAGTGTACTGTGTTCTACTTGTTAAGCCCTTTCATTTGATACCCATATTGAGGGGATTGAAAAAAAAGTAATCCGCCATTTTGTGGTGGCGACCATCTTGAATTTTGAATTTTTCATGGTGTACTGTATTCTACTACTTAAGCCCTAGCATTTGATACCCATATTGAGGGGGTTGAAAAAAATATCTAATCCACCATTTTGTAGCGGCAGCCATCTTGGATTTACAATGATACTGAATATACATAATTGTATTGTCATCACAACTAAAGGTGTGTACCAAATTTCAGATCAATCGGTCAACAGGAAGGGAGTAAAATTTCAATTACTACATTTGACCCACACAAACAAACCAACAAACAAACCAACAAACAAACAAACAAACAAACAAACAAACAAGGCAAGCTAAATATGTAAAACCTTTTAAAAATAGAAAAATAATCATGTAGTTAATATTTTCTTGATTCACTTTTTGGTAGTAATTCATGTTGCATTAATAAAATACTCTGCATACTACCAATGTAACAATTTATTATAGTATTGACCGGTTTCAAGATTTAAAAAATCTCATCATCAGTATATGTTCACAGTAATGTTAGTAATAAAAGGCAACTGTGAAAAAATAAAAATGCCCTGAGTGTAAGTTACAAAATGCATTTATAATTTCGAAAGGATCTCAAATATTCAAAAGATAACCTATAACCTCAGTTTTCTATTTTGGAACAGCGCCTACGTCACACGTCACAGTTTATACGTATTTCGGTATTTTTTTTCTTCTGTTATGGTGAAATTAATGACTCTAGAGGAAAATGTTTTGTGTGAAAGTTACATCGTTTCAAATGCTCTATATTGTAAAATTATTTTCACTCCCATGTTGTGTTCTTTATACAACTAAACTTTCTTATTTTAAATGTAACACCCTGCATATTTTTGCTTTGTTAGATTTCCATTTTCATTTCTAATGCATAATGTCTTCACAACCCTATGCCTGCTCTGCAAAGAGCAAACGGCAGTTATAGAATTTGAGCAGGAACGAAGAGAAGTAGATGTCCAGATGGGAGTGAGACAGGGATGTGAGTTGTCACCTCTAGTTTTCAACTTGCATATCGAAGATGAGATTAATATTGTTAAGGACAGAACAGACTCAGGGATTAGATAAAAGAAAATGGTGCACAAGATAGGGCCAAGAATGCTGCCTTGCGGCGCACCGGATGTGAGACACAATGACTTTTATACCGGATAAGAAGGAACCATATTAGAAACAGAGCGAAATGTGTTGTTATTTACATGTGGACTACAAATAAGTATCTAATCGTCCAACACTTGATTAGTTATTGTCATCCAGATTTCGGTGCCTAACCTACGCCTTTGGTAATTCTAATTCAAAAGCATTCGAACATTAAAACAAACGGCTTTCTATTGTCTTTCAGCTATAAAATATGTTAACTGTCTCATAGCAATGTGTTAATAAAATTTGAAGCAATCCACACGGGACAAAATTGAATAAATTTGCATACCAAAAAGCATTGTAATTAGGTTGCAAGTTTTTGTATATGGAGTGTCTGCACTGTAAAAGTTCTAAATAAAATTGTAAAAGGAGATTGTAAAGAGGATTTACTCAGCTTTCATTTTTTACTGTATTCTAGGGGCCAGATGAACAATGGAGACCCCCTCTCGAGGGATGATCTTTTGCTTACTTATTTCTCGTATGAAAAATTTACAAAATAGTAAAATATGTAAAAACAGACCTGTTTGAGATGTCACCCCCGAACTGGAGCTACTTGTGCCATTATTTAGCCACTGCAAAACTCTGTTCTTCTCCAAGTCTCCGTCCATGGACGTATCAAAGGTAAAACTCACAATTTTTCTATTTTAAGAATGTTTGTTTGTGTTCAAGTTAGTGTACTTCAAATATTAACTCGTCGAGGTCAGAAAACATTTGAGAACCTCCAGATAATTTGATAAATTGAATCGAGGATATACGCGGTGCTAGACGTATTTCCAGACTATGCGCTTTCGTGTACAATTTCACGGTTAATATTGAGAATGCGAGAGATTCAGATCCCACCATGTTACTCACGTGTATCAATGGATCATTTCATATGAGGGTGCTGCTTTACTGTTCCTGACCACAGGCGGAGCTTCGATCTGGGCAACCAGTGAAATTAAAACAACCAGTGTTCCAACACGTTCATATTTGAGTTATCTAAGAAATTGTCTCGGAAACTGTCCACAGCTGGTAGCAGAGACAAAAATTATGTTCAACTTTCGAATGCCAACACTACCATTGCCTTTTTTAGTTCGAACGCAAACGTCTAACAGCAAATACTTGTCATGTACTATCAACATTAGGTTATTGATTAGGTATTTAGAACTATGTCAAACTTAGTTAATTACCAAGAAAAGATAACTTTATCGAGTCTGCATAAAATTAATGTATGCAATGTAGTTAGAAAAGATTTCGGAAGTATTATAACATTAAAATCGTAAATGTATGAGCGGCACAATTTCTTCGAAAAGTAATTTACAATTCATATAGTGAGAGCATTCATAATTAATTTAGTAATTAAACTAACATACTAACCACATTTAAAGTAAATAGAACATCTAAAACACCATGGAAAATTCGAGGGAAAATTAAATGAATCGAAGTGCCTAATTTTACCTTTAAACTTAAAGTTTTGGGAGATTTTCACTTTGAAAATGGCGGCAAGTACGAGGGCAAGTAGGTAAGTGCATTTTTGTAGGTTTGCAAAGCAAGATTAAAAGGAAATTGAAATTTTGGGGAACTCCCTGATGGTTACGATTGCACAACGTTGCAAAGGCCCTGTACAGGCTGTCCTATTTTTAGGGGTTTCTCATAGAAGCAGCAGAGATAGCGCCTGTCTGTTGTCATACATTAGCAAAAGCAGCATGCAGCTATGTAGTTTTATTAATAGATACTTAGTATACAGGGTGATCAGTTAAAGTTACGGAGCGGCTATATCACAGAAACCGTTCACGCTACAATTTTGGGGTAAAAAATTTATTAATAAATATAGCCGAAAGAATTGAGCCAAAAATATTTTTAAGTTCCTAACTTCATTCCTATTTATAGGGGTCGTATTTACTGCAGCGTTTCAAGAAATCTTTAATTTCTCCAAATAGCTTAGGTCGAGGCTTAGGTATAATGAAGGTCGAAACTCGAAAATACACTTTTCAGAATCTCTGCTAAATCCTCTATAAATTTTGTTTAAACAATTTTTCTCTATTTACCACGGCAGCGGCAGGGCGAAGAACTACAATTAAACATTTTTTTAATGGTGTAATTTGCGTTTGGCTTAACCGAATTTAACAAACTATAGCTCATTTTGAAGGACTCTTTAAGCCGATTTACTTTTGTTATAAGCACTTTAAAAATTAATTTGTATGCTAAATGATAATTGGCGCTATTAAAAATATGTCATACTTCATCTGATTTCTTCAAAAAATTAAATGCAATCCTACAATTTTTTTCTGTTTGATAGGCCATTAGTTGAGAAAAAAAAATTTGAAAACCAGAAGTGCATATATTTTTTAGTTTTAAAATTATTGCAAAAATAGTAGATGAGGATCGGAGGGCCCGTCTTTTTTAATTCCCTAAATAAAATTAACTTGTTCTATAAATGAACAATAAATATGTTAAAACTTTATCCAAATTTATCCATAAGTGATTATTCTTTCTCGTATGAGTATCTTTAAGTACCTAATTAGAGTGTTTTATTGTTTAATTTTTATTAAAAAGGGAATCGTAGCATTATTTATTTAAAGATCATCATCATAAGGTTCTCAGTCTGAAGACTGGTTGGATGCGTACCTCCACTCTTTTCTATCCTGAGCTAACCTACGCATTTCCCTAAAAGTAGAACATCCTACATCCCTAACTATTTGAGAGCAGTAGTCTAATCTAGGCCTACCCCTACCTCTTTTTATTCCTATCTCTGCCTCTAGTATGTCGCGAACTATTCCTTCATGTCTTAGAAGGTGTCCTACCATCCTATCTCTCCTACTCTTTATTGTCTTCCATACCTTTCGCTTTTCCCCAACTCTTTCTAATACTTCCCTATTGCTAACCTTATCTATCCACGGTATCTTCATCATGCGCCTGTAGCACCACATTTCAAACGCTTCTACTCTTTTTCGATCCGCTTCCCCTATTGTCCAAGTTTCGCACCCGTATAATGCCGTACTCCATACATACGACTTTAAGAGTCTCTTCCTAGCCTCAATATTAACCGTTCTCGAACATAACAGTTGTTTCTTTCTGTTAAACGCAACTCGGCCCTGCGCTATTCTTTGTTTTATATCTTTAGTGCTCCTACCGTCTTGAGTTATTTTACTTCCTAAATAGCAGAAATCCTATTTGTATGTTAACTTTAGTTCTATTTTCACATCCCCTACATACCTCAGCTACATAAATTAAATAGTTTAGTTTCCTCAGCTAGGGATATTTTGGGTCATAAACAGAATGAAAGTAGGAAACCCTGGATAACAAAACATATTGTGAGTCTAATAGAGGAAAGGCGCAAATATAAAAATAGGTTAGATGAAATAGGGAAACAAAGATATAAGGCGATCAAGTGGGAAATTATTCGGAAATGTAGGAAAGCGAAAGAGCAATGGATCGACGATAAGTGCAAAGAAGTGGAAAATAAGTTCGAAATAGGAAAGACTGATGAAGCATATAAAATAATTAGGAGAAATTTTAGAGAAATTGGATCTAGTACCAAAAGCATTAGGAATGAGGCAGGAGATATCCTAATCGAAAGCGGGGAGAAGGCAGATAGGTGGAAAGAATATTTAGGAAACTTATATGCGGGACAGGAAGTGCAAGATATATTAGAAAGTGAAAGCAGTGTAGAAGGGGATAACCTAGGGAGTCCTATAATGAGAGAAGAGTTTGAGCTAGCACTAAAAAGTTTAAGGAATAATAAAGCACCAGGTATAGATGGCTTGCAGGCAGAAATCTTAAAGTGCGCAGGTCAAGAGGTAATGGATCGTTTATTTAAATTAGTTAGTCACATATACCTGACAGGCGAGATTCCAGAAGATTACAAACGGAACATCATAGCAGCTTTGCCAAAAAGGAAAGGCGCGGATAGATGCGAAAATTTTAGAACTATCAGTTTAACTTCCCATGCGTCAAAAATTTTAACTAGAATTGTGCAAAGAAGGATGGAGAAAAAGGCGGAAGAAATATTAGGAGAAGATCAGTTCGGATTTAGACGAAATAGAGGAACGCGCGAGGCCATTCTAGCTTTACGAGTAATTATAGAAAAAACGATAGAAAAGAGAAAGAGCGTATATATAGGATTTGTAGATTTAGAAAAAGCCTTCGACAACGTAAAATGGGGGAAGATGTTCGAAGTGCTGAGAAAGGTAGGGATGAAATACAGGGACAGAAGAATAATACATAATCTCTACAAAGAGCAAAAGGCAGTTATAGAATGTGAGCAGGAACGAAGGGAAGTAGATATCCGGAAGGGAGTGAGACAGGGATGTGCATTGTCACCTCTAGTTTTCAACTTATATATCGAAGATGCGATTAATATTGTTAAGGAAAGAACAGCCTCAGGGATCAATGTACAGGGCCAAACTATTAATATGCTCAGATTTGCGGATGATATAGCAGTGTTAGCATGTAGCAAAGAAGAATTAGGAGCGGCTTTGAATGAAATGGAAGCAGTTTTGACACAGGGCTACGGCATGAAAATCAATAAAAAGAAAACTAAAATTTTGCTATGTAGATGGAGTGAAAATAGAACTAAAATTGAAATACAAATAGGAAATGAGAAGATAGAGGAGGTCGCGGATTTCTGCTACTTAGGAAGTAAAATAACCCAAGACGGTAGGAGCACTAAAGATATAAAACAAAGAATGGCGCAGGGCCGAGTTGCGTTTAACAAAAAGAAACAACTGTTATGTTCGAGAACGGTTAATATACAGACTAGGAAGAGACTCTTAAAGTCGTATGTATGGAGTACGGCATTATACGGGTGCGAAACTTGGACAATAGGAGAAGCGGATAGGAAAAGAGTAGAAGCGTTTGAACTGTGGTGTTACAGACGCATGATGAAGATACCGTGGATAGATAAGGTTAGCAATAGGGAAGTATTAGAAAGAGTTGGGGAAAGGCGAAAGGTATGGAAAACAATAAAGAGTAGGAGAGATAGGATGGTAGGACACCTTCTAAGACACGAAGGAATAGTTCGCGACATAGTAGAGTCAGAGATAGGAATAAAAAGAGGTAGGGGTAGGCCTAGATTAGACTACTGCTCTCAAATAGTTAGGGATGTAGGATGTTCTACTTTTAGGGAAATGCGTAGGTTAGCTCAGGATAGAAAAGAATGGAGGTACGCGTCCAACCAGTCTTCGGACTGAGAACCTTATGATGATGAGGACGAAGCCACCGTAATATAGAAAGCCTGTACCCTGCTCTGGTGACGTCACACGTGGTTGTAGATTTCTGTCTGGGGAGCATATACTGCGGGTAGAGTTTCTCGGTTTAATATTGGGAAATAGTAATTTTTATTTTATGAATTGTAGTTTCGTAATTATATTACTGTCAACACGTTAAGGGAATGCAATTATCTAGGTAAAATAATCTATTTAAGACAAACGGCACTGCAAAGAGTCAACAGCTTTGGTAAGAGTAGAAGTAGGTCACCAATTTCTTTGTCCTTATTTGGGTGTAATAGTTTTCGCAAAGTCAATAATGTAGGGTTTACTAATTATATTGCCTCGTTTTAGTGTATTGAAGACAAATAATAAGAAGCCCTTAAATTTCTAGTTGGGCAAATGACTAAATTAACATATTCGGTGAATACGTAATTTTTTTTTAATATCAATACTAATTGTTCCCTTAAAAAACAATTTTATCAAACGCCGATTTATTCAATACTTTTTCTACACAAACTTTTATTTAATTTGAGCCACTATTTTCCCTAATTTCAACCAGCTATTACATAGAGAACTGTGCCCTAACAAACCCAAACATAGTCATTGTTATAAGTAATAACTAAGCGCAAATCCGAGAGAATGTTTAGAGAAAACTTTAAAAATAGTGCCTATTTCTGGTGCTTATAGTTGTTCTGTATGACGTTAATTTTCATTATTTGTTTTGCACGTACTAGGTACTGAAAATTTCGCTCGCAGGAAATTTTGCGACGAATGCGACGTAGATAACCGCAATTCGAATTTAGCTTTTGTCTTTTTTCACTTGTGCGAAGGTATTTGCTCCTACACAAGGGAACGCAACAATATTTTGCCATCTAAAGTTGTAAAATTAGTTACTTGTTCAGTTATAATAAAAAATGTAATATGTTGGCAATTGCATTATTATCGCATTCTTATGCAGCAATACGAATAGTCGCGACCGGGAGCGCCTGGAGAGCAACCACCGTTTGTGACGTATCATTCGAGGAGTGGGGCGATGTGCTAGGCTTTCTATATTACGGCGGCTTCGGACAGGATCCTTCGACCTTCATCTACTATTTTTGCAATTGTTTGAAAACGAAAATAGATATCAATCTTCGGGTTTTATATTTATTTTTCTCAACTAATGGCATACCAAACAAACTAAGAAAAGCTGTAGGGTTGCATTTAATTTTGTTAAGAAATCGGATGGAGAATGACATTTTTTGGATGGAGCCAAATATCGTTGAGAATACAAATTAATTTTTAATTTTTTCGCAAAAAAATTCAATCAGATTAAAGGGACCTTTAAAATGAGCAATCGTTTGTTTAATTCTGTTAAGACAAATCCAAGTCCCAGCATTTAAAATATTTTAAATTGTTGTTCTTCACCCTGACGCTGCCATAGTAAATAGAGGTAAAATGTTCAAACAAAATTTATAGATGATTGAGCGGACATTTTAAAAATCGTATTTCCGGCCTACATTGTATCTAATTTTATATATTTGTTTAAATTGTTGACATTTTACAAACAACTTAATAATGCCATGGTATTATCATGGTATTATCGTTTTGTCATTAATGACGTAACTACTACTTCTAAATCTGGTATAGAACATAATATATAAATCGCAAATTTTAAATTATTAAATTTTTGGGCTCTTTCATTCCATAATTTACCTTTATCTGTAATCTTGTCATCGTCCACGAATGAATTCAACCGCAAAAAACTGGGAGTATTCACGATTCCCAGATCTTGGGAATTTCTGCCGAATACACCACGTGAGCACATGACTACACCTTACTTGTCAACAAATTAAAGTCAATAGCACTCGATGCATTTACACGTATTTTGATTGTTATACAGGTACTTAAAAAAATATCGCTTTTGTACATTAATCTACCTGCAAACCAGGCAGTCCGCCTCGGACGAATGGAACAATCCAAAAATACACACTATGCTCGTTTAAGTTTTACAACACATATTTTTGTACTGAAATAAACATTCAGACAGTAGAGGGGTACGCCAATTTTATTTCTTTGTTACCATTGGTACTTTTATTTACCGAATTGCCCTTGATGCAAATAAACGCACGAACTGTTTCTCTGCTTCAAAAAGCCCGATCAATTCGCGGTGTTGTATTGTATTGTATTGTATTGTATTGTATGATAAAGTTAATAAAATTCACGTGATTTACGTATTTGCGCTATCTATTTTAGTTATTATACTTAGATCAACCGGACTGTGTCAACGGATGCGTTTGATTGCTATCGTACCCAGCAATAACGACATTAAAAGAATATTTCAATTTTCTAACAGTGACTAAACCTCAGAATAAACTTACCCACAAATTAAATCAACAAAAGGAAAAAATAAAATAAATTCAAAAAGTAAGTTCGCTTCGCTAATATTCCAAATTCCGATTTAAGCATTGATAATTAATAATTCTATCAATATATATCAGAGCGATTAGTTCGTGCTTCACAAATCCGCCAGCCAAGGTTCAAGTCCTGTGTAAGTGAAATTTTTATCTGCATTCTGTCAGAAAGAAATCTGAATGCTTTCTTGGTGTTCAGAAATTCTGTCACCTTGTCGACTACGAGCGGCAATGCAATAAACGTCATGGTAAACCTCCTACACCTACAGAATACAATCATGTTCTCTATAATACATTATACCATTATACAGTAATTTCATAAAGTTTTTCGATGCGATGTGCAGTTTTTGAGTAAATTGAGGCTGAAAATGAAAAAAAAATGGCCCTATAATGTACACCTGTATTTCACTTTATTTTCGAACGCCTTGATCGATATTTGACTATCAGGTTATATAATAGTATATTATACACGAGTTTATAATGAATGCTATTATTTACAACACGAGCGAGTGAAACGAGCGAGTTTTGTAAACATCCAAGGTAATAATAGCATCATTATAACGAGTTGTATACTATACTTTGCCCACGACTATCAAAACAGATTCCCAGAAAGAATTTACCTTCATTTCCCTTCTCCAGTGTAGGAAAGATTCATACATACGCTCTCAGGTATAATTTTATTGGTTTTTTGGGCAATGAATCTAATGAGGAAAGTTCTGCAGCTTCTTTTATTGCTGGTGCTGTTAAAGAAACCTCGTTTTCACTCTCACTACTCATTATATCTTCTTTTTTAGAATATGCATTTCAAATTAAAAGCAAACCATGCCGATTTGACGTTTCAATTTGAACTGACACATCGCGATCGCGGCCTACTAAATAAATGTAAAAAAGGGTCAAAGCGATGTTCCTATTGGTGTAGTGAATAATATTCATTAATCACTGCAGTGATGTTTGTGTATACATTCTGGCAGCTAACAAACAATTTCTTTCACTTTCGCCCAAAATGTAGACCAGGTCTATTAATTCTTGTTTTGCAAAATTAATTTTCACTTAAGAAAACTTAATTCTCAAATCAACTTAAACAAAGCGATAGTAACTGCGAAACAAAATTTATGACTTAACTTTTTTCATACCCAACCGAGTATTATCAAATCATATTTGCTAGATTTATCTGGAAAATACAAATATTTCAAAAACGGTTAATTTTGGGATAGGAAAGTGTATTGCAATAAGAAAGGCAATTTTATGGGGAATCCAATAATGGTATAAAAACAACAGGGTTCTATTTGAAATTAGAAAGTTATGGTGTTTTGAAATTTTCTAATTTGGTCCTGTAATTGCTAATATCCTGTATAATATTTTCGATTGTTTCTTACAGCAACAGTTATTCCTAAATGTTGCTTTCATTCCGTCAAAATATTACTGCTTCAGTTTTATTAAATTCCGGGATATTAAAATTTCAAAATTGTTCTGCATCTGCAAATATTCGCAAGAAAATGCCCATAACTCAAATCAAAAAATATGAAGTGCAGAAAAAAAAAATTTGTACAATCGATCAAAGAATTCAAAAATGAAGTCAAATACAAGGTGTTCCATTTGAAATAACGAAGTTGACCTGCATACAGTAAATATGGGGCAAGCTGTATAGCTAAAAATAATTTTAGCTAGAGCAACATGTCACTGGAAACAACTTTTATATGGAAAGTTTTTTAGTATTTCTAACTGTAAAGGATATAACGAAGAATTCCGCACTATTGACTCACCCTGTATATTGATTTCAAATAATTTTCATTTTGCGAAACTGTTATTTTGTATTTTTGAACTCCCCGTACGTCATGTCCGAAATTTGGTATTGTTAAAGGTATTCTTTTCTCATGCATCAATTTTTAGCAAGAATACAATTTTCTGAGAAATTTACCATAAAAAAGTTTTCAGTGTATTTTGATACTAATTTGAAAATGTGAAAACATTAATTTCTTATATAAGAATTCTGGTCTGGGTAAGATATTTGAGGTTATTATTTTAAAAACTACTTTTGGGCCACTCCAATATAGTAGGTAGCTATACTTCATTTACGATAAGTTTAAAATGACGTCATACTTGTACCACAGTGCCAGAGCCGAGACCTGGATGTTATTATGTGTGACCCCTATAACAAGCCGCCCATGAATGTTACTTATTTAGCCTCTAGACGGGACTGAAGTTCAAAGAAACAGATGAAAACGAGGATGAAAAGGTTTGGAAGATCATCCTCAATTTCAACGTGGAAAATGACTTGGGTTTGCTGGTGTAGAGGACGAGTTTTTCGACGATAGAACCACAGAATTTGATCGCAAATTATGAAACTTTTGCGTAAAAACGTGTTTTCAGTGGAAATTTCCAAGCTCAGGTTAGAAAACATTTTTTAGAAGAAATGTTTCTTTATCGATATCAAGTACGCAGTACACAATAAGCTCGACAATAAGGCAAGATAAGGCTATACAGAAAACAGAAATACCTAGTCGCATTGTTAAATTCCACAAATCCACGTGTAAAAACTGGATTAATATATTAAAAGAGCTAGACACTACAAGTTTATTTGCCTCGGTAAAAATAGAACAGTTTTTTGACCGCAGCGTCGAGAATAAAATAAAATCCATTACAAAAATTAATTTCAAGATATCAAGCAGGTAATTTAAATTAATTAGACGTGGCTTCATGCATTCGATTGGTTTATCAAACAGCGATTGCACAAAATGTAAACATAACCTAGCCATAAAAAACATATTGCTTACCATTTCTTTGTGTGATCAAGTCGTTTTCTCTGTCACAGTCGCCACAAGAATCGTACAAACTCAAATTATTACACTTCGTGACGCCATTCAAATACTTTTCTTCCATATTTTACTTTATAATTCCACCGAAAAAATCAATCATCCACTCGCGGCAGGCTAGTTTTTATGGTACTACACAAAACGAAAACACGTACTGATGTAGTTATTCAACGTGCTTTGTTCAACACAAAGGAAAACACGTCCTTAGCTTCTATAATCATCAGTTCCTTTTTTATTAGGTTTTATTCTCTGCCAGTGCCATGGACGCTGCTTTAACGTTTAAATGGGAATGGGGCTGTTGCGTTGCAGTGGTGCGAGATGTGGTATTGATTTTGGCACTGAACAAACGTGTGTACTTATATTATAAGTACTTACCTACTACTTAGCAGTTTGTTTAATATTGAAAATATTTTATGATGTATGCGAGATAAAATTCAAGACGAATTGAGTGGGATATTTTTTATTTAGCACTTTATTATCAAACTAATAATAGTACAATGGTGCCAATTGAGCTAGTATTAAATATTAATGTAAGTACTTTGGCCAATCGAGTTTTAAATAAAGTGGGATACCTACAGGGAGAACTCAAAAGGTGCATTTCTTTCATTACTTTTGGGGCACAGTAAGGTCCGGTTTTTTAAAGAAACCAACACCGGATTAAGTCTGACACTGGCTTCGTTGCTATGATACCGGCTTTCTGATTGGTTGTATCATAGCAACAAAGCCGGTGTCAGACTTAATCGGGTGTTAGTTTCTTTGAAAAACCGGG
Organism: Xestobium rufovillosum; assembly: GCA_963966045.1. NCBI lineage: Eukaryota > Metazoa > Arthropoda > Insecta > Coleoptera > Ptinidae > Xestobium > Xestobium rufovillosum. The sequence continues at coordinate 6,192,619 of OZ014495.1, read as the reverse complement.
CCTAAGACTATCATGGCTTGTTACGTCACCGACACCATAAAAAGTGATAGGTAACTAAATAAAAGCTAAATAAAAGTCAAGCTACCAACTAGGCACGAAGACTGAGTGACCATGATCTAAACTTCTAAACAAACACATTATTTTCCTTGCGGAGGTATGCTAAATAAATTATATGCAATCCTAAAAATTGCGCCCATTTATATGCCACTTAAGATTTGCTGACGTCAAAATCGCTGTCATTAGAAACCTTCGTATCTTGCATTGAACTTTCTGTGTCAGTATCCAACATGTTCATCACCCCCTTTGGTTGCTGATCGGCCATTTCCTTTACATTTTCTTTAGTTACATTGGCAGACACATCTTTATCTTCTATAACTGTGTTATTTATTTCCTTCTCTTCTTCTTCTTCATCCTTTGCAGTAACTTTCGGAACTTCTGATATTTCTTCAACAACTGATTCCTTACCAACATTTTCTTCAGTTGAAATAGCCTGTTGAATATCATCAATACGAGGTTGGTCATGATACTGACTCAGTAGATCACTTTCGTTACAGCTTTCAACAACATTCGAATCTTTCCCAACATTCCCTTCAGTTGAAATCACCTGAGGTTGAACATCACTTGCATAATACTGAATTGGCTGACCGTTTTCATCATAACCGTCAACTATTTGAAGTGGCTGTCCATTTTCATCATATTGAAGATACTGATTTTGATCATCATAATACTGACCATCACCACCCTGGACATATTGTTGATAAGCCGGATCATTCACATCATACTGCTCTACTATCTGACCGTTATCAGTGTACAAATACTGTCCTTCATCGTATTGTTGAGGACCTTGATCATATTCTTCGTAAACTACATCACCGTGAATCAGCTGACCATTCTCGTCAACGTACTGTTGGGAACCTTCTTGCTGAATCAACTGATCATGTACCACGTATTGAGGACTTTGTCGAACGATAACCGGTTCTTGATCATGTACAACATACTGAGGACTTTGATGAACAATCACCGGTTCTTGATCGTGCACAACATACTGAGGACTTTGATGAACAATCACCGGTTCTTGATCATGTACAATATACTGAGGACTCTGATGAACAATTATCGGTTCCACATCATATCTCTGAGGGCTCTGGATCATAATCACTTGACCATCACCCTCATAATGAGGACTTTGCTGGTGAATCAACTGATCGCCCGTATCATACTGCTGAATCACTTGATCGTCTATCTCATACCTTTGAGGACTTTGGCGAACTACCAGCTGAATGTCCGGTTCATATTGAGGCTGAATCAACTGATCGCTTACAACATATTGATCGTCGTAATGTTGAATCAGTTCTAGAGGACGATCATCAACATACTCTTGGTAAACTACGTCGCCTCGAGGGCTACTATAATGTTGAATCAACTGATTATCATAGGGTTGATTAACGTGTACTATTTGTTGGCGAGGTTGATATTGTATGTTTTGCTCGTGAGCAACTTGTTCGTATTGATCTTGACGTTCACGAATTTGGTCCGTATTTAGTTGATCAACTTTATTTTTCTCGACGTCATCAGTTGATTTGTTTTCCGTGTTACGGTCTTGCAATGGTTCATTTTCTTTGTTTTTATGTGTTACTAGGCCTTCTTCGATTTCGTTCTGGTTGGTAAATATTCCATCTACAATTTTTTGATTTTCTGTGTTGATCTCGTTAAAAACTTGTCTTTCTTCGTTACCATCAGTTGAAGGAACTATTTCTAGACATTTAAGATCGTTTATTTCTTCCAAATGATTTGCCTCGTCGACTGAAGTAATTTTTAATCCTTCCTGATCTGTATCGAATCGTTCCATTGGTCGATCAACTGATTGTTTTAGATTTTCATGGTCAATCAAGTTTAATTGTTCAACAGGTTTTTTTGATTCGTCAGCAAGTTCTTCTAATTTTTGATCAGTGTGAATGTCTTGTATAATATTTCGATCAGTTGATTCATCCTGTTTTTCTATGCTGTTACCGATTAATTTTTGTTGTTGAATATTGTTAATATTGTCAGGATTGAAGCTAAAGTCCTCATCGGACTTGGTAGTTTGTTCTTGGATGACATCGGCGAATTTATCAACTGATTCTTGATGTTCAACATCATTTCTCTTTGGTAACTGATCATTTTTTGATTGTATCGAGTACAATACTTCATCGGCTGCTTCACTGGCACTTCTAGGTGAATAATCATTAGCATTGTTATCTCCAATATTTTTCAGTTCTTTCGAAAATTCAGACAAATATTCACTTGTTAAAGCAAATGGTTGCCTAGTTTGTTTCAACAGTTCTGATTGCCTCTTGGGAGATGCCACACTCTGCAGATACTTCTCTATTATATCGTTTTTAATATCGTCCATCTGAGCGGTCTTATTGAGTGCCTTTTTGACAACTGGGTGCTCATACAAGTTGTCAGCGCTGGGCTTTTTGAGTTCTGGTGATGACTCAAGTTCAGATGGCATTTCGCCATAAATTCTTTTCATGTAAGCTTCGTATTGTTTTCTTAGCAATTTAAATCGTTCCGTTTTTGAAGCCAACATGGTCGCTCTTGCCTCGACGCGATCAAGTGCCCTGACGATGGCTTCGTTTCGTTCCTGACGACGCCTGTCTTCTTCCAGGAAGCGCTTGTATTGGTTTTTGAGTCTTCTGTAGTGCGCCTGTTCTCTAGAATATTAAAAACGTATTGATACTCTTTTGATCCTTGCCTTAATTTTGGACGGCACTGCATTAAAAACAGTAGGTACTTACTCTTCTTTTGTAATCTGCAGCATTTCGTTGAACTTAATTTCTAATTTCAGTCTTTCTTCTTCACTAAAAAGAAGAAATATTTTACGTACCTATTATTTTAAGAAACAAGATCGGACGTGTTATATGGGGAGAGGTATATGTCCTTAAAACTAAAGATAAAAACGTAAATGACCAACGCGATTCTTTTGGGACATTTACATATCAAATTGACCATGCTGATTGTCAGTGTACTTCTGCACATGCGCACTAATGAAATGACAAGGTCTATTCAAAATCCAAAAGCTGTCAAAAATAGAAAGGTGCAGAAAAGGGCCTCGAGAAGGGCACTAAAACAAAAAAATAGTAGTGTACAGGTCAGTAGTATAGCTACCCAGTTTCTAGTCCATTTTCCTGCGTTATTTCTTATGTAGCTTCATTTTGCACTTCAAGGTGACCATAAACTACATTAATTTAATTTGTGAAGGTGACGTTTTCAGCCAACTTCAGACCGGTGTCGTAGTGAGTGTTGCTACCTTCAGACCAGTCGGCAAGGAAGATTTCTGCGACGCGAGCTAACTTCAGGTCGGTCGGTAAGGCAGGCAGTGAGGAGCCACGAAGCGCCAACTGCAAGGCGTTTATTTATATCCCAACTAGGTTGTGCTAAGTAGGCCAATTCCACTTTCACGCGCTTTAATAGACTGTTAAACTACATGCTATATAGTACTCAATAAACTAAATAAATTCCAGATTTGGTTATTTTCGTTTTATTTAATATGCACAACTATTTTTTAAACAACAATACAGAAAACCAGACACAAGACATAACGTAACGTAACTGACATAAGAACTGGGTCCAGTACTAACTGCCGCAAACGGTCAAAACCAACTTGAGCCGACGTAAGCGCAACAACTTCACGCGGGATCGCATAAGTCACTTCAGTACTCTACTTTACCGACACACTGCCAACATAAGAATTTAAAGTCACGAAATGGATTTAATACCACAATGCTAAACAAGGAACAAGCTTGGCTCAGTACGGGAACGCGCGGAGAGTTTTTGTTCGAATACAAGCGGATCCTTTTTTTCTTCTAAAGTTTGTTGTAATTTACAGAATTTTGCATTCCGTGTGTTGTGTCCGGTGGCCCGTCACGAAAGGTATTTTTTAAAGAAAGTCCGCGATTACTAATGAAAACAAGGGAATAATAGCACGCTAAAACGTTGCATTGACAAAACCTAGTTGGGATATAAATAAACGCAACTGCAACACTGCAAGCCATGACCCTGATGACGCCGCTCGCGCCCGCAAACCGCCGAACAGTTAACTATCTCTTACGTAATATCCACAAAACTATTTTGTAATTTGTATCTGCATAGGAAGAAATAAAAACACACTAAAAAACTTATGTTACCACCTACGGATCCGACCTTGTACATTTTTAATGCCTTTCTGCACATCCCTTTTTTGGTTTCTTTTGGATTTTGAACCATCCGGACATACCTATGCCTTGGCATAGATAGTAGATATAATTGGAAAATAATGATAACGCCGACGTTCCAGACAGCAATAAAATTGTCATCGCCCGTTAACAATAAACAACGTCATTAATCAATTAATCATGCCTGTCCCCTCGAGAGCTGTTCCCATAGAGTGAGTCATTCATAACAATAGGGTTCAGTGCAGTCGGAATTTTTCTCAAAAATTTAAAATGACGCTATATATTATTTCAGAATTTAATAGCCAGTTTAGAAAACGAAAATTGATGCAAGATCTGAGACAAATAGTTTCAATGAGCAAACGAATATTGCTTAGAAGCGCCTCAATACGGCAAATTTATAAATGTTTGGTAGTAATGCAGTTGTCATCTGTCAGTTTGAATTTTCCGCGTATCTAGGCAGTGAATATTATCGTTAATTTAAATCAAAAATATAAATGTCAACAAAAATTTGACAGCTCAATATACCACCGGAACTGGTGGCGTCTGAAAATTCGCTCACTTCCTATTGCACTCTATTTGAATTTACTGTTTTTTGAATCTTCCAGGTATTTTGCTTCCATTTTCTGATCAATACAAACACTAAAAACTACCTACTGTAAGTAAAATACTAAATACTAACCTCTTTCTTAATTTGTCCTGTAATTCCAAAAACTTTTCGTAGTACAAGTCAACTCCTCTGGCTCTCGGAGCATTCATAATAATTCTGGACCGAAAGTCCAAATTATTAATCGACATTTTAGATTTAAACTATTTCACGACACTCTTTCTAGTTCTTAACGTTCGAAGACGAATTTCCAAATAATGCACTTTTATGTTGGTTTTTGACGGCGTTCACTGGATTTATTAGAAATTGCATTTTGGGCAATTAGTGATAGTGGTGGAAGTAATCAAGTAAATGATTCAATTTCGGATTTAATTATTTTGAATGGGGGTTTGTTGTGATTGCGTGTTACACATGAAGGTAGGCAGAAAGATATATGATAGCTGCACTAGACACAAGTCGGTACATTACGTGTTAAAACCACCTTTTATTAATTAATATTATTATTTGAGAAAGCACATGCAAAAGTTTTTATGCAAAAATGTATACAACCAAGGCGCACTTTTTATTACAATTCCAAATATGTATCTCTTGAATGAAAGAGAAACGAGCTATGTTCTTGGGCAATTCTTAAAGATTCTGGAAGAATTTTCCTTTATGGGAATTTACATTTGCCGTGGATTATGGATATGAAATAAGGTCACACGCGATGGTGCCAGGAACCAACTGGGTATAAACTTGACCTTCTTATGGCCGTTTACAAATTATGAAAAGACACTTTAAATAAAATTAGACGCATTTGAAAATAAAGAAATCATTTTCTTAACAAAACAGGACAAAAATTGTTAGAACTTTGAATTTACCACACATCAGAAGTTTTAACACTAGCACAGTAGCACAGCACAGACGTGTCCTCTTTTCTGGGGATATGGCCTTTTTTAAGCGGCATTGTCTGAATCCGGTATCTTCCTTGTGAAGTAAGATAAGAAATGTCGTTTTTTCAGTAATAAAATCTTTAACGGGTTTACTTATTTCGCAAAATTCTCGGCAACTTTGGATTTTAAACGCCATTTTGCCGGTTTCGCAAAGTATACTCTTTTTGCTCTTTACAGTGGATATCTAATGGATAATGGAGAATTTTGAAATTTTCGTTTTTAACTTATTACTTATTGTAAAAAGGAGTTTTTGACGAGTTTTTGTCTGTTGTAAAGAGTACTCTGCCAGACCCGCAAAATGGTGTTTAAAAATGAAAGATGTCAAGAATTTTACGTTTCTTTATTCGTTATTCCAAAGACGTTCTATACCAAGTTACCTACACTTTAATATCATTGAAAACATGCGTGCGACATGAAAATGTTCTCCGTCCTAGTTTGGAGCACGCAAAAATAGATTTTGCATCAATTTTAAGGCAAAAAGTCAAATCTGACATGTTCTTTCATCTGACTTCTGACATTAGCTGGGTAACCATGATTTCACAAGTTTCCGAGTTGTCAGTGCTAATCAGTGATTTTATAAAATCACTTGTGCTAATAGCTCATTTTAGAATGTCGTGACGACATTGTCGTCACACAATTGACAGCTGGAGGGCAAACATTTGTTTGTTTAAAGCTTAGAGGAGGGCAGCAGAGGAGGAATACAAAGCAGATGTGTGTTACAATTTGGCACCAAAAAAGGGGTGTAACTTAAACTACCTAGTCTTCTTACGCCGAGAATTGAACGAAAATTCTTAAAATGATATGACTAGTTGCACTATCGCAAACGTTGCTCTCGTTATTTTGAGTTAAATTGCATGAACTCTAAACAGTAACCCGGTTTCACCACTTTGTTCGGTACCTAATCTGCTCAAATTTTGGTAATATACATGCATAGCAAAGATCGGGCGTTGTGTATCCATACTCTGCCCTCCAACAAAAAATGGCGGCCTGTCAATATCAGGCATTCTAAAATAGTCTATTGTCAGGAAAAATGACATTTTTTAGTGATGAATCACAAAAAACGCTTTTCCTCCGAATGGAATATGCAATAAATTTTTTCTTCAAACGTTGAAAATAGGTTAAGAATTCAAAATAATAGAATTTAGAATGGCCCGATTTTAACAGGCCGCCATTTTCTGTTGGAGGGCAGAGGATGGATACACGCGCTCTATGCACGTGAGTGTCACCAAAATTTGAGCAGATTTGGTGCCAAACAAAGTGGTGAAACCAGGTTACTGTTTAGAGTTCATGTAATTTAACTCAAAATAACGAAAGCAACGTTTGCAATTAGGACCTAAGTGGCGCGTCACAAACGTCAGATTTTCATTTCAAACAAAATAAAGCCACGTGCTTTCTGACGTTTTAACCTAACCTCCGAAATATAATTATAGTCGTTTTCAAGTTTTTCCACGTAAGCCCAACACACAAATTGAAAATAAACTGTTTTCATTGCAAAACGTCTATAATTATATTGCAAAAACTAGTTTAAGACGTTGTAAATAATATCGATAAACGTCAAATGGCACGTGCTTTTGTTTTGTTTGGAATGAAAATCTGACGCATGACGGAGGCACTTGTGTGCTTGTGTCTCCCATTCGTGCCCTGAGTATCGGTAACCAGTTCGCCAAGTATCATCTCTTCCCTAAGCCAATAACCTGTGATGAGCGAAACTCTTATCAAATTCTGGAAGCCTGATACATGTCGAACGTTGGCGTACGATCTGGTTTATCTCCAGAAAACTAGATCGTATTAATTTTCCCTGTAAACATTTTTATCAAACCTGATGTGTAATGTACATATGTAGTTAAATTATTATAGTTTATTTTAATCTGTTCCCGTGCTATATTAATCATCGTTTACTGTTTAGCAATAGAGAACCCTACCCTTTCTTCAACAAAGAGCTAAAGGTATTGTGGACGATTACAAGTCCAATCGATCATATCCAGGTTTTGCTGGTACCGAAAGTAAAAGACAATTTTTTATTTACCGTTGTGCAACGGAAGACATAGTTTTCGTTGCAACGCCCTCTTTTTTATGAGATGAAATCTTGTCACCCAGCACAGAGGAGAGGTGACGTAGGTGGATAAATGTTCGTCGCGGACAATCAAAAGCAAAAACGCGCAGTGCAACTTCGAAATCACTAATCGGTAGAAATAATGTAAATATTCCCTGGTATTTTAAAGAAAATGCCAATCACTACAAATCAATGAGTATTACTAAATGATTATTACTTATTTACTAAAATGATGACACGATTTGTTGGAAAAGAACAGAAACGATGAAGCGTTAATGTAGGTAATTTATTTAAAAATATTTTCATACAATTTCACTATTAATTGCACATATTTCTTAGCATGTACTAAATAAATAATTTAAGACATTCGGAAATTTTTATCACAAAATCTCTTCAAACAGGTACAGAAATCCAGTTTGAAAAAGTTCAATACTACGCACATCAAAATACTAATCAATAAAAGGAAAACCTACTACCAACACCGAAATAACACAAAATTAATCAAAATGTAATAAAACAAATTAGGAACCGTACGCTAAAAATGAGAATTTCGGATAATTTTCTTTTAAAAACATCGTTCAACCCGTTTTAAGTGTTTTATTAGCTCAATAATCTAAAATTATATTTAAAGCTATATGCTTGAGATAAATTCATTTAATACTTAAATATCTTATTAATAGAACGTTTAAAGTACAGGGTACAACCAAAAATACGTAGAATTTCTTCATTATTTGATTAAGCGATTAAGGTTTTCATTATTTTTAAGTACCCTATACTGTCCTACTTAAGAAATTATCGAAGAAGGTGCAGTCTTTTTAACGTTACTGGTGTTTTTTATATAAAAATACGTCATCACTACAAACTTTATCACCACCAAAACTCCTAAGAAAGCAAAAAAAACAAACGAGATACAATAAAATAAAGCTACATATAAAGTAACAATAAATTACAAAATAAAAATACTAACAAACTGTAAAACGATTAGCTAGTGCCGTACTTGCCGTTTTCGAATACTCCTTTTCTAAAGAACGGGGAGAAGTTTAAGAGAGCCGCCCTGGTAATTGGACCACCATATGATAACGGACAAACAGGATGTGTTTTACACGTCTCAATTAATCTCCTAAGGTATAATTCTAAGTGTTTTTTTCTCGCCTGTGCGAGAGCTTCCGAATTGGCGAAAAGCTGTCTAGGGGGGAAGGGAATTGCAGCTACCTAGAACGAAGCAAAAGTTTATACACTAATCAAAACGAAAAAGGAGCCGTTTCTTCCGTTTCTTAAATTTCATTTGTGCTACAAAATACAAAGATACATTTTTTCTTCCGCTTTTTATCAACTTGCTTCTTTAGTTTCATTTCAAATGTGAAAGAATAAACATGAATGCTGATGTGCATGGTAGACCACGAAGGCGTAGAGTGTACCTATCAGAAATTCAGATTGCTAGGGTCATAACTCTCATTCAAGAGGGCCACTCAAGACGGCAAGTAGCCTGAATTTTAAATGTCAGCAGAGCTACCATAAATAGGGCCTGGATAAGGTCTCAAATGTATGTTATTGTTAGAAGGCAACTTTATCCGCGTCGCGCGAGGGCAACTTCCGGGAGAGAAGACCGTCTAGTACGGATTTGGGCAACCAGAATGCGCAGAAGTACTGCTACAACACTCCAAAATCAGCTCGTAGAGGCCACAAAAATCAGAATAAGTACCCAAACGATACGTAACAGGCTTCACGAACGTCAGTTTCATGCAAGAAGACCAGCTAAGGTACCTCCTTTAAGCCGTGATCATCGCAGAGCAAGGTTCTTTGCTAAAGAACATGTTAATTCACTTAGGGCAGTGGAGCAACGTGCTGTTCACTGACGAATCCAGGTTCTGTTTAAATCACATTGATGGACGAGTTCGAGTCTGGAGACGCCCAGGTGAACGTTTTTTAGACTGCACTGTGGAAGAATGGGTTCCATTTGGAGGAGGATCCATCATGGTTTGGGGTGGGATAAATTTGATTGGGCGTTGAGCTGGTGGTAATTCGTAGGTATATAGACGAAGTTCTAGAACCACATGTTGTACCATTTACTGAGAATATGGGAAGTCGAAGAAAATATTGAATGGGGATGGAAGAATATAGAACAGGCCATAGAGAAAGGTATGGAGGTGGCTGTGGGAAAAAGAGAGAGTAATTCTCGAAAAACCTGGTACGATAGTGAATGTGAAGATATGATAAAGCAAAAAAATTAAGAACGAATTAAATGGATAAGAACAAATAGTACTGAGGATATGGAGAATTATAAAGAAATGCGTAATAGGGTGAGAACAATGATAAAGAAAAAGAAAAATGAGTGGATAAATAAGATGATGGAAGAATTGGAAGAAGACAGCAAACGAAATAATATGAAAAGCTTTTATCGAAGAATTAGACAGCAGAAAAGGGGATATAAACCAAAAGCGCGAGTAGATAAAAGAGTGGCCAGGAAGGGGGAGATGGCCTGGGCGGAATAAAGGAAATATGGAGGCAGCACTTCCAGTCAATTATTGGAAAGCAAAATGAGGCCGAAGAGGCACACACGGGGGAAGTGGATGAGGATGAAGACAGTCTAGAACCAACGTACGATGAGGTAACCGAAGTAATAAATAGAATGAAAAATGGTAAAGCTCCCGGAAAAGATGGAAGTATGGGGGAAATGTTGAAATATGGAGGAGAAGCAGTATATGCCGAAATGTATAAATTAATAAGAGCAATATGGAACAAAGAGAAAATGCCAGAGCAATGGAAGAGTAGTATAATTGTGCCAATATTTAAAAAAGGAGATGTAGAAGATTGCAGAAACTATAGGGGCATATCGTTGCTAAGTGCTGCATACAAAGTGCTATCGAATCTTATACAGAAAAGGCTATCAGGATATGCGGGGCAGGGAAATGGTACCATTGGCGAGTATCAGTGCGGTTTTAGAGGGGGAAAATCTACTATCGATGCGCTACACATGGTGAAGCAAGTGTTAGAGAAGGAGGACGAATACAGGATGGATCTGCAGCTTCTGTTCATAGACTTCCAGCAGGCGTTTGACTCACTAAGCAGAATTAAATTGCAATACGTGATGAAAGATTTGGGAGTACCGGCAAAATTGAGAAGACTTATTAAAATGTCAATGGATGGTAGTATGGCCTGCGTTCGGACAGTTGAAGGAGATACCCCAAGTTTCAAAATCAATGGCGGAGTAAGACAGGGAGATGCACTATCAGCTACGCTCTTCATCATAGCATTGGAAGGTGTGGTAAGAAAAGTGGGATGTAACGGATCAGTTGCAAACAGGGAAGCCCAACTGATTGCCTACGCTGATGATGTGGTAATAATATCTAGATCGATGAGGAAATTGGAAGAAATCTTTAGAAGAATAGAACTTGAAGGAAATAAAATAGGACTAAAAATTAACGAAAAGAAGAAAAAGTATATGAGAATAAAGAGAGAAGCAGACAACAACGATGGCCATATAATGATAGACAAATACATATTTGAAAAAGTGAGCAGATTTAAATATCTGGGGCTGCAACTAAATAACAAAAATGACAGAAGAGCAGAGATAGAGGAGAAGTTACAGATGGGAAACAGGGCATACTATGCGAACAAAAAGATTTTGAGAGACAGAAATATAAGTAAGAAGACAAAACTGAGACTGTATAAAACAGTTATAAGGCCAGTTGTAACATACGCAGGGGAAGTAATGAGCCTGACAAAACAAAGTGAACAGAAATTGAAAATATTCGAAAGGAGAATACTAAGAGTGATACTGGGACCAAAGAAAATTAATGACCGTGAAAGTAGACCAAAGATGAATTTTGAAATAGAGCAAGAAATGGGGGGAGAAGATATAGTGAAGTTTATTAAGGCACAAAGAATGCGATGGCTCGGGCATGTAATGCGAAGTGGGGAAGAAACAATGATCAGAAAATTGTTAGTATGGAAACCAGGCTGTGGTAGAGGGCGAGGGAGGCCAAGGATGAGATGGTGGGACGAGGTGATGGAGGACTTAAGAACGATGAAAGTTGGGAATTGGAGAAAGAAGATTAATGATAGAGGAGAGTGGAGAAGAGTTGTGTGGGAAGCCACGACACATCGGGGACTGTAGAAAGACAATAATGGGGATTAATTCACCCCGATAAAGGGATTGTAAAGCTTCAGTCACGAAGCGGCAAAATTCCGACTAGGGATGTTAATGCCTATGTATATATATATATGGGTCCAGTATTCATTCTGTAGCAAGATAATGTCCGCCCACACATCGCCAGAATAGTGCAAAATTTCCTCAATGCCCACAATATTGAGGTTATGGATTGGCCCGCCCGCAGTCCAGACCTCAATCCTATCGAGCACGTCTTGGACACACTTGGGCAACGATTGAAGGAACGTCAGCCAATCCGGAACCTTTAGCACGTTGAAGAAATCCTCCTGGAAGACTGGGAACAGCTGCCTCCTCAAGTTATTCGAAATTTAGTTGAAAGTATGCCCCATCGTTGCGCTGAAGTTTTACGTGTTAGAGGAGGCCACACACGTTATTGATTTTGAAACTTTGCTTACTTTTCATTAAAACAATAAAGAGCTTAATCGCACATTTCTGCATTTGGCTCCTTTTTCGTTTTGATTAGTGTATTTATTATATCAGCTTTACCTTTTCCCCATATCTAGACTTCATTGCTAGATGTAAGTCTCTGAAGCGACTGTACCGCCTTAGGACACTCCACCGTTCATCGGCCGTCGTGATTTTTACCTCGTATTCGTAATGGGTCTTAGTGCCCGCACCTCTTTGGCAATAACTTCTAATACTAACAATTTCGTTTTCCGCATCTACGGTCACAAAACGACGAAAATAAGATAATTTTATTTTGAAATCGGCAGGAGTTGACTCACCGAAATCGATTGAAGGCATTGATCTATACATAAAAGGCGACTTCGAATTATTAAGCTGAAAGAAACAGTCGTTATCGTGCAATTAAAACTATGAGTAAACGGTGGATCTTTACTTGATATGGCGAACGATATATGGAAGATGTCGAACCGGAGTGAAGGGGATGAATTGGACTAGGACTTAGACTATCTACATCTTGTAATGGATGCTCTGAAGCTGGCGATAGAGCTGAAGAAATACCCGACTTTCTACTCGTTAATTCCTTTTGCAACTCTTGCAAAATCTACGATAAATATTAATCAGAAGGGATTAATACAAAAATTACGAAACACTATATTTAAAACTTGATTGATACTCGAGATACTTACGGAAATTTGAGCGTCAATTTGTGGCTTTGGACTGTTCACGTCTAAACTTCTTAAAATGAGCTGCTTTTGCTGCGCTACTTTCTGAGTTAATTTCCTCACAGTTTCAAAATCTCTCCTCGTTTTCCTTTCGCAAGGGGAACGGTCTTCCCAAGAACTAGACGATCTGGAGTCACTTACGATTCCCTAAAAATTATCGCCTATTACAAACACAGAAACATTATTGCTCTTTCCACAATCAGATGAAATTCACAGAGTATTTTGGCTGAGACTTCACTTTAATTTGTAAACGGCGATAGTTCACTGAAGAAAACAACTATACACCCTGCTTTTACAAAAATAAAAGTTTTGGGCCTTCGTAACGTTATGCTATAATTCAAAATTTCAATGATTATTTGAATATGTTGCAATGCCAAAATGTGAATGTTGACGTGCATGGTAGGCCACGAAGGCGTAGAGTGTACCTAACAGAAATTCAGATAGCTAGGGTCATAAATCTCATTCAAGAGGACCACTCAAGATGGTAAGTAGCCCGAGTCAGTAGAGCTGCCATAAATAGGGCCTGGATAAGGTCTTAAATGTATGGTATTGTTAGAAGGCAACATTGCCCGTGTCGCGCAAGGGCAACTTCCGGGAGAGATGACCGTCTAATACGGGTTTAGGCCACCAGAATGTGCAGAAGTACCGCTACAACACTCCAAAATCAGCTCGTAGAGGCCACAGGAATCAGAATAAGCACCCAAACAATACGTAACAGACTTCACGAACGCCAGTTTCATGCAAGAAGACCAGCTAAGGTACCTCCTTTAAGCCGCGATCATCGCAGAGCAAGAAGGTTCTTTGTTGAAGAACATGTTAATTTGAACTTAGGGTAGTGGAGAAACGTGCTATTCACTGACGAATCCAGGTTCTGTTTAAATCACATTGATGGACGAGTTCGAGTTAGGTCAGGTCATGTGGTAAAACTTAATAACATGGACGATGAAATTAAGGTGATGAGGAAAAAAAGCAAACTGAAGCTTCAGGAAGTCTACATTGATGATGACCTGACAGTAATGGAAAGAGGCGTACAAAAGAAGCTCAGAGATATAGCAAGAGAAGAAAGAATACTAGGAAAGACGGTAAAGGTAGCTTATCAAAAAATAATAATTGATAACAAAGTGGATTTGGAACAACCGGACACAGGAGCTGGAAGAGAAAGTGGAAAAACCTGGCCAAAACAACAAAACAGCACCAAAAAACTAGCGAAGATGGATCGAAAAATGGTAAAAACATTAGAATAGGGACATGGAATGTGAGAAGTATGAATGGAAAGGAGATTGAATTGATACAAGAATTTAAAAAGGCAAAACTGGAAATATTAGCTATAACGGAAACAAAAAAGAAGGGTACTGGGGAAATAATTATAGAAGAACACGGAATAATATACAGTGGAACGGAAGTACATAGAAGAGCAGAAGCAGGTGTGGGTTGTGTGATAAGTCCAAAGTATATGAGAAAAGTAGTGGATTGGGAGGGAGTTAATAAAAGAATAATGGCAATTAAGGTAAAGCTGATAGAAGAAATAACAAAGGTGATAATAGTTTACGGCCCTGGGGAAAATGGCACAGTTGAAGAGAAAGATGAGTTCTGGGATAAATTACAAGAAGCATATGAAGAAAGCAGAAACCCAGTAATAATTATGGGAGATTTTAATGCAAGAATAGGTGATAAAACTGAGGGAATGCAGGGTACAATGGGGAAATTTGGAGATAACACAAAGAACAGAAATGGGGAAAGATTGATCCAGTTCTGTATACAAAATGGGCTGGTAATACAAAACACGTTTTTCCAGCACAAATATACAAATATACGAGAGAAGAGCCTGGAAGGAAAGAAAAATCAATAATAGATTATATTGTAACAGAAGAACAAAACCGGAAAATAATAAAAGATGTACGAGTAAGCAGAAGTGCTGAATTAGGGACAGATCACTACTTAATAATGGCGACCATCAGGAATATGTGCACAGAATGAAATACAATGAAGGAACCAAACAAAAATGCGAGCAAAGAAGAAAAAACCATTAGAACTTATAAACTGCAGAATAAGGAAATTAGGGAACAGTATGCTGAACTGATAACAATGGAGTTGAATAAGAAAGAAGAAGAACTACAACGAGGAAATCTGGAGGATCAATGGAGAATTTTTAAAGATATTGCAAAGAGTGCAGCCACCAGGACTTGTGGATTTTCAGTTACCGGAGGATCAAAGAAAAGAACTAATTGGTGGAACGAAGAACTTAGAAGAATTATAAGAGAAAAGAAAGAAGCATGGAAGGACTACTTAACAACGCAAACAATAGAAGCATACAACAAATATAAGGAAGCTAGGAGGTTGACAAAAGAACGAGTCAAAGAAGCTAAGGCTAAGGAATGGAAAGAATTTGGAGGGAAAATGGAAGAAGACAGTAAAAGTAATCAAAAACTATTTTACAAGGCTACAAAAAACATGAGAGGAGGCAAGAAAAGAACAATAAAGCAAATTAAAGACAAGAAAGGGAAAATACTCACAGAAGTACCTACCACAGATAATGCAGAGATGGGGTGAACACTTTAGGGAGATGTTGGGAGCAACAGAAGTGGAGAATAACGAAACGGAAGAAGAGAGTAACGTGGCTGAAGTGAACATCAGTAATAATATATATCTAGAAGAGGTGAAAGATGCAGTGAAGAAACTAAAAAATGGAAAAGCGCCTGGCATGGACAATATAAAAGGAGAAATGATCAAATGCATGGGGGATAGAGGAATAAGAGCACTTCACCAAATTATAAATACAGCTTGGACCACTAAGAAAGTACCTACAGACTGGAAAATCTCAGTCATAGTCCCAATTTATAAGAAAGGGGACCAAAGAGAATGTGGAAATTACAGAGGGGTGTCCTTGCTTAGCAGCGCGTGCAAGGTATATGAGAAAGTTCTGGAGAGAAGGCTCAGGAAAGAAACAGAGGAGAAAATGCACGATGCACAGAGTGGGTTTAGACCGGGATACAGCGTGCAAGATCACATCTTTACAATGAGGAATCTGACGCAAAAATTCTTAAAGTTTGACAAAGATTTGTACTTGTGTTTGATAGACTTAGAGAAGGCTTTTGACAGAGTACCGAGGCAGCAGATCCGGAGAACGTTAGAAAACTATGAAGTAGACGGGAATCTAGTTCAAGCAATAAAATCACTATATAAAAACAGCTCCAATATAGTTAGAACAGCGAACCAAGAGACAGAAGAATTCATTACAACCCAAGGTGTAAGGCAGGGAGGAGTACTCAGTCCTCTGATGTTCATATTGTACATGGATGAAATAATTAGAGAATGCAGTGAGAAATCCGCCAAGATAGATGTGGGGTACAATAGATTGAAGAACGTCACTGTAAGTGAATGTGTATTTGCTGATGACATTATACTGAAGGCAAACAGCGAAAAGACACTACAACGTAATGTGGACATATGGACTGAGAAATTTAAGGAGAAAGGCATGACCATTAATGTAAGCAAAACCAAAGTCATTATAATAACAAATACAGACAAAAGGATCAAAATACAAATAAATGGAAAGGATGTTGAACAGGTCGATAACATTAAGTACTTAGGAGCGGTAATAGACAGAATGGGAAAATTGGAAAGAGAAGTAAATAGCAGGATAGCATTATCGGTGAAGTTGTATCATGCTATAAGAAATGGATTTTTAAATAAGGAGATCAGTAAGAAGATGAAACTCACCGTATACAAAACTATATATTTACCAACCTTATTGTATGGATGTGAATCGTGGGTACTCACAGAGAAACTGGAAAAGAGATTGCAAGCTGCTAAAATGAAGTATTTGAGGCGAGTAGCAGGAGTAACTATAATGGATAAGATAAAAAATGAAAGTATCAGGGAAAAATTAGAAGTTGAAAGTGTCAGCAAGCATGTGAAATAGGCGCAATTAAGATGGTGGGGACACTTGAACAGGCTGGATTAAAATAGGCAAGTTAAAAAGATATGGGAAGCGAAGAAAATAGGCAAGAAACGAAGAGGAAGACCTAGAAGGACATGGGACAACGTGGTGGCCGAAACACTTAAGGAAAGAGGATTGACATGGAAAGAAGCAGAAGTGCTAGCGAGGGATAGGAAAAATGGAGAATGATTGTGAACGAGTCATGAATGAAACGAAAACCTCGACACCTAACGGTAGAAGAGGAATCGATTATATGTATATGATGGACGAGTTCGAGTTAGGAGACGCCCAGGTGAACGTTTTTTAGACTGCACTGTGGAAGAAAGGGTTTCATTTGGAGGAGGGTCCATCATGGTGTGGGGTGAGATAAGTCTGAATGGGCGCACGGAGCTGGTGGTAATTCGTGAGGAGTCTATGACTGCAAGTAGGTATATAGACGAAGTTCTAGAACCACATGTTGTACCATTTGCCGAGAATATGGGTCCAGTATTCATTCATTGTGCCCGCCCACACATCGCCAGAATAGTGCAAAATTTCCTCAATGCCCACAATATTGAGGTTATGGATGGGCCAGACCTCAATCCAATCGAGCACGTCTGGGACACACTTGGGCAACGATTGAAGGAACATCACCCAATCCAGAATCTTCAACA
Source organism: Xestobium rufovillosum (assembly GCA_963966045.1). NCBI lineage: Eukaryota > Metazoa > Arthropoda > Insecta > Coleoptera > Ptinidae > Xestobium > Xestobium rufovillosum. The sequence continues at coordinate 6,174,943 of OZ014495.1, read as the reverse complement.
CGTTGAAGAAATCCTCCCGGAAGAGTGGGAACAGCTGCCTCCTCAAGTTATTCGAAATTTAGTTGAAAGTATGCCCTGTCGTTACGCTGAAGTTTTATGAGTTAGAGGAGGCCACAGACGTTATTGATTTTGTAATTTTGCTTACTTTTCATTAAAACAATAAAGAGAGTTAATCGCACATTTTGCATTTTAATTTTTTTCTGGACGAATCGCAAGCAGATTATAACAAATTGTACTAAATTTTTAAACACCAGTCCGGTATATTTAAATAAAAAAGAATTGTAACAATACGTCATTCCAGTGAAAAAATATCAAAATTTTTAAAAGGGGATCCTTTTTCGTTTTGATTAGTATATTTAATTTCGAAAAAAAATATTTGTAACTTGCATACATACTTGTGTAATTTTTTTATAAAAATTTATACTAAGTATTTTGAGATTCTTTAGTAAACTTTTTCTTCATGTCTATTTAAAATTTATTGTTGTCCGGAATTTCACAAAATCAAAAATTTATTAAATTATATGCTAAGAATCATTTATTACCTTGTACTCCTCATTGCTGGACATGTCACTGTCATCATGGGGTCTCGGAGAGGGCCTCAACTCCACTCCACTATCGCTCATAAGTTGCTCAACTCCATCCGAAGCTAAAGGATTGTGCACGGAACAACCACTTGTTGCCGTATGATAGGTATCACTGCTCAAAGAACCTCGGTTGTTACTCATTTCCGGCAATGCAGGACTCTGGACGGCAGTGATTTTCTTAAGATTCAACTTCAACCTTAAACTACACCATCAGAACACCAGAAATTAAAAAAATTATACACTACCCTTGTTTCTTTCGTTCTATCTCTAGCAGTTCTTGTTCAGTTCGTGCGGCAAGACTTTCTCTTAGTTCTTGCAACTTATCACAGTCCGGGCTTTCCCCCAAAGAAACTTGTTCATCCACTAAGCTCAGCAATCTTTTATCTAACTGTTCGACAGCATTACGCCTTTCCGATAGCGTAGCTACACGCCGCTCAAGTTCGACTTGTAATTCCGCCAACTCTCGTCTCTAAATTAAGCCAGATTATTATTTATGAAGGAAAATTGATAGCTTTCCTTACGTGCTGACAAACGAGCTCTTGAATCAGCGCCTGACCTCGAACTCCGTTAAGCAAGTCAACTAGATAATCGGACTCGGCGTCTGATAGGGAATTTGTTTCTGATTTGGTTACCAAGCCCTAAATCGGTTTATTTTATTCGTGGTTTTTCGTAGAAAAATGAAAGTGGAAAATAAACATGCAATTTGTACATACTAGAAGCATTTTAAAGGGTTAAAGTAAATATATATGTATTTATTTTGCTATCAGCTTGATAAGTTATCTCACTAGGTGCACACCTTTTTATCATTACGTAATGTTATCTCCGGAGTAAATGAAAACATAAACAAGAATTTGTCATGAAGTGTGGCAACGAAAGATTAAAATAAAAATAAATTAAACAAAAAAATAATACCTGGAAAACCTCTTTGCTATGGGGATCGGGAAAAGTAAACTCATTCAAATGTGACATAACGAACTGGGATGCATTTTTCAACTTAATCAGAATGTCTGTTTTGAACTCTTGCAATTCGCCGCATTCCTGCTCTATCTACACACAACGCCAAGAAGGATGACAATAAATTCACAATAAAAACCGAACAATTGTATTACCTCTTTCAGTAGTACCTCTCGTTGCAATTCCAGTTGTTCTCGTTTTAAAATCAACTCGTTTTCTCTGGCTGTCAGTTCTAGTTCACGTTGTTTCTGCTGAACAGACAGATTTTTCCAGTCTTCTTGCAGCTGACGCGTCTATTAGAGTACGAAAAAGTAACGGACCTTTTTGGACGTGAATTAGAAATTTTACCTGTTCAGCATGCTCTTGCTGCATATGTTGTTTTTCAACCTCCAACCTAGCCTGTGCTTCTTCTAATGATTTACGCTTCTTCTCAAATTCCTCCTGCTCCTTTTCCAAATTTTCCTTCTCTTTAACTAAACTCAGTCTCTGCACTTCTATATCTGATCTTTCATCGTCTTGATAGCTGAAAGGAATCTTGATTATTAGTTTCGTTTCAAATGTGAAAGAATAAACAAGAATGTTGATGTGCTTGGTAGACTACGAAGGCGTATAGTGTACACAACAGAAATTCAGATTGCTAGGGTCATAGCTCTCATTCAAGAGGGCCACTCAAGACGGCAAGTAGCCCGAATTTTAAATGTCAGTAGAGCTGCCATAAATAGGGCCTGGATAAGGTGTTAAATGTATGGTATTGTTAGAAGGCAACCTTATCCGCATCGCGCAAGGGCAACTTCCGGGAGAGAAGACCGTCTAATACGGATTTGGGTCACCAGAATGCGCAGAGTACCGCTACAATTCCCCAAAATCAGCTCGTAGAGGCCACAGGAATCAGAATAGGTACCCAAATGATAACAGGCTTCACGAACGTCAGTTTCATGCAAGAAGACCAGCTAAGATACCTCCTTTAAGCTGTGATCATCACAGAGCAAGAAGGTTCTTTGCAGAAGAACATGTTAATTGATGTGAAATCGCCAATAGTAATAAAGTTTCATAAATATGAAACAAAGGAAAAAGTATTAAATAGAAGGAGAGCTATAAAAAGTATAACAACAAAACAATGTAAATTTGAAGGGGAAGATACTAGGATATACATAAATGAGGACTTAACAAGACAAAATCAGTATTTGTTTGGAAAAGCTAGAGAATATAAAAAACTGAAAGGATATAGATTTGCATACTGCACGAATGGAAAAATATTTATGAAAAAGGCAGAGAGAGATAGACCGATACGTGTTTTTTCCATTGAAGATCTTGATCAACTGCAATAATAATAAAAATCTAAAAAGAAATCAAATAAAAAAAAATGTAAATTGTATTAAATGTTGTGGTGGAGGATTGTAAATAGTATTCGAAGAATCTGATGTAGGTTTGAGCATATTTTATGCAAATATCCGTAGCTTGCGTGCTAAAATCGATGAGTTGAAAATTGAAATAAGTATTATGAAGGTAAAACCAATTTTAATAGTATTGACAGAAATATAGCTGTACCAGAATGAAATGGTATATTATGAAATTGAAGGATATAAGTTGGAATACAGCTGTAGAGGGACAAGAGGGGGAGGTACATGTATATATATTCAAGAGGGAATACAGTATTTGTTAGAAACCAGCATGGAAAGGCATCTGTGCAGTTGGCTGATCATAAATTTAACCAATGCAAAGTTAAAAGTGGTGTCTGTTTATAGACCATCATCAGTGAATGGTAACAGCTTCATAAATGACATGGATGAATTAATGAGTAAAAATAAGGGTAGAACGTTAATAATAGGAGATATGAATATAGATATTATGGAGAATACGGCTGATGCACTGGAATATAAGGACTGTGTAAATATAAATAGTTACAGATTTCTGAATACAACAAACTACACAAGAATAACACAGAGAACACAGACATTGATTGATCATGTAATAACAAACGATGAAAAAATAGAGGCTGAAATAATATATAGGGAATGTCCTATGACAGACCATAAGGTACAGGTAATATATTTGAAGAAGGAGATAGTGGTAAAGAAAATAAAGATATATCGTGAAGTTAGATATCCTGATATTGATAAATTTAGGGAAAAAGTGAAAGAAAGGGTTGAAACGGAAAATGTAGAGGACTTTAAACATTTGATTGACATATTCCAAGATGCCAAAATCAGAAGTACAAGAGTAAGGAAGATAAAGGTAAAGGAAAATAATTGGATAACGGAAGAATTGATATATCTAATCAAGGAAAGAGATAAGATATACAAAAAATGGAAACTTAATGAAGAAAATAGTGTATTAAAGAAGGAATTTACAACGATAAAGAACCGGTGCAACTCACTAAAAAATCAGTTAAAGAGAAAGTACATTAAACACAGATTTGAGAATACAAATGGAGATAGCAGGAAAACATGGACGATTATTAATCAAACAATAAAAAACAACTTTGCAGAACAAAAAAAAACCCAAGAAATATAATATTTGGAAGATGGATACAATAAAATAAAGGGAGATGCAAATATTGCAAATTACCTTAATCAATACTTTGTTAAGGTGGGAGGTGAAATTGGAAAGAAGGTAGAGATGAAAAAGAATACAAGAAAAAACAAAATATTTCAAGAACAGCGACAGGAAAAGAGCATATTCTTGGTTCCTGTAACAGAAGGAGAATTAAAGGCTATAATAACTAGCTTACGGAATAACTCGGCACCTGGAGAGGACAACATCACAGTCAAAGAAGTGAAAAGTGTAAAGGAAACTATAGGAACAACTATGATTAAAATTATAAATGACGTGTTAACCACTGGAAAATATCCAGATGAAAGTGATACCAATTCATAAAACTGGAAATTCCCATGATCCTGCAAATAAAAGACATATATCTGTAATTACAACTTTCTCAAAGATACTTGAAAAAGTAATAAAAAGGAGATTGGTTAGCTTTATAAGTGAAACATTTAAATTTGACCAGAATCAGTATGGCTTTCAAGAAAGAAGCAACACGCAGACAGCCGTTACGGAAGTGATAGAGTATGTAACGCAAGCGCTGGACAACTGTGAAACATGTGTTGCATTATATATTGATCTAAAAAAGGCATTTGACACAGTTAATATAAACATTCTATTGAGAAAGCTGGAATGTATGGGAATACGAGGTGTAGCACATGACCTGTTAAAGAGTTTTCTATTAGACAGAAAGCAATACGTTTATGTGAATGCAATAAAGAGTAATGAAGACATGACAAAAATGGGAGTACCACAAGGGTCGGTCCTAGGTCCGATTTTGTATTTGATGTATGTGCACAGTTTATCATTGGTAAATCTGAAAGGCCACTACGTTACATTTGCGGATGACACTGTAATATTATACTCTGGCAAGCAAATAGATGAACTCCAAACTACAATAAATAATGAATTGCAGGTGTATAGGGATTGGTTAGTAACAAACAACTTGGAGCTAAATGTAAATAAAACAGTGTACATGATATTTTCGCACAAAAAGACTAGTGATATGAAAATAAAAATAGACAATGAGTTGATGAAAAGGGTTAAAGCATATAAATATTTAGGGCTTATAATTGACGAAAAATTGAACTATAAAGACCATATGCAGAAACTTAAACAAAAACTTGCTAGTGTTGGAGGTGCATTGAGTGAACAAATTCCTAAACAATTAAAACGAAGTGTTTATCACTCAATCGTGGAGCCTCATTTAAGATATTTAAATATAATATGGGCACAGGGATCGAAACAACTAATCAAGGATCTTCAAAGGAAACAGAATAGGGTCATTAAAGTGTTGTATGGACTTCCCATCTTATATCCGACAGATGAACTATATAGCGAATTAAAGTTTTTAAAAATTGAACAGTTGGTTAAAATAGAAGAGTGCAAATATATATATAAAATAGTTAATAAGTTAGTGAAGACCAACGTGAACATAAGCAGGCATGATCAGGTACACGACTATGGGACGAGGAAGGGGCGTTGCCTTAAAGGGTATACGAGCAGAAAGGAAATAAGAAGAAATTCAATTATTAACAGGGGTATAAGAACTTATAATGAATTGCCGTCACATGTGAGAAATGGTAGAGACTTAAACAAATTCAAGAAAGATGTTACTTTGTGCATTACGGGAGGGAGAAATACTGTTTGTGAATTGATGTTTGATGTTTATTGTTAATGATGATTAGAATAGGTGTAGGACTCGGTACCAGTACGGTTTGTATTGTTTTGAGTTCATTAATAAATGATTAAACAAAAAAAAAAAAAAAACTTAGGGCAGTGGAGCAACATGCTGTTCACTGACGAATCCAGGTTCTGTTTAAATCACATTGATGGATGAGTTCGAGTCGGAAGACGCCCAGGTGATCGTATTTTAGACTGCACTGTGGAAGAAAGGGTTCCATTTGGAGGAGGGTCCATCATGGTTTGAGGTGGGATAAATTTGAATGGGCGCACGGAGCTGGTGGTAATTCGTGAGGGGTCTATGACTGCACGTAAGTATATAGACGAAGTTCTAGAACCACATGTTGTACCATTTGCCGAGAATATGGGTCCAGCATTCATTCTGCAGCAAGATAATGCCCGCCCACACATCGCCAGAATAGTGCAAAATTTCCTCAATGCCCACAATATTGAGGTTATGAATTGGCCCGCCCGCAGTCCAGACCTCAATCCAATCGAGCACGTCTGGGACACACTTGGCCAACGATTGAAGAAATGTCAGCCAATCCGGAACCTTCAACACGTTGAAGAAATCCTCCTTGAAAAGTGGGAACAGCTGCCTCCTCAAGTTATTCGAAATTTAGTTGAAAGTATGCCTCATCGTTGCGCTGAAGTTTTACGAGTTAGAGGAGGCCACACACGTTATTTATTTTGAAATTTTGCTTACTTTTCATTAAAGCAATAAAGAGCTTAATCGCCCATTTCTGCATTTTTATTTTATAGTTCCTGAAGGAGGCAATAAAAAATTGCTGGAAGTTCGAAAAGACAAAGAGTTTTTATTTATCTACCAGACTGCATCCCCGAAAAGATATAAATATATACATTAAAAAAAAGTCGAAAAAGAAAAAATATATATCTTTAGAAATTTAATAACAAGAAGAAAAGAAGTGTTTTGATCTGCTTGCACACAGCAACCGCATATGATGATTTCGCTCTTTTCTTTAGGGGCATTTTTGTAAAAAACAAAATTTTGAAATAAAGATTGTTAAATTAAATTAAAATATTGCAGTAAATTAAAGACATCACCTAACAAGTGAAAAATAAACTTACGGTTGTAAATTTTCCATGGATGCTGCTAAATCAGGCGTCGACCAACTTAATAAACTTAACCGTGATAAATTATATGTTCTCTCTCCTCTTCTTAGCTCTGCAGCTTCTGCTGGATCGTTGAATCTAAGGCGGCATAATTTTCACTAAAAAATTTTAGAGCAAAAGAAAACTCTATAAGTACCTAAAAACATGGGCTTTCCCCAAAAATATTATGCAACCCTGAGAAAGACGAGCAGGTGACTCGATCAGAATGTTATTGAGCATGACGTGCGCCCCCGGTTGAGGGTGTAATGTAGCAACACCACTTTCGAAAGAGATCATGCAATGTTGAGGCTCCATTCCAGTACCGCGAAGTTCGATATCTTGTTTCACTTCGGAATCTTCTGTTCCTATGGTAGTTTTCCCTTCCTGCGAATTCAATAATATCATAACACTTGCGCCGACACAAAAAATAGTCACCTTAAGATGGTATAAAGTAACACCAGTACTTAGAGGATCATCATCTATAGCGACTAAATGTGGCCTATCTGAATCAAGAACGACACCAGGGCCCGCTTTACGTAATCCTAAAGCCCGCTGCTCCCTCAAAATCGCCTGCGCTTCTCTCCATTTTCCAGCCCACTCTTCCGTCAGTTCCTAAACACAAAATTTAAATGACGGAATACAGAAAACGGGGAAACACACAAACCTTTTCCCTAGCTTCTTTCTCGTGTAATTTAGCCAACATATCGTCAGACCTATGCTCATTAAACATCAACGCCTTCAATTTACTAATTTCGTCTCTCAATTCTCTAATTAATTTAACGTTAGGATCTTCATTCACAGTCGGCTTATTGATGATATTCTTGGCCCTATTAGCATACCGTAATGTGCTTAAGGTTTCTCCGTAATTACAGTCGGCTGGACTAATAGCGGCGATCATTATCGTCTTCGAATTACCACCTAAACTATCCTTTAACAACCAAGTGAGCACGGAATCGCGATAGGGAATGAACAGAGATTTTTTAGTCCCGTTTGTCTCGGAAGAAAGTTCAGCCAAAGCTGAAATTACTGAGCCTAGGGTAACCAACGATTTGTTTATGTGAGCACCTTCCTTCAGTCTTTGGCCAGTTGCTCCAGTAGCATCAGCTCTTTCACTGCCTGCCAAATCCACAAGATGGATCTAGAAAAATTATTTCGGACTGACAAGGAATTTGTCACATTTGACAGTTTCAGTACCTTAGAAACAGTTTCACTGGGTACGCCGTTGCAGTAGCCTGCTTGGACGAAAGTTATTGTGAATATTGCGTGACTGCGACTGCTCACGTCATTCATATTTGTCGCTGCTGTTGTTCTATGCGAATTGCCTCTGAAATTTCAAACGCCCTTGATTACTTCTATTTCATTTACTGTGAAATAAAATGTTACCGGTTCATACATTCTTGGATATGCCCATAATTTGTTACCAAACAGGTTGTAAGACCCTGAACGTATGGCCCCTTTTTCGGATGCTCCCTTACTTTTAAAGAATTACTATCTCTCCCGCGGAGCAAATCAGCTACTCGTTCTTGGTATATCTCTAAATAACTGACCTGTACTCTATGGGTTGTGCCCCTTTTAGAATCCTCTAACATTCTTTCAAATAAGGCCTTACATATCCTCGGTATTAAACCTTGGTTTTCCTAAACGTTTTTTTAAACTGAATTTAAGTTACATATTAAAAAGCTCGTTAACTTACAGGCGACCCCATCATAGTAAATGTTTTCCCACTGCCTGTTTGACCATAAGCAAAAACACAGGCGTTGTATCCTTGAAAAGCGCATTGAACAACCTCCGTACCCAAGTCTTTGTAAACACGTTCTTGAGAAGCAAAGTTTGGTGAGTCACCATCATGAGACCAATACGAATAATCAAAAGCAAACTCCTTGTACCTTATATTTTCATCTCTCGCATTTGCCTGTAATTTACAAATATTACATAATAAATTAGATTGACAAAGAAAATTACGGCGCATATATTTTTTGCAAGCTTTTTTATTTTACCTTGCAGTTTAATATTCCTGTAGTTTTATCGTTCATTTGAATTATTAACTTAGCGTCCATGTCAATTTCTCTAAAATTAAAAAAAGTTTTTTAGATAAGGGAAAGTTCAATGTACTTGAAAAAAATCATTCTCTATTTACAGATTATTAGAGCATAAATAAAATTATTTTTTTACCTTTGGTTAAAGGGCCGTACCCTTACAGCAACTTTTACGGAAGCCATTATTAAAATAATTCGAAAATACACTTAAATTAATAAAAATATCATCTTAAAACGCAAAAAATACCACACATTGCTCTATTATGACAGCTGAAAGTTTATTTTGATTTTAACAGCTGTCATGTACGATGACAAATAAAGGAATCAGTACCACCACTTCCCAATACAGAAATCCACTAATATTATTAGAAATTTTGAAAAGCGAACGGGGAAAGGAAATTTTTCTATCATATTAATTTGAGTAACGAATTCTAATGTAAAAATTAAATATTAACTTTTGGTATACGTAAGTGAATAGTTACTTATTTCTCAAGAATTTATTTAGGGCGTTTCTTCTGATACTGTTGGCTGCACGTGATATTGTCAAAAGTCCAGTGTTGCCGTTTCAGTACAAATGTACTGAATTCAGTACTATGTTTGTAATTTCAATACGTCAGTACTACTTTCTGAAATTTATGCAGTTTTCGGTACGAAACCAGCTATAGGAAATTTATTACCAAACAGCAATATCTTTCTGCCAACAATCAATCTGCAAACTTGTCAAAATGAAAATTATGGTGAAATAGAAAATTACTATGCGTACTACCAATAAGTATAAAAATTATTTTATTGACCGGTTTCAAGATTCACAAACGATCTCATCATCAGAAATGATGAGATCGTTTGTGAATCTTGAAACCGGTCAATAAAATAATTTTTATACTTATTGGTAGTACGCATAGTAATTTTCTATTTCATCATGGATTTCTACCAAATAGTCAAGACAGAAAATATTAACTACATGAAAATTATGGCTTTAAAACTCGGCCACCTAGTTTGCAGACATGTCGCTTATCGTTTTGGCGGCATGTCGCAAAAGAGCCCGCAGCGCGCGGCGGCTGACCGAAATCTACGGCAGTGTTGTTCTGCGGATCTAAGTGTTAGTAAGCAAAATGTATGTTTTCTTTGGAATAGATATTGATATTTAATAAACATTTTGACAGATTAGTATTCATATTATGCTTTATAATAGTGGCCTTGAGAATTTTTGATTTTTTTAAAATTTTGTGTTTGACAGTTGGGTTTTATTTGAACAATAATGTTTTTTGTACTGTTAAAACTATTTTTTTTAATAAATGGAGAAACGCTAGGCGTTGTTTCATTTAAATTTCGCACCGGTCAGTACGGAAGGGCGGGGATTCAGTACGTTTTGGAACGAAAAGTCGGTACGGAAATCAAGGCAGGAGCGGCAACACTGCAAAAGTCTAAAAAATATAGTTAAATGACAGTTGTTGTTTACTTAATGTAGTGCCGCAAGAAATGTAAATTTTCTCACGAATTACATGTTAATTTTCTGAAAAGTTGTGTATTAATGGACAAAATGGTGTTCGAAACTTCTACAATCATTGCAGCAGCCTCTCAAAATACCGAGGAAGAAGTTTCGGAAGGGGAACAGTCGGATGATGGGATGAAGTTGAAAATAGTAATAGAAAGTCCAGTTTCTAAAAGAAGACCAAAGACAATCGAACTAGCGCCTGATGAAAAAGTCATGATAGAAAGAATGGAAAAAGATATTGAGCAAACATTAAAAGAAAAAGCTGCGAAAACTAATCTAACCACAAATAACGTGAAAAATATATTGAAACATGTCGTTACTAATGAACACGTTTTAGCTATGGTACGGCAAACAGAAGACCCTGGAAGTTCTTCGGAACATGTGGCTGAGTATGAACCCAAATTAACACGAGCAAAAGCAAAGTAAATAATTTTTAAAACGTAATAGAATTTTATGTAATGTTGGTTGTTTTAGAGAGTTGTTTTCTTCCGCTTCGCCTGTTAATTCAATTCCATGGATTGCGCCTGCTAAGAAGAAGACATCTGAAACCGTTGTTCTTATTAGTGGAGAATTACAAGAAGATTCGTCGGGAGACGAATATGTTCCTGCTGAAGAAGAAGTAGGTTTGGTATGACTGATTGTTCAATTATTAAAAAAGCAATTGTAGAGTGAAGACGACCACGACAGCTCTTTCTTAAGTGAAACTGAACCATCTCTAAGTGAACCATCGACCCCCAAAACAATAGCAGAAAATTCTGCCGAAGTAAATTGGTCAGAAGATGGGATATTTAAAATACCCAGGCCGAAGACAAAGGAAGAGGAGGAGGAAGAAGCGAATATAGCATTGAGAACGCGTTCGAAAGTTAACTTCACTGAGACACCCGTGGAACTAATCGCAGAAGATTTTATCCCTCCGGACATCACAACCGATATGTACGATATGGATTGCGATGATGAGGATTGGAAGGATTTCTTAAAGAAATTCATGCGTCCTCTGGATGAGGTTACGCGGGAAGACGAAGATCATGATCCGGAGTACAATATTTTAGCTGATGAGGAAATGAATAAAGGTATGTTATTTGTTTATCGATTGGTTCGTTCCGGATGGCAGTTCGTTGTATCAGAGTTCTGCTGTATTTGAAATGAATATGGGGCAGAGCAAAAGCGACACTAGCACTAGTAGTAGCATATGCGACACAGTCATAAAAACCAGAAAGATATTCGGAATTAGACATTCTCAGTGGTTGCAAAAGTGACACTGGCTCCCAAAGTAATAAAATTTACCTGCATCTTTTTGTGCACATTTTCGATGTGAAATTTTCTTACCGAATTCACTGCGTGCTCGACTATTATCAATAAATTTTTTCTCCTACCTACTCGCTCATGCTTTTATTGCGTTGTTGGAAAATATCCCGAGTCCAAGAAGTTCGTTAGCCCAAAAATTTTTTTGGAAATTATTCAAGCACTAGGGAGCGATAATATTTAAAAAACAGATTTTAAACATAAAATGCAAACTATATTTTTGAAATCAGAAATAAAGATCTACCCAAAAGTGCAACAATTAACAAGGCATTGCATTAAAAAATCTAACTTTAAGTAGGTACTTCATATTTTTTTCTGCGACATTCAGCTGTTTTTTTAGAAACATCAAGAAAAGCGCCTGAAAGATATTCTATACATAAATTTTCTTTTGGATTTGTTTCAGCTGTTTGTATCTTTCATAAGACATAGATAAACTTTGTAGCCATGGTCTCAAAAACAGGGAATCATCCTGTAGGTACACAATAAGGACTTCTTTAACCTTTATAACGTAAGGATTTCATGCAAGAAAAATGCAAAATCATAATTTAAGTCATTTAATTGAGGGGTTGTTCACGCCGGGAAATATTCGTACACAGTGCAGGCAATTTTTTGGCAATGCGTGGAAATGTTCGGCAATTTTGGGAAATTTTAGGGCAATTCGAGGAAATTCTGGGGCGAGGAAATGCGAGGAAATTTTCAGGCAATGTTGGGGTAGTTTCAGAGGCAATTCAACGTATACACGTGTGCAAGCATGCAAATTTAGATAGCAGTATACTTGCTTAGGTTTATCCCATCTTGAAATTCGGAAATCTGAAATACATATTTCAAACATTATGCAGGAAAACGACAGTAACTATGTGAGTCAAACCGAAGCCACCGTAATATAGAAAGCCTAGCACATCGCCCCACTCCTCGAATGATATGTCACAAACGGTGGTTTAACTTCCCACGCGTCAAAAATTTTAACTAGAATTGTGCAAAGAAGGATGAATAAAAGGGCGGAAGAAATATTAGTAGATGATCAGCTCGGATTTAGAAGAAATAGGCTATTCTAGCTTTACGAGTAATAATAGAAAAAACAATAGAAAAGGGAGAGAGAACGCTTCTATAGGATTTGTAGATTTGGAAAAAGTCTTTGACAATGTAAAATGGAAGAAGCTGTTCGAAGTGCTCAAAAATGTAGGGATGAAGTATAGGGATAGAAGAATAATTCATAATCTATAAAAAGAACAAATGGCAGTTATAGAATTTGAGCAGGAACATAGAGAAGTAGATATCCGAAAGGGAGTGAGGCAGGGATGTGCGTTATCGCCTCTAGTTTTCAATTTATTAATATATCGAAGATACGATTAATATTGTTAAAGACAGAATGGCTGCTGGAATTAATATACAGGGCCAAATTATTAATATGCTCAGATTCGCGGATGATATAGCAGTATTAGCATCAAGCAAAGAAGAATAATTCGGAAGGGCTCTGAACGAAATGGAAGCGGTTTTGACGGAGGGCTATGGTATCAATAAAAAGAAAACCAAAATTTTGGAGTGTAGGGGGCGTGAATATAGGACTAAAACGAAAATACAAATTGGAAACGAGAAGATAGAGGAAGTCTCAGATTTAGGAAGATAGGAATTCAAATAACTTGCGATGGTAGGAGCTCTAGAGATATAAAACAAAGAATAGCACAGAGCCGAGTTGCATTTAATAGAAAAAAACAACTATTATGCTCGGGAATGATAAATATAGAAACTCGGAAGAGGCTCTTAAAAACGTACGTATGGTGTACGGCATTGTACGGGTGCGAAACTTGGACGTTAGGAGAAGTGGATAGGAAAAAATTAGAAGCATTTGAAATGTGATGATATAGGCTCACGATGAAGATACCGTGGATAGATAACGTTAGCATTTTAGCATTTAGCTTTTAGCATTTGCTTCAATTTTTATGGCCTGTCATGGCGGTTTCGTAATTTACATTTTCTTGTTATATCAGTGGTAATTTTTGAAATAAGAAGGTTTAGTGACATAGAGGACATTATCAAATCAACAAGGAAAATTTGTAAAATCCGGAATTCCACATAAGTATGGCAAACATAATTATATGGTATACATAAGAAATGCCGAAGTTACCCGGTTTATTAAAATTTGCAAAAATACAAAACATTTCGGAAAGAGTGAATTTTTAAATCAGAATTCTTCGGTATTCTTTTAATATGTAATTCAACGAGTACTTGTCAGAATTTTTCCTTTTTGTAAATGGGATATTTGTTGAGTATATAAAACGGCACTATTAAGTACTTTGCCTAAGGGGATATTCACAGTGTGCTTAAAACTCGAATTAGGCGTTGTTACCAATTCCATGAACTTGAAATTCTTTAGATACATAGTTTGAATGCAAACAAATCGATTGACCAACCTCGATTTTTGGTGTTTGTTTTGCATTTTCAGTAACAAGAAAATGAGAAAATTGAAAGTGCGAAATTCAAAATTCTGTTAATTTTTTTAAATATTAAAAATTAAACCCAGGAGAGTTTGTAAATTTTAATGAGAAATGCAGTGCCCAGTATAACTCTGTCACTGCCTGACAAATAATTAAAGAAAAGTAACGTTATTCTAGCTCCTCGTCTAGCTTTGAGTCATCGTTTCTGTGAACATCGCCTTAACCTAAATTGTATCTCCACTAACAAAGTTGCCTATGTTTGCCAATGTACAGTCGGGTGCACTGCATAAACTTATCCATCTCTAAATTCATTAGTAACTCTAAAATGTACGAAATCAACGCATTTTGAAGCATCCAGAGTGGAATTGAGTCCACAATGAAACCACCAATTGCTACTATTTAGAGGCAACGCGAAGTAATTTGAGGAAATTCTCGGGCAATTCAGAGGCAATGCAAGGAAATTTGAGGAAATTCTGGGGAAATTTTTAGCAATTCGAGGAATTTTGGGGAAATTCTGAGGCAATTTCGAGGAAATTTTAAATCATTTAAGGCAATGCGGGGGAAATACGAGGTTGAAGGGGCAATGTCGGGGAGTTTTGAGGCAATGGGTGGAAATTTTAGGCATTTTTAAGGAAAAGGAAATTTTTTGTTCAGCAAAATATGGTCGTGAACAACCCTTCGCATTTAATTTAATAAAAATAAAATAAAAAACTGCAAGAAATTATTACAATATTAATTTAGATACGTAAAAGTGTAAAATATTTACTTTTATCTGTTTTCTTGCTTATTCCAATTTTTGCACATATAGCAACGTTTTTAAACATTTTTTTATATCACCTGACTTAAGATATTCGTCCATAATCTTTTCTATACGCCTATGTAATTTTACGTACAATACTTTCCGCCTCTTGCCTTCCAAATTTAAAAACCGTCTACAATAGACAAAATCACTGTATACCGCTTCCTCTTTCAAACTTTTGATTAACTCGAAAACATTCGGATGATGTATCTGTAAAATTCTATTTTAAGCGATGGTTCCACCCTTCCACAGCGTTATTAGTGCGATGTCGTTGTCCAAAATTGTTCCACATAGAACGCTTAATTATAGAATTTTCCATCCATTCGTCTACGAAGTAATCAAAAAAATGTTGCAGTTTTTCGTATTGGGGAGCAGTTTCCAAAATGGTTAGCCATCTATCTTCTATATGAGCAGGTGGAATATAGGCTAAGGCGGCGCACATTCGAATTTGCAGGCGTATGTCTTCATTCACCTTATATTCTTCTGTTAAACCAATATTTTGCACTTTCCTCCATAAACACTGGTTAAAATGGTAGTTGCATCCACTTATTTGCGAAGATGGAAACATATTTTTTAAGGAATAGATTGCCGCTTTTTCAAAATCAATTTTCACAGTTTGCGGGCGCCATCCAGGAATTTATATCTTTATCAGTTCAAACATACGATCGTATGTTCGTTGCTTTTTATCAGGCAAAAGTGCGAACATCACAGGTACCACATTCACTTCTTCATCAGTGCTTCCGATATCGATATGGAATGAGTAGATTTGCGTGAACTGCTTACTGCAACTTTTGAACGTTCCATCAATAAACACAGTATTGCTCGTGGCCAAGAGCTGTCTCCCATTAGTTGTGGCAAATATTAAAATCCTCACAGCAGTTTGACCATCGGCGAAGAGAAAATTGGATTGGTCTTCCAGTATTACCAATCCTTCTGGGAAAACTATGTGCTCAGAAATGGATGGTTCCATAATAGAGCCACTGACATTTCTTCTAATTCTATGTAAAGAGTGCTTCAACGAATGGAATGAAGGAACTTCGGTAATAAAATCGTAGCCACGATGGAATAGCTGCGTCAATTCTTGGTTATATATTTTGCGTATTGAAGCGTCTTCCTCCCGAGCTCTCTTCTTTGCCACAGAAATTTGTTTCTGCACTTCCAAGGCAGCAACATCTGGCTTGCAGGAATGTGGTATGGCACTTTCTACCCAATTCTGTCCGTTGGTTATTATGCTGCCTTTGCACTTGTGGCTCTTCTCTTTAGAACAAAGCCAACGAGTATTCCCATTTTTAAAACTTCGCTGCATTCTGTATTTATGTCCTTCGGAAATAGCTGCAGGTTTCCCTTTGTTTGTTTGCAATAGTTCAAACTCCAGTTTACACAATATTATACGTTATTCACAATTCTAAATAATTATACTTGTGAAGACGATCCGACACTGACTGGTAATGAGGAATGTGTACGTAGTCGTTACGAATCGTACTCGTATTATCAACTGATTGAAAATTTTATGTTTTCGTACTCTTTGTATGCTTATATGCAGAGCAATAATAGTCTGCCGTGCTTGGACATTTCAAATTTCATAGAAACTGTATAATAGGTTTAGACATTCTTAATCCATCTGAAAGCCCTACTTTGCGATATTCACTGTAGTGTCGCTTTTGCACTGTGCGGCATTTGGCCCGTTACCATTTGAAATGATTAGGCAGGCAAAAATATAATTTTATTGTAGTTGATAAAGAGGACTTCAGGGCAGATAAAGCAGTGAAGGTTACGAGGAAGGAATTGAACGATTTAATTGCTGAATTGTTTGAATACTCGGATATTTACACTAGCAATTTGAATCAAAATAAAACGAGTCTCGAAGCAAGTGAACCGCAGTTCACTGTTCTGGAAAATGAAGTGCAGCAAATTGAAGTGGAAATTACAAATGTGGTAAGTGTGTCAAGATTCTTTAAACTTTTATCTTTAGGGATTTTAAACTATTTTGCCTATCAGGAAACTCCGTCGCAGGGAAATCAACAACAGGTAGTAGAAAAGAAGAAAGAAGAGGAGTATTTAACGCCCGATCAGCTCTTTCTGATACAGCAACAAATGAGACAGCACGTGCAGTTGTTAACGCAGAATTTTTTGCTGACTTACTGTCACCCAGAATACCACGATTCCTCTTCTACTTGCAAAGAATATTTAATGAACTTAAAGTTGCTGGGGGACAACAAAGAGAATTCCACATTTCACGCTCACAATCTTCAAGGTGCTTTAGAACTTGTGGAAAATTGGGAGAGGAAATTCAGCTCGAATAGTGAAGAGGTAGAAAATACAAAAAAGTAAATACGAAAATTGGATTTCAATATTTTTTTGCTCATTTATTTTTTGATTTATAGATTTGTAGCAAGAGTTTTGGACGAATGGTAAGTGTTAATGTTGTATTTTTTTTAAGATTCGTTGAAATACCTTTCGATTTGCAGTAAAACGAGTAAAATGAAGGGAACAGTGTATGTTCCAGCATTTCCGCCGTTAATTTTAGAAACAGTCTCTTCCAGCGATGTTTTTCTATACACCTCTCTACTTCCGCGTATTCCGTACAAACCGTCCTGTAATTTTTCGAAAAGGCTCACATTTTTTCCGTGTGAAGATGAGTAAGTTGCTAAAATATTCCTCGTGATCGGATCGATATTTGTTTGGTTGCAGATTGATTGCGATAGGCTTGGAGCAATTCTTTCCTTTCTGCAAGAAAGACCCTCACTATCTTACGCAAACGGGCCAGGTAAATTTAAAGTCCGTCGCACATTTCGTGTGGAAGTTCATGATGCCTTCGAAAAATTCTTCGACCATCTACACTCATATTTTGGACAGTAAGAAACCCCGATGCAAGAACAGTCCGATAAAGTATTATTTTGAGCACGGTAAAGCGCCGTTTAGTTTTCATTATATAGTTTCGCTGAACAGTTTAGGAATCATGCCTCCGAATAAGAGGGATATAGAAAGTTTGCCCCTGTTGTGGAAGGAATACATTTACCCAAACGAACAGGTATGTTTAAAAGATTTTCAGTGTTACTCATAATATTTTTTAAGTTTTTTTTGTAATTTAAGTCGTAGCGTCGGTAGGTAGGTATCGCCTAGAGTTGGTGGTTTGGTATTCTCGGCCTGGGTGGGGTCGACTCCCATAAAGGTTGTTTTGTTTTTCTTATGTTTCTACAACAGCGTTCTTTCCAAAAAATGCGTGTGTCTGGTGCCCCGTCAACCAAGGGAATCACGTTCCAAGAAAAAAGTTTATTTCTTGATGCGGAAGCCTGAAAGCTAAAGTAGAATTGGCATCTCTAGACACAATAGATCATTTTAGAATGTCACACAATTGACAGCTGGAGGGCACCATTTGTTTGTTTATAGCTTATTGGAGGGAAGAAGGGGAGGAATAGCAAAGCAGATGTTTGTGTTACCATTTGGCACCAACAAAGGGGCGTAACTTAAACTTAGTCGCTTTACGCCAAGAATTGAACGAAAATTCTTAAAATTATATGACTGGTTGCACTATTGCAAACGTTGTTTCGTTGTTTCGAGTTAAATTACATGAACTCTAAACATCACCACTTTGTTTGGCACCAAATCTGCTCAAATATTGGTAACACTCACGTGCATAACGTTGTGTATCCAAATTCTGCCCTCCAACAGAAAATGGCGGCCGGTCAAAATCAGGCCATTCTAAAACAGTATATTGCAAAATCCATTTTTGCTTCAAACTTGGACGGAAAATATTTTCTTGTGGCATGCATGTTTTCAGCGATATTAAAGTGTATCTTTCTCTTCCATTTTACAGTTTTTAAATTCAAATAAATTCTTGAAGATTAAACAATAAATAACCCCTAGAAGTAAACACAACTTAACCTCAAACTCTGTGCAACAAACGCCATGTTAATGCTAATGGTCTGCTCTAAGCAAAGACATACGTTTTTTCTAACATGTGCTCTGCTCTGTTTTAAAATATTTCTGAAATTAAGTTGTGTTTTCAGTCATTTTTGAAAATGTAACAACTAGAAAGAGCAGTCTGTATGTTACTTGCAGAATTCCCGTTAAGAAATGCACTGAGTTTAAATAATGTGTTTAAAACTCCCATAAGAGCTCCATGATGAGAACTTTGAAGTAGGATAGAGCCAGTGATTTTATGAAAAAGAGATAGCAACGTGTTTCTTTCATATATGAGTAGATTTGGCATCCCCTAGAATCCGTTACAGCGGAAGGAAAAGTGTTTTCCCGGAGAAATCTTCATTTGCTGTAGAGCATCCGTAAGTGCGTAGTTCATATGTTCCATACGTGAAAATAGCTGCAAATAGTTCAATGCAAAACCCATCGATTATTTTCCAATAATCCATAATCGATCATGAAGTATAATAACAGCATAGGAGCATAGGCCTATCTAGAACGATATACCTACAGATTAGAGACTTATGGATGTAATATTAATGGATCGTTACATTCGTGTAAATATAAAGTCGCTAATGTCTTGTGGCAAGAAGTGTTAATGGCTTGAATGTCTCATTATGTGTTTGTGTCAGACGCCGCGCCCTGCGAGTGAACCACTATAGGGGACATAAGTGCCTTCGTCATACGTCAGATTTTCATTCCAAACAAAACAAAAGCACGTGCCATTTGACGTTTATCGATATTATTTACAATGTCTTAAACTAATTTTTGCAATATAATTAAAGACGTTTTGCAGTGAAAACTGTTTATTTTCAATTTGTGTGTTGGGCTTACGTGTAAAAACTTGAAAACAACTAAAATTATATTTCAGAGGTTAGGTTAAAACGTCAGAAAGCACGTGGCTTTGTTTTGTTTGGAATGAAAATCTGACGTTTGTGACGCGCCACTTATCTCCCCCATTTAATTTGTGTGAACCACTTACTGTCAAGTGTCGGTAGCAATATATCGATATATTGTATCATATGATATATTGAAACGATACGTACGATATGTTGCAAAAAAATATCGATATATTTGAAATATCGATAGATTTTTTAATTACAAAAACCTGCCTACCAAAGATACAACAGACAGGAATAAAGCGTGCTATTATTGGAGTTTACTCCTTAAGAATCGATTTTCAGTTATAGCCCACGGTACGGAAATTTTATGAGGAGTTAAATCAAGCGTTAACTAAAAGTGAGGCGTCACGTTGCTCTGCGCCACGCACCTCGCCCACCTTTCACATTAAAATTATGTATGTATCTATGGATACGTATATTTCTGTACAATAAACAAAATTATCAAGTGATTGAAGTTAAAATAATCGTTCGTAAGGAGTAAACTCCAGTCGTGGGTCGGAGCTGACACACACAAGCTTTTTCCCTTGTTTTCATTAGTAATAGCGGATTTTCTTTAAAGAAATACCTTTCGTTGCGGGACACTGGACACAACACATGAAATGCAAAATTCTGTAAATGACAACAAACTTTATACGAAAAAAAGAAAAAGGATCCACTTGGATTCGAACAAAAACTCCGTTCGCGTTTTGCTACTGAGCCAAGCTCGTTCTCTCGTACCTCGTTTAGCATGAAGTTAAACAGTGTACTAAAACGAGTGAAAGTGGCCTACTTGGCAAAACCTAGTTGGGATATAAGTAAACGCCCAACAGAGAGCAGCAGCGTACAGCATATTGCCACTAATATCACTTTATAACAATACAGTTTCAGTTTGTGCTTTTCTGATGTGTGTATATTTTGTGTAAATTTTAAAATATCACATCTTTGACAGAAAAGTGAAAGTAAACTTTTCAATATATCGAACCGATATAACGATATAAATATATCGATATATATGTCTGCATTTATCGATATTTTGAATATATCGATATATCTGCCATCCCTAGTCGGTAGTTCGTATGCCCTACTGTAAGCGTCAAATCGGTAATGTGTTAGTTGAACATAAAAACATAATTTCAAATTAATAATAGTCGGGGCTTTTGTACGAAATTCTTAGTTTTTAAGCGAAAAATAACGTCAAGTGAAGTTCAGGTTAAGCTTGAGAACATTTTACGATTTTTTAGGTACCTCCAACGCCCTTAATTACAACAGCAGTACCAGTGCAAAGTGTACAGACTATTTATTTTGATTCCCCGCAAAGGCAAGAGAGGATCAATAGGTCAATATTGCCCAAACCTGGTTTTCATGTTAAGGCGATCCAGAAAAAGGTCGTCTCCAGAAAGATAACCTTTTCTTCGCCGAAAAAGAAGCTAGAAAAATACTTCAAGCCGCCTTTTGTTCGCAAAAAGTGGCTGTCCACTTTAGTCAACTCGAATAAGAAAGTAAAAAACTTTAAATTTAATTCGTCTGTGATAAAAAAGTTGAATCGTAAGAAGACCCAATCAGAATTGTCAGATATAATGTTGCCCAGTATGCCGTCTCTTTTGGGGACGCCTGTTAAGTCCCCAATGCCGGGAACGAGTAACAGTCGAGACGGTATAAGTGAGAACATTCGAGAAACTGTAGGTGACAGTTCGACGTTGAGAAGTACCGAAGGTGATACAGAAGAGGTGGAAATTGTTTGTGGTGAAAAAGATGAAGACGAATGCGAGAAGGTTAGTTGAATAACTGGCTCGCTTTAGTAAATTTGATTCTTCATTAATCATTTTCATGTATTAGGATAATCCAGAGGATATAGATTCTTTAATGATGGCTTGTACGCAAATCACGAATAAACCTCAAAGAAAGCGTACCCCAACACTGTCGGGGCCCGAAAAAAGGAAGGCCAAGATGCGCAAGGACTTTACAGCAAATTTGCGAATGCTTTCACCAGAAGATGATGCTTTATCGGAAGAAAAAGCTGACAGTATTTGTGTTATACCCCTACCTAATTTCGTATTGTTTTAACTCGTGTTTTTTGCAGTTTTTGCTCATGCTTACTATGATAAAGTCCGAGAAACTCTGGATGTTGATGACTATCACAAATTTATGGAGATTTTAAACGACCATGATGAAAACGTCAGTTCTACCGCCCAGTTATATAAGAAGCTCGAACCTATTTTTGTTCCTAAACATCCGGATTTAGCTGATGAATTTCTGACGTTTATGTCGCCGGCTGATGCGAAAGCGGTGGGGAAACTGGTTCCATATTTTATGCTGAACAAGATGTCTGTGTTTCTGCGGAAATTAGAGACTTATTTTAAAGATCAGCCGTTCCAAGTTAGGAAGATTTATAGGAGCTTGAATGATCTTACGACTTGTGTTGATGTTACGATGGGGCGAATTAAAAATACTATTTTGCCGTTGCTGAAGGGGAACAAGCATTTAATCGACTGGTTCTTGCAGATTTTTCCTTGCGAGCCCCCTCCTACCAGGTGAGTCTCATTATTTGCAAATATCTGAATAAAGTTATGTCTAATAAGAAATTAGAAATAAATTCTTACCAGAAATTAGATGCGACTAAGTTCCCTCAGAAAAAAATGGACATTGTAAAAAGCTATCTTTTCAGATATGAATGAATGAACATTATTCTATTCTATTCAAAATAAATAAATAAATCGTCACTATCTAACTATTTTTAACATAAATTGCACTTTTCTTTTTAAAAATCCTAAAACTACTTTCATCTTTCAAGTAAGTAGGCAAATTATTAAATATCCCTTAACAAACACTTGATTTTGAGCAAATGCAGTAGTTGCATCAGGTACGAAAATGTCTTCCCTTCTTGTGTAGTAATCATGCACATCCGTTTGTAGTCTAACTCGATCATCCATATGAAGCATATTATTTTTTACTTCATATACATAAATCAAAGTCTTATACCTAATTCTCTGTGCAACACTCATAAACTGAAGCGTCTCCAACATAAACGAAATACTAGTATACTTGCTGCAGGTCAATATAGCTCGCATCGCTTTATTTTGTCTTTTCTGAAACTCCTGAACAAAAAAATCCGTCAGCATATATAGAACCGTTGTACAATATTCAAAATACGGGGCAACCATAGTTTTATATACAAGCAGCCGTGACCAACAGCTAAGTTTGCCACTTATTCTAGACAGAAGGCCCACTCTTTGAGATACCTTGTTCAGAACATAACTAGCATGCTCTTTAAAACTCAACTCATTGTCTATAATAACCCCTAAGTACTTAATTTTGTAAACCTGCTTTAACTCGATTTCATTCAACCATATGGGACATAATGGATTTTCTACACTCTTGCCCTCCAAATACATCACTTCAGTCTTATTACTATTTATAACCACCGTATTGTTCTTCAACCACCTAGAAATTGCCTTCAGTTCACTATTGATAACTTCTGCTACCTCAGCCTTACTCTTCCCAATGTAATAAATAAGAGTGTCTCATCTGCAAACATTTGTATACAACACTTATCCAACGTATCGACAATGTCATCTATGTATAATGTATACAGTACCGGCCCCAACACTGAACCCTGTGGCACGCCATGAAATTGAATTATTGTACTTCACCACTTGAAATCTGTCGCTCAAATAACTTCCAAACCACATCATCAAGTCACGATTAACCATCTCAAAAGCCCTTCTGTAATCCCCAATACATTTTTTTCTGTATAAAGCATCCTTCCATCTGCCATTAACCGTTTGTACTGCTGTTTCACAGGAGCGTCCCTTTCTGAATCCTGCTTGATGTGGTGTTGGGACATTGTGGTCTTCAATGAATTCTATGAGCTGGTACTTTACTATGGTCTCCAACACCTTTTCATATGGAGGTAGCATATTTATGGGTCGAAATTCTTCACACTGTATGGTATTTCTTATTTTTCCACTGGTACCACTGTCAATAACTTCCATGTTTCCGGGAATATCCCTGTATCCAGTGAAGAGTTGACTATTTCAAGGAGTGTATGCCCCAACACCTCAAACACACATTTCAACAATCTAGAGTTAATTCCATTTGTGCTACTCTCGTTATTTGATAAATTTTTAACCACTTTCCTTAAATCCATCATCTTTACCTCCTCAAATTTTGTAGTTAATAGACCATCCTCTATTTCCTCCAAATTTGCTCTTTCCACGTCAAATGGCTTTAAAAAAATTGTAAAACACCCCCATTTCCTGGTGATACCTACATTTTCTTTTAAATCCTAGTTTTGTGAATGGCCCATACGATTCTTTAGTAGTACCGCGAGAGCCTAAGCCTTTCGACGAGAACTTATGCGAACATATTGTTGTACCGGAAATAGAAGACCCGTACGGAGGCCCTAATTGTATCTGCAACTGCCACAGTGTCGAGAATGAGGCGTTTAAAGCACGGACGCGCCATTGTATACCTTGCGGAACTAAAGTAATGTTTTCTGTGCTCTTTTCTTCAGTTGGTTATTAATGATATAATTTTAGTTTCTGCAAGGTCGTGTGTATGTACAAACAGGAAGGGGGTTGAGATTAGCCAATATTACTTTCGATAACGTGTCCAGGGCGGAAACTATAAATAGATTGATGTGCAGACCGGTGGATTTTAAGAGGAGGAGAGACCGTAGTCCTTGTAAACAGGTCTCTTCGCCCGTTAAAGAAAGTCACGATGAAGTAATGAAACGATTCTAATTTTCTTGAAGGAATGTTTTAAATTTGAATTCTATTTTATAAGATAAGGCTGAGTAATGATAGTGATGAAGAATCTGCAGAGAAGAAGAAACGGAGTAAGACAGGTCCAAAGTCGCCTAGAAAAAGGAAAGCCAAAGCTACCGAAAAAATTGTATCGAAAACCGAGACTATTCCATCGCCTAGTAAAACTAGTTCAAGTGATAAAAGTCTTAAATCTGTTGTAATAGAAGACAATCAACTAGCGACAAAAATGGATGATATACAAGTGAATGAACAGGAAGTAGGTGAAACTAAATTAACGGAGAACGAAGGAGGTGATTGGGACGGAAATACTTCCATAGAATCCGTTGAATTGAAGTTAAGTCCTGAACACAGCGCGGATTCTGGAAGCGGTAAGTACAAGAAAAATGGGAAGGAACTGATGTAACTTACTCTCTGTCCCTTCTCTCCTCTTTCGTTGGTTTTTAACTCTTTATATTTCAAATCTTGCTCCTGAACTACATTTTTTCCCCCAAAGTGAATGTTCCTGCTTCTTGCAGAATATGTGGAAGAATCGTCGCAAGACAACATTAACAGTGACTCCGGAGGCTCGGATGATGACTCCGGAGCAAGCCAATCACCTTCCAGCGAAGACAGTAACAGCAATACGTTTGAAGATTTGGTTTGGACTAGGGACGAAGACAAGATTATATTGGAGACTTTTAGGAAGGAAAATAGCAAGGCGGAAGCGTTGAAAAAG
This sequence comes from Xestobium rufovillosum, assembly GCA_963966045.1. Taxonomy (NCBI): domain Eukaryota; kingdom Metazoa; phylum Arthropoda; class Insecta; order Coleoptera; family Ptinidae; genus Xestobium; species Xestobium rufovillosum. Next base: position 6,149,718 of record OZ014495.1, on the reverse strand, counting down.
ATTTCCGAGATTCTGCAGAACAGGAATTTGAATCAGATTAAATATAGGTTTAAAACGTTGATGAGTTTGCTGCAGCAAATGTCTGCCGGAATTTCCAAATGAATTTTGTTGTGATTCTTGGTTTGTAAATTAAATGATTTTATTTGGTGTTATTTCGTTGTTCTTTTTTTACCATACTCCATTATAACGTCAAAACCACTCTGATGTCATGCAATCATCTGGATTAAGTACATCGAAAAAACGGGAGTTTTTTTGAAAACGTGTGTGTGAGAAAAAAGTGGCGGATTATTAACAACATTGGCTTCTAAAATATTAGTAGGATCGAAAGAATAATATAGTGAACAGCGCAGTTTCATATGCAATAATGCATATTTGGTACATAGAGCGCCAATAGGAGAGGGCCTAGGATAGAGCCCTGAGACACTCCTCTATCCAAGGTGCTTTCAAGAGAAAATTGACTCCAATTTCATGTTAAGGCGATCCAGAAAAAGGTCGTCTCCAGAAAAATAACCTTTTCTTCGCCGAAAAGGAAACTAGAAAAATACTTCAAGACGCCTTTTGTCCGTAAAAAGTGGCTGTCCACGTTAATCAATTTGAATAAGAAAGTAGAAAACTTTAAATTTAATTCGTCTGTGATAAAAAAGTTGAATCGTAAGAAGACTCCATCAGAACTATTATAACTATTATAATGTTGCCCAGTATGCCGTCTCTTTTGGGGACGCCTGTTAAGTCCCCAATGCCGGGAACGAGTAACAGTCGAGACGGTCTAAGTGAGAACATTCGAGAAACTGTAGGTGACTGTTCGACGTTGAGAAATACCGAAGGTGATACAGAAGAGGTGGAAATTGTTTGTGGTGAAAAAGATGAAGACGAATGCGAGAAGATTAGTTGAATAACTGGCTCGCTTTAGTAAATTTAATTCTTCATGAATCATTTTCATGCATTAGGATAACCCAGAGGATATAGATTCTTTAATGATGGCTTGTACGCATATCACGAATAAACCTCAAAAAAAGCGTACCCCAACACTGTCGGGGCCCGAGAAAAGGAAGGCCAAGAGGCAAATTTACGAATGCTTTCACCAGAAGATGATGCTTTATCGGACGAAAAAGCTGAGAGTATTTATGTTATACCCTTACCTAATTTCCTATTTTTTTAACTCGTGTTTTTTTGCAGTTTTTGCTCATGCTTACTATGATAAAGTCTGAGAAACTCTGGACGTCGATGATTATCACAAATTTATGGTGATTTTAAACGATTGTTTCTACATTTATCTTACTTGCATTGCGCATGTCAGAGATGCGTTGTTCTATGTTTTTTTTTATGTCTGTGGTGGTGTGCTGCCAACAAGAAGAAGGTGTCCATGTTTTTATATATCGGTTTTATATGTACCTATCGTTCAAGTTCATGTTTCTTTTTCTCTCTGTGTGTGTTCGTAATATTGGTGTCTGTTTGATTCACTTAATAGTTATATAAACTCGTGAAATCACGAAGTGTTTTATTTTCAATCATTTAAGAAAAATTACCCGGCACGCTATTGGTCCTTCAAATTAAATAGACAATTTATCATTACTACGTTGGAGTTCAACGACCGTCCATCTTGGTTTTCACGAAGGCCACGTCCAACAAGCATTTGACGGAAACAACGATCGTGATGAAAACGTCGGTTCTACCGCCAAGTTATATAAAAAGCTTGAACCAATTTTTGTTCCTAAACATCCGGATTTAGGTGATGAATTTCTGACGTTTATGTTGCCGGCTGATGCGAAAGCGGCGGGGAATCTGATTCCATATTTTATGCTGAACAAGATGTCCGTGTTTCTGCAGAAATTAGACTTATTTTAATAATAATAATAATAATTTTTTTTAAAATTTTATTGCACTGTAATCAAAACCTAAAAAAGAAAATATTGAAATCAAAATGTCGTGGTTTAAACAAAGGCCTTTGAATAATCAAGTAATACAAGGGCAGTGGATAGCCCCCTCCCAGAACATCATCAATAATATATGCATCAAAGCAGTGGTGCAACTAAAATTATTAGTTCTAAAACCTGGCTGAAAAGTTTATATTAACTGTCAGCCATGGAGCTTTTGGTTTATACTTGGGCCGGCGAACAGACGGAGTGATCACCCTGCAAGAATGTGCTCTAGCGGGGCCAATAGTAATTTATGACGACCGAATTGGAGTGATGCGACTTTGTTGGGTTTAAAGAAAGCGCATCACTGCGGTTCGGTTGTCCTAAATTGATAGTGGTCTCGCCTAGAGCAAGTATAGTGATTTTGCATGTTTTAACAGGAGCATGCCGATCAAATAATTTAATATATTGAATTGAACAGACAATTCATGCAATCCATATTTAAAAAAAGCAAATTTTGACGAACGTATTTACCCGATTGGGTATCATACACCACATTTGGATCACTTATAAATATAGTAAACAAAATCGATCCAAAGATGCTACCTTGTGGAACCCCAGACAATACTAGTGATGGTGTGACTGTTAGGTGTCAATTTTAACAACCTGAGTACGTTGTTCCGATTAACTTTGGAACCATTTCAGAGGTACATCTCGCACACCAAGGCATTTGAGCTTCGCAGTCATTTGTGATTCAGCAAGTCATAAGCCTTGCTTGTCGATTCTTCTTATTTTTTATAGCTTGTGATTCCAGGCTGCTTGGGGAAGCATTATTCGCAGGTGCTGGGGATATGGACACCTAGCTAAATATTGCATTAACTGTGTAAGAGCAAATAAAAAGTATGGGTCATATTTAAAATATCAAACAAAAGGGCGAATTTTTTTCAATAGATTGCCACCAAGTTTTGGTAAACATAGATATACAGTTTGTCCCAAAAAGTACGTAACAGCTAAATATCTCGTTTATTACTTATCGCATTAAATTTTTGTTTCGACAAAAAAAATTTCTTGTAAAAAGTTCCTTGAAAACCCAGTCTAGGGTTCAAGTCGAAAAAACTGTTTCGGGTAAATGGAAATTCGTCTTATTCTACGTCGAATCGAAGACATTCATTAAGAAATACGGGCCCGTACAAAAAATTGTGATACTACATTTTTTATTTTCTCCAATAAGTAAGTAATAGCCAAATATCCCTTTTATTACTTATCACATCAAATTTTCGCTGTTATTTGATCCTGCATATACAAGACAATGAACTGATAAAACTCGCCCAACCCCACTCGCAATCGTAGAGCGCATACATTCGTCCGCATGGGCATCTCCGGGGAAGGCCCTTAGTCCGATTTTAGAACTGAACCATCAGCTGCATATGTACAAGCAGAGAAAAGCTCCGCTTTGTGTAGAATAAACCCGAGGGGTGACAACTCCACAAAAAAGTGTACAATGGAATTCCAATTCCATTATAATTCCAGTAATTCCATATAATTCCAGTAATTCCATATAATTCCAGTAATTCAATATAATTCCAGTAATTCCGAAGAACTTCCATATAATTCAAGTAATTCCATTTAATTCCATATAATTCCATATAATTCCATGTAATTCCAGTAATTCCAAAGTACTCCCATATAATTCCAGTAATTCCAAAGTACTTCCATATAATTCCAGTAATTCCGTATAATACCAGTAATTCCATACAATTCCAGTAATTCCATATAATTCCATATAATTCCAGTAATTCCAAAGTAGTTCCACTAGTTCCAAAATAGTTCCACCAATTCCAAAGTAATTCCCATAATTGAAAAATTTTTATAAAATATCTTAGTACTTAATATTTTGGAAATTAAGAATTAAAAAAAAAACTTGCTGCAATTTATTATTGGAATTTTTAAAAGTAGGTAGGTATAAATTTTCTATGTAGTTAATATTTTCTGTCTTGACTATTTGGTAGAAATCCATGATGAAATAGAAAATTACTATGCGTACTACCAATAAGTATAAAAATTATTTTATTGACCGGTTTCAAGATTCACAAACGATCTCATCATCAGAAATGGTAAATAAAATTGTAAACAAATTATTATGACAGTTGACAAGGAAACTAAAATTGATAAAACAATACAAAAAATAATGATATCCATGAAACATGTTAACTAGATAACTGAATTTCAGTATTTACCTACGGGGCATAAGAAAACGCAAAGGAAATTCGAATACCTCGTACCTTGAAGGGAAAAAACAATGAATTTAAAGAAAACCAATTCGGGAAAAAACAATAAATTCAATTGAAAAAACCTTCAAGTGAAATATCAGAACAGAAAAAATAATTCAATCAATATCCAAGAATTCTTGACAACTGCCAACTGCTAAACTTGAAAAAACTGCGAGGTCAAGTCTATGTCGTTCTGTCTTGACAACAGCCAACTGTTAATCTTGTAATAAACTAAAAAAAAAAGAGAAATAAGTCAATAAATGTCATAATGAGAGAAACTGTAATACCGACACCTGAGAATTATAATTTTGATCAAAAAATAATTACAAAAGTTTAAATAAACTAGATTGTATTAAATCGACCTGGTCATTAAGTAAGTTATAATTTGTATCATTTTTATGTTTATAAATTTCTATAGACTCTAATATATCTAATTGATAACTCTTTACAAAATTAAACAATAATTTAGTATTTTCTGGAGGAGGGAATTGATGATTGTTATCAAAGAAATGATTAGCAAAACTTGAACGATCATTTTTTAAACGAAATGACCTTAAATGTTCATTGTACCTAATACGTATAGATCTGCCAGTTTGTCCGATATATATACTGTTACAGTCTAAACAATTTAGTTGATAAACACCTGTGTGGTCAAGTTTATGTGTTTTGTCTTTACTGTTAAACAAAATATGTGATAATATATATTTTTTTTTTTTTTTTTAGTTTATTACAAGATTAACAGTTGGCTGTTGTCAAGACAGAACGACATAGACTTGACCTCGCAGTTTTTTCAAGTTTAGCAGTTGGCAGTTGTCAAGAATTCTTGGATATTGATTGAATTATTTTTTCTGTTCTGATATTTCACTTGAAGGTTTTTTCAATTGAATTTATTGTTTTTTCCCGAATTGGTTTTCTTTCAATTCATTGTTTTTTCCCTTCAAGGTACGAGGTATTCGAATTTCCTTTGCGTTTTCTTATGCCCCGTACGTAAATACTGAAATTCAGTTATCTAGTTAACATGTTTCATGGATATCATTATTTTTTGTATTGTTTTATCAATTTTAGTTTCCTTGTCAACTGTCATAATAATTTGTTTACAATTTTATTTACCATTTCTGATGATGAGATCGTTTGTGAATCTTGAAACCGGTCAATAAAATAATTTTTATACTTATTGGTAGTACGCATAGTAATTTTCTATTTCATTATAAATTTTCTTGTTAAAAGTGGAAAGCGTAATGAATAATTATTACTTATGTCGAGAAACTTTTTATTGTGGTAAAATTGATTAAATTCGAGGGTTATAACACACATTTTAAAGCATTATTTATTTCCAAATATAAAAATACTTTGAACAAAGTACCTATTGTAAACATAAACATTCAAAAAGGTAAATCAACACAATATTAGTTCGAGAAGAAAACGAATGAAGTAGGTACTAAAGAGCGCAGATGAAAATACTGTTACTGTTACTGTTTAATGTAATGAAATTACATTAAAAATGGTTTAGGTTCTGCAGCTAGAGATATATTGGGTCACAAACAGAGTGAAAGTAGAAAACCCTAGATAACAAGGGATATTGTGAGTCTAATAGATGAGAGACGAAAATATAAAAATAGGCTAGATGAAGGAGGGAAACAAAGGTATAAAGCGGTCAAGTGGGAAATTATTCGAAAATGTAGAAAAGCGAAAGAACAGTGCATTGATAACAAATGCAAAGAAATGGGACATAAGTTCGAAAAACTGACGAAGTGTATAAAATAATTAGGAGAAATTTCAGAGAAATTGGATTTAACAACAAGAACATTAGAAACGAGGCAGGTGACATCCTAATCGGAAGAGAGGAAAAGGCAGGAAATGCGTAGGTTAGCTCAGGATAGGAGAGGATGGAGGTACGCGTCCAACCGGTCTTCGGACTGAGAACCTTATGATGATGAACGAAGCCTTCGTATGTATGTAGCTACAATACTTAACACCAAAAATTTCAGTTCCTAGTAGAAAAAATTGAATAATTCTGGGTCACTCTCATCACTTAACCCTCTTGAATCTGAACCTGCCAATGTTCCCAGGCCATGATCTTTTCAAGATTAAGTTCAAGGTTAAGTGGTGGAAGTCCAGAAGTCCACTTTTTGCTACGGATGTTAAAACACCGAATTTCTCTGCTTTTACTCTCATGTTAAGTAATTCCTTTTACTCATTTAGCGAACTTGTCACTCCTGGGGTTTACGAGGTTCACCATTTTAAACACGTGAAGTGGGACACACATGTTGTTGTCTCCCAAAAAATGATTCAAGGAATTTATTATGATATTATAAAAGATCCAGGCGACATTAAAATACCTACAGCAGACAATTTTTAATTAAATTATGAATTTATTCGGGGTGTACAAAATAATATATGCACTATTGCTAACTTCGTTATTACTGGACCTACTGTGTCAGTTTCAAATGGGCAGAAAAGCATAATAATTATGAAACTGTGCCTGTGAAATATAGGAAAGGGCTAAAATTATAATATGTACTCCTAAGTTCTTTATCAAAAATAATTTTCTGCAGAGATAACCTAAGCTTAATAAATATAATCGTAAAACCAGTGGCGTAACGAAGGGTATGCCCTGTTATGCGGTGCATACGGGCCCAACACCTAGGGGGCGCTTGACCACACCGACCCGACCGTACCTCTAATAGAGCCTCGAATCGAATTTCTCCTGGGCTCGATCCTGGGTTTGATTGGTTTTCATATAATAATTATACATTTAATTATGTTCTTTTTTTGCTTCTAATCGTATATCTTTTTGTCGCGTCCTTTTATGATTTTAATTGTTTTGCGTCCTTCTTATCAAAGACGCCGACTTTGGTATTGAAAGCGTGGGGCCTCGCTTTTTGGCTCACCGCTCCGTACACGTTTTCAAACTCCAGAAATGCTGTTTAAGGTTAATGTGTTCTATTTAACAATTGACATAGTCATCCAGCAACTTGAAAACAGTTTCAAAAGTTTCCATGGACTTACAAATTTATTTCAATTTCTACAACCCAAACATTTTCTTAGTATGAAAGACAGCGAAATTGTAGATTGCTGTACAGTTAAAATATTCTGAAATAGTTGGTATAAAATTTTCATTTCAGTTTGTTAATGCGGTTTCAATGGTGAAAGACGATGTCAATTAAAACATGTCTGTGAGAGACTTTACAAATATGTACATATATTGCTATATATTGCTATATATTGCTTTCTAGAAAGTGACTTTCCAGAAGTGCTAATCTGTTTACTTTTATTTTTGACTCTTCCCGTTACAATTGCAACCGCAAATAGGTCATTTAGTAAATTTGAAATTATCAAAAATTACTAGAGAAATTCGACTAGTCAAATTCGCCTACATGACCTTTCTGTTCTAGCAATTGAGCATACAGCTGCATCGGCAATGAATACCAAAGACTTAGTTGAGGGCTTTGCTAATAGTAAGGCCAGAAGAAAATATAATTTTTAGTTATTAAGATGGTTATAGTTTGAAAATAATTTTAATACATAAGTTGGTTTTTATCTGAGTTTTCTTTTATTTGTATTTAGCAGTGAAATAAAAAAACATGTTGATGTTGCTCCCAGTTTTGAAACCTCGCTTTCAAAATATTTCTATAACACGGGGGGGGGCACACTAAGCTGTTTTGCATATGAGCCCTGTCGTCCTTTGTTACGCCACTGCGTAAAACTGAAACTACTTTAAATACGAGAGAATAGAATTAACTTACTAAATAACCAAATATATTTTTATTTCCAAAACTAAGTTTACCACTGACTGCTAACAGTAACAGTACATCAACTATAATTTTTTGCGCGCAGTGATGAAGTAAGTAGAAATGGTCTGGGGAAGTCCCCATCTCAGGGACGATCTAAAGATTTCCTGCGAGAACTGTCGAGGCAAGAACGGAACATTTCTTGGCTAATGAGAGACAGATGTTGCTGGAATAATTCCAGTAATTCCATACTTCGAATTTATGATGATGGCACTTTCTGGAGTAAAATATTCCGGAGGTAAAATAGTCCCACATTCGGATCTCCGGGCGGGGACTGCTTCGGGGGGAGTCATCAGAAATGATAAGTGTAACATCTCACGAGTCGGAGCGTGGAATGTTAGAAGCATGAAACAAGTAGGAAAGTTAGAGAATTTGAAAATTGAGATGGATAGGTTAGCATTAGACGTAGTAGGTATTAGTGAAGTGCGATGGCCAGAAGCCGGAGACTTCTGGAGCGGAGATTTTAGAGTAATACACACAGGATCTGTAGGAGGAAATTCGGGAGTAGGAATTGTTATGCGGAAAAAAGTAGGGCAGAGTGTAGAAAATTTCTTACAGCAAAGTGACAAGGTAGTTATGGTTAGGTTAGATTCGAAACCTGTAAAAACAGTAATAATACAGGTATATATGCCCACTTCTAACTACAGTGATGAGGTCGTAGAGGCAGTTTATAGTGATATTGAACATGTGCTAGATTTTGTGAGAGGACACGAAAATTTAATAATTATAGGAGATTTCAATGCAGTCGTAGGCACAGGGCGAGAGGGCGGAATAGTTGGTCCCTTTGGATTATGCAATAGGAACGATAGGGGAGTGAGACTGATAGAGTTCTGCGATAAACATAACTTAACGGTCGCGAACACTCTATTTCACCATCATGTTAGGAGACGCTACACGTGGAAGATGCCAGGAGACCTAGGGAGATATCAAATAGATTACATTCTTGTTAGGCAAAGATTTAGAAATCAAGTTAGGGATTGTAGAAGTTATCCAGGAGCAGATATAGATAGTGATCACAATATAGTCGTTATGAAGGCCAATCTTAAATTTAAGATTTTGAAAAAACGAAGCGGAAGAAGGTATCTTGACCCAGAGAAACTAAAAGATGATGATACGCGCGATAAGTTCGAGAAAAAGACAAACGAGGTACTAAAGGGCGCGGGCGAAAATATTGTTAGGGACATAGAGGAAGAATGGAATTGCATTAAAAATAGTTTAGTTTCCTCAGCTAGGGATATTTTGGGTCATAAACAGAATGAAAGTAGGAAACCCTGGATAACAAAACATATTGTGAGTCTAATAGAGGAAAGGCGCAAATATAAAAATAGGTTAGATGAAATAGGGAAACAAAGATATAAGGCGATCAAGTGGGAAATTATTCGGAAATGTAGGAAAGCGAAAGAGCAATGGATCGATGATAAGTGCAAAGAAGTGGAAAATAAGTTCGAAATAGGAAAGACTGATGAAGCATATAAAATAATTAGGAGAAATTTTAGAGAAATTGGATCTAGTACCAAAAGCATTGGGAATGAGGCAGGAGATATCCTAATCGAAAGCGGGGAGAAGGCAGATAGGTGGAAAGAATATTTAGGAAACTTATATGCGGGACAGGAAGTGCAAGATATATTAGAAAGTGAAAGCAGTGTAGAAGGGGATAACCTAGGGAGTCCTATAATGAGAGAAGAGTTTGAGCTAGCACTAAAAAGTTTAAGGAATAATAAAGCACCAGGTATAGATGGCTTGCAGGCAGAAATCTTAAAGTGCGCAGGTCAAGAGGTAATAGATCGTTTATTTAAATTGGTTAGTCGCATATACCTGACAGGCGAGATTCCAGAGGATTACAAACTGAACATCATGGTAGCTTTGCCAAAAAGGAAAGGCGCGGATAGATGCGAAAATTTTAGAACTATCAGTTTAACTTCCCATGCGTCAAAAATTTTAACTAGAATTGTGCAAAGAAGGATGGAGAAAAAGGCGGAAGAAATATTAGGAGAAGATCAGTTCGGATTTAGACGAAATAGAGGAACGCGCGAGGCCATTCTAGCTTTACAAGTAATTATAGAAAAAACGATAGAAAAGAGAAAGAGCGTATATATAGGATTTGTAGATTTAGAAAAAGCCTTCGACAACGTAAAATGGGGGAAGATGTTCGAAGTGCTGAGAAAGGTAGGGATGAAATACAGGGACAGAAGAATAATACATAATCTCTACAAAGAGCAAAAGGCAGTTATAGAATGTGAGCAGGAACGAAGGGAAGTAGATATCCGGAAGGGAGTGAGACAGGGATGTGCATTGTCACCTCTAGTTTTCAACTTATATATCGAAGATGCGATTAATATTGTTAAGGAAAGAACAGCCTAAGGGATCAATGTACAGGGCCAAACTATTAACATGCTCAGATTTGCGGATGATATAGCAGTGTTAGCATCTAGCAAAGAAGAATTAGGAGCGGCTTTGAATGAAATGGAAGCAGTTTTGACACAGGGCTACGGCATGAAAATCAATAAAAAGAAAACTAAAATTTTGGTATGTAGATGGAGTGAAAATAGAACTAAAATTGAAATACGAATAGGAAATGAGAAGATAGAGGAGGTCGCGGATTTCTGCTACTTAGGAAGTAAAATAACCCAAGACGGTAGGAGTACTAAAGATATAAAACAAAGAATGGCGCAGGGACGAGTTGCGTTTAACAAAAAGAAACAACTGTTATGTTCGAGAACGGTTAATATAGAGACTAGGAAGAGACTTAAAGTCGTATGTATGGAGTACGGCATTATACGGGTGCGAAACTTGGACAATAGGAGAAGCGGATAGAAAAAGAGTAGAAGCGTTTGAACTGTGGTGTTACAGACGCATGATGAAGATACCGTGGATAGATAAGGTTAGCAATAGGGAAGTATTAGAAAGAGTTGGGGAAAGGCGAAAGGTATGGAAAACAATAAAGAGTAGGAGAGATAGGATGGTAGGACACCTTCTAAGACACGAAGGAATAGTTCGCGACATACTAGAGTCAGAGATAGGAATAAAAAGAGGTAGGGGTAGGCCTAGATTAGACTACTGCTCTCAAATAGTTAGGGATGTAGGATGTTCTACTTTTAGGGAAATGCGTAGGTTAGCTCAGGATAGAAAAGAATGGAGGTACGCGTCCAACCAGTCTTCGGACTGAGAACCTTATGATGATGAATTCCATATAATTCCGTTAATTCCATATAATTCCGGTAATTCCATATAATTCCAGTAATTCCATATAATTCCAGTAATTCCAAAGTAATTCCAATAATTCCAAAGTATTTCCAATAATTCCATGGTAATTCCAGTAATTGCACAATAATTCCGATAATTCCAGTAATTCCATAGTAATTCCGATAATTCCAGTAATTCCAAATAAATTCCAATAATTCCATGGTAATTCCAGTAATTCCATGGTAATTCCAGTAATTGCACAGTAATTCCATAGTGATTCCGGTAATTCCCGTAATTACAAACTAATTCCAGGTATATGTACAAAGTAATTCCAGAGTTGTCAACCCCCCGAATAAACCTGACCATTTATGCGTTTATTTTTGCACAATGAAATAATCTAAACAGATTTTCGGTAGAATTTTAGTCCAAAACGGTAGATCGGTAATTGTGTTTCTATTTCGGTAGATCTACCGAAAAATCTGTAGGGTTGACAACACCGATTAATCGATTAACCGATTAATCGAATAATCAATCAATCAAATTATTGATTAATCAGCAGATCGATTATTTGATTGTTGATTAATTGTTTATTTGATCAATCACTTGATTAATCTATTATTTAATTAAGCTATTAATTGAATATTTTGTTGCATCAATTAATTAAATGAGTACTTTCTTATGGTAAGCTATTCTAGAGTTATTATTTTTATTACTGATATGTATATTGCATATTATATTGTGTATTATAATTAGTAGAAAGCATAGTAATTGTGAAAACTCGATATGCCCGACAGACTAGGTATTTGATTAATCAATCAACCAAATAATCGCTTAGTCGATTAATCAAACATTTAATCGATTAATTAAACATTCAATAAGCCGATAGATCAATCGATTAATTGACAATCGGCTAACTGATTAATCAAATAATCGATTAATAACAATCGAAAAATCGATCAGTCGATTAATCAAGTTATCAGATAATCAAATAATCGATTAATCAAGTAAGTAATCGATTAATCAAATAATCGAAAATCTATCAGCCGATTAATCGTATCACTAAGGTTTGCTTTTGTCGCTAGCGAGCTCAGAGAGAGATAAACCTCGATGTCCAAGAACAGAGCTGGCGCTAGATATTTTACCGCCCCGGACAAGATACGTTTTTATCGAATAATTTTAGCAAAAATTAAGTCACAACAATAATCACATATACATATACCTTTTATTAACATAAACTTAATATCGAATAAAATACATCGTAAATTCGTAACTATATAAAGTATGTGAAATATTTAAAATCGCTTGAGTAAGTGCAAGATTCACAAAGACTGAACGAGCATCATAACTTCCGGTTTCAAGAAAGTACTAGACACCCGCGCCACATCTTCCGAAATCATCGGATCCCACTGGAAAGTCAAAATCGTCGCCGGAACCAGTCTTAAATCAGCCAAACTGCTCTCCCTATCCTCTTCTTCGAACTTATGTCCCGTGGGAGCCGTCAGGATAAAGGGCAGCCCGGAATTTTCTAGGTTTTCTTGTATGAAATCGACGACTTCATTAAACTTCTCGTACACAGAAAAAGTCCCCTGAAAACATGACTATTAAATTAAGTTCTTAAAGACGAAGCCGTTATCATTACTTGTAAATATAATCCATCCGGAAATCGTATTCTGATCAACGCAAATTTATATTTTCTAATTTCACGCAGTTCCTCTTTCTCTCTCATGGCTTTAGTACGCAGGAGCATCTGCTTCTCCATGGCCTCAGATCTAAACAATAATGAAAAAATTTATGTCGAACAAGGTCTTAATTTTTACCTTGACTGCTGTTCCTTCTTCAATTCTTCAGGAGAAATAGCGTAAAAATCTCTAGGGAGTTCAACCCTTTTCGCCGCTTGTGCGGGCGACAAAACTTGAACATTCCTATCGATTTCCAGCTCTATTCGATCTTCCGATTTTATCGCGTCCCGCAGAAACTAAAATCTTGCACAATAACGCGTATTTCATATAAAAAAATTAAACTTACCTCCAAAGTCTGCAAACTATCGACATTAGCTTCGTCAAATACCCAGAATTCTTCCTCAGTACTGTTAACGTGGAGTTTTTGTTGCCTAAACCCAGCGGCGAACAGAAAATCTGTGGCCCCAAGTATCGGTATAACTTTATCATCAAAAGTGGCATTCGAACAACGTATTCTATGGTACTTTGGTTCTTTCGGATTTGCTAGGATGTTTTCTATGTATTTGCAAAGGATATTGACACATTCCATAACCTGCGGAATTAATAGTAAATGAATTTAAATAGGTTAACGGATATCAACTGAAATAACCTTGGTTCTGTTGTAGTTACAGGAATGAATTATTAGACACGACGTTAAGCCTCTTTCTTCTTCTAATTGTTCATAGAGGAATTCTTTAATGCGGATTTTCCAGTCTTCTTTGCTGAGGACTTCTTCGCTGACCATCGGACAGCGAAAATACACTCCTAACAAAAAATGTGTAACAACGAAACTAGTATTTCCCCTTTTATGAGATTAAGACCACTGGTCTCTAACTGTGTATTACTTTTTATTTTTATCATAGTAGGGGAAGTAGTTTTTCTGTATACATATTCAAAAATTATTTGAACCGCCGATATAATTATTAAATACTTGATATTTACCAGCCGAAACCTCCATTCGTGTGTCATCGCAACAGCTGAGTCTAATAGATTCTAGTACTAAATTGGAAGTGGCCCTGAACATACGCGAAGGGACATATTCTGAGAATACGTAAAAGCCAGTAATTGATTATGGCTAGTAGTCAAACAGGCGTTGAGGTTTAATTCAAATGAGATGTAAACAACATCACGAGTGATTTTTCATTCGAGATGTCATATGTCCCAACATTAACGTAAAGTACTAAACAATAGTTTGTTACCTGGATTTTTAGAAAACATAGGGAAGTGTTAAATGCTGGAAAACTAGTGAATGACTATTAACAACGGGACGCTGAACGTATATGATACAACAGCTTCACTTTTTCCACTACTATAGGTATCTAATTAATTGTGTATACATTTAATAAACATGACTCACTCTAAATCGAGTAAAACCTGAACAAAACAAATCAATATACCTTTCACAGCCAACAAAGGTGAAGCTTCTAATTCAGTTTCAGGAACTTTCATACTTGAAGCGGGAACCTTTTCTTCGAGCCTCTCTTTATTCTTTTCTGCGTCCAATTCTCGCCTTACTTGCGCCTGGATAGCTGCCAAAGACGTATTAAAATTCGTATCTTTCTTCTGACTATTCAGCCTCGCTAACGCAGCTTCAGCTGCCTGTCTCTTAGCTTCCGACGGTTCAGATCTCGCTGGAGGTACATAAGAATCTTTCTTTTGTTTACTCGGGCCGACGACGGCTGTTGAAGAATTATCCAACCGATGACCAGGTCCGGCTATTTTAAATTTTGCATCTGCCTTTTTCTTGGCAAAGAACTTCTTAATTTTATCAGCCATTTTTGAGGTTATATTCTAGGGGTGTGTTCTTTTGGTAGTTTCAGTTTTGCTACACTAGCTTTTAAATCTTCAATGGCCTTGGAGGTGGCTAAAATTTGACGTTTTATTACGTTTTATTAATCCTATTGTGGAAAAAACATCAAACTAACCTGGTTTCATAAACCGTTCACAAATTTGTTTCCCGAAAATTTTCCAAGCAGTTAAAATCAGGAAAATATTCGCGAAAAATATGCCCACGAAAAGTTTTAAGAGTTTTAACTGGAACTCATCACAATAAAACGATTCTGGGAAATTTTCCAGGACTGTCAACACACTTTTCCTAGGTTTATCACTTAACAAACCGATCGAACTAACTACGTACGAACTTAAATTGTTTATGTATAGGGAAATTACATCAATAAATGATGAATTCAAAATATTTTCGAAAGAATATGCACTCATTACTTGTTTAGTTAGGTTTTGTGGTTAATTTTAACATTTTTTTGCTGGATATTTTATGGTAAATCAAATGACATATGAAACGTCACCCATGTCAAAAATAAGCAGTACAGGTTCCTTTATAAGTCCTAACGATTGTAAAGCGGCATCTCTATCATAGATGCCAGTACTCTTCACAATTCATTTTTGAATTCCAACATTTAAATTATTATTTATTAACAAAAACCAAGCATTCATCTGCAGATATTTATTATTAATACTTTACAAAATTTTCATTATAACTATTAACTAATATACCTATAACGTAAAACAACTGGAATAAATAAATTTAATATTAAGTAAAATATTATTAAATTAAATATTATTAAGTACTTGCAAGTCCTTTAGGCATTTTTATACACGACAAATTAATCAGTTATACAAATTATATTATTGTACTTAAACAGGTCAAAATTTCACATAGAAGTGTCTACAGATACTATATCAGTAGCGAAATTTCTATCTGCACTAGACTTTCTTATGGGAAGAATGCGATTGGCATCTTAATTGTAGTACCGAATTCGAAATCTCGGGCGTTACTTTCACGATTAGACGGACACACTGCAATCAATAGCAACCAAGTTCAGTTACCAGTCAACCATATTTTGTAATTTGAAAGTCGGAAAAGTTTTGAAACTCTGCTCGAGTAAAAGGTATCTGTGGCATGCTTTATAAAAAACTGGTGACGTAATTTTTCTTGGGGACGTAATTTACGGCCTCAGGCTCAATATAGGATGGCCCATGGATTTATCGTCATATTTGTGGGGTTATTGATACTTTTTGACAAGCGGCAATGTGACATTTCATACAAAAAAAAACAAAATGGCTGACATACGTTGATTTTCTTTAATATTACTGCATCATTTACACGTATGCACATCAATCGATCGAATGCACGTTTTACACTCAACTTCACAACACCACCGAAATTTACACATGCACCTCTCCCTCACAGTCGATTTCATGGTATTATACCCACGTCCACAACACAAGAGATTACAGCCGTCCATATCCAGTGACGTTCTGTTGCATACGCGGCCGTGCGTCCCCAGAGAACCAACTGCAGGATCTTTTATACAATAATTCGGAGATTCCTCCATGTAGACAAGATCATTTGCTGTTGGAAGTCGCAAACGAGAGTCGCGGAGTTGAAGACGGCCTCGGCGATTGACTCGCACTTCGGTGGCTCCATCATATTTGTCACGGATGTAATCACCTGCAAATAGAAATTACATTTAAAATTATATTATAATAGTCTGTCTACGTGTTATATTACGTTTAATGTTGTACTTATTTATTATTATTACTTTACCTAGTATTAAAAGGTTCTAAAATGATAAAGATGTAGGTATTTTGCAATTTGACAGACAAAAGTCAAAGTTTAATTGCTATGAGTTTGGCAACACTGCTGATGGGCTGATACTAATGTTGGTAAAATGGCTGCCTGTCAAAAATAATTTCCATTTAAAATTTAAAAAAATATGTAGACAAATATTTAATAAGTTCCGCTTCTTTCTGTCCATCTGAAGCATAGATGATAAATATTATTCTTACAAAACGAAGGAATCTTCGACAATATTGACGTTTTGGCAGAATTTCAGTGTTAGATTCAAATATTCTTTCAAAACGACAACTTAACAGGCCTATACAAACAAACATAAATATAAGTTTTTAGCAAATACATGTGACCTGTGGATCTAACGTCATATTCTTATGGGAAGGTCGGTTTATGGGATACCATTTCGTACAAAACAAAATATTTGACTTCAATTAAAGTGACGTGTATAAATATTTTAAGACAATACCTAATTATCGTATGGTCCATTATTTATTTTTAACGAATAAATATACAGTGTGTCCATGGATGTGTAGGGGAAAATCGTATTCAACAGGTCAGGTCAGATGTAAGAAGAAATCCCGCACTATTGACTCACCCTGTAGAAATCAATTAATGAACTGTCAACATTACCAACGTGAATTTGAAAGCCCAACATAATTAAAATTACGAAATTTCTACTACACAAGAAGAATATAATCTATCATAACCCTACCTAAATAATAAACAAATAAACTCGTGTTTCTCCTGTTTGTTGTCAGCCTCTTTAATCAATAATTAAATTTATTAAAATTATACTACTTTCACCGTACATTTTTTTTACTTAGGTACTTTTTGTTTTCTGTTGTAGTACACGAAAATAAAAGTCATAAAGTAAATAAATAACAGGCACTCGTGAAGGTGTATAAGTGTACATATAAGATTATTTCTTTGGGTCAGATGCTTTTTTTATTAGTGAATAATTAAAAAATAATTGTTTAATGACTGCAGAAGCAAATAAATCCGGATTTGAATGGCTACATGAGACGGTGTAGATAGTAAATATGTTCGTTGGAGTTTACGACGAATTTTTTCCCAGATTAATTTGCACCTATCGTGTTTCCTGTATTGTACACATTGTGGTCATAAATTATCGTAACGTAAAGCTTTCGAATCATCCGTAGTTTTGTCTTCGTTTGGTAGGTAGGACATCTTCTGAGGCACGAAGGAATAGTTCGCGACATACTAAAGTCAGAGATAGGAATAAAAAGAGGTAGGGGTAGGCCCAGATTAGACTACTGTTCTCAAATAGTTAGGGATGTAGGATGTTCGACTTTCGGGGAATTGCGCATGTTTGCTCAGGATAGGAAAGGATGTATGAACGCGTCCAACCAGTCTTTGGACTGAAAACTTTATGATGATGTATTATTTTACACAAAAGCATGAATTTAAAATTAACTTACTTAGCATGCCTTTAAAATATTCTTTCCGTTCCAATAGCAGAGGAATGCTAATAACTAATTTCAATACACAAAAGTTCCGAGCATCGGACAACACAAAACTATATAAGAAATAACTATAATAGACGTTATAAATCACGTCTGAAAGACAAACGCATTGTGAGTACACATTCATTACATAGTTGTAATTTTCAATGAATAAATGTTGGCACTTATGCCTTATGCCTTTTTGGCTGCTAGGGTGGCCCCTCCACGAGAGATATATACATAATAAAATGTCATCCCTGAGAAATAACAGTCATTTTCTTAATCGTTTTTCATAAATATTCAGCAGATGAATGTACGCTGTATAATTTTACTGATTAATCTCAAGTTACTATACAGCTTTTATCGCTACGAATTGCGCGACCATTAAATTATGTCTTAATTACACGATGGTATAAGAGTCGAGAAACCGCCAATATCATCCATATCGGAGAAACTTATTAATTAGTGTTCTTCTAAAGTGCAAGAGCATCAGCTACTTCTGGATACAGAAGATAAATAAGTTTTCCACATTAGCAACCTTCTTTGGACAAAAGGGCAATGTTCTCTTCTTCAAATCAATTTTGTACCTGATGTGCAATGTGAGGACGAGCGTTGTCCTGCATATAAACCAAATCTGGACCATCAGCATATGAAAATGGTTGCACAACAGGCACAAGAACTTGTTCAATATAACGCCGCTGGTTCATGGCTCCATCCAGACAAACGAGGTCCGTGTCCTCGTGTCTTTCGTGTCTTTCGCCAGTCTCCTGGTATCTCTAATCTGTGGTATCGTCCCTACAATCGAGACAGTACAGCTTGTCCTATTTTCGTTGTGATTTGGGGGTTTCTCATAGAAGTAGCAGATATAGAGCCTCGGGGTTTTCGCGAACCTGAGCTACTTTCTTGAGTATAATAGAATTCCGAAACCAGAATTTGGATATCGTTTTTAGTTTTCGAGAAAAAAATTATGTTGATTTTTATCGATTTTCAAAAACTCTCTCCAATTCTTTTTGTACTAAGCAGACTAAAACTGTTATGATTGACTCCTATAGAACTTTTTCCAATGAATTCAGTGGCGTTCGTAGTTATTTTCTAGGGAGCGTATGACATAAAGTATAATAAAGAAAATAGGGAAGAGGAAGAAATAAATGTTTTATCGTTGGTTGAGGCGACACCAAAAACTTCTTGTCGCAAAATCGATCACAAGTTGGTGTTTCCAAAACAAAAACTTAAATAAAATTCAAGAAAATCCAGAATTTGGGCGGTCTGTTATTTGGACAGATGAAACTCACATAATCAGCGCAGGATTATTTCACAGGAATAATGTGCGTCACTGGTCTGATACAAATCAGCACCAAACATTTGAACGACAGAGGCAAGGACGTTTTGGATTTAACAATTTTGAGCAGTGTATTTTTTCTTTCTTGTTGATTTATAAATAGGCCACATTGTATTCATTTTATAGTGACAATAAAACAGAGTACAAGAGAGTCGCGTACGCATTCAAGACACGTACGTAAAAGCACAATGTTACCGAGCAACTTGGTGGTATGTTTCTCATTCCTATTTATGTAAATTTCGGATGCCTCACTGTGTGGACAGGTCAGGAGGTCGTATTTCTTCTGCATATACACAAACTATAAATAATTATTCTTCTTTAAAAGGAGACTCGTTATTTCATTATAAATTGGACAACAAAACGGTATACGAAAATTAACACGAATAAATAACATTGTCTCTACGAAGAGACATTTTACTTTCACTGATTCTCGTAACCGAATCCTTAAGACATTTTTAATGTTGGACGAGTTAAGGAACGATAGAAATGATAGAGAGGGCAACACATAAACTCAAAGAAGCTACAACAGCTTCACGTGAAGAAGAAGAAGAAGAAGAAGAAGAAGAAGAAGTATAAAAGAGACAGCTCAGAGTGTTGCAGACAGAGGAGACACCAAAATTAGAACATCCTACATCCCCAATTATTTGAGAGGAATAGCCGTAGCCCTCTGTCAAAACTGCTCCCATTTCATTCAGAACCATTCCTAATTCTTCTTTACTGGATGCTAACACTGCTATATCATCCGCGAATCTGAGCATGCGGCGCTGTACCTGAATCCCTGGGGATGTTCCGTCCTTAACAATATTAATCGCATCTTCGATATATAGGTTGAAAAGTAGAGGTGACAACTCACATCCCTGTCTAATTCCCTTCCGGAAATCTGCTTCTCTTCGTTTCTGCTTAAATTCTTTAACTGCCGTTTGCTCATTGCAGAGCTCTTGTAATATTCTTCTGTCCCTATACTTCGATAAATACCAGTCTATCGAAAAACATTGATAAATCATTAATTGATATAATATCAATAGCAATATTGGAAATCACTTTTTCCATCCGCGATGGTCAGATGTGACGGATATGACGGGGACAGTAACATACATAAACTCATAAGTCATTAACCAGTTTTGCCTATATCGACTTTTAATTTTTCAGCAAAATGACGATTTTTTGGACACGGAAGCGTTCGGTGCTGTTACATCGCATACTTTGTGAAACATCCAACTTTGATTTTGGGCTAGTTGGATAGAGGGTGAACCAACCAACATCGTTGGTGTTGGTTTTTGGGGTTTGCGATGCGCGAGATTATAGGGGTGTAAAGTTGAGCTATACGTTTTAAGAAAATTTTAAGCGTTTGGTGCTGTTATACGTCGCATACGTTTGCAAATAATAATAATAAATAAACTGCAGAAATCACACGAGTGTATGAAATACACGTTCATTAGAGTTATGTACACTATTTTTTCCATGGCCCTTTAAGAAAGTAAACGGGGTGAGACGAGACAATTTTCAAAATTTAAAAAAATATATTTATAATTTTCGAAAAAAAAAATTCGTAGACGTGTCCCAAACCATGTACGAACATGTAGACACCTTAATATTTCAAGTTTACCAATTCTGTGTCAAATCCATCCTTAGTCACCCCCTTTGACGGTACACATTTGAGACGGTCATTAACGAAAAACGAGAGGGGGATGGCCTGACCAGTGGAATATTAAAAATGAGTACTTATTATTGGTGCTTCATGCCTATGTCCTATGTGTGAAAATACCAGCATCAAGACACCAGAAAAAACTTTTATTCGCGTTCCTACTGACGAGAAAGGTAGGAAACGTTGGTTCGATGCTGCAAGACGTGACTACAAAACCGTCTCTAAAAACAGTAGGTATTGTTTATGCTTGTGAAAATCATTTTAATGTAAGTACCCAAACATTTTAAAATGTATACGCCTTTAAATACAAAACGCCTTAAAATACAAAAATACTGTCTTACTTAAAGTTCAATGTTTTTGCAATAGAGTACCTAGGGATTGCAGAATCCCTGTTAAGAAATGCACTGAATTTAAATAATCAGTGTTTAAAATATATGTCCATGATAATAATTTTGAAGTAGGATAGGGCGCGAAACTAGTAACATAACCTAACTAATGGACTCTATTGTTCAAAACACACCGGCCACGGAACACAAATAATTCACAGCACGATACCACAACACACAATCGTATATGAAAACGTCGGCTACCCAATGTAAACGCATGTTGTACTTACTATCGGATGACGTCAACTAACGCAAACCAATAGGAGGGCGTCATTGCGCCATGTGCTTACAGACGAAATTAGGCAAATTTAATTTATTTAATTTGTTGTTTAAACGCACAAATTGGTTAAATAATGAAATCTCCACAGCGTTAAGGCATTTTTATGCAACTGCACTGCATGTTTTTCAATACCCAATTAAATTTTCTCTTCATTGGTATTTTGTGGCAAAATTGCTTGTGTCGAAATATTGCACCTTTCTCTTTGGATATTGCACATTAAAACGTTAATTATCTTTAAAAAAATACCAATTAACCGCAAACACGGTTGCGATAAATCTCGTAATAATACTGGAAAAGAACAGGCAAAACAAGCAACCAATTTTGTTATTATTATTATTATAAAATGAACTTACCAATTTCTCGGAATGTCGGGAGCTGTTGCCAGCAAGTTATTAAGGAACAAGATCCTGAGACGCCGTGACATTTACAGGTCACCCTTGATTTGTTTATGACCGCCTGAAAGTATAAATATACCTGCGTTAAATTGAAGCAAGTTGCAGATGAAGAAAATAAAAGTTTGTTGCGAAAATCGACAAAAAATTTTGTTTTTTTGGTCATAATGATATGTATGTGAAACAATTTAGGCATTGTGTATGCAAATCTCAAGAGCTCGGTGCTTACGCCTGGAATGCCTTGAAAATTTCCTGCTTTTATTTGACCGACAATCGAAGGAGTAAGTTCAAATTTATTTAAATCTGTTTTTGGACTACCATCTTCACCCCGAATGGTACCGAATGCGTATATAAAAATCACAATCTCACTTCTATTAGAAGATTCTGTCAATCTCCTCTTTCGCTTCATTCCTCTGGAAGAGATATCGCCCATATTAACTGAGGAAACATTTTATTTGAAATGGCATTTTAAGACCAAAACTAAGGCGGTCTAGAGACTAGAGCGTACATAATACATCTGATAGTTCAGTAACTCCCTGAAGAGCCATCAACTGTCAGCAATCTAATTTCCCAACAGTAGAGTGAAGATAAGAACAAATTAAGTATGTATACGTTTTCTTCCACTGGAATGCTAATGTCGGTTCGGTTTTAACATAAGCATGCTCGCTGGAGGTAAAAGAAAATACTCGGACATGAGCGCTGGCTGACAAGAAGAGACACTCGATTGTTGTAAACGATTTTTATCGCCATTGTTTAGCATTTAATGGGGAAATGTTGGTCGACAGATTAATTTACAAATTAGGAAGCGTTGGAGATAGAGATCGTGATCTGATAGTTGTTTATGAGGCAACGGGCTTGTCATTCTCGGGATGGTCTACTTCTTATTTCTATTCGTATACACAAAAATAAATTTACTTTGTTGTTCTGGTTTGGAGGTTAAACGTTTCAAATACAGCATGGATGATAGGTTCGTTGCTGGTTTTATCGCGCCCGCGTACTGTCAAATCTTCAGACTGATTTCTTCAACTGCCATATTCTAAAGACACATTTAAAAACGTCCACTCTGTTTTCGTAGCCCTTTAATCGCGCTACTAACCTGACAATGCCTACAATGCAGAATTATGTTTTTAATGTTCCGTTTAAACTTTGAGTGCGACGATTTTTCTGCCATACAATTTCGCAACACCACAATTTATTAAGTAAAATACTGTATGATGTTGACCTACCCTTCTGCCGGCTTCATTGTTGTGCAAATTCATCAGGAGTCTGCCCTGTTCTCTGGAACCTCGTTTGTACTTTCTTTCTCTTTCTCGAATATCCACAAATCCTTGGGTGAATCTGTCAGGAAGTTGAATAAATTTAATATCATGTAAACTAGAGTAATAATTCTATTTTGCATAATTTAAATTATTTAAATTGCATTTTCTTATAATTTATTATATCTTTCAGCATGCACTCTTTAGACACCGAAAGAAGGTGTTTAACTCTTAAAGACACGATGAGGGATGAGGGCGGTTGGCATTCTTGAAAAAGGTGTATTTCTGAAGCTGGTAGTCGACTTTGTGAAGTGTTAATTACAATGTTTCCACAAATTCTAAACAATCAAGTTTTTAAAAAATACAAAAATAATAAAAAACAAAAAATAAGTATTTTTCTAACTTTTCTAAACGAAATTTTGTTCTCCAATACGTGATAATATCTTTAATTTTTTTATTACTTTTCATTCTTCATTTTTAGAACTTTTTATTTTTTTAGTTTTCTTGTTTCTAAATGAAAATTTATGTTCTCCAATAAGTTTACTAAAAGTTTTACCAGTCTGACCTGTATAGAATTTAGGACATGAACCACAAGGCAGCAAACAAATTTGTATGTATTTTTTTATTTCTTTAGTTTTTAATTTTATATATGTATATTTTTTTTAGTTTTACTAATTTTTAATTTTTCAAACTTTTTTGTTACTTTTCATTGTTACTTTTCATTGTTTAAGAAATAAAAAAATACATAAAAATTAAAAATTTATTTGCTGCCTTGTGGTTCATGTCCTAAATTCTATACAGGTCAGACTATCAGTAAACGTATTGGAAAACATAAATTTTCATTTAGAAACAAGAAAACTAAAAAAATAAAGTTTGAAAAATGAAGAATGAAAAGTAATAAAAAAATTAAGGAAATTAAAACGTATTGGAGAACAAAATTTCGTTCAAATAAGTTAGAAAATTTTCTAACTTTTATTTTTTGTTTTTATTACATATTTTATTTATTTTTTAAAAACTTGATACTTTAGAATTTGTTGAAACATTGTAATTTTTAATTTTTCAAATTTTTTTATTACTTTTCATTGCTTATTTTTATTTTTCTAAAAAATAAACAATGAAAAGTAACAAAATTGAAAAATTAAAAATTATTAAAATTTAGGACATGAACCACAAGGCAGCAAACAAATTTTTAATTTTTGTGTATTTTTAATTTTTTTATTTCTTTAGTTTTTAATTTTAAATAATTTTTTTAATTTTAATAATATTTAGTTTTTCATTGTTTCATTGTTTAGTTTTATTTTTCTAAAAAAAATTAATAATTTTTAATTTTTCAATAAACAATGAAAAGTAACAAAAAATTTGAAAAATTTAAAATTATTAAAATAAAAAAAAATATATAAGTAAAATTAAAAACTAAAGAAATTAAAAAATTAAAAATACAAAAATTAAAATTTGTTTGCTGCCTTGTGTTTCATGTCCTAAATTCTATACAGGTCAGACTGGTAGAACTTTCAGTAAACGTATTGGAGAACATAAATTTTCATTTAGAAACAAGAAAACCAAAAAGTTCGAAAAATGAAGAATGAAAAACAATAAAAAAATTAAAGAAATCAAAACGTATTGTAGAACATAAAATTTCGTTTAGAAACAAGAAAACCGATTCCACCTATGGTAATCATTAATTTCCACGAATTCTAAATTATCAAGTTTCTTAGTCATTGTTTTCACTACGTAAAATAATGGCAACAAACTTGATAATTTAGAATTTGTGGAAATTAATGAATATAAACACTATAATAGAAAACTAAAGAAATAAATACCTAATACACAAAAATTAAAAATTTGTTTGCTGCCTTGTGGTTAATGTCCTAAATTTTATACAGATCAGACTGGGTAGAACATAAATAAATTTTCGTTTAGAAACAAGAAAACTAAGTAAAAAATAAAAAGATGAAAAAATGAACAGTAATAAAAAAATTGAAAAATTGAAAATTATTAAAATTAAAAAAATAGAAAATTAAAAACTAAAGAAATAAAAAATTCATAAAAATTAAAAAAATTGTTCATTGTGGTTCATGTTCTAAATTCTATGCAGGTTAGGCTGGTAGGACTTTCAGTAAACGTATACATTTTCGTTTAGAAACAAGAAAACTAAAAAATATAAAGTTAGAAAAATAAAGATTGAAAAGTAATAAAAAAATGTAAAATTATTAAAATGTAAAAAAATAATAGAAAATTAAAAGCTAAAGAAATAAATAAAAAAAGATAAAAATTTGTCTGCTGCCTTGTGGTTTGTCAATTTTATACATGTCAGACTGGTAGAGCGTTCAGTAAACCTATTGGAGACCATAAATTCTCGTTTAGAAACAATAAATCTAATAAAAAGTTAGAAAAATTAAAAATTAAAAGTAATAAAAATATTTCTAAAATTTAAAAAATATTAAATTAAAAACTAAAGAAATAAAAAATACGTAACAATTAAAAGTTTGTAAAAAGAAGAATGTTAGAAAAATAAAGGAACAGTAATACAAAAATTTAAAATTATTAAAATTTATAGAAAATTGAAAACTAAAGAAATTAAAAATTCATAAAAATAAAAAAAATTGTTTGTTCCTTGTGGTTAATGTTCTAAATTCTATGCAGGTTAGACTGGTAGGACTTTCAGTAAAGTAAACGTATAAATTTTCGTTCACAAACAAGAAAACTAAAAAATATAAAGTTAGAAAAATAAAGATTGAAAAGTAATAAAAAAATTAAAAATTACTAAAATTTAAAAAATAGAAAATAGAAAATAGAAAATTAAAAACTAAAGAAATAAATAAAAAAAAATAAAAATTTGCCTTGTGGTTTATGTCATAATTTTATACATGTCAGACTGGTAGAACGTTCAGTAAACGTATTGGAGAACATAAATTCTCGTTTAGAAACAGTAAATCTAAAAATATAAAAGTTAGAAAAATAAAGAATTAAAAGTAACAAAAAAATTTCAAAAATTAAAAAAATAT
Source organism: Xestobium rufovillosum (assembly GCA_963966045.1). NCBI lineage: Eukaryota > Metazoa > Arthropoda > Insecta > Coleoptera > Ptinidae > Xestobium > Xestobium rufovillosum. The sequence goes on along the minus strand of OZ014495.1, from coordinate 6,123,542 downwards.
AAAATTAAAAACTGAAGAAATAAAAAATACATAACAATTAAAAGTTTGTTTGGTGCCCTGTGGTTCATGTCCTAAATTTCATACAGGCCAAATTGGCAGAACTTTCAGTAAACGTATTGGACAACATGCATTTTCGTTTAGAAACAAGAAAACTGACCATTCTTAGGATGACCAATTTAAAATATTGAGTGTTGAAAACAAAGGCAAGAAACTTGATAATTTAGAATTTGTGGAAATTAATAAATTTAAATTCTTCAATAGAAAATTAAAAACTAAAAAAATAAAAAATAAAAAATACATAAAAATTAAAAATGTATTTGCTGCCTTGTGGTTCATGCCCTAAATTTTAGACAGATCAGAGTGGTAGGACGGTCAGTATAAATGTTCGTTTAGAAACAAAAAAATAAAAAAATAAAGAATGAACAGTAATACAAAAAATTCAATTTCAAAATTATTAAAATTAAAAAATAATAGAAAATTAAAAACCAAAGAAATAAAAAATGCACAAAAAAATGCTTGCTGCCTTGTGGTAATAGTGAATCTCCTTTGATTAATTTGGTTTATCCAAGATTTAAACTTTTCTATTCATTCTTTTCATCAAGAAAGTGTTGTATCCATTCAATATTTAATAAATAACATTCAATTACTGATTAAAAATAGAACATTCCAAATTACGTATCTAACGAACAAATGACGTGTATAATTCTGTATAGTAAGGGAATTCAACAATATTGTACGAACAAATTTTCAGAAGACATGAAAATCACGAATGATTTAAGATAGGTATACATCATATCACGATAAGATTTATTACTATTTCGAGTAGCATCTGCGTGTCAGATAAAGCACAAAAACAGTTTTATAACAATGAGAATATAATAATCCTGCCGCATCTCTGGCCGTATCATCCGGCATCCGGCATGCAACGCGGGGATTATACTGCAAATTCGACTCGGTTTCAAAATGACAGATTAGCTAGGGTGGTCGTGACGTTTATTACAGAGGGCGCTCCTGGCGTGACCAATTGTCGTACATGCTTCGTAAACATCAGGTCTACTTAAACACAAAGTCATTGTTCGCTCTTTCGGTTGCTTCTTTGTAATGGTGTGACACGACTGAAGATTTCTCCAATGTAGTAATAATTATAAGATTGTACATAATTACTTTTCACTTCAATTTGTGTGCTGGCGGTGATGGCCTCAAGGAAAGCAAGGAGGCGAAGCATGAACTTACTTGTATCCATATTCGAGATTGTCTCCACAGCCACCCCAAATCCACTCTTTTCTTAAATCCTTAGGCCTTCCCATTCTTGAGCAACCGCAAGATGACAGTTGGCCATCCCTACAGGCTCTAGAAACTGCATGGGTAACACCTGCTGCTGCCAAAGCATGGGCAAATGCACTCTCTCTGCTAGCTGCAAAGAAAGATAATGTCACTTCAAGATATACATTTTTTGCTGTAATTAATTTGGAAACGACTTTATAGACTTTAACGCGATCGGCCCGCATTCTCGTTCTCTCTCGCACTCCCAGTGTGACATATTGCACTAGTAGCTCATTGAATATATTTTTATTCATGTCTAAATTTTAGTATGAGATTTCTCAGTCTCGTTTTGAGGTGATTTACTTCGAGTCAGCAACATCACGAACAATGGTTTTACCATCAAACAGAAAGTAGATTCACCCACAATTAGATGCTTTCATTTTCACGAGAGCCATCGGTAAAACCGAATCTCTGTTCTCACGACCGTAATTGCTGCGATCTCCTTCACAAGAAAAGATCATCTCGGGTTACAACCAGACGAAGAGAAAGCGTAACAAAATTGCAGCGCTCGAGACCTATTATAAATTTAATTTTGTCATCATTTGCTCTAATCTTCACGGAATATGAAACTAATGAACGTTGCAGTGGATCACAGAAACTGCCTGTTAGTGAATCAGTTACAGTTGTTCGTGCCCTTTCCGAATCATTGGCTCGAAAAATTTATCGACCCGAGGGAAGTGTACCGTTTCAGTTCCATGATTTATTGGCTCAAGCAGAGCCCAAAGGCTTTATTTCGTATTTGTTTTAATAGAAAAGTCAGGTTACCGCTAGAGATATAAAATATAGCGAGCGGATTGGATTGTTCGCCAGTAATCAGATTCGCTATTTTACAGGCGCTGAAAAAGTTATAGAAATAAATTATATCGCACGTATTTTAATTCTTACTATTAAATTACACAATGGGGCAAACTGTCAGACTCAGATACTTCGTAACGGTCAAAATAGTGAATCGATTAGGATGACATCCTCATCCTGTCTCGTTCCTTTATTGACATGAAGCTGCAGATTGCGATAATCGAGAATCAAGAAAAGTGGATCTCACAATAAACACCATCAAGATGAAGGAAATAAGAATCATGATCAGGAACCAGAAGGATCTTAGCGAGGTCCTCATGCCGATTACCGAAATAAATCAACACCCTAGTACCCTAGTTGAACAGGAGATCAGGAGATCACTCGAATAGCCCGCAGGGATACTGTGGAAGGGAACGCCCGAAGAATAGCTGGGGAATAACGGTCGTAGCTCGTAGACGAAGAAACTGGCAAATCGTGGCCTGGAATCAAGCACGTCGCCTATAATAAAGTCGGATGGAACCATTTCGTCGATGTTCTATGTTCTGACTTAGAATGAAAGGATACTTCTTGGTTAAAAGACGTAGAAGTGTCAAAACATTCCGAAATCGATAGTGATTCAGTGAAAAATGTGACAAAAACTAATAAAGAAGAATAGTCCAAGAGAAGAAGATAGAAGTATCTAGGAAATATGAGCAGAAGGTTTTAAGAACAAAAAGTAGAAAGAGAAGCTGAACAGGACAGAACAGCCTCAGGGATTAATATACAAGGCCAAACTATTAATATGCCCAGAGATTTGTGGATGATGTAGCAGTGTTAGCATCCAGCAAAGGAGAATTAGGAATGGCTCTGGATGAAATGGAAGCAGCTTTGATGGAGTGCTAAGGCGTGAAAATCTATAAAAAGAAAACCAAAGCTGAAAGAAAATTTAGAGAACAACACATTTTGGTAAAATAGGAGTGACTATGGAAGTTAAAGTGGAAGTGAATTTTGGACACTCACAAAAAGATAGAATAGTTGAATAAATGCAGTAGGAACTAGATTCCTAAGAAAAGAGAAGGAAAGAAGAAGAAATACAAAATCAGAAATTAATTCTTCGGGGTATAATTAAAGATGAAGCAAGATTCCAATGATCCAAGAGAGACAGTTGGCATGGTTGGGTATTTTTAAATATTACTCGATATACATAACGCTTTGTTCATAATCACACAACGAAAGCAACATTTGAAGTACTAAACAAAGAGTTTTCTAGCAATTTTTCAAAAGCAGCATCAATATTTATCAATGTAAGGGGCAAGCATTCACTGTTCCTATCATTATTACCAAGCTGGGGGTCTACAACATTATATACGGTATTATAAAACTGTAGAAGTCCGCTTCAAGATTTGCATAATGGGCCGTAACTAATTGTCGTCTGGTAAATTGTATATTCGTTGGGCAAATGACGTGATTAGTTGGATCGTTTCCTCTACAGTAAATGCATTCGAAACTCGAGTCTCTTGCACAGCACCCCTACCCACGTGAAGCTCTATTGATACATTTACTATTTACATGCAGACAGTTCTAGAGGGTGAGCATATACAGCTGTCCCAACTTGAGCTTATGTTAGGCATATCTCAGGTACTAGCGTGAATATTGTTTAGAAAATATTCATACGTGCCTTATTACTAACTAAAGTTGGCGGATTTTAAGAAAATATTTTCGTTGATCCATCAGCTACGATTTTACCGGAAGGTGACCTCACTTGTATTTTTCTAAATGGAAATTATTCCACGTTCGAATTTCACATACAATTTTAGTGCACATTTGTTAAAAAAAGAGGATATCTGCTTAGGCTCGGACATGTAAAAAGAATAAATGAGGATAGTACAACTAGAAACTTATAGGAAGCAAGAGAAGAAGAGGCAAAGGCGACCGAGAAAAATGTGGACAGGGAAGAGCAGCATAATAGAGAGAAATAAAATGAGAGGAAGTGAAGAATAGAATGGCAGAAGACAAGAATAAAATCGAACAATAACACTAAAATACTTCATATGTACTAACCTATGGACAAGACAGGCCCAAAAACATTAACGTCGTCAAGTAAAGAGCAGTTCCAACGTCTGTTTTGGAACTGATGCTTGCATTCTGTCAAAGCCTGTTTAGCACCGTGACCAATGGCTGTAATGTGGTCAGTGTAAAGTTGGCATAGACGGTTTTGACCAGCGCTGAGCCCTGGTAAGATGTCACAAGCAAGAGGTTCTTCTCCTTGCGCCAATTCACCAATCACCATGCCCATACGTCTGTAACAAATAATATACTGAGAAGCTTTACATTTTTCCACACATGGACTACCCAATACATAAATATAGAAAACAAGGTGTAAAAATAAAATAACCAACAAATTTACTTTGAACATTAAATTACAGATTCATAACTTTTATTGTGACTTTATGTATGATATGTTAAATGCATCGAGGAAGTATATTATAGAAGATTATTATCATTATTTATACCATGACTAGTTTTATAAGTAAGTGAAATAAACGTGGTTAACAGCGTGTGGCAGCTACAGGCGGTCGAATTTAAATAGTGTGGTGGGATTGTCACAGAGGTCCCAGTAAAACTATTTTTTCGTGTAATTTTAGCAGAGGGAGAAAATACATTAGAATTTTTACTTGGGGACACAATTAGATCAGTTTTAAAATCAAAACTAGCCACCGATATTCATAACAAGTACATGATGTACTTACAATTAAGATTTATGTTCAGTTCAACGTTTTGCAGCTTGACTCTTGCTCCTGGCTTTTTAATTATAACAAGTTATGAACATAAGTTATTTACAAATTGCACTATAGTAAGAACACGTTTGCAAATGATGCTAAAATTAAACCGACTTAAAAGAGATTTGCAGCGTTTACAAAGTGGCCGTAATGCCACATTAGATTTTGCTTTAATCCCAATTTAAGTGATGGTATTCAGTTCGCTTTGTGGTCAATGCCAAGAAATATATATGAATAGCTGCACCATCGATTGGGGTCATGTGATAGTGAACCGAAATTGAGAAAATGTCCAGCAGTTCAGACACGATTAAGGCTATCGGAACGCTTGGAATATTTGAGGGATGTAACGTTCCCGCTGCCAATGGATTATTCCAACATGGTTTAAGATATTCGCGTGATTATTTTTTTCTTTTTCTTCAGCAGAGCAACTTGGATTTCTTAAATAGAACTCCTGTAATATCATCCCACTTTTTATTTCCCTGTTCGATTTTACTATATGATTGTGTAAGACTTACATTCTAGACTGAACTTATTGTGAAACTGGGCATCTGTTCATCATTCTCAATATGTAATTTTTGAAACATCCCTACGTGTGACAAAAATTTTAAAAGAAAACTGAAACACAAAAATATGGGGTTTAGTTTAGAAGCAACTTACTTCGTATGCATACTTAGTAAAATCGATCGAAGAATTAAAAAACGCAATATCTATAGAGTGTCCCATTTAAATAATTCACCGAGTATCAACTCCCTTTGCACATAAAGTGTTCCGTACTGGCTAGCAAAGTTTCTGAAGCACTTATATCAGAAACCGCATCCTGAACCGATTTTGATGAATTTTATTTATTGCATTATTAGTTGCAATCGTGAAGACTACGTAAGTACCAAAATTCACGATTCTACTTTAAATAGTTCCCAATTGCGACAGGGGGAAACAATTGACACTCCCCGCATGTGGTCGTACTGAACTGTAAAAAGATAAAAAAACAAAAAAAATGTTTCGCATGCTCTAGTGTTGCAAACAAAAAATATCTTTTGACCCCTTTTTGATGTTTCGATGTATGAAAACCGCCCCAAATATGTGCACACAACAAACCATTTAGATTTGTCCGAGTTTGGGCCATTACATATGCGTCTATTTTATTGTTGTATAGCACTTATAGTTCAGGAAAAAGAACACTGTGAGAGACAAACAGACATACAGACTGAGAGACAGACGGACGAACAGACAGAATGGTAAAACAAAGAGGGGTCTCTCATATAACTTCGCATAAATCTATCAACCTGTATAACAGATTCCCGAGGAGTGAATCATTGGTGGATTTCTTGTACACTGCCTTTGGATTTCCGTCGCCAACCAGAGATTTCCATTACAGCATGTTATTGGCCAAATGAGAACACATAACACATCCTATGAGCACCGGATTGGACTAATTTCGTATAAAACGTTTTTAGACAAATAATATACGTCAACTTCCAACTACGTCTTCCGTTTTTTCTGTTCTCTGCGTCATATCAGGTAAAATCTGTCACGGAATTACAAAGGACAAGAAATTAGCAGGGAAAGGGAAAGTTTAAAATTTGTGTTGTCCCAGAAGGATTGGAATTTTAACATTTAATAAACTGATTATTAAGAGTGGCATGTACCGTGGATTTTCTGTTGCAGTCAGATGCACACTCAACATGACAAAACATTTTTTACCGTTTAGGAATTTGGAACACAGGTTCATGGAAGTCTATTCCAAATGTTAGAACGTTATGGAAAAAAATCAGTTACAATACGTAAAGCGCTAAAAGAGGCTTTACTGAGCGTGTCTGACTGCGGCAGATGATAACGGTACAAGTCATTAGACTCAGCAAACCATTTTTTGTTTATTATTTTTTCCACCGCGCGGCTAGCTCTGGGGTACTGCGGCAGTCAAAAAATTGAGTTTTCAGTTTTTTGCAGTCTATTTTTGATTTAAGAAATATTGCAAAATTTTGTTAGAGAAATGCTATTAAAATAACTCTAGCCACACGAACTTTTCGGTCAATCACAAAACATACTTACCTAGTTTTTCTTTTTTACTTATAAGGAACCCACTGCGTTTTCTTGGGGAAACCAGCATCCCGAGACGAGTTTTGTTTCCCCGCATATAATTTGGTTCAACGTTCCTTGTTTTCTATCAGGTACTCGTCGGAATATAAATACTATACTATGATATTCAATAAACCCCGCGTTTCGTCTGTAGCTTCGGTGTTGTGTTTGTTCTAGCTCAAAGTGAATGGAAAGCTCCGAGTCCTACTCTGTACGCTGCGAAATGTTCCCCCTAATCTAGCGCGCCCAGCAATTTTTCCATTCAGTGTCCGCCTACTTTGTACTTTTGGAATGCTACGTCCCTTCCGATACCGAACCACCTTTGTTGGCCAAGCAGCTCAAGTCCTATTACCAGGAGTCTCTAAAAGGGTCAGATCCTATCGAGTTCGGTAGCTGTCTGGTCATTTACATCCTGGCTCCCCATTTGGTATATGTCTACCCGTCTGCTATCTCTCTATCCACTTGGTACCTCTCAACCCATACGTTATCTGTCTAGCTACCTGACAATGTCACGCTTTTGTTGGCTAACAAATTTTTGATCAAATTGCATTTGTTTCTTAACTACAATATATGCCCAGATTTTATAAAGTGGACTGTAAGTGTTACATTTATAACAGTAAATACCTATATTATGGGACATGAACACCATTGCCTTCTGAAATTGGTAACTGCAAATGTTATAATAAACCATTGAACTCTTTAAAACTGTGGATAATTATGTAAATTACAAGAAGAAAATTTGCAACAGGTTATAGGTGACTGGTGTAAAAACTAGCTGCACCTTGTTTTCTCTTCAATATATGTAACAGAACCACCATAAAACTTTATGTTGACGGTATTATGGTGGTGTTCCGATTTTTCTCCAGAGACCAATTACTGAGAGAAATCAACACGTTAATTGCATTCTCCAGTGGCAGACTGCAACGACAGACAACTATAAAGACAATATTGTAAGAGCATTCGGAAAATATTTATATAAATCTACGTGACGAGAGGGGTTATAAACAAACAAGGATATTAAAATTCCTGCTACCTCAACACTGTGGTAGATCTACCTGCAAATTGATCATAAATTAATCGAAACTTCTGAGCTTACTGGAATTAAAAGCTTCGGTAAACAATTATTAACCTTACAGTTTTGGTCATTCAAATACTGAAACAAGAAATTTTTCTAACCTTGAAGGATGTAAAGCGCTGGCTCAGCCAAACGCAGGGGTGTAGTAAACAGTTATCGACGACAGCTGACAGCTTTATTCGAAGAAGCCCTTGGAAATAACAAAGAGATTGTTATGTTGTTTGATCTTAAACCAGAGGGAAGTCGAATCAAACTTTTGAGCGATATTCACTGAAGTTTGGGTACAAATAAATAGTGTTCACCGTAACACTGATTGTGGTATTACGTTGATATTGCGAAAGAGGTCTGGAAGCTACTGGACGAGCCAAACTTTCAAGGGATCGTTAGGGTGTTTAGCAACTTCTTCTCGAGCAAGTACTCAGTCATTAGATGCTGGTGAACTTGGACAATCTCCTCTTCCCAACGGTATGCGGATGAGAAAGGCTGTGGCATAATCTCTTTTGACTGTTTCAACCGATGTTCTTTCAACGTCAGACCATCTGTTCTCTGTTGTATCTCATTTCTTATGAATCAAAAGAAAACTCTTCCTATCGAACATCTTCAGTGATATGTGACTCTATCACAGGATATGCCATAACGTTCGAGTGATAGAAAATAGTTTGGAAAATCTTGACGATTCCGATCTCCGATGGACCGTAACTTTATCTTAACTTGACAGTGTCCTTCGACTTGGTGCAAGTTCTGATTTAGACAACCTGTTTACAGGGAAACGTGCCAAAAGGCAAACACTGATGAAGTCCACGTTGCTCTACTTATTAACTCGTTACCATTTCGATGCGATAGCTCACAGAATTCGTCGAAGAGTTCTTGGGAGTTTTAGTATATTGTTCAGCAATGCATATGGAATTTTTGCTTGTAAACTTCCGTGGTTGACGGGGTTTTCGTGGATTAGCGGTTTCGATTCCTCGGACTCGGATCTCCTTGTACAGTTTAGCCCTAAACTTCTCCTCCTTCCTACATATCTTGGTAACCTTGAACTTAATCTCATGACCCGTGACCCATCTCGTCTTGATGTTTTGCGGCGGCGGACTTGTCCCCAGTGGTGATGCTTGGTATAGTTTACATGCATTTAGACTCGTAACGATATTTCGTCCTGTCTGTTCAACATACACCTGCCCACAGGGGTTTGGTATGCTGGGCACTCCAAGCCCTTCTAATTTCTTCTGCTCTCTTTGATATTTTGGACACCATGCTGCTAACTTATTTGGTGAGCTGAAAAGGGTCTTCAGAATGCGTACAATTTTTTTCAGTGCATCGTCTGATAATAGGCAAATAGATAGATACCTCGTATATCTCCAGTTTCTTCATTGCTGGCTCTCTCTCTACGTTGGACCCAGTATATCTGTTTTTCCATTTATTGGTGCATCACCTAGCACGATCATTTACAGGATTTGTAGGAAACACGAAACATCACATTCGGGAGTTGGAGCCAGAAGATGATATCCTGGCGAGTTTCTACGTTAACCAAAGTACCGACGAAGGAAGCCGCAATTGAGACAAAAGGATGAGGAGAACCTCGATGGAGACTTAACGATTGAACTGCTGGGTAACATGTACATGGAAATTTTCGAGAAGACCGCCTTGGAATCAACCAACATGAAGCTGCAGTGTAAGGCATCATCGACAGCCTGGTTGGACGAGCTAAGCAAATCACATCGAGGAAGAGTTGAACCATTTGCGCCTGACTTTAAGGAGAGTCTCCGGGGGAAAGCCAGGGATGAAGAAACCATAGATATACGAGGAGGCGCGTTTCTGGCCTACACTGTACAAGGAGGCGATAGAGACCCATTAGAAGGAGCTGGGAACATCAACAGGAAACGAAACGAAACGACAACTCGGTCAATAGTTCAGCAGGAGGTTATATAAATATTTATCGATCTGCCCTGCATAAGCCGTGTGGTCATGATACTGAACTATCCGATTTTACTAACATACAATTAGTACTTTATGTTTACCACCCTCATTTTTCTACAAATAAAATACCTAATTCTAGTTTATGCTTATTTCAGTATTCTCACAAATCGCTGTTCAGTTTGACGACAACGGCTGCTTGTTTGAAACATTTTCAAGGTAATTGCTGGAGAGCACTGAGCGTAATGCATGTAATTAGATAATTCATTAAAGTGCGGCCGCTTTTACGCATGCGGCCGTGCAAATTATATTCCCTTCTCGCTTCGCTGAATGTTAACCTCAAAAAAGTTGACATGTGGTTAGGATTTTAAAAGCGGCCACTTTGAAGTCAGTCATTGCCTATTATTAAAAAAGTTCTTTGTGCGGTTGCAATGCGCTTGGAGAGGTACTTCATTATTTGCCACAGATAACAAACGGTTGGCGGGAAATGAAAATGTGACAGCTGTGGTTTTGTCTATCATTACTTATCAGTGTTGCAATTTAAACAGTCTCCACAGCTCGGAAGGCTGGTGTCGCTGGGGGGAGTATTGCAGAATGGCAACGAGTTTGAGAAGTAAAATGGAGAGGATTGGGAGGATTATTTTTTGACCCAAACTTTTGATGGAACCACGAAACTAGGTTTCTGAGAGGTAAACCGATCGAGTGATGGCGAGCAGTGGGGATGCGCACTACACACAACCCCATAGTAAAATCTAAAAATGCAATCAAATATAGGTTGCTCCATTTAAGAGATGCTCTGCAATGTTTGATAAATATTTTGAAAGAATCTTCGTAGGTACTGCAGAACTCCCCCCCCCCCACGTATTTCCTACAAGGGACAATTGTCAAGCTATGCTACGAGATTCGGAGACAAAGTTAATAGGGAGGTTCGGAGAAAAATAAGATATCTATTTTTGGCATGAAAATGAGAGAAAATTGTTATTGTAATTGATTTACGGCGAAATTTTCTTTCTAAAAAATTTTTTTGCGACGTAATAAGCGAAAGAAATTAGTTTATCACGCCCACATGCTAGTTCGCTTTGTTATTGGTTTGACGTCAGAGATTCGTAAGGCGCTCCTCCCACTTCTCTTGAAGTGCCCGTGAAGCGGTACCTATCTCATAACATACTTATTGGGACTATTTCGAGCGTGAATTTTTAAAGTAAGGTGTCAAGGAAACATAAAACAAAGACAACATAATCGATATAATGATGCAACAAGGGTATCAAAAGTCCGATTCACATAATTTGCCATATTTATGTAGTAGGTAGGTAAATGTCCCGGTAAATGAGGAAATGGTGTGTGATTCTTGCATCTAACCCCAATTTCATTCAACCTCAAAACAGTAGTGTAAAGGCAGACCGGTATAAGTAAAACAAAGTCAACAATTTATTAACTGTACATGCCATTTATAATTCAGTATAAGTAGGTATGTAGATTGTAGATACCTGCTTACTTCTGTTTGTAAAAATAGGTACCTACCTATATTCTCTAATACAATACAATACATACCTACTCATTTATGTAGGTATGTATACCTAAGTGATTGACAAGTTATCAAGTTAACAGTTTTATAACGGATTGGAATTTTTTTTAAAAAACGGAAACAAATACAACTCACGCGAATCAAAAAACTACGCTACGTAGGTACTAGGTACTTGTTTAACAAAAAGAAACAACTGCTATATTCTGGAACGGTTAATGTAGAAACTCGGAAGAGACTCTTAAAGACGCATGTATGGAGTACGAAATTATACCTATGGGTGCGAAACTTGGACAATGGGAGAAGCGGATTGAAAAAGAGTAGAAGCGTTTGAAATGTGATGCTACAGGCGGGTGTTGAAGATACCGTGGATAGACAAGTTAGCAATAAGGAGGAATTACAAAGAGTTGGAGAAAAGAGAAAAGTATGGAAGACAATAAAGAATAGAGGATAGTATCGTAGGATGGTAGGACACCTTCTGAAACACAAAGGAATAGTTCGCGACATACTAGAGTCAGAGATAGGAATAAAGAGGTAGAGGTTGGAGCAGATAGACTACTTCTCTCAAATAGTTGGGGATGTAGAATGTTCTACTTTTACGGAAATGCGTAGGCTAGCTCAGGGAAAGGATGGAGGTACGCGTCCTACCAGTCTTCAAAAAAGAACTTTATGATGACGTACTATTTAATTATTATTGTAAAATAGTTAATAAAATTTCCTTTTTTAGTTCAGGGAGGGAACGCTACGGCGATTCAGTATTTGGCTCCGTCATGCTCCTAGCATCCTGTTTCAAATTATGCTAACCGTAACACGTTACCAAGTACCAAGGTGTCCCAGAAAACTGTCGATAAATTACATTATGTTCGATTTTATTTAGAGTGGCTGCAATGGGGCAGCCGATAATTTTATAAACTTTTACATTGATAAACTAACTCGCGAAAATATCGATAATGCTGACCGATTTTCCTTCTGGCTCCAACGAACCACTTTTTCCGTTTTATTGGTGTGCTGTACGATGTATTAGTCTGGGTACAAAACAAAAAACACCAGTTAGAACCAGTTAATATTTTTTAACAATTTAACTACACATGCACATGCATAATACTTATGGGACTGCTGCGCGCTGAAGCTGGGACTTGTACGTTATACTAAGTTCTGACGTCACGCGGCCTACTCTCGCTGCAAGGTACGATTTCTAGCCTCGCACCGACGGAAAACTTTGCAACGGCTTCACAGGCGAAGGAATTTTTTTTAACAAAAATTAACAACATAGCTGCCTTCAGTATAATAAACTCTATCAATTTTAATGAAATTTGAAAATTACCGAACCTGTCTATTACGCTTTGGACGATAAAAGCGGTGGCATCGTTCTAGACAGTGTTCTTACCGATATTTAGAGCTGAAGAATGCCGTTCTGCCCTTGTAGAGATCAGTTATGCGCGGAAAAAGTGGTAACATAGGCGACCGCGAACTATAAATTAAAATTACCAATCCAAAACATGGCTTAAAGTTATTTAATTTAATTAAACCAGTTGCCAGATACTTCTAAGAAGTATTCATTTAAACTCAAATGATTATTAGAGATTTTGCACTTTTGACTTCCGTTCTCTTGTAAAATAAACAGGTTCCTCAATAAACTAATTAAATTCATTATACTCTATATAGTTATATAGATAATAAAGCTAAAATTAGTATAATAAGGTGAGGCATCTTAAAACTACTGAAACCGATGTATACAAGGTACATTTTATGGATAAAATGCCACAAAATGAACTCATAAACAGTTATGTCCTACAAAGAGTGATGCAACAAGAACTTATTATTAATTTATTCATTTAAATGTTCATGTATACTCACATCCACGTGCCGTTTACTACGGACCTTCTGGCCATCGAAGTTAACGAAATATTTGCCAGTATGATGCAGAAAAACAGCTGAAGAGTTCCCAGTTTCCTTCGGAACTTTTCGCTGAAATGCATTTTCCTGAAAAAGAAATGGAAGGGGTTAAAAATTAGAATCTTCCAACAATTAGCTGCTTCTACAAGTGATCGTATATTTAACCAGTAAATGTCAGTGTATTTGCGACAACTACACCATGTTATTCCAAATATTCCTCTGCAGGATCTGAGAGAGACATTTTCTTGTTTTTACACTTATACTAATAATTACGTTTTAAATTACTTCATGCCATCAATGACTGGTATGTATGGTACCGCTACTTCAGGTTGAATTCGATAGATGCAAGAAGAACAGCATAATTCCACGTAAAATCAAAACGAAGATGCAGGTACAGAGCACATAATTGATTACAAAGAATGAAAACAATGTGTTTCGAGACATTCAAAAATTTGTTGGTGTTTCCAGAATTGAATTTATGACTTGATCAATCAGTGAGATATCAAAAAGATGCATTAAGTCATTTGCATAATTTATATGGATATGGAGAAGGTAACGTCGATGTAATTGTAATTTATCACCAATTATTTAGTAGTTATAACTGGTGTATTATAAATAATATTCAACTGAGGACTTGCCGACAGGTAAGTTATTACTGAACAGACATAAAGAGATTGTGAAATTTGTTCGCGCTCTTACTGGCTGCCAGATGTATTCGTCAAATTGCCTAGCAACAAAATTTCGCTCAAAACAGTAAATAAGAAGTACTCGTCAAATTACATAATATGAATATTATTCAAATTTTAACATTTTAACATTGAAAATGTTTAACGAATTGGAAGTGTGACAGTATATGGGGGTTCCAGTAGTGATACTCAGATCCCGTGATCTTGCAGGCCACGATATAGGTCCATTTGTACCCAACCATCTACCCAGAAAATATTTTTCTAAATAATTTCTAACTATTGCAGAATTGTGTGCAGGGGCACCATCTTGTTGGAAATATACACTGTTTATGTATATTAACGCTCTCTGGATTCTGATGCGTACACACGTATTTTGATCCGATAGCGTCTTACTTCTGTCTGCTCTGTGCGAGTAAGCTTTTAGCTTGCGTTATACAGTGCTCACCGAGATCTACGACTACAGCAACACGGTGTTCTTATAGCGTTTTTCAACGCTTTGGAATTTTTGAGTTTAAGCTTGCTTAGACAAGAATTTTCCGAAGAGACGCCGCCAACATGGACGGAGACGCCCCAGCCGGGGACGCCGCCATCTTGATGCAGGAGAACCGGAGCCTGCGCGCCCAGCTGAGCGAGCAGTCCCGCCGGATCGATGAGCTGACCAGGACGATCCAATCGCTCTTGGAGAAGCTCGAGCAGTTCGGCACCCAGGACTTCGTTCCAGCCCGCCCCCAGACGATTTACGACGTGCGCCAGGCGCAGAATAAAAACTCAAGAGGTAAGTCTGATAGTCTTAAGTGTGATTTTCCAGCTCTGCCAAAGAAGCTGAAGCTCTCCAACCCGTTTGACGTCCTGGCCGTAGACGAGGACACCGCCTCCGAGATGGAGGTAGTACTGACCGAGGACCCCGAGCCGCAGCCCGAGAGTTCGAAGCCCCCACAAACGAAGCCGCAGCCCCCGAAGCCGCAACCCCACAGGACCGAGTCCCCTAGGCAGCCGCCCAGGCCGCAATCACCCAGGACACCCTTGCCTCCGGCAATCGCAGGAGACGCCACCGACACTGACTCCACCGAGCGCACCGAAAAAGTTCCGCCCGTTATCCTGAGAGATAAGTCAAAATGGACGTATGTGAGTACCCAGTTTAACATTAATAAGGTTAATATTACTAAGGCTAAGTCCACCACCGAGGGTATTCGTATACATATGAATAGCGTATCCGATTTCCGTGAGGGTACTAAATTATTGTGTTGAATACCATACTTTCGCTCTCCCCTCTGAAAAATTATTACACGTTATTCTGCGTGGGGTTCCCGAGCCGGTTGAGACTCTGCTTGTTCAATCCGAGCTCGAGGAATTGGGGTACCACCCCAAGTCGGTAATAAGGTTAACTAGGTTTAAAGACAAGTCGACCATGCCCCTCATTTTGGTTACTCTACCCAGGGAAGAAAAACACATTTTTCAGCTATGTCGCATCGTTCATGTGATCATCACCGTCGAGTCGCAAAGGCGAAAGACGGTGTCCTCCCAGTGTTACCGCTGTCAACGGTTCGGACACGCGCAGAGTCGCTGCAATGCGTGTCCCAAGTGTGTCAAGTGTGCCGGTAATCACTCCTCGTACGATTGTACTAAGGAGAAATCTGTACCCCCCAAGTGTGCGAACTGCGCTGGTGACCACACTGCCTCATATAAGGGTTGCAAATGTTGGCCCAAACCCAGGTCCGCTCCGGTAAAATCCGCTCCCCAAGTGTCCGCTCGCCCCAAGTCCTCTCTCGTCACATCTGACGCGAGCTACGCCGGAAAGGTTAAATCTAACGCTCAAGAGGCAACCCCTGTCACCCCCGCTGATCTCTTTAGCAGCTTCAGCAGTATGTACCAACAAATGCAAGGTATTGCTCAACAACTGAGCAAAATGTTCAATTCCACATCCCCTAAAAATTGTTAATGGCTACGACAACAATAACAGGTACTCTAAAGGTCGCTTATTGGAATGCTGCAGGTGTTTTGAATAAAAAACAGGAATTAATGGTCTTTCTCGACGAGGAAAAGGTTGATATTATGTTACTGGGTGAGACGTGGTTAAATAATAATAACCCGTTCAAAATCCCGAATTATGTTGTGTATCGCAGTGATAGGACGATTCAGCCGCACGGTGGCACGGCTGTTCTCATCAGAAAACACGTCCCTCATGTTCTCAAGCCCCTTGGCCTCTCGGTCATTGAAAATACAATTATCGAAGTTAGGACAAGTGAATGTCCAGTAAATTTGGTTTCCGCCTATTGCTCTCCGAACAAAGTTATCACTATCGAAGATATCCGGGCACTTCTTCCGCCCCCTGAAAAATCAATTCTGCTAGGTGATCTAAACGCCAAACACACCCTCTGGGGTTGTCACGGCACTAACCGGTCTGGTAAGGCTCTTCTCGAGGAGTTTGAGAACACCAACCTCAAACTCCACATTCCCAGTCACCCTACTCATTACGGTGCTACAGGGCGTCCCGAAATTCTCGACATATGTGTCAGCAGAAATGTTGCTTCTGCAGTTGACGCCACGGTGGTATCAGACCTCAGCTCTGACCACGAACCAATATTCATAACCATCGATCCTGAAACAGAAGTGCCCACTGAAATAGTCAAGTCCATCGTCCAATGGCAAAAATTCCCCGGCGTCCTCATCAGGACCATTTCCGGCATACGTCCCCTAACTTCTCTGCTGGAAGTTGAGGAGGAAATCGCCACACTCAGTGGTGAAATCAAAGTAGCACTAGCCCTCTGTACTAAAGAGGTTAGATGCAAAACACGTACCCCCACGGTTCTTCCTGCCGAGATACTTCTTCTCATACAGGAGAAACGGAGAGCCAGAAAAGTGGCTCAAAGGACTCTGCATCCTAACGACAAAGCCGAGGCAACAAGGCTAAATAATCAGGTCAGGCAAAAACTGCGCGATTTTCACAATGAAGCGTGGGGTAACAAAATGAGGGAACTTTCTAATAACCGCAATGGCATGTGGAGATTAGCAAAGTCGCTAAGGAACAGCAGGGAGGTCATTCCCCCGCTGCAAGGTACTCGCGGTAATGCCGAAAAGGCAGAAATACTTGCTGAGAGTATTGAAAGCCAGTGCCAGCTAAATTATTTCGACGATGATCTTGATGTCCTAGATCAGGTCAGAGCCAGCGTACGACTGGTGGACGATAGTCCTCCGGGCAGCCTCGATCATGCCCCACTGCCAGAACTCCAATCTATCATCAAGTCCCTCAAAAATCGAAAAGCACCAGGTCGTGACGGTGTCACAAATTTATCCGTAAAACGTATGCCCAAGAAAGCCCAGGTCAAGTTGTTGAACATCATCAACGCTTGCCTGCGCCTGAACTATTTTCCCGAATCCTGGAGGAAGGCCAGGATTATCACGATTCCTAAATCTGGCAAAGATCTCACCCAACCTTCCAATCATCGTCCCATCAGCTTGTTGTCCACTTTCGGAAAGATTTACGAGCGCATCGTACTTTCCAGACTCATGGAAGAAGTAGACTCTCTCGAGTTACTTCCAAATGAGCAGTTCGGTTTCCGCAAGGAGCATTCTCCCGAGCTTCAAGCTCTCCGTCTGGTCGAAAAAATCGCTACCGGTTTCGAAAAACGCGATGTCACCTGCGTTGCCTTCCTCGACGTTAAGAAGGCTTTCGACAAAGTCTGGCACAAGGGTTTAATCCATAAGTTGGTCTCTGCAGGTCTCTCAATAGGCCTCGTCAAAATTGTCCGCTCCTTTCTGTACCGTCGTACATTCGAAGTCTCCGTCAAAGATGCCATCTCCACCTTAAAGGCAGTAAAAGCTGGAGTTCCCCAAGGCTCAGTCCTCGGTCCAATGCTGTACAATCTGTACACGCATGATATTTCCCATGAATTCACCATGGAATTCGCTCAGTTTGCAGACGACACTGCTCTGATTTCGCAGAGCAGAAGCCCCGAGCTAGCAGTCACTCGACTGCAGACGCACCTCGATCAGCTCGTCGACTGGATGGAGACATGGAAAATCGCCGTCAATGCCGATAAAACGCAAGCTGTATTCTTCAGCAAGCGCAGATCTCCTCCGCCACTATCTGTCTACGTCAATAATCTCCGTGTCCCTTGGACAAAGGAAGCTAAATATCTAGGTCTCACGTTCGATCAAAAACTCACTTGGTCAGCCCACACAGACCACGTCAAACACATCGGTTTCGGGGCAATCAAAGGGCTTCTGCCCATGCTCAGGGATTCAAATCTGAACCTAAGGTGCAAACGTCTTCTTTACACCAGCGTCATTCGACCTTCCATCACCTATGGCATCTCTTGTTGGGGGTATGCAGCCGCTACTCACCTCAAGAAACCCCAAATCATACAAAGCAAAGTCCTCCGCACGATTACCGACGCCCCCTGGTTCGTACGCAACGCTCAGCTCCATTCCGATCTGGAAATTCCGAGCATCATCAAGTTCTCAAAATCCACTGCTGTCAAGATCTTTGATAAATCTGTATCGCATTCGAACCCTTTAGTCAAAAGGGCTCTCGACTATTCTATTGACGATCTCGCCCCTACGGCGAAGCGCCCGCGACTCCTTCTCCGAAAGGACGCGGACGCCTTTTAACTTCCATTTTCAAGTCACCCATCAAAAGGGCTAACCACCACAAATATCATATATCATGCTAATAAAGGTGAAGATGACAATCTGTCATCGACCTAAATATTGTCAGAGACCAAAAGTAAAAAAAGTATATTAACGGAACATTTTCCATTATCGCCTCTGCGTTAATATTCAATAAATTAATGTATCTCAATCCCGTTAAGTTTCCATCAAAAATTTGGTATGCTAGTTGACCACCCAAAATAAAACACGAAACGTAAAACCCAAAACGTCCTTGCCTCTGACGTTCAAAAGTTTGGTGCTGATTTGTATCAGACCAGTGACGCACATTATGCCTGTTAAATAATCCTACGCTGCTTATGTGTGTTTCATCTGTCCAAATGACAGACCGCCCAAATTCTGGATTTTCTTGAATTCTATTTAAGTACAAAAATTAAGCCTTCTTTCTTGATCTCCCGCGGGAAGAGATGGGGAATAATTTGAATTTTATATGGCCTATGTATTTTCCTTTTTTAAATATTTTTTGAGCTTTAGTTTTGGAAACACCAACTTGTGAATCGATTTCGCGACAAGAAGTTTTTGGTTTTGGTGTCGCCTCAACCAACGATAAAACATTTATTTCTTCCTCTTCCCTATTTTCTTTATTATAAATTTTGTTTCTAGGTTTATTAAATGACAGATAGTAAATTAAATTTGATTTTAATCTTGAAAACATCATTTTGCTTGGTTGTGTTCTTTCTGGGTATCTAAATTTAATAAATCGATGGATAGGTATTATACTGAAAATGGGTATCTAGGAATTTTTTGTGTACCTGTTGAGATATAGACCCATTGATTCATTTACATTCTCTCGACATTCATTGAAAACAGCAATTATGACGTATTTTTCGAAATTTTGATCATTTTGAAGTGCCATTATGTGTATACTAAGTATCTATTAATAAAACTGTTTGCACTTCAACATTTTCTCAAAATATTTGTTGCAGCTATGCTTGCAATTCACAGAGATCAAAAGTTCAAAAGTCACAAGGAAAGTTCTAAAACTTCGTAATTCTAATATGTGTTTGGCAAATCTCTCGCTTCACGGTTAAGTAGATCTCAGCGAATGATAAACGGTACCTTTCAAAATAAAATCTAACACAGAGGTGATATAAATCAATGCAAAATCATGCGTGAAGTAATCGTATCTATTTCTCTATACATTAAGAACAGGTTTATTAGCAGCAACCAGCAAGTGCGTCCAACCAGGTGCACTGTAATGCTTAAAACTTCGCAAAAGAATGTACAAGAGCTGGGGCCGTAACATAAACAAACTGTTTATAAAAACGTCCAGGTATGAGAAAATTGGGAGAGTACTTTATAACATTTTTCGAACAATTTATAAAATAAACAAAAGCGCATTCAGAGGATAAGTTTAATGTATCAACAATAAGACAAAAAGAGCAATAATCTCGCTGGTAAATGTGTAAATAAAAGAAGCACAGTGAATGTTGCGTGCTACTTACGTCCATTGATATAAGCAATTAAGGACGCGAATTCTACGGCCGCAGACAATGGTCTCACAATTTTTCGGAATAAATTTAAGGAGAGGCCTGCCCAGAGGTTTAAGTTTGCAATGCTTTATTGATATCGAAGTACAAGGTGTCCCAAACTGGACGCGTTCTTATGGGAACACCCCTTATTTGAAGAGACAGAAAAAAATTAACCGAGGTGTCCGGAGCTCAAATTTAATGAGAAAACCACTGGCGCAAACAAAACTTTGCTATCTTTGCTATCGTTTGGCCGCTAGAGGGCGATTCTCAAATTTCGTCGATTTCTTTTATGTCCTATAACTTGTTTATTAATAAAGATAATTAATTTTGGTAAAAACTTTCTTAAGGCACTTTTTTCCGTAAAATCCATTGCAATAGGCAGTTTTTTTACAGGGCGTTTAGATTTTCGTGCACCACCCCAAAATCTTTTTTTTTTTATATAGACCACCCTATATATTATGAGATTTTTGAAAAGCTCGTAAAATTTCCTAAATTTTGATGTATCACTTGTCATGTTTATATTAAAAACCATTAGCAACATTACGATTTAAAAATTAAAATATTGTGCCTACAGAAATCAAGATTGCCATGACTAATAAAATGACATAGGATGCTAACATGTTATGATTAAAACCACAGATCTAAAGTTTCATGATAAGATTACTCATAGTTATTACATTAAATTAATAATTCTTTAAATGTTGCTAATGGTTTTTAAGATAAACATGACAAGTGATACATCAAAATTTAGGAAATTTTACGAGCTTTTCAAAAATCTCATAATATATAGGGTGGTCTATATAAAAAAAATGAGTTTGGGGTGGTGCACGAAAATCTAAACGCCCTGTAAAATAACTGCCTATTGCAATGGATTCTATGGAAAAAGTGCCTTAAGAAAGTTTTTACCAAAATTAATTATCTTTATTAATAAACAAGTTATAGGACATAAAAGAAATCGACGAAATTTGAGAATCGCCCTCTAGCGGCCAAACGATAAGAGATAGCAAAGTTTTGTTTGCGCCAGTGGTTTTCTCATTAAATTTGAGCTCCGGACACCTTGGTTAATTTTTTTCTATCTCTTCAATTAAGGGGTGTTCCCATAAGAACGCGTCCAGTTTGGGACACCTTATACATCAAATACTGAACAACGGAACAAGCATTAGCCGGTGTTAGTGGGCTTGACCTGAAGGAAGAAGCTATTCCCAAAATCGGCAGAAATGTAAAAGAAAATCGATTTTGGAAAAAATCGAATAATCGACGCTAGTGAGAAATCGATTTTGAAAGTCGATTATAGAATCGATTTTTAAAGTCGATTTTGGAATCGATTTTTAAAGTCGACAATTAACTCGCAGGGTGTTTCATTTAAAATAAAGACACCTGCATTCAGCAAATACGAGACACGCTTGATAGCTAAAAATAATTTTAGCTGAAGTTGTAGTTCAGTTGGAACAATTTTTGTATTCAATCATTCGACTCAAACCACCATTTCCAAGTCATTTTTCTTCAAGGGGCGGGATGTGAGACTGCATACCCGGTTAGTATATCCAAGTCTTTTAATCTTCAGAGTACAGAGCGTGAAACTGCGTTCCCGGTTGTGTTTTTGAGATATCAAAGAATCTCACAAATTTTCTTATGCGTGCACATCTTGGCCGGGTGGTTATCTTGACGGTCATATTTGTAAAAAATTCCCATTCTTCCAGTAATTCATTCATAGGTTAGTCTATAGGCTGTCCTGCTCAACAGTGATTTACTTTTATAATACAAAAAGTTATCAGTTATCTGTTTATGTGCAAGAATGTGAATCATTAATAATGATTCATTATGCCTTTCTGCCACCTGAATTGTCTATAAATGTCACAAGTGAAATCTATATAATTTAGTTCACTTAGCACCGTTATTTTACTGAAAAAGTATTTGCGCTATTCAACTTCAATTTACGAATATACATTTCAATTTCAAGCGTGCTTTTATGGTAGTGCTAAATTAATGATGGATAACAAAATATTTGCTCGTGATAGATGATATTGCTGAACCTCACCTAGTGTAACACTTTTATTACCTATGTTAGCTATCAATTATCGGAATTGAGAGCTCTATTTGAAATGTATATTAAGAAAATTCACCCACATAAGAAATATCGTAATAGACCATGAAAAGTAGATTTAGAAACTGCAGATAATTAATAAAGTAAACTCAAATTTACAATGCGTTGATACCTTTCAGATAAAAAAATTATTTGTATCTAAATTTGTTGGTCACACAGGTAAAGAAGTAATAATTTTCGTTTTAGGAACAAACTGATAAATTTAAAATTTATTGAACAGCTTTTGGCGTTATAAAGATATCATGACCGAATATTTCCCAATTCCTATTTTACCTGTCATTAAAAAATATGAACTGAAAATCACGATATACATACCTATATACCTACATATATTCTTTTAATTTTAACAAGATTGACATAAAACAAGATTCCATCAAACATTCAGGACAGGCAGTAATTTACTTTAACAGTCTTATTTATCCGTATATTTATTATACATATAGGTAGTTATTTTCTTTATATTTCCAATTACACTAGAAGGCAGTTACAGTCGTAAGTTTAATTTTTACGACGCATTATAAAATTTAATGTCAAAACATTTTACCGGCTCATACACATTTCAAGTAGGTAATGCAATCGGTAATTAACAGATAACATATAATAAAAACTGTTGCAATACAAGGGGGGTACTTATAACTTGACATGTACAGGGTTGTTTGTATCATTCACGTAATATTTCACTTGAAAAATGCTACCTAAAACTACCTGTTTATGTCTTAACTACAAATTAATTTAATGAATCTAAAAATCCTAGTGAGAAAAGTGTCAGAAAAACGTTTTAATAACTTTTCTCGAATTTTGCAAATATGTAATCCAGTTTAAAAACCTTTATCCCCTCTGATACTAAAACCGATGAACACACGGATCATTTTAGCTACAGCGTATCTGTCATTCTCATTTGTTTATGTTTAGTTTTACCTCAATGGGGCAAGCGGGTAATAAACAAGGTTATGCAAAAGTCATAACTCATAAGTGACAGTAGTACAATTGTGTTTAATTTTCACCTAGATTATTTTACCGGATAAATTTCTGTCTTGAATGAAAGTTTGTTGCGGCAAGATAATTGAGAATCTAATGAATAAAATGTGCCAGCGACTGTAACGTCAAGTAATAATCAAACACCTAATGTTATATAAGAAAACAAAGAAAACTCTGTAATATATTAAAATTGCAAGTTTTAGTATTGAAAATACTTCTGGGCTCGTGTATATGGGACTCATCTTGGGAAAAATGTATCGACACGCGACAGATTCTGTTGGCGGCGCGCGCAGTCGAGGCCGCTAATAAATTGGATGGAGAGCGCTAGCCGAGCGTTAGCCAGATGTAAACTAAGGTACGGCGAGCGCGAGTACGAAGGATATCGCGTTGCAATAAAAGCGAGAATAAAAGTCCAAACTGTACGAAACGGATGCGTTAATATTTTGTTACGTATTGCGTCAGTTTGACTATGTGCCTTGTGCTTGTCACAAAACAGTTCGCTCAAATAATGGATCTACCTATCTTTAAATAAGTTTTGAATAAATGTTAAAGTAATAGGCACAAATAGAAAAAATATTCTCATCTAGCAAATATCGAAGAAATTCGTGAAAATAAATATAATTTAAATATTCCTCGTTATATTGATAACAAGAATTATTGCTCTTTCCCATAGGAAAAATATTGTTGATTTTAAAGGTAAATATAAATCATTTCTTTTATTTTATTGTATCAATAATATACCAACTTGAAACGGCACAGATCACTTTTGTTGGACATCTTAGAAACCGAGCAGTTGTGTCGGTATTTTCAATACGCCTATGATACTTGCGTACGATGCGAGGTCTGTGAATTTTTTTAAAAATTATCAATTCTATCTAATTGGAAACCAATGAATATTCCCTCATTATTATTATTAATAAATTATTATTATATATTTCGTTGTATTAGTTGTATAAAATTCATTATTTTAAAATAAAAGTTAAAAAATATATTTTTTGGGGTAAAATTTGCGAAGACAAACTTTCTGAAAAATTTTGCTTTTAGGAAAATGGTTTCGTCTAAATAATTCTTGATAAAATCGTCGAATTATTTAGTTTCGACCATTTTCCAAGCAAAATTTTGCAATAAACCACCTACCCAAAATTTACCCGATAAAACTTGAAATGTTATTTACCTTTGGTTACCATGACAATGATGCAAATTTTGTAATTCGTTAAAAGTATAGGGCCTCCTTATTCGACAATTTTTCCGAAATTTGTAACTAGGGGTTTTCGAGGACGATCTATCGAATTAAGTTGTTTTTGACTTTCTGGGTTGGC
This sequence comes from Xestobium rufovillosum, assembly GCA_963966045.1. Taxonomy (NCBI): domain Eukaryota; kingdom Metazoa; phylum Arthropoda; class Insecta; order Coleoptera; family Ptinidae; genus Xestobium; species Xestobium rufovillosum. The sequence continues at coordinate 6,098,958 of OZ014495.1, read as the reverse complement.
ACTTCCGGTTATATCGGAAATACAGGTTGCATTTCATTTTAAAAGAATTGGGTTGTGAACAACTGAACTTAAAGCGAATTAATCTCATTTTTAGGCACCCTGTACACAATTAAATGTTAAATAATACATAATTGGGAAACTTGGCAGTCTGCCTTACTATTATTCAAAAATTATATAATACTGCATCTTTCATTTCAAAACATTCGCAAGAATCTTAAAGAGGCAATACGAAGCTGGAATTTTCCAAAATTTCAGTTAGTTAAGTACCTAGCATTCTTCAAAATTTTTACGAACGGATTAGCTAAATAACCCTGTATATCATTGAACGAAAATCAACCAATCAAAATGATGTTCTCGAGATTAAAATCAAATTTAATTCACTATGGCTCATTCAATAAACCTAGAAACAAAATTTATAATAAAGAAAATAGGGAAGAGGAAGAAATAAATGTTTTATCGTTGGTTGAGGCGACACCAAAAACTTCTTGTCGCGAAATCGAATCACAAGTTGGTGTTTCCAAATCAAAAGTTCAAAAAATATTAAAAAGAGGCAAATATAGGCCATATAAAATTCAAATTATTCACCATCTCTTCCCGGGAGATCAAGAAAGAAGGCTTAATTTTTGTAGGTGGTGCTTAAATAAAATTCAAGAAAATCCAGAATTTGGGCGGTTTGTCATTTGGACAGATGAAACTCACATAAGCAGCGTAGGATTATTTAACAGGCATAATGTGCGTCACTGGTCTGATACAAATCAGCACCAAACTTTTGAACGTCAGAGGCAAGGACGTTTTGGATTTAACGTTTCGTGTTTTATTTTGGGTGGTCAACTAGCATACCAAATTTTTGATGGAAACTTAACGGGATTGAGATACATTAATTTATTGAATATTAACGCAGAGGCGATAATGGAAAATGTTCCGTTAATAAGCATAAACAGGGTATATTTCCAACAAGATGGTGCCCCTGCACACAATTTTACAATATTTAGAAATTATTTAGAAAATCATTTTCCGGGTAGATGGTTGGGTACAAATGGACCTACATATATTGTGGCCTGCAAGATCACCGGATCTGAGTATATTAGTATACTAATAGTATATAACAATCAACGTTCGATTTTTATTTGTGTGATCAAACAGACAAGGGGATCAGCGAATAGCTTAAATTCTCGATTCTTAAATTCTCATGCTTCAGTCTTCGAATCTGTTAAAACCTCCTTTTGTCATTGTCATTCAATAAATTTTTCATATTATCTGGCCTGTTAACTGAAAAACCAGAGAGATTTCAGTTTAAGAAAATCCAAACTGTAGAATTGTAGTAGGTACTTACAAGTAGTGTGTAAAATATAAAATCCTCAAGTGATCATCCAGGGCACTAGCGAAAAATTGCCACCTTCAAATTCAGCCACTACAAACTCAAAATAACGCATTTACCCCCACAACAACTAATTGCATGTGGCCACGAATAAAGCGAATTGTTTGCAAATATTTTCAACATTTTCAGCCGAGGAACGTGCAAAGTTTTCAGCAGCGTTGAGTGCGCGACGGGATCATCAGCGGCAAATGATAATCATAAAGAGATACAGAGGCTTTCATGCTGGCCGACCACCGAAGACTGAATAGCGCCGAGCAAGGGATAAAGAACCGTACCTCCGCTGTTTTGTTGTGTTTCAGAAGAGCAAAAGCTCAACTTAGTTCATCTCGTTTGCGCTCGCGGCTTAGCGATGCTTTTTTTATTCAACCCTTTCCAATACGATTCAACTAAAAAATAAATACCTAAACAAACATTTTTATTGAACAAATTTTGTAGCTATACATAAGATTCTGTATAGTTTGCCTTGAAAGAGAATCTGAGATTATGACTTTCCTAAACCATAGGTACCCCCAAAATTATGAAGTAGGTATGGTAATTATAAATTTTGAAAATTTACGGTCTTCTGAATGAAAACAGTTTCATTACTGTTGAGAATACGCATATGGGAGACTTTACAATCAAAAATACGAAATTTGCAACGTTGTCATGGTAGCAAAAGGTAAATAACATAAATATCGCTGAGTAGGGCGTAGGGCTAGCTTTTCTCGCTGTCATTCTGACAGAAACATCACGGCTTATGATATTTTAAACATATGAATTAAATTATCACGTTAACCAACACTTTAGATAGTTCTCCTTGATTTTCTTCGAGTTTGGTCCATGGGAAATAAAACAAAGATCGTAAACTTTTTTATTACTGTGTCGATGGGCAGATAGATAGGTGAAGCATAAAGCTCACGTTCTGAGGTGGAATTCACAGTTTATTTCAGGCCATATACTTATTTACCGAAGGAAACGGTACTCTACTTGGAACTTTCACGTCCAAAGTAGTATAAAATAGTATTATTATAATAATTATTCGTTACAAAGACGTTATTTGAAAAAGTGTGTCACTGGTGTATAGAAGATTGTTATTGAAATCTGAGAAGATTGTGCTTCCAGGCGTTCCGAGGGAATAATTTCTATGGTTGACCTTCGCAATTAAACATGAGGCACCAAAGTTTATACGAAAAGACAGAGAATGTTGGTGGAAGAACTTGAGAAAACTACGAATTAAAATTTTGTATAAACAATTAATTATGTCGTGATCATAGTGGAAGAAGATAGGTGTGCTCGTCCGATAATTCATTTTGGTCTGCTCCTGCGTTTTGCGGTTTAAATGGCAAAATATTCTGACTCGCCTACAGCTCGTGTCGTAACTCTCATACTCGTGTCTTAATAGCAATTAAATGTGAGTTGAACACATTATTTTTTCTAATCCAAATCCTGATTTTATTGGCAAAAAGCACAGATTTTAAAAGTTTGCTGAGTAAATCTGTCATGGTCATGGCATTCTTTGAATTTTGACATTGACGAAATATTGCTGTGATGTTGTATTTTTTAGAATTACGTTATGGACCAGTTAAATATAGGAATGCAGAACAACCCCTTTTACGAATTATTTTTTTGAATATTTTTCCATAAATGTATGCCTTCTTGCGAGCCATCTTGTAAATTTTAGAATTTTGGCCACCTCTTAGGGTAATTGGTACCACTGTGCCCTGTACCTATACAGGGTGGCCCATTAGTGCGGGGACGGTCTATATCTCTTGAACCATTCAAGGCATCAGAATGAAATTTTGCAAGTACTTAGGAAACCCTATGCGGCATATTGTAAAATTATTTTGGTGTATACAGGGTCTTCACGTTTTGCGTAACAAACCAAAGTTATACTTTTTTAAATGGAAACCCCCAATTTTGTTTACATATTCACGTTCTCCACAAAATTTCATGGAAAACGATATACCACACTATGGGGTTTCCAGCAGAGGATGTTAAGATATTGCCATTTTAGTGCCAATCTGGACCCATCTTTGTGGCACTACTGAACTGACGCCTACTTACCGAAGGTGTCTACGATTTCTTTATCGAACTAGATTCAAAGACTAATATATTTGCAAATTCTGTTAATACCTTTGCTACAGTACTTTGTATTATACAGGAAGGTCAACATACGCATAATTGAATTTTTCTCAAGAATTTCAAATGGAACACCCTGTATATTAATTGCACATTTAATAGCCAGTTTACTGAGCTCTTAATTGATGCAGGCATTGCCAGGTCTGGGGCTGACAGTTTCTGCGGAAATTAAAATTGAAACTTAAAAATTTTAAATTTCACTGTTATTTTTTACAATTTTATAACAATTTTATAACATGGGTAACATGGGTAACTTTGCTGTTATCAGAGACAGAGAGTTGGTTAAATGGAAAAAGATTTGCCTTTGGTGGTGCTTAGTAGTAATCCATGCTGAAATTTGAAATGTCACTAATCGTTTTCGAGTTAGTTTGAAAGACCCGAAAAAACAGAAAAATCCAAAATTCGTTTTTGACTTCTAAAACGGTTATTTGAAGTAGGACGAAAAAATAAAAAGCAATTTGTTGGGGCAATTTTTTATATTTTTTCAGCTGTTTTTGTCAAATTTTACGTAAATCGTTTCGTTCCCACAAAACTATTTTCAAGTTACTTTTTCCTTATGGTCCCATATTGATGGGATTTTACATATTTAAATACCCTATTTTTTCTGATTTAATCGATTTACCACATGATAGGTTTTAACTCAAAGTCAGAGCCTATAAATTAAGTAGGTATTTAATATTTTAGTAAAACTGCAACAACTACAGAAACTCGATTCCCTCTTGCTGATTACCTATTCATTAATCCATTGGAACAAAATTCATGTGTTCACAAAGTAGTCATTCCTTTTAAATTTGTCCAGAAGTGGTTCTACACAGCGGCATGTTTTTATTAGTGGTGTAGTAGTTCTTTTTATGACGGAGCGTCCACAAAGAGAGGGGTTAGTCAAGAGAATATTACCAAATGAGAGGGCTCATTTGGTAAATGTACAATGCAAACCTATCATCAGCTTTTGTACCTCTTGCACCGACTTGTCAGACTGGTATACACTGAACAGATTTATACCAGTGGCGTGCAACGGAAATCACTCAGTACCATTTTTATATTTATATCTTCCTGCAGTTTCTTATACATACAATATTACTTTTTAAGTAATAAAATGTGAGATACCCATACTTATCGTACGTTCTTCTGTTATTACGTACAAAGGTAAAACAATAGACTGTAAAGTCAAAAACTGAACATCTGACAAGTGGTTGTTATATAGACAAATTTTTCAGAAATCATTCTTATGAGGTGAGGTAAGGTTTGTATCTTTTAACAAAGTTTGTCCCGGAAAATATTACGATTAGTTTCTTATTTTTCTATCTTTTACGCCGTTTCGCTTGAAATTATTCTAGAATCGTCATGTTTCCGTTGTGACTATCGAACTTACGTTGTTTTATTGGATAATTTTAATTGAAGCAGGGTTGAACGTAATATTATCGAATATTATCGGAAGTAATACTTTTCAGAAAACAAAAAATGTGATCAGTCCCGACATCAAGGCAATGAATGTAGCGTACGCCAATGACTTACGAGTGGCAGCTTGGGTGTTATTATGGGGGCATAATATGAGGACCCCAGGTGCTTCTTTGTCGGAACATAAATCCACCAATGAAATACTCGTCTAATTTTTAGAGTCTCATTGCCAACGACGCAATTATTTGACAGTCAGGGTGGTCGCCAGGGTAACTGTATAATAAGATTTGTCTTGTTACGTGAATGGTTTTGGAAAAATGTTTTTGTGTCTCGAAATTTGCTTCAGCATGAGCGAGCATGAATCTGTATACAAGTATACAGGGTGATTCATAACGAGTGTAAAAGATTTCCAGGGCTGATAGAGGAGGTCAAAATAATAAGTAAAATCGATGAACGTATGTCCTAAAATTATTCCCAACAAAACTACGGGGTGTTCAAGTTTCTCGAAAAAAACTGATTACATATTTATAATATTTCAGAAACTAAGAAAGCTATTAAATTAAAGTTTTAGGGTCAATTTGTCGCTTGCAGACCACTATCATAAAAAAATACTTTTACATCCGAGAACAATTTATTTTTTATGAACAATTTTTTAACCGAAAATTCAGATTTTGATGTTTTTACAAAATGCTGTTTTACTTGAAAGTTAACAGTTGTACGGAAAAAATTAAGAATACCTTTTTTCTTTGAAATTGAACGCATAATCCAAAACTTCAATCTTTTCTTTAGAAACCAGTGGCGTAACATCGTGTAAGCCAAAGGAAAGGGCTCTCCAGCTTATAGCAGCGCCACTGGTGGCAGTAGAAAAGCAAATATTTTTAGGAGGATTAATAGCCCTCAAAATATGAATTCAATAGCTTCAGTACATGGGGAAATATTAAAAACAATCAATTTTTTCGAGAATTTTCTACACCCTGTATCTTTCTTGGGGGCAATTTTAGGACAGATGTTCATGAAATATTTTTTCTTGTTTTGACTTCCTCTATCACCTATTGATTTTTTTACACTGGTTTAGTGTGTAATCGGTTCATATCTCTGGTACTGCTTAAGATATCAAAAAGGAATTTTACACGTATGTGGGGAACGACATGGAGCATTTCGTAAAATTATTTATGTATATACAGGATGTTCACATTCTGAGTACCAGCCCAAAGTTCTATTTCTTTAAATGGAAACCCCACAAGTATTTGCGTGATTTCGATTCCCCATAAAATTTCATGAAAATTGATATACTACATGATGTGGTTTTGAGTAAGGACTGTTAAGATATTGACATTTTTGTGTCATTATGGTCCCAAATTTATGACGCTACTGGCTTCTACTGACCAAAGCCACCTAATTATTTTTTATTGAAAGGGGTTTGTGAAATCTATAAATACTTTCACCATAATACTTAGGATTATACAAGATGGTTAAAGTTATGCAAAATGGAATTTTTCTCAAAAATTTCAAATAGAATACCATGTATATTATTTGCACAACTGACAGTCAGTTAACTAAGCTTTTAATTGATGTAGATATTGCCAGGTCTACTGATAGTTTCGGCAGATATTACGATTGAACATTAAAATTTTTGAATTTCATTATTAGTTTATACTTTTTTTGGCGAATTCCCCCTATTCTGTTGCTCAAAACTCACAATAATGTTTATATTTTGTATTTGCAAATTGGTATCAATATAAAGACAATAAATCTTATTGTAAAATTGTTTCTTGGTGGTTATATTCTTAAATGTATGTCTTTAAAGTCGGGTATAATGTTCAAACAAGGAGTGCCATGGAAGAAAATATTATCTTTAAGAAATAATCTTGCAATGGGATTTCTTGTGTTAATGTAAACTTCATTTGCTAAATATTTTATAGAAACAAAATGCAGAACTTTTTTGAAGTTTTGGGTGACAAAATAGGGCAGATCGTCAAAAATAATGTCAAATACTAAGGAAACTCTACATTTTTATAATTCAGTTGTACATTATGTCGAAACTTTTACTGGTAGACTTGACAATATCCACATCAATAGAAAGCTTAATAAAATGACCATCAATTGTACAAATAATATACATGGTGTTCCATTTGAAATTTTTGACAAAAATTCTGTTTTGCATAACTTAACCACCCTGTATTATCTCAAGTATTATGATAAAATTATTTATAGATTTCAAAAATACAGCAGTGTGTGAACCTATTTCAATAAAGAAATTTTAGGTGGCTTTGGTTAGTATGCATCAGTAGCGTCATAAATTTGGGGTCCATAATGGCACAAAAATGTCAATATCTCAACATTCCTTAGTCAAAACCACATCATGTAGTATATCAATTTTCATGGAATTTTATGGGGAATCCATGTGGTTCCCCACATTCGTGCAAAATTTCATTTTGATATCTTAAATAGTTCCAGAGATATGAGCCGATTACACACTAAATCCCCACCCGGTATAACAAGAAAGTTTTTTTAATTGCCTAAATTTTCAAAATTTTGCACTCTTGTTTCTTTGTGCCTTATAACCAGTATAGCGGATTGCTTATATTATTTTTTCAAATGAACTATTTAGAAGAGTGTTAATCACGATTGTTTGGCGATTTATTAACAAAAAACTATTGGCAACTATTCGTACAATTTATCAAATGATGATTAAATTAATACAAGGAAATATCGTCCATGGGACTTTACTTAACCAGTAATCAGAGTGGCAGATACTGTGGGTGTCAGTACGGCGCTGTGATACTTGCTCTGCGATGTGGAAGAGGTAGGGGTGGGTCCAGATTAGACAACTGCTCTCAAATAATTGGGGATAATTGAGGATATTCGTGATCCCAGACTTATGATAGACAACTCGATATTGCAAGCGGATTTAATATAGATTATTGCCTTCTCTTATGTTTATCTTCAAAGCGACTTGCAAAGATCATAATTAACATAAATAAATCTCTTTAAGAAGATTAAGTGGTTTTATTCATTTTTTAAATCTTATTTAAATGCACCTGTGTGCACTTCCGGTAAGATAGCAATTCTTTGAGTTATAATTCAGATTTATTAATATTATTATCGAGATTTAAATTGCATGTAATTGCAGGCTTAACAATAAAATAAAAATTAGTATAATATGTGGTACTTTTCAACCTATTTGTACATGCCGGATTACGCATAGAACAGAAAGTTCGGATTTGTAAGTTACATGCGTAAAGCTGACATATCCTAGATATTCTGCCAATTTGCGTTAACGACTAATTTATAGTGGGATATTATTTCTCTATTTGTAAATCGGCTGTCTGGGTATTTAGTAATAAATTAATCAAATATTCTACCGAGTCGTAAATTAATCTTATTTTGCAATATACAGGTGTCATCAAAGTAAGGTAAAACATTCAAGAGGATGATTTTATAAGTCTAATATAGGAAACCAACTGGAAGTTAAGACATGAAATTATAATTTTTTGGCGCAAATGAGCTGAATTATCGCCAAAAAAATGTCCACTTATTGTACAAGGTTTCTTAATACCTATGTGTTGATGTGTTCCTGGGATGTCATACTTAACTAATAAACAACATGATTTCTCTGTTAAGATTCTTGTTTACTATGCAATTTGAATGTAACGCGTTACAAAAAAAGATAATTATAGTCGCAGGAAGAGTTACAACATTATAAGTTGTACTGGGCGAGAGACATTAATTATAAAAGTCGTGACGTGTGGGGTACTTAAAATATAGGTGCCTATAAAATAAGACAATCATTAGGCATAGAAAAGCTGCAAGTTTGCTTCAGGTCATCCTCGGCTGCTTTCAAGAATTTGCAACCAATGTTATTGCTATACCAGTACAACATACTCTGCTAAAAACAATTAGAGAATACAAAATCAAGTGTAAAAGTGTCAAAATTTTCATTTGTTTTTATGTTTTTAGAGTGACAGATTAGTACTGTCATTGTATGCTATTTAAAGACTGGCCAGCCTGTTCACATGACCTAAACCCAATTGAACATGCTTGGAGTTCATTAGGAAGACGGTTGCAGGACGTCCAATACCACAACAGGCACTCCATGAATTCTAAATTGCTCTCCATGAAGAATGACTCAGAATTCACAAGGAAAAACCTTGTGATCAATGGCACAGCAGTGTGAAGCTGAGATAGCAGTTCGTGAAAATCATACTGCTTACTAGACATCAAAAAATGTATGAACATATTAAACTGATCACCTTTTTCCCTTTTTCATCCAACCTATTTTTATATTTTCGCCTTTCCTCTATTAGACTCACAATATGTTTTGTTTTTCCGAAAGATTAAAATGTTTGTGAAAACAAATAATTATTACAGAATATAAGGACGATCATAGACAGTCAAGGCTATAGTGTTTTACAGCAATAGGCAGGTTCGGTAATTTTCAAATTTCATTAACATTGATAGAGTTTATTATACTGAAGGCAGTTATGTTGTTAATTTTTGTTTAAAAAAATTTCCTTCGTCTGTGAAGCCGTTGCAAAGTTTCCGTCGGTGCGAGGCTAGAAATCGTACCTTGCAGCGAGAGTAGGCCGCGTGACGTCAGAACGTAGTATAACGTACAAGTCCCAGCTTCAGTGCGCAGCAGTCCCATAAGTATTATGCATATGCATGTATAGTTAAATTGTTAAATATTATTAACTGGTTCTAACTGGTGTTTTCTGTTTTGTACCCAGACTAATGCATCGTACAGCACACCAATAAAACGGAAAAAGTGGTTCGTTGGAGCCAGAAGGAAAATCGGTCAGCATTATCGATATTTTCGCGAGTTAGTTTATCATTGCAAAAGTTTATAAAATTATCGGCTGCCCCATTGCAGCCACTCTAAATAAAATCGAACATAATGTAAGTTATCGACAGTTTTCTGGGACCCCTTGGTACTTGGTAACGTGTTACGGTTGGCATAATTTGAAACAGGATGCTAGGAGCATGACGGAGCCAAATACTGAATCGCCGTAGCGTTCCCTCCCTGAACAAAAAATGGAAATTTTATTAACTATTTTACAATAATAATTAAATAGTACGTCATCATAAAGTAGGACGCGTACCTCCATCCTTTCCCTGAGCTAGCCTACGCATTTCCGTAAAAGTAGAACATTCTACATCCCCAACTATTTGAGAGCAGTAGTCTAATCTGCTCCAACCTCTACCTCTTTATTCCTATCTCTGACTCTAGTATGTCGCGAACTATTCCTTTGTGTCTCAGAAGGTGTCCTACCATCCTACCATCCTACGATCCTATCCCCTATTCTTTATTATCTTCCATAGTTTTCTCTTTTCCCCAACTCTTTCTAATTCCTCCTTATTGCTAACTTGTCTATCCACGGTATCTTCAACACCCGTCTGTAGCATCACATTTCAAACGCTTCTACTCTTTTTCAATCCGCTTCTCCCATTGTCCAAGTTTCGCACCCATAGGTATAATTTCGTACTCCATACATGCGTCTTTAAGAGTCTCTTCCGAGTTTCTACATTAACCGTTCCAGAATATAGCAGTTTCTTTTTATTAAACAAGTACCTAGTACCTAGTACCTACGTAGCGTAGTTTTTTGATTCGCGTGAGTTGTATTTGTTTTCGTTTTTTTTTAAATTTCCATCATCATAAGGTTCTCAGTCCGAAGACTGGTTGGACGCGTACCTCCATTCTTTTCTATCCTGAGCTAACCTACGCATTTCCCTAAAAGTAGAACATCCTACATCCCTAACTATTTGAGAGCAGTAGTCTAATCTAGGCCTACTCCTACCTCTTTTTATTCCTATCTCTGTCTCTAGTATGTCACGAACTATTCCTTCGTGTCTTAGAAGGTGTCCTACCATCCTATCTCTCCTACTCTTTATTGTTTTCCATACCTTTCGCTTTTCCCCAACTCTTTCTAATACTTCCCTATTGCTAACCTTATCTATCCACGGTATCTTCATCATGCGTCTGTAGCACCACATTTCAAACGCTTCTACTCTTTTTCTATCCGCTTCTCCTATTGTCCAAGTTTCGCACCCGTATAATGCCGTACTCCATACATACGACGTTAAGAGTCTCTTCCTAGTCTCTATATTAACCGTTCTCGAGCATAACAGTTGTTTCTTTTTGTTAAACGCAACTCGGCCCTGCGCCATTCTTTGTTTTATATCTTTAGTGCTCCTACCGTCTTGAGTTATTTTACTTCCTAAGTAGCAGAAATCCGCGACCTCCTCTATCTTCTCATTTCCAATTTGTATTTCCATTTTAGTTCTATTTTCACATCCCCTACATACCAAAATTTTAGTTTTCTTTTTATTGATTTTCATGCCGAAGCCCTGTGTCAAAACTGCTTCCATTTCATTCAGAGCCGCTCCTAATTCTTCTTTGCTAGATGCTAACACTGCTATATCATCCGCAAATCTGAGCATGTTAATAGTTTGGCCCTGTACATTGATCCCTGAGGCTGTTCTTTCCTTAACAATATTAATCGCATCTTCGATATATAAGTTGAAAACTAGAGGTGACAATGCACATCCCTGTCTCACTCCCTTCCGGATATCTACTTCCCTTTGGTCCTGCTCACATTCTATAACTGCCTTTTGCTCTTTGTAGAGATTATGTATTATTCTTAAATTTCCAATCCGTTATAAAACTGCTATCTTGATAACTTGTCAATCACTTAGGTATACATTATACATACCTATATAAATGAGTAGGTATGTATTGTATTGTATTAGAGAATATAGGTAGGTACCTATTTTTACAAACAGAAGTAAGCAGGTATCTACAATCTACATACCTACTTATACTGAATTATAAAAGGCATGTACAGTTAATAAATTGTTGACTTTGTTTTACTTATACCGGTCTTCCTTTACACTACTGTTTTGAGGTTGAATGAAATTGAGGTTACATGCAAGAATCACACACCATTTCCACATTTACCGGGACATTTACCTACCTACTACATAAATATGGCAAATTACGTGAATCGGACTTTTGATACCCTTGTTGCATCATTATATCGATTATGTTGTCTTTGTTTTATGTTTCCTTGACACCTTGCTTTAAAAATTCACACTCGAAATAGTCCCAATAAGTATGTTATGAGATAGGTACCGCTTCACGGGCACTGCAAGAGAAGTGGGAGGAGCGCCTTACGAATCTCTGACGTCAAACCAATAACAAAGCGAACTAGCATGTGGGCGTGATAAGCTAATTTCTTTCGCTTATTACGCTGCAAAAAAATTTTTTAGAAAAAAAATTTCGCCGTAAATCAATTACCATAACAATTTTCTGTCATTTTCATGCCAAGAATAGATATCTTATTTATATTGAGCTGCACCATCTATTACTAGTAGACATAATTAAACGATAGCAAAGAAATTGTAGGAGGCGAATTCTTTTTTACTTACGCATCCCCATCACAGACGATAGACTAATTTCGTCGTTGACTGATACACACTGATACATAGACTGTAGACTGAACATTAAACATTTAAATTTGAAGGTGCGTCTAGTGCTCTAGAACTTTTTAAAGTTCCTGGTTTTTGGGAACGAGAAGCCGCTAGCCTTGGGAGTCTAGTGAGCTAGTTTGGTAGTTTGTGCATCAAATTGTTTACAGATATCTTATTCTATAAAAACCGTATCAGAATTTGTTGACAACATGCTCAAACCTGTACGCTTGGAACTATATGCATAATGCATATTGTAAAAAAATTAGTCAACAACAAATAAATTTATGGGGATTGCCGACTGCCATCTTTCAGAAGTAGCTAGAACTACGTTCCTCTTGAGGCACCCTAAAATATTCCACATCGGCGAACTCTGTTGAAGGGTATTGAAATACGAATACAGGTTACTGTTGGTATATCCATTTAAGCAATTTCGAAAAATTCATAGGGTGATATCTGTTGTACAGTAGCAGGATCCAAACATTTACAGATTCCTGCAACAGATAATATGGGCCACAATTTGATTATAGCTATTGACTGTTAGATTGCTCTTTTCGTCTTTTCAATTCCGAACAAGCAAAACATATTTCTTTTATATAATTCTAATTAACAAAAACTTTAACAAAATTTGCATTTTATAATTTTAATTAGCAAATTCAAGTCCTTGATATGATTTTTTCGCGTTCTCTTACTTTTTTAGTAATTGCATTATTTTGCATTAGAATTCAACGGAAAAATGCTGTTATTGTAATATTTATTAGTATTTAAAAATACGCCGAATACAAATTTATTTTAAATGTCTCTAGTTTTTTGTGTGACCTCAAATACTTTCCAGAGTTGGCAAAAACTTTCTGGATATAAGTTATACATGTGCAGGATCAGGTCCAGTGGCGTAGCTGAGTGAACTTTGTTCGCTGATGTACGGAAGGTTAGAAGATGAGCATTAAGTCATCTTTGTAAATGTTGACGTTTTTGAGCAATCTATATCACTTGACAATTTGTTAGAAATGGCTGAATTATCCATATTATTATATTATTATTGCAAACATGCCAAATTTGTAGATTAGATTGTTTTTCTCCATTTTCTTTTAAAAAATTGATTGATTTTCACCACTACATATTAAGTACCTCAAGCAAGAGCCAGTCACGCCTTCGGGATTCAGCCTCACAATTTTATGAGGGAACATTTGTAATTTTCTGTCTTTCAAACACCTTCCTTATTTGCTATTCTACTATTTACTTACGAATATTCAACACGAAATTCAAGGCCCGACTCTAACACTTATCCAAGAAACTTGAGAACAGCTGATTGTCAGTGTACTTCTGCACATGCGCACTAACGAAATGAAAAGGTCTATCAGAAGGCGTTGTGAAGTGAAAGTCGAACGTCTCACTGGTCGCTTTGGTTTCATGGGGTAGTCTCTTGGACAGAGAGGTTTGACGGAAGAAAAATAGGATCTTGTGTTTCTGGTAGTTGTGCGGTGGTATTATCCCACTTTTGTTGCCATTTGCGATTTGATGATGAACTTTACTTACATATGTTAGGATTCCTCTTCGAACACGCCGTTCAATTGATGCTACAGAGAAGCATAAGAATATGTTTGATTATTCTGGTTTGACAATAAGTTGGTGGTATAAACTACTGCTTCCTTCTCCGATCCAAGCGTGCTGCTTTGGCGACACACTGCAGGCTTCTTATAAGGTTTGGTCTGAAAGTACAGAGTTTGGAGAGCATTTAAATATTTCTGGCCTGCTCTACGGGGCATAAAATATGAATGTCTGTCTTTTTTTTGGTAAACCCGATTTTCTACAGCTACGCCACTGTCCGAAGCACAGTTGCGGGATATAACGAACCGAGACATCCGCTTGAATTTCAAGGGAATAGTCCGAATGACGAAAACCCGTTCCGTCCTCCTCTGAGAGAGCCAGCCAGGCAGCGTACACAATATTCAAGTACGTACGGTTCAAGCCGAACGTTTTATTTGTTTTGCAAAAAGTTTGTATTTGAAAAACAAACTAAAAACAAAAACCTTCCCAGCAATGTTTACAGAAAGCTTTTCCTTGAAGAGCGGGGTAAAAAATTGAACGCGTTGCGTACGAAATCGAGGCGAAATTATTCGGGCGGGTTTTTAGCTGTCGCGTTTTTAAGGAAGGACATAGGCAGGGATCCCTGGACATAGGTAGATCATACTAGGGAAAGGTTTGCACAGAGAAACTTAAGGCAGAAAAAATTAACTTTGATATGAAGTGAACACTTCAAAAACGAAAATCATGATTGTAGACCGAGCTAACTACAAGCTACAAAATTTTAGGGACCAGAGTTCCTTTGCTATAAAAATTAAAGCATAAGGAAGAACTGTCTGAAAAGAAGTAGAAACTGGCAGCCCACGTTGTTTTATTTTTAAGATAATTTGCATATAAAACGTCATGGTTGAATTCTGGGACATTTTGTCTAGTACACCCACAGGAAATAGACCGTTTCGAGGTGGTTTACTAATATTCACAACTGTCATTTTAATGTTTCAAAAAAATAAGTTTAAATTCTTACGCAAAATGATGAGGGTTGACCTAACAATATCTGCATCAATCAAAAGCTTAGTAAACTGTCTATCAAATATGGAAATAATATATGGGGTGTTCCATTTCAAATTTTTAAGAAAAAATGCTTTTTGCGTAAGCTGTCCACCCTGTATGATATTAAGTTTTGTAGAAAAAGTACTCAAGAATTTTACACATACAGTAGTCTGTGAACCTAGTCCAATAAAGAAATCCTAAATAGCTTCGACCAGTAGATGTCTGCAGCTCCTCAAAGTTGGGTCCACACTGGCACCCTGTATATGTATTTATATTAGAAATCTGTAGACATATTCCTCCTTCGAAATATTCATTTTTTTTAATATTTTGACAGTTGTTGCATAAGTAGTAGTTTACAAAAATATTATTATTTCAAAGTCGAAAGAGCAAATTATTTTTATGAATTCTCAATCTACAACACGTTGAAATAATTTGTCAGACATCATACAGGGTGTTGCAGGAAAATGGTTGAATTTCAATTAAAACTCATTTTTTTTAGTGGAAACCCCTATTTTTTTCGCAACGTTCAATTCTCTTCAAAAAATAAGGATATGTCATGTCGAAGTTGCTATACCTAAACCACTTCAATTTTGACTTATTCACAAAAAAACGCATGCATATATTTTTAATTATTAATGATGCTGTAATAGCAGTAGGTAAGCGTGTGTATAAAATTCGGTAAAAATAAGTATTATTTTGTTATCCGCTGTAGGTGAAAGATATCTTGATATTTTGAAGAACCATTTTATTCATAATTGTATACTTGGACATGATACCAAGGTATCATGAAGAAAGTTGTTTTTAGCGCTGGACGAGAAATATTTAAAACGTACGTAGGTGCCTATGCCTACCTAACTGAAGTTTCTGGATTATATCATACGCACTTTTGATGTCATAAAATTTCACATGTGCACTGTATGTAGTTGAATCGTAAGAGCTGCAGAGCACATGTTAAAAGTTACGAATTTACGAACCGCCAGGTGAAAACCATTTCCCTATAATTTACGCAGGCTAATACGTTGGTCTTGGCTCTAAAGTCTCGGAGCTACGGTCTTGCAATGCAACAATAAATAGTTTGGTGTTTGTATGGTCCACCAAATCTCAAACTACGTGGCCAAAATCGCGGGGCCTAACTACCTAATTAGTGGTACTGGACAGTTCGATCAATACTATATTTCTCCACTCTATTATGTCCTGTGCCTTGTTTCTCCAATAATTCATGCGCTGTCTCCTGACATCCTCCTCCACGCACTCCCTTTATCTTCTCTTAGGCCTTCTTCTCTTCTTTCTTGCCTCTTTCTTCTCGTCCAGCATCTGTCTCGGTATTCGTTCCCTCTCATTATTTGGGCATGCACGTGCATACTGAACTACTTCAGTTGGTAATTTTTTGTGTAATTTCTGTTTCCAAAAAATTAAACTTTCTACCCTTTCTATCTTTTCTACTTTTCACACTTAGATGTTCTTATTCTTCTTTTGCTTTTCTTGTCGTCATGTAATTTGTCTTTTACTCATTTAGTCCGCATATATTCTTGCTTCGCTTCCTAGACGATTTATGAGATCTTTCAATTCTTCCTCTGTTATAACAGTACATATGGTGTTTGAACTGCGGTCTTCTTTTTGCTTTTCTTATTTCTTTATAAAAGCTTCTTATTTCTTTCTGGTCATAATATTTTTATATGTCTCGTATATTAATTTCCTCATACTTTCTCTGCATATTCTCTTACTGCTCTTCTTTCCTTGTAGTCGGTTTTTGGTCTCATCTGTATATGAAGGTCCAACATTCTTATTCTTATTGTATTCCTCTCCGCCAGCCTTTCTTTCCATTCTTAGTCTACCCATTCCTAACGTTGGCGCTTTTGCTTGCTACTGGCTCTGGTGATGGGTATATTACGTTCTTTAACCCTTTCCATACTTCCTCCACCATCCTTTCTGAAACCTCCACAATTCCTTCTTCAATCTTTGTTAAATCTTTTAAATGTGCTCTGATGCACATTCAATGCATGGTGTCATATATTTACAGATTTTTTAACTATGTGAACACCATTCGTGGTCCTTATTTTCGAGCGGGCCTTATTTGACACATTATGGAAGAAAAGGAAAGACACGAACATAGGTATCCCGTTATGTGTCTCTTTATGCCTGAAAACTGTTTCGTATATTCTCATTTTCCTGTCAGAAATATTCGTGTTGGTTTTAATGTAGGCACAGAAAAACTATAACTAAATTGAATAACTTTTTCCCTGGCACGTGAATGTCTTTTACATTTTGAGTTTCAAGAATTGTTAAGGAGAAATAGGTCTAGGATTTTTGGGAGTAGAAGAGGCTTAACAAGATTCAATGGCAATGCAGCAAGTTAAAAAATTAACGCAAAATATCAATTTATGGACCGACTTAAATCCAATACCCTGTATGGATTCAAGTTTTCGAACACCAATATCCAATTAAACTCCCGGTATAATGTATGATAGGTAGAATACCAATTTCTATGAAATCCTAAGATCGCCACATTTCCTTGACGCAGAGCCCACCACATAACCTATATGTCCGCTGTGTCAAACTCTTCCAAGAAAAAAGTGAATCCCCGCAATCGTACCCCTCCATCAAAATCCGCCTCCAAGAGAGTAGGGATCCCACTACTCGCTCAAAATTAAAAATACCGCCGCTCACTGTCGAATCAATACCATCCAAACCCGTCACGTGGTGCGCAACCAATCCTCTCCACCAATCGGGGCATTATTCAAAAAACATCGGCTGGCACACTACGCGTCTAGCTTCTCCGCGGTTTAGTTCGAAATGAGCCGCGGTTAGTGCAAGAGTGCGTCAGCCGTGATGAGAATTATTACGTGATGGGAAACTTGTTAAAGCGGAGTTTTTAAAAGTGTGATGGAAGACCCGACCCAAGTGTTGTTTACCGAGTTGCCGGTCCCTCTGCTGTCTACAGCGGCTTTGTTGAGACACCATCATGGAGCTACGCGATATCAGCCGTACCATAGGCTGCACCAACCTTACCACTTGCACCAACAGACTCCAATACAAGAATTTCACTGCTTGAGGAGTACAACCGAAGAAGAAGTGACGAATAATGACAGAACACACATTAGTTGTCTTTACCCAGAAATATTGGCTATAATATTCGGGTATTTAGAAGTTAGAGATAAGGGAAGAGTCGCTCAGGTTTGTACAGCGTGGAGAGACGCTGCTTACCACAAATCAGTATGGAGAGGAGTGGAAGCTAAATTACATCTCAGAAGAGCAAGTGCGCCCTTATTCCCGTCTTTAGTACGCAGGGGAATTAAGCGAGTCCAAGTGCTATCCCTGAGGCGCTCCTTGCGTGATGTCATCCAAGGAATACCAAATTTGGTGTCCTTAAACCTCAGTGGCTGTTACAACGTCACTGATATTGGTATTTCTCATGGATTTGTTGCAGATGCACCGTGCTTAACCCAGTTGAACTTATCTTTATGCAAGCAATTAACGGATAATTCTTTGAGCAGGATAGCCCAGTATCTGAAAAACCTAGAAGTGCTAGAATTGGGTGGTTGCTGTCACGTGACCAACACGGGCTTGGTTCTAATCGCCTGGGGCTTGAAAAAACTGAAAAGACTGAATCTGCGATCTTGCTGGCAAGTTAGTGATCAAGGAATAGGTCACCTGGCTTTGGGCAACCAATCTTTAGAGTACCTAGGTTTACAGGATTGCCAAAGGCTATCCGACGAAGCTTTGAAGCACGCTACTGGTCTCACGTCACTAAAATCCATAAATTTAAGTTTTTGTGTTAGCATAACTGATAGTGGCTTAAAACATTTAGCAAAAATGGGCTCTTTGCGCGAACTGAACTTGCGGGCTTGTGATAATATTTCGGACATTGGTATGGCGTATTTAGCAGAGGGTGGCTCGAGGATAACGTCTTTAGATGTATCGTTCTGCGACAAAATCGGCGATCAAGCCCTAGTGCACATCTCCCAAGGTTTGTTCAACCTAAAAAGTTTATCCCTCAGTGCGTGTCAAATTTCTGACGATGGTTTGGACAGGATAGCCAATACTCTGCACGATTTAGAAACTTTAAACATTGGACAGTGTAGCAAAGTGACTGATAAAGGTTTGAATACCATCGCGGAAGCCTTGAGGAGGCTTAAGTGCATAGACCTTTATGGCTGTACCAAAATCACCACGGTGGGCCTAGAAAGGATTATGAAATTGCCCCAGCTGAGTGTACTGAACCTGGGTTTGTGGCATGTCAGGTGAAACAACGAGTAGATAGGTTTTTCGACTGTTTTGGACGCTTGGGCCGACATTTTTGGGTTTGCTGAGTAAGAATTCTTATTTGTTTTGCATCTGTCATTGCTTAATTGTCAAAAATAACCATGTTTCCTTACGAAACGTCAAATTGGGTTTCTAGACCTACTAAATTTCCATTCGACCTACTTCTGACAAAGCAGAAAAGTTTTTAACACCAGCAAACCCAAAAATTTCGAAACAGCGTCGCGCATTGAACTGTGATAGATAAAACAAACGAAACGAATGACGTAAGTTAAAAGTGGAGAAAAGAAACCTTGTGCATGATACAAAATTTTTAATTTGTTCAGAATCAATATACAGTTTGTACCTACATTGTGCTTCAGTGACACTTTGAAATGGTAGTAAGTCAAGTCACTCTGGAAGAACTTGTACTAATTTATTATTAATTCAATTGTTGCTTCATTCTAAATTTCAAATGTTTGTACTGAACCGATTTGAATATAAAGAGAGATGTATTGCAATGTTCATTGATGCTATTGCATTGACCTATATTTTTGTATGATTTTTTAATTGGTACATTGTATGCTATTGTATTGAAAATTTGTTCCGATGTAAACCTCACGGTTTTGCTATTACCAAAATAACATAAATGTACATGTTAACAATACTCGTAACAACATCTAAAATAAAGAAACACGGGCATTTGAAAATCGAATACATAATTTTGTTTATTTTTCTTCTAGTACCTACAAACTTCAGATCGGATACTTTGAAACTTATATTTTAACAGTCCATAAAACTGCAAACAGATAAACATGCCAATAAAAGAAAATTATGTCATATTAATAAGCGTTTCTGTAGTCGATACTAATTTTGGGTTTATACATTGGCAAAACTGTGAGGTTTCTTCAATTATCCGGAAAATTGTATAAGAAAAACTGCTTTATCAGCAACTTAAAAACATTTTCAAAGTATTTAACATGTGTGATATAGCGAGTTGCAATCAATGTTTTACTTTTTTGTACTCTGTTTTTATTCAATTGGTTACACCTATTTTGTTGAACTTGTCTTTGTAATAGTTGTTTTTTTTTGTGAACAATGTTAAGTTTTCGAAAATGATTCCAGAACATGTGCAGTAGTTTTTTTTTAAATATTATAAACAATTGTATACATTACACTTGTGTAAAAAAATGTTTTGTACATATATGAGGAACGTAAAAGTTATGATATTTGTTACTATTACGTTAATGTTTTATAAAAATGAACAATTTAAGATTCAATAAAATTTATTAATCAAAAATGTTTTTTCCTCTTTATTCACCACTTTTTATATTATTTTTAACATCTACTGCTGGATTTTTGTTGATTTTTAATAACTACCAAGAATTTTATTTTTATAAATAATTGAAATTAAAATGAAGTTTAAAAGAAAGTGGAAATAAACCGTTTTTGCTCGGTTTTGGTTCACTAGATATTTTCTTATCCACCCATAAAGGGAGTCATCATCTTTCGCGACGAGTACATCTCAGAACGGACGGGATTTGTGGTTTGTACGCTTTCACTACTTATTGCGCGTATTTTAAAATGTAAAAGCCATTATATTGTGGGTTTTTCCGTATTGTGGTACCATTATACGGAGTTATCCATTTGCTCATCATAAAGTTTTCAGTCCGAAGACCTCTATCCTGAACTAACCTACGCATTTCCCCAAAAGTCGAGCATCCTACATCCCTAACTATTTTTTGAGAGCAGTAGTCTAATCTGGGGCTACCCCTACCTCTTTTTATTCCCATCTCTGACTCTAGTATGTCGCGAACTAAGCCTTCGTGCATCCTGCATCAGAAGGTGTCCTGCCATCCTATTTCCTATTCCTTACTGTCTTCCATAAATTTCGCTTTTCTCCAACTCTTTCTAATACCTCTCTGTTGCTAACCACAGAATCTTCATCATCTATCTTCTCGTTCCTCTATTTCTTCTAAATCCGAACCTCGATCCGAACTGATCTCCTAATATTTCTTCCGCCCTGTTCTCCATCCTTTGAACAATTCTAGTTAAAATTTTTGACGCGTGGGAAGTTAAACTGATCGATCTAAAATGTTCACATCCATCCGCGTATTTCCTTTTTGGAAATTTTTTACTTGGAACTTCAAAAATCGAGTAGGTTTTTTCCTTCTATTTTTAATCGCCACTTAATACTTAATTGCCTCCTTTTTGCTCTACGTTCTCTACGACCACCATTTGCTGTACCCTAGCATCTCTTAATGCTATACAGATCTCTCTTCTAACTTCGGATGTATTTTACACTCTTGCTCCATATTTTTTCTACATTCTTGTTTTGGTCGCAACTTTCTTTTTTGGTTTCTTCTACCATCATCAACAGTGGTGACCTCAATGCTGGCCTTCTCCATTCCACAGTCTTCAATTGTTGCAAATCTTCCATACGCAGCTAAGCCACGTTCTTCTTGGTCTGCCTCTTCGAACTCTTCCTTTCGGATCTCCAAACAAATCTTTCCAAGGAACTCTTTCGGGTTTTGTTCTTGTTACATGCTCCATTTTAGCCTGTTCTTTCTTATGACACTATTATTATCCAATGTTCGCTATATTTTTGCCAATTCATCGTTTGTTCTCCTCCTCCATAAGTACCTATGTCTTCTGGTCTTATTCACCCATAAATTTTTCGTATTACTGTCCTCTCCCAAATTTGTAACTTCTGATATGTTCCTTTTCTATTTCTTTACATGTGCCTCCAGTTTTTTGTGTTCTACAGTTCCCATTCTTTGCTTCGTTCTACCTCATATTTCTTTCTAGAACTTTGCATTTTTCTGCCAAATATATACAACGTGTCCAAGATAAGGAGGGCCAGTATGGGGATATTGGAAATGACAAGAGATACGGATTTGGTTAAATGGGAAAAAAGTTGTGTAATTAAAGGATCAATAAAATAACGCCTAGAAATCCTTGATATAATTTTCCGTTTTTGAGTTATTTTGAAAAAACTGAATTTATGGATTTTTAACTATATTTTTTTCTGACTTTAATATTAAAATTAGAGCGAAACTAACAAAACTTCTTCGTAGCAACTTTTGATGAAATTGAAGATTTCATTGCCAATTTTTTATTCTACGTTTCGTCTTCGAGCAACCATCATCAACTTCATTTTTTTAAATACGGTCCTGATTTTCTGATGTCAAATTTTATGAGCCCTTTTTATTCTCAATTCAACAATGTACAACACATTATGGTTTAATTACGTTTCGACCCTTTTTTGGCCATCATCAAAGAATTTTTAAGATACGGACCTGTATGTCTCACAGTTTTGTAAAAAATATGTACATACAGTATAAGTTGGGCAATTTTTAAGTGCACCACAAGAGTTTTACGAATCTGTTAGATGATACTAGCGATAAGCACCTACCCTACTCTAAGCATAGCGCATCTTGCAGTTTTGGAAAATCTTGTTCGTTTCTAGCCCAACTAACTGTATTTCCCATAATTTTTAGAAAATTAAGAGAAATGCAGTTCCGTATCCTAAAAATGTCTTGATGATGGTCAAAAACGGGTCGAAACGTAATTAAACCATAATGTGTGGTACATTGTTGAATTCAGAATAAGAAGGGCTCATAAAATTTGACATCAGAAAATCAGGACCGTATTTAAAAAAATGAAGTTGATGATGGTTGCCCGAAGACGAAACGTAGAATAAAAAATTGGCAATGAAATCTTTAATTTCATCAAAAGTTGCTACGAAGAAGTTTTGTTAATTTCGCTCTAATTTTAATATTAAAGTCAGAAAAAAATATAAGTAGTTAAAAGTCCATAAATTCAGTTTTTTCAAAATAACTCAAAAACGGAAAATTATATCAATGGCGCCATTTTATTGATCCATTAATTACGCAACTTTTTTTCCATTTAACTAAATCCGTATCTCTTGTCATTTCCAGTATCCCCATACTGGCCCTCCTTATCTTGGACACGTTGTATTCTTTTAATGCTTTCTTATACTCTCTTTTGTGCTTTCGTTTATCATTTTCTGTTCAGCAATAGGGCTTTTCATTATAAAAAAATGCTGAGGCGCATGCGCGATCGCGCCATGACATTTTCGGACAGTTGTCAAAGTTTTGTATTGTTGGAAAGTGTTTATTTTAATTCTTTGGTCTATACAGTGAAATTTTATTGCAAACGTGCAAATTCAGTACAGAGCATCCAAATTTTGTGCTTTTGGTGACTGCAACGGCGCTAGCAGAGTGGGTAGGCCAAGCTATCGCTTGGGATTACGATTTTATCCATTTCCCAAACCCTGCCTAACACTGGGGTAAATCGAAGTTAATAACTGAGTCTGTGACCAAGTGAGGACTTGTTCCACCTATGTAAATTGTCTTTCAAGCACCCTCCTTATTTGGTACTCTACTTTTTACTTGCGAATATCCTACACGAATTTCAAAAACTGACAGTGACATTCGTCCGAAAAACTAAGAACAGCTGATTGTTAGTATATTTCTGCACATGCGCACTAACGAAATCAAACGAAATCCATTTTTCCCAGCCGTTATGGTTGAAATTCGCAATTTTGCTAAAAGTTCATTTGTTATTCCGACCGAGAAAGTGTGAACATTAAAATCATAAACGAAAATTTAGTAGTGACTTGCAAATTGGGAGAAAAGTTACGACCACTTTCGACACACCGAAATTGACAAGTGGTATTGTCAGTTATATAAGTGACCGTTAATTTGTTGCTATTTGACTTATAAATTATACGTACATATTATTTGATGCATATAAATTTTACAGATTATCGTAGTGTTGGAAGGAGCAACGAACTGTTATCGGACGACTTAGTTCTTATATAGTGTTAAATTCAATTCATGTCGGCGGTTTTGAACATCGTTATTTTCGTTGCTAATTAGGAAATGTGTGCAAACTATAAATGGAATGTGTCAAATTCGTAATGCATTAATATGCTACATGAATGAAATCAATAACATATACATTTCCCCAAGAGTAGAATCACCTACATCCCCACTTATTTGCGAACAGTAGTCTAATCTAGGCCTACCCCTACCTCTTTTTATTTCCATCTCCGACTTATGTCGCGAACTAATCCTTCGTATTTATTTATCTTTTGTCTTCTGAACAATTTTAAAAAAACCTGAATGTCATGGACTATACCAGGAATTTCCTCCTATGGATCATGTACGTATTGTTCTAAAATCTCCGCCACTGCGACTCACTAATACCTATTATATTTAATGGTAACCTATTCATTTCCATTTTTAAATTTTCTAACTTGTTTCATGCTTCGCATTCTAACATTCCACGCTCCGATTTGTGAAACTGTAGATTTGAGTGTGTAGCTGTACTAGGGAGATTATTTTTCTCATCGTCAAATTGACCAATAGGACCATTGCATTTGAGTCTAGAACCGTGTATTATTTCGGTTAATACACGCCTATTCTAAGAGCCAATGATATTTCTTCAATTTCTTAAAATCGACCAATCAACTGTCATTGTAAACGATAAAAACCTACCTAGCTTTCCCAATAACTGATAAATATGCGCCTTGCTTTTAATCAAGTATGCTGTGAATGATAGTTTTGAAATTTCTACCTTGGCAACTGTCACTGTCATTTTATTTTCGAGTTTTCTTGCAACATCGTCGTTTTGAAATGGCAAGATTTGGCCAAGAATCTTTGGAAGATATTCAAAAAACTGTACAGTGTTACTCCGAGGAGTACAGTTATCAATCAAAAGTCAATATGGAAACAGTTCGAAATATTTTTAAAAGAGAAGCATTATGTACTTCTAGAAATTACTTCAAATCAAGAGCTTGGACAGATAATGAATGATTGGGCTTTTAATATGAAGAGAGCTGATGGTGAAGATTATAAAGAATGCGTTATAAAGACCATGTGGAATGTTACTGCAAAACTCCTTCAAGAAACATACTACAAAGAGTACGCCCGAAGATTTAATCCATTTACAGACATTGAATTCAAACAAGCAAGGGATGCAAAAAATGCGAAACGAAAGCAGCTTCAGTCTATTCTCGGAAAGAGAAAGCAAAGTTCGACTGCTCTGAAGTAGTTAGAAAATGAGAGCCTCAGGCCAGGCCATCGAGTTCTCCAGGTGCCATCGAGTTCTTCGGCAGTGACCTTGAAAGAGACCAGAGGCTGCTGAAGGAGTCGTTGCGTCATCCGAAGAAGTGTCTTCAGCAGCGGCATCTGCAGCAGCCTCTGGTGTCTTTCAAGGTCATTGCTGAAGAAGTGTGCATGTCTTCAGCAGCGTCTGGTGTCTTTCAAGGTCATTGCCGAAGAAGTGGGCATGTCTTCAGCAGCGTCTGGTGTCTTTCAAGGTCATTGCCGAAGAAGTGGTCTTCAGCAGCGGCCAGGCGCATGCGCCGGGGCTATTCCTCAGGTCAGTCCACCCAGTTCTTCGGCAATGACCAGAGGCTGCTGAAGAAGGGCCTCTGGTGTCTTTGGGGTCTTTGGTTGTGGCTCAGGCGCCTGCGCCGGGGCTTAAAAAGTGCGCGTGTTGCTCATTGTTGCGCAATGGAAGAATGTTCTGGAAATGCTGATGCAATAGTACGCAGATGTTGCAGAATTAATGTTTTTTCTCGGAAATTCCAACGTTTGTAATTGTTTACACTAAATAAATATTGTTATCAAAGTTTGAGAAAGAAACAATAGATTCGAAGTCGATAAGAGATGTTATGATTTATTGTTTTTATTATGATGAAATATTAATAGCTAAGAACGTTCTAGAAAAACCTTTCAACTTTGCCGACAGGAAATGTATATTTGTTTGGTTTGACTCCCACATTCTGCATGCTAATAAGTACATGTGCACTTAATATGTCGCAAACTCTACAAGATGATCGAGATTATTTTATACCCTGTTGTTTGTATTATTATAATAAAATCATTCTAGAACATAAAAAGTTTGAAGGCCACCGCCAGAAACATAAACACTCGATTGATTGTTGTTTTTGATAACTTCTGCATGTTACCAAAATTTTGCAAGCTCGGCAAAAGCTGGGAGATAAATAGAACGAATATAATTGCGAGAATTATTATTTAGTAATCACTTCAATAGTTCAGTTGGTTCCCACGGAATAGGTGCGGTAAAAGTTAGTTTCCCAATATGGATGTTGTAATTGGCCAAGATGATGTTGGAGATATTTTATTGTGCCATTTTATCCTCCAAAATTTACCGGAAAATTTAAAAGTAAGTCCATTTGCAGTAATCATTTCTTTTATTGTTCAAGCATTCTGTTACTAAAACTCATTCATAATAATTTCATTATATGTAGTTAAAAAGCTCACGTATCTGTTCCATAATTGTAAACTATTTTATATCTTTAGAACCAACCCAAAATGATTATGTGCGGAAATGTATCGCACATGGCAACGGAAACCGAAAATGTTTTATTTTCTGGACTATTCATGGAGAAAGAAACCAAGATAATTTTGTTGGAATCGTGCAGTGAACTTGTGGTCATTTGGGTCAATATTGTAAATCGTAAGTAAAGTATTTAGATTTTTTAATATGCAGTGATAGTAGATAAAAAGTGTGGATTTTGGACTTCCCAATTTTAGTAGTGGAAAATTGCCGATTTTGTGATTCACAATTTTAGTAGTGGAAAATTAATTGTTTTTATAATGAATGAAGTTATTTCTTTGTTTGTCCGCCCGTTTGTTTGTTTGTTTGTTTGTTTGTTTGTTTGTTTGTTTGTTTGTTTGTTTGTTTGTTTGTCTGTCCGTTTGTTTGTCCGTTTGTTTGTTTGTTTGTTTGTTTGTTTGTTTGTTTGCTTGTTTGTTTGTTTATAATGAATGAAGTTATTTCTTTGTTTGTCCCTCCGTTTGTTTATTCGTTTGTTTGTCCGTTTGTTTGTTTGTTTGTTTGTTTGTTTGTTTGTTTGTTTGTTTGTTTGTTTGTTTGTTTGTTTGTTTGTTTGTTTGTTTGTTTCCTAGTATAATTTCGTAACTATGATTTTTCTCTTGTTGCAGCCAACGATGTATAAGCAGCGTCACGAGTTTGATTACACTATTTTATTATTTTAATGAATAAAATGTATTTTAAATATAATATTATCAAATCATATTATGAACAGTATTATATTATTTTAATTGACAAAATGTATTTTAATCGTCACGAGTTTGATTACACTGTTATATTATTTTAATGAATAAAATGTATTTTAATATAATAATATCATATTATGAACAGTATTATATTATTTTAATAGACAAAATGTATTTTAATATAATAAATTATATTATATAATTTACCGTATTCCATGGGAACTAACTAAACTAATGAATTGATTACTGAATAATACTCCCCATTATGTTAGAAATATTTGTTGTGTGCTTTCCAATAAATGTATGCTAGAAGCGTGATTTTTTTGACAAGCTGTCTGTTGACACCAGACAGCTGTTGACCCAGACAGCTCTATTCGCAAACACCATGGCTGATGACACAAGCAAGAATAGAAAGAAGACAGACAGACAGACACAGACAGACAGACACAGACAGACAGACACGGACAGACAGACACAGACAGACAGATAGACAGACAGACAGACAGACAGACAGACAGACATCTGATGAGAATTCTGAAGTAGGAGAATAACTATAGATTCCTATTTGTCTCATCGAGCTGGTTAATTTGATACCCTCCATGACCTAAGTGGGCGGGGCAAGGGGGCGTGTGCAGTGGGCCCTAATCTACATGCGTTCTATATTACCGACATTCAATTTGCACTTTCCAGTAAGTGTAACAGAAATCTACATGTGTTCTATATTACCGACACTCAATTAGTACTTCCAGCACTCACCAGATGGTTCCCACACGTGTCCGAAACGCATTAAGATAACAAGTAATTTCAAAACATAGTACGTATCAATATAAACAAACTGACGAATGTTCTAGAATGTTATTTTATTGTAATAATACAAACAAATAAACGGGTCACCTTGTAGTGTCTACAACGTAGTATGTGCATATACAGAACGTGGGAGCAAACCTAAACAAACATAATCCTGTCGGCGAGTTGAAAGGTTTTTTACCCATAATAAAAACAATTATAACATCTCTTATCGGCGGCGAACGTGCTTTTTTCTTAAACTTTGATATCAATATTTATTTAGTATAAACAATTGCAACCATTGGAATTTCCGAGAAACTTCTGTTTACAATCCTAAGTATATATGGATGATTTAAAAGACGGGCATGTAGGCAGCCGATTAGCTCAGTGGGTTTAGCGAGGGCTCCGGTGCGCGGGGACCCGGGTTCGAATCCCGGTCGGCGTCATTTCCAGAACGTTTGCGAAAACCCCGGCGCAGGCGCCTGTGCCACATCCAAAGGCATCTAGCAGTAGTTGAACCTTACCACCCACAACCACACCCATTGGATGCCGCCCACAACCTCTATCATTGGCTGTTGCCCCGCCCACTCTCATAGAGCCCCGGCGCAGGCGCCTGAGCCACAACCAAAGACCCCAAAGACACCAGAGGCCCTTCTTCAGCAGCCTCTGGTCATTGCCGAAGAACTTGGTGGACTGATCTGAGGAATAGCCCCGGCGCATGCGCCTGGCCGCTGCTGAAGACCACTTCTTCGGCAATGACCTTGAAAGACACCAGACGCTGCTGAAGACATGCCCACTTCTTCGGCAATGACCTTGAAAGACACCAGACGCTGCTGAAGACATGCACACTTCTTCAGCAATGACCTTGAAAGACACCAGAGGCTGCTGCAGATGCCGCTGCTGAAGACACTTCTTCGGATGACGCAACGACTCCTTCAGCAGCCTCTGGTCTCTTTCAAGGTCACTGCCGAAGAACTCGATGGCACCTGGAGAACTCGATGGCCTGGCCTGAGGCTCTCATTTTCTAACTACTCTCTGAGTAAGAAAGAAATATATACAATAATGAATCTGTGGAACGAAGATTGTCCAGAAGGACTTCAAAAAAAACTTTATCATATAATAGCATTCGAACTGGCCTGGAGAGGGGGAGAGGCAGCAAAATGCAAAGTGCATTTTTTTAAAGAGGAAAAGAGATCAAATGGTAACGTAACCGGAAGAATTGAATACAACCCGATTTTTTCCAAAACATGCCAGGGTGGAGCTCATAAATTATCAGACAGTAAGTGGTTAGTACCTAATTACAATAATCTCGATATGTGTGTAAAGTAATGCGAAAATAAACACCGTTTATTGTCACAACAGACTTTATTAATAATTGTAATACAGTTTGCGTAATCCACTGATTGATTTAACCCAATAACCCGGACCGATGCCTGTGAGCGAATGCCGCGCTGTCGCGACCGCCTCGCGCAACTCAGTCTCAACTTCACCCCCGGTTCCCGGTAATCCCGCGACATCAGGGGATAACATTCGGCCTTTCCTGACACTTCGAGCGTCCTCGCTCGGGCAAAATGATCCAAGACTGAAACTTATACATATCTTATAGTACGTTGACACACAATCAACTGAATGTAAAATTCAAATGCAAAACAGTACAAGAAATCCAGATGTTTCCTCGAAAGTGGGCTCCAGCAGACCTAATCCTAATTACAATAAGTTTATGAACGTGGCCACGTTATACATAATTGTCAATAAGGAGAAAGAAAATGCATGTACATGAAAGAAATTTATAAGCTTAACATAATACTACCTAATAGTCACCGTACTGTGCACTAGTACAGGTGACGGGTGTACCTACAACAGAACTTTGTCAGAGGCACCGTGGCTACTGCGCTGGTCACTGATCAATGCCCCAACGAGTAATCCACCCTGTTGTACTAATGACTCGCATCAACCTTTCTCCACTGCTCGTGGACTCATTTTATATTGATGCTGCAGTCATCTACCGGTACACCCTGGTCAGTGCGGGACTCACAACACCCTGACCGCTATGTTGTACCCAGTACGCAACAACTTGTTTTCGCCATTCCGCATGACACGCTCTGTTGTTGTTACCGTAACTATCTCTACAACCCGGTTGTCCCCAATGACACGCAACAACTTGTTATCGCCACTCCGCGTGACACTCTCTGTTGTTGTTTACGCCACTATCTCTACAACCTTTCCCTAACCTCTGAACTTTCATACAACCTCTCGCTTGCCTCTCCAATATGAATCCATGGTCTCATATTGTCCACGCGAGCTATGTTCTTGTACCGCAAGCGAGAGCAACGACTCCCCAGAATATCGGAAACTTCGTACCGATCGTTTCCAACAACCCTGGTAACACGAAACGGCCCACGCCATTTGAGCAACAATTTTTGACTCGTTCCTGTTGCCGGGTTACTATGAACTCGAATCAACACCAAGTCCCCTTCCATATATTTCCTGGGTTTATTTCGTCTCATATCAAATCGCCTTTTTTGATACCTACGTTTGATTTTCAGCTGTAATTGCTTCCATTTTGGACCTTATATCGGTAACATCTAAGACACGCCTGTAACGTATTCGATCTTAGTTAATAAGAAATTGCATTTTTAAACATTTAATGTTAATCCGTTAATTTTATAAATTTGCAAAACCTCTTTTAATATTTTAAAGCCATCTGCCACGGTGGAACTTGGAATCAATACATCATCAAGATAAACTAGAACTTTTGAAAATCGTAATTTTCCTACTGCTGAATTGACCATACGTTGAAAAACTGCAGGAGCGTTAGTCAACCCAA
This sequence comes from Xestobium rufovillosum, assembly GCA_963966045.1. Classification (NCBI taxonomy): domain Eukaryota; kingdom Metazoa; phylum Arthropoda; class Insecta; order Coleoptera; family Ptinidae; genus Xestobium; species Xestobium rufovillosum. The sequence goes on along the minus strand of OZ014495.1, from coordinate 6,068,093 downwards.
AGGGCACCCTCAAAAATTCGTAATGTCCATCTTGTGTAATAAATGCAGTGTATGGGATGGATTCAGGGGCCACCGGTATCTGATAGTACCCAGAGAGAAGATCTAGATTGGTAAAATACTTAAATCCCGCTAATCGCCTCAACTGATCTTCAATTACAGGTAAAGGATATTTATCGGCAACAGTAATTTTATTCAGTGCTCTATAATCCACACAAAGACGTTTCTCCCCATTTTTCTTCGCAACTAATAATACCGGACTTGCATAGGGTGAATTAGATTCTCCAATTATCCCATTTTCTAACAAAATGTTTACTAATTCTCTAATTTGTTCACGGTCATAATCAGAGAACCGTCTGGGTCGATGAACTATGGGTTTGGTGGTTGTAAGATTTATTTTCATTTCTGTTAAGTTTGTTATGCCTATCTCGCTAGTATTAGTTGCCAGACATTTAGGGAACTCTTGTAGTAAATTTATGACCGAATTGACAGTTTCTGTTTCGTGGACACCAATATTGAGCTCCAACTGAGAAGTTGAATTTACATTTAAATGTGGCGTATCATTCGAAAACACTAAACTGTTACCACTTTTATTATAACTGACGTATTTTAATTCTGTAAAATTTTGCCCTATCAAAATATGAACACCCATCAAACAACAATCAACAACATAAAAACATATTGTTCTTCTTACGTTGACAATATTTACTTTTGCGGTAACTTCAGAATTACATCTCTCATTATTTGATCCAAAAAGCGTATTTAAAACAATAACTTCAGTCAGCTGCATAGGCTCCAGTGATAAAATTTTAGTGGCAGGGCGTGTCATTAACGAACACTCGCTGCCGAAGTCAACGAAGCATTTAAGGGTTTGGTTATTTATTTTAATATTTTTAAAGAACTTGCTGTTTGTTTGATTTCCTAAGTAATTTATTTGGAACTGTTTAGTTAATTGTTATTGTTGTTTGTCGGGACAGAAACGCTTAGGGTGACCAATTTTGTTACACTTGAAGAATCGAATTCCAGATTTACAATAAGTATCTTTAATAAATGGTTTGCCACGCGATTGACTTGGGTATGTTTTACTTCTACTCGGAATGACATTTAACTTCCAGATTTCTTGAATAAGTTGGTTTTTGACTGATACCAGCGATACTTGATTTATTACCTTGGCGATCGTCTAACGTTTTTAGCTGGATAGCTAATAAACTCGGTTCTTTAATACCGGCAGTTTGTACAGAAAATCGTATTTGCTCATCCTTGATTCCGCCCATGATTAAATCAATTTTACCTTCGTCATTAATCATTAGGTTTAAGTGATTTATGAGTGACAATTTTTGAAATGCATATTCATCTACAGATGCTAACATGATAGATGGGATTGAATTCGGCGGTCAGATTTTGAGACAATGTGAGACTTACCAAGGGATCACCTTCCCTTACCTCCCTCATGTCACGCACTGCTTGGCTCAAACTTTTCGTTATCGCTTCTCCAAGCTGCGATATTGCAGTGGTTTCGGTTCGAGAAGAACATCCCGAAGTGCTAGGTTCAACCAGCTGACTTCCAACAGCTTCCGGGCTCAAAGTACGACGCTGTTCGCGATGGCGCCTCGAAGAAGACCTAAGTTGCGAACTTGTGCTACTTCGCCTCACGTCTTCTGGACGACCTCGCCTGGATCTACTTCGGCCCCTGTCACCGGTATCCATTGACTTCTCCGAACGATGATACTTTTCTTTGGGCATGTTTTTTTTTTGTTTTCACTACCCTCACTTAACGCTAATTTAACACTATTCTAAACTCTAATAGCACTACACTCCACGTAAATCCTTTATCCCACTTCTGATGTAAAGTAATGCGAAAATAAACACCGTTTATTGTCACAACAGACTTTATTAATAATTGTAATACAGTTTGCGTAATCCACTGATTGATTTAACCCAATAACCCGGACCGATGCCTGTGAGCGAATGCCGCGCTGTCGCGACCGCCTCGCGCAACTCAGTCTCAACTTCACCCCCGGTTCCCGGTAATCCCGCGACATCAGGGGATAACATGTGCCCGGTAATTTTATTTAAAACGTTTATTTCTAAACGCACTAATAGAATTACGTCAGATCGACTATTTCTGACTGTAAATCCTTACTGGAATAAAAGCAATTCTGGATGGTACAAAAATATGCCTTATGGAGTAAATGACATTGGAAAATGGACCAAACAATCTGCTGAAAGAATAGGGCTTGATACTCTGACAAACAAAATCACGAATCATTCAAATCGATCAAGTGCTGTATCAAATCTTGCTAAATCAGGTCATCAAAATGACTGGACATGCAAATGCTAAGTCATTAGTCCCTTATTTACAGTTAGACGATTAACATCATGCTAGTTTAATAAACAACCTGAGACCTGGACCTTCTGGAATCCAAACTACAAGAGATATAAACATAAGGCAAGAAAATTTTACCACTGAAAACATTAATAATAATAATATGCAAAAAAAATCTGATCATAATATAACATATAACCGTTGCACTTTCAATGTTCAATATATGTATATAACTAAAGATCAGTCAAACTCTACACAATATATTTAAATATTTTAATATGTTCTGTTAATTTAAAATGTTTATTGTTTCATTAAATCTTCTATTTCCAATTAAATTGTCCGTATAATGTAGTTGTGTATTAACCTCCCTAAAATACATTCGAATCAAGGGAAGTAGAAAAAATCGCTCGAGCAAGCTCACGGAATTTGCAACGTCGTCATGGTAGCAAAAGGTAAATAACATAATTACCGTATGTAATTAGACGAGAACTTTTTATTTTGAGTCTGAGTATATTATATTATAAAAGTTTGTCATTCTTTTCAGCCTGGTTCTCCATGTTTTATTTTTTTTAATATCAAAGTTTCGTATCACCCATGTAGCTGTTTCTGAATATAAAAGATAAGTAAGTTTCATATAATATTATAATAGCCTAACTTGCTATCTATTTTGTGTACTTAAGAATATGTTGTATAAACAACGTCACGCTGGCTCCAGACTTGATAACAGGTTAGTTATAACCACTATACTCGATTATCGGAATACTTTAAAATGTTATAAATAATAACGGTATACCCAACTGTTTAAGAGTCTCCCATAATATATTCTTATTTAAATCAGGTAGGTAAACTTGTTTTCATACGAAAATTCGTATTTTCTCTTTCCTTCCAAATGATTATTTCCAAGCAAGTTGAATCAAAAAATACTTTGTAAGTACATAATTTCTTTAAAAGCAAATTGTTTTTGAACATAGATTACCTATTTCACATGAAGCCATTTACAGTCGTTTCAACATGTTTAAGGATTCGCCAAGGATCCAGAATTGGACCACTGCTGTTTCCAATTTACATTTCTGATCAATCATCAACTACTGAGATATTTTAAACTCCAATATAGAGGGTTGGTTGAACAGATATTACAAGAAATTCCCTTTGCCAATTTCATCAATAACAATACACTATTTTATTATGCAATTCTATTATGCAGTTCTATGGATAAGCATGATGTCAGTGTCTGCTAGTGAATCATATGGTAGGTATTGCTTGTGGTTTGCATTTCAAGAGCGTACATCCAATATCACAAATATGGAATTTTGTGTTTATTGATGACGTTTATCTGATGTCGCGTTGATATCGTTCAGTGTTGTCTCTTTGTTGAAAAATAAAGATAAAAATACTATTTTTAGACTTTGTACAACTGTAATATGAGATACAATAGGTACGACTTGCTGGGCTGACAACAAATTAAAGGGGAATGTTTTTCTTCGATTTTATCTTTGCTGGAGTGAAAAAGGAGGAAATATGGACGCATTTTAAACAAAATTAGAAATTGGAATGCGTTGAAATGTCTTCAGTCTTCTTTCTCATTTTCATATTTTAATTCTTCGGTACTTTTTAAGTTTTAACTTTAGAAAATATAAGATAGGTAGGTACATCCAAGATACCTGTGATAACTTTAATTCTCAATAATGCTAAAAGTATCATGTAAAAATACCTACAAGGTAAAACAAAAAATTACTGAGAACCTCAAGGTTGAAGTTAAAGCAATGACAATGTTCTTTTTCCTTAAAATTAATTTGTTAATAGTGAGGACATAGGTATATTTGGGGAAATACTGGTGGCAAGTACGACACCCTGTATGTACCTACATATCCAACTAATTACTCAATTTCCGTTTACTGCAGATACTGATAATTTTAATTGCTGTAGATAATTAAGATCGTTTTTGTCCCACATTCCCTAAGCATGGTCTCCGATTCGCTCTGTTTTCGATCACTTTACGCACCTGTTTTGCAACCTGCATTCTAAATACATACACAACGTAAATAAAATGTGGACGTTTGAGCAATAGTGTGACTTCAAGTTTGTTTTTTACAGCGCCTTGTGGGAGTCTTGCAAAAAGGAAATTCATGAATGTCACTGAGAGAGAAGGTGCAATATTGTGCAATGGCATAGGTGCGGCAGATAGTTTTTTGAAATCTTAAAATGACTCCCGGTAATGCAGTAATTAGTATTTAGTACTTAATTAGTATTGATGCAATTGCAGCTGATATACAAAGGAGCGTAGGTAAATACAAAATCGTTAAAATTTGAGGGTTGCACTATTAATTTCATCCAAACTTTAAACGTTTGGTTTCACAAAAATTATATACCTGCTAGTGCTAGAAGAGAAAGAAAAACAACAAACAACAAAATTATAGGAACTGCTCAAATTGATTGCCATGTTTTCCAACACATAATCTACATCTTTTAGTTAATAGATTGATGGCATCAATGAAAAAATAGGATGGGCTTGCAAATATCGGAAAGCTGCATGTGTTGCCTCTGTTAGCTCGGCTTGATTGTTTATCTTCGTATATTTTTTCTTTTAAAAATGCACAAACAAAAAAGTTTAATATACTCAGATCCGGTGATCTTGCAGGCCACAATATAGGTCAATTTATACCCAACCATCTACCCGAAAAATGATTTTCTAAATAATTTCTAACTATTGAAGAATTGTGTGCAGGGGCACCATCTTGTTGGAAATATACCCTGCTTATGTTTATTAACGGAACATTTTCCGTTATCGCCTCTGCGTTAATATTCAATAAATTAATGTATCTCAATACCGTTAAGTTTCCATCAAAAATTTGGTATGCTAGTTGACCACCCAAAATAAAACACGAAACGTTAAATCCAAAACGTCCTTGCCTCTGACGTTCAAAAGTTTGGTGCTGATTTGTATCAGACCAGTGACGCACATTATGCCTGTTAAATAATCCTACGCTGCTTATGTGAGTTCCATCTGTCCAAATGACAGACCGCCCCAATTTTGGATTTTCTTGCATATTATTTAAGTACCACCTACAAAAATTGCCTTCTTTCTTGATCTCCCGGGAAGAGATGGTTAATAATATACGGCCGCGTATAAAAACAGTACCTACACCAAGGATTAAAAAATAAATGTACATGGTCACAAATGACTATGCTGTTGGAATTATTGCAACTAATAAATAAAATAGCGCAATACGTTTAATAATTTTTATCATAGTTGTTAGGTAATTGTTTCATTATTTACCACATAAAAATATAAAACTACGTTCCTACGCTACGCGTAGAAATTTGACCATAAAAAACGCTCTCCTAGGCTCGGGTATGTACACGGATATTTCAAAATTTTCATGACATAAACATTGGCAACACTATTTCCACCAGAGTTGCTATGGAAACTGGGTTAGTGAGCTTTTGATATGGTCGTTTTTGTTAGCCACTGAACGAACACCGCGCGTGAGAAATATGTTGCAAAGTATTTTATAAACTTTCTCAGTTTAGTTACGTGCCATAGTAATATTGAAAATTAATCAAATTCGGAAAGGTTTTTTTTGCTCGGCTTGATAACGTGGGTGCGGCAACGTTGCAGCACGTTTTTCTGGAATTTTATTGTTTTGATTATTAGATTTTGGAGAGATAGGCTAATGGAATTGCTCGAGCGGAAAATTGGAGTCTATGTTTCGTCTACTTCATGATGTATAAGTTTTTTATACATACAGAGCTACTGCCGAAAGATGAATTTGCGTCTCAAGAACTTTGCAAGAGCTAGAAATAATAAGGTATCTTAGTTGGCTCTTCCCTATATAAACCGCCATCTCTTGGACACATTCTCAAAAAAATGGCTGACACTCTCTATGCAATTCGAACACACACACAAGAAAATGAAGCTGATTCTTATGTAAAATGACCTTCCGCATTCGAATTTTGAGGTCGCGAAAAGATCGGGAATTGCGAAAATGCCAGAAAATCGATTTTTCATAAAATTTCCCAAAATCAATTTTCGACCATTTCTAATACTTATCTCGTTATATTTCAGCCACGGAAAGAGTTAGAGATCTGTTTTTTTTGTGGAATATACGCTGAAATGTGCTGATCATCACAGTGTTCTCATATTGCCTCTACAATTTTCCAATTTTATGAAAAAAGAATGTTTTCTTGTTAGACCACAATTTGTGTAATGTATTTTTCTTGTACCAGGTAAGTAATCTTATTTTTCGGAATTGACATATACATATGCGAAACTAAATACGGACAAAGGCTCGAAATTATTTTTACTGAAGAAACGAAACACTAAGATTGTTGCTGAAAAAAGTTAAAGCGAGTTAAACACAAATAATTTATGCGCGCTAGCCGCTCCTGAGCCGTTAGGAGTGGTTTAGGTATACAGGCTTACAAATACTGCATTAATATCGAGAACATTTTTGTATCCAACATTATCCAACCAATCATCCTTCCATTGCGAAACTAAATTGGAGAGCCTTTCGTTTTTATGGACGATAAGCCACGCCCCACCGCACAAGAAGGGTTGCCAATTTGCTACAGGAAGGGAATATTCAAAGAATGAATTGGCCAGCAAACTCACCTGACATGAATCCTTGTGAGAACGTGTGGGATATGCTAAAAGGGGACATTTTAAATAGAGATAACAACCTTTCACCCTTCAGGAGTTAATTGTTGCTGCTCAAGAAGAATGGAAGCCATTAATAACCTTTTTATTGGAATGTACATGTACAGACGTGTTAATGTTTTGCTCGAGAACATACTGGTTATTGACATCTTCGTTTCTCGCACATTTTGCAAAGACTTTGGTCTTTCCAAAAACAATTAATTCAGACATTTTCTTAAATTTAATTCCTGTCTGTGTACTCCTTCCATGAAAATAACCTGACCTATCAACGTATCAGCGCAGCTAGCGCTCACAAATTATTTGTGTTTAACTCGCTGTACCTTTTTTCAGCAACAATATTAATGTTTCGTTTCTTCACCAAAAATAATTTCGAGCCTTTGTCCGTATTTGGTCTCGCATATGTTAATTCCGAAAAATAAGATTACTTACCCGGTACATGAAAAATACATTACACAAATTTGTGATCTAGCAAGGAAACAGCCTCATTTTTTTGTGTGTTCGAGTTGTATAGAGGGTGTTTAAAACGTATCTTTCAGGCGGTCTGCTCCCCGACTACTAGTGAACTATGAATGCAAACAATTTTTTTATCAGAATAATATTTTAGAAACGTGAAATGATTTCCCCAAAAAGAAGTTGTTGCGTCCACAGAGAAATAAAAATTATGACATCCTGTAACTGTTCAATAATTCGTAATTTGGCTCTTCATTCACGCACCTTGAAATCCAGGAAGTATACAAATTTATTATTCATAACCATAACCTTTGCTCATGCGTCAGTCATTTTACTAATTTTTTTAACTTCATCTGGTTAAAAATAGTCAAAGCTGAATAACAATAATTTCGAAAATACGAACGAAAATGACATTTCTGAACAAAAGACGATCGCTTCGAATACCGAACTGTCATATATTTTCCAGCGCACACTTGATGCATTCTTAACAAGCCTTTATTAATCGAAATTCTTCCATACCAAGACATTTTTTTATTTCTTACGAGAGAAGAAAAATCTTGGCGGCAGAGAGCAGAGAGCTCGTCCTTTATGCTCCGTTTATTTTTCTACCTGGCCTGGAATAAGTTATACCTGAATTTGCCTCCGATCATGTCCTGTCTCTCTTCCACGTTGCCCGTTTCACTCCCTGACACTTGACAAGTTGCTTTTTAAATTTCTGTCTAGGCCCAGCGTTACGCAGTTCACCGGATACTGACTCTCGAAGATGGTTATAAATTGGTATCACATCTACGTGAACACAATTTTCAGCACAAATTTTAGATTTAGAGCAATATGTGGTTGGTTCCACTGCAGAAGTCCACGGCAGTGGCTATAGACACTAACTCTCCTGAAGATTGAGTCGATCGTGCTCTACGTCTCAAGTTCTTGGAAATCATTATGGCAAAATGTTACGAGAGTAACCCCCATACGGACGCCCACGAAGTGTGATTCAATGGACAGCTGCTTTTATCTTGTTTATTATGAATAGAATTGGTGTAGGTCTATCCTGAACCCACGATATCCAGAAGTTTCTTGGATTAAGGGTATAAAAAGGCAAGTAAGAGGCTGGGAGATCAGTTAGTTTTTGGAAACGATTGATAAAAGAAGGCGAAAGAATTAATAGGCGATAGATAAGAGCAAAGCGTTGGTAGTATTTGCTTTTGCTTTTACGTTTTTTATTTAAGTGGTTAGTGCCAAAATTAGCGCAAAAGTTTGATAATTTCCAAAAACTAATGCAAAATAACGAAATTCAAATGAGTCTGCTTATCTATTATAAAATTCAGCAGGCAACTACTTCTTCGACAAGTCGGCATGGACAGTGGAGTTCTCCAGGTCTACTTGTTACATTCGCGCTTCATATCGTCATCTGTTTAATTTCTTTGGTCGATCGCAGCATGCCGGTGCCTTGTACAGTCGCCCAGGCATCGCGATCGCCCACATCGGAGGAGAGAAAAAGGAGTGTTTCGCATGGCGGATATTCCAAGCTATGGCATGTTCAGTGGAACCCTAGCAAACATGTATAAGTAATTTTATGCGTTCATGGGATCCTGTATCGGATTTCTTCTGAGAGTTTTTAGTTCATATATTTTATTTTCATGTTCTATGAAGTTTTATTGCAATTCCTCCTAACTATTAAATGACCAATCAACATAATTATACAATTCATCCTAAAAAACCTACCATGAACTTACAAAATAACAACTTTATTTCTAAATTACTTTAGCAACTTTATTATTCTTTAACGGATTTGCATGAAATTTTAAAGAACAAAATCACATAAAGAACGTTCCATATTTTCTAAACTATCCCTGTATTTATTTATGATTTCTGGTTATTATCGGCAAAAACTCTACGAGCTTTGTTACACCGCTCCGAAGATTTTGTATGAGTGACACTGACAGTCCGATATGCAGCAATTTTTGGTCTTTGTCTGAACCGCGGATATTTCTTTCAAGCAATTCTGAACCTAACGTACCTATGAAATTAGGAGCAAAATTAAGCAGTGTTCCCAGCAACAATAGGGTATTCATCTGAATTTTTCTAGAGTGTAAAAGGTTCAGGTAGGTATAGGGCGTATTCTAAGAAATAGTTGGTGGATTCTTGTACAATGAAAACCTGATCGGTCAGGCTACCCCTACATTTTCAATGCGCATTATATCGAGGAGTAATATTACAGTATTTATACTGTTGTAGTAGTATTATATTTTGTATCTCCAGCATCTCTAGCACATAATATTTTATTGTTTATTTATTCAAAAATGATCAATGCTATCTTATTATAATTGTGCCAAAAATATCACCTCCTATAAGATTATTTACCTACCACAGGAAAATCCTTCTCATGTTCTTATTAGTTTTAAAAGTTGTAGTTTTTGAACTGCGCTTTGTTTTTAATAATACTTTTTTGTTTGTTTGATTATTTCATATTGTTTTCTTATTTGGTTAAGTTAGGGTGTTTGACTTAAAGTTCCAACCCCCTTTACCTCTGCTATTGAAATTACAAAAATAGGCACAGAAAATTCTTTTCTAATTAAGTATGTTCTTTTTGAAATATGTACCTATTTGCATTTAAAAATCTTGTAATATTGTCATAAACATCATATGGTCAAGTAAGACGTGATTTATTTTCTTGTCATTGTCTAATAGATTATTGTCTTCACTGAATTTGACATTTCTAATAGGATAGGCAAACCAGTAGTTAAATAGCGAGTTGTAAGCGACAAAAAGGGAAATAAAAGAAATCGTAGCATACTTGATTATTATGTACTGTGTTATGGCAATATTATAAAAAACATAATATTGAAGGGTCCAAAAATTTAATCGAAATTAATTTCTGGATAAAATTGAATGCTTTTTCAAGATTTTTAACAAAATTCTCAAAATTTCAATTCCGCGATATTTCTTTTTATAAAAACATTCATAGGTACCCTCCTCAATCCCTGCCACTGAAGACAACACGACAATTTTCTGTATCAAATAATTTGTTTTAGGGTGGTAAGTTTTTCAGTTCAGTATCATGAATTTGTTGTGAGCACTTATTTAGTAATTAAAGAAAATTATTATTTTTTATTCAACATCCTGTATCTCAGAAATGAAGGGTTCTACGACCCATATTTATAAAACATTTTATTCATAAAATGAGGCTATCTAATGATTGTAGAAGTCTTTCTAATAAAACCTGGAGCACCCTGTATAAGTACATATTATATACACCCTGTCGAACATAAGAATGCACAGCATGGGGATATTGGAAATGGCAATAGACTCTAGAGATTCACGGCTTGACTTGATGTTCAAGCTACTTGACTTGACTTGACTTGAAATCAAGTCAAGTTCAAGCCAAGTAGTTAGTTTTCCAATATCAAGTCAAGTCAAGTATTTATTTGTCAAGTACTTGAAAAATCAAGTACTTTCTTCAAGCTACTTGATTTTTTTTTCAGTTTTATGTATATCGATATCAATAAAATGATAATAAACCTTTGAAATAAACACTTTTATTTATAAAACTAGAATTATTATTAAAGAACAAAAATAAAATATTTCAAGTCCGGACCGGAACAAGTAACAAGTAATACCGTATAATGTAACAATAACAAAATAATAGAAAAGATCTTGTTTTCTTTAAATTAACAACGTTCGAAGCACTCTTTAATGTCATCATTCGCCATCCAAGATCTAAGGCACATGAGGCATCTAATGGATTTCTCGCTTAATCGATTTCGGGTTTTTGTAACCGTTAAAGCAGCCCTGGAAAACTGTCTTTCAACAGAAGCTGAAGATGCTGGCGTTGATAAGAAGTCTTTGGCCATTATGGCCAAGCCTGGAAAAACGCTTTCGTTTCTCTTCCACCATTCTAAAATATCTTCAGAACTATCTGCACGTGGTTCAGACAGGTATTTGTCTATTTCATAACGCCAAGCCATTTCATTTAGCGGATTTACAGGGGATTTCTTAAATAAACTTAGGAGATCTATGTCAAATTCACTACCGCCACTATGTTCATCTGGTACTGAAAATGAAGATGATGCTGATGTGAGCAATGAACTTGGATGAAAATAATTCGTTTTAAAAATTTCTTCAAAATGCTTCCCTTTGCAGATCCTTTCCCCATCTTGTATTAGAGAATGTTTCCACTTTATGTCGGGGGTCTAAGATTAAAACAACACAGTACATCCAGTTAGTTTTTTTGTAATGTTTGATGATTTTATCTTTTGCCGCCTGAATACTATGTATAAATTTTGTATCAGTATCATCCCTATTTGGATTAGTGTCCAGTTCAAAAGCCCATTGTTCTAGCTTGTCCAGGAGCATATTTACACCAATTATAACCATCGGAAGGGTGCAATAGGCTTCACCTTCTAATGTTGTGGAAATAGTCTTAAAACTGTTCAAGTATTTACAAACTCGATCTATTACCGACCATTCTGAGTCTGTTGGCTTGAAAGTTTTCATGTTTTCTGTATTGTCACAAAGAATGTTCAAAGCCTTTTTCATATTGACGCTCCATCGCAGCATATCCAATGTTGAATTCCATCTTGTTACGACATCTAATTTTGGCATGGACATTTTTAAGTTTAGCGTGTTGCAGAATTTTTCGAAATCCTTGCGTAAATGTTCAGAATTTTTCAACTTCTTTGCAAGGCAATGAATTTTTTTTATTGACGATAACGAATTTTGATCTCCAGTTATTTCATCATCTTCGTCCGATGATGGATCGTCTCGTTCTTGAAACTCAAAATCTGAATCAAGTATTTTCATAAAATCTCTTGCACCCAAATTTAAAATGTGCGCAAAACACACGAAATGGCTATTTTTAGGGTCTATATCGGTAAGAAAGCCTTTCAGTTCATTCATAAAGGTGAAATTGCTGTTTGTGTTGTCAGTTGTAATGCCTTGCACAGAATTTGTTAAATCGTATAATTTCAATGAATCGAAAAATAGCTTTGCTACCCATCTACCAGTATGTTGTCCATGCGCCGAGACAAAATCCAGAAGGATCGCATGCAACTTCCAATTATTATCAATGAAACGGGCGGTAATCCCATAGTATCCTTTCATATTAAAAGAAGACCAACCATCTATTGTAAAGGAGACTTTTGTTTTGCATTTCTTTAAGAAAATTTTAAGGGTATTCTGTGCCGCCTCAAACATTTTCATCGACAAAGCATTAATTTTATTCCTACCAGGTAAAATTGCGTTAGGGTTTAAGTACCTATAAACTTGTACACTTATTTCATCCTCGAAGAAATTGAACTGTAAGTACTTTTTAACTATATACTCCACAAGTAGTTTTTGAAACTTCTCTTGTTGAAAATCCGAAGAAAAGTTCTGCAAAAAATAGGAAAACTGAAATAGGTACAGGTTTACAGATAAGTAGGTAAAGGGTGTCAACTCTAAAATTGACCCCCCCCTCTATTTCCTTAATAGTGAAGATTTTTTAAAATTTTAAAATGCTGCCTTATAATTCAGTTTCCGAAATTTTCAAATATAAAATCCAACATTGCCTAATGCCAATACATACAGGGTGGTAAAAAAACATACTTTTTTTAATGGAACACTCTGTATATTATTCGACAGGTTCGTAGCCCTTTTCGAACTGAATTTAAAAATGAATTACTCTTTTGTATTTAGATCAAAGTAGCTGAGATATTCAAGGACAAACATGAGAAATATCTATTTTTCCTCTTTCAAGGTGGCTTTGTATTCTGACTTAATTATTGACTTTTAGCTGTCAGAATAATTTTTCTTTGCAATAAATATCAAGTATAAGTATAAGTATCTAGCCAAGATTAAACAAGTATTTATTATTATTTATTAACAAAACAGAATAAACAACATAATTTAACAACATACAAAAATAAATATTTACATTATTTATAATAATCCACATTGTCTGCAACAAGTTAGGTCAAACTTCTTAAAACGTTGTCGAATGTGTATGAGAAATAATGGAGCTCACATTGGAAATCATTTGTAAATAATGTAAATATTTATTTTTAGTATGTTTTTAAATTATGTTGTTTATTCTGTTTTGTTAATAAATAATAATAAATACTTGTTTAATCTTGGCTAGATATTTAAATACTTGATATTTATTGCCAAGAAAAATTATTCTGACAGCTAAAAATCAATAATTAAGTCAGAATAAAAAAGCCACCTTGAAAGAGGAAAAATAGATATTTCTCATGTTTGTCCTTGAATATCTCAGCCTGCTTTGATCTAAATACAAAAGGGTAATACATTTTTGAATTCAGTTCGAAGAGGGCTACGAACCTGTCGAATAATATACAGTGTTCCATTAAAAAAAAGTATGTTTTTTTACCACCGTGTATGTATTGGCATTAGGCAATGTTGAATTTTATATTTGAAAATTTCGGAAACTGAATTATAAGGCAGCATTTTAAAATTTAAAAAAATCTTCACTATTAAGGAAATAGAGGGGGGGGGGGGGCAATTTTAGAGTTGACACCCTGTACATCGTAGTATAAGATGAGCGATGGTTCATTTTAAAATGTAGATTAGTCCAAAGAGTATAGGTACCTAATTATTTATGAATGTAGAGGTACCATTTCACTTTTTAAAGTTTGCACACTGTTATGTCGTCAATAGGTATTATTATTATTATTTATAATATAATATCTAGTTAGTTATAAAAAACAATTATTATTGATTCTGGAGAAAAATAGATATATGTCAATATAAAAGTGGTGGATTTACTTGAACCCATAAAGTAGAAGATTTATGACCTGACACTACTTAACATTTTTCTCGGGACTCTATTATTTATAACTGATTTTTCGAACACAAAATTGTCAGCGATATGCCTCACTTACCCTTTCTTTTGCAGCAGTACTGCTACTGCTACTGAGCCAACTTAAAATTGTACCCTCCTTATTGATGATGGTGCTTACGGAAGAACTTGCATGAGAAGTCGAATGTTCTGCCTTTCCAAAAACTTGTTCATAGATTTTAGTATGTTTAGATTGCAAGTGCCTTTTTAATGAAGTTGTTCCACAATTTTTCATTTTTAAAACGGTGGGTTTCGTTGTACATAGCGTGCATTTTCCTTGTTTATCAGTCTTTTTCGTACTCTTTGGATCTCGTTCGACTATGAAATAATCTGTGATTTTTTTCTTTTCAATTTCATTAGGTCTACTTTTTTTTTGTGTTGGCACGAATTCACGCTCTTCGAATTCGGATTCGGAGTGAGATAAAATTTCCTCTGCCACGTATTCTGACCCGCTGTCCTCAAACGGTTCTTCCGGTTCCGAAGAATTGCTCATTTTTTCTACAGCGTACAGGTGTAAATACACGTAATAAGTAACAATGTGGCATGCACAACACATCACACACTGACTGAGATTATGACCTTCTATTCACCCTACCCATTATATAAATACGCAACTGTGCGGTCTTTCCAGTCAGCTCGGAGCTCGGGGAACCCCCGCATTTTGTTGAAACGCGGACGTGATCAAGCAATATCAAGTAGCTTGAAATTATTTGATATCAAGTCAAGTAATACCTATTTGAAATCAAGTCAAGTCAAGTATACAATTTGTCAAATGCTTGATTTTCAAGTCAAGTCAAGTTATTTGTTAAAATATCAAGCTACTTGACTTGATGAATCTCTAATAGACTCAGATTCGGTTAAATGGGGAAAAAGTTAAAACGGTCTTTAAAAAAATCTAGGAATATTTTTCGTTTTTGAGTTATTTCTAAAAAAGTGAATTTATGAAATTTTGTTTTATCATTACTGATCGACATTTTAGGAAACCTACAAAACCAAAATTACTTACCTAAATCATTTAAATTTACATTAATTTAAAAAGTTTAGATTCTAGATTGTATTAAATAATTTTGTTTATTAAGTAAGTTATTAAATATCCCCCAAAAATATTTATGTTCCAGAAATACCTATACCAAATTGATGCATATACATATTTTTAAAATTCTGACCTCGTTATCTAAGAACTGAAACACGATACCTAGGTGCATTTTAGAACATTTTCAGTAGTTGACCTGCGGATGGCATTTGAAAGAGCAGCCTCAAAAGAACGTCTTGAATAGCAAGTCAACCGCCCTCCGCCAGTGCCGATGCATGTTAAGTGTCACCGGTGACAGTTAACACAGGGGGAACTCAACCTCATTTCTCGGAATATGAATGGCGATTTATTGTCCGCCATGTGCACGACCCAACCCCTCACGTGATATTTCAGATTCTTGGGAAAAAAATTCGAAGAAAAAATGTGGAAGTAATCGTCATGCCTCATCCCCTGAAGTTGCTGTATAACACAGTATATGTTCTAAAATTAACGCATGATTCCATATCATGTGAATTTCACGTTTCAAAGATTTGGAACGAAAACACGCGGTTTAATTTCCCATTTAAAATGTTTAAATTCAACAAACGTCGAATATCAGGGGTGTTCTTGACGTTTATTTGACTCTATCAATATAGTTATTGGTTTAGTATAGATAATGGTTCGACACTCCGAGAACCGATTTTCGTCGCCTTCTGCGCATATGGACAAACTTCTTGAGAACCTCTGTAGTCAGGAGTGTCGGATTCTTTTCGATTTGTGATACTGCCAATATGCCAATTTAGCAACGTCAGTTGATTGTCATTAAATAAATTTCAGGATTTAATTCCCAAGTTTTTCGTTAATATAAAGTGTTTGAACACGAAAGTGTTCTTGTGTGAACTATTTTGGTTTTTACGTAATGCCCAAATAGGTGTCAACTGCAAAACGACTAATTTCCAGATAAGATTTCTTGAAGTGTCAATTTCAAAGTTCATGATCTGGTCACAAATTTTCAATTTCTATTCCAAATACTATTTAAATTGTAATTTACGCTTTCAGGTATGTTATTCTTTTGATTTTCCCATAATTTATTCTCACATTGGAGCAAAACAACATTCAAATTCAACCAAAAATTTTGATCTTCCACAAAGTTTGACAGCAAATTCCTACTATGCCGTTGCTACGTGCAAATAATGCTCGTAGTGTCGTTGACGGCTGACGGTAACCGGCGATTTTAGAAAAATACAGTAGTTCGCGACAAAACACTCCAGAGTTCCACATACTGACGTCAGTATGTCCCATACCAGCGGCCCCCAAAAGCTACGTAATGGCCAACCATCCTTTATACTAAACCAAGAAGTAGGTGTGCTCGTCCGAGATATTATTTTCGCCTGCTTCTGCGCAATACGTTTTACGGTATAGATGGCCACCTCTAAGTTTCGTGCGCAAACTGACAGTAGTTGTTGAGTCGAGCTCGCATATTTTAAGTGTTCAATGTTGTTATTTACCTACAGATGAACAAAATTGCATTGGTAACATTACAAAATTTGCTTTCTTATAATTATGAGGTTAAATTCTGTCGCACGGACGTATGTAGTTGTCTTCCGACGTAAAAATTGAACACTAGTCGTCGGTTGTATATACTGTTTCAACCACATGTATATTATTACCTACGTCGTAATAATAGAACGTAATATTTTATTATAGGGTTTCCACGAATTTAATTCTGTTTGGATGCTACAAAACGTCAAAAGTAGACCGAAAAAATGTCAAAAGTAGACCGCATCTTGGGCATAGGCACACCATGTTCATTCCACTATGACTGTACCTAAGCAACACTAAATTTGCCACAGCAAGGACTTAATCTGAGTCTGTTTATGTATTTCCAGACTGCTTCGCATAGAAGAAGCGGACGGTACTTTATTTTTTTACAAAAGAAACTGTCTTGTCTGGCCGAAAGGGGCAGTTGCTTTAATCAATAATTAAAATTCGGGGCATAGTCCAAGATGCATATTTTTATGTAATAATATATTCCTGTAGGCCTCTGTCAGACTTATCGCTCGTTGGAAGAGCCCAACTCTACGGGTCACGAATCTTTTTTATTTTTCATATTTTATAAGATACACACACTAGCACTGTATCTGGCGCTCGCTCTCGTCTGCTCGACTTCACAGCGCTACGACATGTTGCAGTTGACCAAGTATGGTTTCTAGGCATCTACAAGTTGTTTTCTTAACGAAGATTCGACTGGATGATTCAGGGACAGAGCGCCGAGTCTCGGCCCTGCAAGGCTCGCGTGTGGGTTTCAGCTTTTTTGTGGTAAAAATATTTTTAAATTTGGCTTCGCCAGGGAGCAGAATTTTATTATAAAATGGGTAACAAATTGGTGGGCCCCCAGTTTACGATATCGTGCCGAAATATTTAATTAGTTGTAAGTTCCTCATATAAAGTTAACGTAGGTACCTACTTTATACCAGTTTAATACAAAAAAATGCAACATAGATTTCTAGAAAATTTAAATTGGATCATTTATTTTACATGCAGAATTCAGAAGTAATGAACGCGGTCAAAATTCGCAGTGTAGAAAGCTGCATGCAGTGACGCAAGAGCAGCAGTAGTTTTTCTTTCGGTCCCTGAGTTTGAAAACTGCATTGCGTGTTCCAGCGACAATAATACAACTCCGTGACTCAAGCTTGCGAGTCCGTACATTCCACATGCGACTGGCAACTGGCTTCGAGCTCCGCTATTCCAATTCCACGGTTACGTATCTTGAACAACATCGCTAGTGCTGCCGCCACCAAAGCATGCGCACGTACCGTTAACTACCGATGAAAGAAAACTAAACATGGCGACAGCTACGCGAGTCATCCGTCAGTACTGTTCAATAATATAGTTTTTTTAATGTGTAAGTGCCGCGATGGATCACAAAAGAAGCCCCATTCGCAGAACGAAACGTCAGCCAAAGGTTGTAGAGGATTTTTGGGATTGTAGTGTGTGCACTTATAGGAATACGGCGGAAGCTTTTAAATGCCTGATGTGTGACGTACGGAAGGGGACTTCGACCAGAAAACCGAGGATAAATCCGCAGCTAGTGGCACAGCAAGTCGCTAGTCAATTTTTACCAGCAACGAGTAACCAAAAACGCGAGAAGAAGGACAAAAGGTCCATGAAGAAAAGACGACATCCACCGAGGTTGAAAAACGTTGACAGGAGTTCTGCTCAAACTAGGGAAGTGACTGTAAATAGTGTTACCGTTGTTATCACCGAGTATAAACCAAAAATAAAATCGGCAGAAACTGTTAGTAGTTCCAGTTCTTCGGATCATGGTTCTCAATCTGAGTCCAGCATGGACACACGGTGAATTGTGTACTTTATGTTGAGTGTAAATAAGTGTGAAATTCGCGTGGTGCGTATCTGAATGTCACTGACTTACCGGACAACGACACTCGTGACGTCACGAACGTTTTGTTTATCAATAAAAAAGTTTCTTTACTGCCTGTACTTAATAGAGTACGAAATTAGAATTATATTGTTAAATACCTCGGATGAATTTCCTATGAATATTATAAACAGTGTTCCACTGCCTATGTATTGATTTTTAGGCACACTTCAAAAGACTGTTTTGATAGAAAAGTTTTCTTTTTGTACCGCAGACTGATGTATTTTTGGTATGTACCTACAGCGTTTCTTGTTCTAACCAGTGATTAACCGTTTATAGTGCATTTATTTCTACCTACAATAATTTTACTGTATATTATGAATATTTTTGTAATTGTTGTTATTTGTTTATAGTGGTCGTATGGTTGGATAAACGTGTAAAGTATTTATTCTTGAATAAATTTGCTCTTTTTGTATGTGGAGTTTTATTTTCTTCGAAATTTTCAGTTTCAAATAAAAATGCAAACATCTTTGATTGGCTAGATTTCCATTACTAGTAGACTTGTAAATGAGGCCGAACTCTGAATCCAGTAAATTAAAAAATATGCAGCTTAAACCTTAGTAAAAGTGAAGAAAGAATCCAAAAGTACAATAATATATAGGCTATTCCGTTTGTAAAATGAAATTGGGCACAGAAAAGCGACAGGGTGTATAAGCATCTTGCCTTTGTGACCAATCACGCTTCAGAATATTTTTGTCACTTGCAAGTCTACCAGAAATAGAAATAAAGGTAATTTCAAACATTTTGGAGTTTAAGTAATAAACCGGACCTGTTTTTCATTATCTTTATTTTCCATTACGCTTTATTATTACCATAATACAAAATTAAAAGCACTTTTTATGCGTAATTTAGGGTTTTCCAAGCAGATATTTGATGAAATATTAAAATTTTAATAGTCTCAGTCTATATACACCGTTTACTAGATTCTTTTGCATAAAATTTTTAAGTTTCTGTATTTATTGGCCATAAAATGTTAGAAGCGGGACTAAACTAAAAATGAAGTGAAATTTCGTGTTGTTTTATATCGTAAATAAGCCGAATGGGAACATCGATTTTTTTAATTTGACGAAACAGTTTTTTTATGGCTCTTTACGATGCGAAAAATGATGTCACGTGTTCCAAAGACAAATTGATATTTTGCACATTTTATCATTTTTATTCATATTTCTTCCGTTTAACCCTTCTGTCTCAAAGTTTTTAATCTGGTAAAAGATGACAAGAAACAGGCTTTAATTCCTTTATTTTTGGACCAAAATGGGTAAAGGGCCTTGGATTCTTTAAATAAATTGCATTGTTATTCTGCTGCGCGGATATTTTGGTTTATTGGACTGTCCATAAACCGAATTGCTAGCAGTTTCCATTACATAAACGGGAATTCGAATTATACAAGATGTATCCCGGAGAGCCGTTAGTTGACAAAATATTTATAGCTTTATTGGGGGTAATAAGAGCATTTCGTAACTTGAAAGCTCACAAGGGATGCGATATACAGGGATGATTGCAAGTGGTCATATCCATAGAGATTTTTTCAAATAGGTACCTACCTAGCTGTAAAATTTTGTGGTTTGCTTTGTGAAATGCCGCCCCATTCGACATGAGGATTATTTATTTATATTTTAGCAGTTTTATGTACGTCCCGTTAGGATTTTGACTTAACAAAGAAGGTAATTTCTTTATGATTTTATGATTTGCCCTCTAAAAGTGACATGATCGATTTTTTTTAAACTGCTTAATATTTTTTTCTTATTTGTTCTTGTAACAACCGTTTTTCCTTTCTCACGTGGTGAAATTGATGTTGGGGATCTAGAGACAGAAAGGAATTATATTACATGTGAGTCTAATAGAGAAGAGGTGAAAATATAATATAAAAAGACTACTGCTAAATTACAATTATAACAAGCAACATTTTTCCCCATTTGAGCACCCTTGTAACTACCGCGGTTTGAAAGTTCCCCATACTAAACAAGTTAAGCGGGACACTGTGTATACAGTGTGTCCCCGGATGGACTTAATTACATATGCCCATAAACTTTTTTATTTCGCAATTTTAGAGAAAAAGTCGCCCGTCATAAAAAGTTTTGCTTATTTTGTGAAGTCCTTAGCCATCGCCAGAATTTCGAAATAACGTACAGGTTCTATTTCTTGCGATAAATACAATTTTGACACTGCGGCAAGACCTTTTGTTTTTCGTAGCCTCCTTGGTGTTGTTTTGTATGGAGTAACGGCGTGTTAACAGTTCATGGAATAATTCTAACGACATATCGTGCTTGAATGAATTTGACTCAGCTTGTATATAATAGAGATAAATTTTTAATAAATTATCCAATGCGGAGCCCTCGTACTAAACTTTACTAGTGCAGATACTTTCCTGTCACGGTGGAATACTAGTATCTTCCATCACGCTCTGCTTCGTTAACCGCACCGCGCTCTATCCCACTTCTGATACTTCCATCTTTCTCTTGCTAATTCACCCTCTATCCTCCAGCAACTTCTCTCTCGTTCTCCTGATATTAAACTTCGTCTGTCTCTCTCTGTTATATTCGATAACGAGTAAAACCTTCTTCGTTCATTTTCAACCCTTTGTACACTCCATCTTTTATTATTCTACAGGGAAATGTATAAGTCCCTCTCTCTCGCTCTTGTTACATTAAAGGGGATGTATTCGAAGGCCGAGTTGGATATATTCCAACATTCTGAATATACAGCTGAACTGATGGGCGTAATATTGGCATTTCTCGGTTTTTTATGCGAATTTTCGCAAAGGTAAAAGTGATGTCTGATTTTGTCTTTTATTGCCCGAATTCGAGTTTTTCATTTGTTTTTATTTTTATGCTTCGTTTTATGATTTATGGATCAATTAAATTTGCGGCAAAGAGTTTGGGGAAAATGTTTTTCCTGGTGATAATTGACCTCTAATAAAGCGTTTATACATATACGAGGGTGCAAGCCTAAACTGGGGCGTAAGTAAGCACGATGACAAATCGTTGTTATGCGAAATATGACGTACACGAATTCCACTGTCGCACCTAGCTGACAGTTAAGCATTCATCATCGCTTCTCGTTTGTTTCATACACTGGGCACCAAAATTAAAGCATACTCTGATCAAAAGAAAGATCTCACTATTAATATAAACATAGATCAGGTCGTAGATCTTATTGGAAGAATAGTGTTGTACTTTCGCCTGTTTAAAAACATGATGATTCGTTAATTTTAGGGTCCAGTGTACATGGGTCGATAACAACAATCTGTTTCAAGAACATATTACTTTTTGTGTACCAAGTTTTTTTGCTGCTCAAAAATCATGCATACACCGGGCTATTTGCCACACCGGAACCAGCTGCACTTTCCTCTCTTGCCACCAGCATGTCTATCGGTGTTTCTCTTTGCACAGGTGTTCATTAGAATAAGGGCGCACTGTACTAGAAGTTTTTTTACCCAACACGCGCTTCCTCTGCCGTATAAAATATGTGCACGTACGGTCTTAGAAAACGTGGGGTTTTTGGACGAAAAAAGTTCTTCGGGACGTTCAACTTCTCATACAAATTATTGTGTAGTTAGGCCGTATGTGATAATCACATTTGCTTTTCAAATTTCAACAGACAATGGTCTTTATTTCATTTAGTTTATACTGTTAGCACTTATTGATTTATTTTATAGAACGTCATTAAATTATGAAATAAATGAAAACCAAAATATTTTAAGTCAAGCTAAATAGTTTGTCTTGCAGAACTCGGTAGTGCGGTGCCATTGTACACATTTGTTATGTAGCATAATTAACATTACCTGTTAGGGGAGCATCTGGTTGTGGAGATGCTTGTAACTTCGGTTTGATTTAACCGAATTTAGCAAACTTAGTCTCGTTGAAAAGAGCTATCTTCCTTTAATCAGATAATTTTATAATTTAAGTCATTTTTGTTCTGTAGTGATCGCTAGAGGGCGTTGTTTGAAAACCGCACATAGGGTCCCTGTATTTAGAGAGTACCGCAATCAATAGCTCCACTATGTTTCAGAACTGTGAGTAAATATGGCGGACTGCCGTGTCAGCAGCAAAATGGCATATGTCAGTCAAAGTCCAGCTGAAATGTTGGTTTGTTTGGTGTTTATGTTTTATCGTTTTTTGTGAATCAGGTATATATATTTCCACAATCTTGTCTGTAGTATTATTCCTCAACGTATTACAGTCAAATTTTATTTGTTTATGGATCAAAAATCAGAAGGTGAATCCGTAATTTGTAACACATGTCAAATATAAAATCTGACGTTCCACCACAATTCAAATTTGGCGGCTGTTATTGTGGGTAAACATGGCGGAGATTGCGGTACTCTCTAAATACAGGGACCCTAACCGCACATTGATATCTTTTTCTAATCGGAGATATGGACAAGAGTTTTAGGGGCGGGAGGACAGGTTAATTACTAACCTTTATACGTGCCACCGAATATAAAAGACATTTTGAAAATATCATAATCATTAATAGTTATTTACGTAACCAGTTATGAAAAGACTAATTTTATTTGACGAATATAATATTTGCCAGAACGAGCGAACGAAGTGAGCGAGTTTTGCAAATTACCTTCCTACTTGCACCAGAAAATTCTGTATCGAACTGATATACATAATTTAAACACGAGACGAAAATCCTTAATTACACCTCCATTACATAAAACTACCTTTTTTGAACGATCATTTACGTACAACATTAGTAGAGTTTACAACTTAATACCTCGAGAAATTAAATTATTTAATCATACCAAATTTAAGCTGAAAATGTTCCAAATACTGTTAGAGAAGCGATAGCGCCTATGTCTAAATCTATTCAGGTAAAGGCTGTATCAACTTCTTGCATCGTTCTTGTGAATCTAAATTTTTCCAGTAGATTGGTAACTTTTGATTCTATTGTCCTTGTCGTTTTTTCACATAGATGTTTTTTTTTCCTTTCTTTATTTGATTACTTTAAATAAGTCCTCCTTTGTGTCTGTCTGTCCTCTTGGTTAAGTGGAAGAACATCTTGTATGTATTTCGGTTTACGTATAAGATGAACTTCGCCTTTTGGCATAGTAACTGCGAGCGGGTTATTCAATACAATGTTTTTTTTTTTTTTCCTTTACAATGTATGTAGATATGCTATGCCAATAAAGACGGTATTATTATTATTATTATTATATAAAATTAGCCTTTTCATAACGTGTTAAGTACAAAATTTTATCTAACCCCGCTTTAAAATAAAAAAGAATTGTGCTACTCCAAATAATGTAACATCCCTTCTAGCCGTACAAATAAATTCAACTTCATCGCTTTACCTTGGCGTTGCTATGGATACTATAAATAACTATTGTCAGTGATGAGTTTTTTATTTCAAATTACGCCAAAAATGGATGATTCTGACGTAGATATGCCTTCTGATATAGAAGAATCAGCGAATTTGGCAATAGATTCAATAATACCCTGTAATAAATTCTTACTTTTGTTTTTGCTTTTAAATATTCAGTTACGTAAAAGTTCATTACATAACTAGTTAGGTAAGGAAAGTTCATTACATAACTAGTTACGTAATGAACTGACAGTTATGAAAAATATGACGTTTCGTAATGTCAAAAATGCATTTAAAATGTGACATTTCATAGCGGGGTTAGATAAAATTATATGCTGCTTCTTCGTGGCCGTTTTAAATGTGGAAATTACCATTTTTTAAAGCAAAAACCTATGTTTTAGGTGGTCTTTTACTGTCAAATTTACACTCGTGGCTACCAAGCAACGCAACAGCTTTCGTAAAATTTCCGACAATTCCAGACCACTTATTGTATTACTACAGATTATTATATCATTCCATTTAAAATTTTCAAGAAATTTTGAAAAGTTTGCTGGCCTTTCAAACAGCGCCCTCTAGCGATCACTACAGAACTAAAAGAGGGCTCTTTTCAACGAGACCAAGTTTGCCAAATTATGCCGAACCAAACCGAAGTTACAAGCATCTTTACAATCAATCAAATATATTAATTATTGCAATATTCGTATTTTTGAACTACTTTATCTGGGTATATTTTAGAGAAAACTATGTTTTTTTTGTCGATTATGACTATTACGCCCTCTATCCGGTACAATACACGGTGCCCCACGCTTGCGTATTTCCTCCATAACTCCACTACCGTTAGAAATGCGATAAAACTGCTTAGTACAAAAGTTCCTCTAATTTTTAAATGGACTGTATTTTTGGATTCCTTGCTTGAATTTACTTAGATGTTGTATTAGGTAGATAGTTTTTGCCTAAAATGAATATTTTTGATGTTATCGGCAGTTTTACGAAGAGCTGTAGCGGTGATATTTTGATGAGACAAAAGTAACATCTCAGAGTAACTGTTCCAGTAATAAAAGGTCAAAAATATTATACAGGGTATGATCAGTTACATGGCAAAATTAAAATATTTCGAAGCGCAAACGTCTTCTTTATTAATTAGAATTTAGGTAGATATTTGAGGGTAATTTTTACTTTAAAAACGGTATTTCACCTTTAAATTACTTATAAATAAATATTCGTATAGCATTTTGAAAAATATGCTGTTACAACATGAAAATATTAATCTTCTTGTTTGCCAATTAGGGACTATGAAATATTTTAAAGCGATTATATCAAAAAGTTTAATTTAAGAGGCAGGTAAGAAGATACCGTGGATAGTTCAGATTAGCAATAGGGAGGTATTAAAAGGAGTTGGAGAAAAGCGAAAGGTATGGAAGACAATAAAGAACAGGAGAGACAGGATGGTAGGACAGCTTCTGAGACACGAAGGAATAGTTCGCGACGTACTAGAGTAAGAGATAGGAATAAAACGAGATATAGGGTTAGGCCCAGATTAGACTACTGCTTTCAAATAGTTGGGGATGTAGGATGTTCTATTTTTAACCAATTTTGTAACACTGATAGTTTCTACAATTCCAAAGATGTCCAAACAAAATTTAGTAAATGTTTTGTTTGGTAACTTACGTGTTAACAACTTCAGAGCAAAATAAACAGGTATAGGTAAGATATAGAACATATAATCAAAAGTCTGACCTTAAATTATACATAATTCTTTTCCATTTTATATTATTTGTTCGGTTTTCGCAAAGTTCTATCGCAGTCTAACCTATAATTTGGTATATCCCAAAACAAAAAATTGTAGATTTTTAAATTGGGCTAAAATTATGAAACTAGAACATGTATTTAGGGTTTTGTTTTTAATTCTAGGTTTCTGTTAGATCGGAATTTCTGGGATTTTTTTTCATTTCTCTTTTTCTTTTTGGGTCTGCAGCATGTATCAGGGCCTCAGATGTAATTAAACAAAATTATTAATGACTAAATAAAGTCACCCATCTCCAACATATTCATAAATCAAGCTTAGCACTAAGGCAGTGCACATTATTTCAGTCGAATAAGTATGCTACATGGAAAATGTGAAACTCACTGGCAACATTGAAAACCGTACATAATACACGCCCTGGGTAGATATATGTAGGTACACATTATATATACATCCTCTGCCATGCATTACATGTTGTAATGTAGTCCAAACAATTCATTGCGTACGAGTTTATACAGAGGGTTTCACTGCTTGTGTTGGCCGAGAAGTAGGCTAGCATTGCTTTAGTATTGTACCGCTGTTTTCCTAGAGCGCTGTTTACTATGTCAGGTGGAAGAACCCATGAGACCGGAAGTGAGAAACGTTTCTTCAAATATGTACGCTATGCCGCACAACAATAGTTTTTTTTAAGTAGGTAGAGACGTCTTCCTCCAACGGATTCGTATCCATAAATGTCCAGTTGAGCCCATGACCACAGGTTATCGTTTAGAGCAGTTTATGACCATACCCCATGACACCCAGTGTTGTTAGATACATATTTTGGGTGCCAAGTTGACTTCACAAGCAAGATTTTCTCATTTTCGGTTTATAACACTTTAGCTGACTGAGCAACATTTGTCCTACATCGGGGCGCATTTGTTCCACATTTCTCCCTGCATTTTTATTAAGTCTACCCGCGTATGCCTAAAACGGGTAGTTTTCAAGATATTCTTACCTAGAATTAGTA
The DNA here is from genome assembly GCA_963966045.1 of Xestobium rufovillosum. NCBI lineage: Eukaryota > Metazoa > Arthropoda > Insecta > Coleoptera > Ptinidae > Xestobium > Xestobium rufovillosum. The sequence goes on along the minus strand of OZ014495.1, from coordinate 6,041,320 downwards.
TTATTGTGAACAAATATAACAAAAAGACTAAAAATATCTCGAAATCGCAATGTCTACCAGAACCAAGAAAAATTAAATTTGAGCCACTCACTCTCTAAATCAATTTAGTTACGTACTTTTGTTGTGTGTTTTCAATTTCTTCTTCTCAAATTTGGAGTTGTTGCGGAAGTCAATAAATATTTTAAAGTCAGTAGAAATTATTAATGAGATAAATTTGGCTTTTATCATTAGTGGGAAATGTTGTAATTTAAACAAAAACCTACAGCGAGAACAAGTTTATTGAAATTAAATAAATAAAGTAAAATTAAATAAAAAAATTAAGAAAATGCAGAAAATCCTTCAAACTATGGCAGATGCGAGTTGGAGCTGTTTTGTTTATCACAGGTAACATGATTTCAACGCGATTTGCATTTTGACTACAAAATATGATTTTTCCATAAAAAGTGAGAATAAAACAGTTATCTCGGGAGAGCAATGTTTTCGAATTACTTTCCATAAAAATGGCACTGTTAATAAACATTATTTACATTATAAATTTGTTCTCCGTCCAGCTTTTCGTTTAAATTACATTTCCTCTACAAAGTCATATTTAGCTTATTAATAATTTGTATCTACTTTTAACCATTTATCTGTCCTGAAGCAACTCGAAATTTCAAAACAAGGAATTCAAAATACGCAACAAAATTATCTAACTAAATCGATTTAAAACCTGATAGGTCCGAATTTAAGTTAAAGGGAGAAATCCGTATAAAATTGTAAAAAATAACAGCGAAATTGAAAATTTTTTAGTTTCAATTTTAATTTCCGTAGAAACTGTCAGCCGCAGATCTGGCAATACCTGCATCAATTAAGAGCTTAGTAAACTGGCTATTAAATGTGCAATTAATATACAGGGTGTTAAATTTGAAATTCTTGAGAAAACTTCAATTATGCGTATGTTGAAAGTTACAGTAAAAATCAGCAATACAAGAATTTAAACAATTAACTAGAATCAACATAAATGCAAGCGAATAACCTAAAGTAAAAATAAATAATAAGGAAGTGAACAATTTCTCGTTCTTGCAAATTTGCAAGCATTCCTTCTCCAGATGTCCGAGAAAAAAATTAATAGTCATAAAACAATGTGTAACTACTAATCGCAGCATCACACCCGTCCACATCAAGTCACTGTAATAATAGTTCTTTTAATGTTAATCGTAATTGAGCATGGTCGATTGGTGTTTGAAATTTGCGCTGGCATGACGTGAGAATTATTTTGAAATGTGATCGTTTTCCAGATATTTAATTTCAACATCTGTTTTTGATATACTGTTGTCTCTTGTACATATCCTATTTCAGTCATGCAATTAATGATAAATGGTAGATATTTTTATGTACCTACAACGCTTTTCAGAATTTAAGGAAGATATGATAACAGAAACAACATTTAATGAACAAAATCTAAAAGAAAACAAGTTTTTTTCTACCTCGAATGATGACCAGAACTGGCCCCCATTTTATTAATGATGATGTAGACGCGAACAGAGTATTTTGCCAAAACACTTCTTACTTTTCTTGCAATCTTTCTGGATTGCAAACGTACCTTGGTTTGTTTTTGAAATTGTCTGAGTTCTTCTGTAATTTTGGTATTGAAATACTAAATTAAAATGCCTGGGTGTACCATAACAAAACAGTGCAAGCAATTTGTACTAGATCTTATGGAGTATTTTAAGGCAGAAGCAGAAAATAAAGGACCTTTGATTCCATTTTCTTCTGTGAACGAGAGAGTTTCTGCCGCATTGAAAATAAGTTTAAGAACCATAGGTCATATCAAAGCAGAATCTAAATCTAATACGAGTATGTGGGGTATAAGAACTTATACCAAACCTTGAGGAACCGTCGCTAGTGGTAATGGATAATGCATCATATCATAGCTTCTTAGTAGAACCACGTCCCCATACATCCAGGAATAAATCAAAATTAAAAGATTGGCTTGTAACTAAAAGTGTGCCATTTTAGGAAACCGCTTCGAAAATTGAACTTCTAGAGTTATGTAAAGAGAATAAACGACAGCCAAGGTACGCTATAGTCGAAATGCTCCAAGAGCATGGTCATCAAGTCCTAAGACTGCCACCCTACCACTGTCAGTATAATCCAATAGAGTTGGTGTGGGGTATTTGCAAGCAATATTATGATCTGCATATTGGAGAAGCTGGTTTTGGAGACAAACAAGTTTTGATGAAGTTGAACCACTTATAATAAACTTGAATGATTCATCTGAAGATTTTGAAGCTGAAGACGATACACTTTTTGAACTTTTTTAAGATCTTAATAAATTATGTAGTTATTACGACGACAATAATTAATTAGTATTATTTATTATAAATTATTTCTTTCATAAATGTTTCAAACTAATTTTCTTTTCTAATTTAAACAGTTTATTATTTCAGTTAGGTATGTATTATTGTATTTTGTTTATATTATACTTGTTTACATATTACCGACTTTAAGTTTTGTTCATGTTCATTCCATTGCAACTTCCGAAAATATAAGAAGTATATTGATTGAATCGTTAAACTAATACTTTGGGAATTACATGCATGGGTAAATTGCATCCATTTTTCAGCAATTTATTAATCTAGGCTGCCTTCTTTCAAATACTTAATCATAAATTCTGCTTGTTGACAATAAGGAGGTTCGGAGAAAAATAAGATATCTATTTTTGGCATGAAAATGACAGAAAATTGTTATTGTAATTGATTTACGGCGAAATTTTTTGCGGCGTAATAAGCGAAAGAAATAAGCTTATCACGCCTACATGTTAGTTCGCTTTGTCATTGGTTTGACGTCAGAGATTCGTAAGGCGCTCCTCCCACTTCTCTTGAAGTGCCCGTGAAGCTGTACCTATCTCATAACATACTTATTGGGACTATTTCGAGCGTGAATTTTTAAAGTAAGGTGTCAAGGAAACATAAAACAAAGACAACATAATCGATATAATGATGCAACAAGGGTATCAAAAGTCCGATTCACATAATTTGCCATTTTATGTAGTAGGTAGGTAAATGTCCCGGTAAATGTGGAAATGGTGTGTGATTCTTGCATCTAACCCCAATTTCATTCAACCTCAAAACAGTAGTGTAAAGGCAGACCGGTATAAGTAAAACAACGTCAACAATTTATTAACTGTACATGCCTTTTATAATTCAGTATAAGTAGGTATGTAGATTGTAGATATACCTGCTTACTTCTGTTTGTAAAATAGGTACCTACCTATATTCTCTAATACAATACAATACATACGTACTCATTTATATAGGTATGTATACCTAGGTGATTGACAAGTTATCAAGTTAACAGTTTTATAACGGATTGGAAATTTAAAAAAAAAACGGAAACAAATACAACTCACGCGAATCAAAAAACTAGGTACGCTACGTAGGTACTAGGTACTTGTTTAACAAAAAGAAACAACTGCTATATTCTGGAACGGTTAATGTAGAAACTCGGAAGATACTCTTAAAGACGCATGTATGGAGTACGAAATTATACCTATGGGTGCGAAACTTGGACAATGGGAGAAGCGGATTGAAAAAGAGTAGAAGCGTTTGAAATGTGATGTTACAGACGGGTGTTGAAGATAGGATCGTAGGATGGTAGGACACCTTCTGAAACACAAAGGAATAGTTCGCGACATACTAGAGTCAGAGATAGGAATAAAGAGGTAGAGGTTGGAGCAGATTAGACTACTGCTCTCAAATAGTTGGGGATGTAGAATGTTCTACTTTTACGGAAATGCGTAGGCTAGCTCAGGGAAAGGATGGAGGTACGCGTCCTACCAGTCTTCAAAAGAGAACTTTATGATGACGTACTATTTAATTATTATTGTAAAATAGTTAATAATATTTCCTTTTTTAGTTCAGGGAGGGAATGCTACGGCGATTCAGTATTTGGCTCCGTCATGCTCCTAGCATCCTGTTTCAAATTATGCTAACCGTAACACGTTACCATGTACCAAGGGGTCCCAGAAAACTGTCGATAAATTACATTATGTTCGATTTTATTTAGAGTGGCTGCAATGGGGCAGCCGATAATTTTATAAACTTTTGCAATGATAAACTAACTCGCGAAAATATCGATAATGCTGACCGATTTTCCTTCTGGCTCCAACGAACCACTTTTTCCGTTTTATTAGTGTGCTGTACGATGTATTAGTCTGGGTACAAAACAGAAAAACACCAGTTAGAATCAGTTAATAATATTTAACAATTTAACTACACATGCATATGCATAATACTTATGGGACTGCTGCGCGCTGAAGCTGGGACTTGTACGTTATACTAAGTTCTGACGTCACGCGGCCTACTCTCGCTGCAAGGTACGATTTCTAGCCTAGCACCGACGGAAAACTTGGCAACGGCTTCACAGGCGAAGGATTTTTTTTAAACAAAAATTAACAATATTACTGCCTTCAGTATAATAAACTCTATCAATTTTAATGAAATTCGAAAATTACCGAATCTGCCTATTGCTGGAATGCAATACATATTTGATCCATACTGACATTATGACGTAGGAGCCAAAATAACTGAAAACAACTATACCTTGTTATTTACAAATTTTATCAGAAAAAAATTATGTCACATTTTTTATATTTTTATACTATTTTATAAATAAAATCTTGACAAAGCTCCTGAACATGGGGAAACGTCGATAATATTATAGATTTATTTATTTAAAAGTATGCCAGAACTTCGCAAAATTTGAAAAATTAAAATTTGTACTGGCACAAACTAAACAAGAATTTTTAATAAATAAATGTAAATGGATCCAGTCGTTTGGAAATCAAGTTGACGACGAGGGATATTTTCTAAATAATCCTCCAACGGTTAGATGAGGGAGTTCCTAGCAAATGCACTAGAATGCACTAGTATTTTGGACGTCAAAATTTTACTACCCTTTAAATATTTAAAAACAACTATAATTTGTACGAAACCTTCGTGTGTCCAGTTTCGTAATACGTATCGGAAAAAGATATTGTACGAAGGCGAAAGGGTGCACGGTACGTGGAGCCTCTAATTTATGTGCCGGGGGTGCAGTTTCCCCAGTACGCCACCATCAATCATTGTGGCGCTGCTATGAGATCGGGAGGGTCCCGGAACACCCCTAACTGCAAGTGCAATAAATGACGGGTGCCTTTTGTCCCCCAAACTATTGTATTTTGATTAACTATTTTGTTTACCTGTACATACGTTTCAACCCTCGCCGCGGATTATTATACGCAAGGTGCATTTTGAATATTATTCTGTATTTTGAAATTATTTGGGTAAATCGAAAAATTTCCAAAATCGCAAATTGTAGAAAACATTGCTTTTTATTGGAAGTCAGGATTGTTCATGAAAAACATGCCCTGTTCTCCCTGTTTCATATAAACCCTGTATAGCACGCAGTCGCTTCGCAAACCGCGATGCAACAGCTGTTTCGATGCCAATATAACATAAGTAATGGTCCTGGCAAAATTCAAAATTACAAACGTCAGTTAAAACCTCTCTCGTGGCAAGATGGTCATAGAAACTTCCAAGTTTCGCCAAGAACTAAGAAGATGTAAAGAGAAACATTTCGTTTACGTTGGTAACTAAGTTGAAGTGTACAGGGGAAAACTGCATTGTGCGACTGCGTACGGGGTAACACTGCCAGTAATTTCGTTATATTGATGGCACTAGATTAATATTAATGGTTGCCAAAATGAAATTCCAGCCTAAGTACTGTTTGCTAGCAGGGCGTAGTTTAAAACGGCGTTTTAATTGTTGTTTGGTGGTTACTTTCGGTTTTAAAATATTGAGGATTCCAAACTTTCACACGCATTTCCATTTTCCACCATTCAACATGGCACACACATTTACATTTGTAACTACGAATAACTATAATTTGAGTTGATCTTATAATAGTTATTTACGATATAAGTGGGATATGAGCTTTATTGTCCCTGAATTTTAAGGTTTTTCACATATTTTTAATTTCTGCACATATAGATAACGAATATCGCAGCAGATCTGAGTAAAATTCTTGCGCAGAGTGTTCAGTTGTCTGGCTGGACCTGCCTTGGAGCCTTATCAGGCCACCCGAGGCGTTCAGGGGTGGTATATTCTCTCACCCCCTTATATGAAGCTATATATTCTTGCTAGTTCCAAGATATACTTTGCGCCTTATAAGCTCCAAGCAGCTAAGAAGTCTGGAGATAGCGTACGTATTCAACTAATCGGCTTATACCTACCCCGTAGTACCTATACTTTATCTATCAAAAATGCTTATATCGATGCGAGTAAAGAAAGTATAGACTCTTCTTAGTGATAGGTACAGCACGAAGTCAGTCTAGTGGAAAAAAGAAAAAGATTGTTTAGAGGCAGTGATTTACAATAAAAAATTTATGTATTGCACACTGTTATACAGTCTGTCTTCATAAAAATTCCAAATTTATGGCAAATAAGTCACAATTGATAGCAAAACAATCGTCTGTGTGTATATATACCGTGTGACAAACTTCCATGTGTACATGGGGAAATAACATGGGCAATTACATTTTTGGGGATTCCTGCTCCCCATGTGTAGTTACAGTGGTGGTAAAGGTAGCAATCGAAAGATTATTTTTTTCTGCGTATGAGGATATCAAAAACTCTACACAACTTTCCAATTTATTAAAGCATTAAAAGCAAAAATTACATTAATAATTTTCTAACTAAAACACAGAAATTTATCAGATTATCCATGACAACTTAATTTATTCTAATCACGGACGTCTTTGATTTTTATGGATTTTCTGAACTGTCAACATTTAAAAATGAACAAAAATATTTATTCAGTTCAAGAAAAGGTTTTCATTGTGAAAATATTTTACGGCGGCAATAGTTTGCGCGTAGTCCGTACCTTATTTTCTGTAAAATTCAATAACGGTCCTACTCCTTCGGTATAACAACAAATAATTTAGTCAGAAATTTGAAGACTGGGAATCTTTAATTGAAAGAAGTTAATTTTTACTAATACATAAACTTGTTTTTTTATTTAGATAATTCTCATTCACATTATTATTGTCATTACCTATAGTTGACAATTAATTGATTACTGGTATGGATGTTTCGTTGGTGAATGCTGGTCCATAGTTTAGGGTAAATTGTAGGTGTCGTCTAACCTATTAAAAAGTTTTTGGGAAAATGTTAAAGCAGTAAAATTAAATAATAAAAATTAAATTACTTTAATTTTACTGCAATTATGAAAAATTTAACAAGCGGCAACATTTGTTTATTTTGCTCTAATGAATTTTGTAATCTGGCGATTTAATACTTATTTATTTCATATCTAGGTAAGGACAAAAACTTATTAATATACAATGAAATTAAAGTAACATAAAAAAAGAAAAATAACTATAACAAATATTCAGATAAACCCCCATTCTGTATCAGACAGTATCCCAGCCTATTATAGAAAGAATTTCTCACATTCGCAAGTTGCCGATCGTTTATTAAGTTGCATTCCGCAAAAATAGCATTCCTTAAAGAATCAATATTTGGGTGACGAGTTTTATAAATCTTATTTTTTAAATGACCTCACAAGAAAAAGTCACACAGTGCCAAATCGGGAGATCTAGCTGGCCAATTTATAGCACCACCTCGACCAATCCAGCTCTCTGGAAATATTTAATTTAATAATTCCCTCACTTGTGCTCCAAAATGTGCTGGGCATCCGTCATGTTGAAACCAGACCTCCCGATTCGCATGTGCAACTTCTTCTAATGCAGGGCCAATATGGTTAATTAAAAGATCTAAATAAGCTTCTGAATTTAAATTTCCCTGTATTTCAAATGGTCCTATAATGGGAAATATTGATTTTTTGAGGGTATTGCTTTGTAGTGGCTAGACTTATTCTGGGATTTTCCTGGGCCCAATGCCTAACGTTTTGTGAATTTGGCTCTTGATTTAAAGTGAAGGTACACTCATCGGTAAAACAAATTGATGAGAGGAAGCTGCGATCCCGATTAGCCCGTTCTTGCATTTCTTCACAGAAAGTTTGCCTTGATTCTTCGTCAAAAGGAAGTAACTCTTGGTGACATTGGAATTTAAAGGGATGATATTTGTTTTTTTTAATTTGTTACGGACAGTTTATCTTGAAACATTACATTCTAGGGCAATAGACCTTAAACTAGATGTTAGACTAGCAGTTATCAGGCCTATTACCATTTCCTCTACCTCAACATTTAGATTTCTTGGAACGACTAAAAAAATAAATGATAAGATTAATTTTAGTTTTGTTTCACTCCACGTTATCACTTGTTAAATTTCTCATAATCCCAGTAAAATTTAAGTTAGCGAACAATAAGGAATTAGCAACTACATAGGTAATAATAATAAGCGAATGAGAATTATCTAAATAAAAACCAAGTAAATTTATTAGTAAAAATTACCTTCTTTCAATGAAAGATTCCCAGTATCTTCAAATTTCTTAACTAAATTTTTTATTGTTGTTACCGAAGGAATAGGACTGTTATTGAATTTTACAGAAAATAAGTCACGGACTACCCGCAGACTATTGCCGCCGTAAAATGTTTTCACAATGAAAGCCTTTTCTTAAACTGAATAAATTTTTTTGTTCATTTTGAAACCCAAATTTTAAATTGTCGATAAATAATGTTGACAGTTCAGACGAATTAGAAATTAGAATCAAGGGAGTCTTTGATTAGAATAAATTAAATTGTCATAGGTAATCTGATGAATATCCGTATTTCAATTTGAAAATTATTAGTGTAATTTTTGCTTTTAATGCATTAATAAATTGGAAAATTGATATCCTCATACGCAGAAAAAAATAATCTTTCGATTGCTACCTTTACCACCACTGCAACTACACATAGGGAGCAGGAATCCCCAAAAATATAATTGCCCATGTTATTTCCCCATGTAGGTACACATGGAAGTTTGTCACACGGTATATCAAGCATAAACTACCAATAAATTTATCATATTCTCAAGAAAGAGGAAATTTGCAGTCTAATTCACTATGGGTCATTCAATAAACCTAGAAACAAAATCTATAATAAAGAAAATAGGGAAGAGGAAGAAATAAATGTTTTATAGTTGGTTGAGGCGACACCAAAAACTTCTTTTCGCGAAATCGAATCACAAGTTTGTGTTTCCAAAACAAAAGTTCAAAAAATATTAAAAAAGGCAAATGTATGTCATATAAAATTCAAATTATTCAGCATCTCTTTCCGGGAGATCAAGAAATAAGGCTTAATTTTTGTAGGTGGTACTTAAATAAAATTCAAGAAAATCCAGAATTTGGACAATAGTTAGAAATTATTTAGAAAATCATTTTCCGGGTAGATGCGGTTGGGTACAAATGGACCTATATTGTGGTCTGCATAAGATCACCGGATCTGAGTATATTGGACTTTTTTGTTTGGGCATTTTTAAAAGAAAAAATACACATACAAAGATACAACAATCAAGTCGAGCCAGCAGAGGCAACACATGCAGCTTCCCGATATTTGCAAGCCCATCCTATTTTCTTAATTTTCCTATCCCGAGCTAACCTACACATTTCCCTAAAAGTAGAACATCCTACATCCCTAACTATTTGAGAGCAGTAGTCTAATCTGGGCCTACCCCTACATCTTTTTATTCCTATCTCTGACTCTAGTATGTCGCCAACTATTCCTCCGTATCTTGGAAGGTGTCATACCATCCCATCTCTCCTATATCTTACTGTCTTCCATACCTTTCGCTTTTAGCCCAGGTTAATCTGGCAACATTTGTTATATGTCATACATATCAAAAATTGACAACTTACGCGGGGGTCACAAATTATACATTTTTTATGATCTATGCCTATATAAAACTATTTTCAAACATATCATGCACCTAATGTAAAATTTAGCAGTACAATATCTAGCACCATGGTACAGGGTGTTCACACGTTCAGAGTTATACAACAGTTCAAGAAATACAAAATTGTTTTTTTTTCAAACGGTTCATATTTTTGCGTTTCCTGAAGAAACACAGTTTTCCAGCAAAGAAAATAAATTTTTATCGACTAAAAATCGCTTGGATTTCGTGCAGCAAACGAGAAACTGGGAGTAAAACTTAAAAACTGCGATTCAGATCTATCCCTTTAAGGCACGTTGGAACAGTTCCATCCCCTTTAGTATACACAACATAAAAAGTTGTCCGCCGGGGGTTGGCAAGGTGGGGGTTGGATGGAATTGGAACGGGTAGCGGGGACCAGTTTCAGTATAGGGTGGGGGCTACACTTGTCACTGGGCCGCTGTCGGAATCCTGAAAACTGGGATAGGGTAGAACGTAGAAATTCGAATAGAGAATGGAGGAAGGAGGTGTTTTCTTATACGGGTAGGAAAGGAACTATGTAGATTCTAGAACGCTCTTTTTCTATACCGGGATGGTGAGCACATGGGACGATTCAGTAGTCACACGCATAACTTTTTCTGGTGTTTCAAATTTTTAAGACTCGAAAAAATCAGGAATCATTTTCACCAATATTATACAGGCTGTACAATTTTATTTCCCTGTCCTTGTCTCAGAAGATATCCTACATATTGGCCAAAGCATTGTAACAAAACTTATGATGTTCCTTTTGTAATCTTCTGGAATCTCACCTGTCTCGTATATACGGCTAACTATAGTTTAAATAAACGCTCTCTTACCTTTTGACCTGCACACTTTAAAATTTCTGCCTGTAATCCGTCTACACCTGGTGCTTTATTGTTTTTTAAACTTTCTAATGCTAGCTCAAACCCTTCCCTTATTATGGGACAGCCTAGACTACACTTTTCCTTTCTTCCGTTAGGAAGTTTAAATAAATGTAAATTTTCTAAAAGTTGTTTGCTTATTAAAGGTATTACGTGGGCCTTATTACCCTCCAGTACCTTAATATTGATCAGGAAATATTTGATAAAGCGTATTAAACGTATTAAGCGTACTAAACCCAGATATTTTTATTTATTAAACAGTCTTAACTAATTTTATAATAAATCTTATAGTTATAGAATATATTTTATTAAACACTTTTTGTTAAGCATTTTCTTTCTGTACGCACACCTAAACTTGAAGATTTGCGAGTTATTTAAGACGAGTAATCGATGCATCGATGGGGCATTTACACCCCCCACCCCCAATTTCTATGACTTGGGATCCCTGGAAGCCAGGTTTGTGATCCTCACCCTGCCCATAGTCGGAGAAATTAAAAGTTGGGAACATTATTTTGTACCCCTGTATAAATAAATTGGCATCAGTTGCAAAACTTAAATTTCCTACAAAAACCGTGCTGCTGTCGGAACAAAATACAAATAAGTGGGAAGGAAACCATTAATTATGCAATACAATGACGTAAGATATGGCTGACAAGTTTACATCAGAGAATTTCAAATATGCAACAGATTCCTAGAGTACCAACATGGAATATTTTTTCCCTTTTTGACTACAAGACTTAAAGCAACCAATTTGTTTCTTAATTAATAACGTCAAGTAGGTAATCATCTAGACACCAACTTTCAATTGTTCACTTAGTTCATCCAGCCGGATGACGTCAGTGTCCTACATTATTCGTGATAGTCTACATTAAAATGGCGCAGCATCCATTATAAAGTGTGCAAGAGGGCATAACAATGTTTAATAACAATGAACTCTTTTCAACTGTTGTGTAGTTGATCTGTGACACATTGAATGAATGCTTAATTCGCTTTATTACCACCAGTCGGTCGTACACAACATCGATCTCTTTTTGTTTCAGAATTATGGTGTGACGTTTCACTTGATGAACAGCTGGAATTAACGTTACTCTTCTGCAGGCGTTCGTTCATTTTTATTTTGCTTTCATAGCGACAGACACAATATATACATATCAATATATATCGCAAAAATAAGGGGGGTCGAAAAATGCAGTGTTCACTTCGGACGCCACTGGCGGCCAGAAGATTTTCTTTTAAGAAAAATTGGAAAGGGCTATGAGATACTACGAAGTCCATATCTTCATTTTCGGTGACTAGAAATAACGTTTGTCAAAAATTAAATTCGCCACGGAGACTCGAAAATTGCATTTTTGGAGCGTTCCTTAACGAAAATGCATCACTTTCGCTTTTCTTTAATAACTTTTTCAAATGTTGACCGATTTCAATTTTTTCGTCAGATATCGAAAGAGCAAGTTTCAGAGAATCTTATTCTTTTCACGAAACATGCTGACTTTCCCGCAGGAAAAGAAGACAGCCTTAAGAAAATGGAAGATTTCGTAAAACACGTATTCTTTAAGTGCGTCTTGCAACCCCCGTGTAACACTTTTTGGTAAATATAAATCCGAAGATGTAAAGTGAACGTAACAGGTCGTCGACCCGTGTAAAAATATCAAACTTGCGATAACGTTTGACCTCCAAAAACTTTATCGAAAAGTCCGAAATTAAGAAAATTTCAGTAAAATCCCGAAATCCGCCCCGACATTTATACTCTTCCTGGAGTGGTGGCACGGTATGGGGGCGATATGCATATCGAAATGCAATCTCAAAAGAGCGTGTAAACTTTATCAAAAAAGGACGCGCGTCGGGGCGACCTCCAAAAGTCACCCCGAGCATGCAATTTCGACGAAAATTTGACAGTTGGGTGTATTTGACACTTGCAGATAAAAGGAATTTTTTGATTGGCTACAGGGCTATAGCCCCCTGAATAATGGTTTGCGCTTTGCGGAAACGTAAATTTTGATGGTTGCCCGATAAATGCGGTTAAGGTGCAACTTTTTTTACATTACCACGATTTATTATTGGATTAAACTGAGCGGATCAGGAAATCGCCGGAAATGACTCAATTGGATGATGCTAATTTCCGGAAATTAACAGACTGGAAGATGTTTGAATGCGTTTTGCAGTAATTGTGTGAAGTAAGACGACCAAGCTTTGCGTAGATAGGTTAGGCACAGTCTACTTGATAAATGAGAAATTATGACAAGACAGGCAAAAGTGAAAAGTGAAATCGCCCACTTTGATTAGTAAGTTTTTGGCTCTTACTACGAATCAAATTTAATTAATTTATAGGAAAAATAACTGCAACTATAAAAAAATAAATCTAATTTCACTAATGTTTACAAAAACGATCTATATTTCTTTAAAACATAAAAGAGAAAATGAAAAATTCTATTGGGTACATGGAACAGAGAACCGGCTGAATATACAAGGGTAAAGTGTTACACAAGCTACCTGCAGGGTAAAATCTTCACGATTTTACGTCAAGTTAGAATAATCCTATTAGCTTTTGCATATACTGTAAAATGTAAGTAATTTGTTATTAAAATACACTTCCTATCTTAATATTGACATCGAGAACTAATATTGACTTCAGTCTTCCATTACTCTGACGTAATTTTTGCTAATGTCTCCACACTTTATGTTTTCTATTCTAAGTTAAAATTCAAACAATCAAATCAGGATGTCAAAATGCCCGTAGGGTTGAAGAAAACGTCAACGATAATAACATTAAAACACGCCATGTAAATTGGTTTATTTAAAAAAAACACATTCGTGTTTGTAAAATCTAGTTGGCGTTGTATACCTCCGCTCAAGGTTTGCAACTTATTGCTACATAAAAAAATTAAAATTTACTACAGAAAAATGCATATTATGTTGCTTGAATAAAACTGTCGTAATTTCTAATTCTGTTCCACACTTTACCTATTATTTTTCTCACAAATGAGTAAAAAATTTAGCCTAATAAATATTCCACATACACTGTACAGGATAGCGAGAACATCCGCTAGTTAAAATGATCATTTTTCCAAGTTAAAAGTCTAAATTAGATGTAAAAACTATTATAGCTCAAGTAGCTTCGTATTTGCTAAATAACAACTTTTAACTACACTAAAACTAAACGTTAAAAAATGCTACAAACTGATTATTGCCATAATTAAGTTGCAGTTATAAAAACCAAAGATTTATTTGTGTTCGGCGTACTTACACCCGAGTTTATAGTTCAGTTGCTCTCGCCATCTGTTGGACTCATGTAATACTCAACTGACACACGCAAGTGCCAGAGGGCAGCAGTCAGAACAGAATGGGCATCCACATCGAATTCATCCAGCCGAATACAATATGGCTTTATGTACACAAATTAGAGGCTTTAGTATGCAATTATAAAATGTGTCTAAATCAGTATTTAACAAGAATATTGCATCTTTGCAGGTATACTACAGCGCAATGCAGTGGCGTAACAAAGGATGACAGGGCCCGTATGCAAAACTGCTTAGTATGCCCCCCCCCCGTGTTATAGAAATATTTTGAATGCGAGGTTTTAAAATTAGGAGCAACATAAAAGTTAAAAACTTTTTTTTTATTTCACTGCTAAATACAAATAAAATAAAACCCAGATAAAAACCAACGTATGTTTTAAAATTATTTTCAAATTATAACTAAAATAATATTTTCTTCTGGCCATACTATTAGCAAAGCCCTCAACCGTAGCCGACCGATAGTTCTAGCCTAGACACAAATCCCCTCCACTTAATATACGCCACAACTGAAGACGAGTCGCGCGTTGCCGGTGCACATGCAGTGCATTACCGGCAGTGGGTTGTCTTCCCTGTTTGTGAATTAATTAGCAGGTAATTTTAAAACTATGTATTATTCTTTATGCAAAAATGAATTGTGGCCTTCGCTTTTAGAAATATGCCTAATACTTGCTGCGTGCCAGGATGCAAAAGCAACTATGAAGCAAAAAGTAATGTTTCTGTATTCCGTTTCCCTAAAGATGAAACTCGCAGAATAAAATAGGTAAAATCTATTCATAGGGATGATTTTGCAGTTTCTGAGTATTCTCGCATTTGCATCAAGCATTTTGCCAATCATTTTGTTTTGCGGGATGACAAAATAATTAGGCCGGATGGCTCAGTTTTAATAACGCCGCGAAAACAAATATTAATTTAACTGAGGATGCGTACCCTACAATTTTTGAAAACCAGGCACCTTATATGACCACATCTCTACCACCTAAAAGAAAATCGCCGACATTGAGACATTTAGAAGAAGAAAAACGCAAGAATATTGAAGAGGTACGTAAAAAAGAAGCAGACAGTATTTCGGGTTTCAAAGATCTTAAAAATAAAATTATTGAAAAAATTAAATTGTTTACAGCAAACGAATTTACTTAATTTTTCGAAATAAAATTTGTATTAGGTAATATAATTGAAAACGAATTTAATAGCGATTTGCCTTGTATTAAAAAATGCCTAACTATACAAAACGATTTGCGTGTGACTTTTTTTTATAAAAATGTGGAAATTGATGACAAAGAATTTAGGGAAATTACTAATTTAATGCTGTAATTTTAAGAATGAAGCTTATTTTTTGTTAATTCGGGAGATAAGTGGCGCGTCACAAACGTCAGATTTTCATTCCAAACAAAACAAAGCCACGTGCTTTCTGACGTTTTAACCTAACCTCTGAAATATAATTATAATTACATATAGTTGTTTTCAAGTTTTTACGCGTAAGCCCAACATACAAATTGAAAATAAACTGTTTTCACTGCAAAACGTCTATAATTATATTGCAAAAACTAGTTTAAGACGTTGTAAATAGTATCGATAAACGTCAAATGGCACGTGCTTTTGTTTTGTTTGGAATGAAAATCTGACGTATGACGGAGGAACTTAGGTCCCGAATTACATTTAGAAAAATATTATTATTATTATCGGCGATGTTGTGTTGTTATTTTAGTATTTTAAGAAAGAAGTTTATTTTTATTAATTATCTTTAGAAAAACATTTTATATTTTGTCTTTTACGAATTTATTGGTTATTGTAAGAAAAAAGTTAATTATTTGTTTATTGTCTTCAGAAAAACTTTTAATTTTTTGTCTGTTACTAATTTATTGCTTTTATATTAAGGAAAAAAATGTTATTTTCGGGAAACTACTGCGATTTACGCAATCTTACAACATTGCATTATTGGATCAATTGAAAATATATTTGGAAAGCATATGTGGGTTTTTTAATCACAAAATTTCATTTGATCTTTCTGTCTTTAGAAACAACTTGTTATAATACTTATAAAACACTGCTAAAGTGTTTACAATATTATGTATACCTCTATATTTGCATTCATGAAAAATCGTTGCAAAATAATGCAAATAGCCAACGCAAAGATGAGCTTCTATATATAAATGCATGGCGATATCGTGCGATCTTCCGTCTTCAGTTGTGACGTCACGCGGGCTGTGTCCAGGCTAGAACTATCGGTCGGCTACGCCTCAAGTCTTTGGTATTCTTTGCCGATGCAGCTGTATGCTCAATTGCTAGAACAGAAAGGTCATGTAGGCGTATTTGACTAGTCGAATTTCTCAAGTAATTTTTGATAATTTTAAGTTTACTAAATGACCTTTCTGCGGTTGCAGTTGTAACGAGAAGAGTCAAAAATAAAAGTAAACAGATTAGCACTTCTGGAAAGTCACTTTCTAGAAATCCGTATTTTTGAAGCAATATATTTGTTAAGTCTCTCACATGTTTTAATTGATAAGGTCTTTCACCATTGAAACCGCGTTAATAAACTGAAATTAACATTTTTTACTAACTGCTTCCGAATATTTTAACTGTATCCTGTCACAGCAATCTACAATTTCGCTTTCTTTCATACTAAGAAAATGTTTGGGTTGTAGAAATCCAAATATATTTGTAAGTCCATGGAAACTTTTGAAACAGTTTTCAAGTTGCTGGATGACTACGTCAGTTGTTAAATAGAACACATTAACCTTAATCCTTAAACAGCATTTCTGGAGTTAGAAAAAGTGTACGGAGTGGTGAGCCAAAAAGCGAGGTCCCACGCTTTGAATACCGTAGTCGGCGTCTTTGATAAGAAGGACGCAAAACAATTAAAATCATAATAGGACACGACAAAAAGGGATACAATTAGAAGCAAAAAAAGAACATAGTTAAATGTATAATTATTATATTACAACCAATAAAACCCAGGATCGAGCCCAGGAGAAATTGGATTCGAGGCTCTTTTAGAGGTACGGTCGGGTCGGTGTGGTCAAGGGCCCCCCTAGGTGTTGGGCCCGTATGCACCGCATAACAGGGCATACCCTTCGTTACGCCACTGGCGCAATGTTTATTAGTAACGGAATATGTGCTCTCAGTTTCGAGCTTAGGGGTTTGCGTGTTCCGTGGTGGTACCTGGAAACTGAAACTTCAGAATTTGACGTTTAGAGAAAATTAGGTTATGGCTTTATTATGAATCTGCTTAATTTTGGCGTTTAAATTTTGCTAAAGAACTTTAAGTTCATAATTTTTAGTATGTATAATTGCCTAAGCTATTGAAGAGTTGGAAAACTAAGTGGATATTTTAGAATAGAAAGTAATTATGCATTTTGTGGTTTTGACCGAGGGTGTAACAGAAGTCAGGTTGTATGCTGCAACTTTTGCATGAAACTAATAACGTAACATGCCTGCCCTCATTTTTTTCATAATAATTGTCTTTTTGGTCAGGTATGTAAATGGTTTTATTAGTTCTGAATCAGATTTTACATACCGTCATCCGATATAAAAGAGCAAGGTTGTCGGTGTTACCCTTTGAAATTTTCAGCCTATTGGCTGGTTACTAATAATGCAATTGCCATTCATTGCAGAATACATCAACCAGCAACAAACAAATAAGTTTGATTTGGGTTCAGAATTTAAAATCTTACCTTAAACGAATTTTGGTGAAAATATTTAACCGATAGTACATTTTTTACCATCGCCTTTTTCATATGCACCCACGTTTGTATCCGGTTTGCACTAAATTTCGGGGAAAACAAATCCTCAAAGTAAGTCGAGGGAAAAACAAAAAAAAGAGAAACTAATGATATTAACTTTATTGAAATAACAATTAAACTTTAACAGTTCATTTATTAAGTACAATATTCAAAAATCACCCAGTTATCACAACTTAAAATTATATGTATCACGTTTTAAACAATCTTAAAACTAAAAGAAAAAAAAATAAAACATTCTATTGCACAATAAGGAAAAAATACATCAATTTATTAAGTGGTACATCTCAATTAGTAAATTAACAAAATTAAATATAAATCTCTGCGAAAAACCAACATCAATAAAAATTACAACTGAAAAAATATAAAAATCTAGCTTCGAACAAACTTAACGAGTTAATTAATAGTAAATAAAGCTACAAATGTAAATTACGAAAAAGGCACTACCTTCAACCTTGAGTAGCGGCCTCCACCTTCACTTCCAAATTCTGGTTTTGATCCGGCTCCGTTTTTACCGCTACTTCCCCAACTTCCGTCTCAAGCGGGGTCACTTGATTTTGGTTCTTGTCTCTGCTGTTCTTGCGTTTGTTGTTGAACCGGGGCCTCCTGGGCATGTTCAAATAATTGCGTGCCTTAGGTTGGATAGGTTTCTTCTCGGGATCAAAGAAGCAGTCCAGGATTTCTAAGAGTTCACTCAATTCCGTGGTCTTGCCATTAGGAATCTAAGGAAAAGACGGTTATTTATGTATAAAAAGTTTTGAAACTAACCTCATCTTTCAGCATCTTATCCAATCCGTCTTTGGCTTCCTTTTCGTAAGCCGTCTTCAGTTTGTTGTAGTCAATGTTGTTTTCAGCTAGAAGCCTACGTAGGTGGCTGGCGTGCTGACGCTCGTTGCGATTCGAACGCAGCAGAGGCCCGAAAACAGGCCTGAAACTGTTCTGCCTTTCTAGCAGTACCTGTAACGGATCACATCGCAACATTTTCAACAATGCGTCCAATTTCGTTTGCATTTTTAGATTCCTTATTTGAAAGAGATTATAGCAGCCACAACCCAAAACCCAAAACGGATGTGGAAAACATTAAGATTTAATATCGAGACCAAAATCTTGATAGCTGATAGTTTTAATGAGTTTTTCGTTCAAAGCATTAAGGATATTGTACACACCATACCAGATAGTACCCCTAATTTTGAGATGCAATGTGAAAGACTAGAAATATTTTCAGATTTTAATTTATTAGAAATAGTTGAGTTAAAACAAATAGTATTAGGCATGTGCAATAAAGCTAGTCCATATGAGGTGAATATGACGATATATAAACAAAACTTTGATGAACTGGCTCCATACTTAATAGTTTGTTGGAAAATAGAAATGTACCCGAAATATTAAAGACTGCTGAAATAGTTCCTGTAAAGAAAGTGAACAATACAAAGAAGGCAGAAGAATTTAGATCTATAAACATGCTGTCTGACTATCAGTCAGGTTTCAGACAGGGACATAATTTATTGTGAGAGTGCACTGCAGTTTATTCTAAATGAGTGGAGATCAGCCACTGATGTTGGAAAAGTGATAATAAGCATTTTTTGACTTCAAACGTGCCTTTGAAACTATTGATAAAGGAATGTTAATAAGAAAACTGGAAGCATATGGCATTCGGGGAAAAGATCTAAGACAGATCTGTAGCTATCTGGAACATAGAAACAGAAAGTGAGAAGCGGTGAACTTCTATCAGATAGTTTAGAAGTTGAGACTGGTGTACCTCAGGGAAGTATTCTTGGACCGCTGCTATTTGCCTTATATATAAATGATATAGTGACAACAATAGAAGAATGCAGAATTCATCTTTTCGCTGAAAATTACTGTTGGTGACGAAGGACTAGAAATAGTTAATCAAATTAAATACCCGGGGCTCATAGTGGATTCCAAATTAAATTTTAAGGAGCATCTTGATGAGAATGAGAATATGTGGAACTTTTTTCAGACATAAAGGACATGGGTATCACCAGACAAGAAAACAATCAACCAAATCGACCACATTTTAGTCGGACAGAAACATGCGGGCAGTATTAAAGATGTAAGAAGTTGTAGGGGAGCAGACGCTGACTCTGATCACTTTATGGGATAGAGTAAAAGTCGCACAGGAAATGCTTAAGGAGAATAAACGAATAATAAGTAAGAGGGAGGCACATAATATAGGACTATTAAAAAGGGAAGAGAATGTAGTGAAGTACACACGAGAGATCGAACAAAGAATGGTGGGAGTGCGAGAAGGGGAAGTGGAAGATGTATGGAAAGAGTTAAGAAGTATAATATGCCAATCAGCAGAAACGGTAATAGGGAACAAACAAAAGCACCAAAGTAAGGAATGGATAGACCAAGAATGCAAGGAAAGACTGGTAGAGAGGAATAGAGCAAGGTTAAGAATGTTGGAACTTAATACAGAAGAGACCAAAGCCGACTACGAAAATAAAAGAAGAGTAGCAAAAAGAATATGTCAAGAAAAGAAGAGAAAGTATAAGGAAATGAAAATACGAAACATACAAGAATATTACGACCAGAAAGAAATAAGGAATTTTTATAAAGAAGTAAGAAAAAACAAAAAGAAGGATAGTGTAAATACCATGTTCTGTTATAACAAGGATAGGCAGCTTGTGGGTGGGAAAAGGGAAGTGCTGGAAAGGTGAAGGGAATATTTTTCTGAATTACTGAATGGGACTGAGGTGCATGGAGATTGTAGATACCAACCAAAACGAGATGAGACCACGGGATAAGAACATAGAACCACCAAGTCTCGAAGAAGTGAAAAGTGCTATAAAACAATTAAAGAACAACAGAAGTCCGGAAAAGATGAGATAGAAGTAGAACTGATAAAATAGGGGGCCACGGGCTGCACAACAGAATACACAAGCTGCTCCAGGACATATGCCGAGGGAGTGGAGACAAGCAATAATATGCCCATTACATAAAAAGGGAAATAAACAGGAGTGTGAGAACTATAGAGGAGTAGCCCTATTAAGCAATGTATACAAAATAGTTGCAAAAATATTAACGCAAAGGCTGAAGGATAGTACGGGAGGGATGTTGGGAGAATACCAGGGAGGATTTAGAGAGAACAGATCTACTATAGACCAAATCTTTACTCGAGACAGATACAGAGTGAATATGAGGAGCAGAATGTGCAGCTACGCATGGCTTTCATAGATTTCAAACAAGCCTACGATAGTGTAAACAGACGACAGTTGGATGGAGCAATGCGACAACTGGGAGTCCCGTGGAAAATAATTGCCTTGGTGAAAATGACTTTAGAGAGCACAGAATGCAAAGTTCGAATAAATGGCAATGGTCTGAAGCAGGGAGACCCACTCTTTAATCTGTTACTAGAGCAAATTATAAGAAACAGTGATGTAAACAGAGATGGTACAGTGCTTAAGAACTCACACCAGTGTATTGCATATGCTGATGATGTAACATTGATAGCAAGAACAAAGGAAGAATTGAAAGAGCTCGTAAGGCGGCTAGGAGACGAAGCAAGAGCTTATGGATTAAGGATAAACGAGCTAAAGACAAAGTACATGACGACAAAGAAAGCAAAAGAAGAGGAAGTACATCTGAGCGTGAAAAGTGGAAAAGATAGGAAGAGCATATTTGAAAGAATGGAGTTTTAATTTTTTGGAGACAGAAATTACAAGAAACAAAGACCAACTAAGAGAAATTGAAAAAAGAATAATGATAGGTAGCAGAAGTGCTGGGGCTCTGAGGACAGTGTTGAGGGACAAGAATGTGTGAAGAAAAGCGAAGATACGGATATACAAGACCATTATCAGACCGACAGTAACTTATGGAAGTGAAGCATAGGTTTTAAGAAGGGAAGACCAGCAGAAATTAGAGATCTGGGAAAGGAAAATACTAAGAACAATTTTTGGAGGGATAAAGGATGGAGATGAGTATAGGAGAAGAAACAATGCGGAGTTGAGGGAAATGTTCATGGAAGCGGACATAGTACAGTATATGTGCATGCGCAGAGAATGAGATGGCTAGGACACGTTGCTAGAATGGGAGAAGAACGTATACCGAGACAGGGTGATGTTGCAAGACTCTAGATGCTTCAAAACAGGGCCATATGAGGATAATACTGAAATATCCTATATTTTTGTTTACATGAAATATTTTCTTATTATCTGATGATACCTAGGAGAATATTCTGGAATTGATAAAGGTTCAACTACTGCATCTTTATCTGTGAAGTACCTGATAACTTTGTTTCTGTTTCAGACACCATGTAAATATAAACAACACAAAATTTGTTTACTATAAACATGCAAATGCACACTTTACGACCTTTTTATTATTCTTAAAGTGTGTACTTAATGATTTAATCATTAAAGAAAGTGAATTTGTAAAAACGACAATACATTCTTTTACAAACCTTAGCAACTTTTAATAGCGGACTAACCATAAAACGTAAATTCTGTTCCCACGAAATCCACATGAAAATCACTCAAGCTCGCTTTTACAATTTTCCGCACGTTATAGACAATTTAAAAATGTTTTGTACAAAAAGTTCAAAGAAATCTCACCTTTAAGCTTGCGATTTCTTCCTCCTCAGCATCCACCTTATTAGCAAAAGGCCTGACGAACTCCACCAAATGAGATTCTACTCCGGTACAATCTCCGCTTCCTTTAGCTTGCAAGTCCGGCCTTTCGCTTTGTCCTAAATGAACGACGACCTCGTACGCAACTCTCGCCCTATCGACTGCGCTGCTCAGTTCCTCCTCTTTGTTTAATAGCACCTGTGCCATTAGCTTCAGGCTGTAAGATTTCGTCGTCTTTGCACAATTAGCTTCGGCAACATGAAATCCATTTGCAAATCCCTTTACGACATTCGAGAATCGTTCTAGGAGTCCGTAATGATGCAGCGATTCTAATAAAATAGCTGGTGATGCCTTGCGGAATTCGTGGTAAATGAGAATAATGCCATCACTAGCGTCACCGCGATTCGCTTCCAACCAAGTGATGAAATCTAAGAGGGCCGATGAAGCGCTCTTGGTTTTTACGAATTTATTTGATCTGATGTCCTTCAACATCCGGTAACGGCCAGAATTGACGACTCTGAGCATGTGATGTTTAATAAAAATAGGGTTTATGTCCTTATAGGGCATGATGTATTGGGAAAATTGGGCAGTGGGTGTATAGGCAGCTATCTGGCATATTTCGTCGATTAATCGACGGCCTGTAGTGTCTATGCCCCAACCAATTAAACGGTAACGGCCTTCAGAAACGCTCTGTATAACAGACGCCTCCAAACCAGCTGTTCCTTCATTAGTAATTATTTCGTCGTTCTGAACCATATTGGCCTTTTATCTATCGCAAAAAAACGAGAATCAGATATTAAAATTTAGTAGCAACACGTGGCCGACTTTTACGCGTTTTTGCCCCGCCCTTCATACAAATCAAACTCAAAAAGCAAACCCTACAAAAAATTACAAATTTCCTTACCACAGACGCACAATAATCCTAGTAAATTATAAATTAATAGGTCTCAAAACCTGAAATCGATTCGAATATACTGCCGTATCTCTGCACTCTTCACGCAAACATGGAATAAAATGGGGAAAATGCATTTCGTTTTCGCACGTGTGCAATCTTTTTTCAGAAAATTAAGTGGGAGATGCGGCGCGGACATCCGGAAAATGCGTCATTTACCGGCAAATTTCAAAAATATCACTTACCTCACTTAAAAATTTTTGTTTGACTTCTGCAATGTTTTTGTTGATTGTTCGCGAACTTGACTACCAGATAAACAAAAATTGTTGTTGGGAAATCGCGTAAACAAAATAAAATTAAAATTGACAACGTTTACACCACGGCTTACGGCAAACCTGAGAAAGAATGATTTTTTTGAACTTCACAGTTTATTACATACGTACATTACAATACGTTTGAAATTTTATTTGCCAATTTTTTAATGATTACTCTTAAGACGAGAAATTATTCATTTCTTTTCTATAAATCAGTATTGTTTAAATTTTAGTAATATTGTTTAAACGTAGCCAGAATTTAACCAAAATCACAGACGCACACTAGCAGTAGACTTAAAATATCTATCTAATTTTAAAATAATTTCTACTGTTTATTATTTCATAAATAAATGAGTATAATATTTAAGTTAATTTGTTGATTCAAATATTTCCACCAACAGTTATTTTCAGAGTTGTGCATATTTTACTTGCAATATTGCAAAAAAATTGAAGTTTGCCAAAGGCAAAGTATTCTCCATGTATTTTAGTCATCAATGATACACAACTGTCAATGTCAACATCAACATTAATAACCTCAATCCTTCTCTGGAAGAAAAGCATTCAAGTAAAATGAGATTAACCCAGTTTTTGTTTACCAAAGTCGGAAAATGGTCAACTCAGTACTCAAATTTACCGGAACGTTACATAAAGAGATCAATGGAGCAAGTTTACTGGAAGAATCCGACAGGTCTTCAATATAAAACTGGGGCTGTTATACAAAGGAAGAAGTTTAAATTTTCGGTACATAGGCCATGGTCGGCTCAATTCAGAGACGAAAATGCCCCTGGACGACATCATCCGAAAATATTTGTTGAACCGATCAAGGAATGGAGCATATTTAGGGGTGATCGTGTAGAAGTGCTGGTAGGGAAAGACAAAGGAAAGCAAGGGATCGTTGATCAAATATTTCAAGAGAGAAATTGGGTTACTGTAACAGGGCTAAACTGTAAATTGAAGCCGATGGGAAAAACTAAGGATTTTCCAGGGCTGTACATACAAGAAGAGCAGCCTCTGTTGGTGACGACAGAAATATCGTTAGTAGACCCTTCTGATTTAACACCCACAAAAGTTGAGTGGAGGTATACAGGAGAAGGACAAAGAGTACGAGTTTCTTTGCGTACTGGTAGGATAATACCGACTCCCGCTTCCGCAGAGTCAACGATAGATTACAAGTCAAAGTCGACATACAAAGAACAACCGAAAGATACTAGCGCAAAAGATGCTGCTGAAATTACTTTTCAACCAAAGTTGGCTACCTTCGAGATGGACATTATGGAAAATATGGGAATTAAAGAGGATAGGGTACCACCTCTTTCCTATTGGTATTGATAATTCGTTAAAATTATACTTTACGTTGTAATATAAGCAATTAAACTTTCAATTTTTAATTTCAAATGTTTCAAATTTTTTCCTATCCTCTTCTCCTATCGTCCAAGTTTCGCACCCGTGGAATGCCATACTCATAAAATTCACTACAGCTAAAATCTTTGAAATAATAATTGATCAAAATAATGCCTTTTATGGATGATAGAAGCAGATGATTTCTTCCTTCGGTCCATTATGAGCTAATAAGAGAAAATATCCTTTTTCGCGTTGGCATTGGGGGGAGAAATGGCAAAAAAATTGTGTAACTTTTATCAGTTCCGTGTAAGATTCTCTTGATACACAACTTCTAAAAAAACGGCTGGTATTTATCAGCTGTTAATTTCGCGGCTGTTATTGTGAGTAAATATGGCGGAGATTGCGGTACTCTCTAAATATAGGGACCCTATGTTAGTCTATAAAGTGTTGCCACCTATCGCCAAAAAGTGTGACTAGGATTAAACAAAATATAGTCACAATCTATTATGATTGGTTTATATCACAGCTGCAACCTCTACAGCTTGGAATTTTCAAGGTTTTTTGCTTTGGTAGGATTAGCTGGCGGTCCTATCTTTAAATTATTATTTTCTATTTAGAAATAAGAGAATAAACTGAAGCGCCACCGCCATCTGCATTGCAATGGCCACACTACTACTACTGTCAAATGTCCAGTTTACTGTGCATCTCAGCCAAATATGCACAAGATGGAGAGACTGCAATATAATTTTCATTTGAACACGCCGCACAGTGGTTCAGATTTCAAAATACCCGATCGAAATTCATATCTGGTAAATGAATTACAATTTTCAATTAAAAGTTTGTGATGTAACACTAAAAAGACATACTAATGCATTTATAATAATAATAATAACTAATAATATCCATCATCATAAGGTTCTCAGTCCGAAGACTGGTTGGACGCGTACCTCCATTCTTTTCTATCCTGAGCTAACCTACGCATTTCCCTAAAAGTAGAACATCCTACATCCCTAACTATTTGAGAGCAGTAGTCTAATCTAGGCCTACCCCTACCTCTTTTTATTCCTATCTCTGACTCTAGTATGTCACGAACTATTCCTTCGTGTCTTAGAAGGTGTCCTACTCTTTATTGTTTTCCATACCTTTCGCTTTTCCCCAACTCTTTCTAATACTTCCCTATTGCTAACCTTATCTATCCACGGTATCTTCATCATGCTTCTGTAGCACCACATTTCAAACGCTTCTACTCTTTTTCTATCCGCTTCTCCTATTGTCCAAGTTTCGCACCCGTATAATGCCGTACTCCATACATACGACGTTAAGAGTCTCTTCCTAGTCTCTATATTAACCGTTCTCGAGCATAACAGTTGTTTCTTTTTGTTAAACGCAACTCGGCCCTGCGCCATTCTTTGTTTTATATCTTTAGTGCTCCTACCGTCTTGAGTTATTTTACTTCCTAAGTAGCAGAAATCCGCGACCTCCTCTATCTTCTTATTTCCAATTTGTATTTCCATTTTAGTTCTATTTTCACATCCCCTACCTACCAAAATTTTAGTTTTCTTTTTATTGATTTTCATGCCGAAGCCCTGTGTCAAAACTGCTTCCATTTCATTCAAAGCCGCTCCTAATTCTTCTTTGCTAGATGCTAATAATAATAGTAACAATAATAATAATAATAATAGTAGTTGTTACGACTTTGCAACAGAAATTATTTAAGGGCTTTAGATGTAATGTATGTTGCAATATTATGTAGAAATTTAAAAATGCACCAATACATTGACAATAATAATAATAATAATAAAATACTAATAATATTACAGGCGATTTTGCATGTTACGAAATATTTGGAAGGGCTTACTTTTACTAATCATCTTCTTCTTCTTCTTCTTCTTCAAAATCGTCATCAGAATCTTTCTTGTCTTCGTCAGAAATATTGATTAATTGGAGGACATCAACATCAGTGATCTTCTGTTTATGTTTTTCGTGTACAAAAGAACTTAATTGTGGATCTGAGATTAAAATTAATCGATGGAAAAGATCTTCATTTATTTTAATGGCACTAATTTTCCTGGTGTGGTGTTCCCTGTGTCGTCGCAAATCTTTATTTTTCGCTTCTTGTGCCTCTTCGGATAATTCTCCAATAGGCAAAACAGCATTTTCTATAACTGCTGCTCCGTGTAGTAAGATTTTATGGACGGAAGTGGGCATGTAGTACCACTCATACAAGCTCACAAATTTTTGGGCTGTTTCCACACAATAATTTTCAAATTTCTCTGTGTTTATTTCGTGGTTGCTATTGATTACCTTCAAAATTACTGAAAATCTTTTAATTAGATCTTCATCGATGCCAGTAACTTCAGACGATAATTTAGGATCAGCAAAAAATCGTCTTGCAGTATTCCCATCATTTGTGCCTACACCTGCTTTAGGTACATCAACGACTAGTCCCATTCTCTGCCGAAACTTATTTTGAAGTTCGCGTTTCTTGTTTTGTAGTACTTCCCTGTTTTCTTTAGATACTTTCCACACTTTTAGATCTAGTCTATAGGCCACATGAAGAAGACATTCGAAAAAACGAATATAAGCATGTAAGACTGACAATCCAAATCTTAACATTTGCGGTTGGATGGGGCAAGAACGAATTTGTTCAATATCATTTAATTGCGAAATCGTAGCATTGCATATGTAGCACCTCATACTCGAAGTGTTAGCCAATGCACTGCACACCTTTCCGTCAACCATTGTCAGTGACAGTGTAAATTTAATTCGACCGAATTCAGAATCAAATTGCAATAAGTTGTTAATTTGTTGGTTTATGAACTCTTCTTCAGCTTTAGAAATTTCTTGGGTTTCGTGAATCCACTGAAGTCTTATCGGCCGGCAAAATCTCTTCGAGGCAGGGCTTGGATTTTTCCAAAAAAACATTTGAACTATTTTCATCCACTAATCTTAATGGTACTAAAGATGTAACAAATACACTCTCTTCAGCACGTATTTCTTCTGACGTGTTGGATTTTTGTTTAAATGTCGTATATCCAGTATTCCATCAAAGCCCCATTTGCAAATCAAATTCAATAACCTATCGGGATTGCTTTCTGCCGGTATTATTTTCAAAATACTTTCACATGTTTTGTTGAGAAGGGTTTGAAGAGGAACTTCGCATTTTTCTTCCGTGAAAATAATACCTTCTGGATACAATTGTTTTTTTATGTCCAGCACAGTATGATATGATGGATATAAATTAGTGTGCCCATGAAGCGAAGCTGATCGTCTTAGAGTAAGGTACTGTTGTTTGGTTAAACTTAACGAAATTACAAGTGACAAAGCCTCTTCCGGAGTATATGCAGACTGATTTGTTTCTATAGTTTTCCATTTTTTTAAAATGCGTTTAGCACGGGATGGAGTTGTTGTCACAGTTTCTTTAAGCAATTTAGCAGCCGCTTCATCGCCTTTTTCTCTTAATTTCATTGTTGTGGCATAAGCCAATTCTTCAGAACATTTTGTAGTTCGCAGTTCTTCAGTTTTTCTACGCTTTACCACATCAGAACAATGCTCAAATTGTTTAGATGGGCGACCGCGACCTAAATTTTGTTATCCGTAATACAAATTGATAAAAAGTTTTATAGTTCGGGTTACCTCCTGTGGATGTTGAAGGTTCACTACTTATAGGAGTAGGCACACAACGGAGAACAATATCTGGGAATTTTATTTCTTCGTGAAGCCACATATCAAATTTCTGTAGAAAACGTTCATTATTTCTATTTACACTCTTCCAATTTCTGATATGTGGAGCAAAAAAATTAGTTCTAGTAAAAACTATAAGTGCGTTTGTAGCAGCATCATTTCCGTTTGTATGAAAAACTTCTTTCAAATAGTCTATAACACAATTTTTTCGAACTTCAATGGATAATTCGATATTTTCTAGAAACTTTTCGTGTAAAGAAAAACGCGTAATTGGACGAACCGCCATCGTTAAAATATACAAAAATACACAAAATATCCACAAAATAAAGCTACACCACAACACGCAATATCAAACAACAGAGTAATAGCCACCGAAAGTGCGAACAGCAAGAGGTGCAAATACAATGCCGGGTGAGCGTGACAACGCAACCCCCTGTCGTAAGAGGGGCAAACCGATGCAAACCATTTAGGTGTTTTTGTTTACCTAAGACCCTAACTAATACTGTGTACCGAAAATTATTTTGTCCTCTTGTGTCCTCTGTTTCGTAGAATACATTTAGTGCGAAAATTAGTGGAATATGGAGGGTACATAAAGTACTGGTGAATTTAAAAGCAGGTAAAATTTCTTAGAAAAATAATATGTTCAGGTGATAGCTAAAGGTCCAAACTTTCTCGGCATATTCATTCTTTCAAATATTTTGCAAGATAAATTCTGCACAGCCCCTAGAAAAGGTCGCGTTTCAGAGAACTCAATTTTTGTTCGAAATGCATGTGTTTTATCGCACGCTTCGGGACTAATATTGTCTTTCTATGTAATTTCATTTTGCAATTATTTATTTCAGAAGTTGACCAGATACTAGAAGAACGATTGAGTGTGATTTGTTTAGCGTCATATAAAAAAATAAAAATTTTGATTTTCGATCGACTATTTGGGATTTTGAACCACTGTGCGCCGGTTCAACCAAGTAATGCTGTTTTCAAAATTCACATTAGGTTTATAGGTACAGACAATGAAACGCAAATTTCAACAAAAACTTTTACTTTTATACCAGAT
This sequence comes from Xestobium rufovillosum, assembly GCA_963966045.1. Taxonomy (NCBI): domain Eukaryota; kingdom Metazoa; phylum Arthropoda; class Insecta; order Coleoptera; family Ptinidae; genus Xestobium; species Xestobium rufovillosum. The sequence continues at coordinate 6,011,675 of OZ014495.1, read as the reverse complement.
ACATCTACCAATGAAATACTAACGAAATATTAATCACAATTTTTAAAGCGATTTCTCGAATACCTCTCCGGTGATTTTGGCCCTGCCGCTTCTTCCTTTTGAGAGGAAACACTTCTAGATCTGCTCCTTCTCCCTTTTGGATACCTTTGTTTCTTCATACTTTTAGCTATTACTCGTTTTTGATGATCCAACTGGGGAAATAAGTCTTTCGATAAGTCCAACGCTTTTTTCGCAGCGTTCATTTCAGCTTGCTGAATGCTGTGTCCTACAGCGCTAGCCAATCTTCTGCCTCGGAAATACACTGCAACAGAATATACACGGGTATTCGTCGGTCCTTTACATTCGATTACTTTATAGACTGGAATGTCTGGCTCGCCACCGTCCATGGTGCGCAGCGTCAAACAACACTGCTGTAGTTTTGATTTTGGGTCGTTCCAGTCTTGATGCATAATAAAATCTTGTAAACGAGGGAATAAAGTTACTTGGCAGAACACTTCACAGTGCTTCAAACCTTGGTCTACGTAGAGAGCTCCTATGAAAGCTTCCAGTAAGTCAGCTCGATCTTTGGTTTTCAATTCAGCCTTCGGGTTATTGTATACAGCGTAATTTGCCATACCTAAGTCATCGCAAACCACTGCTTGAGTTCGATTGTTGACCAGAGAACTTCTTAGTAAAGATAAATGCCCTTCGTGATGTTCCGGGAAGAATTTGTAGAGGTATTCCGAAGCAATCAGCTGCAAGACCGTATCGCCTAAAAATTCCAATCGTTGATTCGATCCAAGAACTAAATTAGTGTATCCCACGCTTCTATCTGTAAAAGCTCTAGCTAATAACCGAATATGTTTAAATTCAACTCCAATAGACTCCTCAAATTTCGTCAATTTTTTTAGTAATTCGAACTTGGGTATCCACTGTCTATCGCCAGTTGGTTCCTGCGCTTGCAATGGATGTGGAGGCAAATTAACCCACACTTCCAATCGATCAGGTTCGTCTTTAAACAGAGTTTCGCTAAAAACTTTTTGCGCAATGTCTATACCTCCGTCTAAAAACAACGCTCCCATCAGCGCTTCAAAGCAATTTGCCATGGCGTGCCTTAGTTCCAAATCATGGCACAAATCTGAACCGTGAGCGTACAACATGTATTGATCCAAATCCAACGAACGAGCCAACACTGCTAGATGCTGGTTCTGCACGATTGCTGCTCGGAACGTGGCGAGACCACCTTCCTCTAAGTCAGGGAACGTAAAAAATAAGTGAATTGATGAGAGGAACTCAACGACTGCGTCGCCTAAAAATTCTAACCGCTCGTTGTGGGTAATATTCGATTCGGTTTCACATTGTTTGCCGAATCGTGACATGATATTGATGAGCGTGTTTATGCCTGGAAAGATAAGAAATTAAGATTAAAATGTAATAATCGATAAAGGTATAAATTTTCTGCATCATCGTCAGTTCCAATTTAAGGGCGGGATTTATAGAACAGCGCACAATATGTAGTAGTACCATTCGGTCGAATTAAAAATGTGCCAGAATGTGCTGTCTGTTGGGAGAAGAAGATTGTACTTCGATGGGTGTGTTGAGACAGTCGCCTAAGAACCAAACTATTCTATGTCTCAAAATGATATTTTTATATCAAACTATTTTATGTCTAACTCTATCCGCCATAAGTGTCCCGATGTCTCCCATGATTCACATGCTGCTGAAGTATCTAGATCGGAATTGGGTGGGCAATAAAGGGATGGTTTAAGTTCTTCGAACAACCGACATAGAAGAACTCGTAATGAGGAAAATGTAATAAATGTTCTTGCTTACGTTGAAACTAATCCCCGTTTAAGCATAAGGGAAATTACAAGAGATTTGGGAATACCTCAGTCTGCTGTAAAAGAGATTTTAAGAGATCGAAGACTGCATCCATACCATGGCCTCCAAGATCTCCAGATCTGACTGCATTGGACTTTTATTTAAGTGGAAGCGTAAAAGACCTTGTTTACCAAATTCGACCAAAAACCCGGGAAGACATGATTCTTCGAATAAGAAATGCGGTACAATCTATTTCAGCAGCAGAAGTCGAAGGTGCTGTGTCTTCTACATGCCTGAGAATCAATAGATGTCAAGAAAATAATGGCGGTTACTTTGAACATTTACTAAATTAAATTAATATTCATTTCATTCATTTACGCATTTTATTTTTCTCAAATTTACCCATGCAATGAGATATGATTAATTCTGTGTGTAATGATACTGTGTTATGAAAAATATACCATTCAATTTAAAATTTTTGAGAAAATTTGGATTATTAAGGTAAGTTTCGAATAACGCCATCTGGTGGCTCCCTCGTAAAATGAAATTCAAGTCTAAACGCATATTTCTATTACGCTATAAATTCCCTCTCCAACGAGACCAAATTCATTAAAATTGGTTCAAGCAATCCGGAGATATGGCATTTTTGGTGTAAGGGAATTCTTTCCTCCCCCCAGCCCTTATTTCGTAAGTTAGATCAAAAAGTTATTAAACTAATTTACAAGGTATTACGAGGAGATTTTGAGAAAGGTAAAGGATACCCACACTTCCATTTGAATTTTTGAAGAAAATGCGGATTGTCCATTTTTTTTTTAAAATTGTGCCCCCTAGCGGGTAAAATTGAAAGCTATAAATATTTTTGGTGGATTTTTCATGGTCACTTTTATCAGAAGATTTTTTTCCCGAAAGCTGTAGGATGAATAGTTCCTAAGATATAGCCGGTCGCAAACCTTAATCGGACACCCGGTATATCGTATTGCCGTTCTCGAATTACTGATACTTATTTCTAATATTATTTTTTTCTTCAGAGGGAAGCTAAGTTATACAACTTTCAATGGTGGCGGTAATATTATTAATTAGAATTCCTGTATTACAGTATTACGTGTGTTTATGGTAAAATTGGGGCCTAATTGTAAAATTCTTTGTACATTGGTTGGAATTGTTGTCTTGTTTGTTAGCAAGTTTTGTTAAGTTGTGTTGTTGTTTATGTTTTATATTACGAAATTTAGTAACAAATTTTTGGTTTTGCGATTGTTTAAAAAAATTGTTATATTTATGTTTGTGGTAATATTTAATTAATTAATAATATGTAATTAATTTTTGTTATTTTCCGTATGCTAGTACATATTATAATGATCAGAAAGTATTATGTCTGCTTTTTAATTGGTAAGATCTTAAATATTAAGTTTTCTTACCAATTTGGCACAAATAATTAAAAAAATTACTTTTTAAAGATGTAAAGTTTTGACAAATAGTTTAAAAAACAGATTGCGAATCCAAAGTTGTCTGCTATTTTAGCCTTGGAAAATTTTGTTTATAAACAAGAAACTTTCTCTGAATCTTTTATTGAAAAAAACCAAACCAAATCCAATCCAAATTGATCATTTAAAAAGAATATTGACCATATTTAACGAATAATCATAAGGATTTCTACAGCTATTTGAAGAAAATTTCCGCCATTGTACCGGGTGGCCAGATAAGAATGCAAAGTGCTGTATCTCGGAAGCTATTCATCATAGAGTCTTGCGGTAAAAAAATTTATTACTGAAGTGGCCATGAGAAGACCGTGGAAAATATTTTCAGATTTCCAAGATTGTCGCCAGGGAGCGTAACCCCCATCTTAAACTTTTAAAGTGATTTTTCACTGAAATCCACCTAGCAAATGTACCAAAAAAATGTGTGTTTTTTAAAGATAAGCTTTATTCGAGTACTTCTTGTTTAACACTATTTGACGAATCTATTAAAATGAAGTGGCGGGGGGTGATTCAATGTTTTTTTTACATAAACAGCTGTAACTCCTAAACGACTGAACGGATTTTAACAAACTTGGTCTCGTTGGAAAAAGCATTTATTGCTCCATCAAACCCATCTTACCTGTGATATGTCTAATTCTTAGTGATGCCGCTAGAGCGCGTTTTTTGATATAATAACAGAAAATTGCAAAATTCTCTAAAAAATTAAATGCAATAATATGACTTTTTTGTCATAAAACTGTAGTGAAATGATACCTAAATAGGCTAGTGAAGACCACATCTCGATATCTTATTCCTAGCCAAAAATATCGAAGAAAGAAAATTTAGTTATCATAAACTTTTAGAGAGACGCTATTACACCGGTATTTATACTTATTTATTTGTCTTTTTTCAAGATTCAGTGATAAAATTTCATAATTTCATAATTTTTAAATAATAAAAGTATTTAGATCGAAGATATCACCAGAGGTGGATTGGACGAGGAAGTCTATTTCTTTGGCCATCCCGATCCCCAGACCCCACCTGTTTGGACTTCTATCTATGGGGTCGGTTAAAAGATATTGTTTACCAAATTCCACCAACAACGAGAGACGACATGAACATACGAATAGAGAAAGATTTTGAGTGCTGTGGAGTACACGTTCCAGATCAGGGTGTGGTTGTTGTATCGATTTATAGATCACCATTGGGTAATTTTCATAATTTTATTACCAAGCTGGATGAGTTATTACTTTCACTTTTGCACTTCACAAATGTAATAATTTGTGGTGATTTTAATATTAATATTCTGGAAGAATCTAGGCAAAAACTGGACTTTCTTTCTCTTTTGGCCTCATATAATTTGAGGGTGATAATAGCGGTTCCAACACGAATAACGAGGAACTCAGTATCTTGTATAGACAATATTCTGACAAATATTGATCCCAACAATTTTGTGACTCAGAGTATTCCAATTGCGTTTTCAGATCATGATGCTCAGATAATAAAAATCAGTAGTTTGCAAAAACAAGTTAAAAGTGAATCATCCATAATCAAATATGAGAGACGTTTTAGTGAGAAAAATATAGAAAGCTTTTTAAATTTAATCAAGCAGGCTGATTGGCGGTCTGTTTATGATAAAGCTAATAAAAATAAGGTTAATATTCAAATGGATATTTTTTATTCAATTTTTAATGAAGCGTTCAATAAGGCTTTTCCTTTAGTTAAAGTGACATACAGAAGCAAAAATAAAAGCTGGATTACAAAGGGTATTAAAATCTCTAGCAAAACTAAGCGAGAACTTCATGTAACAAATAAATTATTTCCAAATAATGTTTTAAAGTCATATTATTATAAATACACAGTAATCTTAAAAGCAGTTGTTGCTCAGGCCAAAAGAACGCATGTGGATCATTTAATTAGCGCATCCAATAACGTAAAAAAAGCTACATGGAAGGTTATCAACAGGGAAATTAATAAACATAACGAAAATGGTGGAAACATTGTAGTTTCCGAAAATGATACAGTCTTTTCTGATCCGAATCAAGTAGCAAATAAATTTAATAATTGTTTCGCAGAGGCAGTAAAATACTTAAGACAGGGGCTTCCAGTCACAGTGCAAAGTGATCAAATTAATTTAAAAAATTTTAATAGTCAAAATTCCTTATTCTTGTTCCCCACAACTGATAATGAAATAAAATCATTAATAGCACAGTTAAAAAATTCTAACTCGGTTGGGATCGACAATGTCCCAGTAAAGGTTATTAAAAGAGCCGCAGATTTCTTGGCCACCCCTATGTCACATATAATTAATTCTAGTTTTGGGAACGGTGTATTCCCTGACCCACTCAAGACGGCAAAAATTGTTCCTTTGCAAAAACTGAAAAACAATATTGACATTAAAAATTTTAGGCCTATTTCAATACTTCCAGTTTTTTCAAAAATTTTTGAACTTAGCATAAGGAACAGAATATCAAATTTTTTCTCTGAAAGAGACCTTTTCTGTGCAAACCAGCATGGTTATCAGACTAAAAAATCCACATCCACTGCTTTGCAAAATATGTTATTTCATGTTTATGAAAATATAAATAAAAACCGCTTTACTGCCAGTATAAATTGTGACTTGTCGAAAGCATTCGACTTAGTTGATCACGACATTCTTTTGTACAAGCTAGAAAACTATGGTATACGCGGTCCTGCACTACTTTTGATCAAATCATATCTAAGTAACAGAAAGCAATATGTGGAGATTAACAACGTATTAAATAATAAACATATTTCATATAAATCAGATTTTCGTAATGTATCTTGTGGAGTGCCTCAGGGCTCGATTTTGGGACCCCTGTTGTTCATAATCTTTATAAATGACCTGCCAGGAAATATAAGTGGAAATGTGACGATGTACGCAGACGACACGAGCATTGTTGTTTCTGGTGGGGACGAGAGAGAATTAGAATGTAACCTACTGCTGGCGATGGAACAAGCTACATCTTGGTTTGGTATGAACAGATTGCTAATTAATATCGAAAAAACCAATATAATTAGTTTTAGTAATGGTCGGAAACTTGAGTTGAGGGGTATCACTTTTGGGAATGGGCAGATTGATTTTGTAAAAAAGTGCAAGTTGTTGGGCGTGCATTTTGACGCAAACTTGAGGTGGACAGCCCATTATGAAGCTTTGAGATTGAAGTTAAATAGAGCACTGTTCGCCATGCGTCGTTTAAAGCCTATTTGTAGTAGTAAGACTCTCCGAATGGTTTATTTTGCATATTTTGAGTCCATACTTCGATATGGGATACTTTTCTGGGGGAATTCTCAATATATTACGCCTATCCTAAAAATTCAGAAAAAAGCTATTCGTGTGCTTGCCGGCCTGGGTATGCGTGATTCTTGCAGACAAGTGTTTCAGGAACTTAGAATAATGTCGGCCATAAATCTGTATATTTACGAGGGTGCTTTCTTTGTTAACAGTAATGAATCTCTTTTTGATCGAAGTAATGATGTGCACAGTTATAACACTAGAAACAATAACGTTAGACCACAGCACTCAAATAGTAATATGCACTACAATTCTTTTATTGGTACTTCTGTTAGGGTTTACAATGGATTGAATGATGACCTAAAGGGTATCACGCAAACTAAGCTATTTAAGAAAGAATTAAAATTGCTGTTGAGTTCGGACACATACTACACGTTAAACGAATTCTTACTTAAGCCAAAAATTGACTGTGATACGAATATGGTGCTGTGATGAGGATGGTGTGGTTGATGTGATCCGGTGCTCTATTACCTGTTATATTTTGTCTTGTGTGGTTTATTGCCGCTGTTTTGTTGACTGTGATATACACATATATATATATATATATATATATATATATTTGCACGTTTAACTTACTCACCTCCATACTTGGGAAAGGCGAACAGGCCTCCACCTCAAGGAGTCTATTTTGACGTGTGTATTCCTTTGTATAACGTTTGGTATGATAGTATCAACAAAGGCATCATGAGAGGGGTAAAGAAAAACTATTTGAAAAAAAAATGTATATAGCACACATACAAAATGAAAACTGGCTTCCAGTTGTACCGTGGCATATTAGCCTCCGGTATATATAAAATGACAGTTGTAACCGACGCACTAGACTCCGGCAGTGTTGCCATTGTAGTTATATTAAGCTTAACTTAAACATTATACTCAACACCGCAATATAGCAGTTGTGGTCCGACAGTCACGAAACTAAAAATAATTGTGTGTGTAAGTACCCGCAAATCGAAACTTTAGTTTCTCAAATGGAATGGTATTATTTAGTTTTCACCTCTGAATTTGTCCTAAAATTTTCAATACTTTGAGGACCTACTTGCTAGAAGTAAGCTAAATTAATTTATTTCGAAAATGTTTTGTCCTAAATACCTCAAGTGGGTACTCGAACTATAGAAAATTTTATGACAAAACCAATGGTGAAAAAGTAAATGCACCATTCCATTTGAAAAACAAATGTTATGACCACTTAATTGGCTTTTTTAAGAAGTGCCAATTTGCGGTACCTACATATGTGCTAGATGAACTATTTTTACAGTTTCTCTTAGTCGAAGTGTTTATTAGTTGAGATTGATATTAAATGTTGAAATGAGGTTTCAGTTTCCAAATTTCTTAAAGTCCGTCTATTTATAAAAATACTTAAAGTAGCTGTAGAATATAAAAATTCAATAAAATACGGGGTGTTGAATTTGAAAAAATGAGTTTGGTAATGCACAGAAGAATTGGTACTCCCTGTATAATCTATAATAAATTTCAAACATTTTTATTTGAAAAGTTTTTTACCTTCAACTCCAGTTGAGTTATGGAGGAATTACGATAGCTTGCGACACTGTTTGTATAAACTTAACATTTTTTAAAATATAAAATTTCTGTTCTTTTCAGATTTTTTTAAAGTTTATTATTTTGTTTGATCATATCTTTCTTATATTTTAAATAATAAATTTTTATCATTATCATATTCTTTTCGCTGTTTCGCTGACAACGTCAGCATCTTCAGAAGTTGAAGATAATCTAAATCTATCCTTACAGTACATTGCTATAAATACCCAACCCCCACTCCTGGAGTGAAAGAGATCGATAAATCTATAGGGTTTCTTAGAACTCTTTTGAGTAATAAAATTGGTTTCTTAAGTGAAAATGATCGATAAACCTTAGAACTATTTTGAACAAAAGAGCAATAAAATTGGTGTCTTAGAACTGGAGGGTAAGTATTTATCGCAAGTCTTAATTCTATCTACCTGATAAATCTATACAGGGTTGAGTTCGGAATCGGACCATAATTACTGTTAGGCCAACTACGTTTATTTTTATATACAGGGTGTCCACACGTTCTGCCCTTATTCAATAGGGCCTCTGTTTGCAGAGTTATGAAAATATGTTTCATACAAAAGTTGCTTGGATTTAACTTCTCTATTTCCCAAAATTATTTAAAAGTATACAGGCTGTTCCATTTCTTCCGCAAGGCACCTAACTTTGCATTTTTAAATGGAACACCCTGCATCTGATTACATTTTTGAATTCCTTGTTGAATTTTAGGGACACCCTGTTAACCATACATTGGGTTTAACAACCATAATTTCAGCGTTATTTGACGTTAAATATCGCCATTTTTTAAATTTTATCAATTATAACTTGGAAACTGCACGAGATATTAAAAAATGGTTTGCATGTCCCTACCCTAGTTTTTAATTCTCTGTCAAACGGGGGTGGAAAATACTGCTTCCCGATTGGTAATTTTTTGGTCATTTTTGACCCATTCCAAAGCAGTATTTTCTGCCTTCTTTAGATAGAGGATTAAAACCTAGGGTAGGGACATTTTTTAATATCTCGTACAGTTTCCAAGTTATAATTGATAAAATTTGAAACATGGCAATATTTAACGTCAAGTAACACCGAAATTATGGGAGTTAAACCCAATGTTTGGTTAACAAGGTGTCCCTTAAATTCAACAAGGAATTCTAAAATGTAATCAGATGCAGGGTGTTCCATTTAAAAATGCAAAGTTGGGTGCCTTGCAGAAGAAATGGAACGGCATGTATACTTCAAAATAATTTTGGAAAAATAGAGAAGTTAAATCCAAGCAACTTTTGTATGAAACATATTTACGTAACTCCGCAAACAGAGGCCCTATTGAATAAGGGCAGAACGTGTGGACAACCTGTATATTATTTTCAAGGCGTTTAAATAAAATGTATTATCTCCTGGTTTTAAGAGTTTGAGATTACTGATATTGAATTTATGGCCCGTTTCTAACGCGTGTGACGCCATGCTAGACTTATCAGTACGGCCTTATTTGTAAAATGCTTAATGCTCCTTGAAGAGAGTTAAAATAGACCGAGTTGACTGCCCGACATATTTTTTGTTGCAATTTCCGCATACCTACAATTTCGTAAATTCCCGCTTTATGAATGGGTTCCGTTTAATCTTTCGCATTTCCAAGTAGATTTTGTAAATTATTGCTCGAAGTGTGAACCACTTTGACGTCTGCTTTCCGGAAAATCGTATTCATATCTCTAGTTATCTGCGGTACATATGGTATTTTTATAAATTTAGTAATTTTATTGTCCCCATTTAAAGTGGTTGAATTTCGCAATAGCATTTTAAATTTTCGCTTCCTAATTAAGTTCTTGGCATTTCTGGATCGAAACCGTTACATCTCGCTATATCTTTGATTGAGATTCATAAACCGGGAATTTACGAAATAGTATGCGGAAATTGTGACAAAAAATATATCGGGCCGTCAACTCGGTCTATTTTAACTCGCTTCAAGGAGCACCAAGCCCTTTACAAATACGGCCGTACCCCGGGCCCTACTGATTAAGTCTAGCATGGTGTCACACGAGTTGGAAACGGGTCATAAATTCAGTATCAATAATCTCAAACTCCTAAAACCCGGAAATAATAAATTTTGTTTAAACGCCTTGGAAAGTATAGCGATATATAAGAATAAACGTAGGTAGTTGTCTTAACAGTAATTATGGTCCGACTCCGAACTCAACCCTGTATAGATTTATCAGGTAGATAGAATTAAGACTAGTCTTAAATACTTACCCTCCAGTTCTAAGACACCAATTTTATTGCTCTTATGTTCAAAATAGTTCTAAAAAACCCTATAGGTTTATCGAACCTTTTCACTTAAACCAATTTTATTGCTCAAAATAGTTCTAAGAAACCCTATAGGTTTATCGATCCCTTTCACTTCAGGGGGTTGGGTATTTATAGCAATGTACTGTAAGTTTAGATTACCTTCAACTCCTGAAGATGCCAACGTTGTCAGCGAAACACATGTCAAGTTTAATTACTGTGTCGCTGTATTTTGGCGTGTGAGGTTAATTCATAGTGAATTTACGTCAAAGTTCTTCATCCATCTACTGTGTAATACGAGACGTATTCGATAAATAACGTAAACTAGTTTTTTAATGGAAATCATAAGAAAAAACAAGTTTCTTTTACTGAAATAGCTATACACAACCTTGTCACTGTAACAAAAAAACAATGTCTTTTCAATAGCGTCATACATAGCCAACTAAAATTTACAGAAGTTGCAATTTAGCGACCTTCGTTAAGGCATTGAAAATGAACTTGGCTAAGTTTCAAGTATACTCAGTATAAATCAACGTAACAATTTGTAAAAAATGAGAATAACATTTGAAATCGAAACAATGACACAGACGTCCGCACACAAACAAACAGTGGGGACGGTGTTTATATTTTTTTTTAAATTTGTAGGTAGTGGTGTTAACAAATTCATTATTATTTTGTTGTTTTTCTCATCCAGAGATGATACATTTATTCATTTCAAATGGAAATTTTGACATTTACTAACATAAATAACAAATCATTAAATAAAGTTGCTGTTTTAGTATTTTACTTTCTTAAGGGCCCATGGAAAAATAATGTACAAAACTCTATGGAACGTGTATTCCATACACTTGTGTAATTTATTTATTATTATTATTTACAAACGTATGCGATGTAACAGCACCAAAAGCTTAAAATTAACTAAAAACATAGCTCAACTTTACACCCCTATAATCTCGCCCTCGTGCATCACAAACCCCAAAAACCATCCCATACGTTGTTGGCTGGTTCATCCTCTTTCCAAGTAGCCAAAAATCAAAGTTGAATGTTTCATAAAGTATGCGATGTAACAGCACCGAACGCTTCCGTGCCCAAGAAATCGTCTTAACCCCCGCACTTTCGCCCCCTCGAATCCTACATTTTCTATCCCCCCTTCCCCAAAATTCGCATTTGACAATATCTTCAAAATGCCACCAAAAATATTGACCTGGCATACGTAAAACTTTGCAAAAATTCGCAAAAATTGCGAAATTTCTAGGCGTTACAGAAATAGCTACTGGGACCCCCGTATTCTGCCACACTTCCAATTCTTCTGAATTCGGCTGCGCCTCGTGCACAAATGTATTTATTATTATTTACAAACTTATGCGATGTAACAGCACCAAACGCTTAAAATTTGCTAAAAAGGTAGCTCTACTTTACACCCCTAAATATCGCCCCCATGCATCAAGGACCCCAAAAACCAACTCATTAGGTGTGCTCTGCTTCGTCCTCTTTCCAACCAGCCCAAAATTAAATTTGGGTGTTACAGAAATATGCGACATAACAATGTCGAACGTTTAAAGTTTGCTAAAAACGTACCTCAAGTTTACACCCCTATAACTTTGCCCTCGTGCATCGCAAACCCCAAAAACCAACCCATACCACGTTGGCCGGTTCATCCTCTTTCCAACTAACCCTAAATCAAAGCTGGATGTTTCATAAAGTATGCGATGTAACAGCACGGAATGCTTCCGTGCCCAAAAAATGGTTTTAACCCTCGTATTTTCGCCCCCTCTAATCTTACATTTTCTATACCTCCCCCAAAGTTCGTATTTGACGAGATCTTCAAAATGGCACCAAAAACATTGACATGGCAAACGTAGAACTTGCAAAAATTCGCAAGAACTGCAAAATTTCCAACCGCCACAGAAATCGCTACTGGGACCCCGGTATACCGTCACACTTCTAATTCATTAAACATTTTTAATGTTAAAGCAAGTTTACGTTATTTCTCGAACACGCCTCGTATTATAAAAATGTTGTTCAGTACAGCGTATGTAAAATTATATAAACACTCACACTCTTAATCCACTAGCCTCGTTATCTCAGAAATAGAAGAGAATTATATTAAGTGGCTACAAAATTATTTTATTATTATACCTAATATCTGCTATAATCTATATATTTGTTTAGTGACATAAAAGTACTAACTCGACTCCGTGCGCGTTTGCCAAACTTCGGAGGTGAGAGAAGTGGGCGCATACATGGAGGCATGTACTGCATGGACATATAAATTTGAATATATGTGTATTAGTCGGTGGCGCCATCTGATCGCAATGTCTAAAACTCAACTGTATAACTGTATATGTGTAATGCATAAAGTCGCCTCCACCATAAAATTTGCCAGTGGCTTTCTCGTGACGTCATAAATGGTTTAAAGCTGAAATACACACTGATTCCTACTGGCCTCCGATTTTACGTACTTGCCTCCGGATTTTGAGGCCAGTTTGTGTAACACACGTATCCATACGGAGGTCATTTTAGCATATTACAAATATATATATATATATATATATTGTATTTTGTGCGTTTTTATATTTTTACATTTTTACATCTTTGTGCTTTGTGTATGTGTGTGTGTTTTTTTTTGTTGTTGTAACTGCCATTTTTTTTTGATTTTTTTGTATATTCTACGCTTGTGCCAGTGGATAAATTGATCTATCTATCTATCAAGAGGCCATTCGTAGCCTGTCAAGAGCAGAAATTGAAGCTGCTGTAATGTCTACGCATGAGCGGCTCCAACAATGCATTGAGTGTGATGGAAGACAGTTCGAGCATTTAAGGAGGCATTAGTTTTATTTCAAAATCGGTCCTTCTTTCTTCTTATGCCCCTACACGTTTCTTTTTAATTGTTTGAACTAAGAATACTTTCATTATTTAAAAATTATAAAATTATGAAATTTTATCACTGAATCTTGAAAAAAGACAAATAAATAAGTTTAAATACCGGTGTAATAGCGTCTCTCTAAAATTTTATGATGATAACTAAATTTTCTTTCTTCGATATTTTTGGCTAGGAATAAGATATCGAGATGTGGTCTTCACTACCCTATTTAGGTATCACTTCACTAAATTTTTATTGCAAAAAAGTCATATTATTGCATTTAATTTTTTAGAGAATTTTGCAATTTTCTGTTATTATATCAAAAAACGCGCTCTAGCGGCATCACTAAGAATTAGACATATCACAGGTAAGATGGGTTTGATGGAGCAATAAATGCTTTTTCCAACAAGACCAAGTTTGTTAAAATCCGTTCAGTCATTTAGGAGTTACAGCTGTTTATGTAAAAAAACATTGAATCACCCCCCACCACTTCATTTTAATAGATACGTCAAAAAGTGTTGAACAAGAATTACTCGAATAAAGCTTATCTTAAAAAAACACATATTTTTTTGGTACATTTACTAGGTGGATTTCAGTGAAAAATCACTTTAAAAGTTTAAGATGGCGGTTACGCCCCCTGGCGACCATCTTCGAAATCTGAAAATATTTTCCACGGTCTTCTCTTGGCCACTGTAGTAATAAATTTTTTTACCGCAAGACTATGATGAATAGCTTCCGAGATACAGCACTTTGCATTCTTATCTGGCCACCCGGTATTGTAACATATCTGGATGAACCTCGGGATTAACAGAGCACACCAAAAATTGTGACTACAAGTTGTTCTAAGTAATTCGAGAACGGCAATTCGACATAAATTACAATAGTAATAGTATGACTACATACCTCTTTTTCTCGTGTTCATATAGTGAATTCTTCGGTCTCCGTACTCCGGCTGTCGAATTCCACAGTTAGTCAAGCTGTTCCTCGCATGATCTGGATTCGTCCCAAAATTCTCTCTGTACGAAGGATGTGTTAGAGCTAATTGCAGTAACCCCCGATTTTGGAACTTGTAATTAATAGTCTTCTCCAAAACGTTCAGTGAATTGTGGAACCTCAAATGGCACACTAAAACGGGGATCAACATGGCGTGCTGAATCACATCGCACATTATTCCAGTGCGACAAAACCCTTCCGCAGAGACCGCAACGGTAACATCGCGCTTCATTTTACTTTGCGTCCGCATTTCCTGCAATTTATTTTCTTTCGCTTCTAACTTGCGTTTGTCTTCGAAGGTCCGTTTAGACATGTTGGCGAGCAAGTGTCTGAATTTGACATAGTCTCTCCACGCTTTCTGATAATCTGGGTTTCCAGCGTAACTCAACTGCGGAGGCCGAATACCGAAATGAACGATTTCTGGGAATTTATAGTCGCCCTGTTTTTGTAAGTCACTATTTCTATCAAGTTGGTCCACACGCACCGAGCAAGGCTTTTTCCCAGGATAGGTGACCACCATGCCTTTAATTTCGTCTGCATAAGCTTGCCACTCATGTTGAGACATTTTGACCATATCTTTTAAGTTTTGTTTCTCGATAAGCGGCTCGGAACTGTTCATCAAGTATTGCAAAACTTCGTTCATCGATAAGATTTCTTTTCCATTATCTGGTAATTCGCGCACAAACCTCGGCATGAAATGGAACTGGAGACAACCGGAGCTATCACCAGCTGCTCGGAAGTCCAAGTCTACCAATTCTAATATTTCCCTGAATAAGTAGTCGTGGAATAAGTCTAATTCTCTTATGGTGAAGTTATCTACCATTTTTTCTTCGATATATAAGATGGTATATTCTATATTGAATCTTATAACTTTACACGTCGGTAATTTCTCTAAAGGCGAATGCGAAAACATGGAGAAACCTTCGAATATAAATTCGTGCTCATCATGATGAATAATCGTGGGAGTTTTTATTAAGAAATTTGTCGGTGGCGATATTGTTATCCGATAATGATAAAGACGGTCAGCGTTATTGCAGTCCATGTCGCAAGATTGTAGGAATGTTTCACCAGGGTAAATTCCATGCCTTATACCCGATTTACGAGATTTCTTCGAGCACCGACAGAGCGGGCCATCGTTCATCTCTCCAGGATCATTGTACCTGTACAAATCAGAAAATTTTGGTTGAGTGTTTTTAAAATTTAATTTAATTACAACCCGAGACTTACCACATTTCGGGGTGAAGTCTATCTGGATGTTGCTGCTTTCTAGTGAGCTCTTCCATAGTACAATCCTCTTCGTCAGTTAAATCTTCTTCAGACGACCCAGAACTGCTACATTCTTCAGATTTGTGCTTACACATTCTCGCCCTGTTTTTTCTAGGCGGTGGTATATAAGGCGGCTTCCCTTCATTAACTTTTTTAGCCCTCATCACCAATTTTCGTTCAAAATTGTCGCAAGTTTGAGTTAATTTCGAAGTAGAACGTATGATTTTTGGATTTGTATCATCTCGTACATAATATAAGTCAGCGGGTGTGGACCTGGTCCAAATATTTTTTTCTATTTCTAAAATGTCTTCTTGGTTAACTTTAGATAGTTCCTCGATTTTATGCGAAACTTCTTCACTTGTAGCACAGTAATTTTTGCGCCAATTTGATAATAAAACATCTCTTTCACTTAAACTTCCATGTTTTTCTGTACTTCTTGAACTGTCACTGCTTGACCTCGGCGGGGACCTTTTGTCCCTATAATCTCTACGACTGTATCGGTCTCTACTATGAGAACGTGACCTTCTCCTTCTGGGAGAAGGGCTTCGATACCTACTTGAACTGCGACGATCACTAATACTATCTTCTCTATCCTTTCTAGAACGTTCATAACTTGCTTTTGTGCTTCTATAAGACTCCAACTCATCTTTATAACTGTAGCTACTGGTAGAACTTACTTGGGGTGAAACGTAATCCGCATTTACACTACTCGTATAAGACTGGCCATAGGAAGTTGATTGATAACTGCTCGAATAACCATGATTGTATTGTTGAGATATATTTTGTGTGATTTGCGAGAAATTTGGGGGTGGCACGGAAAAAGAGGGAGGTGGAATATAATAACAAGGAGGCGGTAGAGGAACCACAGCGTTTTGCTGCGGGTTGCTAGGCCAAACGTTTGAATATTGGGGTTGGACAGGAGGAGGGTAGCTTTGGACATAATTGGGGACTGATGGCGGTGGGACATGTGGATTATACAACCACTGATCACTCATTTTTCACATAAGAAGTCTGTAATTACTATTACTACTAAACACACACTTTTCTAGGTTAAGTTTCTGTTGACATTTGACTTATAGAATTTGATCCGACGGTAAAGATGGATCCTGTAGGACGTTATCACCACAACAGCCAATGTGTATTGCTCATTCCAGTAATCCAACGAAGATGGCGGTAAAAAATTACTTTGCAGATTTCTTGAAGGAGGAAAATCCTAAAACATGTTTTGGGAAATAACGTTGATTTTTAATGAAAACTGTGAATTTATAAACACCTCAATCTTATTTGGCAACGAGTGAAACAAGAATTATACAGAATTCGATAATTTATTACAATTACATGCAGAAATGTAAAGTTAAGTTATATTTTGCAATAATTTGAAGAACTTAATGGAAAAATTAAGTATTTGTGCCAAACAGGAGGAACAAAACAATACCCAAATCTCAAATATCTACAGATCAAACACAGAATAAAAGTAATAAATGTCTAACATTCAAATACAATGTCAATAAAAAAACATAAAGGCGAAAATTTAATAAAATGGAAATAATGAGTTAGGTATATTTGTGCTCAACAAAATTACAAAATAAGACGTCATTTGCAAATCATAAAAGAATAAAATGCTGAATAAAAATGGCCATAATAGGATAGGTATGTGATCGTTAAAATTTTAAATTAGGTACCTACTTGTTAACTCAATAAACGTTAAATTAAAGATTAAACAGCAAATAAGCATAAATTACAATCACATACCCCGATAATTAACAAAATGGATACCATTCCCTTTTATGGACAGTAGAAATGAATAAAAGAAACCCCAATTCATTTATCAAAATTATTTGCACCATTTTAGTGAACAAAGAAATTGCAAATCCTTAATGAAATACACATAAAATATTGTTAGGCTAACCTGGGCAAATATTCACTGTACGTCTTCAAAAGGCAAACAACTTATGTCCAAAAAGCGAGCTCCCTGCGCTTCTTGTCAAAAGAAAATAAGTTTTAATACTTAACTTCCCCTAATTTTAAACTAGACATATTTAACAAAACATATGTTACCTAACTTAAGAGAGTTCAAATCTTTCTTCCAGCTAAAGTCTCTACATTCTTTCCCAGGGTCGTATCAAATTACCTAAATATTTACACCCCTAGCGCAACTAAAAATGAGCCTCTTGACCTGAAGTGGAACATGTGGTCTCATTTGCCATTTGTATAATCACCAAAAAAGAACCGAACTTGCTTACTGGATTTGTAGAGGTAAACCATATTTTCTGGTTTTCAGTCTGAAGACTGAGTTAACCTACGCATTTCCCCAAAAGTTGAACATCCTACATCCCTAACTATTTGAGAGCAGTAGTCTATAATCTAGGCCTACCCCTACCTCTTTTTATTTCTATCTCTGACTCTAGTATGTCGCGAACTCAGAAGATGTCCTACCATCCTATTTCTCCTATTTTTTACTGTCTTCCATAAATTTAGCTTTTCTTCAACTCTTTCTAATACCTCTCTATTGCTAACCTAATCTATCCACGGTATCCACTTTATTCCATGAACAGAAACGTAAAGTATGTAACAGTAGTTTGTAAGAGTTTGTTATTAAATACTACAATAATATAGAATAATTATCAGAAAATATTTAATAAAGCTTATTAAACGCCTTGTATTAATCCCAGATATTTTTCTTCATTAAACAGTCTGTAGTCTAACTAATTTTATAATAAATCTTATGAGCTATATTTTCCTAAACCCATGCAGTGATCAATATATGTATAGTAATATTGTTATGATAAATATAAATTTAATAATATATATTAAATATTTTTTTGTTAAATATTTCTCAGAAACGAAGCGTTCAAGGATCCATATGTTTATAGAACATTTTACTCATAAAATAGGTCTCTCTAACGATTAAGCCCTGCTTGAAAAACTGGGACACTTGTATATATGTAACCTTCTGAATTAATTAAACTAAAACAGAGCAAATTGTTAATCGACATAATTCATTAATTCAAGAGTATTCAGAGATGAAAAATTAAAAATTGCAGCCACCTAAAATAATATACTTTTTAAAATATATTTTGAAAATAAAATTTTACCCGACCTCCAGAATTACCGCTATGTTCAGCAGGAATGTATGTATTTTAGGTCACAGAACGGAATTTTCTTTAATAAAGATAAAATATAATGGAACGGAACAGAGGTGCGGCACTAGGGGGAAAAACAATAAACGTAATCCCTGAAAACGGGAAATGCTAGGTTGTATGGTGACTATAGAATCGAATTCGATAAACGTTATTTGAACCGAAACAAAGAAAAAATATGAATTCCAAGGACTACGAATTACAATCAGACATCGATCATAAGTTACTGCATGCTTTCCAAACTTTTTGTGGGTATGTTGGTAGTTGGTATGTAACAGATACTTAGGTTGGTAATACTAAAAGGGAACTCCGATATTTTATTTGACGAAGCAAAAATTCGTTAACTACATACTCTAACGTCGAAATGAATACCTTGGTAGGTACATCTTATAAGAACATGGACGCGGGTCCGCCCCGGTGAACGCACAAAAACAAAATTGATTACACCCTGGGAAATAAGAAACGTCTCGCAAAGAATATGTCTGCACTAAATCAATTTTTCGGTAAGGTATAATATTTTGAGAACACTGAGAAATAATGGAATTTTGTAAGTATACACGAGCCAACAGCAACCATTTTTCCTAGGAAAGCATTTACATATGTAATAATCACCAAAGACATTTAAAGAGATAGATCTCGCTTCCGTATGCAAGCACCTGCTTGTTTGTGAAGCCAACTCATGACTGTCAAGGGGTAGCGGCGAGACGTAATATTTTCCCAAAATTCAATTACAAACGACCGAGAGAATATTCCGTTTTCGGCGCTTTACAATATTTGTAGTATACAGGTGTCCATTTAATTTATTTTCATAAATTCACAAACAAACGCTTAAGTTACGGTTTCCTAGGAAAGCGGCGCCGTCATGCAGCGACCGTAATGTGGCAGTATATACCGTGTGACAAACTTCCATGTGTACATGGGGAAATAACATGGGCAATTACATTTTTGGGGATTCCTGCTCCCCATGTGTAGTTACAGTGGTGGTAAAGGTAGCAATCGAAGGATTATTTTTTTCTGCGTATGAGGATATCAAAAACTCTACAACTTTCCAATTTATTAAAGCATTAAAAGCAAAAATTACATTAATAATTTTCTAACTAAAACACAGAAATTTATCAGATTATCCATGACAACTTAATTTATTCTAATCACGGACGTCTTTGATTTTTATGAATTTTCTGAACTGTCAACATTTAAAAATGAACAAAAATATTTATTCAGTTCAAGAAAAGGTTTTCATTGTGAAAATATTTTATGGCGGCAATAGTTTGCGCGTAGTCCGTGCCTTATTATTTCAATAACGGTCCTATTCCTTCGGAATAACTTTCAAATAATTTACCTAGTAAGAAATTTGAAGGCTGGGAATCTTTCATCGAAAGAAGTTAATTTTTACTAAAACATAAACTTGTTTTTTTATTTAGATAATTCTCATTCACATTATTATTGTCATTACCTATAGTGGACAATTAATTGATTACTGGTGTGGATGTTTCGTTGGTGAATGCTGGTCCATAGTTTAGGGTAAATTGTAGGTGTCGTCTAACCTATTAAAAAGTTTTTGGGAAAATGTTAAAGCAGTAAAATGAAATAATAAAAATTAAATTACTTTAATTTTACTGCAATTATGAAAAATTTAACAAGCGGCAGCATTTGTTTATTTTGCTCTAATGAATTTTGTAATCTGGCAATTTAATACTTATTTATTTCATATCTAGGTAAGGACAAAAACTTATTAATATACAATGAAATTAAAGTAACATAAAAAAAGAAAAATAACTATAACAAATAGGTATTCAAATAAACCTCCATTCTGTATCAGACAGTATCCCAGCCTATTATAGAAAGAATTTCTCACATTCGTAATTTGCCGATCGTTTATTAAGTTGCATTCCGCAAAAATAGCATTCCTTAAAGAATCAATATTTGCATGGGTGACGAGGTTTATAAATCTTATTTTTTAAATGACCCCACAAGAAAAAGTCACACGGTGCCATATCAGGAGATCTAGCTAGCCAGTTTATAGCACCACCTCGACCAATCCAGCTCTCTGGAAATATTTCATTTAATAATTCCCTCACTTGTGCTCCAAAATGTGCTGGGCATCCGTCATGTTGAAACCAGACCTCCCGATTCGCATGTGGAACTTCTTCTAATGCAGGGCCAATATGGTTAATTAAAAGATCTAAATAAGCTTCTGAACTTAAATTTCCCTGTATTTCAAATGGTCCTATAATGCGATTATTAAAAATGCCTGCCCAAATATTGATTTTTTGAGGGTATTGCGTTGTAGTGGCTAGATTTATTCTGGGATTTTCCTGGGCCCAATGCCTAACGTTTTGTGAATTTGGCTCTTGATTCAAAGTGAAAGTACACTCATCGGTAAAACAAATTGATGAGAGGAAGCTGCGATTCCGATTAGCCTGTTCTTGCATTTCTTCACAGAAAGTTTGCCTTGATTCTTCGTCAAAAGGAAGTAACTCTTGGTGACATTGGAATTTAAAGGGATGATATTTGTTTTTTTTAATATGTTACGGACAGTTTCTCTTGAAACATTACATTCTAGGGCAATAGACCTTAAACTAGATGTTGGACTAGCAGTTATCAGGCCTATTACCGTTTCCTCTACCTCAACATTTAGATTTCTTGGAACGACTAAAAAAATAAATGATAAGATTAATTTTAGTTTTGTTTCACTCCACGTTATCACTTGTTAAATTTCTCATAATCCCAGTAAAATTTAAGTTAGCGAAAAATAAGGAATTAGCAACTAGGTAATAATAATAAGCGAATCAGAATTATCTAAATAAAAACCAAGTAAATTTATTAGTAAAAATTACCTTCTTTCAATGAAAGATTCTCAGTATCTTCAAATTTCTTAACTAAATTTTTTATTGTTGTTACCGAAGGAATAGGACTGTTATTGAATTTTACAGAAAATAAGTCACGGACTACCCGCAGACTATTGCCGCCGTAAAATGTTTTCACAATGAAAACCTTTTCTTCGACTGAATAAATATTTGTGTTCATTTTGAAACGCAAATTGTAAATTGTCGATAAATAATGTTGACAGTTCAGACGAATTAGAATTTGATTAGAATAAATTAAATTGTCATAGGTAATCTGATGAATATCCGTGTTTTAATTTGAAAATTATTAGTGTAATTTTTGCTTTTAATGCTTTAATAAATTGGAAAATTGCAGAGTTTTTGATATCCTGATACGCAGAAAGAAATAGTCTTTCGATCGCTACCTTTACCACCACTGTAACTACACATGGGGAGCAGGAATCCCCAAAAATGTAATTGCCCATGTTATTTCCCCATGTACACATGGAAGTTTCTCACACGGTATAATTATCACTATTTTAAGTTGCTGTAAAGGTTTTCAAATAGAACGGCTGATAAGTATCGCACGACCGAAGTTACCGCGTTCTACACGAGGAATTGGAACGAAGGGGAATAACCGTTCCATGAAATTTTGTTTCATTGTTTATCCGCTGTACTGTCACCGTCTCAAATATAGGGGCACTGCTCAGTACAGTTTCCTAGGAAACAATTTAGTGATTATTCCTGGGAAACTGTAGCTTTAAACTGTGATTACTGCCGCTGCTCCAGTTGTAATTGTAAATAGATGGGTCCCTTCTTTTCAATGTCGTTGATAATTACAGTGGTTTCCTAGGAAGCGGTACTAAACACCGCCAAGAAATAAAACGCTGAAGTTTGTATGTTTAACGAGAGTTAGTTGACACTTTCTTTACACTTGTGGACAATGCAAGATTTGACCTTGGTTTTCACTTGCGTTGTCTCGTCGGTTGAAGACGAACCAAAATACAAAATCAGTAATTTAGGGAACAGAGACATAAACATAATTTTCTAAATTATACACTGCGAAATTTGGAAGAAATATGGAGTACGATAAACGAAATGAAGTAGAGATTTCGCGCTCCATTAAGTTCGACTCTACATTATCTGAACAAAGTTATATTTGCGATGCTCGTATATAAGATCTGGTGAAATTTACCGCTGCTCAACTCTAATTACCTTTCAGGTACTTGATGGTTCTGTAAAAGTCGAGCTGATTCAAGTTTTACGACAAATTTAATTCGCATTCACACTCTAGAATAATTTATCTATTTTTTTCCTCGTGGAGGCAAATAGCCGGAATGGCTGTCTGAATCATTTTTATTGCTCCACCCTTGATGCCTTGAAGGTTTTCCGCCGATCTGAGTATAGAAAAAGCCAGCTTCTTGCGCGCCAACTTTATTATCCACCTTATTATGTTAGTTTTTATAACCTAAATTGATTTATTTTCAATTGATTTGGAAATTTATGCGTCACTCAGAAAGTTTTCTTGTAATTCACAAAAGGGTTCCTGCTCGTATTGGAGCAAAGTTTCCTTCTACGGAATTATAACAATTTGTAGGATAACACAGTCGGTTGGGTATTTCCAGTCTTGGCTATTTTTACTTCCGACACAAGTTTGGGATCGATATACATAGTTAAGGTTTCTCAACGGGGGTCAAGAGTGAAAATTTTCGCGCTTATTTTGCAAGTGACTCTTCAAAATTTTGCGGCATTGCAAGAAAAATTTTTTATATCCACGTTTCGACCCTGGATAGGGGGTTTTTCAAGATTTATTATTCAAAAAGTATAAAAGTATGATAAAGTGACAATAATTTTTCTAATAGAATTTGTAAACAATAACGTAACTACGTTTTTCCCAATAAATTCATAGTGGAAGAAACTCAAGTGTATACTACGAGGAAATTTCGTGACTCTGCATCTGACTTCATCCTGAACATGTCAGGATTCTTTTATAGGTTCAGAGTAAACATGTTGTTTGTAGTTATTTGATCGTAACAAGTACAGTCTTCCAAGTAGAAAACAATTTTGGTTGAGAATCAGAAAATATTATAATTCCACGAAAATACTTCTTGAATTATTTTCATCAACATTGCCATGAAATATGAATTCCAACCCCAATAACTAAACTTTCATTTAAGTTGCAGAACAGGAATGAATTACAAATTTCTCAGAACATCTTTATAATGCATAAAACTATAAAGATTTCTGCATACAATTTTAGCGACAACTACTTACTTCAAAATGTCCGAACTTTTTACTTAGTATTTCGTGCTAAATGGCGTTAAGCCAAAGTGCTTTTTGAAGTATCCCCAGGTAAATAACTTCACAAGTTGCACAAGTTGACCTTTGAAAATTGAAAGTTTCATCCAACGTTTTGCATAATTCATTCGCGTATGAGACGAAAACGTGGAAGATGAAAACTCGGCATATCTGAAAAGATAAACTGGTATAGTAGTAGAACACTTCACTACGGAAAACACCGGATATCTCTGCAGGAGCTCGAGTACGTACTTACACCCCTAACAGATGTACTGTGCCCTGAAGTGCTTTGTTTACCGTCCGCGTGGATCGTCCAGATATATGTCAAATAAATTTGAATTCAGCTGTTCAACAATGCTCATTCAATAAACAGATTCCAATAATATTTGGCATTAAATTATAATATTTGCGCGTTAAAATTTTGAAAGACTGACATCTTGCGTTATTCGCTCTCCATCTATAAATGATAAAAAGAGCTATACAATTTGTATATAAGTAATTCGAATCTCCCTCCTCTTACTGAGAGATATAACACGATTCTTTGACTTTCAAATAACCTATGGCATCATTTTTCACATCCGACGTTGGTGAAATTCGACACCAGTTCAATGATCTTTCGATTGGTGAAATTGTGCACTGATAAAACTGTATGCTGATTCTGGGTCTGTCCTTGAATATGACACGTGTAAAAGCACTGCAGTTATAACAAATTACGTTGGATCCCAAATGAAGTTTCAGGTTTCATATTATTTCATAACCTTGAAGATGCGAAGACGTTCTGTAAGAGTTCCTCGGTGCAGGAACATACCTATCATTTCTCTTAAAATAATGCATTGGAAGTGTAATAGTTTGAGTCCATAAGAAGCTACACTATTTTTTGAATACAGCGTTTTACATTACAATTCAGCATATACATAAATATGCCGGTTCTGGATCGACATTGAACAAAAAAGCAATGGAATCACACACAGTAAAACTATAAACTATATGTTGTTCAGGCTCAAACCATGTAAAAGTGCTGCAAACAACCTGCCCATAAGAAATTACATGGTTTAAGCCAGAACCGGCTCTATATATCTACTGTTGTCCTTTGAACTTTCGAGAGAGTCCGCATAACTTTTGATAATGAGGAGTTTGTATTAGAAAAGCAAATGCTGAGCCACATCCCCTAATAAACTACCCTATTTAAAAACAAAAACATCCGGAGTGCTGTGAACGAAGGCGCCGATCCGTTCCGAGGACGTCCGACTTCATTTTTTGAGCATTGCACGTTGCCGTTTAGTAGGGTAGTGAAAAGCGGGAAAGCGCGATGATGCAAGTGATCTAGGGAGCGGTGTTTGATTTTCACCTGTTACGCGCGTATCACGCTGCACTATGCAAACAAACGTTCACATCGACACCAGGAATTTGAAACCCTTAAAGGAGCATAGATATAAAGGATCCGGATTGTCTAAGAGGACACTTGAGGTACTTGTTTATTTTTTTAAAGTTGCTTTTTTGCAATAGAGTGACGCAGTTTATATTAGAAAACTACTTTCTGATGAATAAATACAGTGCAAAAATGTTTGTGGCAACAGTCGAATTTTTACGTCGTTGCCATTACGTTTGCATTTTACGACTGTCAATTGTCATGACTTTTCGATTTTAATTTTGACATTTGACTTGTTAATTGCGTTATTTAAAGTTTTCATGTGAATAATTTACAAAATTAGTGCTTTCTGAGTACTAAATAGAAAATAATGTCGTGGTATTTTTCTGAAAACTTTTCACCGCCGCGTCGGTTCGACAATGTCGAAGGTATTGCGTCAAGACAAAACCAAAAGTTCAAAATTGAAGTTCCCGATTTATATTTTTAGTGAGAGAAAGAGGTATGGGCTCTTTGAGGAAAGTTTTATGTTATGTAGTTAATATTTTGTCATAAGTGCACACGCACCCCTTTTTATTCAAAATAAAATAATATTTAGATTTTGTTACGCGAAACTGTCACTAGACAATGCAAAAGTACCTAAGAGTCATATAACACACAGTACGACACAACCTAAAAGAAATATAGATCATTTTAGAATGTCGTCACAATTGACAGCTGGAGGGCACACATTTGTTTATTTAAAGCTTATTGGAGGGAAGAAGAGGAGGAATAACAAAGCAGATGTTTGTGTTACCATTTGGCACCAAAAAAGGGGCGTAAATTAAACTCAGTCCATTTACGCCGAGAATTGAACGAAAATTCTTAAAATGATATGACTGGTTGCACTATTGCAAACGTTGTTTCGTTATTTTGAGTTAAATTACATGAACTCTAAACAGTAATCTGGTTTCACCACTTTGTTTGGCACCAAATCTGCTCAAATTTTGGTAACACTCACGTGCATAACGTTGTGTATCCATATTCTGTCCTCCAACAGAAAATGGCGGTCTGTCAAAATCAGGCCATTCTAAAACAGTCTATAGATCATTTTAGAATGTCGTCTGCTGCTGAAAACCGAATCAGAAAGTGCAACTTAAACAGGCAAAACACATTTGATACTCTTAATAGCGTTAATAATCTCAATACATTATTTACATACGATTTATGCAATATTTGCCACACTTCGCCATATTGGAATTGCGGCTTGACACATAGTTGGATTGCCTTATTCCATAAGAATGTACTACACGTTTACGTCATCATCTGGTGATATAATTTTGTGACGAGCAACGCAAAAGTTCTTGAATGGGCTTTATCATAGCATCGCTTCTACAGTTGTAGAGTTATTATTGACATAGGTATTACTAATTAAAGTTATATAAGTGGAACAAGTCCTCACATGGTCACCGACACAGTTCTTAACTTCGATTTTCCTCAGTGTTAGGCAGAGTTTGGGAAATGGATAAAATCGTAGTCCCAAGCGATAACTTGGCCTATATTTTTATAAACATGTTTTTGAATTGCAAGTCTTCAGAAAAAATCAAGATACATTTCACTCTGCGCACTTTAATAGGCTTTACTTATCTAGGTTAGAAATTTCTAATTTTTTGACGTTTTGCAAGAATCATGGTGTGCCGCGAACTTACATTGTTGTAGTTACACGTCAAGCCGGCCGTCTTTACTGAAATATATTGATGGCTCTTAACTTTGTGAGAATACCAAAAAATGCAATTTTTTGGCTGGCTTAATGGTGGTCGCCATTTATTACTGTAACCAACTTTTGTGTCAACATAAGTGAAATTTGTATACACATGGTGCATTGTTGACGGAAATCAAATAAGAAACATGCATAAAAAGCGAACATGTCAAAATTTTAGGATCATCCGCGAAGAGTATTTGAAACACGCTGTATGTACAATTTTATTTTTAAAAATTTCATCGGGTTGTTGTTTCCCGGCCGGAAATTGATAACATCTACATTAATATTCATAAATGCTTTGTGAATTTTACACGTACTTTTGTCCAAGTTTATGATCAAAGCAACATTTTCAATTGATGGCTCCCTAAGTAAATATTATAGATAGCTAATTCTGCTACACCCACTGCTTTCTTCGTGTAGTTTTAAAATCCATTGTGAGTTACGTTGCGCGTGACTTTTTTACCGAAAAAACTGCTTACTAATGCAGAACAATTCAGAAAACTTTTGAATAAACCTTTTAGTGCTTCAACAGAGCCACAACCTAAAATAGTAGTCAAATATAAGCAATGAGAGGAATTACCGAGCGGAAAATATGAGCAAGAGTTGATTGGGAGTCGAACCCAGGTTTTCTACTCACCGGGCGGTTGCACTCACAACGCATTTTTGTATCACTATAGATTTTGAAACAAACTGAATTTTTAAATGACCCACGCGAACGTTATTTTCGGTCATCAAATGGCGATAATATTTCAAAGCGATAAACCAACTTTACGACCATTTTAAACTGGAAGTGGCAACTTAATTTTGATCGATGTTATTTCGCCGTGCAGGGGGAGGAGATCAACGGCAATAATTCCACATGAATATTCGCATATTAAACTGGTTTCTGTCGACACTTTTGAAATGGAAATGATTAATTTGTTTCCTGTTGCAAGTCCTGAAATTAAAACAACAGCATTCCGCTACCAACACAATTAAATAAGCGGATTAAAAAAAGTTTCGTCTAGACTTCTGTCTACAGGCAAATTTATTGTGAAAACGGTCGCAGAAAAGCTGGGAGCTTTTTTTAAAGTTTGTGTGCATAATTCATAACACAATGTGTAAAGTAAGCAAAAAAGTTGGTATATTGGAGAAGATAACTAGGGCGCTTGCAAAGCACTCTAGTCCGGATATTTCACTAGAGGGCGCCAATCACGCGCGTTATCTGTAGATACATTGTGCACAAGTGCTATGTTTTCCGTCCGCTGGGATTGCAAAGCCCGAGCTTTTATACCTAAAGTGGATGAAATATGTTTTATTTGGCAGCGTCACGCTTCCTAACAAAGAAAATATGTAAATGATGGTACACCGAAACGAAAAATGTTAAACATTTCATTGGCTCTACAAAACGTCAAAAAATAATAGGGAGGTTCGGAGAAAAATAAGATATCTATTTTTGGCATGAAAATGACAGAAAATTGTTATTGTAATTGATTTACGGCGAAATTTTTTTTCTAAAAAATTTTTTTGCGGCTTAATAAGCGAAAGAAATTAGCTTATCACGCCCACATGCTAGTTCGCTTTGTTATTGGTTTGACGTCAGAGATTCGTAAGGCGCTCCTCCCACTTCTCTTGAAGTGCCCGTGAAGCGGTACCTATCTCATAACATACTTATTGGGACTATTTCTAGCGTGAATTTTTAAAGTAAGGTGTCAAGGAAACATAAAACAAAGACATAATCGATATAATGATGCAACTAGGGTATCAAAAGTCCGATTCACATAATTTACCATATTTATGTAGTAGGTAGGTAAATGTCCCGGTAAATGTGGAAATGGTGTGTGATTCTTGCATCTAACCCCAATTTCATTCAACCTCAAAACAGTAGTGTAAAGGCAGACCGGTATAAGTAAAACAAAGTCAACAATTTATTAACTGTACATGCCTTTTATAATTCAGTATAAGTAGGTATGTAGATTGTAGATACCTGCTTACTTCTGTTTGTAAAATAGGTACCTACCTATATTCTCTAATACAATACAATACATACCTACTCATTTATGTAGGTATGTATACCTAAGTGATTGACAAGTTATCAAGTTAACAGTTTTATAACGGATTGGAAATTTTTTAAAAAACGGAAATAAATACAACTCACGCGAATCAAAAAACTACGCTACGTAGGTACTAGGTACTTGTTTAACAAAAAGAAACAACTGCTATATTCTGGAACGGTTAATGTAGAAACTCGGAAGAGCCTCTTAAAGACGCATGTATGGAGTACGAAATTATACCTATGGGTGCGAAACTTGGACAATGGGAGAAGCGGATGAAAAAGAGTAGAAGCGTTTGAAATGTGATTCTATAGACAGATGTTGAAGATACCGTGGATAGACAAGTTAGCAATAAGGAGGAATTAGAAAGAGTTGGAGAAAAGAGAAAAATATGGAAGACAATAAAGAATAGGGGATAGGATCGTAGGATGGTAGGACACCTTCTGAGACACAAAGGAATAGTTCGCGACATACTAGAGTTAGAGATAGGAATAAAGAGTTGGAGCAGATTAGACTACTGCTCTCAAATAGTTGGGGATGTAGAATATTCTACTTTTACGGAAATACGTAGGCTAGCTCAGGGAAAGGATGGAGGTACGCGTCCTACCAGTCTTCAAAAGAGAACTTTATGATGACGTACTATTTAATTATTATTGTAAAATAGTTAATAAAATTTCCTTTTTTAGTTCAGGGAGGGAACGCTACGGCGATTCAGTATTTGGCTCCGTCATGCTCCTAGCATCCTGTTTCAAATTATGCTAACCGTAACACGTTACCAAGTACCAAGGGGTCTCAGAAAACTGTCGATAAATTACATTATGTTCGATTTTATTTAGAGTGGCTGCAATGGGGCAGCCAATAATTTTATAAACTTCTGCAATGATAAACTAACTCGCGAAAATATCGATAATGCTGACCGATTTTCCTTCTGGCTCCAACGAACCACTTTTTCCGTTTTATTGGTGTGCTGTACGATGTATTAGTCTGGGTACAAAACAGAAAACACCAGTTAGAACCAGTTAATAATATTTAACAATTTAACTACACATGCATATGCATAATACTTATGGGACTGCTGCGCGCTGAAGCTGGGACTTGTACGTTATACTAAGTTCTGACGTCACGCGGCCTACTCTCGCTGCAAGGTACGATTTCTAGCCTCGCACCGACTGAAAACTTTGCAACGGCTTCACAGGCGAAGGAATTTTTTTTAACAAAAATTAACAACATAACTGCCTTCAGTATAATAAACTCTATCAATTTTAATGAAATTTGAAAATTACCGAACCTGCCTATTGTTAAGACTTTATTCATTTATTAATCAAATAAGGTAAAAATTTTCTGCTTTTCTGGTAGGCGACTTTGGTATTTAAATCTTAGCAGATTTGTTATTTATTACACCGAGCACGCCTCCTACTACGAGCAATATTTCACGGAAAACTGAGAGAACCCTGACTAAATTCCCGCCAAAATAATTTGTCTGCGTCTGCTCTAATTTAGAAAGATAAATGTAATTTGCCGCTGTTAGTTTGAAGGACAAAATAAGGAAAATAAATATCGCTATTTGTTTGGAGGCGGAAAACCTTCAGAGAGCAAAAAATAAGGGGAAGGCGACGAAAGACAACATTGTTAAAGTTGTACTATTGTATCACTACCTGGGGGACCATCCAACGAATATTTCGAAGCGTTTCGGGAAAGAATAGGGGATCCTTACGTTTACTGCTGCTTTGCAGGATGTGATTGTAGAATTCTTGTGTACAAAGAAAATTTGTAATGTGATTTAAAACTCTCTTGGTAGCAAGGAGTAATTTCCACTCTCTGGTGGCTTTTAACTTTGTTTTACGGTTTTCAGATTCGCATTACTAATGCCCTTAGGGCACTGCTAGCGTTAAACTTAAGATGTTTCATACTTTTTACTTGAATGATTGAATATTCAATTTTCTGAGAATTTTTAAAAGAACATTTTCCCCTGAAGTATCTTGATTTATGATACGAGGCATGTGGAATGATGATAAATAACATTCATATGGGATGACATGCTAAATTTAATCTTTCTTTGAACGGATTTTAAATTAAGAAGTTTTGATGGCCTAAAATGAGCAAAATAATATTACTATACCACACATTATGTGATTCATGAGACATGAGGTTCTGCTGCTTGACTAACAAGTCAAGAAAAATACAATAATTCTTACAGAGAGTGATATGAAATTTGAAAATTGATAGAGTTTGTCATACTGAAGGCAGTTATGTTGTTAATTTTTGTTAAAAAAAATCCTTCGCGTGTGAGGCCGTTGCAGTTTTCCGTCGGTGCGAGGCTTGAAATCGTACCTTGCAGCGAGATTGGGCAGAGTGACGTCGGTGGTTAGTACGAGTCCCAGCTTCAGCCCGCTGGAAATAGTCCCAATAAGTATGTTATGAGATAGGTACCTACCGCTTCGCGGGCATTCAAGAAAAGTGGGAGGAGCGCCATACGAAGCGCTGACGTCAAACCAATTACAAAGCGAACTAGCATGTGTCCGTGATAAGTGAATTTCTTTCGCTTATTACGCTGCAAAAAATTTTTTTTCAAAGAAAATTTCGCCGTAAATCTATTACAATAACAATTTTCTGTCATTTTCATGCCAAAAATATATATCTTATTTTCTCCGAACCTCCCTATTCAAAAGCATTCTGTATATTCTGTTTTTCCGCATAAAATAACACCACACACACCTCTTTCTCTTCTTCGTTACATGCTAAACAAACGAAACTCGTACCAAAGAAAACATTCGTCTCAATGAAAACACATAAAGCATCCCCAGATATTCGTGATAGAATTTATGTTTGAATTGTGGAATGATCCAATGAATTATACGAGTATACAAACGAATTTCGTGTTTGAGTTGCCAATAAGAATAAAACAAGTGAACAGCGACCCAGACTGTAGGTTGTGGTTAAATATTTGCTGCCATACATT
Organism: Xestobium rufovillosum; assembly: GCA_963966045.1. NCBI lineage: Eukaryota > Metazoa > Arthropoda > Insecta > Coleoptera > Ptinidae > Xestobium > Xestobium rufovillosum. Next base: position 5,979,820 of record OZ014495.1, on the reverse strand, counting down.
CGCGGTATGTAGTAATTTACTTGGGAATATTCGGCGCAAATTTAGAGGAGAATTAGAATTGGAATAGGGGCGGCAAGCTGCTCTAATTGTTCCAGTTCGATATTTGCTTTTGAATACGTCACAGTGGTCATGAAATTAACTCATACACTGCAGACAAACACTCACCATGACAAAATATCTTATAGGGTTCTAAATTATAGGTGTAATTTTTGTCAGAATGTTCTGACACTTGGAACAGCCTTAGGTAAACCTTTGTAGTACAACGTGGAGTTTCTATTTTTCTGTATGTTAAAACGTCATAGGCGTATCTGTACCAAAAGAAAATATGTTGTTCTCCTAGATATGAAATAATATATTTTTTTAAATTTTAATCGAAACTGTTTTGTTGGATCTGTACGAAGTTTTTCATTACTGATAATTTTTTTTTATTTTCGTTAAATAATCCTTTTTAGGTAGTTTTTAGGTAGTTTTTAGGTAGTTTTTAGGTAGTTTTCAAGATATTCTTACCGAGAATTAGTATTATTGTGAACAAATACAGCAAAAAGAATAAAAATAGCTCGAAATCGCAATGTCCACTAGAACCAAGAAAACCTAAATTTGAGCCGCTCACTCTCTAAATTAATTTAGTTACGTACTTTTGTTGTGTGTTTTCAATTTCTTCTTCTCGAATTTGGAGTTGTTGCGGAAGTCAGAACAGATAAGTATTTTAAAGTCAGCAGAAATTATTAATGAGATAAATTTGGCTTTTATCTTTAGTGGGAAATGTTATAATTTAAACAAAAAACTACAGCGAGAACAAGTTTATTGAAATTAAACAAATAAATTAAAATTAATTAAAAAAATTAAGAAAATGCAGAAAATCCTTCAAACTATGACAGATGCCAGTTGGAACTGTTTTGTTTATCATAGATAACATGATTTCAACGAGATTTGCATTTTGACTACAAAATATGATTCTTCTATAAAAAGTTAGAATAAAACAGTTATCTCGGGAAAGCAGTGTTTTCGAATTACTTTCCATAAACATGGCACTGTTAATAAACATTATTTACATTATAAATTTGTTCTCCGTCCAGCTTTTCGTTTAAATTACATTTCCTCTACAAAGTCACATTTAGCTTATTAATAATTTGTATCTACTTTTAACCATTTATCTGTCCCGAAGCAACTGGAAATTTCAAAACAAGGAATTCAAAATACGCAACAAAGTTACCTAACTAAATCGATTTAAAATGGGACAGGTCCGAATTTAAGTTAAATGGGAATAAAATTGTAAAAAATAACAGTGAAATTGAAAATTTTTAAGTTTCAATCTTAATTTCCGTAGAAACTGTCAGCCGCAGACCTGACAATGCATGCATCAATTAAGAGCTTAGTAAATTGGCTATTAAATGTGCAATTAATATACAGGGTGTTCCATTTGAAATTCTTGAGAAAAATTCAATTATGCGTATGTTGACCACCCTGTATAATACAAAGTACTGTAGCAAGGTATTAACAGAATTTGCAAATAGAATAGTCTGTGAATTTAGTTCGATAAAGAAATCGCAGACAGCTTCGGTAAGTAGGCGTCAGTAGTGCCACAAAGATGCGTCCAGATTGGCACTAAAATGGCAATATCCCCTGCTGAAAACCCCATAATGTGATGTATCGTTTTCCATGAAATTTTGTGGAGAACGTGAATATATGTAAACAAATTTGCTCTAACTGCGATATTAAAATTGAAATTAACTCAAAAATTCACAGACCTCGCATCTTACGCAAGTATCATAGGCGTATTGAAAATATCGACACAACTGCTCGGTTTCTAAGATGTCCAACAAAAGTGATCTGTGCCGTTTCAAGGTGGTATATTATTGACACAATAAAAGAAATGATTTGTGACAAGCATAAGGCACATAGTCAAACTGACGCAATACGTAACAAAATATTAACGCATCAGTTTTGTACAGTTTAGACTTTTATTGCAACGCGATATCCCTCTTAAACGGTACTCGCACTCGCCGTACCTTAGATAGTTTACATCTGGCGATCTGGCTAGCGCTCTCCATCCAATTTATTAGCGGCCTCGACTGCGCGCGCCGCCAACAGAATCTGTCGCGTGTCGATACATTTTTCGTAAGATGAGTCCCATATACACGAGCCCAGAAGTATTTTCAATACTAAAATAACCTTTACGGGAGCCGATCCTACTCGGCCCGAGAGTAACAAACCACTAGCTCTCTACGATAACCTACCTACCCACAAACGCTGCTGGGTGGGGATTGAACTAACGAAGTACTTGTATATATAATCTAACCCTTTCCTACCCTAAGGTGTAAAGGTGACACTAAATCAATTACATATGCACAAAATTAGTCCATCCTTTCCTATCTTTTGCTAACTTCCTTGCCGCTTCCCATGTTATACTTTTCTCTTGTAAAATTTCCCCCACCGCATTATCCCACGTCTTCCTCGGTCTTCCTCTCTGTCTTTCGGCGGCAACTCTGGCCTGCCACACTTTCTTCACAGGTCTACTGTCGTTCATTCTGTTCAAATGCCCAAACCATTTTAGTTGTTGTCTCACAATCTTCTCCATTATTGGTTCCACTTCAAGCTCTTCTCTCACCACATTATTTCTCACTCTGTCTCTTCTTGTAATACCCTTCACTCTACGTAGATACTTCATTTCGACCGCCTGCACTTTACTTTTCATGGCTCTCGTCATCACCCAGCTCTCACTCCCGTATGTCAGAATTGGACAGAAGATCGACTTGTATACGTTGAGTTTCGTTTTCACAGATATTTCTCTCTTGCCAATAAATGAACTGTTCAGTGCTTGGTATAACTTTACTGCTGATCCTATTCTTTCATTTATTTCGGCATCTTGCTTCCCATTCCCCTGCAGTTGGACTCCCAAATATTTATATGTCTCCACTTGCTCCAGTTGAGTTCCGTCAATTTCAACCCTAACTCAGTCACCACCTTTTCCAATTATCATCACTCTCGTCTTTTCCATATTGATGCACATGTTTCTCTTGGCCAATGCATCTTTCCATGTCTTTACATTCAGTTGTAATTCCTTATCATTCCTTGCACACACCACCAGATCATCTGCAAATGCACATTCGGAGATTCCCACTGCCTCCATATTCCTGAATCCCACATGTAATTGTTTCACACTAGACTTACATTCTTTTATTACATCGTCCATAACAATAATAAAAAGCAGTGGACTTAGCACACCTCCTTGTCTTAAACCTTCCCTTGTCACAAACTCCTCCGATTGCTCATTTCTTGTCCTCACATAATTTCTCGTCATTGAGTATATACTTTTGATGTTGTTCCTTAACTTTTTACTCACTCCTCTTTGTTGCAAACTATTCCATATACTGCTCCTTGGTACGCTGTCGAATGCCTTCCTTATATCTAGGAATGCCAGGCATGCATTTTTATCCTGTTTATATCTTTTCTCCACTAATTGCTTTATCGTGAATACGTGATCTTGCGTACTTCTCCCTTTTCTGAACCCACTTTGTGACTCCTCCAACTGTGTCTCTATTATTTTCTTAAGTCTTCTTTCTAAAATTCTTTCGTAGACTTTGAGCACCACACTAAGCATCGTAATGCCTCTGTAGTTGTTACAATCACTTCTATCTCCTTTTTTAAATACCGGCACAACTATCCCTACCTCCCAGTCTTTTGGTATTTCTTCCTCCTTCCAAACTTTATTATATAGTTCTTTCAAGAACTCCAGCCCTTTCTCGCCCAAGTTTATTATCATTTCTGGCGTAATATTGTCATAGCCTGCCGATTTCCCTCTTTTTAACATTTTTACTGCCTCAACTACTTCTTCTAATTTTACTTCCTGGTCATCGTCATTTTGTTCTTCTGTATCAACCTCCTCCCCCTCTCCTTCTTCTCCATGTATAGCATCGCCATTTAACATCTCCTCGAAGTATTCTTTCCAGCGTTTCATCACTTCATTCTTTTCACGTTGTAATACTCCTGCTTTGTTTTTAATTTGTATTGTTGTTGCATTCTTTCCTTTCCTCAGAGTCTTTATCACCTTGTAGAATAATTTCTGATTCCCTCGGCTGTCTTTTTCCATCTTCTCTCCGAACTCTTCCCAGGCTTCCCTTTTCGCACTCGCCACCATTTCTTTAACTCTTATCCTTTGTTTCTTGTAAATTTCATATCTTTCCTGAGTTCTCCTGTTCAGATAGTCCCTCCACATTTGTTTCTTTATTTTAACTTGTTCTTTGATGCTATCATTCCACCATCTTGTCTGCTTTTTGCTCTTGTTTATTTTTATGGTACCGCACACTTCCTTTGCCGTGCCTAACATTATACATTTCAGTGTATTCCATAGTTTTTCCACTGTTATGTTTATTAGTATATCTTCAGTCCGACTTAATTTTTCCTCTATTCTCACTTTATACATTTCAGCTATTTCTTCTTCCCTCAGTTTGTAAGCTCTAACGTTTTCTTTTATTTCGCTCTGCTGATTTATTGCTTCCATCTGCATCGGTTCTTTTCCCCTTCCTTCTTTCATTTTCACTTTTGCCAACAGCAAATAATGGTCGCTGTATATTTCTGATCCCCTTTTAACTTTGACATCTTTAACATCATTTCTGTTCTTTGTGTTTATGAGCACATAATCAATAATCGATTTTTCGCCCCTGCTCTTCATCTCTCTAGTATACTTGTGGATATCCTTATGTTGGTAAAAAGTATTTGCTACTATGAGATCGTTTTCCATACAAAAATTTATCAACCTTAAACCATTATTGTTTCTAACAATTTCGCCTTGCCTTCCTATGACTTCTCCTGACCCTTCGTCCTTCCTGCCCAGTCATCCATTCATGTCTCCCACAACTATTAATCTGCCCTTTACCTCTTCCACTGTTTCACTCAATTTTTCCCAGAATTCATCCTTTTTCGTAGCTCTTTCGTCTTCATTTGGACCGTATACTATAATTAGTGTTGTATCGACTTGCAGCTTTAGATCTATCTTTAGTATCCTTTCTGTTACACCTGTCCATGTAGTAATAAATTCTCTCTTTTCTTTACCAATAATACACCCAACTCCTTCTTTGGCTCGCCCTTCAACGTTTACCCCGCAATATATAAACAAATGTCCATTCTCCAAGTCTATTTCTCCGTTTCCCTTCTTTTTAGTCTCTGTAATACCCAATATGTCAATATTTGCCTTTTCAAATTCTTGTACCAGCTCGCATTCCTTGCCCGCCAAACCTCTAATATTCCATGTTCCAATTCTCCAGTTTTTCCCATTATCTCTTTTTATTCCAGTATCAGAAACAAGGCCTACCTCCGTTCCCCTTTCGCTTTCTTCTCTCCATTTCATTTTCTTTAGTTTTCTTCCCTGACTTAAATTTCCCCCCTTCCCCTCTGCTCCTGTTGTGTATCTCATCCATTTATGTTTATTTCCCCTTCCGTTTACCTTTTCCTGCCAGTCCGTCAACGTATGATCATCGCCAGTCACTGCTCTTAGTTTTTTGGGTTGTCACGTTGCTGTGACTCTCGGAGCTCTTTATCTTTGTCATTCCACAGATATACTCTTCCGTTTATTGTTAGCTTACGGTATCCAATCCTCACTCTCTGGCCTTTATTTATGTGCTCCTTCGCTCTTCTTCTGATTTCTGCCTGTATTTTTCTTTCTGTCAGTGTCAGATCATCATTTATAAACACTTGCGTTCCCTTCAGTTTAGTCTTATTCTTAATAACCTCCATTTTATCCTCTCTGCTCTCTAACTCTACTATGTACCTCTTTTCTGCTACCTTGAATGGAGACTTAATCTTTGGCTCTACTTTCAAATCCCGTTTCATAAACTTTCCCATGCTTTCCTTTAAATTAGTTTCCTCTGCATCCATATTTATTCCCACTATCACCAGGTTATTCCGTCTTTTGTCTTTCTCGTGTTGTTCTAGCTTGTTTTCTGCCTCTGCTATTCTCTTCTCAAAACCTTCCCTCATTTCTATCCACTGATCTTTCTCTTTACGGAATTCCTCTCTCTGTAGTTTAATTTCTTCCCTGTTGTATCGAAGTCTAACCTCAAAATCAACAACAATTATTCCTAAATCTCACCAACTCCAGCCACAATTCACACCTCAGCCACTCTGTCCCCCCAACTATAACAACAATTATCGGTTCCTCAACCTGCGACACGGGCCTAGCCACTCGACACGATTCAATTTGAATTTTGTTATCGGAGCACAATGATCGTAACAGTTGGTTACATGGACTCTATAACGCATAACTTGCGGAACTGTAGTACACTTGAAGATGGGATTCCGTAACTTGCGGACTACTATCCACTTCCTTAATTTGTGGAGGATCTGGCAAAAGAAAAAGGAAATCACTTACTTCAATTCAAACTGGTATCGTAGTACTAAGTAAATGTTTTATTTGGTTAATTATGTATTGTTTGTCCTTGTTACTATAGGCACGGGTGATTCCACTCGCATAAAAATGCTGCAAGAGAGAGAAATGACAATCGTATTATCTCTAGACTGATTTTGTATGAAGACTTATTTGCATACGATGCAAAATACCACAAATTGTGCTACGCAGAGTACATATCAACCAGAAATATAAATTCCCACAAAAATAAAACTGACAGAAATACAAAAAGTACCAATCGCTTGTTTTCAACATTTTCTTCTTGGATTCAAGAACACATTTTAGATAATAAAGAAAAGCTGCCATTAAGTAACTGCAGTAACACAAAAATATAATTCTATGTTACGTAATGCAGAAAGATCCCCCAATACAATCCGCGAAACTGAAAATGAAATTGTCGAAAAGATTTAAAGGCTCTATTCAATTTATTCGTAGACCAGGTCAGGTGATTTGTTGTGTTATGGCAAAGAACTTTTGACAAAAAAAATCAAGCATGTAAATGAGGACGCAAGCTCAACAGACGAATCGTCTGATTTTAATCTGGAAACAACGGGTGATACATTATCAGATTTGCAAATTCTTCACAGAGCTGCTGCAATTTTAAGAAAATGTATGGAAAATTTTGCAATACCCAATAAAAATTATCCTTCCCCAGATGATATAAACAGTAAAAGTTTCACTAAACAAGTACCTACCTCATTTACTAGCATTTCTTTCGTGGCTATTACAGAAAGAGAGTTTTGAAAATGCACTGAAAGAAGATTTTAAAGGTGGCATTATAACGCTGTTCTTTTGCAGAGTAACTTGGCCGCGTTCTGTCTCCTTCTGGTGCTCGGCTATTCCCCATAGTCTATCCTTTTCACTCGCACGGCTCGTCCCGTGCACCGAAAGTGAATTTTTGACATCGGCGCATTGAAAGTGTTTTAGCGAACTTATTTTTGAAACGCGACCATACATTATTCGAAACCATAACTTCGTTATACCATAAGGAAGTTTTCTATGTAAGAAAAAACAAAATCTATATCGTGAAAAAAAAAGTTATCCAGGTTCAAAGTGAAACGTATTGTTACCGATGTGGCGACGTATTTTAGATACGGTGCAATAAAATTAGTTTGGTTTCTTTTATTTACACAAAATTTACACCATTACAAACGTCAATATTTCTCCAACAATAAAAAAAAAACGCAAAGTTCTACGACTTGTAATTTTCGCGTAAGATGCCGGCGCACGGTGGGATAGATTTACTGCTTTTTCACCCCTAATTTTTTTCGCTACCACCCAAAAAATTCGTAATTGCCATTTTTAGGTGCCAAAAGACTTGTAGAATCATCTGTGAGAGTTTCATCTGGTTATACTTTGGGATCACTCAAAGTTAAAATTTTAGTATTTGCTGAATATCGCTGCACTACGACAGAATCTGTCGCCTGTCGATACATTTTTCGTAAGATGAGTCCCATATATACATACACGCGCCCAGAAGTATTTTCAATACTAAAAAGCAAATAATTAGTTTTATAAAAATAACGTTAGAGTAAACTGTTCATGTTATTGCGGCATGATCGCAGCTCTCGACTTCGTCTCGAGCTGTAAACTTCATGCATCGTGCAACAAATATACCCTTTTTACACTAGTTACACAAATAACTATTATTATTGTTGTTTAACTCTGTAATTGTTTCCTACTAGTTTGAGTTTCAAAATAAAAGATTCATGACAACCCATTTAATAACTAGTTATTCATCGTGTGTGGTAATAAGCACTTTACTGTAACATACTGAGTGCAATATAATGGGATAAACTCTACATTGCCATACATTACGGATGTACATAACAATATGAATCGATGTTTTTATTGAAATGAATTTTTAAAATTCCCCATGTATTGCGGATATGGTGCATTATGAAATTGGACATGCAAAAAACACTGACGGAGTTTGTCCTAATCCACTTTAGCGACGTTATTACACACGTCGAACTTTTGAGTCTTCAGTTACATGTTTATGTACTGTTTCACAAAACTTAATCCGCTGTATATTGATGTTCTGACACGTGGCGGGCATCGAGTTAATACTTTCGCAACGACAAAAGCGTGATCTGAAATTTAAAACTTTAAATGAGGATTTGGCATTTTCGTTTCGTCTGGCGAGACGCGACATTTCTGCTCTGCTTGAAAAAGCGGAATATTCCCAAGCTGATTATAAATAAAAGCTTTGCTGTTTGTGAAAGATGTAATACTGCATGGAAAATGCATCGAGAGAAACGTGACAAATATACCATGTCATTTAGAACTTATAAATAAAACGAAATTGTTTACATTGCGTGTAATTAACAACCCTTTTAAAACGCCCTAGCACGCACGACATGTGGATACTGAGGTATGCCGCCTGTAAAAATAAATTTACCCACGAAATAATTTGAATATTCATGATATAAAATAATTGACATTTCTGCTGTGGCGGTCATAAATTAAGTTTCATTTACATTTTCTTTTCATCACGATTACACTTCCCTTTAGTCGGAGAGCAAGAGCTCTGAATTCGACACATGGTATGCACCTTTCCAACATACAAAAAGAGACGATGACTTCTTACGTAAAAACACCTGACAAAACATATTTTTGAGGTCGCGATTTGATTTGGAATTGCCAAATTGAAGAAAATTGCATTTTTCATTTTTCTTCTGAAATATGCTATTTTCGCACTTTTATTGTTTCTCCTTCTGTATATCTGTCACCCATTGTCGTACAAATTTGAAATTTTAGCATTAGGATAATGAAACTATCCGCTTTCTAACGCTGTACAAGAAAATAGTAATTGTTGTGATTTGACTGAAAAATTAATAAATATTCGAGGAAGAGTTGCCACTTTTGTGTCATTTACAGCGAAAAAGTGTGTATCGGGGTAACTTTTTTATTTTTGAAGATATACTTATACTATAAACGAGAAAATTGTAGCGCATAAAATGAGGATGTTTTTTTATTTTGAGTATTTTTTCATAAAATGCATAGTAAGTCAGAAAAAGTGTGTTAAACTTGAGTCATATGTCGCGCCCTGCGCGCGTTGTCGCGGACAAAAGCTGACTGCCCTGCCAACGCCGTCGGAGTTTAGAGTTTTCATTTATTAAATGTGTGTAAGGCATTTTTCTTGAATCATTATATGGTCATTTCAATAAAACAAAACTTTTTAGTGTTTTCCACAAGGTTTAATCGTTACCTACAATATTGTTTCGACTTCAAAGGTTCTTACAAAACAAATCTTAAAACTAAAGCAGTGCCTTATATATAGTATTCCATTTTATTTTCGTGTGGTGGGGTAAAATTGCTTCTATGATTGATGAATGGTTAAATTCCAACTGGTCATTCGTTATCTGTTGATCTAATTTAATGGCTTTGCAATTTCAAAACTTTCCACTTAATTTAATTTTCTACCTTTAGATCCTTATATAATATTTTAAAATCACTTTCGACAAAATTATGATTGTTTACAATATGTACAATGTTCCCAAAAACCCGTCCTGTTTGAATTGTTGGCAATAGACTCTATGTTCTTTCAGTATGGTATTGAAATCCCTTCCGGTTTGACCTATGTAAATCGCGCTGCAATCATTGCAATTTAACTGAGAAACACCACTTTTATCTCCTGTGTTTCTTTTTTCTTTATTATTGACCAATAATGAACTTAAATTTCTTTTATTTAAGCAAACCGGGTTTTGATCAAGTTTGCTTAGTAATTAGATCAACAGATAACAAATGACCAGTTGGAATTTAACCATTCACTAATCATAGAAGCAGTCTTACCCCACCACACGAAAATAAAATAGAATACTGTATGTAAGGCACTGTTTTAGTTTTAAGATTTGTTTTGTCAGAACCTTTGATGATGACCTAGTAAGTCGAAACAATATTGTCGATAACGATTAAACCCGTCGAAAACACTAAAAAATGTTGTTTTATTGAAATATTCAATATTCCACCAAATGTCAAGCGAGAACAGAGTGAAATTCATTACATATTATGGTCGTCCAGAATTTACCGGCAGTATGGACCATTTAAGAGCACATTTGTTTCCAACATGCAAAACAGACATTAGGTAAGTAAGCAAACGAATATCAGTAAGGTACCTATTTATTACAAAACAAATTTCGCTTCTTAGGGATTTACCACCCACCGAAAACACGTTTCGTTTTCATCTCCTCAGGACGTATGTATTTGCAGTCTGTCGTTTACAAAACTGCATACCTAGTTCGACCAAAACTATCAAAATCTTTTGGAATTTGGGTGGTGCATGAAAGAAAACGATAGCGTAATGCCAATCATGACCACAATATGTGCGAAACCAGATTTTGTAAATATAACACCATTTTGCAAATGTGAATATTTCAATAAATTGTAGCACAACCTGTATTTGTTTAAAAGCTAATGTACTGTGTTCCATAAGCTGTTTTTGTGGAGGAAAATGTACGTATATCGAATAATAAAAATGTATTTATTCTGTAAGTACAAATTTAAAAAAATAAGAACAGTTCTCATTGAAGTTCTCCACGCGGTCTGCTTCGGTGCAACCCAGGAGACAACGCAGCGCTTACAACGCTCGACTTTATTAACCTTTTATGACCACCAAACTTTTACCAACAACATTTTTTTGTTTTTTATAAATTAATTCAGACCTTAAACTATATTTGACTCGCTTATACTATCACTCTATCTCCAATAATAAAAAAGTTACCTCGATACCAACTTTCTCAATGCAGTTACTGAAAAATCCACGGGATCTGCGACGAAAATATTATTTTTCTACCATATCTTTACACATTAGTGCACATTTATGTATGGCAACGGATTCGGCATATTTCAGACTATATGTACGCAAAGTTTTAAACCGATCCAATTGTTACAGATAAAGATATAGAATGGGAAATATAAAATAATGTATTTCCGAGAAATTTTGTAAAAATATGATAAAGTTCAATTTTTTTCAATTTCGCAATCCCGAATCGATTCGCGACCTCCAGAATAGAATTCAGCAGGTCATTTTACATAAGAATACGACATCAGTTTTTGTATGTTCGCGAGTTGCACACCCCAATTTTATTTTGCATATTTCGAACGTCCTGCTCTCCGACTAAGTTTACGTAGGTCACATTGAAAATAATCTTCAACCCTGTGTCAAGAACGCAAACAGTTCTAACCTAAAATGAAACGCATATGGATCCAACAAACTTAGATTAGGCGTTAATTATTTTGTTCGGCTGATCAAATAAAAGATCGCAGCGCCTAAGAAAAAAGAAGCATATGAAAATACGTCACGCGTCAATGAACCGAAGGAAAGCTGAGAGAGGGTACAGCGAACGCGCGCTGACATATGGGAGGAGCCGAGTCTACGAACGGACGTTCACGTAGGATGACGGAAGAAATAATAAAACCCTGTGTCAACCGGAGATTGACAGCATTCTCATACCAGACATTTTCCGATTAACTTTCTGAACTATTGAGAGTACCTGACTACCTGTCCTGCGTTGCTTGGTGTGATTTACTGTGGAACACTAAGTAAGTGACGGTATTTAATTATTATTGTTGTGAGGCTATCAATAATTAAATGAATTAATTGAAACTTAAATTTTTCTCAATAAAAATCAACGGCATGAAAATAGTTTCTGATTGCGCACAGTAAAGGGCACAGACAACTTCTATATCAGTTCACTTGCCAGTTCAGTACACTGTATAATTCCATTAAATGAGACAATCCATGTAATAATTTGACGGTACATCAAACCCTCTTCAACTATGCCCTTGGAGAATTTATGTTACCATTATGAAAATTTAAAGTGCTACCGGCGCGACGCCGATGCCGAGGTCTCATGTGGTTAGCTATCACACTCCAGTGACAGGTGCCAACGTGATTTATGCGACGGAATTTGTTTCCAATATTCCAATAAAACAAACTAAACTAGTGGGTCACGATCATTGAAAATGTTGCGGTCCACAGTTTTCTTGCCCCGGAATATTTCCTTTTCCGTTGGTAATTTGATTTATTTTCTTCCAAACTTGCGATAATTCAATTTTGCTTTTGCTCGACTAGGTAATTTCTCACGCTCGTTTATTGTCCTGGCTGCTGTTACAACACTGCACATTCGAAGATATGTTTCCCGTAAATCACTTTAGGGTTTAGGCGCACATTTTCTGGCATGTCCCTTTTCTAGTTAAAGATATCTAAACTTAGAAAGTATTTTTCTTTGTTAAATTGCCGGTGATATTTTAAATATACAGGGTCCTGCTGTCCTGCATCTCACCTCCCGTCTTCTACTACACCTAAACGATTTATTTTAGAAAAATGATTGAAACGGGACATTAGACTGTTTGTTAGAGAGCACATTTTAAAAGTATTTTTGAATATACAGGGAGTCCCGAAAATTGGTGGTGCATCAAAGTTGTATTTTTTTAAATGGAATTCCCTGTAGTCTTATTGATTTTTGAGACCCTTTCAAGCTACTGTACATATCCCTAGAATATTATCAAATTTGATTTGATAGTTCCAGAGGAATAAATTAAAATCGAGAAAAAAATTTTTTTTCATGTTTTAAAAAAATTATAAAAAATAGAAGAAACATCTTCAAACCAAAACTAAGCAGCAGGTTGCTTAATAAGAAAAGGTCAGTTTATCCTACTATGAATATCGTAAAAATAACTTATACAGGATGTTCAAAATTCAATGCCAAACTTTTCAAAATGCAATGCTATTTTTCTCCATTTTTTCAAATGGGACACCCTGTATATTTTTATCCCGTCGGATGCAGAATTAAAAAATGAACATGTTTTCTAATTACAATTATTTCGACATTCTCAAAGGTTTCACAGATATTCGTAAAATCATAAAATTATTATCTAATAAATAATAATTTTACTTGGCAGTTTTCAAATCAATGACTAGAACATTATGTTCAATATGTCTTCCGTTCTCTTGGAGGCACAAACGGAGGCGGGTACGAAATGACCTTGCTACTCTTCCTAATAGCTCGGGTGCAATGTTTTGAAATGCATTTCTGATTCTTTGCTGCATTTTTTCTGGTGTGGTTGGAGGTTCCTGATAAACGATTTCCTTAACGTAGCCCCACAAAAAGAAATCTAATTTAGTTAAGTCGGGTGATCGGGGCGGCCAATTACATGGCCCTCCTCTTCCAATCCACCGGTTTGAAAAGGTTGTATTGAGATTGTCCCTGACTCGTAATGAATAATGTACTGGGGCTCCGTCGTGCTGCAGCCACATTGCATCACTCAAAGCTATTGGTAAATTTTGGCATAAATTTGGCATTTGATTTCATAAAAAATCAAAATACATAGCACCGTTCAAATGTCCGTTAGAAAAGTGAGGACCAATAATATGTTCACCAATAATTCCCCCCCCCCCCCCTGCCTAAAAATCTTTATTGTGGTCAGAATAGTAATGAACATAATATTCTAGTCATTGATTTAAAAACTGCCAAGTAAAATTATTATTTATTAGATAATAATTTTAAGATTTTATGAATATCTGTGAAACCTATGAGAATGTCAAAATAATTGTAATTAGAAAACATGTTCATTTTTTAATTCTGCATCCGACGGGATAAAAATATACAGGGTGTCCCATTTAAAAAAAATGGAGAAAAATAGCATTACATTTTGAAAAGTTTGGCATTGAATTTTGAACATCCTGTATAAGTTATTTTTACGACATTCATAGTAGGATAAACTGACCTTTTCTTATAAACAACCTGCTGCTTAGTTTTGGTTTGAAGATGTTTCTTCTATTTTTTATAATTTTTTTAAAACATGACGAAAAAAATGTTTTTTCTCGATTTTAATTTATTCCTCTGGAACTATCAAATCAAATTTAATAATATTCTAGGGATATGTACAGTAGCTCGAAAGAGTCTCAAAAATCAATAAGACTACAGGGCATTCCATTTAAAAAAATACAACTTTGATGCACCACCAATTTTCGGGACACCCTGTATATTCTAAAATATTTTTAAAATGTGCTCTCTAACAAACAGTAATGTCCCGTTTCAATCATTTTTCTAAAATAAATCGTTTAGGTGTAGTAGAAGACGGGAGGTGAGATGCAGGACCCTGTATAATTCTTGCTTGATTTGTGCCAGTTCAAAATTTTAATATTTTTATAATGCATTTTGTGAATTTTTGGCAATAAATAACTGTTTAAGTATATAATATATCGACGTTTCATCCCCGTTCGGGGGCTTTGTCAAGATTTATTAAATAGTCTGGGAGCAAGGTGCTCTAATTCGACACCCTCTATACAACCCGAATACACACAAGAAAATAAAGCTTATTCTTATATAAAATGACCTGCCGATGAATTGCGAAAATACCGGAAAATCGATTTTTCGTAAAATTTTCCTAAATCAATTTTCGACCATTTTTAATACTTTTCTCGCTATATTTCAGCAACGAAAAGAGATAGAGATCTGTTTTTTTCGTGGAATATACACTGAAATGTGCTGATCATCACAGTGTACTCACGTTGCCTCTAAAATTTTCCAATTTTATGAAAAAAATGTTTTCTTGCTAGACCACAAATTTTTGTAATGTATTTTTCATGTACCGGGTAAGTATTCTTATTTTTCGAATTTAACATATACATATGCGAGACCAAATACGGACAAAGGCTAGAAATTATTTTTGGTGAAGAAACGAAACATTAATATTGTCACTGAAAAAAGTTGCAGCGAGTTAAACACAAATAATTTGTGCGCGCTAGCCGCGCTGATATGTTGATACGTAGCGACGTAAGGGTTCGCGCGCTTTTTAGCCAAAACTCTTGGCTCTCTGAATTAACTGTAAACGTAAACAAAAATAAATAAAAAGTTTATTGATGGCTTCCTGCAGCTTGAGCATCAACAATTCGCTCCTGAAGGGTGAAAGGGGGGTTATCTCTATTTAAAATGACCCTTTTTAGCATATCCCACACGCTCTCACAAGGATTCATGCCAGGTGGGTTTGCTGGCCAATTCATTCTTTGAATATTCCCTTCCTGTAGCAAATTGGCAACCCTTCTTGTGCGGTGAGGCGTGGCGTTCTCGAAATTCTCGCAAATTTCGTTTCGCAATCATTGATTTTGATTTTAATTTTACGTAGGTAAGCCAAGGAACAATTTACAGTGTACGCCGGGTCTTTTTTTGTGAGAAAGCATCTGGGAAATGAAGCTTCGCAGAAAACGATTTTCCTTGTAAGCTGATTACAGTGAGGTAATTACAAGTTTAACACAAACTAATCCTGCTGGTCGTTGTGTCAAATAAGATTTCTTTCGTTTCCTTCTTCTTGTCGGGATTAGAAAAATTTAATTATCCCTGCAAAGGAAACTTGCGATCCTTGAGACTCCAGACTTTTAATAAAACTTTATTCATGACTGAATATATTTGGTTTTTATGTGTCAAGTTTAAGGCCCGTCAAGTCAAGAGTCGTTTTATACAGCAAGTTTTTGTTTCTTAGAGTGACATTCGAAGCTCTCTTCATTATGACACTGAGTGTATTGTATGTGTTGTGACAGAACTTCTCCAATTCCCACAGAAGAAAAGTTCTGAATTAGTTCACAAATTAATTTAGGAATGAAAGGTCGCCGAAGACGTCTGTAGAATACATTATCAATAGACTCCATTCGGTTAGAATTATTGAAATAACAATCGCAGCAGATGCCATTTCAGCCTGGAAAGAAGTTATTTGATCCAAATTGACCTACACGTGTACCACAAATTTACATCTTTTCCGTCCGCTTCCTTTAACCGAGATTATAAGACGCTATCAAACTCTAGTAAATCATAACTCTGTGAATGCTACAGTATTATGACCCTGGCAGAATGGGTTTACACAAAAGCGCATTTGTTACAATGTAAAGGTTTTATTTAATAAATCTTGTTTGGACCATTATCTCTATCTGTTGAGTTGTGTTGGTATACGAACCCAAACTGGCATTGTTCATCAGTTATTTCATAGATGACAGCTCTTTGGCCCGCGATGTAATTAGCACATCATTAATCCTCTAATCGTCTAACCCCTGCTTGAACCGAACTGTTACGCAGGGTCAACGTTTTTACAATAATTTAAATGCACATATTTACTGGATTTGAAGGTGGCTATGAAGCAAAAAATTGTCGATTTTTCCAGGCTCTAATGCGAACAAAACGAATCTTATCTCGCTCACAAAATTTAACCCTTAAACAAGCATCCATTATCCTCCCCAAGAATTCAATTCCGGGATAATGGAGTGTTAAGCAACGGGATGGTAGGCGTCGAGACGCCAGCCGCCGCCGTACGACGTACTAAGTGAAACTCGATACACAACACAACAAACTCAAAAGCTCACTTGATTGGGATGAGCCAAGGCTTCTTTCTGTGACACATTTTTGTTTAATCTGTCATTAGCCCGATTCAGTGTCGCACTTAAAGTTGTGTACACACTTGGAAGGGCTTAAAGTGTGTAGCAGTTCGTCAGTCTGGAGTCCAATGGTCCTAATACCTTATGATAACTGAAGTTAATGCAAGTATTATAAGAATTTATTTATGTAGGTCACGGCTTCGTGTTCGTGTACTACGTGTAACAATAAGTCAAAAAGTCTACAAGAACATGTCTTAAACGCAACGGTTACTGAGATGCAGGGTGTAAAATTTTTAGTCTCTGTAAAGATTTTGTCGTGAGAATGTAAATTAATCAATGGATCTATATCTTAACAGGTGCACAAAAAATTCCTAAATACCCATTTCCAGTATAATACCTATCCATCGATTTATTAAATTTAGATACCCAGGAAGAAGACAACCAAGCAAAATGGGTCATTCAATAAACATCATCATCATAAGGTTCTCAGTCCGAAGACTGGTTGGACGCGTACCTCCATTCTTTTCTATCCTGAGCTAACCTACGCATTTCCCTAAAAGTAGAACATCCTACATCCCTAACTATTTGAGAGCAGTAGTCTAATCTAGGCCTACCCCTACCTCTTTTTATTCCTATCTCTGACTCTAGTATGTCACGAACTATTCCTTCGTGTCTTAGAAGGTGTCCTACCATCCTATCTCTCCTACTCTTTATTGTTTTCCATACCTTTCGCTTTTCCCCAACTCTTTCTAATACTTCCCTATTGCTAACCTTATCTATCCACGGTATCTTCATCATGCGTCTGTAGCACCACATTTCAAACGCTTCTACTCTTTTTCTATCCGCTTCTCCTATTGTCCAAGTTTCGCACCCGTATAATGCCGTACTCCATACATACGACGTTAAGAGTCTCTTCCTAGTCTCTATATTAACCGTTCTCGAGCATAACAGTTGTTTCTTTTTGTTAAACGCAACTCGGCCCTGCGCCATTCTTTGTTTTATATCTTTAGTGCTCCTACCGTCTTGAGTTATTTTACTTCCTAAGTAGCAGAAATCCGCGACCTCCTCTATCTTCTCATTTCCAATTTGTATTTCCATTTTAGTTCTATTTTCACATCCCCTACATACCAAAATTTTAGTTTTCTTTTTATTGATTTTCATGCCGAAGCCCTGTGTCAAAACTGCTTCCATTTCATTCAGAGCCGCTCCTAATTCTTCTTTGCTAGATGCTAACACTGCTATATCATCCGCAAATCTGAGCATGTTAATAGTTTGGCCCTGTACATTGATCCCTGAGGCTGTTCTTTCCTTAACAATATTAATCGCATCTTCGATATATAAGTTGAAAACTAGAGGTGACAATGCACATCCCTGTCTCACTCCCTTCCGGATATCTACTTCCCTTTGTTCCTGCTCACATTCTATAACTGCCTTTTGCTCTTTGTAGAGATTATGTATTATTCTTCTGTCCCTGTATTTCATCCCTACCTTTCTCAGCACTTCGAACATCTTCCCCCATTTTACGTTGTCGAAGGCTTTTTCTAAATCTACAAATCCTATATAGACGCTCTTTCTCTTTTCTATCGTTTTTTCTATAATTACTCGTAAAGCTAGAATGGCCTCGCGCGTTCCTCTATTTCGTCTAAATCCGAACTGATCTTCTCCTAATATTTCTTCCGCCTTTTTCTCCATCCTTCTTTGCACAATTCTAGTTAAAATTTTTGACGCATGGGAAGTTAAACTGATAGTTCTAAAATTTTCGCATCTATCCGCGCCTTTTCGTTTTGGCAAAGCTACTATGATGTTCCGTTTGTAATCTTCTGGAATCTCGCCTGTCAGGTATATGCGACTAACTAGTTTAAATAAACGATCTATTACCTCTTGACCTGCGCACTTTAAGATTTCTGCCTGCAAGCCATCTATACCTGGTGCTTTATTATTCCTTAAACTTTTTAGTGCTATCTCAAACTCTTCTCTCATTATAGGACTCCCTAGGTTATCCCCCTCTACACTGCTTTCGCTTTCTAATATATCTTGCACTTCCTGTCCCGCATATAAGTTTCCTAAATATTCTTTCCACCTATCTGCCTTCTCCCCACTTCCGATTAGGATATCTCCTGCCTCATTTCTAATGTTTTTGGTACTAGATCCAATTTCTCTAAAATTTCTCCTAATTATTTTATATGCTTCATCAGTCTTTCCTACTTCGAATTTATCTTCCACTTCTTTGCATTTATTATCGATCCATTGCTCTTTCGCTTTCCTACATTCCCGAATAATTTCCCACTTGATCGCCTTATATCTTTGTTTCCCTGTTTCATCTAACCTATTTTTATATTTTCGCCTTTCCTCTATTAGACTCACAATATGTTTTGTTATCCAGGGTTTCCTACTTTCATTCTGTTTATGACCCAAAATATCCCTAGCTGAGGAAACTAAACTATTTTTAATGCAATTCCATTCTGCCTCTATGTCCCTAACAATATTTCCACCCGTGCCCTTTAGTGCTTCGTTTGTCTTTTTCTCGAACTTATTGCGCATATCATCATCTTTTAGTTTCTCTGGGTCAAGATACCTTCTTCCGCTTCTTTTTTTCAAAATCTTAAATTTAAGATTGGCTTTCATAACGACTATGTTGTGATCACTATCTATATCTGCTCCTGGATAACTTCTACAATCCCTAACTTGATTTCTAAATCTTTGCCTAACGAGAATGTAATCTATTTGATATCTCCCTAAGTCTCCTTCCACGTATAGCATCTCCTAACATGATGGTGAAATAGAGTGTTCGCGACCGTTAAGTTATGCTTATCGCAGAACTCTATCAGTCTAACTCCCCTATCGTTCCTATTGCCTAATCCAAAGGGGCCAACTATTCCGCCCTCTCGCCCTGTGCCTACGACTGCATTGAAATCTCCTGTAATTATTAAATTTTCCTGCCCTCTCACAAAATCTAGCACATATTCAATATCACTATAAACTGCCTCTACGGCCTCATCACTGTAGTTAGAAGTGGGCATATATACCTGTATTATTACTGTTTTTACAGGTTTCGAATCTAACCTAACCATAACTACCCTGTCACTTTGCTGTAAGAAATTTTCTACACTCTGTCCTACTTTTTTCCGCATAACAATTCCTACTCCCGAATTTCCTCCTACAGATCCTGTGTGTATTACTCTAAAATCTCCGCTCCAGAAGTCTCCAGCTTTTGGCCATCGCACTTCACTGATACCTACTACGTCTAATGCTAACCTATCCATCTCAATTTTCAAATTTTCTAACTTCCCTACTTGTTTCATGCTTCTAACATTCCACGCTCCGACTCGTGAGATGTTACACTTATCATTTCTGATGACTCCCCCCGAAGCAGTCCCCGCCCGGAGATCCGAATGTGGGACTATTTTACCTCCGGAATATTTTACTCCAGAAGGTGCCATCATCATAAATTAAAGTACGCTGTACTAGGGATAAAATAATGTGGTGGTTTCCCGTTGCCTTCCACTTCGCAGTAGTGTGTATCACAGTGCCATACCAACCCTCACGATCTCTGCCACTATGATTACTGAAAGAGCTGCTGCCCCCTTCCAGGGACTTGATTTAGTCTGGCTTCTCAAATAAAAACCCCTCCAATATGGTTAAACCTATGGTTCGGCTCTTTATATCATTGAAGCGCGCAAGCCATCCCACCCGTCCCAGTATTACTAGAACTGCGTCAAGGTACAAGTCCTTTGGGATTATTAAATACAAAATACCCATATATTTATATCGGAGACTTGTTTTCCGTGCGGATGTCCATAGTGTTGCCACGCGGCGAAAGTCTCTTATGCTCACAATTCCCAGGCATCGCAAGGAAATATTTAAGAGATCTTTTTCCTACAACATAGCTGCTTGTATGAATAAGGTGAACCGCTTGAATTTGTCTCTTCCTTGCCATGTCTTCAGGAAAAACTTTCATCGGATCTTGCTTGATCATCAGTAGACCATTATGGTGTTTCTGCATAATATATGCTGTTGATGTGTTTGGCTTATGGGTTTGTGCTCCACTCTCTTTCTTCTTCTTCTTTTCTCCTTCGTCGTCTTCTTGTCAATTTCTACTGCACTCCCTTCCCTTTCTTTCTTTCTTTCTGTTGTTATACTTATTCAGCTTGTCTTTTCATTTCATCCCATTCATATATTTCAAATATTTTGTAAAATTACTTACCTGCTAATAAGTGTAGTATAATTTAGTTAGGCCTGTGTGGGAGATCAGACTTTGCATACTCTTTGCGGATGCAGATGTCTGAATGCTGGCCTTTTAGCACCAAAATTAATTTTTTCAATTTGTGTATCTTTATTTTCTGTATTTTTGGTGTTAATAAATGTATTATTATTATTATTATTATTATTATTAAATTGATTTAATACAATCTAATCTTTATCTTACGTAAAAACATATTCGGCAAAATTCGTTTAAGGTTTGTAAATATCGGTGGCATTTCAAAAAATTATAAATTTTAAAATTCCGAGTTGTTTATTGAATTTCTCGACTTCTGAAACTTACAAAAGCCAACGAACCAATACGATATCCAAAAGCTTTGGCAACATACTCCGTTGCACGAACTCTAGATCCTTTCGACGCGATAAGTTAAAGCTCTCCGTAGCCCTCGAAATTCTTAACAGGAACGTGCTTTTATCTCTCTCGGTCCGTGCAATAAGTATTGTGACGTACGACGGACATGCTCGCGTGTGATAAACTGAAATATTAACGACGCTTCCTGCATTTTAGTTGCTTCATTTGGGAATTATGCTAAACGGGAGAGCCAGGGATAAGTTACCAGTTTACACAACACCGCTGAGAAATTCCATGATCGTGAGGATCTTTTAGAAAAGCTATGACACTGACGTTAGTTTCAAGGCTACTTTCATTTATTATTCTGCTACCAACATACATAATATATTGATTAATGCATTCCAAAAAGAAGAAGAAGAATGTCAAAACTATTCTAACATTGATAATAATAAAGGGTTCATTTAGATAATCAACAATAATTAAAAGGCAGTTCATCCCGTAGATGTGACCGTTGTTTTGTACAGATTTCTTCAAAGACGATCCAGGAAATATTGGATAAAATGAAATATAGCTGCTATTTTTATGAAAACGCAAGAAATATTTATGTACCTCATTCTGTTTTATATTCCCAAAAGCACATGGTGAAAATGAAAAAGACATAAATATGAGAGTGACGCGGGTCGAGACTGAAAAATTGCCAGGCCAAAGTAATGTACCTATCTAAGACTATGCTAGAGACAGACAGAGTGGAGTAAGATTTTTCCCATGAAATATTCAGTGGCTGACCTTTAATCTAACAAGCCGCGTACTGGAATATAAAAAAGCTTTTGCCCAGATAAAAAGCTCATGAATGAGAATGATAACGGTTTCTCCTTTCTGGCGAGAGTGTAAACCTATTTCCAAAAGTACAATAAGGCGTGAAACTCGATTTTATTGGAGTTTTCGCAAATAAAGTTTAAGTTTTACTCGATCAGTTCTTGAATTCTCCCTGTTTCTTGTTAGATAGTCAACTAGATTGTCATGGTCATAACCACAACAGTTTTGAAATTTAGTTGTCAGATTGCTCAAGTACTTTTATTTGTTTATCTTGGTCATAGCCTACGTGTCAGGACATGAAAAGACTTTTTTCTACTCACTATATAGAAATAGAAAGTAGGCTTTTGCTCCCTGATTCCAGGAAACAAAACTGTCAATTTCCAACCAGCGCCAGCGGGAAGTATTATATTTTATTCACAATCGGTTAGTAATAAGTCAACTGCCAACTTATAAAAAGTTTGCAAGTAGGTTATTCCTGACTTCTACTTGCCGACCGGGTTGGAAAATTTTCCACCCAAGGCGCGAAGGTAAAATACATTGGCTCCCGCATTTTTTGTTTGTATTCTTAATGTCACCATGGATACCACGCCAAAACTTTGCAACGCCTAGTTGATTTGGAAATTTGACAAATTATCTGTAGTAATACAATGAGTGGTCTGGAATTGTCGGAAATTTTGCGAAAGCTGTTGCGTTGCTTGGTAGCCACGAGTGTAAATTTGACAGTTAAAAGATCACGAGCGCGTAGCGCGAGTGATTTTCTGTCAAATTTACACGAGTGGTTAGTAAAAGCAGCAGCTTGAGTTTCTACTTCCCTTGATTCGAGATTTTTTGCCGAATGGCAATAAAATTTGAATACAATTTGAAATGTATTTATCTTATAAAAAATGATCTCGAATGTATTTTAGGGAGGTTAATACACAACTACATTATACGGACAATTTAATTGGAAATAGAAGATATAATGAAACAATAAACATTTTAAATTAACAGGACATATTAACATATTTAAATATATTGTGTAGAGTTTGACTGATCTTTAGTTACATACATATTTTGACCATTGAAAGTGCAATGGTTATATGTTATATTATGACCAGATTTTTTTGCATATTATTATTATTATTAATGTTTTCAGTGGTAAAATTTTCTTGCCTTATGTTTATATCTCTTGTAGTTTGGATTCCAGAAGGTCCAGGTCTCAGGTTGTTTATTAAACTAACATGATGATCCTCGTCTAACTGTAAATAAGGGCCTAATGACTTAGCATTTGCATATCCAGTCATTTTGATGAGCTGTTCTTCCGGGACACCTGATTTAGCAAGATTTGATACAGCACTTGATCGATTTGAATGATTCGTGATTTTGTTTGTCAGAGTATCAAGGCCTATTCTTTCAGCAGATTGTTTGGTCCTTGGTCCATTTTCCAATCTCATTTACTCCATAAGGCATATTTTTGTACCATTCAAAATTGCTTTTATTCCAGTAAGGATTTACAGTCAGAAATAGTCGATCTGACGTAATTCTATTAGTGCGTTTAGAAATAAGCTTTTTAAATAACCTTACCGGGCACATATCGAGAATATTGTAATTAGGTACTAACCACTTACTGTCTGATCATTTTTGAGCTCCACCCTGGCATGTTTTGGAAAAAATCGGGTTGTATTCAATTCTTCCGGTTACGTTACCATTTGATTTCTTTTCCTCTTAAAAAAATGCACTTTGCATTTTGAAGCCGCTCCCCCTCTCCAGGCTAGTTCGAATGCTATTATATGATACAGTTTTATTTGAAGTCCTTCTGGACAATCTTCGTTCCACATATTCATTATTGTATATATTTCTTTCTTACTCAGAGCAGTCGAACTTTGCTTCCTCTCTCCGAGAATAGGCTGAAGCTGCTTCCGTTTCGCATTTTTTGCATCCCTTGCTTGTTTGAATTCAATATCTGTAAATGGATTAAATTTTCGGGCGTACTCTTTGTAGTATTTTTCTTGAAGGAGTTTTGCAGTAACATTCCACATGGTCTTTATAACGCATTCTTTATAATCTTCACCATAATCTCTCTTCATATTAAAAGCCGAATCATTCATTATCAGTCCAAGCTCTTGATTTGAAGTAATTTCTAGAAGTTCATAATGCTTCTCTTTTAAAAATATTTCGAACTGTTTCCATATTGACTTTTGATTTTTAACTGTACTCCTCGGAGTAACACTGTACAGTTTTTTGAATATCTTCCAAAGATTCTTGGCCAAATCTTTCCATTTCAAAACGACGATGTTGCAAGAAAACTCGAAAATAATATGACAGTGACAGTTGCCAAGGTAGAAATTTCAAAACTGTCACTCACAGCATAGTTGATTAAAAGCAAGGAGCATATTTATCAGTCATTGGGAAAGCTAGGTAGGTTTTTATAGTTTACAATGACAGTTGATTGGTCGATTTTAAGAAAGTGAAGAAATATCATTGGCTCTTAGAATAGCCGTATATTAACCGAAATAATACACGCTTCTAGACCCAAATGACTACTTAAAAACTACTTAAAATAACCTTCCATATCACCGATTGTAATTGTGGGGTATATCGGAACATAATTTCTAATCAGAATTTTAATCACAACCCCAATTTTCCCAATAAAAACTATTAACAACTTCCGTCCGGACAGTTATTCTGTGTTTCCGCCTAAAACAGCATGCTTTCGAAACTGTAATGTTTTAATTAACTTTTATGACAGGCTGGCATCCTTTCGGTCGCCGTTACAAAGGATATGTTCCAAATGGAGGTCTGGGTACTTAATGCCAGACAAACTCTAATTGTGCGGCATCGTAAATTTCGTTTTTGAACGCAGAATCGTAGACGTATCTGAGAGTGATATATTACAGCTTTTTAAAGTATATGTGCTCGGTTTTTTACGAAAAGTAGGTTATATTTTCTGATGCGATAGATAAAACTTGAAATATCGTCTTGTTCTTGTGATGGTCAACATTAATCGATTAATTCTAGATTTTTATTGATAGTTTTTCGCTTTAAATAATGGCAGTATCGAACTTTTGTAGGTTAGGTACAGCTTCACCAAATGCGTGCGATTATTATTATGCAGTACGAAAGAATCCAATAAATGGTACTATATTTTATTAAATAATATCTGTTGTGTGTCTATTGTTGGCTGTTGGCTTTCTCTATTAAGGATGTAATTATGTAAAACAGTGTGTCCATTGTATCCTATTCTAATAAAAGTGATGTTAGTCGTGGAGAATGCGCAATAGACACGTACCGTTTCGATCTAGCGAGGTCGGATTTTTCGTTTCCGTCTCTTTTTAATACGTACGGGAGCCGATCGCCAAAAGTGCGTACGTCTGAACTATCACAGGTAGGTATCATGTTTGCTGTCGTTGTAAAAGTATACGCCGTCAGAAACAATTCAGTTATTGGACGCATGTACTCCGTAGGCCCCAGCCAAATTGAACTATTTCATTTTCTATTATTATTACTTCATATTAAAGGAGCAAACAGATTTGAAGATCTGAAAACAGTAAACGGAGAAATACAGGAATCTTGTGTAGCAGCGTGTTTAAAATTAGGTCTTATTTAAGATCATCACGAGTGGAAAAGAGCCATGAATGAAGCTGAAATTTGGATGATGCCCAGACAGCTGAGATATTTATTCAATCATATTTTAATGCATTGCCGACCAATTTATCAGGAAGAATTGTGGGAAGAATTTAAAGAAGCAATGTCACAAGATTATGAAAGACGTTACAGCAATACTGAAGGACAAAAAAGCCTATATTCAAATTAGTTCCATGCTTTCTGCGGAAGGTTACAATCTTTCAATGTTTCCTACCATGCCACGACATTGAATATGCAAATGAAGAACAAGCAATAGAAATAGGATCACGACAATATAAACACCTAAATGAAAAGCAGATAGAAATTGTAGATATTATTTTGGGTAAATGTGATGCTAACATAAATGAATCAATTTCTGAATCTTCATGTTTTTATATAGACGGCCCAGGAGGCTCCTGTAAGACTTATGTTTATACAACCTTTTACAGCTTACTGAAGAGTAAGAATAAAATTGTTTGTACCATGGCCTTCACGGGCATAGCAGCAAAACTACTTTCTCATGGCAGAACAGTTCATAAAACGTTTGGGTTATCTGTTCCTCTGTTTTTAGATTCATTTTCCAACTTTAAGAAAAATTCAAAAGAAGCAGATTATTTAAGGAGTGTAGATGGTTTTATTTGGGATGAAGCTCCTGTGGCGCCAAGGTATGCTTTAGACATTATAGACAGAACCTTACGAGACTTTATGAATTGTGATGTTCCGTTCGGTGGAAAAATTATGGTGTTGCGAGGATATTTTTGACAATTGTTACCAGTTAAAATAAATACTACCCGCTGTGAAACAGTGAATTTAAGTATCAAATTTAGTTCTCTTTGGAGTTATTTCCGTAAATTTTCTTAAACCCAAAATATGCGGGCTCTACCACAGGAACAAGAATTCACCAAGTTTTTATTGGATGTTGGAGATTGAGTTTTGAACGATATGAATAGCAATTTAGAATTGCCACAGAGATGTATTTATAATTCGGATATCGTTGAACATATATAAGGAGGAATCAATTAGAGAAAAGCGATTCATAGATATGACCTAATCAGCTATTCTGATGTTGAAGACATTAACAAAAAAGTGGTAGAACTGTTAGATATAAAACAGAAAAAATATATACAAACTTGGATAGTGTTGAAAATTGTGATAATGGAGATTTAAACGATGCTATTCTTCCTGAATATTTAAATACTTTAAACCCGCCAAATTTTCCTCCGCATGAATTGAAGTTGAGAGTATATTGTATTGTGATGTTGGTTAGAAATCTCAGCATTAATGAATGCTTATGTAATGGTACGAGATTGTTAATTTTACAATTGGGAGACAATATACTACAGTGCAAAATTTTAACAGGCGATAAACATGGAGATATAGTTTTCGTTAACCGTATAACGTTGTACTGTGAAAATGTTTATCCTTTTACTTTTAAAAGACGACAATAATTTCCCATCAACCTAGCGTTTGCAATGACTATTAACAAATCACAAGGCCAAACATTCGATCAAATTCGAATTGATCTCCGAAAAGAAATATTTACTCACGGACAATTATTATGGGAAGGTTTGATAATTTATTTAGGAAATCAAAGAAATAGCCGTATAGTTCAAAACTACGTTTTCAGGGAATTATATGAGATGCAAATTATTCTGTAATCAGGCAATAATGCGTAGTGCGCGAGATGACCTAGTGACAATAAATTATGATTGAAAATACTGAACGGATTTAATTGAGTTAAAAGTAGTAGACATGTAGGGTCGCTTTTGAGACCAAAACGCTGTAGATGGGTTCAAATTAGCGAATGTATTGTTCCGCTCTTGGGGTTAAATTCGATGTAGAGTTCTTTAGCATTGAATTTGATTGCTTTTATACAAACAAACCTCCATCACTTACACTGTAGGGAATGGTACCAATCTCAAAAGATGACGCAACAGTATAGGTCGTTGTAACTTGCTATGTATAGTTGTAAGCAACATACTTCATCTCATGTTTCCAGGCATTTTTCAGCTACTTCGAATACCAACTTCATATAAAAACCTTTGAGGGCAATAAAATATAGATCAATTTGCAGACGCTGATCTTCGACAGGGTAATCCGTGCGATTTGTAGACGCGGTGCAGCAAGAAATATATTTATCGCCGGAGTGTATAGCTTGAGGGAATATTTGAGATTTCCTTTTAATCCTGGTGGATAACAGGAAATGGCGAAGCTCGCTCTCAGCCCTTGTATATTTGTCTGACTGGATCATGTCGCCTTTGCTTTTATCGCGATGAGATGTCGTTTGCAGTCTGCACTGTTTTGACTGGTACCAATTTGTTTGTAGAAAATACAAGTAGTCGTGAGGAATCAATTTTATTGCCCCCAATTGCGCACAAATTGACAACGGGTTTATTTCAATCTAAAATTTTTCAAACGTTCCTGAAACACTGGAGATGATTGACCTAAATGCAGTATTATAATCATCATAAATTCCCCAGAATCTCTGAAATCGAAAGTTGATTTCTAGAACTTGGATTTATTAGCCAATTTAACTTTTTCCTCTTGTAGACTTGATTAAATTATTTGACAGATAACGTCTCTTTTTTTCTGATAGGAAAATGAATCAATATTCT
This sequence comes from Xestobium rufovillosum, assembly GCA_963966045.1. NCBI lineage: Eukaryota > Metazoa > Arthropoda > Insecta > Coleoptera > Ptinidae > Xestobium > Xestobium rufovillosum. The sequence continues at coordinate 5,951,462 of OZ014495.1, read as the reverse complement.
TTTTCAGCTAGATTGCCCAGCGAAAATTATAGGGCACTTAATTTCATTTTGCTAATTACAGATCTGGTACAAGGTAAAAGGTTAGGTAAATTTAATTAACATTAAAAGCATTCCGCCGTTAGTTCGAACCATTAAAAGTTCGTTCGGAGCACTCACGGAGCTCAACAAGTGGTTTCGGATAATGTACCCTCTATTAGTTCTACAATATAATACACATAAGGTTAATTTAGTAATAATGTAATATTAGTTATAATTTTTATCCATAACAGAATGTGCTTTTTATTACGCAACTGTAATGGCTTGACAAATTGGGACTGGCGTCAATTTAATAAGTTCTTAGCCCAGTCAAATGGTCGTTTTCGCGTTTTTTGGGGTACTGAATTACTGAATTACTGAATTTCTCAGTTTCTCGCTTATATCTCGAAAACTATGCATTTTTAGAAGATGATCACTCTATACAAAATTAAAGTAGACAAAATTTCATACAAGATGCACTGGCCTACTTTGATTTTCTGACTAGAGGTATCGACGCTAGAGCGCGCTGAAAAACAGCGATTTTTTGGCCCTTCTGGGAAAACGTCAAAAACGCCCACTCCCACCCCCTACTACTCGAAAAATATTCATGTTATCAACAAAAACCCTTATATAATGTGAAAGTACATTAAATTTCCTACAAGAGACGTCTCTAACATTCAATTTTCTCATAAGGTGGAAGGGAGCAAAGCGAAAATTACGAAAAATGCCTTCTGCGCTCTACAGCCAAAACGGTCCCTCCCACCTGACTATCTCTCATCGGCGCTATACTTTCGATGTATTACGCTTGAAAGAGGTTGTTTTGAATGAATTGATGGCAAAGCATGTTTAATGAAAACATTATCAAATTATATTTACAACATATTAGGTACACAACACTGAATATAAAGCTGAATATGAAATCAGCATATATTAACGTATATGTGTCATGAAACGAGGGAAAGTCGAACCCAGGATTGGGTCATCACTTCGAGTAGGTTCTCCATCTGGAAAAGAAAGAAGGCATTTAGTGGTTGCAAGAACAGATAAGTTGTATAGTGAACTGTCGATGTATGAAGAAATACCTGATGTCATATGCGCAGTTATTTTAGTCGTCCCCGTTTGGTTGTTGGTGGCCCAGGCAATGTCTTTTGGGCACTAGAAGGTCCGGGCAGGCAAAGGGTCAGGGGCTGTGGAAAGTTCAGGCTGAAGATTCGAAAAGGATTCGAAAAGGAAATGGGAAATTGATAATTTGAAGGATGTATTTAGAAGAAGTAAAAAGGTGGGTAGAGAACCCCAAAAGGAAAAACAAGATAAAGAAAATAAGATCGATTTGATAACAGAACTAATGAAAGAGACAAAAGAAATCCAAAAAAGTTTCCAACACTAATTGATAATGCTTAGACAAGGAAATAAAGAGATGAAGGATGAAAGCAGGAAGATGAAGGAAACGTTAAAGAATATGGAGGATAGAATAAGAAGTTTAGAGAAAGATAAAGTCAAAAACAATCTAATAATATCAGTACTAGAGATAAAACATGAAAATGTAGTTGGGTTAGAACACTTCATAGAGACAAAAACAGGAATAAAAGTACAGAATAAAGATGCAAGAGGGATAGGAACAAAAGTGTCCAAAGTAAAGTTAGACAACGCATACGAAAAATAAATGTTGATGAAAGACAAAGCCAAGCGAAAATAACTACAGGAGAGGATTTATATAAATAATGAAATGACTAAAGAAGAAAGGGAAATCCAGGGAAAGATAAGACAGACTGCACAGGATGGGAATAAAAAAAATTACAAATAGGGTATCAAAAGATGACAGCCGATGGAATGGAAATGGGAGAGGAATCAAGAAAAACTATTAGAGAATAAAACGAGATCAAATATTTATAAAAAATGACCGAACCAGAATCTGACGGTGTAAGGATGAAGGTCCAAGCAAAGAAAAAGGACTGATCTAAAACCACAGAAACAGAAAATAAGACAGCTGAAGGAAAGGATAAAAATAAACAGAAATTAGATTAATAGATTGTAAAAACACTAAGTGGAAAAGAAGAAAAAATATCATATGAGGCATAGAAACTAAAACTAGACTATGTAGGTCTAACAGAAACGAAGAAAAAAGGCAAGGGCCTACAGAAACTGACAATTAGCTATTGGAAATACTGGTCTGAAGTGGAAGAGAATGAATAGGCGCAGGCAGGAGTAGCACTGCTGGTTAAAGAAAATAAAATCATACATTAGATCAAACTGCAAACAAGGTAATAATAATGGGGGACCTCGATGGCCGAGTTGGCAGTAAAAATGAAGGGATAGAATGGTGCTTATGGAAAAATGGAGAAGCGAGGAAAATTAATTGAGCAAACCGAAAATTTTAAGTATTTGGGTTCAATTATTTCGGAGGATGGAAGAATGGAAGAGGAAATAAGTGAGAGAATAACAAAAGGAAGAAGGCTGTCCAATGCAATAAAACGTAGTTTCTTGGGCAAGAAAGAAATACCAAATGAGAGTTTTTAAAGCAAATATATAAAGACAAAAACGTTAAGCAGCTCTTCGAAGCAAAACCAGGCAAAAAGAAATCAAGGGGAAGGCCAAGAAGGTCATGGATGGAGGAGGTAAGAGAAGCAGCTGTTAAAAGAAATGTGGAATGGCGAATTGGAAGCTTGATCGAATTCACTCAAGATAGAAAGAGATGGAGATAAATTTGGAGAAGAACACCAACTCAACTACCACCTATGATTAAGTAAGTAAGTTGTAAATTTCACCCCTATCTAATATGAGAGGAAGCTTGTAAAAATAGTAGTAACAAGTCCTTTTGTGAATAGAATTACGTTTTACTAATTCCACTTATATCCTTCTTTCCAAATTTGTGAAAGCAAACAATAATTTTTCCTCATGTTTTCTGTACCTTCAAGTAAATGTAGGTATAGTTCGACCCCAAATAGTGCATTTTTAATTATTTCGAAAAGTTTTATATTTACACCAAACAATGTATAAATCAGATTGTCAACAGAAGGTGGCTGATTTGACAGACGTTCCTTGTGATCTCACACAACCCTCTCGCCCTCCACATCCTTTTATGCAAATTCTACTTTGACAAACCCCGAGGGAACAGTCACAAGTGCTTTAACAAGTTCCATGGAATTTGTGGGGAGCACGTAGGCAGCGCAAGACGTTCTATATGCACAATAAGTTTTGATGTCGATGCAATCTTTGTATGGAAAAAGGAATTGATCCAGAATTTATGTAGGGTGGGATGATAGAGTGGGTTTTTCGATATCTCCTAAACACACTAAACATAGAAAATTTTTAAAAGGTTTTCAGCTATACAGCGTGTCCCGTATTGATAAGATTGATTTTGACTCCTCTATTTATTTAATATTCTAGCAGCATTTATAGATTGAAGGCAGTAGCTGCTGTGATATACACGCCCACACCTGAACTGTCTATAATTGAGCTAGATAACAAAGGGGGGAGATCAGTCGATATGTTCTCATTACTATTCTATATTGACGAACCAGACTATCACAGGAGCAATTAAAGCTTAACTTGTGTTGGAAATATACATATACCGTGTGACAAACTTCCATGTGTACATGGGAAAATAACATGGGCAATTACATTTTTGGGGATTCCTGCTCCCCATGTGTAGTTACAGTGGTGGTAAAGGTAGCAATCAAAAAACTATTTTTTTCTGCGTATGAGGATATCAAAAACTCTGCAATTTTCCAATTTATTAAAGCATTAAAAGCAAAAATTACACTAATAATTTTCAAATTAAAACACATTCATCAGATTACCTATGACAATTTAATTTATTCTAATCAAAAACTCCCTTGATTCTAATTTCTAATTCGTCTGAACTGTCAACATTATTTATCGACAATTTAAAATTTGGGTTTCAAAATGAACAAAAATATTTATTCAGTTGAAGAAAAGGTTTTCATTGTGAAAACATTTTACGGCGGTAGTCCGTGACTTATTTTCTGTAAAATTCAATAACAGTCCTATTCCTTCGGTAACAACAATACAAAATTTAGTTAAGAAATTTGAAGATACTGGGAATCTTTCATTGAAAGAAGGTAATTTTTACTAATAAATTTACTTGGTTTTTATTTAGGTAATTCTGATTCGCTTATTATTATTACCTAGTTGCTAATTCCTTATTGTTCGCTAACTTAAATTTTACTGGGATTACGAGAAATTTAACAAGTGATAACGTGGAGTGAAACAAAACTAAAATTAATCTTATCATTTATTTTTTTAGTCGTTTCAATAAATCTAAATGTTGAGGTAGAGGAAATGGTAATAGGCCTGATAACTGCTAGTCCAACATCTAGTTTAAGGTCTATTGCTCTAGAATGTAATGTTTCAAGAGAAACTGTCCGTAACATATTAAAAAAAAAACAAATATCATCCCTTTAAATTCCAATGTCACCAAGAGTTACTTCCTTTTGACGAAGAATCAAGGCAAACTTTCTGTGAAGAAATGCAAGAACGGGCTAATCGGGATCGCAGCTTCCTCTCATCAATTTGTTTTACCGATGAGTGTACTTTCACTTTAAATCAAGATCCAAATTCACAAAACGTTAGGCATTGGGCCCAGGAAAATCCCAGAATAAATCTAGCCACTACAATGAAATACCCTCAAAAAATCAATATTTGGGCAGGCATTTTTAATAATCGCATTATAGGACCATTTGAAATACAGGGAAATTTAAATTCAGAAGCTTATTTAGATCTTTTAATTAACCATATTGGCCCTGCATTAGAAGAAGTTGCACATGCGAATCGGGAGGTCTGGTTTCAACATGACGGATGCCCAGCACATTTTGGAGCACAAGTGAGGGAATTATTAAATGAAATATTTCCAGAGAGCTGGATTGGTCGAGGTGGTGCTATAAACTGGCCAGCTAGATCTCCCGATTTGGCACCGTGTCAATTTTTCTTGTGGGGTCATTTAAAAAATAAGATTTATAAAACTCGTCACCCAAATATTGATTCTTTAAGGAATGCTATTTTTGCGGAATGCAACTTAATAAACGATCGGCAACTTGCGAATGTCAGAAATTCTTTCTATAATAGCCTGGGATACTGTCTGATACAGAATGGGGGTTTATTTGAATATTTGTTATAGTTATTTTTCTTTTTTTATGTTACTTTAATTTCATTGTATATTAATAAGTTTTTGTCCTTACCTAGATATGAAATAAATAAGTATTAAATTGCCAGATTACAAAATTCATTAGAGCAAAATAAACAAATGTTGCTGCTTGTTAAATTTTTCATAATTGCAGTAAAATTAAAGTAATTTAATTTTTATTATTTAATTTTACTGCTTTAACATTTTCCCAAAAACTTTTTAATAGGTTAGACGACACATACAATTTACCCTAAACTATGGACCAGCATTCACCAAGGAAACATCCACACCAGTAATCAATTAATTGTCAACTATGGGTAATGACAATAATAATGTGAATGAGAATTATCTAAATAAAAAAACAAATGTATGTATTAGTAAAAATTAACTTCTTTCGATGAAAGATTCCCAGCCTTCAAATTTCTTACTAAATTATTTGTTGTTATACCGACGGAATAGGACCGTTATTGAATTTTACAGAAAATAAGGCACGGACTACGCGCAAACTATTGCCGCCGTAAAATATTTTCACAATGAAAACCTTTTCTTGAACTGAATAAATATTTTTGTTCATTTTTAAATGTTGACTGTTCAGAAAATCCATAAAAATCAAAGACTTCCGTGATTAGAATAAATTAAGTTGTCATGGATAATCTGATAAATTTCTGTGTTTTAGTTAGAAAATTATTAGTGTAATTTTTGCTTTTAATGCTTTAATAAATTGGAAAATTGCAGAGTTTTTGATATCCTCATACGAAGAAAAAATAGTCTTTCGATTGCTACCTTTACCACCACTGTAACTACACATGGGGAGCAGGAATCCCCAAAAATGTAATTGCCCATGTTATTTCCCCATGTACACATGGAAGTTTGTCACACGGTATGTTCAAATTCACTACGTATCTGCTGCTATATCTGCGTGAGTAAACTGAAAAATCTGGAACTCATTTTGTCTACCAGAGTTTACTCCACTATGTAAATTGGCCAAATTAAGGGAAAATTGTGTTTAATTTGCAGTAAGACAAGATTGTCGCGAGGCCGTGCCTTATTTAAATTTAAATGTCTTTAGCGACCTTTGGGGATTTGTTGATTAAAGTCTAATCTGTTTTTTCTTTGCGAAATTTGCATGAAATTTTTGCTTGGAAATTGCCTCTTGATGTTCATCGAGCATACGCATATTTTCAGAGAGTTAGCTGACAAAATTATTTACCTTTTTAACTACTTGACAGAGAATAGTCGAACATAATTTCAGAAATATAAATACAGATGCTGAAACAAGCACAGTATTAGATTAATACACCTTTAAGATTTGTCCCTTAACTCCCACCTAACAAATACCTATTCTATTTTTGGCTTCGACGCGTGATCTCCCTTAAGTGTCCTATCCGGAAATCTGCAAATATTTAGCCGGCATAAATTAGGATATCGCAGCGCTAGCGCCAGAAGGCTTCGATAACATCGAAAATAGCAGTAACATAAAAATAAAGTGCCTAAAGCAGTTTTATGTGCGCCACTGCGTGGCTCCATCTACATTTACTGAAATTTATTTTCCAAGAAATGAGAGCGCAAAATGAGAATGGCATTCATGGAACTTGAATAGGTATGTCATTTAGTGGAGAGTCAGGAAAAGGGCGAGTTAATTAAATACACAAAAATATTTCGCAAGGGTGCAAGGGGTGATACTGATGACGCTGTGAACCTGGATTAATACGCGCTTCGTTGGCTTCCTCAGAATTCATATAAGTGACAGTCCGCGACGCGGAAACTGAATCGTTGTAAGTAACATACTGCTCTAGTTCATCCAAATCCGATTGAAGCAATTTGATGGTGTGATGATTGAATCCACAAATAGACTAATAGCTTTTAAACAGAAATTAGGTGTTGCGAAATTGCATGAGACAGAAAAATCTCCGCACTCAAAGTTTAAAAACCCAACGCGATTAAAGGGCTACGAAAGAAGAGTTGATGTTTTTTAAGTATGTAGTTGGAACATGGCGGTTCAGTTTAGATTCTTAAAAAAATGTTATGATCCTTGAAACCTATTTTGCTTGTTTTGCGTATATTAATTAGTATGCAAAGAAACAGAGTCTGTGCACGGACGGATAACAGAGCAGCACGGACGGATAACAGAGCAGCACAAGCCGATTTGATTACAGACTTTGTTTATTATGCAGCTACAATTTTGCACACGTTTTGTCTACTTTACTTGATGCCCTATTAATATTCAAGTAATAATTCACTATATATTTCCATATTGGTGTACGTAAGCACCCATAAAAGCTCTTCCAATTCATTTATTACTATAGTATTTGCAAATGAAAGTAGCTAGGACAGTAAATAAAGTAGGTAAATAGATTATGGTCTATTATAATCTTTGTCACGCTACACGAACATGCGTTTATAAATAAATACAAGTTCGCTGCTAGTAACATCTGGTGGCGAGGCTTGTAAGCATTAGTGGCTGAAGTTAGCAGCTTTACAGACAAGCGGAAGGAAATTAATCGATTTTTATTTAGGGCGAGAACCATTATGAGTTAATGGGTAGAGCAGCCGCTAGGTGCCGGTGTGATACAGTGTTTGGTATGTCAATTAATACTTGTTTGCTACTTGAATAAGAGGATTATACTCTTAATTTCATTTTTCGAATTTAATTAAAGTTTGTAATTTGTGAATTTAATGAATAAAAACGAAAGGGTCATTGAATAATCGTCCAAAATATTTTAAGAATCGAAAAACTTGTCGGCCGGGAAGAAATTTTCGAGGGTAACTCTTGCATCACTCGCGCGTCTGCAGGGTAACTTCCACCTATATTTAGGTATGTTCGGATGACTTTTCGATAAATTTGACACACTCTTTCGAGATTACATTTCGATATGCAGATGAGTCGAAATGTAGACGTTATTATAACAATAACATCAGAAGAAAAACATTCGCTGAACACGCAGTCTCTGAAAACATAAAAAATTGTATCCATAAAAATGGTAATCAACCAATTTTCCTCTTGGGGAAACACAAAGAAAATTCCGAGACATCAATAACCTTGCATTATATCAAAAAATATATGAAAATTCGAGTACATTTCCCTCACAAACGCCCCCTCCTTTGTAATGTAAACAAATATCTAAATTTATTCCAAGATGCATATCTCATAGGCACTCTTCTGCTTCACACTTCACTTCTTCGTTATTAAAATTATGGAAAGTGCGCACGAGAGGAGAAATCGATTAAGGATATAAAAAATATTATAACGGTTCAAGCAGGAGTTATAACCGGGACTGACAAAACGCCGGGAAGTTTGGAGAAAGGCCACTGGGATAATGGATAATTTAGAAAGTTAACCAACTAATAAACGTCAAAAATAAATTAATTATCCTTCATAGAAAGGCTTGCAGGCAATTAAGAGAATCTGATGTTTGCTTACTTATAAAATTCTAATGGAAGCAGCATTCGCAACAATAGTTTTTGGGTAATAGCATATTATTCTTTGAGTGAGTTATGTTTATGTAAGCTAGTTATAGGTTACACATATAGTATTTACAAATATACTCAGGAAAGGAATTTCGCTGCGGTGGCTTCTTGACCAAAGCGTTCCAGATAGCTAAACTGGGTCAGCAGTGTTACACATACTTATAAAACTGCGTTCAGTTATCGTACATTTAACTTGTTCTAGTTCGAAATACGCTTAGCGCAATCATAAAAGACAATTTAATTTCCCCGGGGGTTGATTGCCAGATAATTAAAGTAACCAAACCTGATAAAAATTGAAATGCTAACTAAAATTTACGATTGCACGTCAGAGTAGTAGTAAAACTTTATTGAGCATTCGAATTTAGGAGAGAAATTTATCTCCCGATATTTACTTTGTTAATGGGGTATGAATTTTATTGAAACCCCAGACTGTGAGTCTGAACTTCCAGAACATGCGAAAGTTGGCCTTAATTTAATTTTGTCTTATAGTTTTCGGGTGTAATGTTTTGTAACGCAACCAAGCGAACTCTAATAGAATAAAGCGGTACGTGAACAATATTTCGTTGTCTTATTTAGCTGTTTGAGGACGAATTGATAGTTAGACTCAAAATTATTTATCAAACTACCAAGGAAACTGTTCTAATAACGTGATTCTTTTAGTTGAGCATGTATTTAGTTTGTTGTATAACTGGGACACGGACGCTTAGAGACTTCCTGCTCAGAAAGAAGATGAAATAGAAAATTACTATGCGTACTACCAATAAGTATAATAAATTATTTTATTGACCGGTTTCAAGATTCACAAACGATCTCATCATCAGAAATGGTAAATAAAATTGTAAACAAATTATTATGACAGTTGACAAGGAAACTAAAATTGAAAAAACAATACAAAAAATAATGATATCCATGAAACGAATCATTTTCGGGTCTTTGAATCTATGAAAGACAAGTACAGAACAGTAAACAGTGAGTTAACGGTCAATTCCTATATTACCTTACCTAAGTCCTATATGTATTGCTTCACCTGCATTAAGTACGTCTGAGCTTACAAAATTTAGTCACATTTACACAAATAGTGTTGCATTTCCTAATTCTAGGGTAGTGTTTTTTAATTCGGTTTACGTGGAAATACACAAACAAGATAAAAATGGCTACACCTACAGTAAAAAGGGGTGCTTTGCATGCAAAACTGACTAATTTTAATAAGTATGTGAAAGAAATACAGAGTAGGTCTGAAGTTACAGAAACAGAGATCATCCAATTACAGGATAGGTTAGCTAGTATACAAACGACATTAGATGCATTCGATGATATTCAAACGATCATCGAAGGCACAGCTGAAAACATACAGAGTGAACTGCAAAAGCGGGCAGAGTTTGAAGATAACTACTTTTCTTTAATTTCCTTAGCAAAAAAGATAATACAAGATAATACCCCCCCACCTGCAGCTCAGTCTGGACACTCAGTTAAGTCACAGGACGTAGACTGCGAAGGTTCAAGTGTTCACAGCGGCCGTTTGATTAATAATAATAGTCAAAACATTAGGTTGCCGACAATTGATCTTCCAAAGTTTGATGGGTCCTATTCTGCTTGGCTGGAATTTCGTGATACTTACGAATCATTAATACACGACAATGATGGTATCAGCCTGATACAAAAATTCCATTACCTGCGGGCGTCTCTAACAGGTGGTGCCTCACAGGTTATCAGCTCTTTAGAATTTTCCTCAAGAAATTATTCAGTTGCATGGAATGCACTAATAGACAGATACGATAATCGTAGATTACTAGTGCACAACCATGTCAAAGAATTATTCAATCTTGAATACATCAATAAGGAATCGGAAATCAGTCTTAGAAAAATGATAGACTCAGTATCAAAAAATTTACGCGCTTTACAACAGTTAGGGCAGCCCACCGATAATTGGGACACGCTCATTGTCTACATGATGGTAAACAAAATGGATCCGATCTCAATGAGAGAGTGGGAAAACCACAAATCGGCTGAGGATTTTCCTTCCTTCGAGGATCTAAAGGATTTTTTAAAGTCACGCGCAGATTTACTTGCAACTGTACAATCAAGTCAACAAACCGCGGACAAAAGGCATAACTCAAAAAATACACGAGGCTTTTTAGCAACTGAAAAGAAGCAAGGTCAAACTTATAATACTTCAAGTAATAATCATTATAATTATATTATAAAATGCAAGTACTGTAAAAATCAACATTACATTCAAAACTGTCCAGAATTTCTGCAGCTTTCAAATAATAAGAAATTAGAAATTTTAGGAAGTCTCAAACTTTGCTTAAATTGCATTAGACCTGGGCATACCAGTGACGTTTGCCGTCGAGGAACTTGCTGAAAGTGCAGTAAAAGGCACCATACATTGCTGCATGTTGAACAAGGGCAAAATTTGAATGATCATCAAAGGTTAAGTGATAGTAGAAATAGTGTCTCTCTATCGGCACGAACCTCTGGCGCACATGTATTATTGTCAACCGCATACGTTCAAGTTTTAGATGAGTGCAAGAACTTTCATACTGTACGCGCTTTACTCGACTCAGGTTCTCAATCAAATTACATAACGGAGAGTTTGTGCAAAAAGTTAAATCTTACTACTTCAAAGAAATCAATTACAATATGCGGATTGAACAATACGATCTCTAACATTGATTCAGAATGCAAAATTAATATTCAAGCGTTGCATAATAACTTTTCTGCCAATATATCGTGTTTCGTTGTTCCTAAAATTGCAGATAACATGCCAAGTGTTAATCTAAACATTTCAGAGCTTAATATTCCAAAAGGTCTAAAGTTGGCCGATCCATCTTTCTTTATGTCAAAAGAAATCGATATTCTAATAGGGGCCCAGCTTTTCTGGAATTTATTGTGTATAGGACAAATTTCATTAGGTCCCGACAAACCCATCCTACAAAAGACGCGATTTGGGTGGATCGTGTCCGGACCAATCGGAGAGCAACAATCAGCCGCGGTTTCTTGCAATTTCAGTCAACAAATTGACATTCAAGCTCAGTTGGCTCGGTTTTGGGAACTGGAAGAGTGCAGTCCGACACGGCCACTCTCCCAGGAAGAGACTGATTGTGAAGCTCATTTCACAAGAACAACGAAGCGTAATAGCAACGGTAGATTTGTTGTTTCTCTTCCACTAAAGGATTCTGTTGAAATTTTAGGTGATTCGTATCACCAAGCGGAGCGTAGATTTTTTGCGCTTGAAAAAAGGTTGCATTCAAAGCCAGAATTACTAGCTCAATATTCCGAATTTATACACGAATACGAAACCTTAGGGCACATGACTAAGGTAGAAGTTCCTGAATCAGAAAAATTCTCTTATTATATGCCGCATCATTGTGTGGTTCGAGAAGAAAGCATTACTACTAAATTACGCGTTGTTTTCGATGCTTCGGCTCCATCAAATAGCGGTTATTCATTAAACAATTTACAAATGACCGGACCTACACTTCAAAGCGAATTGTTTTCCATTTTAGTACGCTTTCGGCAACATAGGTACGTAGTCGCAGGGGACATTGCCAAAATGTATAGGCAAGTCCTGCTCACTTTCTTGTGGGAAGAACTTTAACATCAGTACCGGAACAAGATTTTCGAGAAGCTCAAGTGGGAAGATTAACTAGATATCAACATATCGAGCAATGCCGACAACATTTTTGGAACCGTTGGCATCTGGAGCACATCTCAGAACTTCAGCAACGTTCTAAATGGAAACAACCACAAGGTCAACTGCAAGTGGGTGCTATGGTCTTAGTTAAGGAAGATAATTCTTCACCATTACATTGGAGACTTGGACGAATCGTTCAAGTTCATCCTGGCAAAGACGGCGTTAGTAGAGTGGCAACAGTCAAGACGACAAGGGGCGACGTTAAGCGGTGCTTCACTAAACTTTGTCCACTTCCCAGTCCAGACGTCAACATTGGTCAATCTCGAAAAGAATTAAAGTGATTGCAAGTGCCATTCATGGCCTTCCAAGGCGGAGGGCATGTCGAGAACGTTTGATCAAGTTTGTTAAGTTTTGGTTACCAAGGAAAAATAATAACAAGAAAATAATATAGAAAAAATATCTAATGTCAATTAACTGTTCTTAAATTTATTATTATAGTTTACTGTTAAAATAAACACATAGTTCTGGAAATGGTTGTTTAAAAAAGGAAAAAAGAAGTACACAGAAGAATATTACATACATATTCAGTTATCTAGTTAACATGTTTCATGGATATCATTATTTTTTGTATTGTTTTTTCAATTTTAGTTTCCTTGTCAACTGTCATAATAATTTGTTTACAATTTTATTTACCATTTCTGATGATGAGATCGTTTGTGAATCTTGAAACCGGTCAATAATAGTATATTACGTACCGAGGTGGAAAATGTTTCATTACAGCCGAGGGCTAGATAGATGACCAAGGCGCGAAGCGCCGCGTTCATCTATAGCGCGAGGCTGTAATGAAATTTTCCAGCGAGGTATGTATACTATTTTATTCACAATCATTAGTTTTAATGAACAATTATTAAGGAATAAATATTTCATATTATTTTAAACATTGCACTTTCGATAGCTCTTGGCAGGCTGTGAAATTGACAATTATTAATTATGTCAATATTACACATCATATTGAAGTAAATTTAAGCAATGCACTTTCGATAATTCTTGGTAGGCAGTGAAATTGACATTTGTATTTTTATTAATTATTAAACTGACAAGCATCGTTTTTTTGACAATAAAATAACTGAATATGAAAGAGCATTTCTGGTGGTAAAATATATCTGCCAGTCAGTTGGAGTACACAATACACTCAAGCAGAACTCCCCGAGACCGCAGAAAAAACTGTATGAAATTTTATTCCAAGTTTATTACATAATACATACTTAAGTATAAAATCATATAGGCACTGATTTCTCAGGTTGGAAAATTTTCCACCCAAGGGTGGAAAATTTTCCAACCCGGTCGGCAAGTAGAAGTCAGGAATAACCTACTTGCAAACTTTTTAAAAGTTGGCAATTGACTTATTACTAACCGATTGTGAATAAAATAATTTATTATACTTATTGGTTGTACGCATAGTAATTTTCTATTTCATCATGGATTTCTACTAAATAGTCAAGACAGAAAATATTAACTACATCAGAAAGAAGAGTTGATCTCTCAAGACGAATAATTAATAGACAAGGGGAAAATGTTTTTGATATATTTTTCTTCCTTATAAAAAGATAATGAAGCTGGGTAATAATAGGTATCCTTTGTTCGACGAGGGAATTTTTCAAGACAATGGATAATATTAAGTCATTTTAAGGGGATGATGCTATTGTTTAGTAAATAAAAGACCCATTTTAAAGTTTGCAATGCCGGAGTGTAATCGAAATTTAACAAGATTAAAATTAAAAGCTCTTATCTTAATGATGCTGAGACGATTGCGACTTGCTTTGTTAGCTTAAGAAGCTTAATAATAAATTTCTTTCCCAAATAATTTCTGAACAATTTTTTATTCTATTCCCTCAGCCTCAATCTTGTTTTGATAAAGCTACTATTGATTTCCCTATGTCTCCTATACTCGTTAATTCTGTATAAATTACCTTAAGATATACATTGTACGTGTCAAATGAGTTATAACTAAATATAGCAAATACAGGGTGTTTCATTAGCAATGGGAAATCCGCTAACTGGAGATTCTACAGGTCAAATAATGACCATTGACCCGAACATGCCTTATCCGAATGTTGATGGTTTAGGAAATACAGAGTGTTGAAAGTTACAATTTTATTTCCAATTTTTGCAATAACTACGAAATTTCTATATATTATCTAGATGTTTTACAAACAGACAGTCGATAGTAATATGACATTAGTTTTAAAGTGTTCAGTGTTAACCCAATAGCTTTTTCATTATCTTTCTCCATAAATTTATCAAAAGTATTAAAATATGCCGCGTCATAGTGATAATATGAGAGATATGATATGTGTTTTTGCTCAAACCAATTTTAATGGGTTCGCTGCATCCCGAAGGTATTCAGAGTTATACCCCCACCGAAGGCAACCAAATCATAAATTATTTAGAAATCTGTACAATCGCTTAGGCGAAAGAGGATCTTTCCGTTCAAAAGGTGAAAATAGCGTTCCGAAGATTATTTCGGCTGAGCAGGAAGATGAGGTTTTGGTTAGATTGCGCGAAAATCCGGGCGTAAGTACCCGTCGTTTAAGAGCCAAGTCTCCCTGCTGCATTTTCGAGCGATTCAGACGTTCCCGCCTTTACAAACTGTACGGTTATTTATTAATATTTTGCTTTCTAATTTTGCAAGCATATACAGAAAACATTTCTTAAGAGTCGTCTCATCGGCGATTTCTAAAAAAAATAATAGAAGTTTGTCTTTTTCGGCTCCAAATATACCCTAATTTTGTGTACTTATAACTTACTAAAAAATTACTCTTTTAAAAATCCGAGATGAGAGGCCGATTTCCACAAGTTTCTTCTTTCAAATAAAACAAACAATTTCAAAATCGGTTCATAAATAAGGAAGTAATTTGTAAAGAGAGCTGCCCTTGCAAACGCGATTTAATGCCCTGCGTTGTAACGCCCTCTGCTTGTTCATCGCGCAACACTTGGTAAACTGCTAGTACGAACTCAGTGATTTTTGTACGGGGCCCACTTCAATAATTATTGTATAGCCATACATTACATATTTTAATCGTATATACGTGAACATAGAATTTTGGTCTTGCGAATTAATGTATTTGTGCTTAATTGCAGCGCTCTGCCATATCCCACATTTTTATTATAATTTTGTTCAATTTAGAATCGATTTTATCTGAAAGTAAATTTACACAATTTGAACACGTTTGTTATTGAAAGTATTGAACATATAGCAAGATATAAAATAATTCAAATTTCACCTTAAATAATGTTCTCTTTATAACCAAATAACAACTTAAAATCTCTGAATGAAAACCCAGTAAATTTTTTCGGATACGAGGGTTGTTCTGACATGAGCGGGGATTTTATTATAATTTATTTGTAAATTGATCCAAAAGTAGACCTGAGCAAATATTTTCAAGATTGCAAGTAATTTATCTGCAATATAGTAATTCCGGGTTATAATGGAATGATCCTCATAAATAACAAGTATTTAGGTAAGTAATGTAACTCTGAACAAACTAAAAATGCTAATTTCGCCCAGAGTTCTAATAGCGTGGCTTTCAACATTCATCGTAGAGGCATATTCCTACTTTTTCTACTATCACTTAATTCTGGTAACACATTCGTATAAAAGTTTACAAGTTGATTTTCCATTTTCATTTTCCAAAATTCATTGTCTCTAATAGCCGTTTCATATTTTATGCCTTTGGCCTTTGGGTGTCCAGACTGTAAAGATACAATACCCTCTTTTTGTAATTTGCATTTGTCCCTGAATTTGGTAAAAGTAATTGTGATTCTTATTTATCTTCCCGTTTCGATTCCAAAATATGATTTTCCTTTTCTCGATACCTTCTTCCGGGGTTAGATTACAAGAACTTTGGGCATAAACTTCAACAACACCTTGATCTCTTATAAGACCGTCCGGAGTTTCTGACAAATACGGAATGCTCAGTTCTTGAAATATTCTTTCGCTTTATTATACATATACAGGGTGATTTATGTATACCGGGGGGCGAAAAATTAAAATTAAGGTCCAAATCCACAAATGAAGTAAAAAATGTCATATGAAGGTATGTCCGGAAATACGTCGTATAAAAGTTATGCTCCTCCAAAGATGGAGGCTATTAAATTAGGTTTCTAATTTTTTCTCAACTTTTGAGAAAGACATAAAAATGAATTTTGGTACACCTATTATACTAATAGGGAAGCTTCGAAGAGATATTTTTTAATCATTCCTTATCGTTTCAACCTAATTTATGCTCGTCCAAACATGGAGTCTATCATGTTTGGACGAGCATAAATTTTAAACGGATCATTTCCGGACACACCTTCATATGACATTTTTTACTTAATTTGTGGCTCTGAACCCTAATTTTCATTTTTCGCCCCCTGGTATATGCCTGTATATGCCTGGGCAACGTGACCTGACCTTACAAGACCTTACCGGACAGCATGAACGGTCATTGCCCGGGCACCGTCAGCATTGCCCTACTTTCCCACTATGCCCGTAGCATATACAGGGTGTTTAAAAACTATTTTTATGAATAACTCCTTTGCTTTTTAAGATATTCCGTTGAAATTTTGTACAACATTTTCTTATATACCGATAAAATGTTTGTGTAACTTTGATCTAAAAAATCGATGCGCACGTCTATGGATCCTATAGTTCCTGCAAAACATCTAAGCTTAAAAAAATGCCCTTGGATGGTACCTCTTTTATTAATAATTATTTTAGCAACTTAACACCTACCCGTCTTTCTTTCCAATGCTAATTTGGCTGTTAGACGTTATGCAGGAATATGACCGAATCGGTACCATCCAAGGGCATTTTTCTGAAGCTTAGACGTTATGCAGGAACATATATGCATCCAAGGACATTTTTCTCGAGCTTAGTTCGTCACCTTAGAAAAATTGGATTAACAACACACATAGTCAAATGAGTTGCAACATCTCGTAAACCAAGCCCTAAATCAAAATTTTACAAGAGGGAAAAAATAAAAGAAATGAATGCTTGGTATCAAATCAATACCTTTGAATCATACACGTGCGCAGAGAAAAGTTGGGGAGTCAGTGGGTATTACAACCCCCCCCTTTCCTACGTTCGCGCATCAATTTTTTAATCAAAATTACACAAACACAAAGCTGAAACCAGAATTTGGATACCGTTTTTCTCCAAAATAATGTTGATTTTTATCTCTCCAATTCTTTTTGTACTAAGCAGACTACTATAGAACTTTTTCCAAGGAATTCAGTAGCGTACGTAGTTGTTTTCTAGGGAGCGTATTTTTTGAGTTATGACATAAAGTTGAATTTTAAAAATGGAAATCATAGTAGGTACGCTTTGGTCTAGTTCGACAGGTCTTTTTTTAAGCTATCAAAATATATATACTTTTATATTGTTATTTCAAAAAACGACAGTGATTTTGGTACTTTTTAAGTTGTAACTTTAGAAAATATAAGATAGGTAGGTACATTTTGATAGCTTAAAAAAAGACCTTTTGAACTTGACCAAAGAATGTTGTGATTTCCATTTAAAAAATTGAACTTTATGTCACAACTCAAAAAATACGCTCCCTAGAAAAAACTACGTACGCCACTGAATTCCTTGGAAAAAGTTCTATAGGAATCAATCTTAACAGTTTTAGTCTGCTTAGCACAAAAAGAATTGGAGATAATTTTTGAAAATCGATAAAAATCAATATTATTTTTTTTTCTCGAAAACTAAAAACGATATCCAAATTCTGGTTTCGGCATTATACCTATTATACTCAAGAAAATAGCTCATGTTTGCGAAAATCCCAAGGCTCTATCTCTGCTGCTTCTATGAGAAACCCCCAAATCACAACGAAAATAAGACACCCTGTACAGACAAAAATCCAATTAGCATAGTCCCTTCAAACGTCAAACCGAATCAGGTTCAGACCTATACAAGCTGCAATACAAATTGAAATAAAAGCTTTGCTAAGCGAAGCCAGAGTGCGACCCTGGAAGAGCTTCCGTGCCACGTGTTTTTGACCGTGGCTCCGTCTTCGGAGCATACCTCGTCTTACGTCCCTAAAAAATCTTGATGTTGGCGATCGGATACTTGGCTCTTAAGTGCGGCAACAGACGTAAGTGGCTCTTCGACTTGGAGAATTTTGCACAAAGAGAAGCTTCACCCATACCACATTACTCCAGTACAAAATTTGTTACCGGAAGATCCTCCTGCTCGTCTACGTTTCGCGTATCCTAATTTTTTGAACAAAATCCTCTTCACAGATGAGGCACCGTTTACTCGACGTGGAGTTTTCAACTGGCGAAACAATCATTTGTGGGATTCTGAAAACCCCCATGCCGTTAAAGAAAGACACATTCAACATGAATTTAAGATCAATGTTTGGTGCGGTGTAATTTCAAATTTCTTTATTGGGCCTTTTCAACTTCCACCCAATCTGAATGGTCCACTCTATTTAAATTTTCTTTAGCAAAATTTGTAGGAACTGCTCGAAGAAGTACCACTTAATTTAAGGGAAATGTGGTTCATGTAGGATGGGCCACATTTTTCCCGGCCGGTGCGGGAGTACTTAGACAACATCTTTCCACATCGGTGGATTGGCCGTGGAAGTGAATTTGCTTGGCCGCTTAGAAGCCCCGAATTAAATCCTCTGGATTTTTCGTTGTGGTCAAGAATGAAAGATATGGTTTATAAAGAAGCTGTGGCGAAGAATACAAGGGGCTGCCAATGAAATCAAAGGCAATCCAGGGGCATTGTTTAGAACTCGGGGGTCTCTCAGGAAACGCATTGAAAAATGTATCCAAGTGAATAGTGGACACTTCGAACAACTACTTTAAAATTTAATGCTTCCTAAATTTATTTATTCAGGATGGGAGAGGATGGAGGTACCTACGCGTCCAACCAGTCTTCGGACTGAAAACTTTATGAAGATTAATGCTGAAATACTTTGCTAACTGTAGTTTATAATTTCTTTCCACCAAATCCCGTTTGTTGATAAATTTCTCGTCTTTTCATCTTTCCACAATTCATCTTCATAAAATGCCACATTCAAATCTGATATTGTTACTTCATCCATCACGATAATAGAAAGAATACGACTGAAAATGCCTCTTATCTTATTTCTGTTACAGATGCGATGCTGTCCCAAAATTTTTATTTACATGGGAAAGAATTTGTATGAAACAGAAGCTTAACCCTGAAAGAATTATTCAAATGATGTTTTTCGAAAAAAAGCACTTTTATAGTTCCATCATCCCCTAATAAACCCCCGTCGTAAAGTTCATATAAACAAAGTTATAACAAAAATCGATATTTCACGGTGTAGTTCGCCTGCGATCCGCTAGGAGCACCCGTGTCCTGCTGCTGAAAACTTCGGTTCAGAGGCGCACTTTCAATCGAAAGCTCAACCCAACCACATTGCTGAAGTAAGCGCTGTCAGTTAAAGTCGAGTGCAAAAACAAGTTACACATGTCTAAGACAATTTCGCGAACTTGGGCGAGAGAATCCGAGCTTATAAAGTTAACCCGCTAAAATTATGTGACTTAAATGTTATCTGTAGTTATTTTTGTAAACATATCAAGTTTTATTTTAATTAGAAAAATTGATGATAAAGAAACGGGAAACACTGTTTATACATACAAAAAAAGAGTAAAATAGATTAGTATTTTTGATAGAAGTATATTTAAAGAATTTTTATATATTTACGCGAAATAGGCACCTTTAGAAATTGTTTGATGTTAAATGTGCTCAATATTGCTAGTAATTAAGTGTTAGTTGTTCAAATACGGGGCCAAATTCCGGACCATTAGCAAAAGCCGTGCCAAAAGCCAAATTCACAACGCACACAAAACCATACAAAATCTGAATACACCGGATATTAGTAGCAATGGCAACCACTGTATCGGAAATAAAGCCTGCTGTGATCTCAACAGTTAGCGGAACACAGGCTGTCGCGGACGGCGGGGAGATGGACGCTTTGTTACTTGGAAGAACGAGGGTGAGTGCGAAAATAGTTCTGTGTTTTTCGTAAAGTGTTTCTTTCCTTTTTGTTGAGTACGATCACGTGTCTATTTGAATATCGAGGGAACAGATGCCATGCAGCGCCCTCTCACGTTTCTAAACACATCCAGAATGTTGGTTTCAAACAATTGTATAAATTTTAAATATAACAGGTAATATATTTAACTATTACTGTTTTAAGGGTAGATTTGAAGCGCTAAGGGTGTCTATAGTGGCTTCAGTAAAATATTTCAGATAATCATCATAAAGTTTGCGACTTCCTCTACCTTATCGTTTCCAATTTGTATTTTAGTTTTAGTCCTATTTTATTTTTTTTCTTTTTATTGATCTTCATGCCGTACCCCTCTGTCAAAACTGCTTCCTAATTCTTCTTTGCTAGATGCTAACACTGATGTTGTATCAGCCGCGAGTCTGCTGACTGCAGTGGTTCGAATCTGCAGTTATATACCGAGCTCTCCTATAGATGTCAAATTCTAACTTACTGTCTTTCCTAATTACCAAAATGTCAAAAAATGGAAGCTGGCCTTCTCTTTCAACTATTTCAACTATTTAAGTCGCTCAAAAAATCTTCAGTATTACACTTACTAGTGTCAAAAATGGAAAATATATCATGTTGAATTATTAAAATACTCTGCGTACTACCAATTAACACTTTATTCTAGGATCTGACCGGTTTCAAGATTATTAACAATCTCATCATGAAAAAATGTAAAATTGTAAGTAAATATGACACTAAAATTCATAATACTTTTCAGTACAAAAACTTAATCATTAATAAAATTTATAAAATTGACAAAATTACAATTAATTCCATTAAAGAAAAAATTAATAAAGATAATTTGATAGTTAACGAAAGCAGACAAATCAAATGCTATAGCAATTTTACCCAAAGATGAATATACCGTGTGACAAACTTCCATGTGTACATGGGGAAATAACATGGGCAATTACATTTTTGTGTAGTTACAGTGGTGGTAAAGGTAGCAATCGAAAGATTATTTTTTTCTGCGTATGAGGATATCAAAAACTACAACTTTCCAATTTATTAACGCATTAAAAGCAAAAATTACATTAATAATTTTCTAACTAAAACAAGAAATTTATCAGATTATCCATGACAACTTAATTTATTCTAATCACGCACGTCTTTGATTTTTATGGATTTTCTGAACTGTCAACATTTAAAAATGAACAAAAATATTCATTCAGTTCAAGAAAATGTTTTCATTGTGAAAATATTTTACGGCGGCAATTGTTTGCGCGTAGTCCGTGCCTTATTTTCTGTAAAATTCAATAACGGTCCTATTCCTTCGGTATAACAACAAATAATTTAGTAAGAAATTTGAAGGCTGGGAATCTTTCATCGAAAGAAGTTAATGTTTACTAATACATAAACTTGTTTTTTTATTTAGATAATTCTCATTCACATTATTATTGTCATTACCTATAGTTGACAATTAATTGATTACTGGTGTGGATGTTTCGCTGGTGAATGCCGGTCCATAGTTTAGGGTAAATTGTAGGTGTCGTCTAACCTATTAAAAAGTTTTTGAGAAAATGTTATGCAATTATGAAAAATTTAACAAGCGGAAACATTTGTTTATTTTACTCTAATGAATTTTGTAATCTGGCAATTTAATACTTATTTATTTCATATCTAGGTAAGGACAAAAACTTATTAATATACAATGAAATTAAAGTAACATAAAAAAAGAAAAATAACTATAACAAATATTCAAATAAACCCCCATTCTGTACCAGACAGTATCCCAGCCTATTATAGAAAGAATTTCTCACATTTGCAAGTTGCCGATCGTTTATTAAGTTGCATTCCGCAAAAATAGCATTCCTTAAAGAATCAATATTTGGGTGACGAGTTTATAAATCTTATTTTTTAAATGACCCCACAAGAAAAAGTCGCACGGTGCCAAATCGGGAGATCTAGCTGGCCAGTTTATAGCACCACCTCGACCAATCCAGCTCTCTGGAAATATTTCATTTAATAATTCCCTCACTTGTGCTCAAAAATGTGCTGGGCAACCGTCATGTTGAAACCAGACCTCCCGATTCGCATGTGCAACTTCTTCTAATGCAGGGCCAATATGGTTAATTAAAAGATCTAAATAAGCTTCTGAATTTAAATTTCCCTGTATTTCAAATGGTCCTACAATGCGATTATTAAAAATGCCTGCCCAAATTGAGTTTTTGAGGGTATTGCGTTGTAGTGGCTAGATTTATTCTGGGATTTTCCTGGGCCCAATGCCTAACGTTTTGTGAATTTGGCTCTTGATTTAAAGTGAAGGTACACTCATCGGTAAAACAAATTGATGAGAGGAAGCTGCGATCCCGATTAGCCCGTTCTTGCATTTCTTCACAGAAAGTTTGCCTTGATTCTTCGTCAAAAGGAAGTAACTCTTGGTGACATTGGAATTTAAAGGGATGATATTTGTTTTTTTTTAATATGTTACGGACAGTTTCTCTTGAAACATTACATTGTAGGGCAATAGACCTTAAACTAGATGTTGGACTAGCAGTTATCAGGTCTATTACCATTTCCTCTACCTCAACATTTAGATTTCTTGGAACGACTAAAAAAATAAATGATAAGATTAATTTTAGTTTTGTTTCACTCCACGTTATCACTTGTTAAATTTCTCATAATCCCAGTAAAATTTAAGTTAGCGAACAATAAGGAATTAGCAACTAGGTAATAATAATAAGCGAATCAGAATTATCTAAATAAAAATCAAGTAAATTTATTAATAAAAATGACCTTCTTTCAATGAAAGATTCCCAGTGTCTTCAAATTTCTTAACTAAATTTTTTATTGTTGTTACCGAAGGAATAGGACTGTTATTGAATTTTACAGAAAATAAGTCACGGACTACCCGCAGACTACTGCCGCCGTAAAATGTTTTCACAATGAAAACCTTTTCTTCAAGTGAATAAATATTTTTGTTCATTTTGAAACCCAAATTTAAATTGTCGATAAATAATGTTGACAGTTCAGACGAATTAGATTAGAATCAAGGGAGTCTTTGATTAGAATATATTAAATTGTCATAGGTAATCTGATGAATATACGTGTTTTAATTTGAAAATTATTAGTGTAATTTTTGCTCTTAATGCTTTAATAAATTGGAAAATTGCAGAGTTTTTGATATCCTCATACGCAGAAAAAAATAGTCTTTCGATTGCTACCTTTACCACCACTGTAACTACACATGGGGAGAAACTGTCATAATAATTTGTTTACAATAATTTTATTTATACATTTCTGATGATGGAATCGTTGTGAATTCTGAAACCGGTCAATTTATAATAATAAATCGTTATATTGGTAGTACGCGTAGTAATTTTTCAATTCATCATGAATTTCTGCCAAATAGTAAAGTCAGAAAATATTAACTACATATCTAATGATAAAGTTACCAAATTTTGCAGAATTACTTATTTTGGAAATATTTCTGAAAAGATTGCCAGTATTTTAAGAAAAAACAGCATATACGTCACATTTAAACCTTCAAATATATTATCACATATTTTATTTAACAGTAAAGACAGACTATGAATTCTTAATAAGTTAACCTCACACGCCAAAAGACAGTGACACAGTAATTAAACTCGACACGTGTTTCGCTGACAACGTCAGCATCTTCATCATGCAATGCTACGTATTGTATTTTGCTTATAAGCTCTAAAGAGTTTACTGAAAAACTTGACTGCTTGATCTTGAGGTTATTAAATTCATTGACCAATCATTTGGACAGTTTGTAAACTGAAACTATGGGCCTTATGGCGTTCCCTACCAGGCAAATCCGTTAAATAGTTAGTTGAAGTTCCCTCCCGGAAAACAAGAAGAGGAGAGAGCAGCACTAATACGTATCTGATATAGGAAGAGATAGACAGTGTAAAGTGGGCTCTAGTTTATTTGATATATGTTAAAAAGCACTTAGCAGTGCATGACTCTAGCTAGGAACAACATGTCTCTGGCTCTATGACGCTCTGAAATATTTAGTTCCATGCATTTTGTGAGCATAACCTCTAGTTTGCATTTTTATAAAGTGCTCTACATTATGTCCCCTGATGGACCTAACTATAACTGTAAACTTTCTTATTTCGCATAGTAGTGTTATAAACTCAATATATACATAAACTACGAAAGATTAATCAATGATTGTGTTAACAATTTAGAATAGGCAGGTTCGGTAATTTTCAAATTTCATTAAAATTGATAGAGTTTATTATACTGAAGGCAGTTATGTTGTTAATTTTTGTTAAAAAAAAATTCCCTCGCCTGTGAAGCCGTTGCAAAGTTTTCCGTCGGTGTGAGGCTAGAAATCGAACCTTGCAGCGAGAGTAGGCCGCGTGACGTCAGAACTTAGTATAACGTACAAGTCCCAGCTTCAGCGCGCAGCAGTCCCATAAGTATTATGCATATGCATGTGTAGTTAAATTGTTAAATATTATTAACTGGTTCTAACTGGTGTTTTCTGTTTTGTACCCAGACTAATACATCGTACAGTACACCAATAAAACGGAAAAAGTGGTTCGTTGGAGCCAGAAGGAAAATCGGTCAGCATTATCGATATTTTCGCGAGTTAGTTTATCATTGCAAAAGTTTATAAAATTATCGGCTGCCCCATTGCAGCCACTCTAAATAAAATCGAACATAATGTAATTTATCGACAGTTTTCTGGGACCCCTTGGTACTTGGTAACGTGTTACGGTTAGCATAATTTGAAACAGGATGCTAGGAGCATGACAGAGCCAAATACTGTATCGCCGTAGCGTTCCCTCCCTGAACTAAAAAAGGAAATTTTATTCCTATCTCTGACTCTAGTATGTCGCGAACTATTCCTTTGTGTCTCAGAAGGTGTCCTACCATCCTACGATCCTATCCCCTATTATTTATTGTCTTCCATACTTTTCTCTTTTCCCCAACTCCTTCTAATTCCTCCTTACTGCTAACTTGTCTATCCACGGTATCTTTAACACCCGTCTGTAGCATCACATTTCAAACGCTTCTACTCTTTTTTCAATCCGCTTCTCCCGTTGTCCAAGTTTCGCACCCATAGGTATAATTTCGTGTTTCATACATGCGTCTTTAAGAGTTGTTTCTTTTTTTTAAACAAGTACCTAGCACCTACGTAGCGTAGTTTTTTGATTCGCGTGAGTTGTATTTGCTTCCGTTTTTTTAAAAAAATTCCAATCCGTTATAAAACTGTTAACTTGATAATTTGTCAATCACTTCGGTATACATACCTACATAAATGAGTAGGTATGTATTGTATTGTATTAGAGAATATAGGTAGGTACCTATTTTACAAACAGAAGTAAGCAGGTATCTACAATCTACATACCTACTTATACTGAATTATAAAAGGCATGTACAGTTAATAAATTGTTGACTTTGTTTTACTTATACCGGTCTGCCTTTACACTACTGTTTTGAGGTTGAATGAAATTGGGGTTAGATGCAAGAATCACACACCATTTCCACATTTACCGGGACATTTACCTACCTACTACATAAATATGTCAAATTATGTGAATCGGACTTTTGATACCCTTGTTGCATCATTATATCGATTATGTTGTCTTTGTTTTATGTTTCCTTGACACCTTACTTTAAAAATTCACGCTCGAAATAGTCCCAATAAGTATGTTATGAGATAGGTACCGCTTCACGGGCACTTCAAGAGAAGTGGGAGGAGCGCCTTACGAATCTCTGACGTCAAACCAATAACAAAGCGAACTAGCATGTGGGCGTGATAAGCTAATTTCTTTCGCTTATTACGCCGCAAAAAAATTTGTTAGAAAAAAAATTTCGCAGTAAATCAATTACAATAACAATTTTCTGTCATTTTCATGCCAAAAATAGATATCTTATTTTTCTCCGAACCTCCCTATTGCAGTACTTTCTTTATAAAGTGACATAGTAATTAAGCTCGACACGTGTTTCGCTGACAACGTCAGCATACTCAGCGTAGGATGCGAAAAGTGACTAATTTAATTTTGCTGAACAATTCCTTGTCTGCATAAATTCAGAGTATACATAACAAATCCACAAAACAGTGCGAAGGCCAGATAACAGATTTGCAAATTATGTCATGCAGCCTAACGTCAATATTTGTTCATCATATGAGCTCGCAGGGGTCGTGATTCACCCTTTCCGACTTCCAGTTTGGAGTGAAAATCAGAACTTTTCAGCGAATAACAATATTTGATACCAAATGCTGTAAGGCTGAAAAATTACAGTTTTTTGCATGTTCTGGCGATACTACGCTTTCCATAATATGTTTAAGTATACAAAGTGTTTGAAGTTGTCATTAAAGTGTCAACTCAAAGGCAGAATAATAAACTTTTAATAAAATTGGAAAAAGAAATTCTGAAAATTAAATAATAATTGAATTGTTAACTTGCCATCTATTTTTTATGCACCAAAAATTTACGGGTTACTGCGTTGATAACGCTTGTAATTGCGGACCTTGGATCGTTTATGTTTCTGATCCTCCCTCTTGTGTTAATATTAGGCCACCGAAACGCCTTCTCTAAAGTCAAATTAGTATGGGGACTCTCTCGAACGAGGGTCTGATGTAGGTATATGCTGTGAAATATACATATCATTTTATATTTGTTCCTGAATTCTTCATCAGGACTGCTTTATACAGGTAAATATTTCCATACAGGAGATCTGACAATTTCATTTCATTCATTTCATTGTTTACCATAAGAAAAATGTTGGTTCAGAATCTTCGAAAATGTCATTTTATAGTATATTGTTTTATAGTGAGGAAAAGTGTCACTTTTTAGTGATACGTGTAGGTTTGGCGGCCGAGCTTGCGAAGTTATGCCCCCATTAAGTAGGGAATATAAAAAACTAATAATTTATAATTTTGCACAATTTATTACCTACTCGATAAATTTAAATTTCGAATTCCTGAATGAAACAGCAGTTGCGAAATTCTGGCTGACTTGTTGGGGGTAGAATTCGATTTTCAATCAATCCTAACAAAATAATTTTTCCAGACAAGGATAATACAATAAAACTACTCCAAGAACGTGTTCGATTTTGGTTCTCTTATCACAAAGAAACTTAAATTTAGTTTGACGCTAGCGTGGGGCAAAATGCGGCGGTAAATTTCATTTACCAGACCTCGCGTCTCATTTGGTCGACCTATTGATTGCGCAAACCCAATTATACCGGTGTTATATTGATGCGATAAGTTCAAACACGTCCTGAAAAACTATAAAGGAGGCCTGTAAGGCCTCTGGCTCCATTTTACGTAGGTATAATTAAGCAGTTTGCTTGTTCGCAATTAATGATGCATAGGGTTGTTTCCTAAAATTGTAAAAGTTCGGTAATTCACGAGAAATCCAATTATACTTTTCCCATTTTTTAATAGAAATTTTTGTGTTCCGTAGTTAAGAGTGGATACCAAATACCTACATACCTACCTACAGTTGTCTCAGTAAAGCTTCCAAGCGGCAAGCGAGTTATAACAAAATTGCGAGTTTTTCGAAAAACGTCTAAATTTTTTGAATGGAGAACCTTATATTTTTGCGACATTGTTAGAAGTACCTACGTTAGCAATAAGTCTAAATTGGTTTCTTTTTCTTAGTTTTCTAATAAAATGTATTTTTTTAAGTTATTTTGTCTCTGTTTATCGGTCCCTCCTACTTACTTAATAGCAGCAAATGATGACTTTAATTCTAAATTGTAGCGTTAATCTGTAACCTGTGGCTTCTCACGGATGTTATGTTGTATATTATAAACAAAATTATACCGTGTGACAAACTTCCATGTGTACATGGGGAAATAACATGGGCAATTACATTTTTGGGGATTCCTGCTTCCCATGTGTAGTTACAGTGGTGGTAAAGGTAGCGATCGAAAGACTATTTTTTTCTGCGTATGAGGATATCAAAAACTCTGCAATTTTCCAATTTATTAAAGCATTAAAAGCAAAAATTACACTAATAATTTTCGAATTAAAACACGGATATTCATCAGATTACCTATGACAATTAAATTTATTCTAATCAAAGACTCCCTTGATTCTAATTTCTAATTCGTCTGAACTCTCAACATTATTTATCGACAATTTAAAATTTGGGTTTCAAAATGAACAAAAATATTTATTCAGTTGAAGAAAAGGTTTTCATTGTGAAAACATTTTACGGCGGCAATAGTCTGCGGGTAGTCAGTGACTTATTTTCTGTAAAATTCAATAACAGTCCTATTCCTTCGGTAACAACAATAAAAAAATTAGTTAAGAAATTTGAAGATACTGGGAATCTTTCATTGAAAGAAGGTAATTTTAACTAATAAATTTACTCGGTTTTTATTTAGATAATTCTGATTCGCTTATTATTATTATCTAGTTGCTAATTCCTTATTGTTCGCTAACTTAAATTTTACTGGGATTATGAGAAATTTAACAAGTGATAACGTGGAGTGAAACAAAACTAAAATTAATCTTATCATTTATTTTTTTAGTCGTTCCAAGAAATCTAAATGTTGAGGAAATGGTAATAGGCCTGAGAACTGCTAGTCCAACATCTAGTTTAAGGTAAATTGCCCTAGAATGTAATGTTTCAAGAGAAACTGTCCGTAACATATTAAAAAAACGAGTGTACCTTCACTTTAAATCAAGAGCCAAATTCACAAAACGTTAGGCATTGGGCCCAGGAAAATCCCAGAATAAATCTAGCCACTACAACGCAATACCCTCAAAAAATCAACATTTGGGCAGGCATTTTTAATAATCGCATTATAGGACCATTTGAAATACAGGGAAATTTAAATTCAGAAGCATATTTAGATCTTTTAATTAACCATATTGGCCCTGCATTAGAAGAAGTTGCACATGCGAATCGGGAGGTCTGGTTTCAACATGACGGATGCCCAGCACATTTTGGAGCACAAGTGAGGGAATTATTAAATGAAATATTTCCAGAGAGCTGGATTGGTCGAGGTGGTGCTATAAACTGTCCAGCTAGATCTCCCGATTTGGCACCGTGTGACTTTTTCTTGTGGGGTCATTTAAAAAGTAAGATTTATAAAACTCGTCACCCAAATATTGATTCTTTAAGGAATGGTATTTTTGCGGAATGCAACTTAATAAACGATCGGCAACTTGCGAATGTGAGAAATTCTTTCTATAATAGGCTGCGATACTGTCTGATGCAGAATGGGCGTTTATTTGAATATTTGTTATAGTTATTTTTCTTTTTTTATGTTACTTTAATTTCATTGTATATTAATAAGTTTTTGGCCTTACCTAGATATGAAATAAATAAGTATTAAATTGCCACATTACAAAATTCATTAGAGCAAAATAAACAAATGTTGCCGCTTGTTAAATTTTTCATAATTGCAGTAAAATTAAAGTAATTTAATTCTTATTATTTCATTTTATTGCTTTAATAGGTTAGACGACACCTACAATTTACCCTAAACTATGGACTAGCATTCACCAACGAAACATCCACACCAGTAGTCAATTAATTGTCAACTATAGGTAATGACAATAATAATGTGAATGAGAATTATCTAAATAAAAAAACAAGTTTATGTATTAGTAAAAATTAACTTCTTTCGATGAAAGATTCCCAGCCTTCAAATTTCTTACTAAATTATTTGTTGTTATACCGAAGGAATAGGACCGTTATTGAATTTTACAGAAAATAAGGCACGGACTACGCGCAAACTATTGCCGCCGTAAAATATTTTCACAATGAAAACGTTTTCTTGAACTGAATAAATATTTTTGTTCATTTTTAAATGTTGACAGTGTTGTTCAGAAAATCCATAAAAATCAAAGACGTCCGTGATTAGAATAAATTTAGTTGTCATGGATAATCTGATATTTCTGTGTTTTAGTTAGAAAATTATTAATGTAATTTTTGCTTTTAATGCTTTAATAAATTGGAAAGTTGTAGAGTTTTTGATATCCTCATACGCAGAAAAAAATAATCTTTCGATTGCTACCTTTACCACCACTGTAACTACACATGGGGAGCAGGAATCCCCAAAAATGTAATTGCCCATGTTATTTCCCCATGTACACATAGAAGTTTGTCACACGGTATATGTACAAAGGTTTTGTTGCTATAATCCGTTTTGTAGGGTGGGGAAGAGGGTAATTATTATTCCCTATAATTCAACAGATGTACCTAACCGAATAACTACTGTTCTTGAAAATTCCAATTATAACTTTCTTTCATAATAGAAACTTATACTTTTCGAGTTAATTAAAAGAGCACAATCTACCTACTCATAGTTGGAGGCGGAAATAATATGCTGGCGCTGTAGCAAAACTTGCTAATTATTAGTTTCCTTGGGAACAGTTTCAACTGCATAAATTCGACCTGTCCCTAGTGCTCGCTAAATCTTCATCATTAAGTTAGGTCCGGGAGCATATTATATTACGTAGAATATGACACATATCGACCCTCGTAACAGCCCCGAGGTTTTATTAAATTTCATGCATCAACCCTTCGTTAAATTCTCTTTTTGAAAGGCTTCTGGGGGCAATTAATATCGGGTTGCTCGATAATTTCATTCGGTATTTGCCATGTGTCATTCATCTCACTCAGACACTTAACTGCTAAACTGGTTACATGCTAATGGAAATAGGGAAAGTGTTGCTTATTATTATTATTATTATTGTTGAAACACTGGTCTATAGCAGACCTACGGATAATTAGAGGTAACGATAATGTTGGGTGTGTTGAAGAATAACAACTTGTAACGGCAACTTAAAGTTGCCACACTGATTATTTGCAAATCGTAAAACTTAAAAATTATTCTAATTCTGAACGTATATGCAATATTTACAACTTAAAACTGAATTATGGCCACTACCGGACACGCAGTCTCACGCCCCGTGCTCTGAAGATATGATTTGGGGATATAGGATGTTCTACTTTTAGGGAAATGCGTAGGACAGCTCAGAATAGAAAAGGATGGAGGTACAAGCGCCTAACCAGTCTTTGGACTGAGAACCTTATGATGATGTGAGTAAATTAAGAAACAAGAATGTGGAAAAACAGACTGAAGACAGACAAGAAAATTGCCTCTAGGGAGTTTGCAGAAATTATATTATATTTAACGTGCCTTGGGTTTCACCATTTATTTGGATACAGAAAATTAAAACTGAGCTTGGGGGATGTCAAAAACTTTCACAGCCCAAGATCTAACCTTGTGCTAAATCCTGGCAATTTGTAATACGACGCTACCACAGTTTGTTCCTCAATTTCACTTCTCGCGAAGCATCTGCTCTGAGCAAACATACCCTCTGGTCTAACTGTCGCTTTCCATGCTAGTCGCTTTTCTCGTCTCATCTTCATTAATTTATAAACTGCGGCTTCCAGTATATTAAATTTCCATCAGCCGTTCAAGAATTCGAGAAGCCAGTACACGCACTATTTGTTACTTCAGTGGAACGTTACCCGGCAGATTTAATCAAGAGATTAAAATTAATTTCGGGGAATTATGTGCTCTTTCATGTATGTTCGGGAACGGAGTATAGCTGAATAATCCTTTTACTAATGTACAAACTAATTTAAATGTAATGCCCCTTTGTTGTGCAAATGTTCAAAATTATTTTGTTCTGGAGTTTGCAAGTTTCGAAAACGCTGTATGTACATACATAATTAATTTGTTTGTAAATAAATGAATATGGACACGACAAATTTAATTTGCTCTATTTAAATGGTTACAGGATCGATAGGAGGAACTTCGGGTGTCATGTGGAAAAATGCGATTTGTAGCTCCATCCTTTCCTATCCCCAAAAGTTGAACATCCCACATCCCCAACTATTTGGGAGCAGTAATGTAATCTGGACCTACCCCTACCTCTTTTTATTCCTATTTCTGACTCTAGTATGTCGCGAATTATTCCTTCGTGTCTTAGAAGGTGACCTACCATCCTATCTCTCCTATTTTTTATTGTGTTCCATACCTTTCGCTTTTCCCCCACTCTTTCTAATACCTCCCTAATTGCTAACCTTATATCTATCCACAGTATCTTCATCATGCGAATGTAGCACCACATTTCAAACGCTTCTACTCTTCTTCGATCCGCTTCTCCTATTGTCCAAGTTTTTTCACCCGTATAATACCGTACTCCAGACATACAGTGATCCCAAAAAAACTCCTCATCAAATGGGAAAAAATAATTTTTAATTTTTCGAAAAACTTTTTAAGGCAATAAATTCTTCAAATATTTTGAAAATTTTACATATCAACACATTATTTTGTCCCTAGAACAGCGTACTAAAATTTCATGATGGCACATTCTGGAGTAAAATATTCCAGAGGTAGAATAGCCCCAGATTCGGATCTCCGGGCGGGGACTGCTTCAGGGGAAGTCGTCATCATCATAAGGTTCTCAGTCCGAAGACTGGTTGGACGCGTACCTCCATTCTTTTCTATCCTGAGCTAACCTACGCATTTCCCTAAAAGTAGAACATCCTACATCCCTAACTATTTGAGAGCAGTAGTCTAATCTAGGCCTACCCCTACCTCTTTTTATTCCTATCTCTGACTCTAGTATGTCGCGAACTATTCCTTCGCGTCTTAGAAGGTGTCCTACCATCCTATCTCTCCTACTCTTTATTGTTTTCCATACCTTTCGCCTTTCCCCAACTCTTTCTAATACTTCCCTATTGCTAACCTTATCTATCCACGGTATCTTCATCATGCGTCTGTAACACCACAGTTCAAACGCTTCTACTCTTTTTCTATCCGCTTCTCCTATTGTCCAAGTTTCGCACCCGTATAATGCCGTACTCCATACATACGACTTTAAGAGTCTCTTCCTAGTCTCTATATTAACCGTTCTCGAACATAACAGTTGTTTCTTTCTGTTAAACGCAACTCGTCCCTGCGCCATTCTTTGTTTTATATCTTTAGTGCTCCTACCGTCTTGGGTTATTTTACTTCCTAAGTAGCAGAAATCCGCGACCTCCTCTATCTTCTCATTTCCTATTTGTATTTCAATTTTAGTTCTATTTTCACTCCATCTACATAGCAAAATTTTAGTTTTCTTTTTATTGATTTTCATGCCGTAGCCCTGTGTCAAAACTGCTTCCATTTCATTCAAAGCCGCTCCTAATTCTTCTTTGCTAGATGCTAACACTGCTATATCATCCGCAAATCTGAGCATGTTAATAGTTTGGCCCTGTACATTGATCCCTGAGGCTGTTCTTTCCTGAACAATATTAATCGCATCTTCGATATATACGTTGAAAACTAGAGGTGACAATGCACATCCCTGTCTCACTCCCTTCCGGATATCTACTTCCCTTCGTTCCTGCTCACATTCTATAACTGCCTTTTGCTCTTTGTAGAGATTATGTATTATTCTTCTGTCCCTGTATTTCATCCCTACCTTTCTCAGCACTTCGAACATCTTCCCCCATTTTACGTTGTCGAAGGCTTTTTCTAAATCTACAAATCCTATATATACGCTCTTTCTCTTTTCTATCGTTTTTTCTATAATTACTCGTAAAGCTAGAATGGCCTCGCGCGTTCCTCTATTTCGTCTAAATCCGAACTGATCTTCTCCTAATATTTCTTCCGCCTTTTTCTCCATCCTTCTTTGCACGATTCTAGTTAAAATTTTTGACGCATGGGAAGTTAAACTGATAGTTCTAAAATTTTCGCATCTATCCGCGCCTTTCCTTTTTGGCAAAGCTACCATGATGTTCAGTTTGTAATCCTCTGGAATCTCGCCTGTCAGGTATATGCGACTAACTAATTTAAATAAACGATCTATTACCTCTTGACCTGCGCACTTTAAGATTTCTGCCTGCAAGCCATCTATACCTGGTGCTTTATTATTCCTTAAACTTTTTAGTTCTAGCTCAAACTCTTCTCTCATTATAGGACTCCCTAGGTTATCCCCTTCTACACTGCTTTCGCTTTCTAATATATCTTGCACTTCCTGTCCCGCATATAAGTTTCCTAAATATTCTTTCCACCTATCTGCCTTCTCCTCGCTTTCGATTAGGATATCTCCTGCCTCATTCCTAATGCTTTTGGTACTAGATCCAATTTCTCTAAAATTTCTCCTAATTATTTTATATGCTTCAACAACAATAATAAATGTAACATTTGACGAGTCGGAGCGTAGAATGTTAGAAGCATGAAGCACGTGACAACTGTCTGTCTGGTTAGTCACGAATAAAACTTATTTCGTAACAGATTTGTTGTAGTAGATAATACAATTCTTATTACCTTGGTAGGTATAAATAGAGTAATGGGAAAAGTTTTCCGAATAAGAAATCCTCGTGAGTACAGAACTGTCAAAATACATAAATCACGAGCAGAGAAAAGTAGCAACTACACTGCCCTGCCCACAGAAAATAATAAATCTGGCCGACCTCTTATATACGTGTACTGCAGAAAGGGATTTACAACTCACAAAAGAAAAGTAAATCAACTTGCATTCGGACAAAGTTCCAAGACGAATTCAACTTAAGGTTTAATCATCCACAACGAATGGGATTTTTAACATTGAAAATGTTTTTAGTATCATATTCACCGAAAAGATTCTGTTGTATTTGCCACATGCGTTGAGAGCCGAGCGCTAGCGGTTAAAGTCGAGCGTTTGGCGGCGCGGTAGACGGAATAATCATTTAACACGCCATCGCGTATGCCGAAATATCCCAAACGCACAAGGGTTACAGTCTGCTTCGTCATTTTCAATGTCTCCCCCGGTTGCATCTTTCCGAAGGCTGCGAATTTGTATAAAATATACAAGTTCTTGTCCGAAAATACGGATTCGCAATTTGAGGGTTTAACAAAATATTAAATGAGTTGTATTGTTTCTCAGTACCTATAGAAAACAATATTAAAATTAGAATTCAAAACTAAAAAAGAATTGAGGAATAAAAGGGCGAAGTCCAGTCGAAATGTTTAAACAGAAGGTCAAACACATCCCTTGCTCTTTCAGTTAACCCTTGCAAAATAAACAATTTAATCAAAACAAAACATGAAGTAAGAGTAAGTAGTGAGGAAAAACATGTTGAATTTATTTATCTTGAAAACACAGTACTTTGTCTTTTTCTCGAACTTATCGCACGAATCACGATCTTTTAGTTTCTCGAGGTCAAGTTGTCTGCTACCGTTCCGTTTTTTCAAAATCTTAAAGTTAAGATTGGCCTTCATAACCATTATGTTGTGATCACTATCTATATCTGTTCCTTCTGCAGTCCTGATATCTCCCTGGTCTTCTGTCATCTTCCATGTATAGCGTCTCTTAACGTGATGTTGAAATATGGTGTTCGCGACGGTTTTCTAAGCTGAAAAACCCATCCTGGGTTACCATCTGAAGATCCATATGAAAGTTGAATACTGACAGCGTGAAGCGCCGAAAAATATTATTATTATAGTATTATACAAAATATTAAGAAGACGTCCCAAAACAGAACCTTGAAGGACACCACTTTTCATAGTTCTGACATTTAGTATGATTCAAATATTCGAATTGATAGAAAATGAAATCTAGCGTAGGTACTTTAAGCAGAAAGAGTAAAATATGAAAGTATCAAATATTATATTGCACACAAGAAAGTTTAACTTTATTTTTAAAGCTTTATTTACTTTTAATAGTGTCGTAGGTGTTTCATAACTTGAAGTCACCTGGCGCCACAGACACAACACTCTGGCAATTATATTCGTCAAATGGGCTGCATTTCGACGCTTCAGTCTAGTGCGCAGGCGCAATAGTAGATGTAGAATAGTAGAGCGCAAATGATTCCTTTATGTATTTGGGGTCTTAATGTTTCAAAATGGTACTAAATTCTTTCAGAGATAATTTTGTGACTGCAAATTTAGTAAGTCAGTGATGTACCTCCTTCTAATAGTTCATCGTGGGAACGAAAATTGACAACCAAAATTCACCAACAGAATAACTGACAAATGACCAGGTGAAATTGAACATCCCCTAAACAAAACTCATCTTCAACTTCAAATAAAGCGTGAATATCCGGGGATAAGTGCCGGAATTTTTTTAATTAAACTTCTGCCACTCTTTCAACTTCGCGTGGGTGTTGTCTTGTGTAGGTTATTATAGGTTATGGCCAACTTTTATGAGGCAGGAGGGACACGCTCAAGCTTGAACTTACACAATAATAAATTTATGATTAGGTCAGGGATGACGTTGGAGACGTACTAGGGATATTATAACACCCAGAGGGTAGTAGTTTATGAGTTGCACTTTACAACTGTGTTGTAAACCCGTTGCTATTGGTTGTATTAACAAACTTCCAAGCTATTCATTTTGCGCGGTAAGCACCTCGTTTATTTAGATTTCGTTTAATACATGGTGCAAGAAGCTAGGTGTGCTCGTCTACTCGTCTGCGCAAGACATTTTTCGGTTTAAATGTCAAAATAGTCTGTCTTCGTTTATTCTTTTATGTCATTGTTGACTGTCAGTTGTAGAGGTGGGAAACTATCGATATTTCCATACTGGTCAGTGAGAAATATCGATATAAAGATACGATATACGCACGTAGTGGGTGAAATTTCACCACGCCATAAAATACGTAGAGATATTTCTTAAAATGTAGCAATATAGTAGGCCACCTCTAACTATCAGTATAACTTAACAGTTTCGTACAAGCACTGACAATAATAAATTGTAATGTTCAAATAAATTTGAAACACTGTGCGCAATAATAAAATTCATGGTATGAATATCGTTTCATCAATTATTAATACGACTGTTTAATAATAATCCTGGTGGGCTTTGACAAATAATTCAGTCAAGCAGATATATATATATATATATATAGTTTTAACAGACCAAAAACCATTAATAACGTGAACTCTGAACAAATACGTCTCAACTGCCCACGTCAGCACTGAAATCATCCCCTAAAAGGGTCCTCAAATGTGTCGCCCCCTAAAGTACAATACGTTATTGGATTAAATTACGAAATAAAATAAATATGAAAAGTTTAAAATTACAAATTTAGGTGTATTTGAGTACGTTTCTCCTTTCGCAACTTTCGCAGTGAATATTTCGAGTGCTATTAGCTCATTAATCACCTAAAAACAATTGTGTAGTCGCCGCCTTCACTAGATAACTTGACTCATATACATAAAATCTCGTAAGCCCTTTTGTTTTTGTCAGTTTGAAAACGAAATTAGCTAACTTAATTACTAATGACTATTCAGCATTTGTCAATAAGATAACAGAATAATTTACATTTTTAAACAACTGGAACAAGCTCATTGTATATTTATAGATAATACAGACGACGGAGCTTATCATTCCTTTTGCAGTCGCACAAAAAGCTGACGATACTTGACATTTTCTTGTGAGACGTGCAGTTATTAAGTTAACGAGCTAAAAGCTTCGCAGCAGATGTGCACCGTCACCCTCTAACCGTGCAAATTCACAGGAATTAGAACGGAAAAGAAAAAGCCGGGATAAAAACTATCTTTAAGATTTCCGCACATTTTACGGCGTTAAATGAAATGTGAAATTTTTTGCTGTTAACTCGTCATCAATCAAACGTTCCAACTTAATGTCCTCTGGGGGTAGAAATTGCGCGAATGCCTCTGAAAGAAATATTTTATGAACGATAATGGCTATGATATCTTTTCGAGCTGATGTTCAGTGTAGTACTAATAAAATTATTATTTTTCAGGTAAGGCACTCATCATTGGTAGACAAAAAGCACCGCTCGAAGCATGTGAGTAAAACCTTATATACCGTAAAATAACTATTCAACTATTATACTGCTTCGGCATCCTTGAAATTTTAAAGAATTATAGGTATTGTTATAAAATTGTTAGACGCCACGAATATGTCATAAAAAAGCAGTTCAGTCCCACCAAAGTGGATAAGACAAGTGTACCGACTTGCCCCTAAAAGGTGAGCAGTCCGAGCTTATATTCAAGAGAAGGAGGGTGCGAGAGGGGAATCGGGCCGATTTTCCATATTTCGCGCGTAGGAAATGCAGCGCGCTCAAAATGTATCATATCATAACTCCCTCAAAAATTGTCTTATCGAGTTGCAATTTTTTAAAAATTCCTTCTTAAACTTTCAGGATGCTCACGAAATCTTTCAAATTGCAATTACAGAATTACTTTTCATTCCGCTTTGCGATTTTCGAGATGCTGTCTTTTTCGTGCAGTGGAATTTTCACCTATCGAGGAACTATGCTCATTTTTATAATTCGGACAAACTTCCGGCTGCAAAGTTATAGCGAAAGGATTGAATTTTATTTTACACCAATATTCAATTCGTTATCTCGTATAGAAAAAAAGTTATGGCGATTTGAACACGATAATCGTTCTGAGCGCGTAACTCTTGAAATCGGATACCTGTCAGTGGCAACCTTTTCATTGCACGTTGCAAACCCGAAACACAATTAGGCACTACACGTTTTCGTCCCATGTTGCTATTTTCATCACGCGGCGAATACGTCTGCATACATGTACAGTCTCCTAAAGATTGATGCTGTAACCGTTTCGTTATCGCACGCTACTGATTTCAAGAGTTACGCGCTCAGAACGATTATCGTGTTCAAATCGCCATAACTTTTTTTCTATACGAGATAATGAATTGAATCTTGGTGTAAAATAAAATTCAATCCTTTCTTTATAACTTTGCCGCCGGAAGTTTGTCCAAATTCTGAAAATGAGTATAGTTCCTCGATAGGTGAAAAATCCACTGCACCAAAAAGACAATGTCTCGAAAATCGCAAAGCGGAATGAAAAGTAATTATGTAATTGCAATTTTAAAGATTTCGTGACCATTCTGAAAGTTTAAGAAATAGTTTAAAAAGAATTGCAACTCGATAAGACAATTTTTGAGGGAGCTATGACATGATACATTTTGAGCGCGCCGCATTTCCTACGCGCGAAATATGGAAAATCGACCCGATTCCCCTCTCGCACTTCCCTTCTCTTGCCTATAAACTCGGACAAATACTACTCAACTTTTTCCTCTACTGTATGGATGGGAGTCGCTACACTTGTCTTATCCACTTTGATTCCCACCAAAAGTTGGTAAAAGCGAAAGAGAAACAAAACCATCAAACAATATGGTCCTCAAAATTTAGTACCATGAAAAATATATTATGAACTATTATGAAAGTTTCCGAATGTTTGATTATTATGGGTACTTGATTATAAGTGAGGTGGGGGCTACAAGTAGAGGGGCAATGGTGCTAGAACTCCCAGTTTTCTCCTACTCGAGCACTTTTATGTAGAGTTGAAGAGCACCTTCCACTCTGTACGAATAGATGTTATATGAAATGGATTGACGCCAAAAACAAATTAACATTTTTGCTATAGTTTTCAAACAAGGATGCGGCTGGGTAAAAACTGTCCCAAATTTTTTTGTATGTGTCTTTTTCTCGGTTCTGGCGTAAAATTATGAAAATTCAGGATTTTGTACGACTATAAAAGGCTGTTAATGAAACTCAATGCAGCAGCAGCAGCAGAAGTCGGGGGTTTTGTCTGCTTGGGCAAATGGCGTACTTCCTTGCAATTCTTCAATACTTCCGACGGCTGCAAATCGTGAGAACTGCAAATTCCTTTGTTAGCGTCCCTCTATTTTTCTTTTAGAAATTTAATGTCTTTATCGGAACACCAGTGGATTAGCCCCATAGAAGAAACCACTTAACGCACCAGCAACTCTGAAGAAAGTTTCTCTACAGAAGAAATGGGATAGACTGTATAAATGGAAATAATTTTAAATCTTAACCTATTAAAAAGAATTTGACTGTTATAAGTCTTTCTTTGGTACAATAGCCTAATAAAGACATGAGAAGAAACCCCTCCTAAGTAGACACACTGTATACAGGGTGCCCCAGATAAGCCTTGACTACATTGCTATCTCGCTCATCTTTAAATGGGGAAAAAGTTCCACAATTTGGAGACCTTTAATATGTCTTCATAAAAATCGATTTCGATGTGTTGGTTTCTTAGATATTTGTAAAAAAGGAAAAGTTTGCAATTTGGTTTTTTGTTAATAACATGGTTATTTATTAAGATTTTGATGATTTGTAAAAACAGTACTCTAAAATTGTGCCCGACGTTTCATACACTTGCAGTTATCATCAGGTTTATATTTCCTATTGTTTAGAAAGTTTGTATTTTGTAAAATTACATCTTCGTAAATATATTTTTTTAATTCCAACTAAATTGTTGTTCGAAATAATAAAATTTTATTTCGTAAAACTACTTGTGCTCGAATAATATCCATGTGTTGCAGGTTGCTATTCTCAGCAAGCTGTTTAATGACATAATACAATATGGCGTCCATAAGGAAAAATAAACCTGATGATCACTGCAAGTGTATGAGACGTCGGAGACAATTTTATAGTACTGTAAAATATGCTGGTTAAAGAACCATTTAAACCTGTTTTTGCAAATCATCAAAATCTTAATAAATAACGAGGTTATTAACAAAAAATCAAATTGCTAATTTTTTTCTTTTATCTAGGAAACCAACAGAGCAAAGCCGATTTTTGTGAGGGCATATTAAAGATAAGTGAGATAGTGTTGTCGAGGCTTATCTGGGACACCCTGTATACGGAATTCTATTAAATAAATTTAAAGATAACAGCAGAGTAAAGTCTAGTAACCATCACCATCAAGAAATAGCAAGAGTAAAAATATATATTGCTGGAATTAAATGACCTGGACATCACTCATCCACAATTTTACCTCGAACCCGCCTTCCCAACAAGAGCTCTCAACTATCATTACCTCCCCACATCTACCCTAATAAAGAAATCTCTCAGAGCTTATTTCTAAGTCCATATGTTTCAAGCTTTGCTTTACTTATACACACTCGTAGAACTCATCCAATTTCATGGCAAAATTCACTTTGCGCAATCATGGCGTTATAAATCAGGATGTTTGAGAGCCTGTTTGCAGCCCCTTGATTTATGACGAGAGGATGTTCAAGGGGGTGTGACGTTCTTTGCGCTTTAATTTTAATTTAAGCGCTCGGTGATTTCAATTGCTAATGTCAAAGAGACCCATTAAATATTCATATTGCTGATTAAGCGATTCAATAAATTTTCAAGATGCTGCACTTGAAACGGGCTATTAGGTTTTTGTCTGCGGGCTCATAGAACTCGTTAATTATCAGTATTATCACTTGAACTGCGGATTAAACACAGGATTTTGGGGCGTTATTTCGAAGGATGTGAATGAAAGGGATTTCAAGAAGAATATTTATTTTTACCACATTAACTTTTTCAATACATAGGTCTTGGTAACTTCTTATCTATTCATCTCCAACTCTCAGATGATCGTCAATTGATTTTTCAAATATTTTTATAAAAAAACGACTGAGGTTTACTCCTTACGAACGATTATTTTAACTTCAATCACTTGATAATAGGGTACAAGCGAATGTCAGTTTTATACCCAAATGTGTATTTATCAGATGGTTTATGTTCGAAAATGTCCAACTACATCAAAATATAAATTGTTTATAAATTCAGTAATTAAGTGACAATCTGCTAAACGTCGATCTCACTGGCAATGAAATAAATACTTTTCCTGATGTACGAATAGGCCTTGATTCACATTTCACAATTAAGCAATATTTGGAGTATTTAATATTAGGTTTTTCCATATTAAATCAAAAGATTCAACAAATTTAGGAACGAACAAATACTGCAAATGCTGACTTTACAACGCTAACTGTCATATCTACTCTATGCCACTCTATTTTCACTATTTCCATGTTCTATGCAGTCAGACATAAACAGCCGTATCCATAGATACGTACATAATTTCAATGTGATAGGTGACACACAAAAGTTTTTTTTTCGTAATCAATGTAGTCCATAATTACAGTTTTATTGCTTTTATCGGGTTTTATAGGATGATAATTTGTGGGTTGTTTTAAGGAATGTTTTGGTAATTTTAATGTTATGAAAATTATAAAAAACAGAATACAGAATACAGAATAAAGAACAGAAGAGGCAAAATCGCCGTGGAAGGATGTGGACGGAATGTGGAGGAATTTTCCTCACGGAACTATTTATGAGGTACATATAAGTAGATAGGTCCAGTAAGATACATTTTTTACAATAAGAATTCGACAAGAACTTGCTCCAACAACTACTCTCCTTTCAAATACTCCGACAGGCATTCTTATTCGAATTCTTATTTACATTCTTTGACATTGGCTAGAAATGTCTTAGAGGGGACAATCAGTGAACGAGAGCCAACTCCTTGGATTTGGCGCTCGCTTACTGATGTGGCCCGCTCGCCTTTAAAGACTAGAGGCTGGTCTGGTTTGTTCGCACACAGCTCCAAAAGAGCGAAATCATGATATGCGGTTGCTGTGGGAGAACGAACCAAATCATTTCTTTTCTTCTTCATTATTTTTTTACGAAATGGTCGAAACATTTCATTGAATTTTTCAAGCCAACTCAAGGTTCTCCGGTTCTACTCCATTTCAATACGAACTACAGTCAGGAATTTCAAAGGATCCCGACCTTTCCCTTCAAGAACTTCAAAAACAAAAAAAATCACTGTCTCTGCTGCTCAATCCAATAGGCAGGTTCGGTAATTTTCAAATTTCATTAAAATTGATAGAGTTTATTATACTGAAGGCAGTTATGTTGTTAATTTTTATTTAAAAAAATTCCTTCGCCTGTGAAGCCGTTGCAAAGTTTTCCGTCGGTGCGAGGCTAGAAATCTTACCTTGCAGCGAGAGTAGGTCGCGTGACTAATACATCGTACAGCACACCAATAAAACGGAAAAAGTGGTTCGTTGGAGCCAGAAGGAAAATCGGTCAGCATTATCGATATTTTCGCGTGTCAGTTTATCATTGCAAAAGTTTATAAAATTATCGGCTGCCCCATTGCAGCCACTCTAAATAAAATCGAGCATAATGTAATTTATAGACAGTTTTCTGGGACCCCTTGGTACTTGGTAATGTGTTACGGTTAGCATAATTTAAAACAGGATGCTAGGAGCATGACGGAGCCAAATACTGAATCGCCGTAGCGTTCCCTCCCTGAACTAAACAAGGAAATTTTATTAACTATTTTACAATAATAATTAAATAGTACGTCATCATAAAGTTCTCTTTTGAAGACTGATAGGACGCGTACCTCCATCCTTTTCCTGAGCTAGCCTACGCATTTCCGTAAAAGTAGAACATTCTACATCCCCAACTATTTGAGAGCAGTAGTCTAATCTGCTCCAACCTCTACCTCGAAGGTGTCCTACCATTCTACGATCCTATCCCCTATTCTTTATTGTCTTCCATACTTTTCTCTTTTCCCCAACTCTTTCTTATTCCTCCTTATTGCTAACTTGTCTAGCCACGGTATCTTCAACACCCGTCTGTAGCATCACATTTCAAACGCTTCTACTCTTTTTCAATCCGCTTCTCCCATTGTCCAAGTTTCGCACCCATAGGTATAATTTCGTACTCCATACATGCGTCTTTAAGAGTCTCTTACGAGTTTTTATATTAACCGTTCCAGAATATAGCATTTGTTTCTTTTTGTTAAACAAATACCTAGTACCTACGTAGCGTAGTTTTTTGATTCGCGTGAGTTATATTTGTTTCCGTTTTTTTTAATTTCCAATCCGTTATAAAACTGTTAACTTGATAACTTGTCAATCACTTAGGTATACATACCTACATAAATGAGTAGGTATGTATTGTATTGTATTGTATTAGAGGTAGGTACCTATTTTACAAACAGAAGTAAGCATGTATGTACAATCTACATACCTACTTATACTGAATTATAAAAGGCATGTACAGTTAATAAATTGTTGACTTTGTTTTACTTATACCGGTCTGCCTTTACACTACTGTTTTGAGGTTGAATGAAATTGGGGTTAGATGCAAGAATCACACACCATTTCCACATTTACCGGGACATTTACCTACCTACTACATAAATATGGCAAATTATGTGAATCGGACTTTTGATACCCTTGTTGCATCATTATATCGATTATGTTGTCTTTGTTTTATGTTTCCTTGACACCTTATTTTAAAAATTCACGCTCGAAATAGTCCCAATAAGTATGTTACGAGCTAGGTACCGCTTCACGGGCACTTCAAAGAAGTGGGAGGAGCGCCTTACGAATCTCTGACGTCAAACCAATAACAAAGCGAACTAGCATGTGGGCGTGATAAGCTAATTTCTTTCGCTTATTACGCCGCAAAAAATTTTTTTTAGAAAAATAATTTCGCCCTAAATCAATTACAATAACAATTTTCTGTCATTTTCATGCCAAAAATAGCCTCCCTATTCTTCA
Source organism: Xestobium rufovillosum (assembly GCA_963966045.1). Classification (NCBI taxonomy): domain Eukaryota; kingdom Metazoa; phylum Arthropoda; class Insecta; order Coleoptera; family Ptinidae; genus Xestobium; species Xestobium rufovillosum. The sequence goes on along the minus strand of OZ014495.1, from coordinate 5,906,871 downwards.
AACCTCAGAAAATCAGAATTTTTCATCTTCAATAGAACTGAATATTTCAGAAAAGTTTGTCAGCACAATTTCCTTCAAATTTCTGGGGGCCCTTATTCCAAGCCTTCAGCGCTGATTGCGGAAACAAATAAGACTTTGAATTGTAATTTTCACCTAATTTTTGGAATAATCCTTTTGGTGATCAATTGCGAGATGCACTAATAATATTAACACTAGGTATTATAATTTCCTTAAATTTAATTCTTAATCTGTTATTCTGAAAAAAACAAAAATGGTGGTTTTCTCATCTCGAAAATTCAACTTCGACTTTTTACATTTGCAAACAATTTTTTTAAAGAAAACTATGGAGTACCATAATGCTATCTACAGTAGTGGGTAGCGTTCTTAAGTGGATTCGTCAACTACAAAATAATCGTGTATTTGCTAGAAAGTGTACTTTTTGAAATTACGAAATCTCGCATATTTCTTGAAATTAAAGAGATCTGGAAGTACTGAGAAGGTCGTAAATTGTTATTTGCTGTAGTGTATTACATATTTATCAATAATATATCGGTTTTCTTCTAAGCAAATTTATTTTTCTTTTAAAGAAGCCACTTTCTCACTCTTTTAGATTCAGCTAAAACAGCAGGAAGGGCAGCAGTTTTGAAAAAGCACAAAATTTAATCCCGTAGGTAAAAGCGAAACTCAAACGCAATAAAAAATAATTGAATGCGCCCGAGTGTCCTCCTTTTATTCCTCTCCGCCCAGGGGAAAAGCGGCAACTAAGCAAAAATTTCGATTGGCGCATGAATTCGCTTCTCTCACCTTTTGTTCTGATAAAACTGCATTTAATTCCGCCCTCATTCTAAATGCGGCATTTTCCGAACGCAGATTACCCGCATCCGTCAGCGCGAGCTGGAATTGGAATTTTCTCAAGTGGAAGGTAACACTGTCGTTTCCTTTTCCGTTGTGCTATACCGAAAATCACACGTATAAGCATTTTGTGTTCTCAGACTGTTGATTTATGCATAGCTTTCCGTCTAATAAAAGTCACTGCGACACGGCGTATTTGTAAAGCAGATACACTGTTGAGAGAATTCTGGAATCTGAAGCCATCATCTTTATAAAACTAAACCAGTCGTGTATGACATAAAACCGTCATATCTTGTAGCATTTTGCCTTGGTTAGTCATTGCGCAAGGTAGCGAAATCCGTGACGTCATCACGTGGAAGTCTGCAGCAAACCAAATCTTCTGAAATTGCCACTGTCAGTGGAAAATTCATTTTTTATTTGACATTAACCTACCGGTCTGTGAAGTGACATGAACTTGACATATACTGAGAATAACCCTTTAAGAGAAACATTGAAGTATCTTAGTGTCTACAAGTTACTATCTAGATGATAAAATAGTTAAATTTAGTTGGGACACGAGTTTTCTCAAACGAGGGTGAAATTTCGTTGTAATTTATCACTAGAGGCGCTTAAGATATCCTTGTAGATAGTTGTTCCTCGCAGGAATTCATCAGATTATCTTTATACGTGACTAGAATGAACGTCACTGCTCAATATCGCCTCTTAAATTAGACACAATGTGTTTTTGCTTGTGCTCAAAAAATTGTTGAATTCTGAATAAAGATGGGTCTACTCCTATTTTCGCTTATCGTCTTTGCGTTAATATTCTATAAATTACTTAATGTATCTCAATCCCGTTAAGTTTCCATCAAAAATTTGGTATACTAGTTGACCCAAAATAAAACACGAAACGTTAAATTCAAAACGTCCTTGCCTCTAACGTTCAAAAGTTTGGTGCTGTTTTGTGTCAGACCAGTGACGCACATTATGCCTGTTAAATAATCCTACGCTGCTTATGTGAGTTTCATCTGTCCAAATGACAGACCGCCCAAATTCTAGATTTTCTTGAATTTTATTTAAGTACCAGCTACAAAAATTAAGCCTTCTTTCTGGGTATCTAGGAATTTTTTGTGTACCTGTTGATATATAAATCCATTGATTCATTTACATTCTCACGAAATTCATTGAAAACAGCAATTATGTCGGTTTTTTCGAAATTTTGATAATTTTGAAGTACCATAATGTTAAAACTTAAAAAATACCAAAATCGTTGCCGTTTTTTGAAATAACAATATAAAAGTATACCGTGTGACACACTTTCATGTGTACATGGGGAAATAACATGGGCAATTACATTTTTGGGGATTCCTGCTCCCCATGTGTAGTTACAGTGGTGGTAAAGGTAGTAATCGAAAGATTATTTTTTTCTGCGTATGAGGATATCAAAAACTCTACAACTTTCCAATTACACTAATAATTTTCCAACTAAAACACAGAAATTTATCAGATTATCCATGACAACTTAATTTATTCTAATCACGGACGTCTTTGATTTTTATGGATTTTCTGAACTGTCAACATTTAAAAATGAACAAAAATATTTATTCACTTCAAGAAAAGGTTTTCATTGTGAAAATATTTTACGGCGGCAATAGTTTGCGCGTATTCCGTGCCTTATTTTCTGTAAAATTCAATAACGGTCCTATTCCTTCGGTATAACAACAAATAATTTAGTAAGAAATTTGAAGGCTGGGAATCTTTCATTGAAAGAAGTTAATTTTTACTCATTTTTACTGGCAATTTAATACTTATTTATTTCATATCTAGGTAAGGACAAAAACTTATTAATATACAATGAAATTAAAGTAACATAAAAAAAGAAAAATAACTATAACAAATATTCAAATAAACCCCCATTCTGTATCAGACAGTATCCCAGCCTATTATAGGAAGAATTTCTCACATTTGCAAGTTGCCGATCGTTTATTAAGTTGCATTCCGCAAAAATAGCATTCCTTAAAGAATCAATATTTGGGTGACGAGTTTTATAAATCTTGTTTTTTAAATGACCCCACAAGAAAAAGTCACACGGTGGCAAATCGGGAAATCTAGCTGGCCAGTTTATAGCACCACCTCGACCAATCCAGCTCTCTGGAAATGTTTCATTTAATAATTCCCTCACTTGTGCTCCAAAATGTGCTGGGCATCCGTCATGCTGAAACCAGACCTCCCGATTCGCATGTGCAACTTCTTCTAATGCAGGGCCAATATGGTTGATTAAAAGATCTAAATAAGCTTCTGAATTTAAATTTCCCTGTATTTCAAATGGTCCTATAATGCGATTATTAAAAATGCCTGCCCAAATATTGATTTTTTGAGGGTATTGCGTTGTAGTGGTTAGATTTATTCTGGGATTTTCCTGGGCCCAATGCCTAACGTTTTGTGAATTTGGCTCTTGATTTAAAGTGAAGGTACACTCATCGGTAAAACAAATTGATGAGAGGAAGCTGCGATCCCGATTAGCCCGTTCTTGCATTTCTTCACAGAAAGTTTGCCTTGATTCTTCGTCAAAAGGAAGTAACTCTTGGTGACATTGGAATTTAAAGGGATGATATTTGTTTTTTTAATATGTTACGGACAGTTTCTCTTGAAACATTACATTCTAGGGCAATAGACCTTAAACTAGATTTTGGACTAGCAGTTATCAGGCCTATTACCATTTCCTCTACCTCAACATTTAGATTTCTTGGAACGACTAAAAAAATAAATGATAAGATTAATTTTAGTTTTGTTTCACTCCACGTTATCACTTGTTAAATTTCTCATAATCCCAGTAAAATTTAAGTTAGCGAACAATAAGGAATTAGCAACTAAGTAATAATAATAAGCGAATTAGAATTATCTAAATAAAGACCAAGTAAATTTATTAGTAAAAATTATCTTCTTTCAGTGAAAGATTCTCAGTATTTTCAAATTTCTTAACCAAATTTTTTATTGTTGTTACCGAAGGAATAGGACTGTTATTGAATTTTACAGAAAATAAGTCACGGACTACCCGCAAACTATTGCCGCCATAAAATTGTCATAGTTATTCTGATGAATATCCGTGTTTTAATTTGAAAATTATTAGTGTGATTTTTACTTTTAATGCTTTAATAAATTGGAAAATTGCAGAGTTTGTGATATCCTCATACGCAGAAAAAAATAGTCTTTCGATTGCTACCTTTACCACCACTGTAACTACACATGGGGAGCAGGATTCCCCAAAAATGTAATTGCCGATGCTATTTCCCCATGTACACATGGAAGTTTGTCACACGGTATATGTACATATATATTTTGATAGCTTAATAAAAGACCTTTCGAACTAGACCAAAGTCTACTATGATTTCCATTTAAGAATTTCAACTTTATGTCATAACTCAAAAAATACGCTCCCTAGAAAAAAACTACGTACGCCACTGAATTCCTTGGAAACAATTCTATAGGATTCAATCATAACAATTTTAGTCTGCTTAGTATACAAAAAGAATTGAAGAGAGTTTTTGAAAATCGATAAAAATCAACGTTATTTTTTTTCTCGAAAACTAAAAACGATATCCAAATTCTGGTTTCGACATTCTATTATACTCAAAAAAATAGCTCAGATTCGTGAAAACCCCGAGGCTTTCTCTCTGCTGCTTCTATGAGAAACCCCCAAATCACAACGGAAATAGGACAGCCTGTACATCAAAAGCATATTCTTAGGAGTGCCCAATTTCTTTCGTAACATTTTCAAAACTCAAGAAATTGCCAGGCAACCTCTCGTGACAACTGGCTTTTATGATATTACTTATGAAAAATGGTATTTTACCTTTAAATGTTTTGGAAGTATGCATAATTTTTTTGCTTGAAAATTGGAGATGATTAAATATTTCAAGGCGTTTATCAGGCCTATCCTACCTCTTTTAAATAAATAGTAGGATATCAAAAATGCATATTGAAAATCGCATCTTATATAATATCATTAATATACAGAACGTTTGATAGTAAAGATCCAGATCTTTATTACAAACAAATGTCATATTTAAATCATATTTTTAGGTTCTCTGTTATCACATGAACTTATCAAAAAGTGGTTGTGATACATTCCAGTCTTGCAATTACTCTAGATCTGTTAAAAGATGACCTCAAGAAGTTTTGCCATTTTGATAAAATTAAATCCTAAAATCCTAAAAATATCGACAATGGATTTTCCTCAATTTTCTTTTTAAAATCGTTCAGTTTTTCCCTTCTTGCCGTGACACGGCCTGACACATCCTTGAGATGCCCTCACAAATAAATATGCACGTTTGTCTCTCAGTATTTACCGAACAAATATTGTCCATTGAGCTAAAAATATACCGGCACGAAAACACACTACATCATTCCCTAACGTCAATTTGCGTCGCAATGTTTGTTGCTTACCGCCGCAAATACCTATACAAGCTCGCACTCCGAACGCTTGTTACGCCATTCTCCTTACAGGTAATACATTAAATTAAGGGCAGTTACGACCGAGTGAAGGTCAAAAGTAATTTTAAGAGTCGTTCGCCCCTGTCGCCCTATCCCGAATAATTTCAATCTCGGGATATATCAGCAAGTGTCATTGTGAATTATTGAAAAGTTCCCTTCGGGCGACACGTCATTTATTTTTCAGGAAATTGATACCTTGTGCGTCGCTAGAAATGGGTCTTACGGTTGAATACTTTCGTGTCGAGACTTAGAATACACCTGTTGATTTTTCAGGAGAATCTTAAAGTACGTTTTAAAAGGAATTTATCGTGTCGTGATACGAATATTGGAGCCATTACGTACGTATGCATATTTGTAAACGGATTATCTGGAGCACTTGCTTATCCTAAATGTACACGGCAACCACTGACCGGGCCAGGCTTATATAATATGACTACACTTTGGGGCATAAAATTTTCTAAAATATCAGCACCCACTTTCTCGAACGGATACTCTATTTCAGATGCAATATTAGTAGTAATAAGGGCACCCCATCTCGACATCTAGCCCCTTATAATGCCTTTAATTCCATGTATTCTTACCGTCTAATAATGATTTTTCATTCTCAGTACTCTGTTTGGTAGGTCTGTCCAGCAGCTCATCTGCTTTTTGAACAGGTCTGTTGCAAAATATCTTGGTTCAAATCTCACTCGCGGGTATTCTGCTTGGCTGCTGAAATTCAATACCTGTCTGGTGAAATTCGACACCTGTTTGCTGAAATTTGATACCTGCTCCGTCTATTGAAATTCGATATTACCTATTCAAAATACGATGGTCATTGAACCGAGGCAATTGAACTGTTACAGAACGGTATAAGACTTTATGTGCAGATTTGGAAAGTGACGTGCATAGTGAGAGGCGTAAAGTAACGTAACGTAACGTATCAGACTCGACCAAACAACAACTCGTGCAGATATGTTGCCATGCATTAAATTACGCCACAAGTCTACCTCGGCGGAATGTAAATTGGAAGGTGCTCGCAACCCTGGCAACGCCGGGACTCGAAAACCTCCATAAATGGCTCATCGTATCAGAGCAAACAAAGTTCTCTTGATAAGATATAATTTGCAAAGCCTCAGTGAGTCCCACGGTGTGGACTGACCTATTCTTTTAAGACATTTTGTTCATTATTCAGTTCACGATATACGAAGCAGGCTGCTCAATGAGATGCGCAAAATGAGAGGGAGCTCCCACGCAGTCTAATATATTCCAGATGCTTGAACATTTCGCAGAATCAAAGACCCGTTGATAATTTAATAAGCGAAGAGACAGCAAGACGACTTAGTCTCTTGTTTTCTCAGTTAACCAGACTCCATTAATTAGTTATGCTCGGCAAAACGTGTCTTCTGCATTTCGAGAGGCAATATACAGTAGCTACTGTTCATTCAGATTGTCAGTATTGTAATTTTTTAATTATATAGTTTCGATTAGAAAACGACTTTCTTGTCCTTCGAACGTAGATAAGTTCAATTACTCGAAGGTTCAACTTTAGCAAGTTCAAATGTGTCTACAAAGTTTGTTTCGGACCGTATTTTAACGTCCTCTGGGGGAACTTTCCTTTCAGCACTGTTGTGTAGCTGCAGAGACTGGCAGGGTGACTTTGTTAATCAGATTTCGTGTTATAAACCATAACTTAGCAGTTTATTTCTTTAACTACTGGTCGACCGAAGTTATAAAGTCCTATGAGTCTAATCACCACCCTTACTCAATTTGGTGGCCTTACAAGATAATTACGTTGTCACTGCACGGACGGAAAACAGAGCAAAGTCAGTGTACTCAACTGGCCTGAATATTCTCAATTCTCAAGTGATTGAAAATATTCCATTTTAAATGTTCAAAATACCTCAACGTCTGTCAAAATGTTCAAAAACTTCTCCCACATAACTCAAAAAATATGATATTGAGACAAAAATCATCAAAACAATCTAACTTTCAAATCAGTTAGGGAATCAAAAAAGCTACAGATTCAGGTTGCTGATTTAAAAAAAATTGAGTAAGATGATGTGGTGGGTCAGCCTATATCAGTGAGAATAATTTTAAATCGTAGCTTATTAAAGAGAAAATGAATAACGAGGAAGAAAACCCCTACTGGGTTTCTTTAAATCTGAGTTGAATTCTTGTTGTTCTCTATATTTAACGCCACGATTACAAATCAGATTCGATTCTCAACATGCCAATATGTTTAGTTATTAATTTCCTCTCCTAAACCATTGCTCCTGTAGCAGTATCTCCCCCTAGTTTCAAGTTGGCGAAGCTTGTAATGATCAGGCAGTTCGGAGCTTTCGTCCTAGATGGCGAGACTCCGGCGGCAATTTTGTCGAATATCCTTGAACGTGGGCCAGCGGAGCTGGGGATCAGGAACGCCGTTACCATAGTTACGGTTGCTAGGTTCCATATATATATTTTCATCGGATGAGAATCAACAGGCGTTTTGTTGGAATTGTAGGCAGTCATAGTGTATTTACCAGCATCGAAGGCGATGGATTCCTGTTTTGATCCCGGTTTTCTCAAGAAGCGATTTTATTCTTTGGTAATTTGTGTTTATAGTTGCTTTTATGGTTTAAGTGTTTCCGTTTTGTATGTGACGTATTCGTGTGTTTTGTTCTTTAGTTTAATCGTACGATTACTTTGACGTTTGCTCACAATGAATTTTGTTTGGAACAATAAATTGATAAATTTAATTTATAATAATGAATAAAAATTCTCCAGTCTCTTTTATTTTTTACAATTAACTAAAACCAAGAAGAAATTAATTTTTATACAGAGATATTTGTATTTAGTTGTTTTTAGTTGTCCGTCGCGACAAATTATTTTCAGCTATACAAGCTGTCTCATATCACAGTACTGATCCAAATTTATGTTATACCTTATAGAACAGTCATATTTTTGAATGGCTTAAACCATTTCTTCTTGTTAGACAACAAGAAATACAAATTAATTATTATATCATTACACTGTAGACCACGAGAATTCATGACGTTGAACAGTCCTTGGATTTATAACGCCATCTGTCGGAATTTTTATGTGAAAGACTTACCCTTTAGTATTAAAGCTTTCCTATTCTATCAATTTCAAAATTATACCCCATAGATTATATTATACAAACATGAAATAAACCGACTAGCTGCTGTAGAATAACAAGCTAATCGTCACTATACCCACCGCTAGGGTTCTGAGTGACGTAAGAGACAACCATGTCAGTGTAGTAACCATGGGCGTAGTCATACTAAAAGCATTCTCGTTGCTAGGTAACATTCCTTCGCCGCTTCATAGCCATCCAAATCCAAAGTTTTACGCTTACAATATAAATGCTGATGGACTTATATACATAACCTCAAACAACATAATATCTTCTAAAGTGAATGTTTTGATTTTGACAGTTGTGTATGCTGTGAACAGGTACTTAGGCCTGCTAAAATGCATCTGCAATTTGGAAAAGTTAAACACCTATTCACTGATACCCATACGAAGGAGGAAGCACTACAAATAATAGAGGCATTTCTGTAATTAATTCCGGAGTTCCCTTATCGCAGCTGTTCTTGTGACGCTTGGGTTCAGGAAGAGAATGCTGTTATAACTGTAGCTAAGAATTCTTATAAACTGACTAGTACACAAATTCCATTTGCTTCCAATCACGTATCCACTGTAAATAAACCTGAGATAGCCTAACTGGTACAGAGATGGCGCACGAAACAAACAATATGCTTCCCCGACTAATTCTGCTTTCGGTCTCTACGCTTGAGCTTATTTACTTGCACCCAAGCCGCTATCTGTACGTCTACGAACTGAATATTTCACAAAAACAAACAGGGGCGCGCCCCATTTTGTTACCTTAATAAACACATGAATAATTTATAGACGTCTTTAACGAAATTTGCAAATTTTGCAACAGCAGAATTAATGAATGCAAATGCCGGTAAATAATGTCTTTAAATGCCACTACTGAAAGCAATTAGATTCACTCTAGACGCTGAAAGCACGATGATTATGTTGGAATATTGATTTTGTGTTTTGGATGAATTCCGAGCAGCTAAAAGTAAATTGGTGAATTTGAAAACAAAATTGGAATTATTTGTAAGTACGTAAACCTTGAAGAAGGCCAATGTTTCAGAGTTAAAAGATAATCTCCTCATTCTTTAGGTCTACAATTTGGTTATTACGCCTAACAATATGAGAGTGATGGAAAAGATTTGTCTAACCAAACTAATTATGTGTAATAATAGCAAGAAGGTTTATTTTGACCTGCAAAGACCCTTGTACATCATAATAGAGTTTTGCAGTTAATATTAATAGAGTATAACAAAATACAATTGGTATGGCCTAATAATGTCCTAAGACGTTTTAACAAAATGAAATTCAACGTTCAATGTTTTCGTGGATCGTATGACGATTTTTAACGTCTAATATCTTGAAGAGGGTGCACTTTACACATATGATGTTTTGCATAAGGTGACCTTAAAATTCGACCAAAAATCTAAATCCATAATAAAAATGTGGGCATTCCATTTAAAATAAGGAAGTTGGTGTCTATTTCCGGTATAACCGGAAGTGGCAGAAAGTCAAAAATATTTTAGTCGAATTCAGCATCCTCGCTTACCTATCTGTGCAAATTTGTGTAATTCTACTATTTATACTTTTCTATATACAGATCGTGTATACACGACCTTATAAGGTCGTCGTGGGATACCCTGTACAGGGTGGCCCATTAGTTCGGGGACGGTCTATATCTCTTGAACCATTCAAGGCATCATAATGAAATTTTGCATGTGTTTAGGAAACCCTATGCTGCATATTGTAAAATTATTTAGGTGCATTCAGGGTCTTCACATTTTGCGTAACAAACCAAAGTTATATTTCTTTAAATGAAATCCCCCCACTTTGTTTACATATTCACGCTCCCCACAAAATTTCATGGAAAAAGATATACCACATTATGGGGTTTCCAGCAGGGGATGTTAAGATATTGCCATTTTAGTGCCAAACTGGACCCATTTTTGTGGCACTACTGACGCCTACTCACCGAAGCTATCTAAGATTTCTTTATCGAACTAGATTCACAGACTATTCTATTTGCAAATTCTGTTATTACCTTTGCTACAGTACTTTATATTATACAGGATGGTCAACATACGCATAATTGAATTTTTCTCAAGAATTTCAAATGGGACACCCTGTATATTAATTGCACATTTAATAGCCAGTTTACTAAGCTCTTAATTGATGCAGGCATTGCCAGGTCTCCGGCTGACAGTTTCTACGGAAATTAAAATTGAAACTTAAAAATTTTCAATTTCACTGTTATTTTTTACAATTTTATTCTGATTTCCCTATTTAACTTAAATTCGGACCTGTCCAGTTTTAAATCGATTTAGTTAGGTAACTTTGTTGCGTATTTTGAATTCCTTCTTTTGAAATTTCGAGTTGCTTCAGGACAGATAAATGGTTAAAAGTAGATACAAATTATTCATCATCATAAGGTTCTCAGTCTGAAGACTGGTTGGATGCGTACCTCCACTCTTTTCTATCCTGAGCTAACCTACGCATTTCCCTAAAAGTAGAACATCCTACATCCCTAACTATTTGAGAGCAGTAGTCTAATCTAGGCCTACCCCTACCTCTTTTTATTCCTATCTCTGACTCTAGTATGTCGCGAACTATTCCTTCGTGTCTTAGAAGGTGTCCTACCATCCTATCTCTCCTACTCTTTATTGTCTTCCATACCTTTCGCTTTTCCCCAACTCTTTCTAATACTTCCCTATTGCTAACCTTATCTATCCACGGTATCTTCATCATGCGCCTGTAGCACCACATTTCAAACGCTTTTACTCTTTTTCGATCCGCTTCCCCTATTGTCCATGTTTCGCACCCGTATAATGCCGTACTCCATACATACGACTTTAAGAGTCTCTTCCTAGTCTCAATATTAACCGTTCTCGAACATAACAGTTGTTTCTTTCTGTTAAACGCAACTCGGCCCTGCGCTATTCTTTGTTTTATATCTTTAGTGCTCCTACCGTCTTGAGTTATTTTACTTCCTAAATAGCAGAAATCCGTGACCTCCTCTATCTTCTCATTTCCTATTTGTATGTCAACTTTAGTTCTATTTTCACATCCCCTACATACCAAAATTTTAGTTTTCTTTTTATTGACTTTCAAGCCATAGCTCTGTGTCAAAACTGCTTCCATTTCATTCAAAGCCGCTCCTAATTCTTCTTTGCTAGATGCTAACACTGCTATATCATCCGCAAATCTGAGCATGTTAATAGTTTGACCCTGTACGTTAATCCCTGAGGCTGTTCTGCCCTTAACAATATTAATAGCATCTTCGATATATAAGTTGAAAACTAGAGGTGACAATGCACATCCCTGTCTCACTCCCTTCCGGATATCTACTTCCCTTCGTTCCTGCTCACATTCTATAACTGCCTTTTGCTCTTCGTAGAGATTATGTATTATTCTTCTGTCCCTATATTTCATCCCTACCTTTCTCAGCACTTCGAACATCTTCCCCCATTTTACGTTGTCGCGGGCCTTTTCTAAATCTACAAATCCTATATAGACGCTCTTTCTCTTTTCTATCGTTTTTTCTATAACTACTCGTAAAGCTAGGATGGCCTCGCGCGTTCCTCTATTTCGTCTAAATCCGAACTGATCTTCTCCTAATATTTCTTCCGCCTTTTTCTCCATCCTTCTTTGCACAATTCTAGTTAAAATTTTTGACGCATGGGAAGTTAAACTGATGGTTCTGAAATTTTCGCACCTATCCACGCCTTTCCTTTTTGGCAAAGCTACCATGATGTTCCGTTTGTAATCCTCTGGAATCTCGCCCGTCAGGAATATACGACTAACTAATTTAAATAAACGATCTATTACCTCTTGACCTGCGCACTTTAAGATTTCTGCCTGCGAGCCATCTATACCTGGCGCTTTATTATTCCTTAAACTTTTTAGTGCTAGCTCAAACTCTTCTCTCATTATAGGATTCCCTAGGTTATCCCCCTCTACACTGCTTTCGCTTTCTAATATATCTTGCACTTCCTGTCCCGCATGTAAGTTTCCTAAATATTCTTTCCACCTATCTGCCTTCTCCCCGCTTTCGATTAGGATATCTCCTGCCTCATTCCTAATGCTTTTGGTACTAGATCCAATTTCTCTAAAATTTCTCCTAATTATTTTATATACTTCATCAGTCTTTCCTACTTCGAACTTATTTTCCACTTCTTTGCACTTATTATCGATCCATTGCTCTTTCGCTTTCGTACATTTCCGAATAATTTCCCACTTGATCGCCTTATATCTTTGTTTCCCTATTTCATCTAACCTATTTTTATATTTTCGCCTTTCCTCTATTAGACTTACAATATGTTTTGTTATCCAGGGTTTCCTACTTTCATTCTGTTTATGACCCAAAATATCCCTAGCTGAGGAAACTAAACTATTTTTAATGCAATTCCATTCTTCCTCTATGTCCCTAACAATATTTTCGCCCGCGCCCTTTAGTACTTCGTTTGTCTTTTTCTCGAACTTATCGCGCGTATCATCATCTTTTAGTCTCTCTGGGTCAAGATACCTTCTTCCGCTTCGTTTTTTCAAAATCTTTAATTTAAGATTGGCCTTCATAACGACTATATTGTGATCACTATCTATATCTGCTCCTGGATAACTTCTACAATCCCTAACTTGATTTCTAAATCTTTGCCTAACAAGAATGTAATCTACTTGATATCTCCCTAGGTCTCCTGGCATCTTCCACGTGTAGCGTCTCCTAACATGATGGTGAAATAAAGTGTTCGCGACCGTTAAGTTATGTTTATCGCAGAACTCTCTAACTTCCCTATCGTTTCTATTGCCTAATCCAAAGGGACCAACTATTCCGCCCTCTCGCCCTGTGCCTACCACTGCATTGAAATCTCCTATAATTATTAAATTTTCGTGTCCTCTCACAAAATCTAGCACATGTTCAATATCACTATAAACTGCCTCTACGACCTCATCACTGTAGTTAGAAGTGGGCATATATACCTGTATTATTACTGTTTTTACAGGTTTCGACTCTAACCTAACCATAACTACCCTGTCACTTTGCTGTAAGAAATTTTCTACACTCTGCCCTACTTTTTTCCGCATAACAATTCCTACTCCCGAATTTCCTCCTACAGATCCTGTGTGTACAAATTATTAATAAGCTAAATATGACTTTGTAGAGGAAATGTAATTTAAACGAAAAGCTGGACGGAGAACAAATTTATAAATGTAAATAATGTTTGTTAACAATGCCATTTTTATGGAAAGTAATTCGAAAACATTGCTTTCCCGAGATAACTGTTTTATTCTCACTTTTTATAGAAGAATCATATTTTGTAGTCACAATGCAAATCGCGTTGAAATCATGTTACCTGTGATAAACAAAACAGCTCCAACTCGCATCTGTCATAGTTTGAAGGATTTTCTGCATTTTCTTAATTTTTTTATTTTATTTTAATTAATTTATTTAATTTCAATAAATTTGTTCTCGCTGTAGTTTTTTGTTTAAATTACAACATTTCCCACTAAAGATAAAAGCCAAATTTATCTCATAAATAATTTCTACTGACTTTAAAATATTTATCTGTTCTGACTTCCGCAACAACTCCAAATATGAGAAGAAGAAATTGAAAACACACAACAAAAGTACGTAACCAAATTGATTTAGAGAATGAGTGGCTCAAATTTAAGTTTTCTTGGTTCGAGCTATTTTTATTCTTTTTGCTATATTTGTTCAATACTAATTCTAGGTAAGAATATCTTGAAAACTACCCGTTTTAGGCATACGCGGGTAGACTTAATAAAAATTAAATCGATTTTACCTTCAAGAAGTAATTTTGCAATGGGACTTTTCTTTTTGGTTTTGAGTGAGAAAATATAGGTGAAATCCGAATAAAATTGTAAAAAAGAACAGTGAAATTGGAAATTTGTAAGTTTCAATATTAATTTCTGTAGAAACTGTCAGTCGCAGACCTGGCAATGCCTGCATCAATCAGAAGCTTAGTAAACTGGCTATTAAATGTGCAATTAATATACAGGGTGTTCCATTTGAAATTCTTGAGGAAAATACAATATCGTTTCCCATGAAATTTTGTGGGGAATGTGAATATTAAAAAAATGGGGGTTTCCATTTAAAAAAATGTAATTTTGGTTTGTTACGCAAAATGTGAAGACCCGGTATACACTAAAATAATCTTATAAGATGCAGTATGGGATTTCTTAAAAACACGTAAACTGATAATATATTCATCGTAATCGAATGGCATTTCGAAGGCTATAAAGCAATTGAACATTTAAGCGACAGTTTCATCCTAAAAACGCCCCAGGGGCGGCAATAAAAACTACGTGAATCCTAATATAAATAACACCTTTTATTTTACACCCGTGAGTCTTAGAATTATTCATACATAAGGGTATTTCCAGGGTGCGTAAATTGCCTCAAGAAGACGTTTAGTATGATTTGTTCTACCAGTAGGCAAAGTGAAACCGAAAATATAAATTACCTCCAAAACGCACCCAGACTGTGGCCGGGAAATCCACCCCCCAATGATTTAAATCTGACCGACTAACATTAGGCCAGATAAACACGATATAATACCCCTGGCTCCATTGTAATATTATATTAATACCCTTATACTCCCTACGCAAACTAATATTAAACCCATTTGGTTAATATAATGCTTGTTAGTGCACGTGAATTGTAAATTTCTAAATTACGAGGCTTGATGTTTATGTTCTTTGCCGTTCAGTTTCAATTTAGTTAGTTTTTTTTATTAGGCCCGTTTTGCATGGGATCATCCTCACGCATAAGCAGATATGAAAGCCCGGCGCAGTGTAGCAGGCTGTCAATAGGCCACGCCTACTGCACTGACCGCAGTGTAGTGTCGTGTGCAACGCCGGTTGAGCTTGACGGGCCCTGTCGCGAGTAGGCGCAAGAAGCGCTCCCCTTAGCTTTCGGAAGCTTTTCGCATTTGTCCCGGGATTTACGCTAGTGCCGCGGCCGTCTCTAACCTAAAATGATCGCGATGTTTACATGTGTCTCCGTCGGCCGATAAGTACCGTAAGTTACGTCAGATCCTGCGGTTGAAAATTATTACTTTTCCCCGTCAGGTTTTCGATGTATTTTTTATTATCAGAAGTTTTTAGGATGAGTCGAAACTTTGTTTTATTGGTGTTGAAGGATCGCTTTTGCTGTAAACTTTCTAACTTATTTCATCTTGCGGTCGAAGTTGCGAACTATTATTTTTATCGATTTCGGTGATATTCAGTGCAGATTATGTGCAACAAAATATTATTTTGCGAGAAGTTTCATTCAAAAATAACTGAGTTATCTGCCCCTTGTTTGCAATCGTCACAGCTAAAATTACTGGTCTATCAATTTTATAAAATGAGCAAACAAATTAGGCATTTTTTGCTTTTAGGGAATGTAAATAATTTTTTGTTTGCTGTTCATAATTTAGCCGAAAATGATATCATACTTGAAGAGCACGTCACGCCCACACATATTTAATAGGCGCAGAATATTTTTAAACCATTTATTTGTGAAAAGGAATAAGGATAACTATATTCATCGATTTTATATCTCATTTAATTTTAACGCTTTTCTTCATATGATTTACAATCATATGATGCTCCCTCATCAACATCTGACAACATGTTGGTCAGCTCATTCCAGTTCTGCATGCTGCTCGTTCATTAAAGTCTCTTCTATCTCTACCACAACTTAACTTTGGATAATTTTCCTGTTTTTACTATATTACTTTGCTGTTTGTTTTTCTTTACCCATATGTACGAGATTGTATTGTTATGCTCTTAGCATCCCAAGTAGCACCAAAATATTGGGGTAATATTAAAAAGCACATATTGAAGTAACATGTACTGTACATTATTTATTTATCTTCACCAAACATTGTTTGTTTATATTTTCATAATATAAGAAATAAACATTGAATAAATATAACTCAAATATATTTATTTAATATATATGAAATACACATACTTAAACAAAATATAAAATATATAACATTTTTCAATGTATACCATTTATGTCTTATAAACTTCTCAGTAAGTGTAAAATGAACATGTCATATATTTAACGAGAATATTTTTAGATGCCTCATGTGAAATACACTACACACAGTATTTGGATCGGGAATTTTTGAGTAAATTCACTATGAAATTTTTATAAGTTAACCCCGCGCGCCAAAAGACTGACACAGTAGTTAAAGCTGACACGTGTCAACATTCGCAGAAGCTTAAAAATTAACTAAGGAGTATGAAGATTTTCTGAGAATTTTGACGTTGCCAGCGAAATACGAGTCGTCTTTAATTACGGCGTCAATGTTTTGACACGTGCACTGAAATTAAATATTTGCTTTAAAATATTGAATACACATATACAGGATAATTCAACGTTCTGGAAAAGCCAACTGGTGCCTTTACTTTTGAAATGAGGTATAAAAGATTTACACAAAAGTTGTTGCACTGAAAGATGTAGTGCCCATTTTCTTCTAAGTTGGGTTCTTCTTAGTTAGTAGTTGGTAACAATGGTGTAGGTAAGTAAGTTGGTACATATAGAAATATGGTAAATTATTTGAAAAGAGTAAAAAATAGATTTAATAGGTTTGATGGGACATTTACTGTGAAATACCATACAGGAGATACAAAACGATGAAGTCCTACTGTTTATAAAAAAATATTTCAAAAACTGTTAACTTTAGGTATAGGGAAGCGTATAGTCACGTAAAAGTAAATTTTATGGGGAGTCCAATAATGGTTTAAGATATGTACACTTCTATTTGAAATTAGCAAGTTACAGGGTTTTGAAATTTTCTGATTTCGTCATATAATTTCTCAAACCGTGTATAACATTTTCTGGTTTTAATGATGAAGGCAGTTACTCCTACATCTTGCTTTCACTTCTCCAAAATATCATTGCTACAGCTTTATTTAATCCCGAGATATTGATTATTCGAAACTGCTCCTCGTCTGTCAAAATTTGAAGAAAAATGCCAATAACTCAAAAAATATGGAGTTTAGACAAAATCACTTATTATAACCTCGTACTAAAATCGATCAAGTAATCATAAAATAAAGCCAAATACTGGGTGTTCATTTGAAATAAAGAAGTAGGTTTCCATACAAGAAATATAGGACATGCTGTATGGCAAAAAATAATTTTAATAAAGAGAAATCTTTAAGTGCAACAAATAAAGGCACCAGTTGTCTTTTCCAGAACGTTGAATTACCCTGTATATGTTCAATAAATAATCACTTAATTTACTGTTGTTTAAGCATTATTTTAAAATGTGGAATACACTTTTATTCAGCAAATAATATTTTAACATTTATTTTCAAATATAACATATTTTCAAATTCGTTTTAAGATATTAAATTCATATTATATTTAATATACAGGTTTAATATTTATTTACTAATAACTGGAGAACATATAATTATATATTATTTTAATATGTGTCTACAAAATATTAAATACATGTGTATTTAATGTTTTATTTTAATATTTATTTTAAAATATTAAATAAATATATATTTGTGTACATAAATTTAATATTTGCTTTCAAATATTAGTGGCACATATATTTATTATAAATTAGTTTTATATTTAATTCTGAATAATATACAAATATTACTTCAATATGGATTATTAAATAAATATTTTTTAATTTTTTATAAATATATTATTTGTCTAATAAATATTAGGCAAACATTGTAACATTTATTCAACGTGAAAGAAATATACAACTAATATTTGATGCTACAACGGATGCTATAGAATTAACAACCAAATTGAAAATCAAAGTAGGTACTTTATTCTTCAACTTATTTTTATTTTAATGTATGACATGTGAAAACCTTGGTTTACTATAAAACATAGTCAGTCATTGCGCACATTTCGCTTTGGAAATGTCAAATTATGAAAAAAATTAAAATAACAAATGCGAGTTATGTTGGATTTGGAATAAAAATTGAGAAACTGAAATTTTGTGGGCTGGTATTACAAATTGGAAATTTTACAGTTGAGACCTATTTGGGCATTATGTAAAAATATAATATAATATAATATAATATAATATAATATAATATAATATAATATAATATAATATAATATAATATAATATAATATAATATAATATACATAATAAAATATAATGTGCTCTTTCTGTAGTTAATATTTTCTAATTTTACTATTTGGTAGAAATTCATGATGAATTGAGGCTTCATCTTGGTTTATCAGTAAGTGTTCCATCCACATGCCGATTGCTGCTTCATTCCCAATCACCTATACCATTCCGTCATCTTCAGTTATTTAATACCAAGTTTGACTTTACTTCCAAGCGTTGAAAAAGAGAAAATCAACTGAGGCTCGAACCCAGGTTTACCAGTTTCGTGGCAGGCATTGTAACCATTAAAGTATCGCGGGTAGCACATCATTTATCTTGCAGCAGTCGTTCATAAGTTGTCTGATGCTTCAGGCTGGCACTTGCACAAACTTTTCGTATTGAAAATCAAACATTTTTATCGATTTGGGCGTTATCCTGCCCAGGATCAACCCTCCGAACTTTTTTGTCTGTTTGGAAATTTTATGTAAACTATAATAAGAGAGGTATTCGACGTATAGTCGAAGATGAAATTTTTCGTATAAGTTAATATTCAAATGTTGTATGTAAAAAGTGTTATACAACTCAAATTGATGTATATACGGGATGCTTTTACGGTATATTCTTATTCTTATTCTAGAATCGCCTTAAAATCTCGGTGGCTGCCGGGGCAGATATTAGAATTTATTTTCCTTCGATCGAGCAGGAGCGATGGCGAAACGTCAGCTTATTGCATTTTTATCCACTCCTTCCATTTTCTAAATGCAAATTAAAATCTCCGCCAGTACCCTGGAAGTTTGCTCTCGAGCAAGTCCACCTAAAAGCTTCTCTACTTACATGAAAAATGAGTCAGTGGAGGAGTTAAATATTTTATTTTATCATGTAGCCCGAACGTCATTGATTCAATTATGGCAGAGAATATTCATATTGGAAGTTTTAAATGGTAGTTAAAAGTTAAGAGTCCCGGATTTACTTAAATTTATTCGGTGCGAGTATTCTATTTCGGAGCTTTTAGTAGATTACACGCAAAAAAGGTAACTTTTATAATTAAAAAAGGTTGCTTCGCTGCACGAACGTGGTGCGAAAAAATGCCGGATCATTAAATTCACGTTTAATTAAATGTATTTGCGGATAGACATGCACGTTAAATGCGTTTACACTGTTCAAAAAACGAAACCCAAATCTGGAGTGTTCACACTTGCTTCGATTTTTTTTTCTTGCTCTAAAATTGTTAAAGTCGAAATTAGAATGGGTGTTTCTCATATGTTTGCTTATGGCTGAAATGCTATTTTTGTTTTTTTGTTGCTTTAATCTTGCTTTAATCAAGGGAGTAACTACTGCTCCGTCCGACCGTTACATTAAATGTTGTTCTAACACGGTCGGACGGGCGCTTTACACAATGTCCGTAAAATGGTATAGGTTGTTTTGTTTTGCTCGTTACTACATAATCTTTTTTTTCCAAAAAATGCGTGAGTCTGGTGCCCCGTCTGCTAAGCGGTCTGTTTCAAAAATACGTTCAGTCAGCTTTAGTTTCATAATTTGTTTTTACACTTCCAAAATGCTAAATGTGTTGACATTCTGTGATGCGCAGGCCCGACCATGTTCGAACAAAATATTAGGTGACGGTCGAATGGAGCAGTAGTCGCCCTCGCCCCCATCAATCAATTTAAAACTTTTCTAAAGTGTTGCGTTATACAGAGTGATTCAAATTCGAGAGCCACCATTTGGATCTCGCTTATTTGAAATGATACAGAATTTGGTACTTATTAATATTTTCATTTTTGCCTTGTATCAGAAAGATAGGTTCATTGGTAGAGCAATTTTACAAGAAAACTTTATTTTTCCTTATGGGCGCCATTTTGGTCTTACACTTTGTTGAAAGAAGTGTAGTTTTCTGATTTCATTGATATACAACTTGTCCACATTATAACAAATATTGCGGCCGATGCAGTCGAAAAACAGGAAATTTTAGCAAAAGTCAAGTGGACATGGCAAGAAAATAAAAAACTTGTGTGTACTCTTCCTGGTGTTCGAATAGGCGTTGATTCACATTTCGGCACTAAGCAATATTTGGAGTATTTAATATTAGGTTTTTCCATATTAATTGAAAAGATTCAACAAATTTATGAACGAATAAATACTGCAAATGCTGACTTTACAACGTCAACTGTCATATCTACTCTATGCCACTCTATTTTCACTATTTCCATGCTCTATGCAGTCAGACATAAACAGCCGTATCCATGGATACATGCATAATTTCAATGTACGTAACGCGTTACTTTTAGTTAACGCGAAATGTAACGCTTGATTTTACTATTCCGTACTGCGGGTTATAACAAAATCGATTCTTAAGGAGTAAACTCCAAAAAGGAACGCAGCATTGGCCATAATTCCAAAGAAAATAAAGGAGAATATTATGAAAATCCAATTAGGTGCATCAAATGCGGATTAAATCAGTAACAAGATAATTTCCCATCTCCTTCATTTATAGAAAAGTAATTGGCTCTGCAGTGGCGTGTCTATAAAAATAATTACATTTCCCCGGTATCCGGTAAAGCCCCGCAGTCTATACAGACACACCATTCAACGTGAATTAAAGAACAAGCAGTAGTACAGAATCCAGACTTCAAACCTTATCATCTTTGTGTCGTTCGATTTAATTAATACGGCCACTGTAAAATAAAACGATTCTTCCCTGGGGACTCCTCTTTATTGCTGAAAGAGAACGGAACAGTAAAAATTAGAGTGCTCCGACAGAAAGAGTTGCCTTGCTTCTGTGATCATCATAAAGCTTTCATTAAGCAGAAACTTGAGAATATATGGGGCTGTTGCGTTGGAAAACATTGTTATTCTGGCTCAAACTAAGGATTTTATACCTGCTATATTATAGTTTTTATGTTATAGTTCCTTTCCTTTTCCCTTTCCCTTTCCCTTTCCCTTTCCCTTTCCCTTTCCCTTTCCCTTTCCCTTTCCCTTTCCCTTTCCCTTTCCCTTTCCCTTTCCCTTTCCCTTTCCCTTTCCCTTTCCCTTTCCCTTTCCCTTTCCCTTTCCCTTTCCCTTTCCCTTTCCCTTTCCCTTTCCCTTTCCCTTTCCCTTTCCCTTTCCCTTTCCCTTTCCCTTTCCCTTTCCCTTTCCCTTTCCCTTTCCCTTTCCCTTTCCCTTTCCCTTTCCCTTTCCCTTTTCCTTTTCCTTTTCATACTCCTACTCCTACCTACCTGTTCCCCTTGGATTATTTCTGGGGATTATTATTAGACGCATCAAGGGATGTCATAGGACATATTCCACAGAGAGTTTCCCTTTCCCTTTCCCTTTCCCTTTCCCTTTCCCTTTCCCTTTCCCTTTCCCTTTCCCTTTCCCTTTCCCTTTCCCTTTCCCTTTCCCTTTCCCTTTCCCTTTCCCTTTCCCTTTCCCTTTCCCTTTCCCTTTCCCTTTCCCTTTCCCTTTCCCTTTCCCTTTTCCTTTTCCATTTCCTTTTCCTTTTCCTTTTCCTTTTCCTTTTCCTTTTCCTTTTCCTTTTCCTTTTCCTTTTCCTTTTCATACTCCTACTCCTACCTACCTGTTCCCCTTGGATTATTTCTGGGGATTATTATTAGACGCATCAAGGGATGTCATAGGACATATTCCACAGAGAGTTTCTTTATAATTTTTCCCCTCAGAAGTCACTGCATGTGCTTGATATTCCTGTACTAAAAAAGTCTTAGATCAGTTTTACTATTTCGAAGAACTACTTGTCTTTGCAGGATAAGTAGTTCTTCGACTCCCAAAACAAGTTTATTTTCAACCCCTTTCAATTTAAACTTCCCCAATAAACATATCGATTTCTTTTTATTCAAGTTGAGATATACATTCACAAATACTTCCACTCAAGGATAATCTTCTTACCGAATCTTCCTGAAAAATCTTTGGCAAGTAATAAATCCCACATGATCCTACCACCTTACGTTTGTTGCTAGATTCACGAGAAAAAAAGTTGTAAGTAGCAGTTTTATCCCAAACTCGGAAGGTATTTATCAACTGAGATTTATCAGTTTTGCAATTTGAAACTGGAGGCTGCGACACAGATGCATTGTTATTCTTGGGGTTTTTCGTCGCATTTTTTTAGGCATTGTGTAAACAGAAGGTTTATCACAAAGAGCTGTGAAATATTAAACAAATAACTCTTGGAAATTGGGGATTTAACACTTGCGTTAAATAGTAATGTTTGCTGCAAATGTACAATGCATTTCGTATGGTGCATCAAGGCAACAATACAAAAACAGGGTGTTCATTTGGAAACTTTCCATTTACAATACATTGTATATCCATAGGTATACAAGCTTTCAATAACGAATAGACGGGATTCAAAAATCAGGGCACAGAAATGTAGGTTACAAAGGTATAATAAGGTCCCTTTCCATTTAAAATTTTTGATGGAGTGGCTCCTATAGCTACTAATAGAGTAACTGATGAAGTGATGAGTTTATAGTTGAATGATTCTCTGAATTCCTATAATACTTTGTGGAAATTATAATTGCTCAACTGTCTTATTAAAAATTATTGATGATATTTTGTAGGCCAATAATAATACTGGATTTCTTATGGGCTTTCGATATCATTCAGCATTCGATTCTCTGTTCGGTCTTTAAATTTTTCGACTTGTCTGCTCCATCAGTCGTCCTAATTATTGAGAATTATTTAGCAGACAGAAGTCAGAGCGTCTGAATTGAAGGCATTAACTCAATCCACGTTAATCTTAATATTGGTGTTCCGCAGGAGTCAGTTCTCGGACCACTACTGTTTCATACACAATACTAAAGCCAAATAAAATATTGTCCAAAGGTACTAAAGGGCTTTTCTACCTTGATACGAAGCGTAAATCTAACACGCGCTAGTTTGTAAACATGTAAAGTCTCTTGCCACCCTGTTTTCTTTTCCACGAGCGCTTGTCTACTTCTCTCCTAAGTAATAGCCCGAATGGCAGGTACATAGAAGACCTCGTGAACTACTTATGTACACCATCCAATATTACCTCAAAGCGACAGAACTTAGCTGCAAGTGATACTCTAAATTAATTGTCAATTTGCATGACGAGGAAGTGAATAAATTTGCATTTACGTCAAACTAATTTCTTCGTCGTCTCTCACGCGATTTTCGCTACCTTTCAAGTTTCTTTGGGCGCGACCTTGGTTATGCAGATTACTTATTATTAATAGTAACGATAGATACCAGGCGAAAGCGAAATTTAACCTAGAAACGTACCAACATTCCTTGATGTTTATCAGAAGTCTTCTATTGACAACAGCGTTTTAATCCTGTTATTGAATTCTGACATACCCTTTTGGGTATTACTGAGGCATAAGACGTGATTAATTCCTGCTATCATCAGCAACGAAACGAATCTAAAGAAGTATCAATTTCTTTATTCCTGTGGGATTTTCACACGTTATCCCTCTCAAGATTATTTTCAAAGCTCCCTTAAAATGTAATCAATCATGCCATCTGAAATATTGCCAGCCATCCGCGAAAACATACACATTTTCAGCATGCTCTGTTTGATGAAGTTCTCTCTTGTAAATAAATTATTACTTCTAAAATTGATTTGGAGATGGGTAAACGAATCGCCTAGGGAGCCGCAAAACGGAATTAATTATGAGATTTTAATTCAAATTTAGCAGTCAGCGTGCGTTTAAATATTTAATGTTGTGTGACTGACTACGCTTAAAAACTGGGTGACCTTTTACATTATATGTGATTTATTTTATAAAAAACGTGTTTGTTTATGCAAATTTTAGTGGAAGAGGCGGGATTTTGATAAAGATGATAAATTAAAAAATAGTGATAACTCAAAATATGAAACATCTAGTGTTGTGTCTTAATTCCCTGTAGAGCAGGCCCGTGCAACCTGCGGCCCGCGGGCCGCATGCGGCCCCTCTGACATTTTTATGCGGCCCGCGTGGCACAGAACTGAATATTAAAAAAAGCAAAGAGATGTCTATTAAAAAATGTAACGTCTCTCTCAACTAGGAACACATAAAATGCACCGTTTCATGTACAGCAGTACAGACGAATTTAAATTCATCTGTGACAGCACATAATACGTGTGAATAATTCTTTTCTTTGATGGAATTGACAAATTCGCTTATATTAGCGTCAACCAACATCCGCCCGAACATTGCTCAAATTGTGGACAAACACCAGTGCCAGAAATCACATTGATTTATTATTAATAGGTATTATTTTATTAAAGTAACTTAAAAGTTTTGTTAAAAATTCATTTAAAATGGGAGTGACTACTGCACCGTCCGACCGTCACCTAAAATTATGTTCGAACACGGTCGGGCATGCGCATTACTGAATGTCGACACATTGAAAGTGTAAAAACTAATTATGATTATGAAAGCTGACAGAACGCATTTTTGAAACAGACCACCTAGCTGACGGGGCACCAGACACACGCATTTTTTGAGAAAAAAGGTTATGGAAAAACATAAGCGAAACAAATGAAACCCGTACGGGGGTAGAACTCAAAGAACTCATCTAACGCTAGGTTGAGACGATACCCGTACACCCACCGAGACCGTTGGCATATTTTATCGACATTGCGTAATGCGCACGTCCGACCGTGTTGGAACAAAATTTAATGTAATGGTTGGACGATGCATAGTCACTCCCTTTAAAAATGGTTTGAAGAATAAGATATTTATTATTTTGTATTTTTTCTCAATAATTTGGGTTTTGATGATAAATATTTTTTTTTACACATGCAAGTGTTCAAGTGTTCCTAACGTTTTTGTGTCTACCAAAAAAGTGTTCATTGTTAACTTTTTCTACTATCCACATTGGTTGGATCGAGAACTTTGACATGCCAAGACGCCTCAGGATGCTGACGTTGTCAGCGAAATACGTGTCGAGTTTAATTACTGTGTCACTGTTTTTTTCACTTGTGGGGTTAACTTATTAAGAATTCACAGTGTTTTTTATTATAAAATTATAAATCATAATATTTAACGTGTTTGCCTTTAATTATTCAAAATACATACTCTGAACCCATCCACCTAGGGAACACTTGATAGACAGTAGTGCGGCCCGCTAAGATTTCATAAAACTTGCAAATGGCCCTTTCGCTTAAAAGGTTGCACGGGCCTGCTGTAGAGGGAGCAAAATCACCGGAAACTGGCTCTAATTTTCAACAAAGTGGCATTCAACAACATCCTTCCCGAAACCAAAAGAACTTAATGGGATTGCTTTTTTTACGTTTTCTAGAATCATTTAAGTGTTTGAAAGATTTCAATTTTTTGTGAAATGCTGGCATATCATATAATTAAAACACTGGATAAATCGACGTTTCGCCCCCGTTCGGGGGCTTTATCAAGATTTATTGGTATAAATATAAAACATAAATTTGTCAGTAAAAATTTCTGACAAGAACAGAATTTTTCTCAAACAATAAAAATTATTTATGTAGGTAACTATGATGTAAATATAATAAAATTTTAGCGCTTTTGATTTTGAATACAATTGAAATTATGAAAGAGAAAAATGTTTATGTATTTAATTTAACAATAATAATAGTAAGTAGCAGAGAGAATGATTTATTTTATTATATTACAAATATTTTAAAACTTTTCTCGAAACTAAATATCAAACTGACACATCTAGAAAATAATAGAATATTTTTGTTAAAATGCAGAGAGAATGACGTTATTCCCAAATTTTTAAATTATATAAACCCAAAACAAATAAATATTGAAAATTCCTATTATAAATCTAAAATTAATAGAATTTTTGAAAAATGCCAAAGATCATGTTTAAACGTTCTCATTTCAAATTGTTATAGTAATATTTATAGAACAAAAAAAGAATTGAAAAATTTAGAATTTAAAATCAATAATTTCCTACCCCAAACTTACATCAATTTCTTTTATCATTCACAACACCAAAAATTCAATACTACATTTATCAACATAAAAGAAAAACAACAACGCAAATTAATAAAACTTACAAACAAAAATGAAAACAACAATCCAACTAACACAGAGTGGATACATAATATATCCTCCACAAATATTCCAACAAATATTCAAAAAATTTTACAATTAGGACCTGACTTTTCTTTAAATACAAATAATAAACACTTTCCAATCAATAACATTATTGCATCTATAGAAAGCGGTATATCCTTACTCCCATCTGACGAAAAAAACTTAATCAGACATCAAATTTGTCAAATTATTAAAAAATACACTAATTCTAATTCAAAAACAAATAAAAAAGAAAAAGAAATTTTAAATAACATTAAAACTACAAAAACCTTCCTCAAAAATAACCCACAAATAATTGTATTAAAACCTGATAAAAGCAATGAGACAGTAATAATGAACTCCATAGATTACGAAAATAAACTTTATGAACTATTAAATGATAGATCAACATATTCAATTATCCCTAAAGATCCTACTATCAACTTACAAAACAAAAATAATAATTTTGTTTCTAAATTACTTGATGAAGGTAACATTCTTCCAAAACTTAGTAGCAAACTTAAAATTCAAAATTCTCTACCTCCACGGATATATGGCTTACCAAAATTACATAAAACTAATATTCCTCTCAGACCAATTGTTTCTTGCATTCAAAGCCCATTTTATAAGTTATCAAAATTTTTAGCTAACATTCTTTCTAACATCATAGGGCAAAATGAATTTTATATCAAAGACTCCTGGTCTTTTAAAGAAAAAACTAAAAATTTCTATATCCCTGAAAACTTCAATTTAATTTCCCTAGATGTAGTTTCACTTTACACAAATCATTAGATCTTGCAATTTCCATTGTTAAAAAAAATTGGAATAGAATCGAACCTTACACATCTCTCACTCTAAATAATTTCATCACTGCAATTGAACTTACTCTAACATCTACGTACTTTAAATTTAAAGATTCAATATACAAACAAACAAATGGCTGTGCCATGGGCTCCCCAATTTCTAGCCCCATTGCTCAGTTAGTCTTAGAAGATTTAGAGACAACAGTTATTCCTAAATTATCTTTCAATTTACCATTTTTTGTTAGATATGTGGATGATTGTTTAACTGCTGTTCCTCCAGAAAAATATAACGAAATTCTTAATAAATTTAATAACTATCATCCTAATTTACAATTCACTATTGAAATTTCAACAAAAAATCAAATAAATTTTTTAGATTTAACTTTATATAAAATGAAAAATTCAATAGAAACTGAATGGTACACTAAACCAACTTGGTCTGGCCGTTATATTTGTTTTAATTCTGAACAACCCACTTCCCACAAAAAGAGTATTGTTATGTGTCTAGCTGACCGTGCGATTAAACTCTCCAGCCCACAATTTAGAAAATCCGCAATAGAAAAAGTGTTAAATTGTTTAATAAAAAATAATTATCCTAAAAATTTCATTATGAAAATTATAAAAA
This sequence comes from Xestobium rufovillosum, assembly GCA_963966045.1. NCBI lineage: Eukaryota > Metazoa > Arthropoda > Insecta > Coleoptera > Ptinidae > Xestobium > Xestobium rufovillosum. The sequence continues at coordinate 5,878,931 of OZ014495.1, read as the reverse complement.
ATAGAACCCATCAATTTTACAATAATAATACCGATAGTAAAAAACCGAAAGAAAATAAAAATTACATTTCGTTACCATATATTAAAGGCATGTCACAAAATATTAATAAATTATTAGTAAAACACAACTTACAAGTATCGCACCAAAATTATAATAACTTAAAATTTTTGTATTCTAATTTAAAAACACCCATTCCTAAATTGATGAAAACTCATACTGTATACAAAATTAAATGTAAAGACTGTGAAAAAACATATATTGGCCAATCTAAAAATCATTTAGAAACCAGACTAAAACAACACAAATACAGAAACAGTAATTCAGCAATTAGTAAACACATGAAAGACAGCAATCAAACCTTTGAATTTAACGACACCAAAATTTTAGAACAAGAAAAAAATTTAAAATCTCGACTATTTTTAGAAATGATCTATATAAAAAAAGAACAAAACTCTATTAATGATAGAACTGATCATCATCATCATAAGGTTCTCAGTCCGAAGACTGGTTGGACGCGTACCTCCATTCTTTTCTATCCTGAGCTAACCTACGCATTTCCCTAAAAGTAGAACATCCTACATCCCTAACTATTTGAGAGCAGTAGTCTAATCTAGGCCTACCCCTACCTCTTTTCATTCCTATCTCTGACTCTAGTATGTCGCGAACTATTCCTTCGTGTCTCAGAAGGTGTCCTACCATCCTATCTCTCCTACTCTTTATTGTATTCCATACCTTGCGCTTTTCCCCAACTCTTTCTAATACTTCCCTATTGCTAACCTTATCTATCCATGGTATCTTCATCATGCGCCTGTAGCACCACATTTCAAACGCTTCTACTCTTTTTCGATCCGCTTCCCCTATTGTCCAAGTTTCGCACCCGTATAATGCCGTACTCCATACGTACGACTTTAAGAGTCTCTTCCTAGTCTCTATATTAACCGTTCTCGAGCATAATAGTTGTTTCTTTTTGTTAAAAGCAACTCGGCCCTGCACCATTCTTTGTTTTATATCTTTAGTGCTCCTACCGTCTTGAGTTATTTTACTTCCTAAGTAGCAGAAATCCGCGACCTCCTCTATCTTCTCATTTCCTATTTGTATTTCCATTTTAGTTCTATTTTCACACCCCCTACATACCAAAATTTTAGTTTTCTTTTTATTGATTTTCATGCCGTAGCCCTGTGTCAAAACTGCTTCCATTTCATTCAAAGCCGCCCCTAATTCTTCTTTGCTAGATGCTAACACTGCTATATCATCCGCAAATCTGAGCATGTTAATAGTTTGGCCCTGTACATTGATCCCTGCGGCTGTTCTTTCCTTAACAATATTAATCGCATCTTCGATATATAAGTTGAAAACTAGAGGTGACAATGCACATCCCTGTCTCACTCCCTTCCGGATATCTACTTCCCTTCGTTCCTGCTCACATTCTATAACTGCCTTTTGCTCTTTGTAGAGATTATGTATTATTCTTCTGTCCCTGTATTTCATCCCTACCTTTCTCAGCACTTCGAACATCTTCCCCCATTTTACGTTGTCGAAGGCTTTTTCTAAATCTACAAATCCTATATAGACGCTCTTTCTCTTTTCTATGGTTTTTTCTATAATTACTCGTAAAGCTAGAATGGCCTCGCGCGTTCCTCTATTTCGTCTAAATCCGAACTGATCTTCTCCTAATATTTCTTCCGCCTTTTTCTCCATCCGATAGAACTGATATACAAAATTTAAGTCAAATTTACTGTAATATAATAAAATAAATCATTCTCTCTGCTACTTACTATTATTATTGTTAAATTAAATACATAAACATTTTTCTCTTTCATAATTTCAATTGTATTCAAAATCAAAAGCGCTAAATTTTTTTTATATTTACATCATAGTTACCTACATAAATAATTTTTATTGTTTGAGAAAAATTCTGTTCTTGTCAGAAATTTTTACTGACAAATTTATGTTTTATATTTATACCAATAAATCTTGATAAAGCCCCCGAACGGGGGCGAAACGTCGATTTATCCAGTGTTTTAATTATATGATATGCCAGCATTTCACAAAAAATTGAAATCTTAAAATATAACTGACACAAAATATACCAAAATTTTTAAGTGTTTGATATTTTTCATTTTAACCATTCATGTAAATTTATTATGGTGAGAATGTGGACTTGTCTTGATTAGGGCTGCCAGATGTTATCGATATATCGTTTTATATCGATATTATAGATATTATTGATAATGTCGATAAGCGAAAATACGAAAAGACGGCGCGCGGCAAGCGCGCCCTCCAGTTCAGTTGCGGCTGTGGCTAGGAAGCTGTTCTGTTAATGCATTGACAACTAGTTTTTTTAAACGCACCGTAATATGTTTGTCACTATTTAATAGAAAATGGTCATTTATGAACACGGTCATAATTTCATTCATATCTGTTTAAAAATATTCTTACCAAAAAAAAAAAGAAAAACAATGCGTTTTATAGTTTTTCCACATGAATTTATCGATGAATATCGAAATTAGTAAAAATATCGATAACATTGATACTGTCAAGTCGATAATAATACTACTTCTGCTCGAACTTTCTGTCTTGGTAGTCCTAGGCGTTGCGCTACTTCTTCTGTGACAAATGAATATTATGACCTTTGCTCGATTAATAGAAGTTCAAATTCGACATGCGAAAAGACCTTATATCGTGTTTTTCAATTTGTTTCTATAATTTGTAAGTGTTGTTAATTGTGTAAATATTCCTGATGCAACATAATTTCCTCATTTAATTCGTTAGAATTAAATGCTTCTTTTAGCAACACCTTTTCATGGGGGTCTGCTGAGTTGAATAGGCTTTTCAGCTTTACCTTGCTAAATTCTTTAATTGACTGCCAGTGCTCGCCCTAGATCTGCTCTGTTTTCCGTCCGTGCTCCATGAAAAATTACTTTTGAGACAACATTACTTAAACTTAGACAGTGCAACTAAATATGTCAACGATTCTCGTACACTATTTGCGTTATGTTACTGCTCAACTGGTTTTTCAACAATATTATATTGGTGATAAGCTCTTCTTTCTCAAAATCCGGTATAACGTGCAGGTACTTTTCTAAAATAAAACTGAACTCATAAATTCAGAAAAACTCGTGATTTGCCAGCGTTATGGTTTTCCTCGGAACAAAGCGTAACCCACTAGACTGCAGGAAATCCATAAATTTTTACTCTCAGACCGTCGATTGGGACTAAATAATCGAAGCCACTGACAGTCCGTTCACCAGTATACTGCACCCGAAGTGAATACTTAACAGCTTCTTTCTCCTCGAGCATTCCTAAGTTTGGCACTGTGCCATTTCAGTCCGAAATCGCGCCCAGTCCGAAGGAAAAACCGTGACAAATCATCTCGGGACAAAGCAAACCGAATTTATTTGAATGAACAAGGGCGCACGGGGAAAAACAGGAAAGTGGGTCTGCTGTCTGCCACTAGCATCCGCGAAATTCAATTTATATTTGTTGGTGAATGTTAAGCGCGAGTTTAAGAATCAATTTTAAGAATTAGTCGGACACATACTCGAGTTTATACCCAGAACAGTAGGTGCTTATATGAAATTCGTAAGACAAGCCTAGGCGTACTTCTTGATGGTGTTCCTCTCAATGTAAGGCACAACATGTACTACGAGAACGATGGAGCGCCAACTCATTTCGGGCGGCATGTTACGGAATGGTTTAAGTTAAACCTCTCCTAGTAGATGGGTAGACCGCAATGGTCCTATTCCTTAGTCACCTTACGTCGAGCAGGTGTCGAATTTCAATAAGGAGGTGTCGAATTACATCGAAAAGGTGTCGAATTTCAAGAAGGAGGTGTTAAATTACATCGAACAGGTGTCGAATTTCAAGAAGGAGGTGTCAAATTTCACAGAGCAGGTCATATGAAAGCCTTAGTTTTTGCAATTGAAGTAACTACTCGGGAAGTACCATAATATTATAATTTCCAGGTATAAATACTCTTCCACTGTAAAATTTAGTTTAGTCCGTACCAACATCTGACGAACCCACCGTGTTGGCGAAACAATTGTATATAATTTAAAATAAAATGTGAAAATCTAGACAAGTTTGTCTTTTTATTAAACCGGCTCCACACTATATGGCAAACTAGGCGAACGTTTGTGATGCGTGGAGTTCGTCACATAGTGTGTATGGTACAACGCATGGCAAACTACGCGAACGTTCGCGTTCGCCGAGGTTCGGATAGAAGTCGGTAAAAGAGGCCCGAGTCAAAGGGACATTTGGACAAGTGCATAGGAAACGTGTACCCGCTACACACTATGTGGCGAATGTTTGCAGATTCGACACCAATCCAAATAGTTTCATCTGAACTTTTGTCAAGGAAACAATACAACAGGCGGTGGAATAGAAGTGTCATTTTGAATTTTTTATCTGTTTACGAAAAATATTTCCTTATTTATGAGATATTTTCGGAAATTCCATGAATATATATGTACCAACTAAATTGTCCGTTTATTGGCTTATGTTTTTGGAGCATTCAGCACTAGGTGGATAAAAAACTTATTTATTTTTCGAAAAATATCTCTCCCATAAGTAGTTTTGTAGACTATCTAGATAATAATATAGAATCTATCATCTCATCTAGATGATGTCATTTCATCATTATCTTTATCTCATCTTAGATAAAAATAGTGTTTATCTCCGGAAAGTTATCTAGGTAATTCGACTTGCACATAAAATTCAAGTTTTACATTCTTGGAATGAGATAAATGACATCACTCTAATGTTTATAGGGCTTATTTGTTATTTATTTTGTGGTTTGTAAAAATCCCTGCAGTAGGTATTTTATTGTTGTGTTTTTTGTACCTGCGATCCAATGTGTTTCAAACTTACATAGATTTTTCATATTATCTGACATTTATCTAGATAAATTTTAAATAAAATTATCTATGCTAGATGAAATTTGTCAAAAATATCTATGATCTCATCTAAATTAATAAATGGTCAACTATAAACTTAGTTTAAGTAAAGCATTGTCCTACAAAACCATCTTGAAATATTCAACATAATTAAGAGCACTCTGTTTAGTTTAGTCAGAATGTAAACTTCATTCATTAATTATAAGATGTTACGTCATACTGTCCAGTGGCGTCATACAATGTAGACGTTGACAAACCGCCAGTATGTTATGCACCATGCTTCTAATAGAATACTAAGTACCCTAATTACGGTTCTGCATACAATTACTCTGAAAATAATAATTATTTTGTTCTACTGGGATGGACAGACGCCATCCACCACCTCCTTTTTCTCCTAGTTAAGGCTTTTTTTCTTTTCAATCGCAACAAATGTTCACACATTATTATTTAAAGAAGCACTTGCAGCAATAACTTCGTCATCGTTGTCCTCCATTACAACAGAACCAACCACTTCGAAAGCACGAACGTTTGTGCCTTTTCCCGCTACGAATGTCACACCCCATATGTTTGGAGATTCGGCATATAGTGTGTATGGAACATTCGACAAACGCTGACACTTGTCGAATCTCTAGGTCAAGTTTGGCAAACTCCACGCATCACAAACGTTCGCCTAGTTTGCCATATAGTGTGGAGCCGGTTTTACCAGTTCACTTAATTTTTAAACATAGAAACTTAAGCTTGGGACGCACTGGCTGACTTAGTTTCACCATTCCTTGCCAAATTATTTCACGAATTCTGGGAGCACGTTTGAAATATTTCAGCTTCCAACGATTCTCCCAATTAGGGCAGTGACAGATGTAGGAACTTACTACAAATTGTCAGATATTCGTGACTGTAGTTTGATTTAGACAATAAAACAGCGTTCTATCCATTCAGGTTAAATCCTGCTTTGATTTTAAAACCAATTCCTAATTTACTTAATTATGGACTCTAATGGCCACAGGTTCCCAAACTAATATTGCGGAAGACCTGCCCCTAATTTGTATTTGGCACTGGATACCGCATCATTAAAAAGTTTAAATGGGATGTTTAAAGGAACAGGTGTAATTTAGATGGGGTAGAAACAAGTTGATCTTTGATCGCTGGAATATAGTGTTTTCTATTTCAACAATAATGCGGCGTCACTTCTGTTTCATTTAAAACGCCTTCAGGCAAGTTGCAGCAGTATTTTTAAATTTACACAACTTCCATTTGCATGACAATGGTAGCGGGCACATAGAATTCAAACTGGAAGAGATATTATAGCTCAAGGTTTTCTGTAGATAAAACAGAAGTAAATAAATTAGCGGATGCATCTGCTACCAAGAGGTAAATGTATTTGAATATCTTGCATTTTGCATTCAAAATAGTTCTGGAATAAGAGATAGATGCATACTAATTATTTCCAGTCATAATCATAAGTAACAGCTTGGTAGTTTAGGAACTTAACGGAGCTGAACTGAAAATTGCCATTCAGACCCCTGTATGCGCAATATGAAAGTAAAATGAAGGTAAAAAATATCCTGAAAAATTGGAAAACTACGAAAAGGCCAATTTCTGTCGTTGCACATAGTTACTTGGAGTAAACTTTTCCGCCAAATATTTATCTCTGGTAGATTTTCACGGACTAGTGGATGTAGAAAGTGAACACTTCCGGTAAACACGTTTTGTAGGTATTTTTCAGTTCATAGTTCGTATGATCGAATATTATTCCAATTGAAATGCTCTGTTTCTGTTAAACTTTCCGAGAGCCCCAATTTATGATAAATCAGTATAAAAAGTAGCTATTTTGGGTAGAACAGTAGCTTTTAGAGGGGTTTTACGGTTTGATATTTAAAAAAAAATCATTTGCTACGAGCAGACTAAATAAAATACCCAATATTTCATCATTCTCGGCATACTTAATGAAAAATATGAAAAATTCCAGAACTTAATATACAGGGTGAGTCGGGGTTAAACGGCCATACGTAAACCATGCATAGGAAATTTGATTTGTAGAAAAAAAGTTCACATAAATGTGTACTCGAAAATACTTTCTAAGAGCGCTACAGCGTTTAGAAGGTTTTGACAAAATTAGTAGGCTTTGACAAAAATTGAGGATTTGTTTGTGTCGAAATTTGACAGTTTTTGACATGTCCAGTTTATTAAGTAAGTAATTTTAGTGCATTGTGGGCAGTGTTGCCAATGCTAGTACTTTGGTATGAATCTAGTACCTTTTTAGTAAATCTATACCACAATACTTTTTAGCCTTTTCTAGTACTTTTTTACAATTTCTAAATATGTATCACGTATTTACTAAATATAAAAAATACTCCCTAATTAATTAATCGTAAGACGTAACCTCAAGCACATATGTCGATGTGACATGCCCTGAGCATTTCACAATCTGCCAGTTTGTTTATTAGATCAGGGAATCTAAGGTTTGTTCTGTGAGCTCTGAGTTGTGACCTCAGATTTCCTCAGATGAAGGAAGAGTATGGATACACAACGCCCGATCTTTGCCGTGCAAGCGAATGTTACCAAAATTTGAGCAGATTGGGTGCCAAACAAAGTGGTGAAATCCAGGTTACTGTTTAGAATTCATGTAATTTAACTCAAAATAATGGAAGCACCGTTTATATTAATGCAATTAGTCATATCATTTTAAGAATTTTTGCCCACGTTTCGGCGAAAAGAGACTAAGAAATTTAGGTCACGGCCCTTTTTGGTGCCAAATGGTAACACAAACATCTGCTTTGTTACTCCTCCTCTTCTTTCTTCCTCTAAGGTTGTGACTGTTTCGAATGCCGATATTCCATTGGTTTTTGGCATATACCTATTACATTTTTGCGGTTGCGGTTGGTATTGGTATTGATACTTTGGTACTGAACCTACTGACAACAGGCTACAGTTACAGCTTACAGCAGCATAGCTTAGCTTTGGTTATAGTGTTTTCTATGGTTAGTAGAGGAAAGTCGCCTAATATGACGATAGTTCCTAATATGGGGTACCGCGTTTTTGGCCATATTCCATTTTGCCACCTGTTGAATTAATTGCTAATTAATATCGACTTTATTTTGCTATTTTCCTATGTGACCAACGGTGTTACTACTTTCACCGTTTCTCCACCAGGTGGCTTCAAAAGTTTGTATACATCCGAAACGTTAGTGAGCGCGTTGTTCCTGCGAGTAAATTTTGCGCAGTTTATTGTCATGTATGTGACATTTTAGAAAACGCAGCAAAATTTCTGCGAAAATGCTATATAACCAAACATTAATTTGTTCCTAATATGGGGTGCAACAGCCAACAGAGTGCCTAATTTGGGGTACCCCGTATATGAGGAAATTATTTTTTAATTCGATGGAATAGCAATGTCAGCATTTTTATTTATGTGTATAATGGGAAATATTATTATTTCCAGATGCCCAAATCATGGAAAAGAGAGCAATTTTTCAGTAATACTGCCCAAAACAATTTTTGGAGTTTTGACAACTTATTTGTTTCTCTTTTGTTATTTTGTTTATATATTTTATATTGGAATAAAATGTTTTGTTTATTTTGAGTTGATAATAAAAACCTTTTTTCAAAATATTGTTACGAACTCACTGTACCCCATATTAAGGACATGCATAAACCTAATATGGGGTAGTAAGTGACAATTTATTTATTGCACATCTCCCTCATTTTAATTGTTTTTGGTCTGTTTTATAACATAATGCTCAAAGACAAACAAATTTAATGTTTGCTAGTGAAAATTCTCCTTAAAACATAGTTACAACAATTTTGGAGCAATTTGAAAAAAAGTACCCCATATTAGGCAACTTTCCTCTACGGTCCGCTCCGCTTGTCGTTGTTAATATTAGGTAATTTTCAAAATTTCAGTACCTTTTTATACTTTTTAGTACCTTTTCTAGTTGGTTTCAGTACTTTTATATTTAACCTGTTGGCAACACTGATTGTGGGTGCGTTTATGCGTAGATTGCGGAATAATGCCAAAAATTTACAATAAAGTTGAATACGCGGATATTGTGTTTGTCTATGGGTACTGTGACGGTAATGCGCGCGCTGCAGTAGCTGAGTACGCCCGCAGATTTCCTCTAAGGATTATTTCCAGTATTTTCCAGTACCTTTCAACGTCTAAGAGAAACAGGATCAACTTCATTGCAATCGCAAACAGACGGTATTTTCGCACCCTTTCAAAATATTAGAAGAACAGAAAATACCTTACAGCACTTTGATGAAATCCCTTCCAGTAGCACGCGGAGATGTTCTTTACAATTAGGATATTCGCAGAGCATTGTGAACAAGACTCTGAAAGCAGATGCTCGTCACGCATATCATTTGCAGAAAGTTCAGCATTTGCTGCCTGAAGACTTGCCACGAAGAAGAGAATTTTCAGTGTGGTTCTTGGGGCAAATAAGAAATGATGCTTCTTACTTTCGGAGGGTGATTTGGACTGACGAGGCAACTTTTACTCGTGCTGGTATTTGTAATCAGCATAATGCTCATATTTGGGGACACGAAAATCCTCATGTTATAAAAATCAGCAAGTTTCAGCATCAATTTTCGTGCAACGTATGGATGGGCAAACAGATGGTTCCGCTCATTACACTCTACCAGTCCGACGATGGCTGCATGACAATTTTCCGGAAAGATGGATTGGTCGCGGTCAAGACTGCCTCCGTCCTTGGCCTGCGCGCTCCCCGGATTTGACCCCCTTAGATTTTTTTGTATGGGGTACAATGAAGAGCAAGGTTTATTCTGAGCTTGATAACGACGAAGCTACTCTCCGGGAAAGGATTGTTGAAGCAGCCCAAGAAATCACACCAGCAGAGTGCCGCGCAGCTGCACAATCTGTCGTCCGTAGATGCGAAGTTTGCATTGAAAATGATGGTGGCCATTTTGAGCCATTTTTATAAAGTTGTTATATCGAAGCGTTTTTTATAAACCCTTTTTTTTATTTTTGTCCAAGCCTACTAAACGCTGTAGCGCTCTTAGAAAGCATTTTCGAGTACACATTTATATGAACTTTTTTTCTAAAAATCAAATTTCCTATGCATGGTTTACGTATGGCCGTTTAACCCCGACTCACCCTGTATATATAGGGAAAAATAACAGACATTCAAAAAATGATTGCAAGTAATAACATTTTTATGAGCAACAAAAATTATCTTTTAGTCTTTTATTAGTCCGTAACGTCAAATGAATAAAAATTCTGCCTCTGATTAATTATCTAAGATTAGACGAAATAGTAACTTCGATAGTGTGGTGTTGAATTGTTGGTACCTGTTAATAGCCTAGTACAGCTTCGAAGATAGTTGGGATTTATATCAGGGCCAAATAGTTAGCTGTTTTTTTAGTAGCTTGTCAAACTTTAGCTTACTAGATTTATGTTTTATTGGTGGCTTTTCTTTTTATCTAGGGTTTTAGAAACAGGTTTTAAGATCAGGCTTTAAGGATCTGGTTATTTAGGATCCAGTTGGTTGAATCTAGCTTTATTTCTGGTGCTGTTGCTATATGGATTTCCTGTGGTAGAGAAAGCAGAATTCTTCTGAGTCCAACGAAAACTAAATATGCCCCTCGTATCTTTGCATGCGTACAAACATGTACTTTAATGGACATCTTAATGGATTCTTTGGAAACGAGAACTCTTAATGATTTGAATTCTAAGAAAAAACAATTTCAATGAAACCATGCCTACTCGTTGTTCGTATCTGAAATAAACATCGCAGTACAAAACTACAAAACGAAATTAAATCAAATTCTTCTTTCTCCTGACGTGATAAACCGATAATTTTACCCTCTCTACCAACAAAGATTTATCGCTCCATCTGCAAGGGCGCGACTGTAATGTTTCACAGATAGACTGCAATGCGTACACATAGCTAAGACACTGACCTCAAGCGATTCCTTCCGAGATAAAATCCTTTTTGTATAACAGATTTAAGAACTACACTCGTGGAAGGGTTAATTTCAAATGGGAGATAAATCTGACAATAGTGTGCCTTGAAATTGACATCTGTCAAATTATTAGTGTTTCCATAACCTAAGATATTTTTTGGTAATCTTACTTTTTACGTCTTTAAAGATGAATAGTTAATTTGCGAACATAGAAAACTAAAATTTCCCCCCTTGCATGACATAACTTTAGAATCTGATGAATGACCAATATGCGAACAGATCGCTTCCACACAAGCAGCTTCTAAAATTTATAGGTTTTCATTGTTATATTCCACTGACTGATGATATGAAAATTTCGCCGTTCTGCTGTTGATAGATGTATAGGAAAATAGGGTATACAGGCGGACCAGATTGTTTCCCCTGCACCACTCTACGTATATAAATAACAAACGTAGGGTGCTGAATTTTGCGTGGAGCAAACTCCCCTTCTGTGAAATCTGAAAAGTATCGACAGTTGTTTGCACTGATTTCCACAAAAATTCAATAAACTTAGAAACAAAATTTATAATAAAGAAAATAGGGAAGAGGAAGAAATAAATGTTTTATCGTTGGTTGAGGCGACACCAAAAACTTCTTGTCGCGAAATCGAATCACAAGTTGGTGTTTCCAAAACAAAAGTTCAAAAAATATTTAAAAAAGGCAAATATAGGCCATATAAAATTAAAATTATTCACCATCCTTCCCGGGAGATCAAGAAAGAAGGCTTAATTTTTGTAGGTGGTAATTAAATAAAATTCAAGAAAATCCAGAATTTGGGCGGTCTGTCATTTGGACAGATGAGACTCACATAAGCAGCGTAGGATTATTTAACAGGCATAATGTGCGTCACTGGTCTGATACAAATCGGCGACAAACTTATGAACGTCAGAGGCAAGGACGTTTTGGATTTAACGTTTCGTGTTTTATTTTGTTTGGTCAACTAGCATACCAAATTTTTAACGGGATTGAGATACATTAATTTATTGAATATTAATTATTTAGAAAATCATTTTCCGGGTAGATGGTTGGCTATAAAAATGTTTACATTTTATTGAGCTTCGTTTGGTGTCCTAAGATAATGTCAATACCCCGATTTTCTCTGTACCTACGTACATTCTGGTGAATATCACGTTGTTTGACGAGTTCTGGACTTTGCGGAGCAAATATTTGACGTGACTGTTCTCGATAACACACAAAGACATACTGCGTCGACAGTTTCTACCGTGTTCAAAGACATTCCATCAAGATTGAATCCAACCCCCGTATAATAATATCTAACACGATGCTTTTGTCAAGTACCTGGGCATGCTACCGCTGCAAATGTTAAGCTAGATCGTTAATTTTCCGGAATTACCGGAGTCGAGACTCAATTGCGCTCATTTAATTGGAGAATTATACATGGGGAAAACTGAGACCCTCTTCAAGCAGCTGGAGATGATATCTTAAGGGTTTGGGCTAAATTGATTGTTCGGCTATCGAATGCCAAAATGCGTGGAGGGGTCATGCCCCATTTAAAATATGAATAAAAAGTTGAACACGAGGAATCAATTATTTTGGTATGTAGTTAGATATTATCGGAATTATCGATATCGGATAATTGTTACAGGTTTCGAATCTAACCTAAGCATAAAACCATAAAACACAGAATCAAAAATCAAGGCGGGTCTTCCTTTTACTATAACACCCTTAAAAATGCGCGATTTTAATATTTTTCTTTAATTCAACATGAGTGAGTATTCGTGGCTTATCGATTTTGGTAATAATTGGGTTAAGCGTTCTTTTGTTATGAACGGTAGAACAGGAAGTCACGTATATGGCTCTCCACATCCATGCCAATCTTTTAATTAAGTTATTTTGTTAACGTAGGGTCCATGAAGTATGCAATTTCGGTGACATAGGGATTATTTATTTAAACTAAGAGAAGATCAGTTCGGATTTAGAAGAAGTAGGGGAACGCGCGAGGCTATTCTAGCTTTACAAGTGATTATACAAAAAATAATAGAAAATATTTACATTGTAGGATAGATTTTACTAGTTGCAATTTTAAAGTTAGTTTTCACAAGGTAATCAGAAGATTTGTGCTCCTACAATTTTCTTTATTTTATTTTAATTAGAATATATAAAGTCAATTAGCGAGTAAGTACCCAGGGCGAGAAATTCAAGTTGAAATTTTCACGCCGTGAGGAAAGGAGATAAGTGCATTTGTTACATCTTAAACATCCCGTATACAGTCCATAAATGAAGCTCTTCAGCTGTGCATGTGCAATCCGACACCAGCTGCTCTGAATTTTGAACAGACTCCCGTGTGCACTGAATAATATTACATCCTTTGCTTATATTGAGTGTACAATGTATAAAACGCAAAATGTGAGCTACTGAAATTATTTCGATCCGAAAAATAGGTCATATCCTGAAATGAACTTCACCCTTGTTAAACTTAGGAGTGTTTAAAAATAGAAGCTATCAGGTTTAAATAGGTACATTATTGATCGATAAATGATTAATAATACTTGATATTGGACGAGAGAATCCAATTTGGTAAGCCCTTGTATTTTAAAATTCAGAATAACTGTGTAATTTGGTGAATGCGGTAATGTTTGGTTATAATATTAAGTAATGCTATTTCGAGATTAAAATCAAATTTAATTCACTATGGGTCATTTAATAAACCTAGAAACAACATTTATAATATAAAGAAAATAGGGAAGAGGAAGAAATAAATGTTTTATCGTTGGTTGAGGCGACACCAAAAACTTCTTGTCGCGAAATCGAATCACAAGTTGGTGTTTCCAAATCAAAAGTTAAAAAAATATTAAAAAAGGCAAATATAGGCCGTATAAAATTCAAATTATTCGCCATCTCTTCCCGGTAGATCAAGAAACAAGGCTAAATTTTTGTAGGTGGTACTTAAATAAAATTCAAGAAAATATTAACGCAGAGGCGATAATGGAAAATGTTCCGTTAATAAACATAAAGAGGGTACATTTCCAACAAGATGGTGCCCCTGCACACAATTCTGCAATAGTTAGAAATTATTTAGAAAATCATTTTCCGGGTAGATGGATGGGTACAAACGGGCCTATATTGTGGCCTGCAAGATCACCGGATCTGAGTATATTAGACTTTTTTGTTTGGGCATTTTAAAATTTTCTTTTATAGGGGTAGAAATAAACATGAATTTCAGTAGACTTTTAATATATTATAAAAACAGTTAATCCTAATTCAATGCATCTGACAGTTTGTGAACGAAAGAATTATCGCTCTGTTACGGTTTCAAAAACGTATTGTACATTAGAAACATGCCCCGTTTTCAGCATGTGGCACAAAAGGGGGGCGGTCTTTAAAGAAGAGAAATTTCAGCACTTAGCTTCAGGCGGTGAGAAATCACCCTGAAAGGGTTTGCATCCCTCACGTGCGTAAATTTCTTCCTAATGGCGCAGCTCCGAGCGAAAATGTTAATTTCATGAGCCAAATTTTTGCCAATAAGGTTCGTGGGGAACGCCGGCGGAATTTATGCAAATATTTGAACGCTTCCAAGGAACGGTTTTTTAAAGTATGATATTGAGGAAGTAGTTGCTTTGAATTTTATTTGTTTTCTTGTTTCACAGAGTTTATAAAGTAGCATCCACGATTCGAAATTAATTCATGTTTAAGTAAATTAGTAGGTAAGTATTTATTATAATTTATTCAATATGATTTTTAAACAATCTAATCTACTAACAGATGTGACTGTTCGGTAATAAACAGCCCTACAGCGCAGTGCAGCGATTTATTTTTAAATGCAGTTTGCGTCAAAGTTGCATCGTTACCAACTCTATTGAAACGGACAAGTGATGTCAATTAGGGTAACTTGACAAGCCAATTTTAACGATAACTTTTCCGTATTTTCGTGCAGTTGGCTAAGTGTTTTTATCGAGTACATTTTAAAAAGTCAATTTTACGTTGGAATGTTCCATTAGCTCCACTTTGGAATTGAAACAAGTACATAAAAGGATGAAACTATTCATCAACACTAGTTGGTGCATTGCGTTGTGCCAGATAATTGCTAACGAATTGAAATTTTCTAATGGATTTACTGCTGCGAATGATGCAAAAAGCGCCTCGTAGAGTAGCGCGCTGAACAAAATAACACATTGGCAATGGGTATATGTCAATAGCGCGCCGCGGTCAGTTTAACCCTTACAGATTATAAAATGGCCGCAAAAGGGACAGGTCGATTGCGCCCGGACAAGATATTAGTACCTTCCCCTAATAGCTGGGTTTTCCCAGTCTTATCCTGTACAACCCTACCAATATTTATCCTATAAATGTATCTTCAACAGAAACGAATTATTCATTTATCCCCTTATATTGTTCAGAAGAAGTTTACGTGCAATATACCGAAATGGAGATAATGTTAAGTGAGCGTAGATAAATCAGAAGGGGTGCTGTTACAACTAAAAGGCAATCACAATCACGCAGGTAAGTGTTTAATAATTGTATTTAATTATATTATACAAGTAAAAAATGTTGTAAACTCCTCTAATTTGTTACTAAATAAATTTTTCACATTTGCATAAAATATAAACTTTTAGAATTTAGCATTTTCACTTGGCTCTTTTCAAAAATAGAGAGGGGATAGTCTAGATTTTATTTTTTCAAATAGGGTGCCTAATATGAACCTCAATTTGTATACAAAATTTTTTATAGTAGGTATTTATTTTAATGTTTCACAGAAATTACAAAATGGGATCAAAAGGAAGGTCGTAGAAGAAGAAGAAGAAGAAAAGAAGAAGCGTTTTGCCAGTTTTATCCCGATCGTTAGAAGACGTCCACGAAGCTCTGGAATCTACTGTTATTAAAACAAATAAGGACGAAGACTTTTTATTGGTAAATAACAGGAACTTAAATATAATAATATTTTCTTGTCAAACAAATTTACAATATTTGTGTTTACGACAAAAATTTCAAACAAACAATCTAATTCTTACTTTCAGGCATTTCAGCTATTCGTTATTGAACCAGAATTTATTTAATTTTGGAGACCAAAGAGATTGTTAGTGATTTCGAAGCGACACACGTTGGCGTTAAGAAAATTTGGACAGATATAAATGTAATAGGATGTAGGTATCATTTGACACCGTCCTGTTATCGCAAAATTCAAAATGTTAGGTTAGTATCTGAGTACAGGGATCTAATTCAGCAATAGATCAGTGGTTGGGTGGTTGCGTTACACTTTTGGGTTTATTTCTAGATACTAACGAAGTAGAGGATTGTTTTGTAGAAGACCTTTACTCAGATATTCCTCAGAATGATAAAATAGTTGAATATGCTGATTGTTTAGTTGAGAATTATATATCTGATGGTTCTGTTTTTCCTCCAAAAATATGGGCTTCTTTTAGAACGTATAAACGTATACGTATAAAGAACGTATAAAGAACGTACAACAAATGCCTGTGAATCACTCCACAGTTATTTTAACTCCAGTTTTTATGTGGCGCCATACAGATATTTTTAAATTTATTAATGTATTAAAAGATTATGTAACAAATTTAATTAATTTATATGTAAATTGCAGTATTGGAAGATTCAATTTTGCTAAGAGTGGTTGTTATGAATTTTCGAAAAAAATTAAAAAATATATTTATAATAATCATTGTTTTATTTAGTTTTCTTTTCAGGTGTTTTTCTTTGTGTTGCATTAGTAATTGTTTGAACTTATCGATTCTTAAAAAGTATGTTAATTTCTATGACAGACAACGCCCTAAAAAATTATGTTGAAACTAGCGGGCCCGGCAGCATATAGGTAAGTAACATACTGTATCGCCATTCGGCTGCTCGATCGGATTTCTGAATGTAGCACCCGATATCGCCATTCACTTGGCAATCTCGAGTGTTACTTGCCTACCGTCTTACCACCATTTGAATGCTAATTATTATTAAGATATAGAACATTACAATACTTTTTAAAAGAAGCCCTTTTTATTTCGAATTTTAAAACGTTGTCAGCACTTTGTTATAATTATTATTTTTTTGCTCATTAAAAACGTCAGTTTCACTTTTTCTTTTGGTACTCATATTCGATAACTTAGCTTATGAACTAACTATTTCTTACTAGTCAACTAACGGAAACGAACAGCTCCAAAACTGCAGTTTTTACGTACATTTACTTTACTAGAGTTTTTGAAAATTTTGACAACTTTTACTTCTGCAGTTTATAAGCCATGCCAAAAATAGTACATTAGGTGATGAGTATTAAATGGATATAGCAGTCTAAACTACACAGGAGGCCCGTTTAATACTCATCACCTAATATTCATCTCTGCAGTCGTTTCAAATTTAATAAAAATAGTACATACAGGGTGATTCATAACGAGTGTAAAAAATTCGAAAGGTGATAGAGGAAGTCAAAACAAGAAAAAATATTTCATGAACATCTGTCCTAAAATCGTTCCCAACAAAGATACAGTGTGTACAAAATTCTGGAAAAAAAATGATTATTTTTAATATCTCCGAATCTACTGAAACTATTGAATTCATATTTTGAGGGCTATTGTCCTTTGTGAACCTCTATCGTCCTAAAAAGATTTGCTTTTATACTGCCACCAGTGGCGCCGCTATACGCTGGAGAGCCCTATCCTTTAGCTTACACGATGTTACGCCACCGGTTTCTAAAGAAAAGATTTAAGTTTTGGATTCTGCGTTCAATTTCAAAGAAAAAAGGTATTCTTAATTTTTTCCGTACTGATAACTTCCGAGTAAAACAGCATTTTGTAAAAACGTCAAAATCTGAATTTTCGGTTAAAAAATTGTTCTGAAAAAATAAATTATTATCGAATATAAAGGTAATTTTTTATGATAGAGGTCTGCAAGCGACAAATTGTCCCTAAAACTTTAATTTAATAGCTTTCTTAGTTTCGGAAATAACAAAAATAATCAGTTTTTTTCGAGAAACTTGAACACCCCGTATTTTTGTTGCAAATAGTTTTAGGACATACGTTCATCGACTTTTTCTTATTATTTTGACCTCCTCTATCAGCCCTCCAAATCTTTTACACTTGTTATGAATCACCCTGTATAACAATAACAATTACCCTGAAAACAACGTAACATAACTTCTAATCCCTAATTTTCTTTTACGTATAACTGGCCATCTTTGGTTGGTCAACTACCAGGCCTAACACTTTTAAACAACTTTTTAACAGTGTTTTAAATAACATTTTATTTTTTCTATTGAAGACAGTAGGTATTCACATAATTTTGATACTGTTACTGAAAGTTAATAACTTGCTATGATGAAATGATTTTCTTCCCAATTACATTTCGCCATTAACTCAAAGATGAGAGCCGAAGAAAAAATAATTAGTTCATTGATAGCAAACAAAACTGACATTTTAAGAGCAATAACGAATCGACGTAGTAAAATGGTGGCAGCGCGCTCAGAAATATATCTAGAATAAAAATTGCCAGTGTGGAAATTTTTCAAAATGAAGATTTACCTAACGTCAAAGAAAAATATTACAACCAAAAGCAATAAAAGTGCAATTTTCCATTTTATTTTTTAGTTTTCCACAAAATGGTTAATTATCTCAAATAATATCTTCAGGATAAACAACTTTGACCAACCTATTCTCTTGCTAAGATAACCGAGATCCTGAATGCTGCATGTTAGATTTCGGTAAATTGCATAACAAAGCTTGTTTTAGAAAGCATTGTTTTTGAAAAGTAAAAAAATTAGACTCAAATTACGATAAAGTAACACGCGAGAGCGCCAAGCTAATCGTCGCTATCTGGTGTTTACGAGGGTGTTACTTATCGCGTTCCACCGTCCAATCTCCAATGTGACAATTTCCCGCGAAAACACCAGTGCAAGTGCATGCTCACGTGTTTTTTATGCTCGAGTAGAAAATTCCTCTACCAAAATGTATTCATTTTCATTGCCCAATGGTTATTTTTATTTAAAAATTAATAATGATAGTGTCCGGTGAAAACCAAAGAACAAGAGAACAAGAGAAGAGTCCGTGACCATAAAAACTTAATATTGTCCTTACACTGTAGTAGTCATTGACAAATAGTTAAATTGTAGTACCCAATTACATATTGAGATTATGGTAATATTGAAATATTACTTTATATTCTTATATACTAATTATTGTTTGGCGTTTCTGCTCTGGTTTGCACTATTGTACAGTTTATTGAATTAAATAATTCATATACAATTTAGCATCATGACATCAAAAATTACGATTTAATAGGTATATCTATAAAATTATAAAATATTGACATGAAAAAAGGAATTAGGGTTTGACAAATTTGATTTCTAATAAGATTAGTGTCTTAAAAATAAAAGGAAGTATGAATGTGCATGATAATTTGGCAATTTTATAAAGGATGTATCATGAATTTTAAAATATTAAAATTCGTTACTTAAGTTTTGGTAATGTGTAATTAATATTTTACATTTACATTTATTTTGGGATGATGCATGCTTTCAACGTGCATCATAACATTGTAGGAGTAATACAATGGTCAGGTAAGTGACACCCGATAGCGCACATTATGTTGGCGCTATCGTATGTTACATTCCAAAATCCGATCGAGCAGCCGAATGGCGATACTGGATGTTACTTACCTATATGCGGCACGGCAGACGTTGTCCTGCCTAAAATTACTTTTCGTATTGAACTTTTGATTCATTACCCAAATCATTACGTTTATGTTCAACCAAATATGTCGTTCCTATCGTCAGTTATGATCGCGAGTGCATACAAACAATTATGATTTTGACAGTTTGTCCGAATTTCCCGACTTACACCTATCCATATTATACAAAAATCCAGTATAAAAAGCACTTTCAGTTTTTTCCGAATTTTCCGGGCAACTTTTCCAATTTTTCGTTCCCTAAAAACCTTATTTTTGAAAAGAATTAGCCAAATCGGTCCAACCGTTAAGCACTTTCAGTTTTTCCCGAATTTTCACATTTTCCGGTGGATTCTCCAAAAATTTTCTTTCATACAAACCTTGTCCTGACAATTACGACCACAACAAAAAAATCACTTTTAGTTTTTCCCGAATTTTCAAATTTTCCGGTGAATTTTCCAAAATTACGATTTTTACAGTTTGTCCGAATTTCCTGACTTACGCATATCTATATCATACAAAACTCTCATAGAAAAAAGCACTTTCAGTTTTTCCCGAATTTTCCAATTTTCCGGGCAACTTTTCCCATTTTTCCTTCCCTAATGCCACGTTCGGCCTCTGTTTTGTCGACGTTCCAAATTATTTTGTGCGTAAGCTCCAACTGAGCGCGTCGAACTCGACTGTATCCGTTGTTCCGGAGTCATAATGGATCACGCTAGACTTAAGCAATTCTTATTCGACTTGGCTCCAAACGCTGTCTACGCTCTTCGTCAGTCTCATTGACTCGGCGATCATGTAGTTGGCTTGCACTGCGCCTACGCCGACCGATATTATAGTCGGAGAGCAAGAGCTCTGAATTCGACACATGGTATGCAACTTTCGAACATACAAAAACAGACGATGAGTTCTTACGTCAAAACACCTGACAAAACATATTTTTGAGGTCGCGATTCGATTTGGAATTGCCAAATTGAAGAAAATTGCATTTTTTCATTTTTCTTCTCAAATATGCCATTTTCGCACTTTTATTGTTTCTCCTTCTGTATATCTGTCACCCATTGTCGTACAAATTTGAAATTTTAGCATTAGGATAATGAAACTATCCGCTTTCTAACGCTGGACGAGAAAATAGTAATTGTTGTGATTTGACTGAAAAATTAATAAATATTCGAGGAAGAGTTGCCACTTTTGTGTCATTTACAGCGAAAAAGTGTGTATCGGGGTAACTTTTTTATTTTTGAAGATATACTTATACTATAAACGAGTAAATTGTAGCGCATAAAATGAGAATGTTTTTTTATTTTCAGTATTTTTTCATAAAATGCATAGTAAGTCAGAAAAAGTGTGTTAAACGTGAGTCATATGTCGTGCCGTGCGCGCGTTGTCGCGGACAAAAGCTGACTGCCGTGCCAACGCCGTCGGAGTTTAGAGTTTTCATTTATTAAATGTGTGTAGGGCATTTTTCTTAAATCATTATATGGTCATTTCAATAGAACAAAACTTTTTAGTGTTTTTCACAGGTTTAATCCGTTACCTACAATATTGTTTCGACTTCAAAGGTTCTTACAAAACAAATCTTAAAACTAAAGCAGTGCCTTATATACAGTATTCCATTTTATTTTCGTGTGGTGGGGTAAGATTGCTTCTATGATTGATGAATGGTTAAATTCCAACTGGTCATTTGTTATCTTTTGATCTAATTTAATGGCTTTGCAAATTTCAAAACTTTCCACTTAATTTAATTTTCTACCTTTAGATCCTTATATAATATTTTAAAATCACTTTCGACAAAATTATGATTGTTTACAATATGTACAATGTTCCCAAAAACCCGTCCTGTTTGAATTGTTGTTAATAGACTTTATGTTCTTTCAGTATGGTATTGAAATCCCTCCCGGTTTGACCTATGTAAATCGCGCTGCAATCATTGCAATTTAACTGAGAAACACCACTTTTATCTCCTGTGTTTCTTTTTTCTTTATTATTGACCAATAATGAACTTAAATTTCTTTTATTTAAGCAAACCGGGTTTTGATCAAGTTTGCTTAGAAATTAGATCAACAGATAACAAATGACCAGTTGGAATTTAACCATTCACCAATCATAGAAGCAGTCTTACCCCACCACACGAAAATAAAATAGTATACTGTATGTAAAAAGCGCCCCATTCCCGTTGAAACGGTCGCAGGGACCATCTCACGGACTTGGGTCGTATGCGACAAGTTCGATCGTGAATGGCTTGGTCGAAGGGCGAACCATACGATCAAGGTCATGTCGGAGGTTCGTTGAACAAGTCTACGAACCTTGCGACACGACCGCACTTCTCACCAAAGACATCCATATTTTGCAGGACCGTCCGTTCAATCGAATATATCATAATGGAACTGTTGTTGCGACGGTTCCATCGACAGTCCCTGCGACCGTTTCAACGTGAATGGCGCGCTTAAGGCACTGTTTTAGTTTTAAGATTTGTTTTGTAAGAACCTTTGATGATGACCTAGTAAGTCGAAACAATATTGTCGATAACGATTAAACCCGTTGAAAACACTAAAAAAAATTGTTTTATTGAACTATTCAATATGTTCCACCAAACGTCAAGCGAGTACAGAGTGAAATTCAGTACATATTATGGTCGTCCAGAATTTACCGGCACATTTGTTTCCAACATGCAAAACAGACATTAGGTAAGTAAGCAAACGAATATGAGTAAGGTACCTATTTATTACAAAACAAATTTCGCTTCTTTACCACCCACCGAAAACACGTTTCGTTTTCATGTCCTCAGGACGTATGTATGTATTTGCAGTCTGTCGTTTACAAAACTGCATACCTAGTTCGACCAAAACTATCAAGGTCCGGTTTTTCAAAGAATCCAACACCGGATTAAGTCTGACACCGGCTTCGTTGCTATGATACCGACTTTCTGATTGAACCATAGCAACGAAGCCGGTGTCAGACTTAATTCGGTGTTGGATTCTTTGAAAAACCGGGCCCAAATCTTTTGGAATTTGGGTGGTGCATGAAAGAAAACGGTAGCGTAATGCCAATCATGACCACAATAAGTGCGAAACCAGATTTTGTAAATATAACACCATTTTGCGAATGTGAATATTTCAATAAATTGTAGCACAACCTGTATTTGTTTAAAAGCTAATGTACTGTGTTCCATAAGCTGTTTTTGTGGAGGAAAATGTACGTATATCGAATAATAAAAATGTATTTATTCTGTAAGTACAAATTTAAAAAAATAAGAACAGTTCTCATTGAAGTTCTCCACGCGGTCTGCTTCGGTGCAACCCAGGAGACAACGTAACGCGTACAACGCTCGACTTTATTAACCTTTTATGACCACCAAACTTTTACCAACAACATTTTTTTGTTTTTTATAAATTAATTCAGACCTTAAACTATATTTGACTCGCTTATACTATTACTCTATCTCCAATAATAAAAAAGTTACCTCGATACCAACTTTCTCAATGCAGTTACTGAAAAATCCATGGGATCTGCGACGAAAATATTATTTTTCTACCATATCTTTACACATTAGTGCACATTTATGTATGGCAACGGATTCGGCATATTTCAGACTATATGTATGCAAAGTTTTAAACCGATCCAATTGTTACAGACAAAGATATAGAATGGGAAATATAAAATAATGTATTTCCGAGAAATTTTGTAAAAATATGATAAAGTTCGATTTTTTTCAATTTCGCAATCCCGAATCGATTCGCGACCTCTAGAATCGAATTCAGCAGGTCATTTTACATAAGAATACGACATCAGTTTTTGTATGTTCGCGAGTTGCATACAAATTGGAAATGAGAAGATAGAGGAGGTCGCGGATTTCTGCTACTTAGGAAGTAAAATAACTCAAGACGGTAGGAGCACTAAAGATATAAAACAAAGAATGGCGCAGGGCCGAGTTGCGTTTAACAAAAAGAAACAACTGTTATGCTCGAGAACGGTTAATATAGAGACTAGGAAGAGACTCTTAACGTCGTATGTATGGAGTACGGCATTATACGGGTGCGAAACTTGGACAATAGGAGAAGCGGATAGAAAAAAAGTAGAAGCGTTTGAAATGTGGTGCTACAGACGCATGATGAAGATACCGTGGATAGATAAGGTTAGCAATAGGGAAGTATTACAAAGAGTTGGGGAAAAGCGAAAGGTATGGAAAACAATAAAGAGTAGGAGAGATAGGATGGTAGGACACCTTCTAAGACACGAAGGAATAGTTCGTGACATACTAGAGTCAGAGATAGGAATAAAAAGAGGTAGGGGTAGGCCTAGATTAGACTACTGCTCTCAAATAGTTAGGGATGTAGGATGTTCTACTTTTAGGGAAATGCGTAGGTTAGCTCAGGATAGAAAAGAATGGAGGTACGCGTCCAACCAGTCTTCGGACTGAGAACCTTATGATGATGATGAGTTGCATACCCCACTTTTATTTTGCATATTTCGAACGTCCTGCTCTCCGACTATTATGACGCCTCACTGGTGGTATTTTTTCCAAAGAAGCACCAAATACATGATCACCACCGATAACACACTGACAATTCAATTTTTAGAACTGTCAAACTGAACGTCACATTTTTGTTTGTCAAACAGATTTTCATACAAACATACCATCCAAATTTTCGACTTTCCCGGCGGATTTTCCAAAATTTTCTTTCATACAAACCTTGTCCTGACAATTACGAACAAAACAAAAAAGAAATCAGCCAAATCGGTCGAGCCGTTCTCAAGTGATGAGCTTACATACATGTGGCAATTGATTTTTATTTATATAGATATAGATTATAGATTATAGATTATAGATTATAGATATAGATATATTGCGTACATTTAGGCAAGTGGCATATTGTCTACGTCATTTCACTGGGTTCTAGATTTTATAAAAGTTCCGCCTCTTTCATTTGCTGAACTGTGCATTTACAGAAAATTATTTATTCAATAGCCGTATTGGTTATTAAAACTCGCAATTCCATTACTGGAAATTTGCTTTTTCTAATCGTAAAAGCACTATACCTATCCGGATTTTATGCGCACTAAAACTTTATACTCATCTATGCAAAATAGTTTTATTATTATGGAAATGAACCTTGAATTTTTAATTACAACTAGTACGCAGTATTTATGCGAAGTTACCACAATAACTACAACATTTTTGTACTTTATATTTCACAAAGAAAATTATTTTAGATTGTGGAACTTAATAAAGTTCTGGTCATATTGCCTTAGGTCTCGGCATACGACGATAAGTCTCTGAAAATAGACGTCGTTAAAGTAACTTTTAGTAATTTTCTGCAGCTTTTGATCCTGTTCCGAAGCTCCCTACATCTTCCAATTCAAATGCCTACGGCATCCCTTTATAAATTCTCTCGTTCCTCAAAAAGCCGATAAAATTTCAAAAATTACGTTACTGTAGAAGGAAATTAGAAAATGTAAAATTACATACTTTGTTAAAAACAAAAAAAATCAATATTAAAATAAATATTTGGTTTACAGTTTACAGTTTACAGTTTAAACTCAAATTCAATTTACTATGGGTCATTCAATAAACCTAGAAACAACATTTATAATAAAGAAAATAGGGAAGAGGAAGAAATAAATGTTTTATCGTTGGTTGAGGTGACACCAAAAACTTCTTGTCGCGAAATCGAATCACAAGTTGGTGTTTCCAAAATAAAAGTTCAAAAAATATTAAAAAAGGCAAATATAGGCCATATAAAATTCAAAAATATTCACCATCTCTTCCCGGGAGATCAAGAAAGAAGGCTTAATTTTTGTAGGTGGTACTTAAATAAAATTCAAGAAAATCCAGAATTTGGGCTGTCTGTCATTTGGACAGATGAAACTCACATAAGCAGCGTAGGATTATTTAACAGGCATAATGTGCGTCACTGGTCTGATACAAATCAGCACCAAACTTTTGAACGTCAGAGGCAAGGACGCTTTGGATTTAACGTTTTTTGTTTTATTTTGGGTGGTCAACTAGCATACCAAATTTTTGATGGAAACTTAACCGGATTGAGATACATTAATTTACTGAATATTTTTAAAATATAAAATATACATACGAAGATACACCAATCAAGCCGAGCTAACAGAGGCAACACATGCAGCTTTCCGATATTTGCAAGCCCATCCTATTTTTTTTTCTCGAAAACTAAAAACGATATCCAAATTCTGGTTTCAGCTTTCTATTATACTCAAGAAAGTAGCTTAGGTTCGCGAAAACCCCAAGGCTCTAATCTCTGCTGCTTCTATAAGAAACCTCAAAATCACAACGAAAATAGGACACTCTGTACATTATCCGGATTAATTTAAAATTTTCAAGTTCTAACAAGAATTTTCATCCCTTATTTAAAATTAAGATTAACGTTCCGGCCATTCAGAAGTTGTTAAGGTACGCAAACAAATTGTCAACCTAACTGTGCTGTTATTTCATAATGTGCATTCTTCCCCAGAGATTTTCTTACAAATCGACTTGGTAAACTTTCCTGCGATTTGCTGCAGCAGCAGCAAAACTTATTGTAAACGGGATAGCACGAGAATTCCTACAAATTCTTTGCCGTTAGTTCATAGAAGTTGACAAGTCGAGGGATTAAGGAAGGTATCGAGATTGGTCTCCAATTGGAAAAGTTGGAAAGTCGCTTAGTGCTTATAAATTGTATAGTTTTTCTCAGGAAAATGTGGCGGAGTGTTAATATTATATTGTGTTATATTAAATTGTATAACGAAAAATCACATCGCCTATGGGGGGCGGAGCTGACGAAAACATAGCAACGTCCGGCACAAACGCTTCGCGCCGCAAATTGGAACACCACTTATGCTGACGATGGCACATCAGAAAGTTGGGAAATGCTAATATTCTCTAGAATATTAGCCACTCCACTGGATTGTGGCACCTAATATACCATATTCCAGGAGCAACTCATTTTTATTAGAGTCAATTACAGCCTTTTTCTAACACCTACGGCGTAGGTCCTACGCTGTAAAAGTGTCACATCAAAGTGCTCTGTTTTCCGTCCGCGTGGGAGCCTGTATGTACAAAGAGTAATCGTGGGAAGCGGAACATACTATAGCAATTCTATCCGATTATAAAAAACGCGGATGCGTCAATTTTTCGATATAAATAACGTCTTAATTTGTCAAGGTGCAAATTCACGTAACAAATTGCCTTGTCAAGTGCGTTGTCACATAAATTCCATTGGGCAAATAAATTACACCTGATAGAGACTTGTCAATTTGCATGTAAATGTAAAATATGATTTGTTTTGTTTTCCTGCAGCGTTCGGTGCCAAATTCATTTCTGAAAATCACGTTTACTGTGTATCAACGCATTTAAAACCGCCCTTATAACTTAAGTATTTACTAAATTTTCACACTTTTTCAAATGAGAGTCCCTTATTAGCCAAAATATTTATGGACCAGATAGAAACCCATATTCATAGCAATAAACTTAGTAAACAATTCTTGTATTGGTATAGGTATGTGGACGATATAATGGCCTGTTTTACAGGAACGTACAGACAATTAAATTCATTCTTAGATTTCATGAATAACATAAATCCAAATATAAATTTCACAATGGAATTAGAAAAAGATAATGCGATAAATTTCCTAGATCTAACAATTAACAAAGTAAACTTTAGACTTGAGTTTTCAATTTTTCACAAACCTTCGCACACAGATGTAACAATCCATTATAACTCAAACCACCCTGTCCAACACAAATTAGCTGCTTACAAAAGTATGATACATACTTTGCAGTCAACAACGGCTATAATTTGGACATGGCCAATGGCATTTTATCAAAGAAAAGAAAATATAATGCAATAAAATTAGTTTATCCAATTTTCGATAACTCAACCAATAAATCTCTGACATATTCCGGACCAAAAATTAATAAACTAAACCCACTTTTCAAAAAATTCAACTACAAACTATCTTTGAAAACAAATAATTCCTTAGGAAAAATCATTAAAAACGACAAAGACAAAACAGATAACAAATTTAGATCGGGAGTTTACAAGTTAATTTGTGGGACTTGCCCTAAGAGTTACGTAGGTTAAACAGGACGACCATTTATAAAAAGAATCACAGAGCATTTAAATAGTTTCAAAAATATTATAATATATTATAATACTATACCATATGACAAACTCCCATGTGTACATGGAGAAATAACATGGGCAATTACATTTTTGGGGATTCCTGCTCCCCATGTGTAGTTACAGTGGTGGTAAAGGTAGCAATCGAAAGATTATTTTTTTCTGCGTGTGAGGATATTAAAAACTCTACAACTTTCCAATTTATTAAAGCATTAAAAGCAAAAATTACATGAATAATTTTCTAACTAAAACACAGAAATTTATCAGATTATCCACGACAACTTAATTTATTCTAATCACGGACGTCTTTGATTTTTATGGATTTTCTGAACTGTCAACATTTAAAAATGAACAAAAGTATTTATTCAGTTCAAGAAAAGGTTTTCATTGTGAAAATATTTTACGGCGGCAATTGTTTGCGCGTAGTCGTGCCTTATTTTCTGTAAAATTCAATAACGGTCCTATTCCTTCGGTATAACAACACATAATGTAGTAAGAAATTTGAAGGCTGGGAATCTTTCATCGAAAGAAGTTAATTTTTACTAATACATAAACTTGTTTTTTTATTTAGATAATTCTCATTCACATTATTATTGTCATTACCTATAGTTGACAATTAATTGATTACTGGTGTGGATGTTTCGTTGGTGAATGCTGGTCCATAGTTTAGGGTAAATCGTAGGTGTCGTCTAACCTATTAAAAAGTTTTTGGGAAAATGTTAAAGCAGTAAAATGAAATAATAAAAATTAAATTACTTTAATTTTACTGCAATTATGAAAAAATTAACAAGCGGCAACATTTGTTTATTTTGCTCTAATGAATTTTGTAATCTGGCAATTTAATACTTATTTATTTCATATCTAGGTAAGGACAAAAACTTATTAATATACAATGAAATTAAAGTACCATAAAAAAAGAAAAATAACTATAACAAATATTCAGATAAACCCCCATTCTGTATCAGACAGTATCCCAGCCTATTATGGAAAGAATTTCTCACATTCGCAAGTTGCCGATCGTTTATTAAGTTGCATTCCGCAAAACTAGCATTCCTTAAAGAATCAATATTTGGGTGACGAGTTTTATAAATCTTATTTTTTAAATGACCCCACAAGAAAAAGTCACACGGTGCCAAATCGGGAGATCTAGCTGGCCAGTTTATAGCACCACCTCGACCAATCCAGCTCTCTGGATATATTTCATTTAATAATTCCCTCACTTGTGCTCCAAAATGTGCTGGGCATCCGTCATGTTGAAACCAGACCTCCCGATTCGCATGTGCAACTTCTTCTAATGCAGGGCCAATATGGTTAATTAAAAGATCTAAATAAGCTTCTGAATTTAAATTTCCCTGTATTTCAAATGGTCCTATAATGCGATTATTAAAAATGCCTGCCCAAATATTGATTTTTTGAGGGTATTGCGTTGTAGTGGCTAGATTTATTCTGGAATTTTCCTGGGCCCAATGCCTAACGTTTTGTGAATTTGGCTCTTGATTTAAAGTGAAGGTACACTCATCGGTAAAACAAATTGATGAGAGGAAGCTGCGATTCCGATTAGCCCGTTCTTGCATTTCTTCACAGAAAGTTTGCCTTGATTCTTCGTCAAAAGGAAGTAACTCTTGGTGACATTGGAATTTAAAGGGATGATATTTGTTTTTTTTTAATATGTTACGCACAGTTTCTCTTGAAACATTACATTCTAGGGCAATAGACCTTAAACTAGATGTTGGACTAGCAGTTATCAGGCCTATTACCGTTTCCTCTACCTCAACATTTAGATTTCTTGGAACGACTAAAAAAATAAATGATAAGATTAATTTTAGTTTTGTTTCACTCCACGTTATCACTTGTTAAATTTCTCATAATCCCAGTAAAATTAGCGAACAATAAGGAATTAGCAACTAGGTAATAATAATAAGCGAATCAGAATTATCTAAATAAAAACCAAGTAAATTTATTAGTAAAAATTACCTTCTTTCAGTTTTCAGTATATGATAAAACCCGCATGCCCCCATGATGTTTCCCACACTAAATCTGCACTATCATTTGCTTCAACCGCAGGAAATGCCTACTGTGTATATAATTTAGTACGAAAGTTATAACAAAGCGTATTCCGTAGCGATTTTGATAACTGTAACGTCGTGTTTTAAACTAACTGTGTTGTGAGACAATAGTTGGGTTTGATGTTTTCCTTCGTCAAGGATGAATACTGTTCAAACTTCCGGGACAGGAGGTGGAGGACACGCTAGCAAGAAGAGCAGGGACCAAGAGGTAATGTAACAAATATATTTCCTCACTACTACTGACTACCATTATGAGGCCGCCATGTTGCGCCCTTTCTAGCGAATTTGTTTCAGTTTGTATTGATTTGTTACAAATATTGTACCTTTATGGGGTGCTGTAACGCCATAATTGTATAAAAAGGGCACAAAATGGCGCTACTCTTTGAGGACTCAATTTTCAAACGCTGTTGGTAGTCCTTTTTTGGTAGACGGTTTAGCTCGAACAATAATTTCAATCGCCGAATGATTTAAACGTTTTTGCCATGCACGCTTGTTTTCGCTGGTAATTCACGGATAATCCCGTGTGTTTTATCCAAAGCCCACTGCGATAAAGCGTAAATGGACCAAAGCCAACTTAACTTCGAAATAAATTAAGAGGAGCAATTTGTGCTTCTCCAAAATAAACAAAAATAACTTTGAACCCATATTAAACGTAAACAAGGGTGAAAACAAGCATAAACCCCTAATTCACCGTCCCCAGTACGAAACGGGGCCGGTCGTAAATTTTACCGACGCCGGCCGAGCCTGATGGCAAAATTAATTTTGTTTATCGTACACCATATCGCTATTTATTGTAATGGTCGACTAAAGTGGCGTTTAATTTAATTTCGTTGTAACACAAATTGCGTTATACGAGGCTGCTCAAAAAGATCATCAAGTTCTTGTGGTATTCTCTGCAAATGCAACATTTTCCGGGACATGTAAAAGTTTATTTACTTCAAGTTCTTTATATTGCAATAGTTATTATTGCATTACGGTCATAAAGAGATTTTTACAGATCGAGGTGTGATTGACGCCCGAGGCGCAAAGCACCAAGTGATCAAACACGCCAAGGTCAGTAGAAGCATTCTGCGACCCTGGTACGTACAAAATTTTGTGCATGATCAAACAAATTTAGTATCATATGTTTCAAATTTAGCTGTCAAATAAAAAATTATTACTGTCAAAATGATAGGAAAGTAATGGAGATTCATTTAATTTTATGATCAATTTGAAATTGAAATAAGTCTGTAAGAGAAATAAAATCTTGTAATTTTGACAGGAATTCGCGTTGTCCCCGTTATGTACAAAACACTCTGTATATGATTGTATTTTTGAATTCTATAGCTTTTTCTCAAAAATTAATATTTTTTGAGTTAGTCACACGTCTTTATGAATTTTGACATACGCAGTACTGTTTTCACAAATTTATAGCTGATAAAAGATAGGTAGATCCAAGATACCTGTAATTTTATGTTAACAACAACAAAATTTCGAAAAATACGACATAATTGCTGTTTTCAATGAATGTCGTAAGAATGTAAATGAATCAATTATTATCTCAACAGGTACACAAAAAATTCCTAAGTACCCATTTCCAGTATAATACCTATCCATTGATTTATTAAATTTAGATACCCAGAAAGAAGACAACCAAGCAAAATGATGTTTTCGAGATTAAAATCAAATTTAATTCACTATGGGTTATTCGATAAACCTAGAAACAAAACTTATAATAAAGAAAATAGGGAAGAGAAAGAAATAAATGTTGTATCGTTGGTTGAGGCGACACCAAAAAATTTCTTGTCGCGAAATCGAATCACACGTTGGTGTTTCCAAAACAAAAGTTAAAAAAATATTAAAAAGGCAAATATAGGCCATATCAGGCCGTGCCGATAGAATCTAATGCGCACGTAAGTGGGGGAACGTGACGTCAATTGGGAGCGCGAACCTGGGAGCCGGGCATTTATCTTTACGGCAGCGGAGTTATCGCCCGAAGACTTTACAGACTTTACTAACTTGCCAGTATCTTTGACAAGTTTATAATGCCTAATTCTGCTATCGTGGGTTGTTACAACAATAACTGAAATACAAATGACGTTAACTTTTTTAGATTTCCGCAGAATTCTTCGCTAGCAACTAGCTAGCTCAACTATGTAAACGTGCAGACAAAGTACTGCGTTGTCTAGTTCGGACGCGCACGTAATTTGAGAATCAAACAATTAAGTTTACGATTTCAGGGATTATCAGAAACTGATAAGGGTAAAATTGTGAAGAAAATGCGAAAAATAGCAAACTAAAATTAATTTTGTTGTGATTGTGATTCCCGCCGTATTTTTTAACGCATGCATTAAGTATTTTGTAAAACAAAATCACCAAGCAAGAGCTAAAATCGGTTATTGTTGAAAGGGACTAAGCATTTTAACAAATTTTAGACTGGACAGAAATACCTTAAATATACA
The DNA here is from genome assembly GCA_963966045.1 of Xestobium rufovillosum. Lineage (NCBI taxonomy): Eukaryota > Metazoa > Arthropoda > Insecta > Coleoptera > Ptinidae > Xestobium > Xestobium rufovillosum. The sequence goes on along the minus strand of OZ014495.1, from coordinate 5,846,826 downwards.
TAACCTAATAAGTTGAACTAAAGTAATCAGAAATGTTTACAGATGGGTATCTCTGTTAATGTACTAAAATTCCGCTGAAAAAAACTCGCTTTCGGAAAATGCAATGTTTTCTTGTCACCTATTAAATTTATTAAATATTTAGTTAGCTCCTTTCACAGATAATCGATTATGTTAAAGTAATTCACCGATTGAAATAACAGTTGTCATGTGAATTATCGTTGTATGGGGTGGCCCACTGAAAACAGTAAGTGCGATTTTATGCCATTTAGCATCATTTTCACGAAAAAAGCTGGAGCACGTCGAATTTGGTTGTAAGGGGGACATCTGACTTCGATGTTCTCATTCATGTAACTTCAACCCCAAAGCGGAAGGGGAAAGCACCCTTAAATTTTTAAATAGGTGTTAGTGTCAAGATGCACACCGTATGAAAGGCCTTTAAATTCTCTTTATAACAGTTTTTCATTTTTTAAAATTGAATCGCTAACCTCCAAGAAAATGCACTTTAAAAACAACATTAATTAAGGCACCTTTTAACACCAGTAAGTGCGATTTTATACCATTTGAAGCACATTTTCTCAGAAGTCAGTGGTCCGTTTTAAAAAAATGGAAAACTGTTATAAAGAGAATTGAAAGATGAAAGGCTTTCAAACGGTGTGTATCTTGATACCACCTTCCATTTAACAATTTAAGGGTGCTGTCCCCTCCAGCTTTGGAGTTGAAGTTACATGAATGAAAACATCGAATTCAGATGTCCCCCTTACAACCAAAATCGACGTGTCTGGGCTTTTTGCGTAAAAATTATGCCAAATGGTATAAAATCTCACTTACTGTTTTCAGTGGGCCACCCTGTATAATGTACGTGAGTTAATTAGTCATTTTGTATTAATTTTTTTGCACCGATAAAATTCTAATTATTCATAATCTCTTCCCGGGAGATCAAGAAAGAAGACTTAATTTTTATAGGTGGTACTTAAATAAAATTCAAGAAAATCCAGAATTTGGGCGGTCTGTCATTTGGACAGATGAAACTCAAATAAGCAGCGTAGGATTATTTAACAGGCATAATGTGCGTCACTGGTCTGATACAAATCAGCACTAAACTTTTGAACGTCAGAAGCAAGGACGTTTAGGATTTAACGTTTCGTGTTTTATTTTGGGTGGTCAACTAGCATACCAAATTTTGATGGGAACTTAACGGGACTGAGATACATTAATTTATTGAATATCAGTGCAGAGGCGATAATAGAAAATGTTCCGTTAATAAACATAAACAGGTTATACTTCCAACAAGATTATGTGTTGAGAAACATGGCAGTGAAAATTCTATGTATCTGTCCTTGTACATTGTCCTAATACCTAACTTTCACCAATTTGGGGTTTGCTTTTTTTCTCATCAAATGATCCAGTAAAATGTGGGATGTGCCATTTAAGGAAAATAAGTTTTGCAAACCGTCAAAGTAAATGGATCCGTTTGAGAAACGGATGCATAAAGTTGCTTATAGCTTTAGGTGTAGAGAACATTAATATCAGAGGCTTCAGAATTTAAAATAACGAATTTCGTATCAGCTTCCGGTAAAACAGGAAATGCTGTCTTCTTGGAAATAATGTCATTTGATATACGGTATAGAGCTAGACTTCTGTGATGGGCTAAAACTAAGCTAACTCCTGAATTAATACCGTCATAACAAACCCCGCATTTCAACTGCATTCTCCCCTAGAGCAAGAACAATACATCCCTAAATGCAATGTTAATTTTGTAATAACCTAGAAAATTTATCTATTATAAACAAGTGTTCAAGTTAACTCAGGCGTTTGTCTCGAGCCATGTTATTAAGATGTAAGAGACTGTGGTTAAATAATCAATTCAAGAATCAATTGTACCCCTAACCACATAAAATTTGAAATACTCTATACGCATTTCGGCAGCTAAGCTGCCATCTTCAGTAGCAGGGAAAAACCTATAGTAATAAAAATAGCAATAACAACATTAATGAAAAAAAAAACCAATTATATATATGACAATAATAATAACAACAATAATGATGATAACAATAATATAGGTCAGGTATTCTCTGCTCACCACTCCTAAGGATAAAGTAGAGGACAAGCAGAAGTCGGGAATTTATGAAATAAAGTGTAGTAGTTGTGACAAGAGTTATATTGGGCAAACAAGGCGTACAATCGTCACTAGGTTTAAGGAACATATGGCACATTTTAGATATAATAGGATTGAGAAGTCAAGTGTTGCCCAACATATCTTTGATACCGGCCACCCTGCACACGAGAAGGATCTTCGGCTTATGAAGTCGATATCGGACAATAGGGAATTAGACGCTTATGAGAGTATGTTTATTCGCAAGTATGAAGGTAAACTTATTAATTCAGATTTGGGTCCAATTTCTGATTCCGTATTGTTAGATGTCGTTAATGTGTAGGCGGTAGGGTTTAACCAGAAAAATGAAAGTGTACAGGGGCCAAGGTCTTCTTTATTGCAGTTTACAGTAGTTATTTGCTAGCCCATATAAGCCATGGACCTTCGAGGTTATTTGGTAATATGGGATTCATTTTCTCTTTTTGTTTCATTCAAGTCAATTATCCTGAAGATAAGATATTTTAATTGAAACTGCAGTAAAGATGGCAATGGCCACCTTTTTGTACATTTGTGATAGTGAAAATAAGAATGGAGTGGTATAAAAATGAGCGTATGCCCGGATATTGAATTTTCTATCCTAGTGTGATTAATGTTGATGTCACAAGTAACGTCAGTGCTACGTCACTTTAAGTATATATTGGGGATTTTCTCCGTGCGGAGTTCATTCTAACTTGAGAGCTGATCGAGTGCACTTCGATTCTTTCGGAGTGGTGAGCAGAGAATACCTGACCTATATTATTGTTATTATCACTATCATTGTTTCACATCATCATTATTGTTGTTATTATTATTGTCATATATATCATTTGTTTTTTCATTAATGCTGTTATTGCTATTTTTATTACTATAGGTTTTCCCTGCTACTGAAGATGGCAGCTTAGCTGCCGAAATGCGTATATAGTATTTCAAATTTTATGTGGTTAGGGGTACAATTGATTCTTGAATTGATATAAATTCGAGTTTCATTCTACAATGTTTGTGTTCGGCTTGCTTTTGTTGATTGAAGCGCGAATAAGTCTCAAATAATACGTCACGGATCGCAAGTCTTCCGAGGAAAAGGGCAGATTTGAGAAAATAAGAAGTAAATTAAATATGACAGGACGGTATGGCGATGTTATAGGGTTGTTCGGGCGAGGCAAACTTTGAGTTTAAGATAATGTCGGAGACAGTTTGTTTTGTAAACAGTTGAAACATTTTCGTGTTTAATAACTGTCATACACTCATGGTAACTCTGCGCGGAAGAAGGGGTAATTGGTATATTCTTGCATACCGCTGTTACCCCTCCATTCCTGTACTAAACAGTGAGGTAATAGTGGTGTGCACCCTTCGGGCGCAACACAGTTTGAATCGATATTTGACGCAACAATATATCAACTGTGTTGTATTTAGTTTCGTGTATTTTTATTTGTCATACTTACCTTAAAGTTTATAAGAATTGAAGTAATGTATTATTTCAAGGTGGGCGGAATGTTTGATATTTTCGACGTTGTACCTCTTTTTTCCCCCAACCTACCAGACGTACATACATCGCATTTTAAAATTAGTCAAGCATAAAATCCATAAAATATATTGTCCTTGTTTAAAAAAATGTTGATATAAGTTGTTTCTTTATTTTCAGGTAAGGAAAAGAATAGTGGTTAAGAGAGTTCGCTTCCGGGACCAAGTGAGTACTATCCTATACTATATTCTACAAAAACCTCGCCTTACATTGCGATTAACTTCAAATTGCTGTGGGATAAGGTCTCTTATTATCGATCTTTGCGAGGTCTAGGAGAGTTCCCATCCAAACAGAAAATTGTGGTCGCACAAAAAATGCAGATGGAATCTCAGATATTCCGCCCGCTTAACGCCTCTGCTATGTTACGACGGAACTGACCTACATCATTCGACGCAATTTCTTAAGAGGGTAAAGATTTTATCCCTTCGGTCATAAAAAACTTCCGCAAAATCGGGAAAAGTTCATCAGTCGATATATGGGCGTAGATAAATCTCAGAAACCGTGTTTGAAAACTTGCAATTAAAAGGGTTCAGAAAAATTATTTTGTCCACGACTATCTTACAACATACTCTTTATACTTGTGTTTCTTCAATCATAATTAGATACATTAATCACTGCAGTGATTAATGAATATTATTCACTACACCAATAGGAACATCGCTTTGACCCTTTTTTACATTTATTTAGTAGGCCGCGATCGCGATGTGTCAGTTCAAATTGAAACGTCGCATGATTACAAAACTCGCTCGCTCGTGTTGTAAACTTCATCCTCGGTAATAATAGCATTCATTATAAAGTCGTGTATAATATAACGATAGGGGAGTTAGACTGATAGAGTTCTGCGATAAACATAACTTAACGGTCGCGAACACTCTATTTCACCATCATGTTAGGAGATGCTATACGTGGAAGATGCCAGGAGACTTAGGGAGATATCAAATAGATTACATTCTCGTTAGGCAAAGATTTAGAAATCAAGTTAGGGATTGTAGAAGTTATCCAGGAGCAGATATAGATAGTGATCACAACATAGTCGTTATGAAAGCCAATCTTAAATTTAAGATTTTGAAAAAAAGAAGCGGAAGAAGGTATCTTGACCCAGAGAAACTAAAAGATGATGATATGCGCAATAAGTTCGAGAAAAAGACGAACGAAGCACTAAAGGGCACGGGCGAAAATATTGATAGGGACGTAGAGGAAGAATGGAATTGCATTAAAAATAGTTTAGTTTCCTCAGCTAGGGATATTTTGGGTCATAAACAGAATGAAAGTAGGAAACCCTGGATAACAAAACATATTGTGAGTCTAATAGAGGAAAGGCGAAAATATAAAAATAGGTTAGATGAAACAGGGAAACAAAGATATAAGGCGATCAAGTGGGAAATTATTCGGAAATGTAGGAAAGCGAAAGAGCAATGGATCGATAATAAGTGCAAAGAAGTGGAAAATAAGTTCGAAGTAGGAAAGACTGATGAAGCATATAAAATAATTAGGAGAAATTTTAGAGAAATTGGATCTAGTACCAAAAGCATTAGGAATGAGGCAGGAGATATCCTAATCGAAAGCGGGGAGAAGGCAGATGGGTGGAAAGAATATTTAGGAAACTTATATGCGGGACAGGAAGTGCAAGATATATTAGAAAGCGAAAGCAGTGTAGAGGGGGATAACCTAGGGAGTCCTATAATGAGAGAAGAGTTTGAGATAGCACTAAAAAGTTTAAGGAATAATAAAGCACCAGGTATAGATGGCTTGCAGGCAGAAATCTTAAAGTGCGCAGGTCAAGAGGTAATAGATCGTGTATTTAAATTAGTTAGTCGCATATACCTGACAGGAGAGATTCCAGAAGATTACAAACGGAACATCATAGTAGCTTTGCCAAAAAGAAAAGGCGCGGATAGATGCGAAAATTTTAGAACTATCAGTTTAACTTTCCATGCGTCAAAAATTTTAACTAGAATTGTGCAAAGAAGGATGGAGAAAAAGGCGGAAGAAATATTAGGAGAAGATCAGTTCGGATTTAGACGAAATAGAGGAACGCGCGAGGCCATTCTAGCTTTACGAGTAAAAAAACGATAGAAAAGAGAAAGAGCGTCTATATAGGATTTGTAGATTTAGAAAAAGCCTTCGACAACGTAAAATGGGGGAAGATGTTCGAAGTGCTGAGAAAGGTAGGGATGAAATACAGGAACAGAAGAATAATACATAATCTCTACAAAGAGCAAAAGGCAGTTATAGAATGTGAGCAGGAACAAAGGGAAGTAGATATCCGGAAGGGAGTGAGACAGGGATGTGCATTGTCACCTCTAGTTTTCAACTTATATATCGAAGATGCGATTAATATTGTTAAGGAAAGAACAGCCTCAGGGATCAATGTACAGGGCCAAACTATTAACATGCTCAGATTTGCGGATGATATAGCAGTGTTAGCATCTAGCAAAGAAGAATTAGGAGCGGCTTTGAATGAAATGGAAGCAGTTTTGACACAGGGCTTCGGCATGAAAATCAATAAAAAGACAACTAAAATTTTGGTATGTAGGGGAGGTGAAAATAGAACTAAAATGGAAATACAAATTGGAAATGAGAAGATAGAGGAGGTCGCGGATTTCTGCTACTTAGGAAGTAAAATAACTCAAGACGGTAGGAGCACTAAAGATATAAAACAAAGAATGGCGCAGGGCCGAGTTGCGTTTAACAAAAAGAAACAACTGTTATGCTCGAGAACGGTTAATATAGAGACTAGGAAGAGACTCTTAACGTCGTATGTATGGAGTACGGCATTATACGGGTGCGAAACTTGGACAATAGGAGAAGCGGATAGAAAAAGAGTAGAAGCGTTTGAAATGTGGTGCTACAGACGCATGATGAAGATACCGTGGATAGATAAGGTTAGCAATAGGGAAGTATTAGAAAGAGTTGGGGAAAAGCGAAAGGTATGGAAAACAATAAAGAGTAGGAGAGATAGGATGGTAGGACACCTTCTAAGACACGAAGGAATAGTTCGTGACATACTAGAGTCAGAGATAGGAATAAAAAGAGGTAGGGGTAGGCCTAGATTAGACTACTGCTCTCAAATAGTTAGGGATGTAGGATGTTCTACTTTTAGGGAAATGCGTAGGTTAGCTCAGGATAGAAGAGAATGGAGGTACGCGTCCAACCAGTCTTCGGACTGAGAACCTTATGATGATGAATGTATGTCACGTGAAATAAGTTCTATCCCTATGAAATAAGTTTATTAAAATTTGCTACTTACATAGACTACCAAAGAGTGATTGTGTTAACAACTTAATAAATTATAAGTTGCTCGTCAATGCTTCAGAGAAGATTTCGTGTGGCATGATACAGTAACTCGGGTCTGTCCATAGCTCGCTATCAAAAATCCATTAAGAACATAATAAGAAACTTTTACGAAGACCGAAAACCTCATTATATAAAGAATAACATATGGGTTTTATCTTTCTGAAGACCATCATCAATCAATAAGGGAGTCCCTATTATAAACCTGAAATTGTGCGACGCTACAAAAGCGGTCTGTTATGTATTATATCAGAGTGCAATATGTTCAAGTGGTGTACGTTCATGACATATAATAAATGAGTCTATACAGCACCGCACGTCGGCTTGCCATACAGCGATAACTTAAGCTCGGATTTAGAAATAATTTGATAGGCGAAATAAAGTGCTTTTGACCAGAACAGATTGCTGGAGCTAGAGGACTGCAATTTGCGAAAGCCGCTGTTAATTATAGCAAGTACCCAGAGGACTGATGTTATTAAAATTCTGCGGGAAATGGCACTGCACTATGCTAACTTTGAATTACATAAATGTATTACAAACTCATCTTGCGAACTGCAGAAAAATGTATGGTAAAAGTTGGTTTAATATAGTTTTAGTTTACTTCATCCCGATCAACAACCAACATAACAATCCAATAACATAAGTTTTATTTTATTTATCAACAATATCTTAAAGCTAAAGAATAACTTAAGGGTGCTGCCCCTTCAGCTTCGGGGTTCAAGTTACATCCCAAGTAACAATTTATTCATCAAATTTTAAACTCATTTTATCTATTACTTAAAATAAAATTCCCTGAAAACGTAGTTTTGAACGAAACGGCTATTTCTTTGATTTCCTAAATAAATTATCAAACCTTCCCATGAACGAACTCTTGAAAAACCCACGCATAATTGTCCGTGAGTAAATATTATTTCTTTTCGGAGATCAATTCCTATTTGATCAAAAGTTTGGCCTTGTGATTTGTTAATAGTCATTACACCGCTACTTTAATGGGAAATTATTGTAGTCTTTTAAAAGTAAAAGGATAAACATTTTCACAGTACAACGCTATACTGTTAACGAAAACTGTATCTCCATGTTTATCGCCTGTTAAAATTTTGCACTGTAGGATATTGTCTCCCAATTGTAAAATTAACAATCTCGTACCATTATATAAGCCTTCAATAATGCTGAGATTTCTAACCAACATCACAATATAATATACTCTCAACTTCAATTCATGCGGAGGAAAATTTGGCGTTTTTAAAGTATTTAAATATTCAGGAAGAATAGCATCGTTTAAACCTCCATTATCACAATTTTCAACACTATCCAAGTTTGTATATATTTTTTCTGTTTTTATATCTAACAGTTCTACCACTTTTTTGTTAATGCCTTTAACATCAGAATAGCGGATTAGGTCATATCTATGAATCGCTTTTCTCTAATTGATTCCTCCATATATACGTTCAGCGATATCCGAATTATAAATACATCTCTGTGGCAATTCTAAATTGCTATTCATATCGTTCAAAACTCCATCTCCAACATCCAATAAAAACTTGGTGAATTCTTGCTCCTGTGGTAGCGCCCGCATATTTCGTGTTAAAGAAAATTTACGGAAATAAATCCAAAGAGAACTAAATTTGATACTTAAATTCACTGTTTCACAGCGGGTAGCATTTATTTTAACTGGTAACAATTGTCAAAAATCTCTTCGCAACACAATAATTTTTCCACCAAACGGAACATCACAATTCATAAAGTCTCGTAAGGTTCTGTCTATAATGTCTAAAGCATACCTTGGCGCCACAGGAGCTTCACCCCAAACAAAAACATCTACACTCCTTAAATAATCTGCTTCTTTTGAATTTTACTTAAAGTTGGAAGATGAATCTAAAAACAGAGGAACAGGTAACCCAAACGTTTTATGAACTGTTCTGCCATGAGGAAGTAGTGTTGCTGCTATGCCCGTGAAGACCATGGTACAAACAATTTTATTCTTACTCTTCAGTAAGCTGTAAAGAGTTGTATAAACATAAGTCTTACAGGAGCCTCCTGGACCGTCTATATAAAAACATGAAGATTCAGAAATTGATTCATTTATGTTAGCATCACATTTACCCAAAATAATATCTACAGTTTCTTTCTGCTTTTCATTTAGGTGTTTATATTGTCGTGATCCTATTTCTATTGCTTGTTCTTCATTTGCATATTCAATGTCGTGGCACGGTAGGAAACATTGAAAGATTGTAACCTTCCGCAGAAAGCGTGGAACTAATTTGAATATAGGCTTTTTTGTCCTTCAGTATTGCTGTAACGTCTTTCATAATCTTGCTTCTTTAAATTCTTCCCACAATTCTTCCTGATAAATTGGTCGGCAATGCATTAAAATACGAATGAATAAATATCTCAGCTGTCTGGGCATCATCGAAATTTCAGCTTCATCATGGCTCTTTTCCACTCGTGATGATCTTAAATAAGACCTAATTTTAAACACGCTGCTACATAAGATTCCTGTATTTCTCCGTTTACTGTTTTTAGATCTTCAAATCTGTTTGCTCCTTTAATATGAAGTAATAATAACCGAAAATGAAATAGTTCAATTTGGATGGGGTTTACGGAATGCATGCGTCCAATAACTTTGAATTGTTTCTGACGGCGTATACTTTTACAACGACAACAAACATGATACCTACCTGTGATAGTTCAGACGTACGCACTTTTGGCGATCGGCTCCCGTACGTATTAAAAAGAGACGGAAACGAAAACGATACGTGTCTATTGCGCATTCTCCACGACTAACATCACTTTTATTAGATAGGACTATAGTGTCGTTCAAAAATGTACAAACTATAAAGAAGGGAAAATCTACGGAAATGTGTACCTACACAACCGCTGACACAAACAAGAAAACTTCTGTCGACGTGTCTGAGCTTTCTGCGTAAAAATGGTGTTAAATGGTATAAAATCGCACGTACTGCTTTCAGAATGCTACCCTGTATATCTCTCAACTACGATTTGCATTTTAAGGCTTTACATTTTTACTTGTGCAGAGATGGTTGGACCCATCAACGAGCTAATTATCTACTCCTCATATAGTGTGCTTTGTCTTCGGTTCGTGTGCTCTGATTACGCCTTAGAGCCCTTGTTAGTCTAGCTCTTATCTTGTTCGGAAACTTGAACTCGAAGCCGACAAACTATACTCAATAGAAGCTAAGAGGAATGTGTACATAACCTGAGCCAACACAAGCAACAAGAAACTTTCTGGTTGAAGGCAATAACTCGATTTAACCCGATGTGGTAAGTGGCATTTGTAGTATACGAGTGTACTTTAACAAAGTACGTGTACATGATTTTCGTTTCAGTGCTACTGACATTTTTGTGCAATATGTAGAATTTATGCATGGAGTTGCTCTCGTACCGGGTGAAAGCAATAAAGAACTTCTGCTTCTGACAAAAAACTTTTAATCCCCGTCATCCTGTCTGAAGACTTAACAGACTCGAGGGAAAATACTGATAAACATTAACATTTCCGCAACGCAAAACCGACAATTTCCTTTGAGACCTCCAGTTGGAAAATTGCAATCACTCACTTGCAGTAACCAAGTATGTATTTTATAAAAGGTTCGCTTTAAATTGGTCGTGTTTGATCATATGCACTAAACTTAATGAACAAAAAGAAGGCATTAATAGGATTAAGTTTGAGTTAGAGAAATTAAATTTGATGGACATTTCCCGCTAATAAAAAGGCTACTTGCAAATATTTTTCAGCCTCCGGTATTATTATAGGGGGATGAAAGTAGCTAAGTTAGCAACTCTGCAATTTTATCTGTGTCATATCCAACGTGTCACTTTTACCACTTGATTTTTCATTTTGCAATTGAATTTTTTCGATCTATTAAAGAATTCCAATAAAAAATTGGATAAGGGTTGCTGGTTTCATCTCCTTAAAGCTATAGCGGAAAATTAAAGAAATATTCAGAAGCAGCCTTTTTATTCGTGGAAAACCTCCTCTTAATTTCATTTTTTGTAAACTTTTTCCAAATTTATAAAAAAGAAAAACCTAATTTTTCCCTTCCTCTTTGGAGGAGCGGATCTCCTTATATTAGTGAAAAATCCATAATCACTAATTTAAATGAGACAAGATTGTCTAGGTTTTCGTAAATTTATTATTATTTAAATATGACAATTTAGAAATTTTAAATCTGTTATCCACTTGTTTACAACAATAGTATATTATACACGAGTTTATAATGAATGCTATTATTACCGAGGATGAAGTTTACAACACGAGCGAGTGAAACGAGCGAGTTTTGTAATCATCCTAGGTAATAATAGCATCATTATAACGAGTTGTATACTGTACTTTGTCCACGACTATCAAAACAGATGCCCAGAAAGAATTTACCTTCATTTCCCTTCTCCAGTGTAAGAAATATTCATACATACGCTCTCAGGTATAATTTTCTTGGTTTCTTGGGCAATGAATCTAATGATGCAAGTTCTGCAGCTTCTTTTATTGCTGGTGCTGTTAAAGAAACCTCGTTTTCACTCTCACTACTCATTATATCTTCTTTTTTAGAATATGCATTTCAAATTAAAAGCAAACCATGCTGATTTGACGTTTCAATTTGAACTGACACATCGCGATCGCGGCCTACTAAATAAATGTAAAAAAAAGGGTCAAAGCGATGTTCCTATTGGTTTAGTGAATAATATTCATTAATCACTGCAGTGATTAATGTATCTAATTATAATTGAAAAAACACAAGTATAAAGAGTATGTTGTAAGATAGTCGTGGACAAAAAATAATAATGACCACTTTTTAACATGTTACTGCTAAGAAAAACCGTATAATAATACTATAAATAATAGCAAACCTGCAGTTATGAATAAACCAAAAAGAAGTTACTAAAAACGATAAATCGCTTTGTAGATAGAGGCTCATCCATGATTTACGCCTGTTTATCGCCTCCGCCGCAGTGGTTAAACATGTAACCCCCGAAACGCCGCAACTTAATCGCAGTTTTCTCCAACATAAATATTTAACCGGCTTGAAACTTTCCGCAGAATCTATGAGCGCAGCGCCGTCAGACGCTCGCAAGTTTCCGCCATCTAACTGAAGGTGGCGTTCGCAAGACGGCTGAAATTTTTCAGGCGTCTCCCGAACGCCGGTAATAAATTTTCATAGCGCCTGCAGCGCCGACAAGCAAGTGTGTTTAGGGCTGCCTAAGAGCTAGTTGCACACGAATTCATCTCGTGTTGTCATTTTCTGCGGGATTATTTGTAATTGACCTGAATTTGGTGTAATGAAACTTGGAATGCGCTGCACGAGCGTCTGCAATTTTAAATTGTGTAGCGTAGCAGTGGCGGCTCGTCGGGGAGGGCCCAAAAACTCCGTCCTTCCTGGATTAATTTTTTAAAATCGTGTTTTACTGCAGAAATAGGAAATAGAACTTTTTCATTCATTTATTTTTCAATAAATGTATGCATCATGTTTCATTAACAATGGGAAATCCGTTAGCTGGAGATTCTACAGGTCAAATAATGGCCATTGACCCGAACATGCCTTATCCGAATGTTGATGGTTTAGAAAATACAGGGTGTTGAAAGTTACAATTTTATTTCCATTTTTGCCATAACTACGAAATTTCTTAGGTTTTCGACTTGAAAATTTGCACTCCTATGGTTTTTCTTACGGGAAAAAAGGTTTCAATAACATTTTTGACGTTGCCCATAGAGGGCGCTACATATAACCTAATGCTTTGATAAATTGACCCATAACCTTTTACCGTGTACATCTAACGTCAAATCGGCTCCAAAATCTGAAAGACCAACATTTTTTAAATATAAAATGTATTCTTGTCTCATTTTGATATTCCAGCCCATTTTCAAGAAAAACCGACTTAATGCAGATAGTGTTTAAATTCCAAACTTGTTATAATAGGCCGTTCCGCATTAAACAAAATATTATCTAGATAGCTACGTTTTACAAACCGACAGTCGATAGTAATATGACATTAGTTTTAAAGTGTTCAGTGTTTGGTACACATCATGTCATCATCATAAGGTTCTCAGTCTGAAGACTGGTTGGACGCGTACGCCGTGCCCAAATTTCGCGAGCCGTCACTGCAGAGTAGTGTTGATGGGAACTCTAAATATTTTATGAGATCGCTTTTATGATGGGTTGTAATTTTCTGAGTTGTCATTAGTGTAGTATCGATTGGTTTGCCGAGTTAAACCTGTTGCTATAAGGAATTTATAGTCAAGATGGGATGACATCAAATTCTTTAGTACTGATTGGACAAAATAATATAACGATGAAAAAGGGCAGAAATTAAGCATTAAATCGAGGATATTTCGAAAGAATTTGATTAATTTTACTTTTGCAAAAAGTTGATACATTTAGAACCAGTATATGTAGTTTAGTATCTTTGAGTTTTATTTTGTTATTATACTATTGATTCTTAGGCTTTTTCATACAATCCATCCCACATCATTCCCAAAATTTCTCTCTATTATCTACATTAGTTTCGGAGATTTTGAATAAAAACCATCTTCAGGGATGGAGCCCCTCTGAAAAGCACTTTTTGGCCTATATCTACTGAAACCTTTTACATTATCCTTGAACATAGATTCTGTTGATAAAGTTTGGCAGGTGGAACATCTCTTGAATTATAGTGTCAGCCTATTATTATCATTTTCTCGTGATCTAAAAATATCCCTTCAGACGCGTCCCTTTTTTTCGCAAATCGGAGTTTCTGCGTACAGCGTAAGTAGCCAATTTGTCTTCCTACCCCTATATTGACTGAAGCGTAGAGATGATGTGTTTTAGAACGAATTTCATATCGGTTTTCAAAAGGAAAATGAGCGGTACGGTAGTTCTTTTCTTTCTATTTTGTTCTCGGACGCCCACGAAACGTCAGCTATAACTGATTCTTCTTGACCTCGGTTGAGTGATTAGTTGTTGCTTTCGCTATAAGACACTGTTTACTTTTGAAGGCGATATAGAAGGGACTAGTTTTAAGTTCTGTAACTTAATTGAATTTTATTTTTAGATACACCTATTTTTAAATTGCGTGAAAAACTCTTCCTTAGACTAAATGGGGTTAGGGTCTCCTTGCTTTTACTTGTATTTGACTGTTTTGCATACTTAGCTCCTCTACCCTGTACATGATTAATAGTTATAATTGCAATACTACCAACAAATGAAATTTTAACTTTCACGAACAAATTAATTACAGACTGTTTACTTTGTGGGAAAGCTTTTATTTCTCCTCATTTAATTTGGAAATATTGCGTGTCTGCTGCCACAAAATCTGACGAATCCCGTTTTTTGTAGCACGAATGACAAAAGGCGTTTGCCTACAAAACTGACGTATAAACTTCTTTATACTCATTCAAGATATGCTTCTAAAAATAATTGTTTCATTTCCCAACACTCTGCTTCTGCACACGACGGCATAAATCTCCCCTTTTGTGTAATGGATTCATTCCTCTCCAACCCCTCCAGCCGCCTCCCATTTCCCGAGAGCGAGGTAAAGAGGCCGAGTATAATACAGTTATGATAACATTCCAGAGGCAAGTCTCTAACTTGAAATATGGCCATTGACATAGAAAAAAGTGTTGGGCGCTGGAGACATTATATTTATGTGACGTTGACATTTCAAGTTGTGTTTTATAGTTTCCGAGATTATAATTATTGTTATAATGGTAAGTGTTGAATCCTGGGATGCGTACAGTCCATTCAGAATAAGAAAAGTCTAGGGGCGTCATCAATTGGTGACGTAATCTGCGATACAAAAATGGCTGCATCAGCTGTCAAACGTTTCCTGATTTAAATACACAACTTCTTTATTTATTGTAAATACCTCTGAATTTTGAGTGAATCAATCATTCTCTTATGCTAAAGTTGTTATTAATAAAGAAAATTTCTGTACAAAATAGTTACAGTTGCGAATTTAATGCCAGTAATAATTTTAACCGGAGACATACTTTTTTGTTAAACATTTCTGTATTATAAGTATAAATCTGAAACAATCACAGATGACAGTGACACTCGAGCATTTTTAAGCCCCGCCGCCTGTGATTAAGATAAAAGGATAGTGGCGGGGCGTTTTCACTTTTTCCCTGCACATACTTCACAGTTTTTAGGTCTGCCGGATTGCGTCCGCAAAAACCGATCTCGTAGTGTAAACCTTTGTGGGTGATGTGATAAGATTACTTCGCGCTGGCGGGTTCCAACTGTAAATGCGTAGCTGGGAAATCGTTTTCCAACGGAGTAGGTAGTATTTTCATTCATAAAGGGAACTATTTCTGTACCTGCATTCGGTTTTAAAGGATGTAATCGCAACTACGCTGTAAACAAGGCGAAAGTTTATAGGAAGAGGTCTATTTTCTTTATGTAAACAGCAGAGATATTTTTAAATGAGAGACATAAAATTATATTGTTTCTAATTTTAAGACTCAAAACGCTTAAAATTGTAGGAAACGTATCCACATCAAAAGGAACGTTATGAAATAGCGAATGAAAAATATACAAATATGTATATAAAAATGTATGTGTACCTACACCTTGACGTGGTACTAGTATCTTATACTGAAACGGGTAGGATACCTCTTTCAGTAATCAGTATTAGAAAGAGTTGGGTAAAAGCGAAAGGTATGAAAGACAATAAAGAATAGGATAGATAGGATGGTAAGACACCTTCTGAGGCACTAAGGAATAGTTCGCGACGTACTAGAGTCGGAGATAGTAATAAAAAGGCTAATGCTCTCAAATAGTTGGGGATGTAGGATGTTCTACTTTTAGAGAAATGCGCAGGTTAGCTCAAGATAGGAAAGGATGGAGGTACGCGTCCAACGAGTCTTTGGACTGAGAACTCAAGAATGATGATGATGAGGTACTTGATAGCAGATATTTTCTTTTACATTACAGAGAATAATTATTTTAGTTTGTCGTAATTAATGTATACGGACAAACGAGTAATATATACATACCACAGGACCATTTCCTCGCTGAGTGCGTCCTTCCACGCCTACAACTAATTCTATAATTTAAATTGGATTTGCCACTACTAAGTATTTATTTACACATCTGTTCGTTGTTAATAGCTTTTAGTAAGTTTTGCAACACATCGCATCTGGCTTTGTAGCATCTAAACGACAGAATCCCTGTTCGTTGTAGAATTTTCTAACTACCTACGAGTATAACCCATTATTAGGTAAGTATACAATTTTGAACAATTGCTTTTTTTAAATTTGGTAAGTTGTTGGCATTCAACAAATATAAAGAAACTGGCAAAAACTGTAAAATAATTCAAAACCCACTTGAGGAACTTACATTAAACCAACGCATCTAGGGAATAATTCAATATTTTAAATTTTTAAACTACATCAACCCCAAACAAATTAATATTGAAAATTATCATGATAAATTTAAAATTAGTAACATTTGTTTAAAATACCAAAAATCATGTTCTCATTTCTGATTGTCACAGTAATTATGTACATGCAATAAAAAGAGAACTTAAGGATCCAGAATTTAATCAAATTCTATCAGAAACTTACAGCAATTTTTTCTACCATTCACAAAATCAAAAATTTCATACTAAATTTATCAACATAAAAGAAAAACAACGACGCAAATTGACAAAACTTACAAACAAACATGAAAACAACGACTCAATTATGGATATATAACATATCCACCACAAATTATTGTAACGGTGAAATTTTACACTAAAACATTTTTCGGATTTTAATACTTATTTTATTTAAATTCATATAAGATTATGGTACTTACAACGTGCTAGGAATGTTTGTTATGCTATCTCTAACTTATTTATTCCATTAAATGATTAGTTTCTCTCCTTAGCTGCCATCGCAGTTGTCTTTCGCAGATGCCTCCGTCCCAGCCCTCGGCCCTATCTTCTTAGGTCACTGTAGATTTTGTTTTACTTCTAGTTCGAGTTACCTTTATTAGTTTATCAGGTTGAATGAGATTTGCTGAGATTTACCTTTTGTATTGCCCTGTTTTTTGCATCTTTGTCACCTACCTGGATTCTGGATATTGCCTGTATCTGCTGGTTGTTTATTTTGTTCTCGTCATTATTTGATATTTACCCTCTCTCTGATCAATTCTGTGCGCCTTATTGTTCATTTTTCATACTCTTATATTGCATTTAGTTTACGGAAATCATTGAGGTAATCTGTCAGACTTTAGGACACCTTTTGGGGTTATGTTTTGATTTTCCGATTTCCCCAGCTGTCATGTGTGAAGATCACCTCGATTGTATTGCTTTTCAGTAGGTCAGTGGTGTACTAATCTATTTCAGCTTTCTAAATTGATGCTTTCATTTCTTTGTGTCCTTTATTCTCTTTTCTTTCAACTCGAGAGGTTTCCTTAAGGTTTCTATCATCCTTATTATATTTCTGCTCGGAGTTGCAAGTCTTCAGAGCGTTTCTTTCCATCTGTTTATTATTCTGCACCCGGCGACGCCTATGCTTTTTGATGTTGGTTTAGGGAGTTTGGATTTGGATTTTCATAGGTTGATCGCCGCGTATTCTTCACGTGCGCGTTTTTTCCAAAATTTGCAATTTCCGCTAGCCTTACTCACTTCTAGTCCGATTTCGAAGGTATTTGGTTTTGTGTGATCCGGAGAGTTTTTGAAGATATTTTTCATAGCCAAGAAATTGGGATTTTCTACGGACATATTCCAGACGTCGTTTCAGCCTGGTTGGTTTGTAGGAAGCGTCGTCTACTCCCGATTTGGGGATTTTGGACCAGTTTGCCTTCGTTTTTGGCTGGAAGTTTGTTGGAAAAAAACCCTCTCGAGGTGAGCACGTGTTTCTTTCTTTTTCTTTCCTTCATTTGTTTAATTCTTATTATTAGTATTGTGTTGCCTTCTTTATTTCTCTTTTCCTTTATTCTAATTTTTGTCCTTACGACATTTTAGGGTTTTTTTTTTGGAGTGCAAATTTCGATTTGTTGCACTTTCCCGTGTTTAAGAAGCGCCGATCACCTGGTGCTGAGCTACAAGACTGATTTTGCTGTAGCAGCTGACCCGCACATTATCATCTGGAAGGTCAGATATAAAGTTTGATTTTTACGTCGCCTGTCCGTCTGGAACCTCGCGTCCAACGGCTGGTTTTTATGTAGCGCCCGTCACAGCTTTTTGTGACCATTTGTGTTCGTTTTTCTGTGACTTCGCGTCGCCCGTCCGTTCGAACTTTCGTCTCCGTTCGGCTAGTTCTATGTAGTTGCCTGGCCACGGCTTGTTGTGGTCACCCTGTTTGTTCTTTTGGACTTTTGTAAAGTTTATTCATTTATTAACTTTGTTTCTTTTGCTCACGTAGTTAAGTAGTTTATTATTGTTTAAAATTAATTTAGTCAGTACTTAATAATTTTGGTTCATTTTGTTTATAGTCACTTCAATAATTTTGCTTAGTTTTAAATTTCATTTTGATTAATAGTAATATCTATTTTTTTGTCAAGATTTAGTAACAGTCGATACTCCCGTTTGCGTCTGACTTCATTGTTGTAGTTAGCGTGCGTGCGATTGACCCGTCGGTGCGCTGCGCGTGCGGAGCTCCATTCGTGTAGTGTATTTACCGCGTCATCCGCGCCTATTTTTGATTTTCTCTTTTTTAGCGCAACGTTAGTACCGGGTGTCTAAATTTCACCCAGGTTTATGTTCATTGCTTTTTTTTATATTTATATTATATATATTCATTGATAATTAATTTGTTGATATCATTGGTGGTTTTTTTTGGTATTGCTATTATATATATATTGTCAGATATCGCCATATCTGGTTTACATACCTATTTTGTTTTTTTATTATATGATATACTATTTGACTACGTTTTTTCTTTTGTTATTTTATTGTGCCCTATTGTGTACCAGCGGCTTTTAGGAGTTGTAGTCGTTGTGTGTTGGCTACAGAGGATCAGCCAACAACTCCTTGGCGCCCTTTTCCTGTTTTTAGCCCACCCCATCTTCGGCTTCGAGCATAGCTGCGGCAGGATCCTCCATTGTGGCGTTAGTCTTTTAGGTTACGTCACAAAATATTCTAACAAATATGCATAAAAGTTTACATTTAGGTTCCAATTTTATCATAAATACAAATAATAAAAAAACTCCAATTAACAATATTCGGTGTTGCAACTGTTGAAAGAAGTATACTACCGTTACTTTGATAAAAATTTGATTAGAAATCTAATTATCATAAAACGCATTAATTCAGCTATAAAAATAAATAAAAATTAAAGAGAAATTTTAAATAACAAAACCTTTCCTCAAAAATATCCCACAAAAATTTATTTTAAAACCTGATGAAAGTAATAAAACAGTAATTATGAATTCCATAGATTATGAAAACAAAATACTGGGTGGGCCAATGTAGTAATTTGACCGGTAGTTTTTTATTTTCTCCCATATTTTAGCGTCCAAAACACAAAATGTGATTTCCATTTTGTTTCTGGAAGTTGATTTCACATTGAGACAAAAAGTTCCATCGCCAGAATACTTCTTTATGGTCATATTCTTAAATAAATGGTAACCTATTAAACCTAGGTATAAATTGGAACAAGGAGTGCCATGGAAGAAAACCGTCCTTTCAAGAAGTAAATTTGCAATGAGATTTCTTGTGCCGGTGTAAACGCTGTTCCCTAAATTTTCTGTAAAAACAAAGTGTAAGCATTTTTCTGAGTTTTAGGTGGCAAAATGGGATAAAATAACATACGGAGTGTTCCATTTAACATTTTTGAGAAAAGCTCAATTTTGCGAAAGTTGGTCACTCTGTACAATATGAACTATTTTGAAAAAAGTGTTAATGGATTTTACAAATAGAGTATCCTCTGAACCTAGTCCAATAAAAAAATCATAGTTAGCTTTGACCAGCAGACGTTAGTAGCACCACAAATTTGGATTCACACTGGTACTAAAATGGCCATATCGTAACGTGTAGCACATCAACTACGCACTATTGGCCCATTCTATATATGAGCTATTGAATGACCATTCAACATATATAATTCTCCCTAAAGATCCTATCTTAACTTGGAAAATAAAAGTAATATGTAGTTTTATTTCTAAATTACGTTAAGAAAATAACATTTCCCCCAGCCTTAGTTAATAGTTACAAACTTAAAATCGAAAATTTTCTACCTCCTCGAATATTAGATAGATTGCCTCCCAAAATTACAAAAGATTGGTGTTCTTCTTAGACCAATTTATTGTTTGTTGTGTTCAAAGCCCATTTTATAAACTATGAACATTTTATTCAACATTCTTTCCAACATCGTAGGCAACATTTTATTTCAAAAATATTTAAAAAGATGCAAATTACGAATTACTTGGTGGGTAAATACAAATTCTTCTTGAAAGTCTCCGTCGCGTAACGAGGTTATATATTTAAAATCAAAACGAAGTGATTTAGGTGCCTTTCTGTTAAAAATTTATTGATCTAATAATATAGCACAAGTAAAAATTCCCCGTTGGTCGAAATATTAATGAGTGCATCGCGTAGTCTTTCAATGCATCTTTTGGAAGGCAGACCACTTTTAAAATCGTAAAAGTGCCTCATCATAGCTTAGAAACTTCAAAGCTTTCCTTCCAGCCCGCTTGATGCCGAAGCTAAACAGGTCATCTCCCAACGGCAAATCGTAACAAATTATTTCAACGTAAGTCTGCCAAAATATCATGCGTACGTTGTGGACGTCTGTATAGCATATCCAATATGCATGAGGCCCTGGAGGACGTCTTTCTACCCCGGAAAAGGCATAGATTAAGAAAGGTAGTATAACACGAGTGGCCCTATATCATGTATCGTACATATGAAAATGCCTGCCGTCAATTTATGACGCTACAAATCATGAATACGACATTTATGTATCTAAAAGGAAGGAGGATATATAGTCATATGTCTGCTGAAAGTGTCGTACATTTTGCGTCGCACGTTTCACGACATGCACACTACTTTGAGCGGAAAATATAATATTGTGACACCTGCAGAGAATCTGATAAATAAAAATGTAATATACGGATCATGTGCAGAGATTTCATGTGTCTCGCAGATGATAGAAGACTCTCAAGTTTATTGTATCACATACGATACAGTGAGCTAAAGAAAGCAGGTATTCCAAGGGCGTGCTATAAAACTACTACTGTCATAACAACATTTAGCCCAGGACTACATTTGAGAAACTGGTTTCCTACATCGTACTTCAGAGTATCCTAAATCGTACTCATGGATCCTTAAGGGTTTTTTGTGTGTTTCAGTTGAAGGGGAAATAAATAGTACAATAACGAAAAATAAACGTTTATACTAGCTTTAATAAGCAAACAAACTAAACAAAAACATAAAATAACATTCTTTGAAGCATAAGCAATTCTTTGGTAAATTCCACTTTTCCATTTTTCACAAAAAAACAGAACCAGTCTTCTCAAAATCTATAACACTGAACGACCCCGTTGTTATAGGTAATATTTTAATTACTTTCGAAGACTCCGTGCCATTATCACCTACCCCAAAACTGAGCAGTTTAAAATCAAGAATGAGTTACGACATGTGTCCCTCAGGGCATGAATTTCGATTACAAGAGGCACGTACGGGAGTTTCCTCTCACCCCTGACCTAGCAGCACACCGACACGCCTTATCTTGATGAAACTTTGTTTGCAATGCACAGAGAAAACCGGGACAGGGGGCGCGCCTCAGGAATAATAAATTTTCATAAAAGGCAGTCGTATATTATAATTTGTAGGGCGCATAATTTCCAAATCCCTTCGGCGACTCGGAAATTTTAGAGATGCTGTGTGGAAATATGCAGCGGATACGCAGATATTGCAAAATTAAATCAAGTTGGACGAGGGGGAAAATGAAGCCCCGTTTTCTTTATACAAGAAAAAATTCTCAGCTTACGAGAGGATTTTAACATCTCAGTGCCGGGGATGAAATAATTTCAGGATGGCCGAATGTTGTCTTCCGACGCGTCCCTGCTGACCCTTTCGAAGTCGTACTTACAATTTACTGTCATGTCTTTGATCATTCTATTGAAAGATTTTATGTTTGCGTGAAAAACGAAGTGAACTTTTCCGTCGTTATTTTTTCGCATAATTTCATCAGGAGTTTGAAAATTCGCTGTAGTGACGTAAAATTGATTAGCTTTGTAATTTGATTCAGTCTTTAACAATTTCATTTGTTGACGGGATGAACTGTTTATGATTTTAAGTTAAGTTGAAGAATATGAGATGTGACAGCGAGGGAGAGTTGAATAATAGATTATTATATTATTATAGACATAATTTGTAATCGATATTAATAAATTGAAGAAATTGATGTGTTTCAATTAGAGTTTCCGGTAGAGTTTTGCCTCAGGAGTTCTGCGGTGCTACGCTAGCTGTTTTCTTTGGGGTCTTGAACTCGCAGAACTTTTGCCCTTTGAAATTCATCTCTCTAATGCATTTTCTAACTTTTAGATCGTCATCGTTTTCAGCAGAGATTAAGTAATTTATCTTTATTCATCTTCCGAAGCAATTTGATAACTTGCTTTTTCTTTCGACTAAATGAGATGAGGTGCCTACCCTTAAATCCGATACCCCTGTTGGTTTTAAAATAACTTTGTTTTTAAACCATTACTTTTTTAGAACAATATCATTTCTTCGAATATTTTCTCACACTATTTTCTGACACTAGTTATAAAGTATAAAAAATAAATAAATTGAATGTGTACGAAATTATACCTATGGGTGCAAAACTTGGACAATGGGAGAAGCGGATTGAAAAAGAGTAGAAGCGTTTGAAATGTGATGCTACAGACGGGTGTTGAAGATACCGTGGATAGACAAGTTAGCAATAAGGAGGAATTAGAAGAGTTGGGGAAAAGAGAAAAGTATGGAAGACAATAAAGAATAGGGGATAGGATCGTAGGATGGTAGGACACCTTCTGAGACACAAAGGAATAGTTCGCGACATACTAGAGTCAGAGATAGGAATAAAGAGGTAGAGGTTGGAGCAGATTAGACTACTGCTCTCAAATAGTTGGGGATGTAGGATGTTCTACTTTTACGGAAATGCGTATTCTAGGTCAGGGAAAGGATGGAGGTACGCGTCCTACCAGTCTTCAAAAGAGAACTTTATGATGACGTACTATTTAATTATTATTGTAAAATAGTTAATAAAATTTCCTTTTTTGGTTCAGGGAGGGAACGCTACGGCGGCGGCGATTCAGTATTTGGCTCCGTCATGCTCCTAGCATCCTGTTTCAAATTATGCTAGCCGTAACATGTTACCAAGTACCAAGGGGTCCCAGAAAACTGTCGATAAATTACATTATGTTCGATTTTATTTAGAGTGGCTGCAATGGGGCAGCCGATTATTTTATAAACTTTTGCAATGATAAACTAACTCGCGAAAATATCGATAATGCTGACCGATTTTCCTTCTAGCTCCAACGAACCACTTTTTCCGTTTTATTGGTGTGCTGTACGATGTATTAGTCTGGGTACAAAACAGAAAACACCAGTTAGAACCAGTTAATAATATTTAACAATTTAACTACACATGCATATGCATAATACTTATGGGACTACTGCGCGCTGAAGCTGGGACTTGTACGTTATACTGAGTTCTGACGTCACGCGGCCTACTCTCGCTGCAAGGTACGATTTCTAGCCTCGCACCGACGGAAAACTTTGCAACGGCTTCACAGGCGAAGGAATTTTTTTTTAACAAAAATTAACAACATAACTGCCTTCAGTATAATAAACTCTATCAATTTTAATGAAATTTGAAAATTACCGAACCTGCCTATTATGTAATCAATATCACGGAAGCGCGAAATTTAAATTGCTGGGAAAATAAAAGATCTAACTCGACGTCGAAAACAGAACACGCCACAGCACAATTACGAGCCGACACTAAAATCTGGCGTATTTCAAATTGGCGCGAAATCATCCCCATTTTCCACCGACGCATTTGAGCTGTGTGCGCTAGGTTTCTATTGGCTTTTCAGGAAAAGCTCGCGTAAAGGCGTACCACAATCCATCCGGCGTTCAGTAGATGCTACGGTTCCCGAGAAGCAGCGTCCGCGCGATTCCCAAAAAATATCATAAACTCGGCTTACGTGCGCTCACGCCTAAATATTTACAACGTAATTCGGTTTTTATATTTAAATATGTGAAACAGGTTCGTGTAAACCTCGTAGTTTTATACATCTGTGTTAAAAAGCTCAAGTAAATATAATAAAGAAGTTGATAAATGTAACTAATCGCATCTAAAGTCCTGCGACATAAATGTTCGATGTTTGATGTACTTCATGAATGTCTGCGTTTTATACATATTTATATAAAACAGTATTAAAACTTTATACACAATAAAATAAACAAAAATGTAACTTGTACACCGCTAACTATTAAATAAATATATATTTTTGTAAAGCAAATTATAAATACACTCCAATAAACTAAACACACCGCGCACAACAGTGTAATATAAAAAGTAGCAAAATATAACATAATAATAGCGATAGATGAATAAATAGAAAAAATATTTAAAAATGACGTCTGAAAACAATGTTGTGGTTAAACCGAAATCTGAAATGAGCATACTGAAGAGTTCTGGGAAAGGAAGTGGACACAGGGTGAAAATAAACGCTCCATATGCTTACGTTGAGGTAAATAACATTTTTTTTTCATATTCAAACTTGCTACAGGGGGAGTAAAACAGAGATATAAAAAGTTCTCTAAATAGCAATAAATCATCTTTTAAACGCGAATTAGTAATGTCTGATGTCGTTATTTTGACAATAAAATAAACTTTATTGAGCATTCTCTCTAAAAACTTTCTGGGAATTAAACTGTTTTTACTGCTGCGTAATTCCCTCTATTTTTGAAAATAGTTTATATCAGTGTCATCAAGGTTCTTTTACAATTTAAAATTTTCGTCAAATTAGGTCTTCCCAAAGGACTTGTACCTTGACGCAGTTCTAGTAATACTGGGACGGGTGGGATGGCTTGCGCGCTTCAATGATATAAAGAGCCGAACCATAGGTTTAACCATATTGGAGGGGTTTTTATTTGAGATGCCAGACTAAATCAAGTCCCTGGAAGGGGGCAGCAGCTCTTTCAGTAATCATAGTGGCAGAGATCGTGAGGGTCGGTATGGCACTGTGATACACACTACTGCGATGTGGAAGGCAACGGGAAACCACCACATTATTTTATCCCTAGTACAGCGTACTTTAATTTATGATGATGGCACCTTCTGGAGTAAAATATTCCGGAGGTAAAATAGTCCCACATTCGGATCTCCGGGCGGGGACTGCTTCGGGGGGAGTCATCAGAAATGATAAGTGTAACATCTCACGAGTCGGAGCGTGGAATGTTAGAAGCATGAAACAAGTAGGGAAGTTAGAGAATTTGAAAATTGAGATGGATAGGTTAGCATTAGACGTTGTAGGTATCAGTGAAGTGCGATGGCCAGAAGCTGGAGACTTCTGGAGCGGAGATTTTAGAGTAATACACACAGGATCTGTAGGAGGAAATTCGGGAGTAGGAATTGTTATGCGGAAAAAAGTAGGACAGAGTGTAGAAAATTTCTTACAGCAAAGTGACAGGGTAGTTATGGTTAGGTTAGATTCGAAACCTGTAAAAACAGTAATAATACAGGTATATATGCCCACTTCTAACTACAGTGATGAGGCCGTAGAGGCAGTTTATAGTGATATGGAATATGTGCTAGATTTTGTGAGAGGGCACGAAAATTTAATAATTACAGGAGATTTCAATGCAGTCGTAGGCACAGGGCGAGAGGGCGGAATAGTTGGCCCCTTTGGATTAGGCAATAGGAACGATAGGGGAGTTAGACTGATAGAGTTCTGCGATAAACATAACTTAACGGTCGCGAACACTCTATTTCACCATCATGTTAGGAGATGCTATACGTGGAAGATGCCAGGAGACTTAGGGAGATATCAAATAGATTACATTCTCGTTAGGCAAAGATTTAGAAATCAAGTTAGGGATTGTAGAAGTTATCCAGGAGCAGATATAGATAGTGATCACAACATAGTCGTTATGAAAGCCAATCTTAAATTTAAGATTTTGAAAAAAGAAGCGGAAGAAGGTATCTTGACCCAGAGAAACTAAAAGATGATGATATGCGCAATAAGTTCGAGAAAAAGACAAACGAAGCACTAAAGGGCACGGGTGGAAATATTGTTAGGGACATAGAGGCAGAATGGAATTGCATTAAAAATAGTTTAGTTTCCTCAGCTAGGGATATTTTGGGTCATAAACAGAATGAAAGTAGGAAACCCTGGATAACAAAACATATTGTGAGTCTAATAGAGGAAAGGCGAAAATATAAAAATAGGTTAGATGAAATAGGGAAACAAAGATATAAGGCGATCAAGTGGGAAATTATTCGGAAATGTAGGAAAGCGAAAGAGCAATGGATCGATAATAAATGCAAAGAAGTGGAAGATAAGTTCGAAGTAGGAAAGACTGATGAAGCATGTAAAATAATCAGGAGAAATTTTAGAGAAATTGGATCTAGTACCAAAAACATTAGAAATGAGGCAGGAGATATCCTAATCGGAAGTGGGGAGAAGGCAGATAGGTGGAAAGAATATTTAGGAAACTTATATGCGGGACAGGAAGTGCAAGATATATTAGAAAGCGAAAGCAGTGTAGAGGGGGATAACCTAGGAAGTCCTATAATGAGAGAAGAGTTTGAGATAGCACTAAAAAGTTTAAGGAATAATAAAGCACCAGGAATAGATGGCTTGCAGGCAGAAATCTTAAAGTGCGCAGGTCAAGAGGTAATAGATCGTTTATTTAAATTAGTTAGTCGCATATACCTGACAGGCGAGATTCCAGAAGATTACAAACGGAACATCATAGTAGCTTTGCCAAAAAGAAAAGGCGCGGATAGATGCGAAAATTTTAGAACTATCAGTTTAACTTCCCATGCGTCAAAAATTTTAACTAGAATTGTGCAAAGAAGGATGGAGAAAAAGGCGGAAGAAATATTAGGAGAAGATCAGTTCGGATTTAGACGAAATAGAGGAACGCGCGAGGCCATTCTAGCTTTACGAGTAATTATAGAAAAAACGATAGAAAAGAGAAAGAGCGTCTATATAGGATTTGTAGATTTAGAAAAAGCCTTCGACAACGTAAAATGGGGGAAGATGTTCGAAGTGCTGAGAAAGGTAGGGATGAAATACAGGGACAGAAGAATAATACATAATCTCTACAAAGAGCAAAAGGCAGTTATAGAATGTGAGCAGGAACAAAGGGAAGTAGATATCCGGAAGGGAGTGAGACAGGGATGTGCATTGTCACCTCTAGTTTTCAACTTATATATCGAAGATGCGATTAATATTGTTAAGGAAAGAACAGCCTCAGGGATCAATGTACAGGGCCAAACTATTAACATGCTCAGATTTGCGGATGATATAGCAGTGTTAGCATCTAGCAAAGAAGAATTAGGAGCGGCTTTGAATGAAATGGAAGCAGTTTTGACACAGGGCTTCGGCATGAAAATCAATAAAAAGAAAACTAAAATTTTGGTATGTAGGGGATGTGAAAATAGAACTAAAATGGAAATACAAATTGGAAATGAGAAGATAGAGGAGGTCGCGGATTTCTGCTACTTAGGAAGTAAAATAACTCAAGACGGTAGGAGCACTAAAGATATAAAACAAAGAATGGCGCAGGGCCGAGTTGCGTTTAACAAAAAGAAACAACTGTTATGCTCGAGAACGGTTAATATAGAGACTAGGAAGAGACTCTTAACGTCGTATGTATGGAGTACGGCATTATACGGGTGCGAAACTTGGACAATAGGAGAAGCGGATAGAAAAAGAGTAGAAGCGTTTGAAATGTGGTGCTACAGACGCATGATGAAGATACCGTGGATACATAAGGTTAGCAATAGGGAAGTATTAGAAAGAGTTGGAGAAAAGCGAAAGGTATGGAAAACAATAAAGAGTAGGAGAGATAGGATGGTAGGACACCTTCTAAGACACGAAGGAATAGTTCGTGACATACTAGAGTCAGAGATAGGAATAAAAAGAGGTAGGGGTAGGCCTAGATTAGACTACTGCTCTCAAATAGTTAGGGATGTAGGATGTTCTACTTTTAGGGAAATGCGTAGGTTAGCTCAGGATAGAAAAGAATGGAGGTACGCGTCCAACCAGTCTTCGGACTGAGAACCTTATGATGATGATATGATGATGATGTCAAATTAGGTACCTACCCTACTGAATGTTGTGATTATATCAGAAAAAATCGGTCACGTGCGAGTTGAAATTCAGTGATTCCAAACTCACAATTTACGTAACGTTATTAATTGCCCAAAAAGCTGCAGAAAATACACTGCCGGACAAAAAGAACCGGACACTCTCAGAATTACTATTTTAGTGAATAAAAAACAACGGACGGTTTGAAATAATATTTAACTGTATTCTTTTCATCTTAACAATAAATAAAAAACAAGAAACAAAATGATTCGTCAACAAAAACCTAACAAAAGTATTTTTTAGAGATCAACCTGTTACTTAAGAACTTGAAAAGACAAACAAAAAAAAATATGAAAAGGAAAAGCACAGTAGTAAAATCAAATTAATAATGGGTGTTACCACCACGAACTCTTATTACTTCCCTTAAACGTTGTGGCATGCCCTAAATGAGGCTATCAATAGATTCTTGGGGTATTTGTTCACATTCTTCTTGAAGCGCCATTTAATGTTTCTGGTAGGGGTTGGCGACGTCTAATCCCTTTCCCAAGCTGATCCCACAGATGTTCAGTGGGATTCAGGTCTGGACTATTGGCTGACCATGGGAGACCTCCAATACCAACCTCTTCACGGTACTCGGTAACAATTCTTGCTGTGTGTGGGTGGGCGTTGTCATCCATTAACACAAAATTTTCCTCTATAAATGGCATATATGGCGTGACATGGGGTTCCAGGCACTCAACAATGTATCGGTGTGCAGTCATTGTTCCATTCTAAATGAAAATCAATTCTGTGTGAGCCCTCAGAGATATTCCGGCCCACACCGTAATGCTACCATCATTGAAACTGACCCTGGGAGATATACAACATTGACTGCACCGCTCCCCTGGTCTTCGCCACACATTTTCACGTCCATCTGATGACCTGACACTAAATCTTGACTCGTCCGAGAAGAGCACGTTCCTCCATTGATGTTCGTCCCAATTTACGTATTGCCGTGCAAATGCCTACAGGGGACCCGTAGCTCTTTCTTGAAGTCAAAACATATTCGCGATGAGTGTTGCTTAACTCTCGCAATCGAAAGCGCGCACTGGAGCAACTAAGCTGCTTGTGAATTTACAATTAATAAATTATGTAATGAATGAAATATTAAACATTTCTAAAAATATTCATGATTGTCATGTTCCTGATTAAAAAATCTCAAACGTTGTTTTAAATGGAGAGAAATTGGTATTTCCTGTGCCCCGTCAAGGACGAAATTTGAAGAGGGCTAATTTCGGAACGAGGGTTGCACTAGGGGAGGATAATTGAGTTAATAATTTCCATGTGCTTTTGATCCTAAAATAACCACAAGCAATACAGTTATTTTAATAAAGTACACGTATATTTGTCAGAAGATTCTGATTATAAGAAAACGAGTATTTAAATTATATTCCCTGCGTTTATGAAAAAAGTAATGGCATTTTATCTTAAAGGATCCTAAGAATGATATCAGAAAGAGCCAGAAACCCAGGCGGGGGATGTAAGAAGCAGAAGAGCCGCCGAAACATATATATATATTTTCATTTGAATGGACTGATCAAATCTCTTGCCTTCGCCAGCTCTTCGGGGTCATTCACCGCTTACAGACGAGCAATTCTACAGATCTCAGAAATATTGATTGCTTAAACACATTTGTAAAGGCTACTGCTTGTTCAGTGAATGTTAAATATTTGCTGTTTAGTTGGAACCACTAATGAAAGCTTTATTTGCACAATTCTACAGCCTGCCCTAACATGGTTTGCTTTATTCCCGCTGCAGCGCTAGTGGAGCACAGCATCGCAACTGTCGTTTATAGTTCATTTCAGCTATCTTGGCGTGTGTATGCACTAAGCAACGCCTCATGTTTATGATGTTTTCGTTCAAATCACAATGGTTTTTGTATTGAAAGTATGTTGATGCAATAAACGCCATACGTATCAATCAAAATATGTATAAATTTTATTACTTTGGCAGCTAACGCACGTGCAATCTTAATTCCTTGGAAACAGAACGCACAAAAATGTTTTTTGGCATTTCATAAGTTATAACGTCAAGTTTATTTCATTAACTGTCAAATTAGTAATTTCCAATATTTATTTCTAACAATTTTGGTATTGAAATACTAAACTAAAATGCCTGGGTGTACTATAACAAAACAGTGCAGGCAATTTGTACTAGATCTTATGGAGTATTTTAAGGCAGAAGCAGAAAATAAAGGACCTTTGATTCCATTTTCTTCTGTGAACGAGAGAGTTTCTGCCGCGTTGAAAATAAGTTTAAGAACCATAGGTCGTATCAAAGCAGAATCTACATCTGGTGATCCTCTTACTACCCCCGGAAAATCGCATAACAGGCGAAAGTTTAAGAGTGACGATGTAAGTGAAGAAATAAAATGCGAAATTCGCAACACGTTTTATATGATGAGAGAAGACAAGAAACACATTACAATTCAAACGCTGAATGAATTTGCAAAGCAAAGGGGTGTCGTAGATGTATCTAATACGAGTATGTGACGTATTTTAAAGAACTTGGGGTTTTGTTTCAAAACGGAGAATAATCACCGTTTTCTTTGTGAGCAACCTCACATTGCAAGCAAGCGCATTGCGTTTTTACGAGAATACATACAAAATATGAAAAGCGAATATTCCAGACAATTTGTGTTTCTCGACGAAACATGGATTTTTGCTAAAGGAGGAAGTAAGCGCACATGGCAAGATGAAAGCGTTAAAAGCTGTAAGAAAGGACATGCTTCAAATGGGAAGCGATTTGTTGTACTTCATTCAGGAACTAGGCATGGTTTTGTACCGAATGCATCGTTGCTGTTCTCTACAAAATAAATCAAAATCGGCGGACTACCATGATTCAATGGATCAGAATTCGTTCAAAAAGTGGGTTTTAGAAAAACTAATACCAAACCTTGAGGAACCGTCGCTAGTGGTAATGGATAATGCATCATACCATAGCTTCTTAGTAGAGCCAGTTCCCCATGCATCCTGGAATAAATCAAAATTAAAAGATTGGCTTGTAACTAAAAATGTGCCATTTTCGGAAACGGCTTTGAAAATTGAACTTCTAAATTTATGTAAAGAGAATAAACAACAGCCAAGGTACGCTATAGACGAAATGCTCCAAGAGCATGGTCATCAAGTCCTAAGACTGCCACCCTACCACTGTCAGTATAATCCAATAGAGTTGGTGTGGGGTATTTGCAAACAATATTATGACCTGCATATTGGAGAAGTTGGTTTTGGAGACAAACAAGTTTTAGATATGTGGCAAAAAGCTTTAGACCAAGTCACTCCAGATGTTTGGGAAAATTGTATAAGTCACACGGAAAAAATTGTGGAGGGAGACTGGGAACGTGAAGTGCGCTTTGATGAAGTTGAACCGCTTATAATAAACTTGAATGATTCATCTGAAGATGAAGACGATACATTTTTTGAACTTTTTTAAGATCCTAATATGTAGTTATTACGACAATTAATTAGAATTCTTTTTTATAAATTTTTTCTTTCGTAAATGTTTCAAATTAATTTTCTTTTCAACTTTCTTCAGTTCATTATTTCAGTTAGGTAACATGTATTATTGTATTTTATTTATATTATACTTGTTTACGTATTACCGACCACTTATTTAGCATCACTTTAGTTATTGTCTGCATTAAGTTTTGTTCATTTAGCTAAAATTGAACTTCTGTAATTTATCTGCGTCGCTATATTCCAATGAAACTCCCGAAAATATAGTAATTATTATACTGATTGAATCGTTAAACTACTTTGGGAATTACATACATAGATAAGTGCATACATTTTCCAGCAATTTATTAATCTATGGTGCCTTCTTTCAAATAATCATAAATTCTACTTGTTGAGAATTGCTGGAATGCAATACATATTTGACCCATACTGTCATATTGACGTACGAGCCAAAATAACTGAAAACAACTATATCAGAAATAGTAAATTGCATTTCTGTCTCGCTCATCTGGAAGATAAAGAAAGTCCTGCGATTTAGTGCTATTTAATATGGCATCACAAAAGTGGGTTATTTGCTCTGTTAGTTTCCTAGATATCTATTCGAAAAAACAACGTATGGAGGAATTTCGGAGCGCTGGAAAATGCGCGGGTTAGAAACCTGCTTTTATAGGATCCTCGCACGCCATTTTCTTGTTCATGCAACTCCGAAAGAGCTCCATCACTAGGAGCACGGAAGGTTGTATGAGATAAGACATTCGTTGCAAAATGAGCAATGTATTCCTTAAGTCACCATTCCTCCACAGTCTTCATAAGGTGGTACCTCCAGAACTTATCGTAATCCTACGCCATATCAAAGAATACCGCTATAATATGCTATCGTAACAAGAAAAGAGCTTTACAACTAAATTTGTAACCATCTAGCATCCGATAAAAACGTTCTCCATAGAAACTTAGCAGAGCCAACTTCACTAAACAATAAGTTAACAATCAACGCCCACTTCCCTCTCAGAAATGTGTTATTTCCTGCTTTCTGGAACCATCAGCCAAACCGACAACTTCTCGTGACATTTATGCGTTTTGCTTGTAGTTAAACTTTATTATCTGTTGGCACATTTGTTTATGATTTATTATTATTAGATGCCTTTCGGTTCTACTACGCTAGGGCTAAATTATGGCAATCTTGAGAAAAACCGAAGAGAAAAGTTAAAATGGTTTTTCCCTCAAAAGATTTTCCCAAAATATAAACTAAATTAAACTGGTATTAGTCTTCTTTCCACTACTTAGTGTTCATTTTGCAATTTTCAAGTGAATGACGCCCACATCAAATTCAAATATTCAACTTTACAGCTAAAATATTAATAACAATAATTTTTATACCTTCGTCTTTATTTTCTGCTATACTTTTGTTATGAAATTAATAGGAAAAATAAATTGGAAAATTACTGGAAGGATATGTTTTCCCCAAGAAAACCAACAAAGCTGTCTTGGCAAGTTTTTTGTGTTCGTACGAGGGAAAAACGGATTGAGGAAAGCTGATTTAATCTAGGTCGTTATTGGACGCCGCAAAACCTATCAATTTATCTGATTAAATTTACCCGAGCGCTGTAATAATTGTGTTAATACACCGGGTGATTTATTGGGCAAGCAAGAATTTTTGGTAACTGCAGAGATTTATTGTAGGTATCACAGAGCACTCCAAAACTGTTGCAATGCACAAAAATCCCGCAAAATGTTATCTGTCAAAACATGTAACGCCCCTCACATGTTTCCAGGCCAACTTGATTGTTTCAATCGACCAAACCGTAAAGCCGTCATATGCAATTTTGTTGCTACATTTTGCAAAAGCCTTTTGCGAAATGTTCTATATAAACTACCTCATTTTTCAAACGTTTGTTTGTTTTACGTTGGTATTGGCGGCATTAAGAATTTAATTATTCAAAAACTGTTCATAATGGTTTACAAGGGCAGCGATGACACGAAATAAAACAACTATGCTTATTTGTTTTCCATTTCAGATTTTTATCAGATTGAATTGGGTTTAAACAGTTATTTAAATTAATATGTGTAGTCACAGACTAATGGAACGCTTCCTGTTTTTAGAAAGTAAAGGAACATCAAAGAAATTTGTTTTAAATAAATCATATGCAACTCAATTTGTGGTACATTAAAATACCTAATGTTCGTAACAAACTGAAATAAAACACATATTAATATTAATCAATAAACCTAGAAACAAAATTTATAATAAAGAAAATAGGGAAGAGGAAGAAATAAATGTTTTATCGTTGGTTGAGGCGACACCAAAAACTTCTTGTCGCGAAATCGAATCACAAGTTGGTGTTTCCAAAACAAAAGTTCAAAAAATATTTAAAACGGGCAAATATAGGCCATATAAAATCCAAATTATTCACTCGGAAGATCAAGAAAGAAGGCATAATGTGCGTCACTGGTCTGATACAAATCAGCACCAAACTTTTGAACGTCAGAGGCAAGGACGTTTTGTATTTAACGTTTCGTGTTTTATTTTGGGTTGTCAGCTAGCATACCAAATACGTAATAGGGTAAACTATCCTATTATTGGCACTGTGCTAGTTATTGGCCCCCACTATATTTTATATATTTATTTAATGTCTGCAGTATCTATGGTAAATTTTATTAAAATTTTTCATATTTGGCAACATTGTGTTTATGAAAACTGTATTACCGACATAACTGTGTCATGTCTCATGTGAACTGTCTAAATCAGCGTTTGAAAAAGTGGAGTGCAACTTTGCTGCTTTAAACGTAAGTTATTAAGTTTTTCACTAGGTCATGCATGTATAAGATATTTTAGAGGGTCAGAGTTTTCCTGAATGTAAATATTTTATATGGATATAGTAAAAGTTTATGGTTTAAATT
Organism: Xestobium rufovillosum; assembly: GCA_963966045.1. Taxonomy (NCBI): domain Eukaryota; kingdom Metazoa; phylum Arthropoda; class Insecta; order Coleoptera; family Ptinidae; genus Xestobium; species Xestobium rufovillosum. Next base: position 5,812,260 of record OZ014495.1, on the reverse strand, counting down.
TAAATAAAACCACCTTATAACCTCCAAACTTTAAGCTGGAAACAATATTTAAGGGGTGCCAACAATTAGTACCAATAATGTACAAAATTTAATGATTGGCACTCGGTGCCAATTATTAGTTTTTCCCTTTTCCAATAACTGTTCCTAGTTATTGGCACGCTTCATTTGCATTAAGAGTATCGTAGTTCCGTACATCCCATTTCCGTACAAGGCGAAATCAGTGACAGTTCCGTACACGATGCACGTGTCGCGATACTGGGGATCATTTGTAAGAAACTGTCATTAGCAATAGAGATAGTTGCGTACAGGTACAATCCCTTAGTGACCATATGCTCGGAGAGCATTCTAAGAATCACCCGGCCAAAAGTGATGTTGCCCGTCACTGAATACGGCCAAAAAATTGGTTCCACGGCCCACTATTTCCGGTCTGTGGGCAAACGGAGGGAGAGAAGCGAGCGGAGCGTTTAAGTCCCCCCCCCCCCAAACGAAAACATTAACATTTGAAAACAATAGAAGAGAAATCAACATACACTTCCGCATTGAAGTCTAGTTATTAACAGCCTTGTTTTCGAAAGATAAACTCGAATTAGTGGCTTACTGCATTATCAGCAGGTCAGCGCACGAAACGGCACTCAAACCAAGTAGAGGTTTGTGATGACGCACTAAACGGGAAACGCAACTACCACTATTGCTAATGACAGTTTCTTACAAATGATCCCCAGTATCGCGACACGTGCATCGTGTACGGAACTGTCACTGATTTTGCCTTGTACGGAAATGGGATGTACAGAATGGCCACCAATTCCATTAAAAGTATTTACAAAACCAACTTACTGCGGTATTAAATGTATCATGCACTCGCACATTATCATAAAAAGTGTTTAATAAACCATTATAGTTTATATGCAAAAAATTCCCAGTGTAAAACATGTTCTAAAAAATGATATAAAAAAAGTTGACCTAATATTTTTTCCGCTTTTTTGAAAAGTTTGTAATTTTCACTTATAATAAAATTATTTACTAATTATCTGCCGACCAAACTGTTTAAAGTGTAATAATCGTGAATGTCGAGGTGCCAATAATTAGAAAACTGGGTATGCCAATTACTAGGTTTTGGTGCCAATAATTAGAAATTTAGGTATGCCAATTATTGGATTTTGGTGCCAATAACTGGCAAAATGTGTTTCTAAAATATTATTGTAAAATTTAATAAAAAATATTGTCATGAAGGGATTTTCAGTACATAATCCGATTCTGGGGATTTCAGTGTTTATATTTTCATTTCAATCAGTTCTGCATGGGCAAAAACGGACTTCTTAAGCCATTTTGTAACTCGGTGATACCTTAAAGTGCCAATAATTGGGTAGTTTACCCTACGTAAATTCTTCTAAATTTAAATCATTTAGATAGGTGATTGCGATTTTTTAGGTTTCCTAAAATGACTGTCAATTTATTTTGACATTTGGTTCAACGTCGTAGAAGTGTTTTCGTGTATTTCTGCCATTTTTCGTTACTTTTGTTTTGAAAACTCCGCATTTTTGCTAAGAATTATCTGTGCAAACACTTTTTCATCTTTTTATTGTGTTTCTGGACGACCATAAGTTAGAATTGCAAAAAGTATGTAAAATATGCCTGGAAGCGCTTCGTTTCGCAAGCAAGAGGCGTTGTTGTGAAGTTAGGTGTTGCAAAACTTTATGGCTGAACCAATCAAACATTTTAGAGTCGAAAACCTAACTGACCCAATTGTTACTTTCTTTAGAACGAGGGAATCACTCAAATCTGACTATCTTCTCCATTACTTTACTAAAACGAGACATCAGCAGAGCTATAAATTATTCATCGTGTCTTCCAAAAGAGCCAGACCCAGCCACTTAACTAGGACACAGAGGCTGGAGCCTGAAAACATTTCCGTGAGGATGGGAAAAGCGTTATCAAAGCGGGCGTTTGGAAATTTAGGAAAATTAGGGATGTCGGCTTTAATGAACCCCTCTCTGTGTGTTTCCATGTACGTGCGAGGCAGTCTATCTCCGAACGACGTGAGACTGTAATTCTGCCGGGGTTCAAGCTGCCATGGCATATTTAAATTTCCGAGGCCCATTCATATTTAAATGCGGACGTAATCTTTTGTTAGCCGGGATCTATGAGCATTTTTTGATGTATCTGTTATGCACGGGGTCTTTTGTTGGAAATCGCGGGGGTAGCTTGTGTATTCCTATGTTTTCATAATTCACGGCGCCAGTCAATTTATCAGGAAATGCTCAGTAAACTGTGAAGGTTTACGTTGTATCGTTTGGCGTTCATTTCTTAACCGAGATATCTTTCTTTGCCGGTGATAAATTTTACGAACCCACAGAAGTTCATTTTTATTACAAATTGCTCGATGGAATCAGTTTGTGGAAGAAACGTATCTACTGACATTTGGGCTACGTATAACAAATTTGTTACACACTGGCTACAGACGCGTACGGAAAAATTGAAAACTACATGTTCTACAAAAAAGTTGTGGTAAATCTTACCTCCGCCACCCCCAGATTTGAGACGCCCCTGTTAAATTTTAAAAATTATGTTTAGAACAAACGATTCAGCATTTGGTACTTACACATTCCATTAAATTTAATAATTTTAACTTGACTTGTTTCGAAGATATTTAGAAGAAACGTCCTCAGGTTTTCTCTTTTAAAAAGCTAATAGCTCCCTTGCGAAGCATATTTCGGTATACGCTTATAGGAACGTTTTATCTTATCTTTGACCACAGAACACGCTGGTAAAATATTGCACGCTAATTTCGGACCACCCTGTATATCCTCTTAAAACAAAGAAAAACATACCAATACTTTTGTAAATGTTACACAATAATTCTGAAAAAAAGATAAAATTAAAAAATTAATGCTGAAAACTTCATTAAACAAGAAAAAAGAAAAAACATTATTATTATTATTGTTAATATTATTATTATTACATACATCTGAGCTCTGAAATAAAAGTAACCATTATTAATGCTGAAATATAAACAAAAGAAGTAAGAAACTCTAAAAGGGAAAATAAGTATTTCCGTCTCCCTGAAACAAAAGGCAAAATTGTGTATCTACTATAGTTTTTGCATATCATAACCAAACACTGAAAAAAGGATAATATTAATTCCGAAACAAACAAACAAACAAAAGTTAATCCAGTGAAACAAATTACATAATATGAAAAAGAAAAATGTAGTACGGAAAAACTATCGTGTTCTGAAACAAAAAAAAATAGATTAATAAAACAAACCCGTGCCAAAAATTACTGCATACGTACCTTGAATTTATCCTGAAAAGGTTACACACACACACTCGAATAACACAACACACATAGAACATAATTTGGTGCTCGATTCACCGAAAAAACGAACGAACTTTATATTTTCCCCACAACTTTTAATAAATGCCCAAATAGAAATAAAGAAAAATATTAGCGGTACAAAAGCAAAAGAATAATGACTGACCTTGCCAGTTCCAATCCGACGCTCCGATGAGACAAGCTGTAACAAGAGAAAAACAAAATATAATACACGTAAAATATAAATGAGACAAAGTTTTTTAAAAAATCAATACAAAGGGCGTCATAAATATAGTACAAAATTTAAAAAGACACTTGCATCGTAACCAGCTTATGTTGCGATTCAAAATCCAGATCCAGGTAAAGGAGGGGGCACTCAATTTTAAATTAAACGCGATTTTTCTTTGCGAAACCGAGCCGTTTGCTTTCCCGAATACCGGTTTCACGCACACACTTTTGATTTTTAAAATATTTGCATTCATTTCATTTAATATTTACCTGTTTCCTCGGCACTAACTGGTAACACACACTGTATACTTGATAAATTAGTATGAGCGATGATGCCGCAAAAAACATAATTTTTATATTTTTCATAACCTTTTGAGATGGATTAGTTTTTGCACTGGTACATTAATTAGCATCGATCTTTCAAAATTAAGCAAGATTTTAATGGTGGTCCTCGAAATTGTACCGTGACAAAATTAAATTACTATATTGGAATATGTATTTATGTTAATAAAAGAAGAAAAAATATCCCTGACCTTGCCAGATATGATGTCATTCCCTCCACGAGATACAGCTGTAACAAAAGAAAAAAATTAAACATTCGATTAGGGCACTGATGATGGTGTAAATTATAATCAGACGCATAAAAAAGCCAAGAAAATAAAAATTTGCCCAATACCTAATTTTGAGAATACCTGGCGCCCTAAGTCTTATTGGTTATCAATGAGGCAAAATTATTTACCTAGGTACAGGTAATTTTCTGTAAAAACAAAGTTTAGGCATTTTTCTGAGTTTTGGATGGCAAAATAGGGAAAATTTCCTAAAACTGGTATAGAATAACAGCAAAAATCCTAATTTTTAAGGTGAAATCAAAATATGTAAACAAATGTTGTTTGTGCACGTGAACATATTAGGTACATACATCAAAATAGTTTTATCATAAGCTTCGCGGGGTTCTCCATAATATACAAGTAAAATTTCATGTTTGTATCTGGAATAGAACCAGAGATAGGCATGGACAGACTAAGCACTATTGACCCACCCTGTATAGGTCAAAATTTCTTTTCAGATTATCGAGGAACAAGCACAAAAAGTTCAAACAATGTGATTTGACGCAAAAAACATTCAAAATATTTGCTTCGATCAAAACAAAAAATGGCTGATGATTTTAGTAGATAAAAAAAACTTACATCACACCAAGCAGACTCCTTAACTTCATATCCAAATTCCACTCCATGTCAGTCACTAAGCACACTGTCCACGATTAAATAATAAATTATTTCGATTTTCGATACGTAATTTCGTTAAATTCTGGCGTCATTGTCATTGTTCACTTTTCGGAAGAAAACTTCTGTTTATAATTCCCGAAGCAAACGGCCGTTAATTAAAAAACTTTGGGTAAAAGTTATTATTTACAACACACAATAATTAATTATTAATTATGATTTGTTATAATTTTATAAACCGCATGATGCAGACGTCTGCAGTAGACCACGCTACACGATAAACTAAAAACTGATCAAGGTACAGATATGTTTAAAATAAATGACGGTTTTGCATAAAAACAATTGAAAGAATTGGTTAGCTTACTCACTACTTGTATGCAGTTTTTGTACATTTTATGCTAAAAGAAATACTTAGAAATATTTCTGCGAGTAGTCGAGGAATAAAAGTTTGATATAAACGGAAAAAAAATTAACAACTTGAATACTAATTTTGATTGATAGGCTTTTTATGCCTAGGTACCTACAAGAACTATACTTCTGGGGAAAATATTCCGATTTATTCTAAGAACTGGGTGTAAAATATGAAATTATTAGGTTAAATGGTTAAAAATGTTGTTATACATGGTGATTCTTTTAAGGCGACCATTAGAAAATTTCTTATTTGCAAATAAGATAGAAACTTGAAACCTGGGTTCCTGTCATAATCGATCATGGCGAATCCAAAAATACAATTTTCAAAATGGCGGCACTTTCGGAAATACCGGAAGTTGACGCCATCTTTGTTATTTTAAATGGATATCCCCATTTTTATTTTATTTTTGAATTCGGCATTAAATTCTGCGTATAATGCACCCAGGCTGTCAGCACTTATCTGTCATAGTTTTTGACATATGCCACTTTTTGTTTTAAATTTAGCATTTGCAGGGGTTCATTTAGAACTTCATATCTCTTAAACCATTTAAAGTGGGTAAATGAGCTTTTTTAGGTTGATTCCCTAAAGTTCAAGGAATCATTTCCCTGTAGGGTTAATGTTCAACGACATTTCCAATGGTTGCTGCGATTTTTTGAAGATGACAATCAAAAAATGCAAAAAAGTCATTTTTTTTAAATGGCAATGGGCAAATTTTATTATGGCAACCGACGTAGGATTAAATTTGAAAGGGACTTATATCAAGCTTTCCTATACCTATCTCAAATAGTTTTTTAATTATTCGTAGTTTTTTGTAAAAAAATATAATTTATTAAGATTAACTTGTTACCGAGCTTGTTACCAAGCAACAAACATAGTAACAGTGTCAAAAAATATTAATTTAAATTACCTAAATCAATACAAAAATTAATGAGCTAGGTCGGTATTACAAAATATGCTCGATATGTGCACCGTTTTGATTCAAACACTCAATAATCCGACGTTGGACGGCTCTGGTAGCGTTTCTGATTTAATTCCCATCAATGCCATTCATGGCTTGGGTTATTTTTAGTAATAAGTCTTCCCTCGACGTGGGTGCAGTTTCATAAACGATATCTTTAATCCGCCCCCATAAATAAAAATCTAATGGTGTCAGATCCGGGGATCTTGGGGGCCACAACCATGGACCTCTATTTCCCCACCATCTGTCTTGAAACAATTGTCTTAGTCTTAAATCTACGGCATTTGTTGAATGCGCTGGTGCCCCATCCATTTGATACCATAAGTTGACGGCATGCTGCAATGGTAGATTATCGACAAAATCTTGGACTACATTGTTAAGAATGTCTAAATATCTGTCTCCATTCAAATTTTCATCATACATGTACCAATGCAACCGATTATCCATTAATAAACAGAAAACGTTTACGGAAAATTGAATTTGATTTTCAACTTCATAGATCAGGTGTGGATTTTCTGCGGCCCAAAAATGTCGATTTCTCCTATTAAATACTCCAGCCTGTGCAAATTTTGCTTCATCAGTCCAAATAATCCGACTCAAAAAATTTGGGTCTTCCTGTTTTTTTATCAAAAGCTCTTCACAAAAAGTTATTCGTCTTGGAAAATCGGTTGGACGAAGTTTTTGTAGTGGTATAAAAGAATAGGGATGTCATTTGTGGTCATGTAAAATTCTTTGTATCGATGAGAACGTCAATCCCAAATCAAATTTTGCTGCTCTTATCGATGATCGTGGAAATGCGCCAAAATACCCCAGAACATTTATTTGATTATCTTCAGATTCCCTAACAAATTTAGTCCTTCTTCTTGCAGGATGAATATTTCCTCCCTGAAGAAACTTGTTTTTAAGTCTAGAAAACTTCTGTTTATTCATCGGCGGCAAATTTTGATATTTTGCATTAAACTCGCGACATGTTCTTGCAACGATTTTTTGGCAGTTGCCATGTATGAGAAATAAATCAAAAACAACTTCATTCGAATAAAAAGCCATTTATGCTTACAAAACAAAATCAAGAACGTGCTTAACTTAACTTAACTTTTAATTAATGGAGAACTAAAAGATGACAGTTCTAAAACTAATTTTTTTCTTTGGTTCTATGTTTTTTGGGAATAACGTTTAATCTTTTACAAAAAACTACGAATAATTAAAAAACTATTTGAGATAGGTATAGGAAACCTTGATATAAGTCCCTTTCAAATTTAATCCTACGTCGGTTGCCATAATAAAATTTGCCCATTGCCATTTAAAAAAAATGACTTTTTCGCATTTTTTGATTGTCATCTTCAAAAAATCGCAGCAACCATTGGAAACGTCGTTGAACATTAACCCTACAGGGAAATGATTCCTTGAACTTTAGGGAATCAACCTAAAAAAGCTCATTTACCCACTTTAAATGGTTTAAGAGATATGAATTTTTAAATGAACCCCTGCAAATGCTAAATTTAAAACAAAAAGTGGCATATGTCAAAAACTATGACAGATAAGTGCTGACAGCCTGGGTGCATTATACGCAGAATTTAATGCCGAATTCAAAAATAAAATAAAAATGGGGGGTATCCATTTAAAATAACAAAGATGGCGTCAACTTCCGGTATTTCCGAAAGTGCCGCCATTTTGAAAATTGTATTTTTGGATTCGCCATGATCGATTATGACAGGAACCCAGGTTTCAAGTTTCTATCTTATTTGCAAATAAGAAATTTTCTAATGGCCGCCTTAAAAGAATCACCATGTATATTGTTTATGCAAGTCAGTCTAAAAAATAGGTGCCTATATTATACAGGGTGCACCACCTGAACGTATGTATTTCTTCTGCTACACCTTCATTATATATTTTGCAGAAAAATATTGCATTAAATACCTAGTTTAGATTCCGCAGCTAGACATATTTTGGGTCATAAACAGAATGAAAGTAGAAAGCCCTGGATAACAAAACATATTGTGAGTCTAATAGAGGAAAGGCGAAAATATAAAAATAGGTTAGATGAAAGAGGGAAAGCAAGATATAAGGCGATTAATTTGGATATATCAATTAGGACAAGAGCAACAAGTTTTTTTATGGCTCAGAGAGCGAAAAATATCATCTATCGGTATTCTGCAAGCTGAAGCACAACCATTTAAACAATTTGTAAGTAGGAGAATCTAGCCAAATCTATCTGCCCTACTTTATGTAGCAGCACAAACAGTTTATGTTTACCTAACACTTTATTTTCACATTCTTTCAAAATTTGAATGTAAAATAAAAGTAACCGCTACCCTCCCAGGGCCCGCGGCACCCTTTCGGCATGTTTTAGAGTGTGTCACTACAAAAAGAATTAAAAAGATCCATCATGAAGCCCTCAAATTCAATGTTCACGGGGAGCGACGCCATTAAAAAACAAAACACCTCCGCAGAATCCACCCCGAAGCCAGCTACCGTGAAATAAACTCTAAAAAGCAGCGAACTAAACCCAGTTAATTTTTGCGACAGAATGTAATTTCCATTAGTAACTGGAGAGGGCTTGACAAAAAAAATGTATGTAGGCTGCGTTTATCCCTGGCTGCCTTTCTAAAAATAAAATTTAAATTTACTTCGTATAAAGCCTTCCCCCATTTTGAAGGGGTGACTTACTTGCAACACCAAATATTCCCTTGACTGTTTATTCTGTGGCCCAGGTGGCTGCTCTCCCATATGCTCTGTTTGCAAGAGAAATATTTTGTTTGTCACCTCGGAACGGGAATAATTTGAGTGGGTAACCGCACAGGCAACCTCAGGGGGCTAAGAAAATCATTTTCGCGTGACAGTAATTTTAGATCGGATGGAAGCAACAAGAAAATGGATATATGATTTTTCACACTTCAGCTTCTGTAAATTCGTTAACAAAGAAGTTCTTTAAATCAATTGCATGAGGAAAATGAAGTTCTAAGTAACAAATTGCTTCCAAGGAAGGTTGCATTGAATTTAAAACTTTAAATTGACACTAAGATTAGACGGGGTATTTAAATTTTATTCGTGCTCCTAATGATGAGAAGATAGGTCGTGTAAAAGAGTGAAGTTTAATTAAAGTTTGGTTCATTTATCAAGTACTTGTCACTTTCCCCACTTTCCTGGCAACGAGAAATCTTTTCGTGATTTAAGGCCTCCTTAAAAACACTAATTTGATGGAAATATGGCCAGTTAAATAAAAAAAGGAAGAAGGTATACTCGTTACAAAATTGTACGTAATACATTGTAAAATGGATGCAGCTTTTACTGGGTTATAAAGTTGAGTACGGGATGCTATAAAGTTTGTTTTTCCCTCGTGGCACTGCTGATGTAGGTACATACAAAATAACAAGGCAATGATGAAAAACCGATTTGTAATAAACCACGTAGTAATTTATTAATATAGCACAGGTAATTTGTTTTCGGCATTACTCTTATTTTTGATAATGATAATAATAAATACCTATCCTAACGGACTTGTAACTTGACGTAGTCCAAAGTGAACAAGCTACAAGGGTCAGCGATACTCTTGGTAACTCAGTACCACGTCGTCAGCCAGGGGTGAATATGAATCAGTTCGGCTCACGCTATACGATCGAAGCTTCGTACGCGCAGACCTACCGACAAGTTACTTAGAAACAGATACATGCGCAGTATCGACAATTAGGCCAGGCAAAATAGGACAAAAACAGTTCGAAGTCGGAACTAATTAACCTAAAGCTGATTTTTTGAGGAAATGATGTTTGATATAATGTAAAACGTTTTGTAAAAAATCCCCACAAATCCGAGTGTCGGAAGACCTTGAAAATCGGCCGACAATCTGGGCTCTGAAAATGTCGCTTAATGTCTCTGCGGTTGCTCAATTCGCCCAGTGCTATCGACAATTTTGTGTGTTAACAGCGCGCCTTTGGAAAAGAATTAAAACAATGTTTCCAATTTGAGATGTCAAGTTTCCCAACAGCACTGTTTCAGGGCGAATAATTAAGAAAACTTAATAAATTCTATAGCGTTTAAAAGTTTTCGACAAAATTATAAGTCCAATACCTGAAATTATTGGCAAAATTGAATACAACAATACAATTATTTATTGTTGTGGTAAGCGATGGCACTGATGTATTTATCCTTCTTCATCATGTATCTTCAAATTTGGATGTTTGATTCCTTCGTAAACGAAAAAAAGGGAAATGATCATCGATTCACCGAAATTGTGAAACTGTAACTTTGTATTGGAAATTTCAAGGAATCAGTACTCGCATTTTATGCTCCGTCTGGATGCGATACCACGTCCGACTTTAACAAGAAGGGAAAATTTCTTTGTTATGCAACCTTCAAAAGAAACAATTGTTTGTTGAAAAAGCAAGCATATTCTATAAACATAGTGTGTAAATAACTGATCTCTGCAGTCGACAAGAAATTGAAACAAAGGATATGGTGGAATTTCAAAAAAAATAACGATATGAAGTACCTAAGTGTTTGTGCTGGATAGTAAAGCTATAAAATTGATGTGTCGAAATTTGCGGGTACGACCTATATAAGAAAAAAGTTGCACGATTATCTCTTGCATTGCATTTCATCTAAACATTTTGTCTCCTACGGCAGGCGCTGTAAAGCAACATGTATTGCATGTATTTCACCAGGTACAACAATAATATGGATCAATAATGATCTATGTCCAACAGAATCAGGATGATATTTTATGAGTGATGAACTTAGGCCCTGCTCTGGCATACAGAATAAGGCACCCGATTTGTCCATAATGTCACTCTTTTGCAACTGCAAGGAAGGCTGTGGAAGGATGTGTTCTTGCCAGAGGTCGTAACACTGCTCAATCCAATGTGGTCAGTGCAATGGGGTGTTTTGCACAAATAAGGATACTGATCGCATTTGGGAAGATGAAGATTTATTATAATATTGACACCATACAGTGTCATCGAAATTTAATGAACAAGGTTTCAATTTAGGTCCTCAATTTTCTAAATTAACTAAGATATCATTTTAATATTTGGTACACATCATTTTATCGACAATAAGCAGGATTCTATAGCAATTTCATTGAGTCAAATTATTGGGAGCTATTTTTAAGAGTCCGCGCGTAGCTACTATTTACCCCACCTGCAGTTTTTCATACCACGTCATTGACTATGGATTGGAACATTTTGTTCCTTACTTAACTTTCATAACTTTTGTCAATTTTTAATCCCCGACGCAAAAAGAGGGGTGTTATAAGTTTTACGTGTCGGTTTGTGTGTTTGTGTGTCTGTCTGTGGCATCGTAGCTCCTAAACGAATGGACCGATTTTGATGCGGTTGTTTTTGTTTGGAAGCTGACGTGATCGAGATGGTTCTTAGCTATGACTTCAAAGAAACACATTATTGCCTGATTACAGAATAATTTACATCTGATATAATTCCCTGAAAACGTAGTTTTGAACTATACGGCTATTTCTTTGATTTCCTAAATAAATTATCAAACCTTCCCAAGAACGAACTCTTGAAAAAGCCACGCATAATTGTCCGTGAGTAAATATTTCTTTTCGGAGATCAATTCCTATTTGATCAAATGTTTGGCCTTGTAATTTGTTAATAGTCATTGCAAACGGTAGTTTAATGTGAAATTATTGTCGTCTTTTAAAAGTAAAAGGATAAACATTTTCACAGTACAGCGCTATACGGTTAACGAAAACTATATCTCCATGTTTATCGCCCGTTAAAATTTTGCGCTGTAGGATATTGTCTCCCAATTATAAAATTAACAATCTCGTACCATTACATAAGCCTTCATTAATGCTGAGATTTCTAACCAACATCACAATACAATATACTCTCAACTTCAATTCATGCGGAGGAAAATTTGGCGGGTTTAAAGTATCTAAATATTCAGGAAGACTAGCATCGTTTAAATCTCCATTATCACATTTTCAACACTATCCAAGTTTGTATATATTTTTTCTGTTTTTATATCTAACAGTTCTACCACTTTTTTGTTAATGTCTTCAACATCAGAATAGCTGATTAGGTCATATCTATGAATCGCTTTTCTCTAATTGATTCTTCCATATATACGTTCAACGATATCCGAATTATAAATACATCTCTGTGGCAATTCTAAATTGCTATTCATGTTGTTCAAAACTCCATCTTCAACATCCAATAAAAACTTGGTGAATTCTTGTTCCTGTGGTAGAGCCAGCATATTTTGTGTTTAAGAAAATTTACGGAAATAACTCCAAAGAGAACTAAATTTGATACTTAAATTCACTGTTTCACAGCGGGTAGCATTTATTTTAACTGGTAACAATTGTCAAAAATCTCCTCGCAACACCATAATTTTTCCACCAAACGGAACATCACAATTCATAAAGTCTCGTAAGGTTCTGTCTATAATGTCTAAAGCATACCTTGGCGCCACAGGAGCTTCATCCCAAATAAAAACATCTACACTCCTTAAATAATCTGCTTCTTTTGAATTTTTCTTAAAGTTGGAAGATGAATCTAAAAACAGAGGAACAGGTAACCCAAACGTTTTATGAACTGTTCTGCCATGAGGAAGTAGTGTTGCTGCTATGCCCGTGAAGACCATGGTACAAACAATTTTATTCTTACTCTTCAGTAAGCTGTAAAGGGTTGTATAAACATAAGTCTTACAGGAGCCTCCTGGACCGTCTATATAAAAACATGAAGATTCAGAAATTGATTCATTTAGGTGTTTATATTGTCGTGACCCTATTTCTATTGCTTGTTCTTCATTTGCATATTCAATGTCGTGGCGTGGTAGGAAACATTTAAAGATTGCAACCTTCCGCAGAAAGCATGGAACTAATTTGAATATAGGCTTTTTTGTCTTTCAGTACTTATTGCTGTAACGTCTTTCATAATCTTGTGACATTGCTTCTTTAAATTCTTCCCGCAATTCTTCCTGATAAATTGGTCGGCAATGCATTAAAATACGAATGTATAAATATCGCAGCTGTCTGGGCATCATCCAAATTTCAGCTTCATTCATGGCTCTTTTCTACTCGTGATGATCTTAAATAAGACCTAATTTTAAACACGCTGCTACATGAGATTCCTGTATTTCTCCGTTTACTGTTTTCAGATCTTCAAATCTGTTTGCTCCTTTAATATGAAGTAATAATAATCGTAAATGGAATAGTTGAATTGTTTCTGACGGCGTATACTTTTACAACGACAACAAACATGATACCTACCTGTGATAGTTCAGACGTACGCACTTTTGGCGATCGGCTCCCGTAGGTATTAAAAAGAGACGGAAACGAAAAATCTGACCTCCCTAGATCGAAACGGTACGTGTCTATTGCGCATTCTCCACGACTAACATCACTTTTATTAGATAGGATTACGTTTCCATATTATTTAACAAAATGATAAATCACAAGAACTTGCTGTACAAAGACTGCTGTTTTGGTGATAACGAAAACAAACTTTGGTAGAATAATAATAATTATTAGATAAATGCCCTGTATCCTAGAAATTGTGCATTTTGCAAAATATGTTTATTAAGAATATTCGTTCTATTTTCTTGAGTTCTATCAATTTCTGAGGTCTTACTCTTTAAAATTTGATCACTCTGTATACTAAAATAAACAAAGCGTGTACCAAAATATAGTTATGAAAATGAAACGTATAACTTCCTTAATGATAATAATTTTAAGCAATTTTCAGGGTCTTCCGACACTCGGATTTTTGGGGATTTTTCACAGAAGAGATTACATACCGCTTACTACATTTCCTGAGAAAATTAGCTTTAGGTTAATTAGTGTGCATCCATCACGTCTTTGTGATTTTTGAACCTTCAGTTTATCATTCAGACAAACTAACCATCTACTTCTAAATGTTATGACGAAATTCCTTTTAGAAGTGCTGCTCGAATGTTGTTTTAAGTAGACAAGTTTAATTTCAAAACTGTTTACGCTTCCAGTGCTTCTCATTTTAACATCTAAGTTACGTACTTTTAACCTTACTTTAAATCTTTAGTTCAAGGCGACGAAGTATTTATTTTAAATGCACGGAACGCTATCTTGTTGCACTAAACAGTGTATTTTGGAAGTACACCTTGAATTTTGCAGATAATAAATCTACTTTTATTTGTGTATTAGTTTTACCATTATTATAAACTGTTTTAAATTTTGATGTTCAAGCATGTAGGTGAATATTTTTGTTGGATGATTTTGGTTTCCATTCATGTTCGTTTGTTTTCTTCTGCCAATCAAATATTTCACTCGCAGGAAGGTTCATTTATTGTTGTTAACGTTTTGTAAGTTGCCGTGGTCTTGATCATGACAGCTGATAGGCAAGATCACCCAGACATTAATTTAAAAGAAGTCTGAAATTGATTAAGAGACACCGAGTTTATTTTTTTTGCAATAAAAGTGCCACGTTGTTAATTTGCTTTATTGCCTGTGGTTTATAAGAAATTGGAGACTACATGACTGAAAGAATTGAAAAAGTTTATGTTTCCATCAGATATTAGTATTGAAAATACTTCTGGGCGCGTGTATACGGGACTCATCTTACGAAAAATGTATCGACAGGCGACAGATTCTGTCGTAGTGCAGCGATATTCAGCAAATACTAAAATTTTAACTTTGAGTGATCCCAAAGTATAACCAGATGAAACTCTCACAGATGATTCTACAAGTCTTTTGGCACCTAAAAATTGCAATTACGACTTTTTTGGGTGGTAGCGAAAAAAATTAGGGGTGAAAAAGCAGTAAATCCATCCCACCGTGCGCCGGGAGACTCTCGGGCATCTTACGCGAAAATTACAAGTCGTAGAAGAAATACTGGCGTTGTTAATGGTGTAAATTTTGTGTAAATACAAGAAACCAAACTAATTTTATTGCGCCTATCTAAAATATGTCGCCACTTCGGTAACAATACTTTCCACTTTGAACCTGGATAACTTTTTTTTTCACGATATAGATTTTGTTTTTTCTTACATAGAAAACTTCCTTATGGTATAACGAAGTTATGATTTCGAATAATGTATGGTCGCGTTTCAAAAATAAGTCCGCTATAACACTTTCAATGCGCCGATGTCAAAAATTCGCTTTCGGTGCACGGGACGAGCCGTGCGAGTGAAAAGGATAGACTATGGGGAATAGCCGAGCACCAGAAGGAGACAGAACGCGGCCAAGTTACTCTGCAAAAGAACAGCGTTGCAATGCCGCCTTTAAAATCTTCTTTCAATGCATTTTCAAAACTCTCTTTCTGTAATAGCCACGAAATAAATGCTAGTAAATGAGGTAGGTACTTGTTTAGCGAAACTTTTACTGTTTATATCATCTGGGGAAGGATCATTTTTATTGGGTATTGCAAAATTTTCCATACATTTTCTTAAAATTGCAGCAGCTCTGAAGAATTTGCAAATCTGATAATGTATCACCCGTTGTTTCCAGATTAAAATCAGACGATTCGTCTGTTGAGCTTGCGTCCTCATTTACATGCTTGATTTTTTTGTCAAAAGTTCTTTGCCAGAACACAACAAATCACCTGACCTGACCTGGTCTACGAATAAATTGAATAGAGCCTTTAAATCTTTTCGGCAGTTTCATTTTCAGTTTCGCGGATTGTATTGGGGATCTTTCTGCATTACGTAACATAGAATTATATTTTTGTGTTACTGCAGGTACTTAATGGCAGCTTTTCTTTATTATCTAAGATGTGTTCTTGAATCCAAGAAGAAAATGTTGAAAACAAGCGATAGGTACTTTTTGCATTTCTGTCAGTTTTATTTTTGTGGGAATTTATATTTCTGGTTGATATGTACTCTGCGTAGCACAATTTGTGGTATTTTGCATCGTATGCAAATAAGTCTTCATACAAAATCAGTCTAGAGATAATACGATTGTCATTTCTCTATCTTGCAGCATTTTTATGCGAGTGGAATCACCCGTGCCTATAGTAACAAGGACAAACAATACATAATTAACCAAATAAAACATTTAGTACTACGATACCAGTTTGAATTGAAGTAAGTGATTTCCTTTTTCTTTTGCCAGATCCTCCACAAGTAGTAGTAGTCCGCAAGTTACGGAATCCCATCAAGTGTACTACAGTTCCGCAAGTTATGCGTTATACTTTCGTATAAGTACTTCGTTAGTTCAATCCCCACCCAGCAGCGTTTGTGGGTAGGTAGGTTATCGTAGAGAGCTAGTGGTTTGTTACTCTCGGGCCGGGTAGGATCGGCTCCCGTAAACGTTATTTTTTTCTCACGTTTCCACATTATCTTTTTCGCATAAAATGCGTGTGTCTGGTGCGAGGACATGTAAAGGGTCTGTCTAAAATGCGTTGATACACAATATTTAACACCTGTTCGCATGCCCACAACTTGCGGAACCGTAATGACAAATGATAGTGATCCGTAACTTGCGGACTACTATCCATGGCCACAAATTAAACACATGGTTCTAACGTTAAATTGATCCTGTCTTCTAGGTATTTAAAAGCGTATTGCTATTAGAGGCCGCAGAACCATTGTTGTGTGAGGGTTCACGATTTTTAGTATTGAAAATACTTCTGGGCTCGTGTATATGGTACTCATTAGTATTGAAAATACTTCTGGGCTCGTGTATATGGGACTTATCTTACGAAAAATGTATCGACACGCGACAGATTCTGTTGGCGGCGCGCGCAGTCGAGGCCGCTAATAAATTGGATGGAGGCGGCTACCGGCTAGCCAGATCGCCAGATGTAAACTAAGGTACGGCGAGAGCGAGTACCGTTTAAGAGGGATATCGCGTTGCAATAAAAGTCCATACTGTACAAAACGGATGCGTTAATATTTTGTTACGTATTGCGTCAGTTTGACTATGTGCCTTGTGCTTGTCACAAATCATTTATTTTATTGTATCAATAATATACCAACTTGAAACGGCACAGATCACTTTTGTTGGACATCTTAGAAACCGAGCAATTGTGTCGGTATTTTCAATACGCCTATGATACTTGCGTAAGTTGCGAGGTCTGTGAATTTTTGAAATAGATATCTAAATTTCAGTGTTGTTGGCATATACAAAACTCCTGTTATAGGCCGGCAACTATTTATAGATCAGACTAAATTTTCTTCTGGGATGTTCAAATTTTATGGTGCAACCAGACCTTGAAGAACTTCTCTATTCTTTGGCATCAGATGCCCATTTTTCGAAGAGAACGCTAGAACTTTTTCGGAAACATAATAATTGTTGAACTGGGTCATAAACTTTAAATGATTACCTAGACAATTGAGGGACTGACTAATAATATCAACTACTGCATCTAAAGTAATGTTGCCAGTTAGCTAATCATAAAAATGTAACGCACAATATCTTCTTTTCTCATCTTATACATAAACACAATAGAAATATGTATACGTTTATATTTTGACAACCAAATTTTATTCAAAATGGCCGACGTCATTTCTCCTATTTATATAAAAAATGGCCGCTATTCTCATAAATCCATTAGGCCAAAAACGATGACACAAAAAAATCAAAGTTACTCAAGTGGACGCAAACTTATCAAATTTTAAACTCATTTTATTTATTACTGCTGTAAAAAAGACATTCTTAAAATTTATTAACATTGTCTAAGAACATTTAATCTTATGTGTAAAGTTATTTTTGTAAAACCACCAAAATGCTAGCCAAAATGTTAGCATATTATAATGTCTAATGTGTACGGCGCGTATGCAGCCAGCACAGCGGTCGGTCTACTTATGCTGACGTCACGCGGGAGCGCTCAGGCCTTGTTCTCGGTGGTAACGGATAAACTCGATTACTTTAATCATTTCTTTGTGGAAGCAAAACTCATATTTACTAGAAAATCCCAGTTGAAACAGCTCGTTTTTACCTTTGCGTTCCTGTATTAATCGAAACTCTGCAACCTAATAGCAAAAAAAGTTTTACTCCCACAGGCACCTTTCTTTTATTCCATTCGTAGAATTAAAGAAACTTGGCTTCAATGCGGTTTGCGTTTAGAATCCTTGCTGGAGGCAACTAGGTAATGAATTTTTAAAACCGGAGTGGACGCCGGTAGTTTGACGTTGTTTAGGAAAGTTACGGGCTCGATACACAAACTCGTATCTGAACTTTCTGAAGAGAAGTTTTTGGTTAAATGCGATATGGGTCGTAAGTTAGTTTGGAAAAGATTTCCTCATGCGTTAACTTTTGTGGACGAATATCTACATCTATCTACATAGATACCTAATAAAAAATGCGGAAATTTTCGTCGGATCTCTCTTTTGATTTAGTACTTTTATTTTACAGGAGTTGGTGATCAGTTCTCCAAGTGAAAGAAATTGGAGGGGCATCTTCATAGCGCTCCTAGTGATAGTAGCAGTACTTGGTCTAATAGTCTTCAGCATAGTTTTAGTATCACCGCCAGAAGAAGGGCCTAGAGTGAAAGGTCGGAAACCTACGTTAGAAGATATTTTTCTAAAGCTACCCTCACCGCCTAGATTCAATGGAACCTGGATTTCAGGTAAGGAAAGCCATAGCCATAAATACTTACCCTCCAGTTCTAAGAAACTAATTTACTATAAAGATAAGAATTCACACTCAATTTTTGTGTTCTGGAGTTCTGAAACTTTGAACTTTGAAGTTTACCAACCCCCTCACTCTGATTAAAGTACTAACAATACCCATAGCAAGCGGACGTGGTTTGAGAAAATGGAAAATGCGAACATCACAGCTTGTTCCAAATTTCACTTTATTAGTTTTTAATCTTTTCGTTCCAGCGTGCAATCTAGAGGGTCGGGAACGGGTTGTGCAATTTTGAACCTAATTTACAAAAATATCGGCTTTCAATAGCTAGTTTTAATTAACATAACGGACTTTACTGTAATCCGTTTAGCGGGAAATGCAAATCACTTCCGGGCGGTATATTTTCACAGGTGGTAACTCGCCCACGGCCGCCTTTTCACGATGCACGCTCCATTTATTTAATGAAAAAGTTCCAAATGAATTAAACGCGTGGGAACTCTGTTTATAAAATTTCTTTCATGTTAGGACAGGTAAAGATAACAAAACTGCGAAAACAACCAGTGTTAGTCATCCAAAATCCGAATTTTCAGTTTGCTCCAATATTGTTTGAAACAAAAATAGACGAACTGAAGAAACTATTGTTCTCGTAATCCATTTAAGGCTGGTTAAATATGGTGTGTATATACAACATGTTGTTTATCTTTGCAACAGCAAAATTTTGGTTCTCCATGAATTCAAACGTTTCTCTCTAATGGCCCGCTTCAGGTTTTCATTAGCCCTTCCATTAATTGTGGATCCTCTTTCCATATATTCAATACCTAAGCAAATTTCCCTCGCAGTCCCAAGAAACGCTCGCCATCAACTTTGAAAGTGGAGAGATCTTATGCACCCATTGCATCGTCTCTTGCTTCGTGGGAGGATACCAGTAGAACACCCAAGCCTCGTCACCTGTGACAATTCGCGAGAAATAACTCTCGTCCTTCTCTAAAGCGTCCAAATGTTCTAAAGAGTGTATTTCCTAGCCAGTTTCTGCTCTGGTGTAAGGGATTTGGGAATCCATCGTGCAGAAGCTTTTTTCATCTCTAAATCTTCGTACACAATTTTGAAAACTGCAGTTTCGGATATCCCAGCTTCTTCAGCAAGCACTGTGATTTTCATTCATCCATCTGACAGTAAATTCTCAACATGGCTGAGAACGAAATGGAAGAGGTTTTGACGGAGGGCTATGGTATGAAGATCAATAAAAAGAAAACCAAAATTTTGGTGTGTAGGGGGCGTGAAAATAGGACTAAAACTAAAATACAAATAGGAAATGAGAAGATAGAGGAAGTCAAATAACTCTAGATGGTAGCAGCACTAAAGATATAAAACGATGAATAGCGCAGGGTCGAGTTGCATTTAACAAAAAGGAACAACTGTTATGCTCGGGAACCGTTAATGTGTAACCTCGGAAGGGACTCTTAAAGACGTATGTGTGGAGTACGGCATTGTACGGGTGCGAAGCTTTGACGATAGGAGAAGGGGATCGAAAAAGAATAGAAGCGTTTGAAATGTTGTGATGAAGATACCGTGGATAGCTAAGGTTAGCAATAGGGAGGTATTAGAAAGAGTTAGGGAAAAGCGAAAGGTATGGAAGACAATAAAGAATAGGAGAGATAGGATGGTAGGACACCTTCTGAGACACGAAGGAACAGCTCGCCACATATTAAAGTCAGAGATAGGAACTTTCAGACTGAAAACTTTATGATGATGGGATGGATGAATGAATGTTTTCAAAAAATTAAAAATCGAGAAAAATCAACAAATAAACATTTTAGTTTGTAGTGTTGAAAACACTTTTCAAAATTTATAACAACAATTTGATCACTGGCCAATTCGTTCGGGGTCTAAATCTAACCTGCCTACCTACCGTTCATCTTGTAGGAAATATTGAATTTTTAACACACTCCTGAGGAAATCAGTAGCAAATTTACCGATGAATGTCTTGCGTGCAGTAATGGATCATTGACCCGATCACTTACGAGCGTGTCAAAAAGTAATTCTCGTCATTTCGAATAAACTTTGAGGTGAACAGCGAATGACCTGCACAACCTAGTAATACAGGGTCTTCCATTCTTTGTGAGCTATTAGAAGGTTATAAAAATATGTTAAAACTTCGGTATTGGAGTTTCAGAAGTTCGTCCTCCAAAGGAGGCGAAAACTCAGTCGTCTTCTGGACCGCTTTGTGGGACTGCGAGGGAATTTTGCTTATTGAATATATGGAAAGAGAGTCCACAGGAAGGGCTATCCGAAACCTCAAGCAGACAAAAATATACGAATTCATAGAAAACCAAAAGTTTGTCATTGCACGACAACAGTTCAAACCATTGGATTCACCGAGTCACAACATCCACCCCACAGCCCCGATTTGGCGCGTTGCGACTTTTCTTGTTCAAAAATCTGAAGAAATGCCCGCAGAGGCCGTTGTAGCCTCGTTTTTTGACGTTCAATCAAACGATTTCTTTGATGGAATAGGTAGACAATTTCTAAAATTTGAAAACTCAAAACTATCTTAAAACAAGCTTTGTTCGGATTGTGGAATTATGGCAATAAAAACTTATTTGTGCATTAATTTGGCGTTACGGGGACAGTTGTCGATTCTACCCAAAAATAAGTATCCTTCTTTCGCCATTTCCCAATAAACGTAAAGCGAGAAAAAAATGACGCGTCCGCCGTTGTCATGTAACAAATCAAAGTTGCGTGAAAGTCACATTTGTTCCATTACGTGACACTGGCAGCGCTAGTGGCAGTAAACAACCCCCGATTGGACTAAAAATAGAGGTGGCTGTCGTGCAGTGAAAGTTCCAAATTTATCAACGAAATCTAATAAAACTTGAGGAACAAACATCCCCGGACTCGTCAAAGCTGAGTTGATTCACGAAAATTTGCATACCTAAATGGTTAATATACATATTCCAGGCCGGTGTCCCTAAATCCTAAAACAAACACAACTCGAAGCGGAAATGGAGGGGCTAAGACTGCCGTCTCGTCAGCTGTTTATCTCCTGCTTTTACAACAGCCTTCCAGTTACCATAGTAACTTTATTGATTACTAATAGAACAGTTCAGTGGTTTAGCAATGAGATTCTTCTGAACTGCTCTGTTTATCCCACTTTATACGATCAGAATTGGGAACATCTGCTCCAAGATGTCGAATTAGTTTTACAGACACCCAAATAACTCGCGCCCTGCCTGCGGAGCTTTCTCCCTTTTGCATTATTGAAATGGAAAGGATGATGGCTGATGTTTTGTGTCTACCCCGAGAGCCAGTTGTTACTGTCAGGATGTTTTCCTTGTGAAAAATTCACGGAAAATAGATGTTAAAACGCTGCCATATTTCACTGTCCCACGAGGGACTCACTCGCACATCTGGCACTGCATTTTCTGGATACGAGGCACCCTCATACTTAACTCTTGCTATTTTTATATCTCCAACCATACAATGACTACACAGACTACGGTCAAACTATAATTCAGGTCTTCAACAATAACCTAATACGCATCCCCAAATATTTGCGGGCGTTAATCCAATCTTAGCCTACGTCTAGTCCTTTTTATTCTTACATCCGCCTACTGGTATGTCACGAACTATCCTTCGTATATTTGTATCTTTTAGACACCTATAGACATATGAAATTTATGCGTACGGTACACTCCAGAATTTTGGTGCCGTGACCAGGATATTGTATAGTGAAAATGTGTAGTGTTGGGCAGACAATAAAACAAGCTCTTAAACACCTGTAATATTTTTAATAGACTCGAAAATGTTACACAACAATCATATCAGAAATATGGGGAATCCGTATGGCATGCACAATAAATTGAAAACTTCGAATATCTTCTCGAGGAGATATAAAACGAAAACGACACTCAAATGGAAAACTAAAGTTGGTGACGCACAAAAGTTCGACTTTCTCCAAACATTGAATTCTCACATTCTATCGCTTTTCGTTTAACTTGCAATATCTCGAAGACTACCGCAGATACCAAAAATTACTTTCTATAATATTTTATGTACCAAATCTACGGGTTTGTAAATTTTAAAAATCGGGCCATAATTAACAGAACTCTCATAGCTTCTCCCGATCCCCACCACGGAGCTCGATAATTCCTAGTGCGCAGCTGCTACAACAGAAGAGCATGTTTTGCGTTCCAAAATATATGCGCAATACCTACAACAACACCGACTTTATGTACAACCACGCAATACGATATCAAAGAAAATGCTAACATTACACATAAGATGGCGTCAAGCAATGACATAATATAACTTAAATTTCTGACCTCCATATGGATGTCGTCAATGTGGTTACCGATTTTCTGATGGTAGATTTTTAATTTTTATACATATAATAAAGAGAAACTTGAAGATGACGCAATTCTTGCGTGGAAGCAAAGAAAGAAAGAACGAGAAAGCAGAAACAAAATGGCCTCACCTGGTAGAGTCAATTTTCTTTTGCGAACAGCTACTTCAAAACTTCGTATGAGTTTATTACTCTCTTCACGTCTTGCAAGATTGCATTCAACAGCAGAATCTAACCGATTTCTATAATCCTTTATGTACATCTGTCAAAATCCGCAATTAAAATTTCCAAATCAAAGATTAATCAGGGGTAAGCCTCATTCTTTGGCTTCTTTGTATCGAATTTGATTGAATACAATTGTAGTCAATTTTCGAAAACACTATCTTTAAATGTAACACACACACATCCGCTCTTATGGATACTTGTGAGTGTCCCCAGACTCGCCAAAGCAGAAGTGCAGACTCCCAAATATAGAGCTCCGCGGCGGGGATCGAGTTACGGGACGATGCCAGCGACGATGTAAGCTTCTTATAACGACCATTTTTTCATGGCTGTGCGTTAATACAAACGACGACTTCTACTTCTACGATTTCTCATGATTTAAATTTGTAATATACGCCTGTTTTAGCGAGAGAGACTCGGTCGCAATAAAACAACGAGTACTGCGTTTCTCGAAAAAACCAATTAATCATAAATAATTGGCTCAGCACGCTCCATTACTCCTTAAAGTAAACAGAGCTGAGCGTGTCGCCGGAGCTGTTTCTGATCCATGCATCTGAAGGAGGGCAATTTATCTCTAGGTAATTTCGCTGGTCGGAAAATTAATTTTCCGACCATTTGCCCTTTTGTTGGAAGGGAGCGACGTCGCCGTCGAGGATTAGAACCGCTGTTATAATGCTGCGAATCCAGGTCGAAGTTTATTTTCATGAAAATACGAGCAGATGATCACATTACTCATTCATCATATCCTGGGTATTATATTCCAATTCTGTGTGTGTATTGATTTGTTGTTTGTTGCTAAGTGCGTGAATATCCTGCTTCGCTTCGCGTCTTGTTCCAAAAGTTAGACGGAGATGAATTTGGAAGCATATTGCGTTTGTGTACAGAGGTTTCAGTTTCAATTAATTATAATTAAGACAGGTACTCCATTGTTCGTTGTTTGTACCAATTCATGTACCTGTTACGGCGCACTAGCTGGGGGAGACGTCAGACTCATCACTCGCAATCTCGGCAGTAATATTTACAACTTTCAAAGCATAATCTGACAATCAGAAGCATATTCATCTCCAACATATACAATGTATTTCTGTTAGTTATTGAAGTTTTGCGTCATTCATGCAGAAGCTAGAATATTTTTTAAACAAGAGAAATGTGCATCAGGATGTTTAACTACGTCGGTTTCTTTCATGCTTTATTTTCTCTAGAATATGGAAAATATAGATTAACATTTTTCATGTAAAAGTTGTAACGGAATCATCAAACATTTTTTTCTGTTTCAATGGCTTAATGGACTTTTTAACTTTGTCGTTTGAAGATAAGTCTAGCATTTCAATTCTTTTCTTGTTCTAGAATAGTAGTAAGTAGAAGTATTGACACCTCTGACTTAATGAGGTGATTATTACTGTAATTAACGATTTCTAATTCCTCTGCTGACACTTTTGTGTGATGGCACTTTAGCCCTGATGATACTTTTACTTTTCTTACCAATATACCGGGTGAAAATTTGGTGTGTATGCTAATTGACTTATTTATTATAAAAGCAGCGTGTTTTACATAGGTTCTTCGGCTGTGAAGCTATCTTGGTAAACATGCTAGAAATTCTCCATGTAAATTCAATAAAATATGTATTTTTTTAGTTTTTCTAATAGAACGGGTATTAATATTCAATAAAATGTCGTATTACGTTAAACACTTACGTGTAAACTCTTATACTTGGGACAGTTGGAGTTTTAGCGTAAAGGCATCTGAGCAAATCATCTAAAACCAATTTTTATGCTTATAGCTGGAACCGCTGATGAAAAAAGCTAAGAGATGCTGAGAAAATCCAAAAAAAAACCCTTATACATCGTAAACGAAGTTTCATAGGTCTTGGAATACACAAAGTTTCTTGCTACGAGGATCTGATCCACACTTTTCTATTTTTAAAAGAAAAAAAGGGGTGATTTAATAAAATCATAATTTGATTATCTTAAATATTTCCCTTCAATACGTCGCCTGGGTGGAATAATTGGGCTGATTTTGATTACATGGGGATCGAGAAGCATATCGTAATCAGTTATGTGGATAAAATAATCTTCGGAAACCATTGTGTATGTTTGTAGACTTATAACTTCATGAAAGTAAGACGAAATTGTGGGACACAAAATCACTAAATATTGTAGAACGCCTCATCACAGATCATTTCCTAATACTTTTGTGTGTTTTAATAAATTAGCTTGATTATATCTTATTTATTTACCTGTAATAGTATGTACCTTAGATAGGAATAACTTTTAGGAGGACCTCTTCTTGTTCGACACGCCTAGGAAAAAATAATGCCACGTCTCTAAAAATTTTATAATTAGCATACACACCAAATTTTCACCCGGTATTATTGTTGTTATTATGAAATTGGTGTATTCTATTTTTACAATTTTTATAACAAAATTTCTTGGATTTATTTTTTACTAAACAGTTTATGGCTTTATCTAGGCAGATTTTCTGAATTGTGGGCTACAATTGTTCGGCCAGCTAAACACATAACAATATTTTTTTGTGAAAAGTGGGTTGTAAAGGGTTCGATTTTATTTTCTTTTGATAGTTTTAATTCCTAGATTATTTCTGCTTGCTTTCTTGGAAATGACGTTTAGTTGTTACTTAACATAACAGGGTGGGATGTAAATTTCCTACCTCATAAATGAAATTTACTCCTTGCTCATTCAACATCCATCTGAAGGGTCCTTCTGCTCTACGCAGTTCAGTTTTATGTAAGAACCCAAAATGGAATATCATAAAAAATAAGGAATTGGACCTCTGTATGGCCTGTTTAAGAGTATACTACAGGTGTTATTGAAACATAAAACTAAATAACTGTATTAACAATGTATTAAATCAAGTCCCTGAAAGGGGGCAGCAGCTCTTTCAGTAATCATAGTGGCAGAGATCGTGAGGGTCGGTATGGCACTGTGATACACACTACTGCGATGTGGAAGGCAACGGGAAACCACCACATTATTATATCCCTGGTACAGCGTACTTCGAATTTATGATGATGGCACTTTCTGGAGTAAAATATTCCGGAGGTAAAATAGTCCCACATTCGGATCTCCGGGCGGGGACTGCTTCGGGGCGAGTCATCAGAAATGATAAGTGTAACATCTCACGAGTCGGAGCGTGGAATGTTAGAAGCATGAAACAAGTAGGAAAGTTAGAGAATTTGAAAATTGAGATGGATAGGTTAGCATTAGACGTAGTAGGTATTAGTGAAGTGCGATGGCCAGAAGCCGGAGACTTCTGGAGCGGAGATTTTAGAGTAATACACACAGGATCTGTAGGAGGAAATTCGGGAGTAGGAATTGTTATGCGGAAAAAAGTAGGGCAGAGTGTAGAAAATTTCTTACAGCAAAGTGACAGGGTAGTTATGGTTAGGTTAGATTCGAAACCTGTAAAAACAGTAATAATACAGGTATATATGCCCACTTCTAACTACAGTGATGAGGTCGTAGAGGCAGTTTATAGTGATATTGAACATGTGCTAGATTTTGTGAGAGGACACGAAAATTTAATAATTATAGGAGATTTCAATGCAGTCGTAGGCACAGGGCGAGAGGGCGGAATAGTTGGTCCCTTTGGATTAGGCAATAGGAACGATAGGGGAGTGAGACTGATAGAGTTCTGCGATAAACCTAACTTAACGGTCGCGAACACTCTATTTCACCATCATGTTAGGAGACGCTACACGTGGAAGATGCCAGGAGACCTAGGGAGATATCAAATAGATTACATTAGTTAGGCAAAGATTTAGAAATCAAGTTAGGGATTGTAGAAGTTATCCAGGAGCAGATATAGATAGTGATCACAATATAGTCGTTATGAAGGCCAATCTTAAATTTAAGATTTTGAAAAAACGAAGCGGAAGAAGGTATCTTGACCCAGAGAAACTAAAAGATGATGATACGCGCGATAAGTTCGAGAAAAAGACAAACGAAGTACTAAAGGGCGCGGGCGAACATATTGTTAGGGACATAGAGGAAGAATGGAATTGCATTAAAAATAGTTTAGTTTCCTCAGCTAGGGATATTTTGGGTCATAAACAGAATGAAAGTAGGAAACCCTGGATAACAAAACATATTGTGAGTCTAATAGAGGAAAGGCGCAAATATAAAAATAGGTTAGATGAAATAGGGAAACAAAGATATAAGGCGATCAAGTGGGAAATTATTCGGAAATGTAGGAAAGCGAAAGAGCAATGGATCGATGATAAGTGCAAAGAAGTGGAAAATAAGTTCGAAATAGGAAAGACTGATGAAGCATATAAAATAATTAGGAGAAATTTTAGAGAAATTGGATCTAGTACCAAAAGCATTAGGAATGAGGCAGGAGATATCCTAATCGAAAGCGGGGAGAAGGCAGATAGGTGGAAAGAATATTTAGGAAACTTATATGCGGGACAGGAAGTGCAAGATATAGTAGAAAGTGAAAGCAGTGTAGAAGGGGATAACCTAGGGAGTCCTATAATGAGAGAAGAGTTTGAGCTAGCACTAAAAAGTTTAAGGAATAATAAAGCACCAGGTATAGATGGCTTGCAGGCAGAAATCTTAAAGTGCGCAGGTCAAGAGGTAATAGATCGTTTATTTAAATTAGTTAGTCGCATATACCTAACAGGCGAGATTCCAGAGGATTACAAACTGAACATCATGGTAGCTTTGCCAAAAAGGAAAGGCGCGGATAGATGCGAAAATTTTAGAACTATCAGTTTAACTTCCCATGCGTCAAAAATTTTAACTAGAATTGTGCAAAGAAGGATGGAGAAAAAGGCGGAAGAAATATTAGGAGAAGATCAGTTCGGATTTAGACGAAATAGAGGAACGCGCGAGGCCATTCTAGCTTTACGAGTAATTATAGAAAAAACGATAGAAAAGAGAAAGAGCGTATACAGGGTGGTCACTTTTACAATGTACACCATTGGAGTCTTCTAAACCAGAAGAGATTCAGAGTTGGTCAAATTACAGAAAACGTGCACATTTTCCATGCCCTTTAAGGATCTGAAAAGAAATTCTGGATAGCTCTCGTTGTTCCTGAAATATCCTGAAAAGAATTGAAGTATTGCATTTTCTTATTTCTTCCATATATTATTTATTACTTGAGCAAATGTAATGCCCTTCGGCAGGTTTACATAAGTAGGTATGGGCTATCCACTGGATGTTTCAAAATTTGTCTAAGCCTACTACATCTTTGAGTTTTCATAATCATGGCAACTAGATTTTGTAGATAAGGGGTGAAATTAGTGTTCCAGAAAGTTAGATGACCCATGTGCGATACATCGTTGAAATTGTATTTTTTTTCTCTATCCAACCTTATGAAAATCCAGTATGGCGCCCATAAGAAATTCAAAAGTTGACCATGAAAACTTGAAGATGTAGTAGGCTTAGACAAATTTTGAAACATCAAGTGGAAAGCCCATACCCACTTATGTAAACCTGCCAAAGGTCATCACATTCGCTTGAGTAATAAATAATATATGGAAGAAATAAGAAAACGCAATATTTCAATTTTTTCAGGATATTTCAGGAACAACGAGAGCTATCCAGAATTTCTTTTCAGATCCTTAAAGAGCATGAAAATGTGCAACTTTCTTACCATTTGACCAACTCTGAATCTCTTCGGGTTTAGAAGATTCCAATGGTGTACATTGTAAAAGTGACCACCCTGTATATAGGATTTGTAAATTTAGAAAAAGCCTTCGACAACGTAAAATGGGGGAAGATGTTCGAAGTGCTGAGAAAGGTAGGGATGAAATACAGGGACAGAAGAATAATACATAATCTCTACAAAGAGCAAAAGGCAGTTATAGAATGTGAGCAGGAACGAAGGGAAGTAGATATCCGGAAGGGAGTGAGACAGGGATGTGCATTGTCACCTCTAGTTTTCAACTTATATATCGAAGATGCGATTAATATTGTTAAGGAAAGAACAGCCTCAGGGATCAATGTACAGGGCCAAACTATTAACATGCTCAGATTTGCGGATGATATAGCAGTGTTAGCATCTAGCAAAGAAGAATTAGGAGCGGCTTTGAATGAAATGGAAGCAGTTTTGACACAGGGCTACGGCATGAAAATCAAAAAAAGAAAACTAAAATTTTGGTATGTAGATGGAGTGAAAATAGAACTAAAATTGAAATACAAATAGGAAATGAGAAGATAGAGGAGGTCGCGGATTTCTGCTACTTAGGAAGTAAAATAACCCAAGACGGTAGGAGCACTAAAGATATAAAACAAAGAATGGCGCAGGGACGAGTTGCGTTTAACAAAAAGAAACAACTGTTATGTTCGAGAACGGTTGATATAGAGACTAGGATATACGGGTGCGAAACTTGGACAATAGGAGAAGCGGATAGAAAAAGAGTAGAAGCGTTTGAACTGTGGTGTTACAGACGCATGATGAAGATACCGTGGATAGATAAGGTTAGCAATAGGGAAGTATTAGAAAGAGTTGGGGAAAGGCGAAAGGTATGGAAAACAATAAAGAGTAGGAGAGATAGGATGGTAGGACACCTTCTAAGACACGAAGGAATAGTTCGCGACATACTAGAGTCAGAGATAGGAATAAAAAGAGGTAGGGGTAGGCCTAGATTAGACTACTGCTCTCAAATAGTTAGGGATGTAGGATGTTCTACTTTTAGGGAAATGCGTAGGTTAGCTCAGGATAGAAAAGAATGGAGGTACGCGTCCAACCAGTCTTCGGACTGAGAACCTTATGATGATGAGCGACTACTCCTTTTCCTCGTAAAGCTGCGTTCTTATTTTCAATTCTGAGTAGAGGCTAGAGTGGAGCTTTCTGTTCGATACATCATTGGGGGATTTGGGGGATTCCGAGGCTCACTGGGATTTCTCAGTCCTTGTGGCGGCTATTGTTTTATCTTAAACGTACATAATTTGTTCTTAAAGTTTCTGCTAGAAACCTGTTTGAAATTGCCTGGCCTGAGAAAGTTAAATGCGATATCGAGGTTCTGAAAAAGTGGGTAGATTATTCGATAAGATGGGTCTCTGTCAAACTCATTTGGTGTTCGACATCTTGTATTTGTCACTGGCTTGAACTGTTTAGTTTATTTGAGACGTGACTTGCTCGTACGTGGGTGCCAAGAAACTTTTGTAACTGAGACATCTGCAAATGTAACTGGTTCAGAATATGACTCTATCTAGAGGAGATTGCTAAGAACGATACCACGTGATTTGCATTACAGAACAGCGGCGATTACTTACTTGTTTGCGTCGAAATCAATCGAAAATTTCGTGTAATCTCCAATATACAGGATGCAATTAATATTACCTATATACCGGGTTAATAATCGGCCATCTCAATTAGCTTTACGAAAGTAAAATAGAAATCGGTCAAGTGGGAATTGGGTGTTTACAGTTCAAATAGTTTGCTTCCATTACCCCAAAATCGCAACTTTTTGCTGCGTATTTTTATGCAGACATGAAGAGTGGATCACGAACAGCATTCATAAAAATATATAATCCACTTCTAGGTTTTACCCAAACATTTTTATTGCCAATAAATTTTAATATTTTTCCTCTTTCACTTCAGGGAGAAAATCAATATACACCAACAATGGCCTGTCTATATATGGAATCCGAAAACCTTGATTTATTTTTCAATAGAATTCGCTTATTTCATAATTTTATATCAATCAATACATCAGAGAATCAGTAGTTTGAATTCACATTCTCAGTAGTCGATGTGCTTTGTATTCGGTACGTGCGAAAAACTATTATGACTTTAATAAAATTGGAGGTTGTGTAGGTATATTTTGCAATTCAAGTACTTGAGTTTTTGTAGTTAACTTATAGTTATTTATGCAGTTGGAAAACAAAAATAAATAAAATAGCCAATACCGGGTGACCCACGGACTCGGCTATTTTAAATAAATTCGGTGGAGCTAATACAAAGTTTCATACTTAAGGGCTGAATTTGAAGTATAATACAGACATTACAGAACCTGCATGTCTTTGACAGATGCAGCATATGTAGGAAATAGAATTTAAATTCAGTGTAGTAGAGATTGTGCATGAATCCGCTACATACAGTAAACCGATCGAGTGGTGGCGAGCGGTGGAAATGCGCGCTAGACGTAATTGCACTCTGCGCCTACACCTTCGTTTAGATTTCTAATAAGGTACCCCTCTCAGTGGCGTAGCGTCTAGTTTACGTTTCGTGTTTACGGAAATGTATAAAATGTCAGTCACTAGTAAATGTGTTATTCGCAGGCAAGCACGAGAAATTGTTTATCGTGTGGTCAATTGGCAGATATTAAAATTTAAGACATCGGAAACGACGAGTATTTCGGTAAGGCGCATCGAAAGAGTGATTAAAGAAGGTAGGGTAATAATGGTGAAGCAAAGTCTTCAACTCCAAGGAAGAAGAGTGCAAGAAAAAGCCCAATTACAGATCTGCCAGGGTACGACTTGCGTAATTCACGAATTCCACAAAACGGAAGGATGTCGTGTGACATTAGGACCAGAATTAGGCTGAAAGGGATGCAATGATTCGCCCAGGACAATTCTGGATAAAATGGGATTCAAATGGCGACGGACCCAAAACAACATAAGAGTGTTGACTGAGAAAAATTACGTGATAGCTCTTCGAGTATCATACTTTCAGAAAATTCAATACTTTCGGAGTCGGAACCAGCCCATAGTATTTTTGGACGAAACATACCTGTACAGTGGTCATACCTCTTTTAAAAATTGAACAGATGAGACAGCAAAGGGATTGTTCTTCACACCGTTTTGCGTCTTTCAAAGATCTCTCAATAAAGTAGTCGCGAAAAATTCACCAAAAATATTGCTATACTTGGGCCGCCGAACAGAAGAACGTGCTCTAGCGGGGCCAATAGTAATTTATGACGACCTAATTGGAGTGATGCGACTACATTGGGTCTAAAGAAAGCGCATCACTGCGGTTCTGTTGTCCTAAATTAATAGCGGTCCCGCCTAGAGCACGTTCTTGCAGGGTGATCACTCCGTCTGTTCGGCGGCCCAAGTATAGCTTTCAGTTTTCATCGCTACGGAGCACAGTTTTAAAAGAAAATATAAAATCGGCAATTTGTGAAAATTTGTTCAAGCAAATCGGAGATATAGCATTCCTTGGATACGGAAATTATTTCTTCCCCCAACCCTTATTTTAAAGACTGCCCCAAAAGGTTATGAACCAGATTTGCGGAGCAGTATGAGAGAATTTTTAAAACTTTAAGCACCATCTTTTCATTTGCATTTCTGAAGCTTTTCCATTTTATTTTAAAAATGTAGGTACCACCTAGCGGTGAAAATTGAAAGCTAAAAATATTTAAAAAACATTATAATTGATTTCAGTTTAGGTACCTTCAGATTTGAAATAAATGGCCAATGTTTAAAGCGAAATTTGTTGTCTTGAGTAGGGCTGCCATATATCTTTCTATATCGATAATATTGATATTTTCGATAATATGGGTATTTCCATATTCTCGATATGTAGTAAAATTGATATTTCGGTGATTATCGATAATATCTACAGGTGATATTGTGAAAAACCGATATCAATATTTTCGATAATATCGATATTTGCACATCGATATTTTCGATATTATCGATATTCTTCGGCATACTTCATGCAGCAATAATTCGTTCATATGTCGTATCGCATCTTTCTGCTTCCATTTTCTTCTTTAATTTTTCTTTTCGGCTCATTGAATGTTTTGAACTACACATTCTGTCAGAGATAAGAATAAAAAGAAGTAGGGGTAGTCCCTGATTAGACTACTGCTCTCAAATAGTTAGGGATGTAGGATGTTCAACTTTTGGCGAAAATGTGTAGGTTAGATCAGGATAGGAAACCAGTCTTCGGACTGAAAACTTTATGACGATGAAATACACTAAAAAATCCAATATTGATTTATTCAGTCGATGTTAAAAGTTTGCAGTAAAATCAAAAAGTAAACACTTGCAGAGAAATAGCCATAAAAATAATAGAAAAATCATGTTTGACCTTGGCAGGTACGAGAGAATGCGAGTGAAATGATAGCGACCTCTAATAGAGAATAGCTGAACTCTGAACTCATCGTAAATCCACACTTTTTCTTCCAGATTCTTACCAAAGCATCGCTAACCATCCCTGCTCGTTACCACTAAACTATATTATATTTTTTTCTTTCAGATAATGAATTCGTTTATCAAGACTCAAGCGGAGGAGTCATCCTCTACAACGCCGAAAACTCAACTACAAAAATCCTCATGACCAATTCTACATTTGTAAGTATTAAACACTATACGTATAGGAACCAGCTTGTAATAATATAATTTTTGAAAAAAACAGACCTGTACAGTTGGCGCCGATACTTTTAAAACAAGTGGCGCCGCCTAGTTTGTCGTTGTTTTTAATCACACCCACGAAATACAGAATCAATAAAAATACTGTGTAAACAATGGCTTTCTTATTTTTTCAGAGACAATATAACGCGATGGACTTCACAATATCCAGCGACCTAAAAATGATATTACTCATCACGGACATCATGCCAGTCAACGACCACACCACCCTAGCGCGATATTACGTATACGAACGATTCACACGGTAAATACCCCTTCTATTATGTCATTAACACCTGTTGAATCCAGGGCCCCTTTCTATATTAATATCCAGCGATACTCGCATGGGTAGGTGGATATACAGAGTACGGGCATTGCAATAGGCTCATTTTAAAACTTTACTGCATTTTCTCGTTATTTAGACAAACCTACTTACACAAGATTCCTGACATTTTCAGAATCAAAAAACCCTTGTCGCCGCTTGAAATGGACGACAGCGCCCCCTACTTACAATACGCCACGTGGTCCCCAGACGGTAGCGCGGTAGCCTTCGTCCACGGCAACGACATTTACTATAAGCCTAAAGTAAGGAAGGATCTAGTTTGTAGGATAACCAAGACGGGGAACAAGGATATTTTTAACGGAGTCCCTGATTGGTTGTACGAAAACGAGATATTGAAGACTTCACACTGTCTGTGGTTTTCCCCCGACGGGGTTTATTTAGTGTACGTTACTTTTAATGATACTCTGGTTGAAGATTACGAGTACACGTGGTATGATACTGAGAATCCTGCTGTGAAGTATCCTAGGATCAAGTCTGTGAAATATCCCAAGGTAAGAACTATCCGATCTAACTTCTATTCACATGACCGAAAAACAGTAACTAATGTTAAACACCTTGCGAAAGCACATCGAAACTATGAGTCACCACGGAATGATGAGCTCTGGACGAGCAGTCTTCACGTAATAACTGAAACGTTTCTATTACAGATTTTCTGGCGCAGACTAGAAATTTAATGTTAATCCGTTCTTAAAATTTGTTATCTGACATTTTTCGGCGAACTGCGTTATCGCGTCTGCACTAAAACGCTAGGGTTTCCTAGAAAAGCGGTGCAGTCATATAGCGGCCGCAATAGAGCGTCGTAGAGCGGACGGAAAAATACGTTCGTCGTAGAAATAGCTTCAGATGTTATTCAGTTTAGACCTTCGATTATTAGTAGTCTGTTGCATTATTTTTTTGTTTCCGGCCGCTCTACAATTGACGGCACGGCTTTTCTAGGAAACCGTAGTTTTATGTCAAACTCCACCGTCAAAAAATGTTGACTAATTTTTTATCGGTCGTACTGCCACCGTCTCATTTATAGTGAAACCGTATTATTACGTATCGGTGTTCAGTACCGCTTCCTAGGAAACCACTTTATGTGGATGCAACAGGCTAGCTACACAGACGAACACATAAAAAATTGACGCTTTACATTTTGATCGAAGAACATAGTAACTATGTTCCTAACTATGTTCATAACTGTTATCATTTGTCGTTGAACAAAAAAATACTTTTCAAGCGTCAAGAACGAAATTTTCTTAGGTTATATTACTTGGTTGACACTTGTCACTTCTAAGCAAGCAACTCAAAATTTGACTGGACTACATCCATCGATCGATCAGGATCCCTATCGTGTTTCTATTGTACTTTTTGCACTTAAGTACTACTCTTAATTTGTGTTCTAATTTCCCGAATGGTAGCAAAACTTTTTTATTTGACCCCACTGTCTAAATGTCAACATCCCCCAGGTATACTTCGAGTTCTACCTCCGAGAACAAAAGCCACAAGTTTCACAACTTAAAGTGAAAACGATAATAGGTTATGCAGTGTAAACTGCTAGCTGGAACGGTTCATTAAGCCCGGGGCCGATTTCTTGTTCCGGTTTATGAATTGCGATCCTTTAACCTCCCCAGAAATGTTTCTGTTAAATGTGTCGAAATTCCACGCAACGCCACAAGAGATTAATCTAAGTCCGCGCCATTTTAGGACTGGGGTGCCAAGTCACTCGGAAAGCTATTAAGATGATTTTTGTGTTGAGTACTGGGAAAAAAGAAAAGGAGCGTGATGTACTTAATGGACATTGGCGTCTCTAATAGATGGTTTAGGGGATTGTTTTAATGAAAAAGAGATTCGAGTAATGGAAAATAATCATTTATTAAACTGATAACCAAGTTCTGTTAACAAAAAATTTAAAAAAATCAGCATGATGAGAACGGGCAACCTGTTGAGAGGGGTCAAATTTGGACGAAAGTGAAATAGTGAGAATAGTCTAGAAAAGTTAATTTTACAACTGAAGGTCAATTGCAAGGCGTCATTAGCTAACTTAGAACCCTTCTATTTGTTCTATGGATATCATCTATTGGTCCAATCTCATGTCGATAAGGCAGCTTCCTATCCAGTAAATACTTTCCTAGTCAACTTCACGTGCGCCATCTATTGAGCAATTACCATGTTGGTAGAATAGATTCCTACACCATGTCGATGCTGTACTTTGTGAGCTACGCAATTTAGAATAACCCTGTACACATTTTCCTGCAAGAAAACTTGTGGAATAACTTGTAATCTGTAGTACACTCGAAACTTCACTTCTAAACAAGTCCAAGTAAGTTTCTGCTCAAGTATTTAAAGGAATTTTATATACTCCGGCAGTGTCGGATGTTTATGCTCTTTTCCAGAAACTTTAAATCATTAGATATTAAAATCTTCCCCGGGGTAGTGTGTAAATGAAGCCCTTAATGAAATTTTGCGTTTTCAAGACGAGGCGAAATTCTATTCAATTAATCAGTGATTAATTAAAATTCCGCCGCATATTGTTTCTTCTGCGAAGCAAGTACCCCGAAATTAAGATCGTAAATTGAGTTTTCCTCGTGGTGACGAGTTTCTTTTAGCATAAAGCAAGTGCTTTACGTGATCATACGAAGTAGCCTTCAACATACAGCACTTCGGGGAAATCCATACGTGCTAGTTCCGATTTGAAGTATCGCTCTTTGCAGCTGTTACTTACACATCCATTTGCGTCCTTTTCTGAGTGAATAAAACTCAATTTTCCAAACAAATCGCTCGGCGAGGCGTCAGTATACCGCTAGGAGATGA
The DNA here is from genome assembly GCA_963966045.1 of Xestobium rufovillosum. NCBI lineage: Eukaryota > Metazoa > Arthropoda > Insecta > Coleoptera > Ptinidae > Xestobium > Xestobium rufovillosum. The sequence goes on along the minus strand of OZ014495.1, from coordinate 5,775,600 downwards.
AACATAGCTAGTATAAAAAAGGAATTTCACTCTGAATGTTCATTTTCTTTTGCGTTTTCCTACTAAGCTCTGTGATACGTAACTGTTAGATCTTCCAGAAGGTTTACTGGGATTTCATAAATTTACTTTAGCATCCTGTAGAACAACTTTATTCGACAACTGCGTTTATATCAATACTAGTAATAAATTTAGAGAAAGGAATTACACACATAACATTGCTGCTCTACAAGGAAAGGTCTTATTTGATTATGCTGACCTGATTGACAATCTATAATTAAATAAAAATATTTACGTCTCATCAGAACGTCCCTTCACTGGTAGATCCGGGGCAGTTCCATTGTAGCACTAGACTGTGTATTGTATGAGGTATTGCGACTGCAGAATAGAAGCAATGTCGCCGGGAAATATCAAATATTTACTAGATATTTCTCCGGCACGGTGGTCTGGTTTGATGTTCTCTAAATCGGCTTCGCATGTTCACAAAAAGGAAGTAGAAAATTACGTAAAATTATCGGCTTCTTCCATCAATTCTACGACTTCAAAATACCCAATCATGTGATAGCAGGTGCTCAAATTTATATCGAAATACCCAGCAGGTCAACATTTCTACTTCAATAAGTTCACATTTCAATGCAACCTCTTAAAATTCCAAAGAATCATATTCTTCTTCTTTTGCAGGTGGAAACCCCGAATCCAGACGTGACGGTCTGGATAGTGAATTTGAGCAAGCCTAAGTACTTGTTTCCTCTAGAACTGAAACCGACTGCTAGTGTAGAACCAGGTAGTTACGTCACGAGCGTTAGTTTCTTCGGCGAGAATAACGTGGCTATAGTTTGGTTAAACAGGCTACAAAATATTTCTGTCATAGTAACTTGCAGATCAGCAAATAACTTCAACTGTACTGATGTAAGTGTTATTGTGAATGCTCTGTATCTTACAGTATGAATTCTCTGTCTCCGAGCTATGCGGGTCCGGGACCAAAATATGCGTCATATATACGTCAAATATACGTCTTTTTAACGTCATTTTCTTTTTACTTCAGGTCTGGGACTTTCGCTTCATGGCAACAGGTTTTTGAACAGGTCCAAGGGCTTTTTCATGCACTGTCATCATACGCTCATGCGCTTTTCAAGCGATCCCTTCAAGCGATCGCTTTGAGCGATCTCTTCGCATGAGCGCATGAAAAAGCACTTGGGCCTGTTCAAAAACCTGTTGCCATGAAGTAAAAATAAAATGACGTTAAAAAGACGTATATTTGACGTATATATGACGTATATTTTAGTACCGGACCCGCATAGCTTTATGGGTATCTTAGATATTGAAAATGGAAGAATGAGTAAACGGACAAAATGGGAATTGTAAAAGTAATTTGACGGCAGTTTCAAATATGAGCAAACGTGATAATTTAAAAAAATAAATATAACAAAAGCGCATGAAGTCAAAACAACTACGATTACTGCTATTGGCTCAAATTTTAAATTTGTTCTCAATTTTGCCTACTTAACCTATCTTCTGTCCTCAGTACTAAGATAGTTTACCCATATACGAAGATATAAAAAGTACGTAGAATTCAAATCAGTTTCATGTCGAGAGGGAGAGCCGAGAGCCGATATTCCACCCCGTTTTTTCTTACAACGGCGCTCAAGCCCTGGTGCGGCTCCCGGTGAAAGACGGCGACAATGGACACTACATGCACGCCTGCCAGCTTTATGCGAACAGCGTCCTGCCGCTCACCCATGGGGCTTTCGAACTGAGTAGAATACTGGGGTGGGACGAGGACAACCACTTGATGTATGTGTAGCACGTTTGTGAAATATCAATTTAACGTTGAAATGCAGATACATATACCAAGTTCCCCTTGGGAATTCTGACATGTTTTACCGCAAGTTTTCATCTGTTCCAGATACGCAATAGCAACAAACGAGAATCGTCCCGGCGTGCGCCACCTATTCAAAATCGGCGATACCAACTCGTCCCAACCTTGGACTTGCATGACCTGTCAACCGAAAATTGACCCGAACATGACGACTTACGACGCAGACTTCGCAAATGAAACCATCTTAAACAGCACTTTACTCTCCGATTACATTTGTGAATACAACAATGTGATATTCAGCCATTCGTTCAAATTTTATATTCAAGAATGTTTGGGACCAGACGTGCCGGTTATTTTTTTAGTAGATACTGCAACCAATGCCCGACTGGCAGTCTTAGATTACGCCGTTAGTTTGAAGAACAGAGTGAGGACTTTGTCGCCGCCGCAGACGAAAAAAATTGAAGTGGAAATAGAGTATGGTTACAAAGCGCAAGTTAGGCTGTTCCTGCCGTCGGTACTCAGGGAATACGAGGACGTTTCATTTCCTATGATACTTTTACTGTAAGTATTGAGTTTATATGGTTTTAGAATCCCCAAAAATATACTACTATTGTGCTAGAGTCCCCATAAACCTTCTACTTACCGATTTATTTTTAATATAATAGGGATGCTAAACCAGGAGAACAGATGGTATCCTCAAAATGGCAGCTATCTTGGTCATGGTATTTAGCCAGTACCAGAAACTACATAGTGGCTCAAATAGATGCCAGAGGTTCAGGTTTCCAAGGTGAACGAATGCGGCAAGAAATTCAAAGCAGAATTGGAACAGTGGATGTCCAAGACCAACTAGCTGTTCTGACCTATTTAAGGGACGCTTTTAAATACATAGATAGGACGAAAATTTGCGTGGTCGGATGGGGTTATGGGGGGTATCTATCCGCTATGATGCTCCTCGAGGACTTCAATCAGGTCCTCAACTGTTCTGTCAGCATTTCTCCGATCACCAACTGGAGACATTACAGTAAGTCAATTCTAGGTAGTAGTTCTGGCCCAACATGACCGGCAAAAACGAAATTATGCCCGCTTTCCAGACCTCACCCGTCTCTTTGGCTGTCTTCGGCCTCTGATGCCTCTCGCGTGGTTTCTGAAGAAATCTGCGTCGCGTGAAGTGATTAGCTATGATACAATAAGTAAATGCCGTTATTTAATGATTGAGGTTGTGAGGCTGTCAATAATTAAACATACGTTAATTGATCCGGTGTAGAGGTATAATAGGCTGGTGAAGGCTAGTTCTGAAATTCTACGGGTAGCCGTGGATGTTCAAACCATAAATTAGCACACTCCGAAAGCAGATTGAAACATGCAGTGAAAATAGCATATGCCGTGAAAGTAGCACGTCTGCCTTCGACCGATGCAGTGAGCGATTGAACATCCCGTTCGGTTGATTTTCGGAGCAATTATACACCTGCTTACGTAACAATTAATAGCCATCCGATTAAGGGATCGCCGTGAGTGGCTGTAACGTATATTCCCGATCTACATATCACCTGGTTGCACACCTGTGCGGCGACGTAAACCAGATACCCAGTACACAGTATAATTCATCCCACGGGACGACAGGCAGTTACCAGAAGACCGTCACGAAGATAATCGCTCGCGATACCTAGCTATCAAAACCCAGTATCGTATGCTATTCGCTCATGTAAATAATTACTGTTTAGATTTTACTGTATGAATCATATTTAATTTCCTGTAACTATTTTATATAATACCGTTTGACCAGTTTTAATGTACATAGATAACTATAATAGAATCATATTTATTAGTTTTACGTGTGTATTATTTTCTCCGTATAGCAATAGAGAACCCAGCCCTTCTTCGGCTGAAGCGAAGGGTATATATCTTTCGACGAATAAGTTTTCCAACCGACCGACCAAGATGCAACAATTCGATCGTTCATAAACGAATGACCGTAAATAATTTAGTATACAGTGTGTCCCAGGACGCACGAGGGAAAGATCGTTGCACGGAGGGGCGTAGCGCCATCTCTTGATTAATTTCTGCAACTACCATGATGGTAAGGTAGATTTCCTCGCGTATTCTTGCGGAAATAGCTGTCGTAAGGGTCTGCGACGACGATCTCTACGCAGACTTCTTCAGAAAAGACTTTGAAAGACACCAGAGGCTGCTGTAAGAAACGTACGGCATTTGGGGCGTGAATATCACGTAACTTTTGGCGGCCATGTTGCAACAGAACTCTCATACTCATACTACTTTACTATATCATGGTACATTTTTATGTTACGCATTTGTTTATTTTAGACTCATATTTTACGGAAAGATATTTGGGACAGCCGTTAATAGACGCTCAACCATATGACAACGCCGATCTAACTATGAGGGCTGGGAATCTGTTTAATAGACAATATTTGTTGATTCATGGAACTGCCGACACTGTGGTTACTCAGCAGCATTCTATGATGTTTATAAAAGCTTTAGTCGAGCAAGGGGTTTTGTTTCAACAACTGGTAAGTTCAGATTTCCTTGCGTGTCCTCTTTTCTATAGAGTCCATTAGTTAGGTTATGTTACTGGTTTCGCGCTCTACCCTACTTCAAAATTCTTATCATGGAGCTCTTATGGGACATAGATTTTAAACACTGATTATTTAAATTCAGTGCATTTCTTAACAGGGATTCTGCAAGTGACATATAGACTGCTCTTTCCAGCTGTTACATTTTCAAAAACAGCTTAAAAAACAACTTAATTTCAGAAATATTGTAAAACGGAGCACATTACCTATTAGAAAAGAACGTATGTCTTGTTTAGACCAGACCATTATTATTTTGACGTTTGCTGCATAGGGTTTGAGGTTAAGTTGGTTATTTCTCCAGGTTATTTATTGATTAATCTTTATTTAATAGGGGGTATAATGGATTTTATACACGTACGTATGTTTTAGATGTACCCGGATGAAAAACACAGTTTCAGTAAAAAAACCTTATTGCACATGCACAAAGAAATAGATCTGTTTTTCAACGATTCTTTCGGACCCGTTATAGACGACTGGGACGATGGAGTGCTATTTTTTATACAATAAATAATTGTTACTCGTTCGTCAATAGCTGTTAATATTTGAAAAAAAAATGTAAATTTTAATAAATCGGATCAAGACTATAGAGAATTTAGATTTTATATGGAATCGACGTAATGGCGATATAAGAAAAATTATTTTTGTCGTAGATAGGTGTTTTTCAAATGGGGGTTGCAAGCAAAATTGTGTATTTCTTGGAATTCTACTAGAAACGTGGGAGACCTGTTTAAGTTATTCACGTCATCAGTAAAAATATTTTTGTCAACAAACGAAACAAAACATCCAAATCGTCAAAAGTAGAAGTATATTAGAATCAACTACAATGTCGTATTTTAATTGTAGAAAATTTTGTCTGTGATACGTAAACGAAAAGAAACATGGCGGCAGGTATAGGTAGTCTAATATTGGTATTTTCTATGAAAAATGGATGCGAACAGTTTTACTTGTTACCCTGTCCAGTGTTGATACTTTTTAAATTTTATATATGTATATTTTTATGTAAATATGTTTATTGTTCTTGGCAGGAACGGCAAAATATTGCCAAATTAAAGTAAACAGCATATCAAACAATTCGAATTTAGTAAAGCTGCAACTTCACGTCACTAAAATTAATAACCTGATTGGTGAAAGATTTCAATACGTCATTTAGCATTTCTCTAAGTTTTGAGTTTTGGGAGTTACGAATTTCATCATTTTGCCATGCCTGCCAAACGAAGTATTCGTTAGACTACATTGTAAGTGCTTTTTAAGCTTACTTACAAAAAAACGTCCATTTTCCCCGGCTGGATGTTGGAATGTGAGCTTCCCATCTAATAGTCCTTTTTTATCATCGATTTTTTATAAATAAAATTCTTAGTTGTTACATTCGATTGTTATTGAAGAGTTGTAAATATTTTTTCATATCAGGCTTGCATTCCAATTTTTTATATATGTATATATGTGCCTAACCTTAGCTTTATAATACAAATAATTAAATCCACCTTAAATAAAGATAAAATTCTTAAAAAACCGGGTAAAATTCTGTTGCTGGATTACGTGTATTCAAATTACATTATACCATTTTCATTGTTAATATGTTATATTTGTATAATATGTACTGTACTGAAATATCAATGTGACACCAAAGCCAAAATAAATGTTAAATTATTCATAAAGTTCTTGTTTTATTTGTAATTTGCTTCCAAAACACGATGCCTCTTGCGGGCGAAAGGATGAACTAAAGTTGTTATGTCGTTCCTTAGTACATTACACTGGATTGTCCTTTGTGGATTCTCCTCTTCACTGCGGGTTATTCTGTGTTCTACTGTCAAAGTAGAGCATATAAATATTGAGAGTATAAGGAGCTTTGCCCATAAGACAAATGACCGGAAGTGTGATTATGCTGAAAGCGTCCAACGCAACATTACTGAGGTAAGAGCCACGTATCCGGTAAAGATCATACACTTGCACATTTCTCACGATCCACTATATAGGGATATTGCCCTCCTTTACTATGTTGGTTTCACTCTTTCGTAGGGATGGCAAAATATTTTCATATATCGATATATTGTGTCATATGATATATTGAAACGATATATCGATACGTACGATATATTGCAAAGAAAATATCGATATATTTTTAATTACAAAAACCTGCCTGCCAAAAGCTAGGTACAACAGACAGGAATAAAGCGTGCTATTATTCCATTATTTCATTATTTCATTAGTAATAGCGGATTTTCTTTAAAGAAATACCTTTCGTGGCGGGACTCTGGACATAACACATGGAATGCAAAATTCTGTAATTACAACAAACTATGAGAAAAAAAAGAAAAATGATCCGCTTGGATTCGAACGAAAAGTCCCTACGCGTTTTGCTACTGAGCCAAGCTCGTTCCTTGTTTAGCATGAAGTTAAGCAGTCTATTAAAGCGAGTGAAAGTGGCGTACTTGGCAAAACCTAGTTGGAATATAAATAAATTCCCAACAGAGAGCAGCAGCGTACAGCATATTGCCACTAATATCACTTTATAACCATGCAGTTTCAGTTTGTGCCTTATATGAGGGAAGAGTATGGATTCGTAACGCCCGATCTTTGCCGTGCACGTGAGTGTTACAAAAATTTGAGCATGTTTGGTGCCAAACAAAGTGATGAAACTAGGTTACTGTTTAGAATCCATGTAATTTAACTCAAAATAACGAAAGCAGCGTTTGAAATAGTGCAATTAGTCATATCATTTTAAGATTTTTCGTTCAATTCTCGGCGTAAAGTGACTAAGAAGTTTAGGTTACGCCCCTTTTTTTGGTGCCGAATGGTAACAGGAACACCTGCTTTGTTATTCCTCCTCTTCTTCCCTCCTCTAAGGTTTGTGCTTTTCTCAAGGTAATGTCTGATGTGTGTAATGTCTATTTTGTGTAAATTTTAAAATATCACGTCTTTGACAGAAAAGGGAAAGTAAACTTTCGATATATCGATATATATCGGGTGGGGATTTAGTGTGTAATCGGTTCATATCTCAACATGAAATTTTACACGTATGTGGGGAACGACATGGGGCATTTCGTAAAATTATTTATGTATATACAGGATGTTGACATTCTGAGTACCAGACCAAAGTTCTATTTCTTTAAATGGAAACCCCACAAGTATTTGCGTGATTTCGATTCCCCATAAAATTTCATGAAAATTGATATACTACACGATGTGGTTTTGAATAAGGACTGTTAAGATATTGAATTGACATTTTTGTGTCATTATGGTCCCAAATTTATGACGCTACGATAGTTTCGGCAGATATTACGATTGAACATCAAAATTTTTGAATTTCATTATTATTTTATACCCTTTTTGGTGAATTTCCCCTATTCTGTTGCTCAAAACTCACAATAATGTTCATATTTTGTATTTGCACATTGGTATCAATATAAAGTCAATAAATCTTATTGTAAAATTGTTTCTTGGTGGTTATATTCTTAAATGTATAATGTGTTTTTAAAGCCGGGTATAATGTTCAAACAAGGAGTGCCATGGAACCATGGAAGAAAATATTATCTTTAAGAAATAATCTTGCAATGTGATTTCTTGTGCTAATGTAGACTTCATTTGCTAAATATTATATAGAAACAAAATGCATCTTGGAGTTTTGGGTGACAAAATATGGGAGATCGTCAAAACTAATGTAAAATACTAACGAAATTCTACATTTTTATAATTCAGTTGTACATTCAGAATATTTCAGAAAAATTATGTTTTGCATAACTTAACCACCCTGTATTATCTCAAGTATTATGATAAAATTATTTATAGATTTCAAAAATACAGAAGTGTGTGAACCTATTTCAATAAAGAAATTTTAGGTGGCTTTGGTTAGTATGCGTCAGTAGCGTCATAAATTTGGGTCCATAATGGCACAAAAATGTCAATATCTCAACATTCCTTAGTCAAAACCACATCATGTAGTATATCAATTTTCATGGAATTTTATGGGGAATCCATATTATGCAAGGACACGTAGGGTTTCCATTTAAAGAAATAGAACTTTGGTCTGGTACTCAGAATGTGAACAACCTGTATATACATTAATCATTAAAAACGATATAAATATATCGATATATATGACTGCATTTATCGATATTTTTGCCATCCCTACTCTTTCGTCTCAAAGCTCGTTATTGTCTTAATACGTATATGAGGTGGGACCAATGTTGCCAGGTCTGGTGAAAATTCACCAGATTTGGTGATTTTTAAACCCATTTGGTGATTTGGTGAAAATTTTTTAAAAAGACTTATTTCTGGTGATTTTTTAACTGACGTAAGAACATATTCTGTAATATCATATCATCCAAAAACTCTCTATTATATTTTTCAAAAACTCCACTGCTTGAACCGGGATTCCCAGGTCCCAGTGCAACACGCATGAGTGAGTGGATTCCGTGTTTTATTTTTATTTGCAATGTCAAGAATTTTGTTTTAATTGTTATTTTGCAATATGTGTTTGAAATAAATCATTATTTATTTATTTATTCACCACATTTATTACATAGAGTACAGATGTAACTGCTCTCACCTCTCAGTAATATTTATATTTTATTTATTATTTGTATTGCAAGTAAATATGCTAAAAATATAAAATCTGGTGATTTTTTGCAAAATCTGGCAACTTTTAAAGCAAGGTTCTGGTGATTTTCAGTTTTTTCACCTGGCAACATTGGGTGGGACCCATTTAAAGGTTTATGAGGTTATGGTTAAGTTTGGAAGAATCCAAAGTTTTCAATAAAATATATCATGCCGATTGATCACAAGAGGATTAACGGCCCAGAAAGCACCGTGCCGTATCATTTGTTCATTAAATCTGACATTAGTGAAGTTGCAAATCAAGTATTTGTGGATAAATCGTCCAAGAAGAAAGTGAGGTTAGACGGTAGAAAACCAGCGGATCATCGCAAAATTTGTACGTAAATAACAAAATAATGTATATTTCGCTAAAATTTAGGCGTTTTTTAGTTTTAAAGGCTGGTATAATAAGCCAAGCCAAAGGTTCAGCATACATAGAAATAGGGGGTACAAAAGTGATCGTCTCCGTGTTCGATCCGCGTGAAATTCCAAACAAAACAGACTACAGTTTGAAAGGAGAATTATATTGTCAGTTCAAGTACGCCCCGTTTAGTTGTTTCAAAAGAAGGCAACACCAACAGGATTCGGAAGAGAAGCAAAATAGTGTAATACTGAAAAAAGCGTTGGAATCGGCAGTTTGTAGGCACGAGTTTCCGAATTTTCAAGTGGACATCTATGCGTTGGTATTAGAAAATGACGGGTCTGCGGTTAGTGCTGCCATTAATTGTGCGGGTGTGGCGTTAGCACATGCCGGCATACCTATGTACGATTTGATAACGTCGGTGACAATTTGTATACAAAACAAGGTGAAATTCTTAGATCCCACTGTTAACGAAGAGAACTATTGCAGTTCTTCTATATTGGCGAAAGACGGCGAGGCGTATGTGGATCATGGGAGCGTGATCATTTCGTTTTTACATACTCACGAGCAAGCATCAGAAATTTATCAAACAGGGTGTCTAAGTCTGGACAATTTGGTGAACGCTGTCGAGCTTTGTAAGGAAGCTAGCAAGGAAATAGTGCCTTTAATTCAAAAATGCTTAGTTAAACTTGTACTCAGGAATGTAGAAAATGATTCAGAGGATTAAATAAAAGACGCAGATTTATTCTTTCAATTTTAATTCAAAAATTTCCATATACAGAAATTAATATTACGGATTCAAAAATCACAAGTTACTTCGTAAAAGTAATGTATCACTTAAAAATATACAACAAAAAAAAAGTTAAGTAAGAAAAGACAACATAAAGTAAAGTCAAACTTCAAAACGAATCAGTCGATAAATTAATTTTGAAATCGTAACTTCCGAATCACCTCTACGTAAAATAAAAATTAATTAGTTTCGTATAAATAACAACTATTACAAAAAAAAGATTTACTACAACATACAAAACTGAGCTGTTTTTTTTTTAGATTTTTTGCATCTCTTAGGCCCTTTCCTCAACCTCTTTGGTCCATGAGAGTTTTGAAAATTTCAACAGAACGTCGAGAAAAAAATATTTGCAATAGGTACGCCATTACCACAAATCTTCATGAATGCCCATTTTGCTCTAAGAGGCACAACAATCGTCAATCGAAGCCATCTCTTCTGGTCGACGTACCCAAGCATCCTTCCCGCTCTAAAAATATCCCGAAGCGCGCAGAATAACGAAAAGACAGTAAAAAAACAACCAACGAAAGACTCTCTGTTTTTGTTTGTTTTTTTCTTGTTTCAGCTTTAGTAGAATTACATAACACTAATATATTTACAAAATTATGTACACGTTACAGTATAGTTACGTTGCACAAAATGTCTCGGGAGAGGGAGACGTACGAGTGTGTTTTGGCTCACTATTACATTAAAAATAGCGTTGATGCACATACATGAATTGTAGAGTAGCGGTGTACCATGCCGGTTTTTTTGCTTTTTTGTTGTTTTTTTATTTATTTGGCTGTCGCACTCAACGAGGTGGTGAATCATGCCAAATAGCTATAAGTGTCTTTTTGGCCTTCCGTCCGCTCTAGGTACTCTTTTTCTATTAAAATATCTATACATTTCTGCAAAAAAAATATGTATATGTCAATTATGTTAATCTATAACTATAACAAACTAAAAGAGTTTGTTGAAGAAAATATTCATTGGATTGGGTGTACCCCAGGGTTCGGTACTTGGTCCTCTTCTCTTTGTACTGTATATGAATGATCTGGTGCAAGTGATAAAAGAAGGTAATATTAATCCGTTTGCTGATGATGCCCTTATAGCAAATGCAGACTGTGACTTGATTAGTGCAATAACCAGGAGTAATGAGGTGTTAAGGGAAGTGTCAAAATGGTTAAAGATAAACAAACTGAAGTTAAATATTAATAAGACAAAAGTTATGATCATAGGTAACAGAGTGATAAGGAAGGAGTGGGAAGATGAGTGTAAAGTGGTAATAGATGATGAGGAGGTGGAACGTGTTAGCGAAACTAAGTATCTGAGAGTGATTGACTCAAAATTAAATTTTAAATTGTTAAAAAAGTTTCGAAAAAAAATGGTTTCCTGGGTAGAGTAAGCAGAAAGTTGAATCCTTTGGCTAGAATTCTGGTTTATAAAACAATAATTTCGCCACATTTTGATTTTTGTTCAAGTATATTATTTTTGCGTGGAGCTGGTGATTTGGAAAGGTAGCAAAATCTTCAGAACAGGGCAATGCGAATAATTTTGCAGTGCAATAGATATACGCCTATAAGATTGATGTTGGAAACGTTACGATGGCTAAGTATAAAACAGAGAATAACTTACAACACGCTTATTCTGATATACAAGATTGTTAATGGCGGGGTTCCGAATTACATGTCTCGTAATTTGATACGTAGCCCGGATGTTCACAATTACCAGGTGAGAGCGGCGAAAGATTACAGACTTCCTCAATTTGTGAAGACTTGTTCGCAAAATTCCTTGCGGTATAAGGGGTTTTTGTTCCAATATTGATGTAATATTAGCTTATTGTTAAATAAAGAAAGATTATTATTACAAGACCTTTAACCAAGGTTTCTTGATAGAATAGGTTAAATCGTAAGTGCCTATTGACTACTAATCACGATATCAACCGAATTGGAAACGTCAAGTTTAATTAATTTTGACGTCACTCAGATCCTATTCGTTTAATTATGTCAAAACTTATTCCAAAAAATTATACTTACTCATAATATAGTCCTTAAAGGTAAGTTAACGTTTTTCGTTCTTTATTATTAAATTAGATTATTAGTACCTAGATCTACATATATAGCAACTACTATTTTTTCCAGATGCCTGGACAAAACTGTGGTATTTCTGGTTGCAAAAGCAAATATGTGAAGCAATATAACGACAAAGAAAATGCTATTAAGTTTTTCAACTTTCCGAAGGACTCGATTCTATGCAGAGTGGTTAAGAATATGCCATCAGAAATCGTCTTTTGAATACAAAGTGAACAAACATGTATGTTCGCAGCATTTTCAATTCCATGATTTTGAAGATGGATTTAAATCAAGAATCATGGGTGTTCGTCCCAAGAAATTAAAGAAAACTGGTAAGAAACTGCTCGGCATTTTTCACTTTCATTGCAGTCGTATTTTTATCTGTGTTTTTTTAAGCTGTCCCTTCTTTAAATTTGCCTGAGGACGCCAAGCCCACAGAAAGAAATATACGTGCAGGAAAACGAGGTGCAAGGAGAGAACAAAAAGGACTAGTGGAAAACTTATTGCGGTCGGTAGAATCTGCAAATGAGTGTGAGAGCAAAAATGGCAATCTAGCTGTACTGGACATAGACACTGTTTTAGAATCTGCATCTGTTAAAAAAGATATAGGTATACCTATTACCATTCTTGAAATAAAGGTACGTTCTTAAATTTTGTCTTATGTTACAGACTGTAATATAAACATTGAATTAGAAAATACGCCTTCAACTACTGTCTGTATGTGTGATGGTCTGAAACAAAAGCTTCAAAAGGTTCAAGAGGAAAATACATGGTTGCTGAAAAATAAACAGAAAGAGTGTGATACATTAGAGCGAAGACTGGAACAATTTAAAAAGGAAATTGATTCAATAAAAAAGAAAAAAGTTGTAGAGTATGATCATCTTACAAGAAAAGTACAATTCCTACAAAAAGAAAATGAATTTTTAGAAAACAAACTTATTGATGTTGAGAAACAATTAAAGAAGTATGTGTTAAAATTTGAAGAGCAGGCTGCAGTAGCATTCAAAGACTTTTTAACCGTAAATCAAATAGCTATTGCCTTGAAGAAAAAATCTAAAGCCAGATGGACGCAGGATGAATTGTCAAAAGCCTTTACTATAAGATACTTGAGCAAGAGATGTTACGTTTTTTTGAGGGAAAAACTGAAGTACCCTCTGCCAGGAATATCAACCTTGCAGCACTGGGCAGAGCACATAAATTTAAAAAGTGGCGTCTTGGAGGATGTTCTCAATGTGATGGAAGCCGCAGGAAGAACCAAGACGAATTTTAATAAATTGACTTCGTTATCTTATGATGAAGTTAATGTAGATACTTACATCCTTGACTCCACCGTTGGTATACATATACAGGGTGGTCACTTTTACAATGTACACTATTGGAGTCTTCTAAACCAGAAGAGATTCAGAGTTGGTCAAATTACAGAAAACGTGCACTTTTTCCATGCCCTTTAATGATCTGAAAAGAAATTCTGGATAGCTCTCGTTGTTCTTGAAATATCCTGAAAAGAATTGAAGTATTGCATTTTCTTATTTCTTCCATATATTATTTATTACTTGAGCAAATGTAATGCCCTTCGGCAGGTTTACATAAGTAGGTATGGGCTATTCAGTGGATGTTTCAAAATTTGTCTAAGCCTACTACATCTTTGAGTTTTCATAATCATGGCAACTAGATTTTGTAGATAAGGAGTGAAATTAGTGTTCCAGAAAGTTAGATGACCCATGTGCGATACATCGTTGAAATTGTATTTTTTTTCTCTATCCAACCTTATGAAAATCCAATATGACGCCCATAAGAAATTCAAAAGTTGACCATGAAAACTTGAAGATGTAGTAGGCTTAGACAAATTTTGAAACATCCAGTGGAAAGCCCATACCCACTTATGTAAACCTGCCAAAGGTCATCACATTCGCTTGAGTAATAAATAATATATGGAAGAAATAAGAAAACGCAATATTTCAATTTTTTCATGATATTTCAGGAACAACGAGAGCTATCCAGAATTTCTTTTCAGATCCTTAAAGAGCATGAAAATGTGCAACTTTCTTACCATTTGACCAACTCTGAATCTCTTCGGGTTTAGAAGATTCCAATGGTGTACATTGTAAAAGTGACCACCCTGTATACCAGCCCAGGTTCATAATAGTTCGGCCGGCTAACATTTTTTATTACATGCTTTAATTAATAATCTGTACATCTATTTGAAAATGTTAACCGGCCCAAGTATTTAGAGCCGGGACTCGGTACTATAAACTACCCCCCTTGTCTTAGATTACAAGTGTATATGAATATGACCAAAAGGAAGACGAAATTCTTGGTCGGCATAATTACATGCAAGTGGTAATGGCTCGTGGTCTTTTTGATAATTGGAAGCAACCTATTTATATTGGTTTCGATCAAAAGATGACCAAAGAGATTTTGGATGACTTAATAACATGCCTCGATAGAATCAATTACCATGTTGTAGCATGTGTATCAGACTGCGGAGGTAGCAATAAAGGCTTATGGAGGAAGTTGAAGATTACACCAGAACATACGTTTTATAATCATCCTGTGACAGAGGAACCAATTTATTTTTTTGCTGATGTTCAATATCTTTTTAAACTAATAAGAAATTGGTTCTTGGATACCGGATTTATTTTAAAAGATGGAACTCTTATTAATGTTGAACCAGTGAAGAAGTTGCTAGAAATATGCCAAACAGAAGTTAGCTCATGCCATAAATTACGTGAACTGCATCTTAAATGTGAAAAAAAGCAGAGACAAAATGTGAAGTTAGCGGTGCAGTTACTTTCTCATTCAACCGCAACGGCACTGAAGCAGTATTTGCCAGGCCAAAACAAAACTTTGGCGCAAAATGTGGGAAATTTTTTTGAAACTATGAATAACTGGTTTGATGTAATGAACAGTTACACGCTTTCTGCGCCTTTACCTTTAAAAAAACCTTATGGACTCTGCTTAGACCAACAAAATGATGCCTTAGAAGAAATGAAGAACACCATGTCTGGCATGTTATGTATCGGGAAAAATGGCTTGCAGGTTTTTCAGAAAGGTGTGCTAATATCAACAAATTCTCTTCAAGGTCTCTACAGTCATTTAAAAAACAAATAATATGATTGTTTCAAATTCATTTTGGCACACCTTGTTAATCAAGATTTTTTGGAGAATTTTTTTTCCCAGGTAAAATATTAAGGGAGTTGTGATATCTTACAATACATGTATTTTGTTTTTAGTTAAGGACAAGAGGGGGTTTACATGACCATCTTTCCCCACTCAACGCAATCTACAGAATTCGCATGATAATTTTAGAAAAAAATCCAGGAATGCTGCAAACTGGGACAAATGTAACGTTAGCTCCTATGGATAATTCGAAAGAAGAGGGAGAATATCTATTAGCCACTGCTTTTAAACAAGCAAAGGTAATAGTAAACATCGAAGAAACATGTCCAGTTCTAGAGGAAACATGCGCAACACAAAGTCTTGATACTATGAGTGTTGCAAGTTCAAGCAGCTCATCTTCAACAACATCCAGTAATAAGCCCGTGTGTGAAAAAGACGGTTTAATATACATAGCCGGGTATTTAGCGAGGAAACATAAAAAGAAGTACCCTCAATTGGGTCAATACACGTATGTAGCCGAGAAACAACGGGCAATGGAACTACAAACATACCATGCCTTCATGGCTTCAGAACCTTTCCTTTGGAGGACTCACTCAACCTTCTGATGATTGGATGAATGATGTACATAAAGACGGGTTTGAATATTAAAAAAAAATTGTTGCTAATAGCATGAACTACATTTCTAAGAAGGTTGACAACGTGCCCGCTGATTTGTTGAAATCTTTTTGTAGATTAAAGTTTTTATTCGAATAAAATTTCTTAATAACAGACAACAAGAAGAGATTGAAGATAAAAGAAAAGCGCTACAAAGAAAGAGACAAACACAGCAACACAAAAGACTTTGTCCATTTCTAGTGCAGGCTTCCTCATCAAAAATTGCAAAAAAGATGAGCAAAATTGTAAATTAGTATTTCATTTCATTCCTAAAATATGTACATATATTGTTTTGTTATTTCAACACTATTTGTTTATTAAACGTTTTGTTAACTTTTCATATTTTACTAAAACATGTTTCATAAAAAGCGGCCAAAATATCGCTGGGGCACCAAGGTTTATTGATACTATCAATAAACCTTGCCGGGGTACGTCGGCACATACAAAATAAAAAATTTCCACATAAAACGTAGGAAACGATGTTCTGCGAGCTTATATTTAAATTTCGGATCTGAGTGACGTCATTGGCGCGCTTTTGTGATCTAAGCGCCTATTCGTCAAAGTTCCGATCATAAAACGATTTAAGCTATTCTATCAAGAAACCTTGACCTTTAACAAGGGGGCTTTCTACTGGTTGACTTGGGCGGAGAACTCTAAATTGTTTATTTTGCAAAAAAGTCGATAGATTACCTTAATAATGTGGACACGAGGTTTGAACCTCGAAGACAGTTGATTCAGTACTTCGGCAACGAGCTGTTGATGCTTCAAGACTTTCCGCATCTTCATGATCCTCACTATCGCCGCCTGTATCAACAATTTCCTGTCCTCTTCAATGTGCTTGTGCGTTGTCTCCTGTTCCATCTTCACGTCCGTCTTCATTGGCACGTTTATATTTACTCGTAATTTTTTACTGGAAGTTGCCGACATTAACACAAACGATTAAATAATCTCGAT
The DNA here is from genome assembly GCA_963966045.1 of Xestobium rufovillosum. NCBI lineage: Eukaryota > Metazoa > Arthropoda > Insecta > Coleoptera > Ptinidae > Xestobium > Xestobium rufovillosum. The sequence continues at coordinate 5,758,673 of OZ014495.1, read as the reverse complement.
ATCGGTAACTTACTTTTTGTAGGCTAAGAAAAGATTAACTATAGAATTGGGCGATAAATCATTCTCGTCTTCTTCGGACGTGAGCAATTTCGCCTTAAGCAAAATCTGTACAACCTGTATCAAATAGTCCACTTTAATTTGGGTGTTTTCTGCCAGCTGCGCGACCGTCCACGATTCCGCTACGTTGAATTGCAACAGTATCGCCATTTGAAATGTGCTCGATTGTAAAGTATATCTGAAAGTATTTAGCCTCTAGCAAAAAAGCAACGATCACTTTTTTCAAAACACTACCTATTCCTGAAGCAGTTCGTGAGAAGCTCTCCCTTCGACATGTTATAAAGCCAATTCAACTTCCTACCAGAGTGCTGCCCTGAATAGAAACTCGTGAATTTATGCACACTCCTCTCCAGCTGTAAAAGAATGCACAAACTGCACAAAAACAGAATTTCCAAAAATATGTATTTATATATTTGCTGGACAAATATTCAACCACACGTACCATACTTTTCAAAGTATGGTAACAAGAGACATTTTCTAGCCAGAGACCTTTGCTGGGTAAGTACCATATTGATTGATAAAATCACGAAACCAGAACGTAGATAAAGAGCTCACAAAGGCTTGTTTATTATAATTTTTTCGAATTGAAAAAAATTGAAAATTTTGACAGTTGTAGTTTATTTATCTTTTTCTCGTGAACTGTAGTGTTTTGCATGGCTATAACAAAATATGTATCTAATTTTTCTTTGTTCAAAAAGGAAGAGGGTAAAAATTTAAAGCAGCTTATCTAGGAATATAAGTTAGATTCTGTTTAAGTGTTTATAAGTATGAGGGGGTATTGGTGTCTGGTTAACCTAGTCAGTTTTCTATGCGCAATAAATTTCATTAAGCTCTCAAAATTTAGATAGCTGTCTGAATGATTACGGTAAATTACCAGTAAATAACCGCTGTTATTTACCGTAAAATACCAAAAATTAGTTACCGTAATTTACGCGGGAAATTACCCGTAAATTACCATATTTTATAGTAATTTTGTTTATATTTTTTACAAATAAAATTTATATTTTGGTGACATCATCTAATGTCTAATGCTTAATTACTGGGTTACTGGTAAATTACGGTAATGCACTGGTAAATTACGGTAATTTACTGATAAGTTATGGCAATTTACTGGTAAATTACGGTAATTTACAGGTAAAATACGGCAATTTACCGTAATTTACGCAATATTTATTACGGTAATTTACCACGGTAAATTACAAAACAAATTTATTACCACGGTAATTAATATTGGTAATTAAAAATCGTAAATTACCACCGTAAATTACAAAAAATATAAATTACGGTAATTTAACATCACTGGTTAGGTCCATCCGGGGACACATTATATTGCAAAAATATGTATGGACCTCATTTTTTAGCCAAACTCAGAATAACCGGTATCACCAATACCCGGAACTTCAAGTTCGTGTCCTACAGTTAGTCCTATAATGCATGATACATCTGTATCAAAAAATGTTGGGTATCGGAAGTTAACAATTTTGACATTCTTTCTATAACTCTGAAATGTCGGGAGAGTTGGAAAATCAAGATTTATGGAATTCTTGCACAGAAAAATGTGAAAAATATAGTTTCTTCTACACTTTCACGCGATGCATGGATGCAAAATGTTATCTTTTTATTTTAGCATTGGAGATCAAGAGCTTGATGTTGAAAAACTTGACTATTTTGATGAAAACTTACAGGGAAGAGGGAAACAGAATTGTGCAAACAGGGTATACCCTAAAATGGACAGTGCCTATACAGGGTGATTCTTTTAAAGGGCACATTAGAAAATTTTCGACTTCTACTTATGCTAGAGCTATGAAACTTGGGACCTAGCCATAATCGACGATTCCGAGACGAAATTAAATATTTACAGGATGTTGTCACTCTTAAAAATGGCGGAAGTAGACGCCATCTTTGTTTTTTTAATGACAATCGGCCATTGAAAAAAATTAAGTTTTTGACATTTTTCCTTAGAGCTTAGGAAATCGAAGTAAAAAAAATTCATCGACTGATCTTCAGCAGTTCAATTTTTTAATGAACCCTTGCATCTGCAAATTGAAGAGAAAATGTGGCATATGTCAAAAAGTATGACAGATAAGTAGTGACAATTTGGTTAGTTGTACTCGGAATTAAATGCCGAATTCAAATATGAAATCTAAATGGCCGATTGTCATTAAAAAAAACAAAGAAGGCGTCTACTTCCGCCATTTTTAAGAGTGACGTCATCCTGTAAATATTTAATTTCGTCTCAGAATCGTCGATTATGGCTTGGTTCCAAGTTTCATAGATCTAGGATAAGTAGAAGTCGAAAATTTTCTAATGTGCGCTTTAAAAGAATCACCCTGTATAATACAAACATTCCAAGACCTGTAATGGCATTTTGTATAACTTCTCTAAAATGCAAAAAATAAAGCTGTAACCACTTCCTCCTATAAATCAAACACTCTGTATACTGTAGTTGGATTATGGACATCCAGTTACGAGAAAGTCTATTTCAAATATTAAATAATAAACCTATGTACCTATGAAGTTTATAGTATCTACGTAATTAACGTTATGAATTCTTACCACCTACAGCTGCTTTCACAGCAAAATAAATGGTGTTCAATATTTCTGAACATTTTCATCCCATGATTATAAACTGTAAGTATACAGACATACAGGGTGTTTCCAAATAATTGCAAAAAACTTTAGGGGATAATTTCTTGTAACTTTCATTTTAAAAAATACCCCTGTACACCTCACCGAAGAGATACATTTCTCCAAAAGGGGAGGGAACAATTAGGTTTTTATTTTTTTCTCAAATTTTAGAAAAAGTTTACAAGAATGAAATTTAGTGGACGGTTCCTACTAATAAAAAGGCTACTTTTGAATATTTCTTTAATCCCCGTATATCGTTATAAGGTATGAAAGCGTAGGGCGGCCACAGTAAGAAAAAAAATCACTCTTCCCAGATTAAACTAGTCTAAATTGACTTAAATTTACAGTTTGAACTGGGCATTTTATAAAATTTCGTTTCAACTGGGAATTTTCTTAAATTGACATATTGAACTGGGAATTTTGTTAAACTGACAGTTAGAACTGTCAATTTTGCTTAAATTTACAGTTTGAACTGGGAATTCCATCAAATTTACAGCTTGAACTGGGAATTTTGTTAAATTGACGGTTGCAACTGTCAATTTTGCTTAAATTTACAGTTTGAAATGGGAATTTTATAAAATTTACAGTTTGAACTGGGAATTTTGTTAAATTGACAGATTGAACTGGGAATTTTGTAAAGTTGACAGTTAGCAAAATTGGCAGTTCTGACTGTCAATTTAACAAAATTCTCAGTTCAAGCTGTCAATTTATCACAATTCCCAGATCAATCTGTCAATTTAACAAAATTCCTAGTTCAAAAAGTAAATTTAAGCAAAAGTGACAGTTTTAACTGTCAATTTAACAAAATTCCCAGTTCAATCTGTCAATTTAACACAATTCCCAGTTCAAACTGTAAATGGTTTAATTAAAACTCCCAATTCAAACACTGTAAATTTTATAAAATTCTCAGTTCGAACTGTAAATTTAAGCAAAATTGACAGTTAGATCTGTTAATTTTGCTTCAATTTACAGTTTGAACTTGGAATTGTGTTAAATTGAGAGATTGAACTGAGCATTTTGTTAAATTGACAGTCAGAACTGTAAATTTTATAAAATTTACAGTTCGAACTGAGAATTTTATAAAATTTACAGTTTGAATTGGGAGTTTTATAACATTTATCACAATTCCCAGGTCAAACTGTAAATTTTATACAATTCCCGGTTCAAACTGTAAATTTTATAAAATTTACAGTTCTGACTGTCAATTTAACAAAATGCACAGTTCAATCTCTCAATTTAACACAATTCCAAGTTCAAACTGTAAATTGAAGCAAAATTAACAGATCTAACTGTCAATTTTGCTTAAATTTACAGTTCGAACTGAGAATTTTATAAAATTTACAGTGTTTGAATTGGGAGTTTTATAACATTTACAGTTTGAACTGGGAATTGTGTTAAATTGACAGATTGAACTGGGAATTTTGTTAAATTGACAGTTAAAACTGTCACTTTTGCTTAAATTTACTTTTTGAACTAGGAATTTTGTTAAATTGACAGATTGAACTGGGAATTGTGATAAATTGACAGATTGAACTGAGAATTTTGTTAAATTGACAGTCAGAACTGCCAATTTTGCTAACTGTCAACTTTACAAAATTCCCAGTTGAATCTGTCAATTTAACAAAATTCCCAGTTCAAACTGTAAATTTTATAAAATTCCCATTTCAAACTGTAAATTTAAGCAAAATTGACAGTTGCAACTGTCAATTTAACAAAATTTGCAGTTCAAGCTGTAAATTTGATGGAATTCCCAGTTCAAACTGTAAATTTAAGCAAAATTGACAGTTCTGACTGTCAATTTAACAAAATTCTCAGTTCAATCTCTCAATTTAACACAATTCCCAGTTCAAACTGTAAATTTAAGCAAAATTAACAGATCTAACTGTCAATTTTGCTTAAATTTACAGTTCGAACTGAGAATTTTATCAAATTTACAGTTTGAATTTGGAGTTTTATAACATTTACAGTTTGAATTGGGATTGTGTTAAATTGACAGATTGAACAGGGAATTTTGTTAAATTGACCGTTAGAACTGTCAATTTTGCTAACGGTCTACTTAACAAAATTCCCATTTGCTAACTGCCAACTTAATAAAACTCCCAGTTCAATCTGCCAATTTAACAAAATTCCCAGTTCAAACTGTAAATTTTATGGAATTCCCAGTTCAAACGATAAATTTAAACAGAATTGACCGTTCTAACTGGCAGTTTAACAAAATTCCCAGTTCAATCTGTCAATTTAACAAAATTCCCAGTTCAAACTGTTAATTTTATTAAATTCCCAGTTCAAACTGTAAATTTAAGCCAATTTACAGTTTTGTAAATTTAACCCAATTTGCAGTTTAATCTGGGAAGTGATTTTTTTTTCTCACTGTGGCCGCTCTACCCTTTCGTAGGTTACCACAACGCACTAACACAAAAAAAATTTAAATCGGTTTTAAATTAAGGGAGAAAATATCTAATTAGTCAGACCATGTTTTTACCCATCAATTCCTCCCACCTTAATGGAAGATTGAGGCAACTAATAATTCCTCAACTCCCCCTATTTAGTTTTTACGACACAAACAATATCTAGAAAGTTTATTTGCGTTGAAGATGGTCTTGCAGGTCGACACTTGCTTTTGCGTTATGAAACAAAACTGAAAAGTGACGGACTTACCTCTGTGGGCAGCCCAAATGTGAAGCTCTGCTGGAAGGGCCAGGAACCGGATGACAACACCTGAATGCTGAAGTCTATATCGAGCGGTTCGCTCATATTACCCAAATGCGTCCTGAACTGCTCGTTGAGATCCTTCGACACCCCTATGTCCTGGAACATTCTCTGCAACTTGGAAGTGTACTCGAACCCGCAGGCCTGCTTCAACTTCGATATCATCGAAGCCTCCGCGTCGTCACTGGCGGACATGTGCTGAACAAGCCGCTTTGCGAGCATCTTGCTGTAGAATTTCTGGAAAACGTCCTTGTCCTCGATGTATTTGAAGACGACCATCTGCGGAAGAGAAATCGAGAAATAGGAAAAAACGCAACTTACTACACTTACAACTTGGTTCAAAGTATCTTCCAACTCGGCTTCCTCAGGATTCTTGCTGGATTTCTTGAGGAGGACATCACAGTACTTGGCCAGTAACTCGGGGGATTTGCTACTTGAATTCGCGGCCCTCGTCACTGCGTTCGTATTGATGAATCTGCCGCAGGCTTTGTCCAAAGCAGCCACGAAGCCACTGTCATTATTGAAGGCTACCAAGACAAGAGCGTTATATTTCTTGTGAACTTCCAAGATAGTGTTAACGTAAACTTTTGGGTCCTGCAATTGAAAATTACGACACGCCTGCGGTTTAATCAAAATTATCGATGACTTACATTGTGAGCACTTTCACCGCACTTCTCAATAGCAGCCAAACCCTGATTGGCGATATGCTGCTCTAATAAAGTCCGCAATTCGCCCAGGCTCTCGGGAATCCTCGACATCAACGAATACATCCTTCCTAGAGCAGTGTCTTTATCAGCATCGAGCAGCTGTTGAAACTCTGAATGAAATAGCTCTAAATGCTTCTGTATTAATACTCTCTCGCAAGTTTTCGATAGCCTTTCACTCGTTGTGTCGTGCAGATAAATGTGAACCCTACGTTTTTCCTCGAGCAGTCTTTGTTCAGCCTAAAGCGAGAAATTGATAAACGCTGCTTAGTCGATGCCAACATAAGGAATCTGCATGAATCTTGTTTATGATTTCACAATTTTATATCGAACGAAAATTAATCTAACCTTTTTGATATAATATCGAATTTGTGTATGTAGATATAGCAATAAATGAATAAATACAAAAAATGATATCAAACTAAAGTGCACCTCTACGCTTGACACTCAAGCACAAATGATGGAGGTCGACGATTGTAGTACACTTTGATAATTTCCCAACTTTCCACGTAACCATCCACTGCTTAGATTACATAGATAGTTACGTGGAAAGTCGAAAATTAACAAAGTTTTAGACCAAGATTCGGAGTTCATTCCATTCTCCATTTTATGTGTAGTAACATGTTATAAAAGACAACAAGTTCCACTTTTCTTCTCTTTATTTTATGTGTAATAATACCATGTTACAAAAAATGTACCATTCCATTAAAAAAATTTTTAAAAAATTCAGAAAATTCCGAGGGGTGAACCGCAGAGGAATTTTGGTGTACAAGCTTGAGGAATTGCAGAGGAATTAGTATGGAATTACATAAATTTGTAGGGAATTGCAGGAATTGTGTGGAGAATTTTGGGGAATTGCAGGAATTAGTCAGGAATTAGATAGGAATTGCACAGGAATTGCAGGAATTACAAGGGAATTGCAGAAATGTTTACTAACGATTGCGCATGCGCTGTAAATTATTGCATCATCTTTACAAATATAAATTACAGGAATTACATGGTGAATTGCAGGAATTACATGGGTAATTGGGGGAATTACTTGAGGAATTGCATGAATTAGATAGGAATTGCAGGAAATTAAAAGGAATTACACATAAATAGAGGAATTTGTGTACAAGCTTGAGGAATTATATAAATTTGTAGGGAATTGCAGGAATTGTTTGGGGAATTGCAGGAATTAGGGAGGAATTGCAGGAGTTACAAGGGAATTTCAGAAATGTTTACCCCTCTTATCCTAACGATTGCGCATGCGCTGTAAATTATTGCAGTATCGGAAGTACAGGAAATGCAAGAATTAGTTGTAAGGGAATTCCAGGAATTAGTAGGGGAATTGCAGAAATTACATGAGGAATTGCAGGAATTACATGGGGAATTGCGGGAATTACATGGGGAATTACAGGAATTACATGGGGAATAGCGGGAATTACTTGAGGAATTGCAGGAATTAGATAGGAATTGCAGGAATTAGATAGGAATTGCGGGGAATTAAAAGGAATTACACATAAATAGAGGAATTGGTATGCAAGATTTTGCTCTGCGGTTCACCCCTCGGAAAATTCTTAAGTTTTGAAACAACGTCATCTGACAGCTCCCAAGTAAAGTGAAATTCAAGCGTAAAGACAGATTTATCTTACGCTATTAATTTTCTTTCTAGGGAAACCAAATTAGTTCAGGCAATTGAAGTTTTGGAGAAAATACCGCTTTTCCGATCTCTTTTAAAAATGTGCCGCCTAGTGATGAAAATTGAAATAGCAGAAATCTGAGACTTCCTCTATCTTCTTGTTTCCAATTTGCATTTTAGTTTTAGTCCTATTTTCACGCCCCCTACACACCAAAATTTTGGATTTCTTTTTATTGATCTTCATACCATAGAGCCCTCCGTCAAAACCAAGCTATTCTGCGTTTCACAATATTAATCGCATCTTCGATATACAGGGTGAGTCACTAAGGCGAAATCGGTCTCGAACAAGCGTATAGTTCAAAATGGAAGAAACTTTTTCAAATAAAAGTTTTTCAAAAATAAGTGCTTAATGAGATAAAAATATTTTCAAATATGGCGGACTTCCGGTTATACCGGAAATGGACACTAATTTTGTTATTTTAAATGGAACACCCTGTATATTATTACATTTTTGGATTTCTTATGAAAAATAAATGTCAGTTTGTTAATCAAACATTGGGTCTCAGTCGAACCGCTCTGGAGTTTTTTAATTTTTTTTGAAAATTTTGACGTTTGCAGTAGTTGGCACCAATTTGAATATCTTCGAAACGAAAGCACTTAGAGGAATGCGGTTTCGACAGTTCGTTTCTGGAAGAATCGGCCTATCAGACACAAGTATAACATGGAATCATGGCTTTTTAATTAAATGAAATTTATTCACGCCAATATTTACTAATTCAAACAGGAATAACTCTTTTCTTTTAAATGGAATGCTACATTGGTTCTCACATCATGAGACGCAAAATTAAATTTTCTTTCTGATGATGTACGGTTGTTGGCATCTGTTACCAGCAGTTTTTAAGAAATTCACATTTTTCTGGAAATTTTGAATAATATCGTGTTATTGCGTTAACAATAGTTGGCGTTCGGCGATTTTGTTTTGTTTTGCCAACGAAATGTCATTTTTATTAACTTATTGTTGAGTAAGAGTGCAATTTAAGTTAATTAGACATAGTATTGATTTCAATTTTAATAAATATCATAATTAAGAACGCTGAAAATGTATACTCAAGAAGAATTAAGTGCTATGGTGTATTCCTTGGGTAAAGCAGAAGGAAATTCCTTACTTGCCTCAAGAATGTATGCGCAACGTTTTCCTGAGCATAGACATCCAAATGTAGCGGCATTCGCAAAATTAAAGGAGAGGTTTGATCGAACTGGTTGTGTGAGATACGAGAAGAAAGAACGTGTAAAATCAGTGATGCATGAGGAAAACCAAGTTTTAGTAGATGCCACTGTTGTCCAAGATCCTCATTTAAGTACCAGAGAAATTAGTCGCGATCTCCAGACCTAACAAAACTTGACTTTTTTTGTGGGGCCACGTAAAGCAGTTAGTTTACAGGGAACCTCCAACTACTCGAGAAAATATTTTGGAATGAGTTCGCAATGCATTTCAAAGTATCAACGAAGATATGCTGATAAATGTGAACAATTCTTTGCTGAAACGGTTGCGTGTTTGTTATCGTGAGGATGGCGGTTATGTCGAACATTTAATCTAATTACATTAATTTATTTTTGTTGCTGTTGTTATCTAATGATCTTTGAAGTTTTGAAAATAGCATAGAAGATTTGGAACGAACATTTTCTAAGACAAAACAAAACAAAATCGCCAAACGTCGACCATTGTTAATGCATAAACATATTATTTAAAATTTCCAGGAAAACGTGAATTTCTTAAAAACTGCTGGTAACAGATGCCAACAACCATACATCATCAGAAAGGAAATTTAATTTTGCGTCTTATGATGTGAGAACCAGTGTAGCATTCCATTTAAAAGAAAAGAGTTATTCCTGTTTGAATTAGTTGAGGGGTAAATATCCCGAAAAATTTTTGTACACAGGACTCGGAATTCCAAAGATTTCGAAGGAATTCCAAAGATTTCCAAGGAATTCCAAAGATTTCCTAGGAATTCCTAAGATTTCCAAAGATTTCCAAGGAATTCCAAAGATTTCCTAGGAATTCCAAAGATTTCCTAGGAATTCCAAAGATTTCCAAGGAATTCCAACGAATTCGGAGGCCTTCCAAAATAATTTTATGGAATTCCGAACGTCTTCGAGGAAAGTAATCTCCTCCCAATTATCCCAAACAAAAGTGCAATACTGGCATAAACCTTTTTACTTTTATGCTTAAATTTCTTACGAGTGCTTAAAGAAACAAAATAAACTAATTTTTGATTATTTAAAACAAATATTATTTTATTAAAGAAAACAAAATATATATGTATGTATATAAAAAAGGCAGCTCTTTAAACTAAAAATAACAAAATGGTAGCTTGAAAATAAACGTAAATACTAATACAGTGTGCCTCACTTTTTACGACTTACTGCTCTGTTATTAAAATGGAAGTCATGAAAAGTGAGATATATTGTGTAACGAATGAATATCATTAAAAAGGAACATAGAACGTATAACTTCTATTATAGGTAACTTTACATAAATGTTATGGTAATTGTGATTAATCCGGCTATTTTGTATAAATATCGGCAATTATACATACTTAATCACCTCGAAATTTGACGAATATAATAAATTCGCGGTAGGCAATTAATTGAATTGGCTGGTTTTTATATTTGATACCCACAATTTAATGGTAAATGTAATAAAAGCCTTTAAAATATTCGATTTTTTAAATTAACCGGACGATATATAAAATCACCAACCAAGTACGGCAAATGTAATAAATTACGTTAGATATAACCGACCTGCCCTGTACAGAGTTCACTCTTGGAATGTATGACACTTGCGTACAAGGCAAATTTTATGACATTAGCGTCCATAAAGCAAAATAACGCTCAGCAGGTAAATTAAACAACTCTGATCTAGTGGCACTTGCGTGCAACATAAAATTTGGATTCCTAATTTAAATATTTATTTCGAACACCTATTATGTTAAATATTGAGATAAGTTAACTTGATTCCCCCGGTGATTTCTTTTGTAAAATGTTTGTTGAATGATCTTTGAGGAGAATCATATTATAAATGCTAACGACTGAGACTTACAACGCCCCGCTCGCTTCGCTCCGCTCCGCTTGACCTTAACCTGGCAGATTTTTATGTTGTACGCAAATGACACTTGTTTCGATCTGCCCGCTTTTCCTGCTGGACATCTTTCCTTATGCACGCAAATGTTACGTATGCAAGTACCCTGACGCCCACCCTAGTACTACTACAGCTCCATGCCTTAATAATTGGAACAGAAAATAGGAAACAAAATAATTTATTATTATTAGTATTATTGCCACCGCGTCTTGGAACCCTTTCGCAATTTCCTAAATCAAATATTCTCGAAATTATCAAAAAAGTACTATTTAGAACCCAATAATACCTACAACGGACAGTTACCCAACTAAATTCACAGATTAGAGACTAAACTTCTGAAACTAATACAGAATTGTGACAGCACTGTACCTCACCCCACCCTCAAAATGAAAATTATTGGCCGGTGGATGCGAATGCAATGGATGCCTGCAGATTGCAGAAACTCAGATACCCCTCCTATTACTCATCACACCACTAAAATTTTATTTTCATACAGTTAATGAATAGAATATTAAAATGTATTTCAAATATTCTTAAGGAACGTGTGGAGAAATTAATATTTACCGACAAAGTTCTTGGGAAAGATTGTCCTTCCATAAAATTTGCTATTCAACATTGTTTGCTGAAAAACCATTAGGAATCTACTGCTCCGTGCTTCTTTTTCCCGGAAAAAACGATAATTAAAACGAAATCAAAGTTGCTTTAGAACCATTTGGAATTGACTGTTTTACCTCATAAGGACCACATACAAAATTAACGGTTTCGGGGAATTCCAGGGAATTCCCAGAGAATTCCAAGGACTTCCAAGGAATTCAATTGGAATTCCAAATAAGTGTACACAAATTTTTCGGGATATTTACCCTTCAGAATTAGTAAATATTGGCTTGGATAAATTTTATTTAACTAAAAAGCCATGATTCCATGTTATACATGTGTCTGATAGGCTTTTTCTTTCAGAAACGAACTGTCGAATCGAAACCGCATTCCTCTAAGTACTTTCGTTTCGAAGATATCTCCTCTGCCTACGACTGCATTGAAATCTCCTACAATTATTAAATTTTCGTGCCCTCTCACAAAATCTAGCACATATTCAATACCACTGCCTCTACGACCTCATCACTATAGTTGAAATATTATTAAATAAAAAAAGACATTTTCATGAATTTAAGAATTTAAATAGTGCGCCATTTAGGTACATCAAATAGAACTAGTTTTATCTTCGTTAAGCCTATTTTTGTTTATTTTTCAAATTTCAGCACGACCAATTTCTAAAAAATTGTTTACCAATTTCTGTGCCGACATGAAAACGACGGCGAAACAGGGAGGATTATAAACAGAAAATGAAGGAATACAGGGAATACAAGGAATTCTTCAAGGGCAAGGTGAAGCAGAGAGGAATACATGAAGGAAACTAAAGATACCATAGGAAACAACCATATCATAATCCATCGTCACCGTATTAGATATTAGTTTATGAAACCTGTATGCTCAACACAAATTGCATGATTAACGAAACTACCCTCCATTTAAATTCATGCAAATTCCCTATCGAAGATTTAAAAACACTTACCTTTTTCATGTACTCGGTGACGGGATTCTGAGTGAGAAAGTTGCTGCTTTCTCTGGTATAAAACCGTTCAGTATCTTCCAAAAACACATTCTCGAAACTTTCTTTGTATACACTCAAGTTGGGTCCTCTCGTCCCTGGCTCTTCTTCGTTCAGCCCCAATTCCACGTAACAATTTATTACTCCGGATACTAACCTAGTGTTGATCGTCTCTCCGTTACGTTCCCGTTCGATAAGTTTTAAAACCGCATTCGTCACCTTGAAGATCGATTTAAACATGTACTACCAGCTCGTGTACAACGAAAATTTTTTGCAAAATACCTGTTTATTTAACTGTTTGAACAACTGGTCTCTCCAAGTAACTAAAGCTAGCTGATAAATTTCGTAAATGCCCTTACGACCTTCTTCACATTCACGCTTAACCCAATGACGATTCAAATAGGAACAAACACCGTTCAATACTTTACTGCTAAACTGATATTCTTCCCATTGGCGGGTGTAAAATTTTAAGACATCTTCGTCCATACGATGCATCCCATCCTATAATGAGAAGTTTGTTGCCAATTTAAAAACAAATTAGACATTATAATGACTGAATTTATGGCACTGCCAGAACCATTGATTGATTCAAACCTTTTCCGTGAAAATCGGGCAGAAGAACTGTACAATTCCTCAACAACAGTTGCTTCATTTGCGGCTATTATTTAAACGTCCTATAACAACAAAAACGAAACTTACCCTAAGCAAGGAAACCAAATAATTTTTCAAGAAGTCCTGTAAACGTTTATAGAGCTCTAATCCAACAAGCTGAGCTCCGCCATTTACAGAGTTTTTCTTGCTCTTAGTTGTGATACTCTGATTTCCCCGAGCATTAGACTGTTGATGCACCGATGTACAATAATTGTATACATGTGTGTATAAAGTCATATAGCGACTCTTCGACATAGTCTGCTGCGTATACGCATGTTCGATTCCAGCGTTTAGATCACCCCATATTTGATCTAAATCGATTTGTCGCAATCCAGCCGCATTACCTCCGGTTCCGACAGAATTTCTGCTCGACATTTTAAGACCCAAATTTTTGTGATGTGTTTTTTTGTTAGATGAACCAGTTTTGCGAATATTCGTCAATTAGGTTGGGTACCATGAAATTTTAAAGTGAAAACTGAAATGGTTCAGATCATTAGAAAGTATACCGATTTGTTTGCGTTATATAAAAGTACTGTGGTTTTTATATATATCCAGTAAATATGGTGCAAATCATTTTCCTTTTGTTTGTAGTGAATGCACAGTTAGGTACTTCCTATATATTTTAACTTTTTACTTTACACACCATACTTACCAACTATTTTATAACATTACCAAATTGGAATTATATGTACAAGGAATCTAATATAATAAACAACTTTCAATTTTATAATTTGCACTAAAAATTAATAATTTTATTAAATTATTCGAAGTATATCACAAAAATTGACAGAATCACTTTGTGTTGCCAACTTCATGCTCCCCGTGCATACCACTTAACAAACTTAACAAACACAGAACAAAGAAATTTAGAAGTTAATTCCCTACCACGTACCACAAGACCACAACTCTTCTCATTCGAACAATAAAATTTGTGGCTTCGTATCGTAAATACGGAAAAGTGAGCGATCAGAGAAGGGCCACAAACAAAGCAATCATAAATTCAAATAATACTTAAAAGGGACAGGGGCGTACCAAGCAAAACCTGTTCCAGGGAACAAAAAACAAACATTCAGATATTTCGATATGCGCTTCTCATTTTAACCGCACAAGATAGGGTTTATTTGGAATGGTAAGAGCGGTACTTTACTTTTTCCTTTCTCCTGCGTATTGTATTGTCATCTTTCAACTTGATTTCATTAGTGCGCATGTGCAGAAGTACAGTGACAATCAGCTGTTCTTAGTTTTTCGGACTAATGTCACTGTCAGTTTTTGAACTTCGTGTAGGATATTCGTAAGTAAATAGTAGAGTACCAAATAAGGAGGGTGTTTGAAAGACGGAAAATTACAAATGTTAGTTCCCAGTGACATCCCTCATAAAATTATTAAGCTGAAAACCGATGGCGTGCCTGACCTGTTTGAAATACGGTAATGTTAACCAACATAATTTCAATCACGCAAGTTTTTAGTACGTAGCGGTGAAAATCAATCAATTTTTTAAACAGAAATTGAGAAAAAGGGTCTAATAGACAGGTGCGTATTTTCTGCAATGTATGTATGTAACTACAAATAATTATTATTTTAAAGAAGTCACCAAAAGCACAAAGTTTGGATGCTCCATACTAATTTTGCACGGTTACAATAAAATTTTACTGTGTAGACCAAACCTTTTCAAACAATACAAAACTTTGACATCTGTCCGAAATTGTCATGGCGCTATCGTGCATGCGCCTCAGCATTTTTTATAATGAAAAGCTCTATTCCAGAAGTCAAAACATTGAAGTTGACAAGTCGTCTATGGGAGCAGGATATTTTGCTGAAATAAAAAACGATGAGGTACGAAAGATTTTTAAGCAATAATGAAGTGTGACAGACAACCATAAATTCAAAATTTTGATCAATTTATTTAGATCGCTTTAGGATTTCAGACCAAACGCTGCTTTTGGCAATATACGGGCCTGATTGGCGGAACTGGTAAGGGGTATGTAGGTTGGTAGGAATGTTGGATTTGTGCACATTTTCTGTTTTGGCATTTGCCGATGGCGATATATGTGTATCTCTGTCTCTCATGCGCGTTATCGAACGCATTATCTTTTTCTTTTTGCCTGCTTCGCTATGACGTCTGTACGAAATGCAGATTGCTGTTAAACGGTAGTATCAAAAAAGTGTTAAATTTCTTGAAATTTTTAACTTGTGCTTGTGTTTTCGAGAGAAGTGTTGTGAAAATGAGTGACAAAAAAGGTAAATATGCAGTTGAGCGTAGTTTTAGGTCTAAAATAAGCATTTTATTGGTAAAATAATTGGGAATGTTCCGCCCCAAGTCGAGAATTGGAAATATTCTTAGGAAAATGAGTGTGTTTCCATAAGATATGAGATAGGAATTGCTTAGATGTGCATTAAAATTGCATAATAATATGCAGGATGTTATCAATCAATACTAGCAGTGTTAGGCTTTCTCGTTCTTGCAAAGGGAAATTCTTTCGGCCATCTCACTCATACACATGGCTCATTTTAATGTCCTTGCCCTAGTTTGCAAGACTGCAGTAGGTACCCCTACATGTCAAAATAAAAGAGTTTTCATTAAGGGCAAAATGTATGATGATTATGTTCCTTGCAGCGCCAAGTAAAAGATCAGCTGTCGTGGCGGAGCTCCGGTGGACTGTGGGACTGCGGCAACTCAAACAGTACATATTTAATTTTCATGTGTTTTATACAGTGGCTGATGCTTGTTGGTTACCCGCTCAACGACTTTATTACCTTCACTAGATTTTGGTTGGGTCTACTTGCAATGCTGCATCCGTTTGTTTAAAAGCAGTCACACACGATCAGTATTTATTGTCAATATAAATGTTGCCAGTATTTTAATAATCAAACCTTCCAAAACGACAATTTTTACGAAAAAGGTCAAAGAATCCATTGGCAACATTTATATTGGCAATAAATATTGATCGTGTCTGAACGCCTTTAGATTCAATATCATATATGTACATCATAATGCTGTATTTCTGATGAAAACATGCAGGCCAAGGTAGTAAATTTTACTTTCCTCTTCTAAAATTCGTTGCAATAAACAGAAATTTGCTTTCGATGCGTTCTTTCCGATTTCCCGTCAGGACAGGTATTTTTATTACTTATAATAAATACCAGGCTTTGAATTATAGAACTAAATCCTGATTTTAGTACTACGAGACCTCACAAAATGCTACTTCATCATGTCGTGGGTTCTGGGACATCTCCGGACATCTCGTAATGTGTCCCTAGGTAATGTGTCCTTTCTAACAGAGTTTTGCACCTTTATCAGCGTCTACTACAAAATTCCAAGATTTCTATATGTTTTACCGTGAGACCAGACAGGACTGTAACTTTTGGACTTCTTTATTGTCACAACTAAAATATTTACTTTGCACTTCCTCATACTTCCCCTATTTCATCCATAAGTACTTCCTCTTTAGTTCTCTTATTTCCTCTGTGTTTCCCCAACTTGCTCTGTACTTCCCGCATGTTGTACATCAAACTTCCTCAGTGGTTTATCCTTCAGAAATAACCCTACAATCATGGTTCGAATATGAACATATTTCATCAAAAATACAGACGGAGAATAATTAATACCCAGTTTAATTCATAGTACTATGCAGCATTGCAAATTACTGTAGCTGAAGATGTAAAAATATCTCAGTGGTCCAACATTAGTAATTTGTGGTCAAATTCACTGCATGACAACCTCAAAAAATATGCAATGTGTCCAACACAAGACTGCGAACCATCGAATGCAGTAAATACGAGAGTAAATAATGTAACGAAAATTAATTATGATACATATTTTTTTGTTGTTGAGAATTTGTTGCATATTCTTTGTTTGGTGTGGGTGTGTTAAGGGGTGGTACCTATTCCTGGATTCACCCGGTGTTTTGCTCTAGCTATACGCTGCAGCACATCAACGTCGCTAAATAATAACCGATGCACTTATCTATCGAAAAAATAACGCGAGAAAAGATAAAAAGTTTGCGAATTATCTTTTTTTTTCTTTTTTTGATGGATCAAGTGCATTTTCACAACAGGTCAACGGGACTATGTATTATTTCAAATGTTTGGTTAATTATTAAATATGTTATTAACATAGTATAAGTATTTTTAGATTATTATAATTTTTATGCGCGAATTTGTGGTTGTCCTATAGAGAGAACAATTTTTGTTAAAAATTTCTTTGCCCCCATGAGACGAACCACAAATTCGGGCAGTCGGCTTTTTCTTTGAAGTACTGCATGCTTTAGATTTAGTGACTTGTAGAGGCATGGGTTATACTTTTTTAATTATATTCACGAATTATTTATTCGTAAAAATACGCTGGTGATAATAAAAATGATGCGATTTTGAGTTTCAGATCAGTTTTGAGTTGCAATTTTTTGCCGATTTTTTGTTTCATATTTGTTATCACTCCTCATGTTTGAGTATATACGCGAGCTTTTTTTTAAATGTAGATTTTCGCATGCTTTCAGTAAGGAGTTTGTTTTCGATTGGCAGAATTTTCTTGAGTTCGTTGAGAAGTTTGAGTCGGAAAATTCTGTTTGATTACAATTTTATTTTCGCATGTTCATTATTTGTTAATATGTTTCGTATCGCATGGAATATTTGTCCATGAACGTCATTGTCATTGAAATATATTATCAGATGAAATTCATTAACATTTTGCATGAAGTTGGTCCATTTTGAAACGATCAGATTTAGTTTCTGTTTAAAGTGGGCCTTCGTAAAACCGCATGCTTTTGTAAATAGAGATGGACACTGGGTTTTTATATAATACATTAAAATATTAAACGTAATAGAAATAAGGTTATTTGTAATATAAATAGAATGTTTTGTCTATACAAATTAATGCAAAAATATGTAATATTACAAACTGGCTTGAGTTGAAGTTGGTAGAGAGAAAATATTTTTGCATAAATTTTGATATTTGAACTTTTTATGTTTTAAAAAAAAAATCACATGTTTGTATTCATTATAACGTACTTATCACGTATACTTTTCCATGTTTTTCACAATTAAAAGACTTATTAAATATGGGAACCGCACTTACGATTTCCAATTATGTATATTTCGTACAGAACTGAAAAGTATGTCTAAACAGTCTTCAAATGTTTCCCGAAACACCAGGAAATGTAAATTCTAACCGGAACTAGTGCCCCATATTTGGAAGTGAACTTTGCGTTCCCTTTTTTTAATTTGATTAACATTTGCATTTCTTAAGAGTCTTATAAGTGTTTAATTTTTCGTTACTTTTGAGGTGTGTCAATTGTAAACGTTCTCTATCCGTTCATTTTGATTTACTATTAAAATTTATGCTAAAATGTTTTTGAGTTACAGTGCTTTTTTAATTTTTTGGTTTTTGTTACCGCGTCCCAACTAACGGAAACGAAATTTTAACGGATTTCTCGATGTTTGCAGCTTTAGGTTCTGCAGTGCCTCCTCCGGTCACTGCAACTTACACGCCAGGACCGCCGCCTCAGGGTAACCCCCAAGTACCCTCTCCGCAATCATATGGAGGTAAAATACAAAAACCGTTCCGATAACCCTTGAATTTTATTATATTTGACATAGAGAATTAAGTTGCATTCTCTTTCTTAGTTTAAATAGCACCCTGTATACCGGGAAATTTGGCAATTAAGGTAAGTTTCGAAATAACGCCATCTGGTGGCTCCCTCTGAAAATGAAATTCAACAGTAAATGCAGATTTCTATTACGCTATAAATTCCCTTTCCAACGAGACCAAATTCATTAAAATTGGTTCAAGCAATCCGGAGATATTTTTCCCGAAAATATTAGCTTTCCCGTGATGTGTCATATAAGTTAACACTTGGACTAAATATGGCGCCGAAATTACTCATTTTCTTTGAAGGAAGTTGGCCATGATGTTTGTAGCGATTGCGAACATTTCGGTCAAAAATATAAATCAAAAAGTGCTTTTGTAACACATTTTCTAATAGACGCTTTATTAAAGGATAAAAAAACAAACGGTTATATTCGATTTTATTGACATTTAAGCCACTTCATTTAAAGATACGTGTTCATATAAAATTTTGTTTTCAGTTGATTCCGTGACATGGCCAACTTGCTCCCTAAAAAAAACGTGTAATTTCGACGCCATATTTAGTCCACACACTAACTTATGACACATTACTCGAAAGACAATTCGTAGTAGAATTGAATGCTATTTAAAATGAGAAACTGAATGCAGCTTCCAGTTATACCGGAGGTGAATTTAAGGTGATCTTTATAACAAAAGTAGTGTCCAAATTTCAAGCCTACGTTAAATAGCAAGGCATTGGCTTTTTTGGCCTAATACAGTTTGAAATAAATTGATTTTAATGTTCGGTAATTTCTTATGAGCAGCTATGGTACAAGGTATTCCAGGGGCTGGCCCATATATGATACCGGGGCAAGCTCAGTTGTACCCGCAGGGCCCTCCACCTACTTACGATCAAGCGTTGACTCATCCAGCTATAGTTGGTCAGCCGGTAAGAAAGAGTGAACACGAACGTCGGAAAATATTTAAGCTGCAAATTTTTTTTAAATAGATGTACCCTCCTGGTACAGCTATGTATGCAGCTGGCTACCCGACGTATTTAGGGTATCCTACGTATGCGCCAATGCAGTATTACCCTTCTTTGGGAGCTTATTCTTACACGATGCAGCCTACCCAGTTGAGACCTACGATCATGATACCTGTAAGAGGAAAATTGTACCGAGTCGTGACACGTTATGCGAATTATTATTTTTGTTTAGAATGGGTATGATGCAGGAGCGAGGTTTGACGGTATAGGACAACCCGTACTGCCTCCAGCTCCACCGGGCGTACCCCCATCCGCCGCCCAACTAGCTGCAATGGCGGGTCACCAGGTAGCTCTAGGACAAAAGAAAGGATCTTTTCTGGCTGGCGGGTCTGACGGCGGGTACACCTTCTGGTAGGGCGCGCGACTCTCTTAGCAATATATTACATAACTCTAGGAACTTAATTTAATTTTTTCTTTTGCGGACGGCCGAGAAAATCGACGAAGTTTTGTTGTTTTTGGCGGGTGATTTTCTCGGTCGTCGGAGATCCGTTGTGTGCGAAAGGGAAGTTACTGGGGTGGCAGTGTTGCGAGGTTTCCACATTTTTGGTCATTTAAGTTCTTAATGCTAAATTTTCGCGTAAAAGCGTTCTTCGAATTTTTTGTTCGTAACTGGAAGTCGAAAGATTTAGATACACAGGTGGTCCTTAATCTGTTGACACCTGTACATTCAATTTTCGTGTTTAGAAACGAACCAAAACGGCTGGGTTGAGAGCAGAGCGTTTGGCCATTTTGTGTGAAGCAGTTATTATGATTTCTAGTTGTTCAGCTGCTGCAACACTGTCATTTGTATCGACAGAATATTCTAATGTATTTTAAGAAACTTGCAAAGTACATTTCCAATAATTTCTAGTGCAATAAGGCATCATTTTTTGTTGCTCTCCTGGAAAAATACCGATTCTTTTCTTATACTTGTTGAAAATGTATTTATTGTAACTTATTAATCTATATTATATTTTTTTGTATATGTCGTGGAAGAGCGGTTGTTTTTTTTTTTTTTTGTTGAGACGGTCGTGAGAGCTCGAATGTCTTGTGTTTTTTTGTTTCATGCTAGTGGGTGTAGGGAGTGCGGAATTTATCCTGACACTGTTTTAAGGTATGAGCGGAAGTAGCCCCTATACCCACGTACGCCCCATAAAATCTATAAAAGGACTTTCTGAAATATTTTGGGAAGTGTTAAAAGCCATTTTGTGAGAAATCGAAGCTGACACGAGTCAAAGATTAGCTGAATTTTACAGTGGATGGCGCAAAAAGTACCGATCGAGGTTTTCAATTTGTCGGAGTCATGAACAAATGTTTGGTACAGGCGAGATTTTTTTAAATTTCTCATGTTGCAAATATAGTCCTTGGCCATATTTGAAGTAAATCTACGTAAATCTACAAAAGTCTCCCGAAACAGCCTGATAATTAGAAAATGTTACTTTCAAACATTCCAGACATCGTTAATATTCTCATCCAATGCACATTTAATAATATGGCGAGGGACTGTACATTGCACAAGCAGTACGAACAAAACGGAACAGTCAGTTTCTTAGTCTTAGGTATATCGAAAGGTTGTGTTAAAACAGACATATTCCGCTTAATTTCGTCAAAAACAATTCACCTAGTCATTAAACGAATCGCTGGTGTTTTCTCTTTTTAAATTTTTATTTAGTTATCAGATTGAATATGTTTTTTTTATGTAACGATTGTTTTTTAACACAACTCGAAGCGATTGTATTTTCAAATGACGTATTTTTTTTTAATTTACATGAATGGTTGTTATAATATCGTAGTAATTGAGGAAGAACACCAATACCGGTTTTTGATTGTTGTTGTTATTCGTCGGAAGTTGGATTATTTTTTTTTTGTTGTCAAGTGTGTTGTTAGTGAAATATAGTAAGTTTACGTAAAGAATTATTTGAAAATATGTGAGAAATTTGTCTGAAAGACTGTAAAAGATCTAATAAAACAATTTGGAAAGAACTTTCGGAGTTTTAATTGAAAAATAAGCTCAAGCAATGTATAAGCCAATGAATATCTTTCCTTGTATATTGTCACTGTTTGTATTGATATAACTTAAGGCAGCTAACAAATAGAATTGAAAACGTCAGGATGACACCAGCGAGGTTATTTTTGTCTGTGCACACTGAGATCTTAACTTACCTCGATGGGTTCTTGATATCCTGCCACCATAACAGGTATCATAACAATTTTAGTTGAATCTTAAACCTGGGCTAGAGGTAATTTTCATTTTAAGAAATGAAATCCTTGTACCCTATCCTTTATTTCCTATATCACTATACAATATCTCTGCAATGTAGTAATTCACTTAAAAATAATATGAATCAAAATGCCTTCTACACTTTTTAACTTATCACATTTTCTGCAAAAATAATCGCGAAATAAAGCGTTTCATGGGATCTCCTCTATGCGTACACTACTTTCGGAAGCAGCAGTAGTTGTTGGCTGCACCATTCTACTTGAATCTAGTACAGGAACAAGCATGATATTACTTCCTGTAGGCAGGCCTGTGAGGAACTGTAACTGGGGCATTTGAAAGGGTAAACTACCCACAGCCTGCGGCATAATTAACAAAGGCGCTAATTTATTGACTTGTAACATGTTTGAAAAGGCGACATTTTGCGTAGAAGTACTCGGTGAATTTGTATGAGTGGTTTGTATGATATTGCTAGTATTCATCGGTGCTGTAAGAATAGTTTGGAGAGTGCTAGCCGGTTTAGCTATTGCCACTGTAGTCACACTATTGGAAACGGAAATTGCTGTGGTGGTTTTCTTAGGAGATACCGGCTTTTCTTTTTCTGGAGCTGCGTTCTCTTGACCTTTAGTTATGACAGCTGGTTGAATTTCAACAACTTTCCTAGGAACTTCAGGTGCACTAGTAGCTTTGGCTTTCTCCACAGCTTGCTCAGTGTCACTATCATCAATATACAGACATTCGGAAGGGACAGAAGAAGGGGTTATTGGAATAACTAAGGACCAGTAAGAAACAGTTTTCCCAATAGAAAAAATCGGCAACGCTTGCGACATTTTCGAAGCGTAACTAACCGACATTGCATTCTTGTTATTAATGAATACTAGGATAGGTTTATGTGGCAACTGGAGCCGTCATCATCATAAGGTTCTCAGTCCGAAGACTGGTTGGACGCGTACCTCCATTCTTTTCTATCCTGAGCTAACCTACGCATTTCCCTAAAAGTAGAACATCCTACATCCCTAACTATTTGAGAGCAGTAGTCTAATCTAGGCCTACCCCTACCTCTTTTTATTCCTATCTCTGACTCTAGTATGTCACGAACTATTCCTTCGTGTCTTAGAAGGTGTCCTACCATCCTATCTCTCCTACTCTTTATTGTTTTCCATACCTTTCGCTTTTCCCCAACTCTTTCTAATACTTCCCTATTGCTAACCTTATCTATCCACGGCATCTTCATCATGCGTCTGTAACACCACAGTTCAAACGCTTCTACTCTTTTTCTATCCGCTTCTCCTATTGTCCAAGTTTCGCACCCGTATAATGCCGTACTCCATACATACGACGTTAAGAGTCTCTTCCTAGTCTCTATATTAACCGTTCTCGAGCATAACAGTTGTTTCTTTTTGTTAAACGCAACTCGGCCCTGCGCCATTCTTTGTTTTATATCTTTAGTGCTCCTACCGTCTTGAGTTATTTTACTTCCTAAGTAGCAGAAATCCGCGACCTCCTCGATCTTCTCATTTCCAATTTGTATTTCCATTTTAGTTCTATTTTCGCATCCCCTACATACCAAAATTTTAGTTTTCTTTTTATTGATTTTCATGCCGAAGCCCTTTGTCAAAACTGCTTCCATTTCATTCAAAGCCGCTCCTAATTCTTCTTTGCTAGATGCTAACACTGCTATATCATCCGCAAATCTGAGCATGTTAATAGTTTGGCCCTGTACATTGATCTCTGAGGCTGTTCTTTCCTTAACAATATTAATCGCATCTTCGATATATAAGTTGAAAACTAGAGGTGACAATGCACATCCCTGTCTCACTCCCTTCCGGATATCTACTTCCCTTTGTTCCTGCTCACATTCTATAACTGCCTTTTGCTCTTTGTAGAGATTATGTATTATTCTTCTGTCCCTGTATTTCATCCCTACCTTTCT
Organism: Xestobium rufovillosum; assembly: GCA_963966045.1. NCBI lineage: Eukaryota > Metazoa > Arthropoda > Insecta > Coleoptera > Ptinidae > Xestobium > Xestobium rufovillosum. The sequence continues at coordinate 5,734,823 of OZ014495.1, read as the reverse complement.
CAGCACTTCGAACATCTTCCCCCATTTTACGTTGTCGAAGGCTTTTTCTAAATCTACAAATCCTATATAGACGCTCTTTCTCTTTTCTATCGTTTTTTCTATAATTACTCGTAAAGCTAGAATGGCCTCGCGCGTTCCTCTATTTCGTCTAAATCCGAACTGATCTTCTCCTAATATTTCTTCCGCCTTTTTCTCCATCCTTCTTTGCACAATTCTAGTTAAAATTTTTGACGCATGGGAAGTTAAACTGATAGTTCTAAAATTTTCGCATCTATCCGCGCCTTTTCTTTTTGGCAAAGCTACTATGATGTTCCGTTTGTAATCTTCTGGAATCTCGCCTGTCAGGTATATGCGACTAACTAGTTTAAATAAACGATCTATTACCTCTTGATCTGCGCACTTTAAGATTTCTGCCTGCAAGCCATCTATACCTGGTGCTTTATTATTCCTTAAACTTTTTAGTGCTATCTCAAACTCTTCTCTCATTATAGGACTCCCTAGGTTATCCCCCTCTACACTGCTTTCGCTTTCTAATATATCTTGCACTTCCTGTCCCGCATATAAGTTTCCTAAATATTCTTTCCACCTATCTGCCTTCTCCCCACTTCCGATTAGGATATCTCCTGCCTCATTTCTAATGTTTTTGGTACTAGATCCAATTTCTCTAAAATTTCTCCTAATTATTTTATATGCTTCATCAGTCTTTCCTACTTCGAATTTATCTTCCACTTCTTTGCATTTATTATCGATCCATTGCTCTTTCGCTTTCCTACATTCCCGAATAATTTCCCACTTGATCGCCTTATATCTTTGTTTCCCTGTTTCATCTAACCTATTTTTATATTTTCGCCTTTCCTCTATTAGACTCACAATATGTTTTGTTATCCAGGGTTTCCTACTTTCATTCTGTTTATGACCCAAAATATCCCTAGCTGAGGAAACTAAACTATTTTTAATGCAATTCCATTCTGCCTCTATGTCCCTAACAATATTTCCACCCGTGCCCTTTAGTGCTTCGTTTGTCTTTTTCTCGAACTTATTGCGCATATCATCATCTTTTAGTTTCTCTGGGTCAAGATACCTTCTTCCGCTTCTTTTTTTCAAAATCTTAATTTTAAGATTGGCTTTCATAACGACTATGTTGTGATCACTATCTATATCTGCTCCTGGATAACTTCTACAATCCCTAACTTGATTTCTAAATCTTTGCCTAACGAGAATGTAATCTATTTGATATCTCCCTAAGTCTCCTGGCATCTTCCACGTATAGCATCTCCTAACATGATGGTGAAATAGAGTGTTCGCGACCGTTAAGTTATGTTTATCGCAGAACTCTGTCAGTCTAACTCCCCTATCGTTCCTATTGCCTAATCCAAAGGGGCCAACTATTCCGCCCTCTCGCCCTGTGCCTACGACTGCATTGAAATCTCCTGTAATTATTAAATTTTCGTGCCCTCACAAAATCTAGCACATATTCAATATCACTATAAACTGCCTCTACTGTAGTTAGAAGTGGGCATATATACCTGTATTATTACTGTTTTTACAGGTTTCGAATCTAACCTAACCATAACTACCCTGTCACTTTGCTGTAAGAAATTTTCTACACTCTGTCCTACTTTTTTCCGCATAACAATTCCTACTCCCGAATTTCCTCCTACAGATCCTGTGTGTATTACTCTAAAATCTCCGCTCCAGAAGTCTCCAGCTTCTGGCCATCGCACTTCACTGATACCTACTACGTCTAATGCTAACCTATCCATCTCAATTTTCAAATTCTCTAACTTCCCTACTTGTTTCATGCTTCTAACATTCCACGCTCCGACTCGTGAGATGTTACACTTATCATTTCTGATGACTCCCCCCGAAGCAGTCCCCGCCCGGAGATCCGAATGGTGGGACTATTTTACCTCCGGAATATTTTACTCCAGAAGGTGCCATCATCATAAATTAAAGTACGCTGTACTAGGGATAAAATAATGTGGTGGTTTCCCGTTGCCTTCCACATCGCAGTAGTGTGTATCACAGTGCCATACCAACCCTCACGATCTCTGCCACTATGATTACTGAAAGAGCTGCTGCCCCCTTCCAGGGACTTGATTTAGTCTGGCTTCTCAAATAAAAACCCCTCCAATATGGTTAAACCTATGGTTCGGCTCTTTATATCATTGAAGCGCGCAAGCCATCCCACCCGTCCCAGTATTACTAGAACTGCGTCAAGGTACAAGTCCTTTGGGATAGAACTGGAGCCGTAAGTTTGAAAAAATTAATTTCCTTTTCTCTTCCATTATCTTCGTGCTGATCAAATAGGTTTTGGACCGATCTATTCCGATGTTCGTGCTCTCCTTCATTTTATTCTCGTACCGGCAGAAAAGCATCTTAATTACGTCATCTTTCGATGTCAGATCCATTGGAAATTCTTCTGCGCCAATCATTTTAACCACTGGTCGTATTTCTTTTGGTGCTTGCGTGGTTTTCACTTTCGATTTATTTCGTGCCGTAGGCTCTTCATCATCAGAGATGCAAACTGTCATCTTGAGGAGATTCAGTGGGCGCTTCTGGGGTTAAATTGGAACTGTTTTCTGAAACGATGAAATCAATTTTCTTTTTTTCCGTTGGAAACATGTAAGTTGAGTACTTTCCAAGGTATCAATGTTTTCCTAAATTGTAGCGGATACTTTGGAGGGCTATATCTCCTCAAATTTGATGTGGATAGGGGTGTCTAATTGGTATTTAAATTAAAAGAAAATACACAATTTATTTTCATATAACATTCAAATGTATAAAGGGTTAAAGACTAAATAAGTAGTAATTCACTTAGAAATCTAAAAATCAAAATAAATGACGCAGCTCAAAATAGCTAACAAAAAAATGGATCAAAAATAATATGAATCAAAATGCCTTTAGCACTTTTTAACTTATCACATTTTCTGCAAAAATAATCGCGAAATATAGTGTTTCATGGTATCTCCTCTATGCGTACACTACTTTCGGAAGCAACAGTAGTTGTTGGTTGCACCATTCTACTTGAATCTGGTACAGGAACAAGCATGATATTACTTCCTGTAGGCAGGCCTGTGAGGAACTGTAACTGGGGCATTTGAAAGGGTAAACATACCCACAGCCTGCGGCATAATTAATAAAAGGCGCTAATTTATTGACTTGTAACATGTTTGAAAAGGCGACATTTTGCGTAGAAGTACTCGGTGAATTTGTCTGAGTGGTTTGTATGATATTGCTAGTATTCATCGGTGCTGTAAGAATAGTTTGGAGAGTGCTAGCCGGTTTAGCTATTGCCACTGTAGTCACACTATTGGAAACGGAAATTGCTGTGGTGGTTTTCTTAGGAGATACCGGCTTTTCTTTTTCTGGAGCTGCGGCCTCTTGACCTTTAGTTATAACAGCTGGTTGAATTTCAACAACTTTCCTAGGCACTTCAGGTGCACTAGTAGCATTAGCTTTCTCCCCAGACATTCGGAAGGGACAGAAGAAGGGGTTATTGGAATAACTAAGGACCAGTAAGAAACAGTTTTCCCAATAGAAAAAATCGGCAATGCTTGCGACATTTTCGAAGTGTAACTAACCGACATTGCATTCTTGTTATTAATGAACACTAGGATAGGTTTATGTGGCAACTGGAGCCGTAAGTTTGAGAAAATAAATTTCCTTTTCTCTTCCATTATCTTTGTGCTGATCAAATAGTTTTTGGACCGATCTATTCCGATGTTCGTGCTCTCCTTCATTTTATTCTCGTATCGGCAGAAAAGAATCTTAATTACGTCATCTTTCGATGTCAGATCCATTGGAAATTCTTCTGCGCCAATCATTTTAACCACTTGTCGTATTTCTTTTGGTGTTTGCGTGGTTTTTGCTTTCGATTTATTTCGTGACGTAGGCTCTTCATCATCAGAGATGCAAACTATGTCATCTTGAGGAGATTCAGGGGTCGCTTCTGGGGTTAAATCGGAACTGTTTTCTGAAGCGATGAAATCAACTTTCTTTTTTGCCGTTGAAAACGTATAAGTTGAGCACTTTCCAAGATATCAATGTTTTCCTAAATTTTAGCGGATACTTTAGGGGTATCAAATTAAATTAAATTAAAAGAAAATACATAATTTATTTTCATATAATATTCAAATGTATACAGCGTAAAAGACTAAATATGTAGTAATTCACTTAAAAATCTAAAAATGAAAATAAATGACGGAGCTCAAAATAGCTAACAAAAAACTGGATCAAAAATAATACGAATTAAAATGCCTTTCGCACTTTTTAACTTATCACATTTTCTGCAAAAATAATCGCGAAATAAAGCGTTTCATGGGATCTCCTCTATGCATACACTACTTTCGGAAGCAACAGTAGTTGTTGGTTGCACCATTCTACTTGAATCTGGTACAGGAACAAGCATGATATTACTTCCTGAAGGCAGGCCTGTGAGGAACTGTAACTGGGGCATTTGAAAGGGTAAACTACCCACAGCCTGCGTCATAATTAACAAAGGTGCTAATTTATTGACTTGTAACATGTTTGAAAAGGCAACATTTTGCGTAGAAGTACTCGGTGAATTTGTCTGAGTGGTTTGTATGATATTTCTAGTATGCATGGGTGCTGTAAGAATAGTTTGGAGAGTGCTAGCCAGTTTAGCTATTGCCCCTGTAGTCACACTATTGGAAACAGAAATTGCCGTGGTGGTTTTCTTAGGAGATACTGGCTTTTCTTTTTCTGGAGCTGCGTCCTCTTGACCTTTAGTTATGACAGCTGGTTGAATTTCAACAACTTTCCTAGGCACTTCAGGTCCACTAGTAGCATTAGTTTTCTCCACAGCTTGCTTTGTGTCACTATCATCAATATACAGACATTCGGAAGGGACAGAAGAAGGGGTTATTGGAATAACTAAGGACCAGTAAGAAACAGTTTTCCCAGTAGAAAAAATCGGCAACGCTTGCGACATTTTCGAAGCGTAACTAACCGACATCGAATTCTTGTTATTAATGAACACTAGGATAGGTTTATGTGGCAACTGGAGCCGTAAGTTTGAGAAAATAAATTTCCTTTTCTCTTCCATTATCTTTGTGCTGATCAAATAGTTTTTGGACCGATCTATTCCGATGTTCGTGCTCTCCTTCATTTTATTCTCGTATCGACAGAAAAGCATCTTAATTACGTCATCTTTCGATGTCAGATCCATTGGAAATTCTTCTGTGCCAATCATTTTAACCACTGGTCGTATTTCTTTTGGTGCTTGCGTGGTTTTTGATTTCGATTTATTTCGTGCCGTAGGCTCTTCATCATCAGAGATGCAAACTATGTCATCTTGAGGAGATTCAGGGGTCACTTCTGGGGTTAAATTGGAACTGTTTTCTGAAACGATGAAATCAACTTTCTTTTTTGCCGTTGGAAACGTATAAGTTGAGCACCTTCCAAGATATCAATGTTTTCCTAAATTTTAGCGAATACTTGGGAGGGCTATATCTCCTCAAATTTGATGTGGATAGGGGTGTTAATTGATATTTAAATTAAAAGAAAATACACAATTTATTTTCATATAACATTCAAATGTATAAAGGGTTAAAGACTAAATAAGTAGTAATTCACTTAAAAATCTAAAAATCAAAATAAATGACGCAGCTTAAAATAGCCAACGAAAAAGTGGATCAAAAATAATATGAATCAAAATGCTTTCCACACTTTTTAACTTATCACATTTTCTGCAAAAATAATCGCGAAATAAAGCGTTTCATGGGATCTCCTCTATGCGTACACTACTTTCGGAAGCAACAGTAGTTGTTGGTTGCACCATTCTACTTGAATCTGGTACAGGAACAAGCATGATATTACTTCCTGTAGGCAGGCCTGTGAGGAACTGCAACTGGGGCATTTGAAAGGGTAAACTACCCACAGCCTGCGGCATAATTAACAAAGGCGCTAATTTATTGACTTGTAACATGTTTGAAAAGGCGACATTTTGCGTAGAAGTACTCGGTGAATTTGTCTGAGTGGTTTGTATGATATTGCTAGTATTCATGGGTGCTGTAAGAATAGTTTGGAGAGTGCTAGCCGGTTTAGCTATTGCCACTGTAGTCACACTATTGGAAATGGAAATTGCCGTGGTGGTTTTCTTAGGAGATACCGGCTTTTCTTTTTCTGGAGCTGCGGCCTCTTGACCTTTAGTTATAACAGCTGGTTGAATTTCAACAACTTTCCTAGGAACTTCAGGTGCACTAGTAGCTTTGGCTTTCTCCACAGCTTGCTCAGTGTCACTATCATCAATATACAGACATTCGGAAGGGACAGAAGAAGGGGTTATTGGAATAACTAAGGACCAGTAAGAAACAGTTTTCCCAATAGAAAAAATCGGCAACGCTTTTGACATTTTCGAAGCGTAACTAACCGACATTGCATTCTTGTTATTAATGAATACTAGGATAGGTTTATGTGGCAACTGGAGCCGTAAGTTTGAAAAAATAAATTTCCTTTTCTCTTCCATTATCTTCGTGCTGATCAAATAGTTTTTGGACCGATCTATTCCGATGTTAGTGCTCTCCTTCATTTTATTCTCGTACCGGCAGAAAAGCATCTTAATTACGTCATCTTTCGATGTCAGATCCATTGGAAATTCTTCTGCGCCAATCATTTTAACCACTGGTCGTATTTCTTTTGGTGCTTGCGTGGTTTTTGCTTTCGATTTATTTTTTGCCGTAGGCTCTTCATCATCAGAGATGCAAACTATGTCATCTTGAGGAGAATCAGAGGTCGCTTCTGGTGTTAAACTGGAACTTCCCGATGCACTGTTTTCTGAAACGATGAAATTAATTTTCTTTTTTGCCGGTGCCGATTGTGTGGGCAAAGAATCGGTTAAATCGACAAAACCCTTAGTAGGTTTTGCCGGTGGCATCTTTTCATGAGAAACACTTTCTTCTAATAGAGCACGTAATTTTTTATTTCTCGCTAGGATATCAACTTTTTCTTGTTTCGCGGGACTTTCTTTTTTTTCTGGTTTTTCTGGAGGGGGTTCTTTTAATACTTCTGTTTCTATAGGATCGATGTCTTCTTGATCTTGAGGTGCCCAAAAATCAACATTACCAATTCCCAGAACGCTTTCATCTACATCTTCATTTATAAAATCTCCAATCGACGTGGGTAAATTAACTTGTTCTATTTTTGCCGGAATATATAGTTCAAGGGGATCTAAATCGTGGTGATAGTCATCATCTGAACTTTCATTTGCATTTACAAAAGCATCGCTGTATTTTTCAATGACCGACTTGACGCTATCAATTCTAGGCAACTTAACTAGAGGTTTATTGCGTGTAATATCGTACGGACAGTCTTTTAATAAATGTATGCTGAGATGTTTAACGTCGACGCATTTTTTGTGACACAACAAGCAAATCGGATGCTGACTTCGATGATGCTCAAAAAGCATTTTGTCCACCTTTTTGTGGCAAATAAAGCAAAGAAACGGTTGGCTTTCTGGAGAACTTTCAGGCTTCTTCTTCTTTCGTTTCACATCACCACTCTCATCTGTATCACTACCGATCTTTTCCATCCTCTTCTTTGTTCGTTTCACAACGCTTTCATCTGTATCACTATAGATCTTTTCTATCCTCTTCTTCTTCTTCCGTTTCACAACACTTTCATCTGTGTCACTATCGACCTTTTCTATCCTCTTCTTCGTCTTTTGTTTCACAACACTTTCATCTGTATCACTATAAATCTCGCTATAAATCTTTTCTATTCTCTTCTTCTTTCGTTTCACACTTTCATATTTATCACTTTCGATCTTTACCGATCTCTTCTTTTCCTGATCAATTTTGCTTTTATCACTTCTATGATTCTTCGATTCCGCATGCTTTTTTGACTGATGTTTTTCTCTTTCCGCCTTTTCTATTCGAGCTATTTTAACGCTCAACGGTCCTACCATTTTCTTCATTTTCGCCTTCTTGAGCCTCCCCATTTTTACACTCAAAGGCGCACTAGTGTTTTTCGATTTCATCGTCCGTTTTTTCTTGGCGGGCTTTTCTTGCGGACATGAATCAGAGAGCCACTGCAACAAGCGACTGTCTTTATTAACAGTTTCATTGCTAAAAATACTAACTTCGCTCGTTTCGCTCGGCGCTTTAGACGGTTTTCTCGCCTGCGTTTCACTCTGCATTACTCGTTTGACAACTATGTTTCCCAGTCGCAAAACATCCTGGTCTATTTTGTTCCTTTGCTTTTCTACAATCACCTTTTCCTTTCGCCGCTTTTCTTTCATGTACGCCTCTAATTCATTACGTTCCAACCACACTTCCGGACTGACGTTGAATTTCAACACTTCATCCGGCAAAATCAAATTCATATTGTTCCTCAACAGCCGATTCACACTTTTGTGATAGTGCCTTTTCGGAGTCATACCATCATGCAACGAAACAACATTCACTATTTTAAGCCCCAAGTCCATATTTCCAGGACTAGTATTCTGAACGGTAACCGGGGTGGTCGAGGGGGTGGTAATAGGTGAAGATGATTTTGGTCGACCTCTACCACGTTTTGCTGTTGAAGATTCTAAGGCGCTCTTCGGTTTGGGTTTCTTGCCTGGCTTTTGTCTTTCTTTCGCCATTTCTATTTGCGGTTCATCCTCAGCTTCTAAATCTATTATTTCCTGTTCCACTTGACTTGCATCCATTGCATAATCTTCTTCTTTATACGACTGACCAGCTTCGTCCTAAAACATTTTAAACAAATATATAGCGGCCATTTTTCAAGTTCATGATAGGTAAAGAAAATACAGCATAAATATGCTAGTGCTCCAAAGAGAAGCCGAATAAGACGATTATACGAAAAAATTTACCTTCAAAGCTTTATCCCGATTGATAGCATTCGTCCTGTATTTAAAAGCTTTAATAGCTATTGTGCAGCACTTATGACAAACATGAGTCGAACCAAGGCCAGTTTTGTCGATCTAAAATAAACTCATTGTTCTCAAATTTCTTGAGAAATTGTTAGTAATTTACCTTAATACCGCTTGCTAATGTTAAGAAATGTCTCAGATTTTGAGCGCCATTTAGGGCTTTATCGTACACGTCTATAATATTATCTTGGCTCATGCATAGTCTACATGTTTGGATTTCCATGACCCATTGATTTTATTCACTAAAATTTTACAATAAACTATGAATTTGCTGAAATTACAAACAAAATATTTTGAAGGTTATATCTCAACTTTGCCACTTTATGTAGGTAAAGTAGAACTCGGAAAATAGCAATAGGTAGAGCCCTCTATTAGAGGGCTTTAGCAACAGGGACTCACACTTCCCATCTGTAAGTAGTAGCGAAAACTACACTTTTTGAGCGACGCCAATAGCCGTTAGATGGAACGTCTAAAGTGTATTCAGTTCAAGTTGCTTATTGCCTTATTGGTTGACATCTTACCAATCAAAACTTAAGACTGGTGAGTCATCTATCAGTAAAGTGTGGTGTACGTGGCAAACTATGCTGTAAACCACAATTTTTTCACTAATCAAGTTCTTCTTGTTGAAAATAGGTAAAAAAACATGGCTTTGGCATTTACGCCGAGATGTGCCAGAAAGAAGAACTCTACCCAAAGCCCCGATGACAGGCGTCTCTAGCGCATTGGTCTAGTAATCCGCTGGGTCTCGGGGACACTAGTCGAATAAACAAATGTTTTTCGAAGGAATAATTAATCAATGATCTAACCCGAAACTGCCACATTGCACAGTATTTCTTCAACCAAATCATCCACTGACTACTCTCCGGGTATAAAATAAGTCCTCTGATCCTACTCCTTTCAATTTCGCACCAGCTCAGCAGCCCCGAACATGACCCTTGTGATAGCAGAAGAACCGTCGGCATTTCAGCCAATCAGCGACGCGTGTTCGCCTGGAATATTCGATATTTTACTTTGAAAGATCGACATGTAGCAAGGAGGAATATCGATATAAACAAAGTATGGGATATCGGAACGCATACGATCGATCTTAAGTATTGCCCAACCCTAGGTGAGGTTACATAAATTATGGTTGTATGCTTGGTTCTGGTTATCCGTAATTACAATTCATTAATATTTATTTTTTTGGATTTAATTAATCCTAAATAAACAATCTAAACATATTATTGCCGCTGAAAAGCGTTTATTTTAGTGAACCTTGATGGCGTATTGAAAAGCAAAACAAGCAGTATCAATCTGGTTCCAAGAAATGAAAACTAACGTACAAGGTCAACAAGTTCGATGATAAAATCCGCCGACCGCCGGCAAGGCGGCAACATTGCTGCGATAACAACTGCGTGATGTTTACGTAGATAGACAGATGATTCATGAGACTGCTGTTGCCATGCAATGGCTATTGGCTACATAGTGTTGGAGGCCACCGGCATTCTCGTATTTCTAGACTCATTATACAATTTATCGTTGTTTGGTTGTTTTAATCGCGTATAGAAAATAAAATACGGATTGCGAAATATGAACAAGTCTAGAATAATAAAGTAATAATTAATAATAATAATTAGTAATAATTATGGTTTTCTGCCAATTTCTTAGAAGAAATGATTGTTTGGCGAATAAAAAATAGCTCTATAGATGAATCGACGAAACGAAATTTTCAACATTGTTTTTATTTCGTTTATGACGCAGAAGGTACCTCTTTTAATTTTTAATCAGTTGTGTGTTAGTAACTGGTATGGTGGCGGCCGAACACCCTAAACTTGGTGTGGCAGATTGCATTGAAGAATGAAGATGATAGGAACAGAGAGAATGGAGAAATTGATTACAAAATTAGTGACGTAGTGTTCATTTCATTCGAAACAGACATCCCACCATCCGCCAACCAATCAGTGGTTGGCTCCCCTCCACCTCCATTCGTTTATCTTTATACATACCATCTAATTGGCTGGCGCTGGAGGGAAGGGGTTTGTTGGAATGTAGGTATTTTGTTGACGTCACATTTATTACCAAAGAAGCAACACCTAATGATAAAGAGTTCAACCTGCTTTCAGCCGGAATCAAACCCACTACCATCAAAGCACAATGATATACACCATATTTAAAAACCCAAATACGGAGTCTCCAGCCCATCAACCCTGAAGATGTCCCTCGTGAAAGTGGATGAAACGTCGACATCCAGTCACTCCATGACGCAACCATTACGACAATGGCCGCGAAAACATGCACCATCGTTGGCGTCGTAATTTACACCATTTTTTGGTGGCAAGTGGGAACCAGTGATTTTCTAATACTAGATACCAACATGCAAGGTAGCCTCCACGCCAACATGTACAGACATACTTTAGTTACCTTTTTGCACTCTGGATCAATCAAATGGGATCATCTATCCTTCTCACGAGTTCTACATTAATACGCATGCTCAAGCAGCTTCCCATGTTCCCGATGCCGAAAGAGCAATATGGCGACGTCAAAACAAGTCTTGTTTGCTATGGTTTTCAGTTAAAAACTGCTAAATAGAACGGAATATCCATGCGACAAATACAAAAGTGTCAGTTTCTCATTATTGGTCGTTATTAATTGCTCAGTGATGTGTTTTATCCCTGTTTAGCTTTTAAAATAATTTAACCTCAAATACGGCTGAATTAAGAAAAGAAAAAGGGGAACCTCCGTCTCGCACATGCGCTCTTTATGTAACTCCTGACAGTGATAGCTACATACAAGTTTCCACGATAGAACGAAACAAAAACAATAAAGTATTTTGCACTTCCTGGCGTGTCCCATGATATAGGGAATATACGGCATGTTGGTATCTAGTATTAGAAAATCACTGGTGGGAACACAATAATCTTCCGTGTTATTACCACTCCTCTAAGAACATTTCACTCTGTTCTGACTCTTGCAGGTTTGCGGCTAAATCATTTTACATTTTATTTTGATAATTCAGAACTGAAACAGCATAGCAATATCTAAGAACCTAGTGATTTGATCACTCGGCAAGATTTGTGAGGATCAATCTGCCATTTTGGTTGCAAACGTGCGTTATTTGAACGATACTTCTGTCGTAAGTACACGTACATCATTTCACAGTCCTTACATTATGTACGGGTATATATTTACACGCGTAAATAGGGTTTAAAAGTATCGTTCCTTTATTCCACCATATGGTCCTTCGAGTCGGGTTTAAATTTAAATCAATTAAGCTTCTTCAATATTTCTAAAATCCTGCCTTTATAATATTAAAATTGAACACATCTTTTCATCCTCCTAATTGTTTGTAATTCTTGCTGCTCTTGCATTTGCCAATCGGTTCCTTTTTGATGGATGTAGGAGAAAATGTTCTGTTGCATCTGCCGTTCTAAAAATATCGACGGTATTTCCAAAGCTGCTTTAATCCTGCACAACTACATTACATCTAGGTAATCAATATTAACTTTGTTGAGCTTTGAATCATTATTCTCACATTTTAGCTATTTGTCGGAAACTGACGTGTCGATTTATATCTAGTATCGGACGCGCGATTTTGCACACGGAAGTGTCCGATAACAGCTTACGTCATCATTGGATATAGATACGTCATACTTTAGTTTAAGTAATTCCTTAGTGGTTATGAACACTGTCAGCGGTGGGTATCGCATAAAGTTAGCAGTTTGATGTACTGGAAGCTGGTGGGGTCGACTTCTGTAGAGGTTAGTTTCTTTTTCTTACGTTTTTACATTACCTGACATTGTGTGTCAGTTAAGTTTATAGGACAACTGAAATTGCATAGACGTGTACAACAAAGTTACATCCGATACGAACCCTCGGGGATTCCCTTGCAACATTCTCCTGCACATTATGGATTCCTTTTCATTTCTTCGGAACCACGCCATGTCTAATTGTTTTCAGGACATTTGTACCGAGCCTCTGGACCTTGCACCTCACTAGCCACTTCTTGATTCATTTTTGGTAACCTACCCTTGGTTTTGATAAGGCTTAACCCAACCAGCTCAGTTCTGAATTTCTTCTTATTCTTAAATTATTTTTGGCGTTACTGAGGCATGTTCTTGTTTTTTTTCAAGTTTTTGCCCAGTCGTTTCCTCAAGTTTCATCAAGACAAACATCAAATCCATCTTATCTTAGGGATCATGCGCCGTACACAAACGCGTTTTGGTAGTCGAAATTTTATGGGGTTTTCATTCTCCGATTTTTAGTTTACCTCCATAAATTATCAAATTACTAAATTCTCGCTACTTTACTCACTTAGTGACGATATAAGCATTCCAATGTTTAGAATGAAAACTCGGAGATCTATTTAACAAAAAAAAACAAAGTAAATATAGAAAACGACGTATAAAAAGAACTTTATTAAGTAAATAATACAAAAATGTGTAACGAAAAATCTATGAACTTAAGTACATATTATTTATTTCTTTGGTTGCTCAGTCAATTCGCTCAAATTCTTAACTCGCAATAATCCTTTGGTAGGATTGAGGGCGTTCCATCCTTGCTGGAAATTATTTCTAGATGGAGTCATATGCTGGCTTTTGCCATTTGCAGGCAAGACTTCATTCAGCACTCCAGTCGCCTGACTGTAGCTGGGAAGTTGCGTTTGATGCCTAATAACACTAGGACGAGATGTAGGGTTCGGATTACGCGGTTGAAAGCCATAATTGGTAACAGGCGGCCAGAAAGTTTTGCTTCCAGCATTTTGTCCGTTGAAAGCTTGACTTTGGCCATATGTGGAAACGATGTTACCGCCGGTCATGCCGTTTTGATGCCTCGGAATCGTAGGCGGATTGAGTAAGCTCCTTGGCTGGTAATTTGACATTACTCCAGTATTGCTGGGCGGTACACTCAAAATTATATTATTCTGCATGGTATTATAAGAATTGATATTCATACCTACATTTGACACAGAATACGTATGAACCGGGTTAGCCACAAATTGGGGATTGCTCGCAATACCGAAATTTGGCAGTTGGGTTAGATTTGATTGCATGCAAGTCATCAAACCGCTAGCAAAGGATCTATTGTTTTCAGAAGTTCCTCCTTTGTTTTGGTGGGTATTTTCTCTCACATCTGGCAGCTGTAATTGTTTAGATTTCACTCTCGACCAGTTAAGTTTAGTTCTCTGTTGTATCTTTGGCAGTGGACAGGTGTAAGCAGCAGTCATTTTCGGAGAAAGCTTGAAAGTGATGGGAATTTTTTGATTCGTCAAGTCCGCACATAAACCCTTAAATATCAGTAAATTTAAGTTGCTGTCTTGTTCAATTTCTCTTTGATCCATAGCAAAAGCTTGAGTTGCATTATCTTTCTTCTCTAGCTTAGCATGTTTCTTGAATAAAGAATCCATGACTTTATCCCTGAAGAGTAAATTTGGGATATCTTGTGTTTTTAAACCGTTTATTGTGGGGCAAACTGTAGGGACTGATTCCACTGTATGCTTTTGAACTCCTGAACTAGCCACTTCTATTTTGATCGTTTCGCTTTCCCCTTCATCGTCATCGTCATCAAGACATATAACTTCAATTTCCGGCTGAATAATTGTAACATCATCCAAAACTTTTTCAAACGCCTCAGGGTATTTTTCAACGACCTCTTTAACACGATCAATTTTATGCAACTGTAACCGTGGCGGGTGCTTCAGAACATCACCCAAATGTTTCTTACTTATATGTTTGTGCATTCCGAACAAAGTTTTGAATTTGTCGTTACAAAATTTGCACATATAATGAACTATTTGGTGTTTGAACAGTTCCTTCTTGCTATCCCAAACAGTGTTGCACACAGTGCAAATAAATATGGCGTCTGCTTTTCCGGAAGGCGACAGCAAGTTTTTGTTTCCTGGAGACGCTGGTACAAAAGGCTTTGCGATGTTTAACTGTTTATCAGTGGCTTTTTCAGTAATGGCAGACTGATTTCCAGTGGGTTTTGCGAAAGCTGGAGTTAATTCTAAAGAAGACACGAAGGTATTTTTGTTGCTCATGTTATCTGACGTTAATTCGGCCTTTTGAAGTTCCGTTGTTCCATTCTTCAAACTTCTGATTTTCTTTTTTGGCATTATTTCTTCTGAATCAGTTTCCTCCACCAATCTCACAAGCTTTCGTTTTGTTCTCTTGGAGCGTTGCTTATAAGCGTCAGCGTTGTTTAATGGCGGAATGACAGGCAGCGTGTTCGTAACTGATCCGTCTGATGTACTTCCGTTGGAACTTAAAACTTCCACTACTGAACAGGATGAGGTGCCAGCTTCAGATACTTCTTTAGTTTGCCCAAGGCGCAATTTTAAATTTGATATTAAATTCGCGAATGGTTTTTCTTGATCTGGTACACGATCATCACTTTTAACACCCTCACATATGGCACCAACTTTCTTAATGGTAACATTATTTAATTTTAACATCACGTTATTTTCACTGGCCGTTTCTGTATTTTTCACTAATTTCTTCATTTCGGCTTCCACGTCCATAATTTCTAACCACACTTCCGGTTGGATATGACACGACATTATATGTAAAGGCAGTTTCAAATTTGGGTACTCTTCTAAAAGTTTGTTTGCAGAAAAATGGTTCATCCTTGAAATCATACGGTTCTTCGGAGGCGAACATGGTTTCAAAATCTGTTCTTTCTGTTTCTCTGTCACAACATTCAAGTCTTCAGCTAAATTCTTGAAAACTAGGTTCACCTCGTCCCCTTTGATTGTGTCAAGTTTAGTTTCATTCTACAAAATAAAAGAGTTAATAATTATGAGCAAATCAAATAATTGACAAAAACTCACTTCTATTAGATTATTATTCAAACTGACATATTTCCGATACTGCATTAATTTTACAGCAATCCGGCAACATCGGTAGCAGACTTTCGTAGATATCCTATCCGATTTATCAATCTGAAAATAAAATCCGTTTATAACCTTTTGTATAGAAAGCTTAGTATGGTATGGATTAAAAACCAGCCACATTACACTACTCAGAGAAAGTACTGCTACTTTCATGATCAGAGAAGAGCTTTAAATCGAGATGTATAGACGCAGTTTGAAAGATGGTACCCTGTACTATTACTTCTTGCCTACTAACGCACGAAAACGCGAAAATTTAAAATTAAAAGCAAATCACCTACAACTCGGCCACCCTGACTTCTGTCCGTCCTGGGGGCCACAACTGTAAAACTAAAACTAACGGCACTCTCACTTACATGTAAGTATAAACTTAAACATAATCATAGCACATGTATGTAAACTCAATTAATAATTTTGGTAACTTGCTACATTATGCTAAATACTGGATAAATACTGCTCAATAAGTTTGTCCATTCCGGTCAGGTCGGACAGTGAAGGGCGTGGCGGATCAGGTAGAGTCTTGAATTGCCGCTGTGTGGAAGCGAATATATTATAGTGGATGACCGCGGATGTGCCACAGGGCTTGGTCCAAGGACCGCTGCTGTGAAATGTGCTCTATGACGAAGTCCAGTGTTTGGAGATGCCCCCGATTGTTTCGCTGATTGCATATGCCGACGACTTAGCAGTAGTGGTAGAAGCGAAGATGGAGCAGCAGCTGATGAAGACCACTAACGATGTAATATCTACTATAGCCAAATGGATGAGAGAGAGGTGCCTAAAATAGAACCTTTGGAAGCGAAACAAAGGCAACTGGTCGTGGTGGCGGATTCAGTATTCACATACAGAGCGGAAGTATTATTATTATTATATGAATACATGAAGAAATAGACAGGGCAACATTTTGAAGTAATGCGAAAGTTATTTCAGGATGTTACTGCTGCAGATGAGGAGGGGTTTTGGTGGAGTAGGGCCTCCTTGAATGGGGGGGAAGTCCCACACGCCCTCGCAACGGTGAGGTGCTCATTAAAGGTTTCCTCTCCTCCCTCAAAAAAGGGTTAGGTCAGATACAGATTTATCCTGCCATTTTTATATTTTATCGAGCATTTAGTAGGTATCTATTTAGTGTGCAAAATGCATTAAATTACCCTTTATAAACTAGCTCTTGGACCATCAGCTGCTATTTGCAGCCTTGGCCTTGTACAGTAAACCGATATAGTAACAGTAACGTAATTTTAGTTGCACGTCATCAAATCGAGAAAGTCGGTGTATCGATATACACTGCTCAACAAAATTAGGGGAACACCTTTTTAGCTGTGCAGCATTTTTCAAATAAAAGACAACTGCAAGTATCAACTTCGGTATATTGTTCTTTTAACATTACTAACAAGATATAAATAACAAATATGCTCCACTTTAACAGTTTTCTTAAGCTACATCAAACAATTGAGAAGTTTACCGTAATCGAAATGTGTTTCACTTAAAATGTAATGGAAATTCTGTTACTGCCGAGATTTAATAGCGCGTCTGCCCTCCGTTAGCATCGTCGAGGCATACTTCGAATAAGATGTCTTAACATGTCTTGTGGGAAATTTCTCCATTCCTCCAAAAGGACCTCAGCTAACTCCTGAAGAGTCTGAGGCGCAGCAGGACGTTTCCTAATGCGCCTGTCAAGTGAATCCCAAACTTGCTCGATAGGGTTTAAGTCTGGACTCATCGCTGGCCACTCCGTCACTTGAATTTGTTGTTCTTCAAGAAAACGTCGTGTTAAATTTGAAGTATGAATTCTACAGTTTGTTATCCTGCTGCAGGATGAATCCATCTCCAAAATTGTTCGCAAACGGTACAACATGCTCTTGAAGGATTGTATCAATAAAAATTCGTGAGTTAAGACGTTGGGGAACAACAACCAAGTCGGTGCGACTGTCTATACTGATGCCGCCCCAAATCATGACGGATCCAGCTCCAAATCTGTCCACTTCTTGGATACACTGTACAGTGTATCGCTCTCCAGGACGCCTGTACACTCGTACCCGGCCATCACAATGAGTTAGAGTAAACCGCTACTCGTCCGTAAGAAGCACATATCTCCAGTGTCGAAGTTGCCATTGAACATGTTCGCGGGAAAAGTTTAGATGGATACGTTTTGTGATCCCTGCTCAAGCGAGGGGCTCGCACAGGCCTGCGCGAAATCAGATTGGCTTCTTTGAGTCTTCTTCTAACCGTCTGATCGGAAATTGTCACAACGGTGGCATTCCGGAGTAGATTTTGTAACTCACGAGCAGTAGAAGTTCGACGGCGAAGACAACAACTAACAATATACCTGTCGTCCCAATGGATTGTTTTTCTTCTGGAATATCTACCTGTTTCTTGATACCTATGCCATGCTCTGCAGATTACAGATGGACTCGATTGGAGCTGGTTTGCCACATATCGACCATCTTCAAGCAAGGCAACAGCCCTCGCGACTCCAATCTCATTTAAAGCAGGCATTTTGGACTCACAAAGATCGAAACAATCAAAACTGACATTTATTGTATCAATCAACTAATTTGATTAGCAACGGATGCTTCTTTTTTTGTCAACGACCACTTTGTTTTGAAACATCTTTTACATTTGAGCGTCTACTAGGAAAAAGAGTAAAGGAATCACCGTAATTCTTTCTGCTCATTATTAGAAAAAATCTTATGGCAATCATTTTCTGAAAAAGTTATAGGCATTCAAAAAAGTGTTCCCCTAATTTTGTTGAGAAGTGTATTTGGTTAGCCTATTGTTGAAAGACAAAGCCAATGCAGCGGCCACAAGCAAAAACGATGTATATTTTAAATACAACTTTAAACAAAAATATATTTCCTCTATTAATGCATTAATAGAAAAACCCCCAGTGTTCCTGGTCAAAATATTGTACTAGAGACGCCACTGATCGTTTGGTTTAGTTATTTAGGAATGGTTGTAAATTTTAAGTATAGGAATTCTCAGAAACGTGAAAGTATCAGATTTGGTAGTTTCTTGGCATGTCAAAAAACTATTTAAAATGTCCTTGAGAACTACGAACACTTAAGCTTCTTGTTATGTAGAAATGCGATACCGTATAAGTTTATTTTTGTACTTTCAGAAAAAATGTCTCATTTCACATTTAACATTCGAGAAAATCGTCAATTTTTAAATAAGCAAAAGTTACTTTTTATAAAATACCTAAAAAAGAACTGCGATTGTAGGTAGTGCATTTTCTACATAACAATAGTTGAAGTGTACAAACTTTCAGGTAAAAACTTCGAAATTTGGGTGTGTATTCTATGAAAAAGGAACACCTAGTTCTCAGGGACAATCGACGTGCGCGAGAGAGATAGTTGAAACTACGTAAAGGCCTCTTCATATAAACGTAAAAATAAGTTAAAGAAATATATAACTTTTTTACAAGATGAACGTTCATTATAAGTAAATATGGACTTGGTGGCGAAAAAGTTTGGTTTGTTGCTGACTGATAAGCGATATGAAGTGCTTGAGAAGAGGTACAAGTTAGTTTTTGGACAAGCGATTGTAGTTTTCACAAATGCGATTTAGTTAGAACAATTAGAAGTTTAAAATTGTAAGAATAAAATTATCACATTATATTGAATTCATGCAAAGATTTTAATTCAGAAATCTAAATTTTATTAATCACAAATTAACAACAAATAAAACTAGTTTTCGTCAGATTAAACGCACAGCAAATATTCTGTAAAGTACTTGAATACTAAATGAACAAAATCGTTAGGAAGTATTTGCATATGTAATTGGTTTAGTATTTACATCTCGATTTAAATCTCTCCACGTCACTACCTGAATATTTCCCCTTCCATAAATCACACGCATGCGCGATTTCTATCTCCCTAATGACTTATTTATATACAATATGGCGCCAATATTTCTCTACTAGTATCTAGTAATTACAGATAAATTATCTACTCTAAAGAAACTCACTATTTCAATAATAACTAGCAACATCCAAGCTCTTAACGCTACATCGAAACATAACTGTACTTACTTTCACACCACTAGCCAAATGGATGAACTTTATTAAATAATCACTGTCTTTTACATCAGCACAAACATCAACAGTATTGATATCCGAACACAGTCTACACTTTTCTTCAGTATTTACCTCCATAGCCCCGCCTACGCTAAACGCAACATGCAACGACAGGCAATCTAACACTAACTCCGAAACACTGCGTCGTCTTTCAACCGACGAAAATGGAATGCGCGCGAGCAGCGGAATACAAGGCAGCTCGCGGCGAATGGGCGAGTGCTACGGGCACCCGGCAGCGGGACAGGGAAAGTTGACCTCTCCTCATCCGGTGCGATAACCTTGTCTAGTTCACGCGCTTAACAGTGACTGCGTCAGCAGCGTGGCAACACTGTACGGATACTATTTACATTTCCCAATAAAGCTGAAACGCAAATAAAACGTGGCAAATGTGGAAGGGCGGAGTCACTGTTGGATAATAATAGAATTTGTGTACCGGTCACGTTCCAGTTTGCGTGGTGGGGATATGTAGATAATTTTGAACAGTACAATCGATAATGATGCAATTTTTTGAAGATTGCTGTAATTTTGTCATGCGCATTAGATGCTGACTCGGCACTTCGAGTCGAGACTCAAACCTGATAACCTGAGGATTATTTTTGGAGTTTACTCCTTAAGAATCGATTTTCAGTTATAGCCCGCGGTACGGAAATTTTATGAGTAATAAAACAAGCGTTACATTTCGCGTTAAGTAAAAGTAACGCGTTACGTTACCTGTAACTATGTCTGACTGCATAGATCATGGAAATAGTGAAAATAGAGTGGCATAGAGTAGATATGACAGTTGGCGTTGTAAAGTCAGCATTTACAATGTTTGTTCGTTCCTAAATTTGTTGAATCTTTTGATTTAATATGGAAAAACCTAATATTAAATACTCCAAATATTGCTTAGTGCCGAAATGTGAATCAACGCCTATTCGAACATCAGGAAAAGTATTTATTTCATTGCCAGTGGGATCGACGTTTAGCAGATTGTCACTTAATTACTGAATTTATAAACAATTTATATTTTGATGTAGTTGGACATTTTCGAACATAAACCATCTGATAAATACACATTTGGGTATAAAACTGACATTCGCGTGTACCCTATTATCAGGTGATTGAAGTTAAAATAATTTTTCGTAACAAGTAAACTCCAGTCGTGCGCCGGAGCTGACACACACAAGTTTTTTCTTTTCAGTTGCATTTATAACAGGTTCAGAAAAATTCGGACAACGGACAATTAAAAATGAATCGATCTTGCAGCAAAAATAAATCGGTTTATGCGAATTGTTACCAAAAATATCGATTCGAAAAAAATCGATATTTTTAGTTTAGATCGATGTCTGTGAAAAGTCGATTCATTTGGCACATCACTAACAGGTGGTGAATTTAGGGGAATGGACAGAAACGACTCACGGATTCGTTAGTTGGGGTTTGTTTAGAAGAAAAATATGCGTCAGAGCGTCAGTATATACTTTTAGAAAGTATTATAAATCCTGTTTCCGTGTCTGGCTCCGGTTTGCAGGTAGCACAAGGGTAATAAAACAAATTTATGCTTAGAACGGTCGAACCTATTATCCTGTCGAGGATCGAGCTACAGTGGTATAATCCTTGGAAAGAAGAGAAATGTGATGGGGAACGGGTAGCGCTGGGCAAAAAAATGCATAAAAGCCATTACAGTGTTGCCGTATTATTTAGCATCTGCCACCTTTTCCAAGGTCACCTTGATAACTGAACTTTGCAACATTACCATATGTGACGCAATCTCTTAAAATCTACTTCAGAATAGATTCTAATGTTAGCTCTGAATGGCTGAATAGACAGGTACCTAGTAAGGGTAGTAAAAACCAGGTAGAAAAATGCTTCAAACAGTCGAACTAATTTGCCCCGCGATTAGGATGCGTCATTTACAATTCTAGGAAAGAATATCAGCGGGGTGTCGGGGACCGGGGAACATACAGTGTTGCCATATTTTATCACACGCTTCCTTATTCCCAAGGTCACCTTGATAACTGAAATTTGGATATTTATCAAATGTGACGAAAAATCAAAGAATAAAAATGATATATTTATGCTCTTTGGCAATCAGCGATTGAAAATTAAAACAAAACTGATAAAATTTATCAAAGAAAACATGGAAATTTTGACGCTTAACCATCAAATCACGAAAAATTTCAAAATTTACTCAACAAAATGGAAATTGAAAACAAATTGGACGAAGATTTCTTATTTTATTTAGGATTCATGAACAGTTCTTTTAATAACCTAAACAATCAAGGAGATATTGAAAGATGCGAAGTAAGTGAATTTCTAACCTCAGAATTTGGTGTCATGATATTTTTCAGCAATGGCTGCATAAATTGGTGGGTGAAACATGTACGGGGGTGGACCTAAAACGCGCTAGAAATATATATTTATCAAATTTGGTTTTGTGCATGCAAGATGGTGAGCTTTCAGATCCTTTTCGACAATCGCCGTATGAAGTTGATATTTCTAACGCTCTAGAAGTTTTTGGACCTGTTATCACAAATATTCAGGTATTTTTAATATAAATAAACGTAGTTATATTAGAAATGAGTGGCATATGCATATTAGGAGCCTCCTTGGTTAAAAGAGGTAGTCGACGGGGGTGGCGAAGAAAGATACGCATCAGAGGGCCCCACCGGGGATGGTGGTCGAACTTACTTAGCTACCCGAACATTACCAGGGGGTGCAGGAGCTTTCGCTTATTTAGCAGTAAGTTTAGCAGAACAAGAACCAAAATGGCTAGGTGGCGGAGAAGGGTTAGTTTTTAATAAACAGAGAAACGGTATTTAAATAATCTGTTATGTAACAGAATCTTCGATCTGCACATGCAAGAGAAATTCAAAGAATTTGTGCCGCCCATTACAGAGATGGAAAAGATTCTTGCCAAAAGAAAAGATCCCAAAGAGAGAGAAAGAGTACTTCTGTTTTACGATGCGTTAATAACAAATATCGAGGATGAACTTGATGGTAATGATGCATTTCAGCATGGTGTCGAGGATAGGCTACAGCGTAGTATTTCATTGCTGCAAGTTAACCAAACTTATGGGGAATGCTTGGCTACTTTTTGTCAGTGTGCTTAAAGTTTTCAAATTTCTCGCAGGTAAAATTGAACCAGCTAAGAATGATACTGTCAACGGTTTGTTGAACCAAATGACGGAAGATATGGGTCGTAGAGGACAGTATGGGCAGTTCGAGCAAATGCCTGAACGCCAGCGAAGGCCAGAGCTTCTTGTTCAATTGCATGGGCGTGTGAAAGCACGCAGAGACAAAGTACATGATTTACATATCTTCTATTTCAAAATATTATATTATGACTTAGGTAGCGAAACGAGAGGAATATTTAGATGACATAGCGGCCCAGCAAATGCCAGAATCCTTCTTCCATATTTCGTTGGACGAACAGGACAAGTTCGAGATACCCACAACTATGTGGGAACAAGCAATCAATAAGGCACCTAACAAAAAGAATATGACGCTCTTACAAGAAAACTACCCCATCAGTGTCATCGAAAAGTAGCTCCGATATTTTCGCTATTGTTCACTTAAGCAGTTTGATAAAGTTTGTTACAGATTCATGGAGCTCTTGTCCAATCACAAAGAAGAAATTGCTTTGAGAATGCAGAGGCGTCACGAGAACATAATGTCGCAGATGAAGAAAGAGCTGCGACAGGAGGGTGAAAAAGGAAAGCGCAAGATGGAGGTTTGTTGTCGTGATAACTAGGTATTTGTTTTTCAACACCTCTAGTATCTTTACAAAGGAGGTACAAAGTGCCTTCAGCCACATCAACGGCATTTTGCAAGCCGTAAGATTGGCCAGGACGAAGCAGAAAGAAAGCGAACAGAGGGCCCTGGATAAGATGACATTACCGGTGCCGGAGCACAGCAAGATGTACAACGAAATGAGGGCAGCACTGTATGAAACTCAGAGAAGTGTCGAGGTTAGTGGTTTGTTATTTATACTTAAATTCCGAGGGTCTTTCAAAAGTTGCTTAATATTCTGTACTCTGAACTTTTATGATTCTGTTACACCGTGTGTAGGAAGAGGCAGCATTAGGACAACAATTAGCAGCCCAAATCAACTTGGTTAACGAACAAACAGAAATGTACATGCAAGTGAACTTGGAGAGTGTTCAAAAGACAGAAGAAGCCAACATGGCTATTATGAAGAATATCAAGAGATTGAGGGGTGCAGTGAGGCAGCACGAAATCAGATTGCAGCACTTGCAAGAGTTAACCAAGAGGGCTGGAGAGGGTGCAGGATCAGACGCTCAGACCATGATGATTTTATGAACTGTTTTGTTTGAGATTTTATGTAAAGTTTTTTTGTGTAATAAAATTTTTGTCATCTCCTTAGTCCTTAGTCCTTATATAATCATTTTTTTCTCATTCTTGTTTCTTGCAGGTAAGTACAAATTTATTTAAATTTTAAGCACATTTATTTAATACAACAATACTTAAACTTTAAAAAAACGTTTTAGCTTATGTCTAAAGGATAAGTATTTTTATTTTCTAGCCTTATGTCTCCATCAATGATGTACATAGTTTTTCAACTGAATGCCCGTGTAAAACTTACCTTGTGTCTGTTTTTAGCCGTTGCTGTTTTGTAAACATTAAGAACACCTGTAACAGAAAAATAAGAAGAATAAATTATAATTCGATGAACATTCTACACTCCAATGCGAAACCATAAAAGGGCTGTTTGCAATGCCCGTGCACAACATATTAAAACGAGTATTAAAAGCAGCTGTAACAACTTTGTTAAATAACTTTCTCCGACGGTCGCAGATATAAATTCCATGGACATATTTATATAAATCGACGCTAGAAAGTAGTGTTGAAACTTGAAATACCTAATTAATAATTACTTGTGTCGCCATCCAAGGTTAAGCGATAACCTTGCAATGAATTAAGAATTATTATTATTCTGTTCAGGCAACTCACGCAGGATGAAGTAAATAAACCGGGAAGTTTCTTCCATGGGGGAAGCAAAATAGTTAAAACGTTTAAGATAATGTAAACGACGAAAAACGGAATGAATGCATTATTAATTTTATAAGCGACGGTAAGAGGACTGTGTTATACGGCGCAAAACTTTCCGCCGCCGACCGGGAGTCGAACCCGACTGAGCTATCGGCGACCTACACGCCCTCCTTTCTGCTCGTCCATATATACTTATTGTAACGACTGTTAAAACTAAGGTAGTGCCTCTGTAACCGGCTACAGTTTTATAGGTGTATTGTTGCCATAGCCAGTTTCCATAACTTCGGGCGGCCGTGCCAGTTTACGAATTAATAATAAGTAGGACAGTTTAAGTAGGTACCTTGTTAGTTGTAACGCATCCAGCAGCGACGGTAGGTAGATAGGTATCGGACCGGGTGGGATCGGCTCTCATATAGGTTAGTTGTTTCTCTTGCGTTTTTACATTATCTTTTTTGCAAAAAATGCGTGTCTGGTGCGAGAGGGCAGTTAAGGGGTCTGTTTAAAATGCGTTGTATCAGTCTTTTTCGTTCTCAAATAGAAACTACCTCTACGCAAGGCCGACGCCGGCTACGGAGGCACTCCCTAAAACTAAAACGAAAGCAAGGCGTTACCATAAAAGAAACAGCTAGAAATTAAATATGCCAGAGCAAGTATCTAGACGGCAAAAGTTCGGTACAACTTTTGAAAAATTAATATTCTGCCGATGTGTGGTCGATAAAAGTTTACTATAAGAAAACTTATTTGAATCATGTCCGTTGTTTTATGCTTTGCGGCACTGACGAATATAACTATAGTTATATTCGTCTGTGTTTGCGGTTAATGAGGCCGCTACCAGGTCAGGAAAGGCCGAACTGTTGAAATTTTGTTTAGATATGTGCACTAGATATACAAAAACGAAGTTTCTTAAGTAGATAAAGTCTGAATCATATTACTTGACGTATGATTGAAATAATCTACGCATTATGTTAGTTTGATGTCTCTCTCGCACGCAACCAGTTGATATGGCTGCCTAATTATTAACGTAAGATGAAATAATCAAGATTTTCCTTTATTTCACTCGTTCTCATTTTTAATGTTGGGTAACAATGTATTTGTACGTCTCTGCTTGTTTCGTACTAATTAGTTAGTCCCAAAAAGGTTATCATGGTAACTAATATTCAGTGATTTTCTAATACTAGATACCAACATACAAGGTAGCCTCCACGCCAACATGTACAGACATACTTTAGTTACCTTTTTGCACTCTGGATCAATCAAATGGGATCATCTATCCTTCTCGCGAGTTCTACATTAATACGCATGCTCAAGCAGCTTCCCATGTTCCCGATATTAGGAGCTAAATCTCAAAGTGGGCTCCATTGACCACCTACCGCTTGCATACAATACGCATATGTGAAACTGTCATAGTCGTACCCTATATTTACGGTTAAGTAATTGGTTAGTAAAAGTTGTTGGCAGCAGCGGCGGTAGGTAGGGAGGTATCGCATGGAACTGGCAGTTTGGTAATCTTCGGCCGGATGGGATCTGCTCTCGCAGAGGTTGCTTCTTTCCCTAACGTTTTTACATTATCTTTTTTGCCAAAAATGCGTGTGTCTGGTGCGAGAGGGCAAGTAAGGTCTCCTCTTAATTGCCAAAAATGCGTGTGTCTGGTGCGAGAGGGCAAGTAAGGTCTCCGTTTAAAATGCTTGTGTCACCAGGTATAGGCAAACAACAACGCTCGCGACCACGTGATCAATGGAGCCCACTTTGAGATTTAGCTCCTCGTTTCCCGATGCCGAAAGAGCAATATGGCGAGTGTTTTGTTTCGGGACGTCAAAACAAGTCTTGTTTGCTATGGTTTTCAGTTAAAACTGCTAAATAGAACGGAATATCCATGCGACAAATACAAAGGTATCAGTTTCTCATTATTGGTCGTTATTAATTGCTGAGTGATGTGTTTTATCCCTGTTTTGCTTAACCTCAAATACGGCTGAATTAAGAAAAGAAAAAGGGCAACCTCCGTCTCGCACATGCGCTCTTTATGTAACTCGTGACAGTGATAGCTACATACAAGTTTCCACGATAGAACGAAACAAAAACAATAAAGTATTTTGCACTTCCTGGCGTGTCCCATGCACTGAAATATATTTCAGTGGTCCCATGATATAGGGAATATACGGCATGTTGGTATCTAGTATTAGAAAATCACTGCTAATATTAGTGTCACAGTACTGTCAATGTCGAACCAAATTAGTTCACATGCATCTGTCAACCCAAGGTACACCAAGTTATATTATTCAGACATTAAGTAATAAATTGCGTATTCTCTCTCGTTAAATGTACTTTCAAAAATTTGTACACCACTGCTAATACGGGAGATAAGTGGCGCGTCACAAACGTCAGATTTTCATTCCAAACAAAACAAAGCCACGTGCTTTCTGACGTTTTAACCTAACCTCTGAAATATAATTATAATTACATATAGTTGTTTTCAAGTTTTTACGTGTAAGCCCAACACACAAATTGAAAATAAACTGTTTTCACTGCAAAACGTCTATAATTATATTGCAAAAACTAGTTTAAGACGTTGTAAATAATATCGATAAACGTCAAATGGCACGTGCTTTTGTTTTGTTTGGAATGAAAACCTGACGTATGACGGAGGCACTTAGGTCCCGAATTCGGGAGATAAGTGGCACGTCACAAACGTCAGATTTTCATTCCAAACAAAACAAAGCCACGTGCTTTCTGACGTTTTAACCTAACCTCTGAAATATAATTATAATTACATATAGTTGTTTTCAAGTTTTTACGCGTAAGCCCAACACACAAATTGAAAATAAACTGTTTTCACTGCAAAATGTCTATAATAAATTATATTGCAAAAACTAGTTTAAGACGTTGTAAATAATATCGATAAACGTCAAATGGCACGTGCTTTTGTTTTGTTTGGAATGAAAATCTGACGTATGACGGAGGCACTTAGGTCCCGAATTTTAGACGACCCGACGACGTCGCAAAAATTGAGAAAACGCCGGGAATTTTCGTTCAGTGTAAAAATGGTTGGGAATCCACTGGCAAACCAATAGAGTCCTAATAAACTTCATTGCTGACAGTAATGCCCTGCCCAACCCATTGAGGTTCCTACCTTAATGGCTTAACCATTGTCGGCAGTGCCTAGGCCTGTGTAAAAATATATTGCCGAAAATGTGTTCACCACTGCCGCGACTCAATAATATCACCACATTAACAATAACGTTGGTTCAATGTCACTATCAAGATCATTGGCCAAAAACTCCTCAATGTCATTTCTAGTAGCTCATTCCGATAATGGCTAGTTTTCTTCGTCGTCTTCCATCAGAATTCCACAAAAACCATTCCGGATATCGGCAGACTGTCTTCCGATTGAAATCCAAAAGCCTGGGAGTCGGAAACAATTTCTGATTGCTTTCGTAACATATGCGATTCAGGGCAGCATATTTACTAAATATACTTAACACCAGCACACGACACGCCTTCACTCATACGTCACAGCGAAGCGGGAGAATCAAACGCGTTACGGGCAGGTTCTATTAAATATACTAACTTGCAAACACATTACCTACACCTCTATATTTTTAGTTCCCAAGCTAGTGGCCAGCAGCTCGTAAAAACTGGTATTATGTTGATAGTAGATAAACGAATTTAATACTTATATTTATATTCGCGTAGTTTACAATACCAAGGATATAAATTTTACTATCTGCCGAGTGTTCGTTATAACTTATAAGTAAGGAAGTAAGTTACATTGATAGCATATCATTATCTTTATTAATGTTTTTGTAGTTGATGTGGGCTTCAGTACGTCAGGAAGTGCCGAATGATAAGAGAATTTTAATCTTAATTGTGTTCTAAAGTTTTCTGATT
Organism: Xestobium rufovillosum; assembly: GCA_963966045.1. Lineage (NCBI taxonomy): Eukaryota > Metazoa > Arthropoda > Insecta > Coleoptera > Ptinidae > Xestobium > Xestobium rufovillosum. The sequence goes on along the minus strand of OZ014495.1, from coordinate 5,706,119 downwards.
CGTAAGTTATTTTAATTGGAATGTCATATACTCGGGTGATAAGCCACGGTGTAATATTGCAGAGTTAAATTTGTAAAAAACTGCACAGGAGTTTGTTTGACTTGTGACTTGTAGTCACGTTTTAGTTAAGTACCTACATACCTGTTCTAAACTGGACTGCCCAACCGAATAATCTTCTATCGGAAAAGACTTTTTCGCGCGCTCCATAATCCCGAACATCTGCGACCACGGCACCGACGTGTCCTTAATCTGGTAGGTAATCAACTCCTGGTGACGTTCTCGCAGAATCGCCGTTGGAAAATTCGTCTTTATGAATTCCTCGACAGGCCCGGTGGCATAACCCTTTTCAACCCCCTCCTCCTTTTTGACTTTCACCATCAAAGTATACCCTTCAGCGTACTTGTTCTTCAGCCTCTGGATGGAACCGAGACATTGGAAGCTCCCGTTTACCATTATGGCCAGTCTGGTGCAGAGAGCCTCGCACTCTTCCATACTATGCGAGGTTAGAACGATGCATCTTCCGCTGTCGCGGACTCCGCAAAGCGCGTGCCATAAATGACGCTTCGACACCGGGTCCATGCCTGTTAAGAAGGAAAGGAATTTGGTCTGATGTTAGGGCATTCGTGAAGATTCAAGTGGCTTTATTGTTTTGGGCTCATCAATATTAAAGTTGGAGCTGCATTTTAAGGTAAACACTGCACAAAGAGACAAAGATCTACGTGAGGGTTTTTCTAAAACCATTCAGCGTGAAGTTCGCTGTGGGATGGAAGCTAAATTCCATGTGTGGAACGAAGGTTGTAGAACCGCCATGGCGGGGGGTATGTGGCTTTGAGATAATAGCAGGTACACAGCACCTGGCCTGTCGAAATCAACAGTGTGGAGCATATGGCACGATGTTTAATTGAACCCTGAACACGAGTTTTGTGTCAATCTCTGTAGACCCTACGACTAGTTACCGGCAGTGGGCTCGTCCAAAAACACGAGCGGTGGATCTCCGATTAAGGCGATGGCGGTACTCAGTTTCCGTTTATTGCCGCCGCTGTACTTGCTGACTTTCTTGTTCAGGTATTTTTGGAAGTTGAACGTTATGGCCATGTCTTGAGCCACCACCTCGCTCTCCTTGATGGAAATTCCTTTCAGCAGGCAAAAGATCATGATCGTTTCTTTGCCCGTTAAACTGTCCAACAGAGCATCGAATTGCGGGCAGTAGCCGATAAGACTGTGGATCGCTTCCCGATTTTGCTTTAGGCTTTCGCCGTACACAAGTACGTCTCCGTAAGTAATTGGCATATCTCCTGTAAGTGCAAGTTTATGTTGAAAGAAATAACGGGCAAAGACCATGCGGTTTTCACTCGGAAGTCGAGGTAACCATTGAGGGACCATTATTTAATTCTTTATTGGTCTCCTGGAGTCGTAATCCTTACCTGTCATCATTTTGAAAGTTGTTGTTTTGCCGGCTCCGTTGGGCCCCAGAAGTCCAAAACACTCGTAGTGTTCCGCCCCAAGGGTTACATCGCGGACAGCTAAGAACTTCTTAAAATATTTGCTGACCCCTTTCAGGACTAAAGCGTATTTTTCCAGTTCTTCTGGTGAAGCTTGATTTATCCTCTGCTTTTCCTCCAGGACATCGTTATCCACCGATTCGGACTGATGGTCCTCTACGGGTGGAGGTCCTGGAGTCTTGACGACATCGTAATAAATTCTTTTAAAAACTTGCAGCTCTTTGAGGATCAAAATTAGCATCAGAGTTGTTCCGCAAGTTAGGAAGTAGAACAAATGTCGCCCAATGCCTGGGAACTTCCACATAAAATGCTGAATGTTCTCTTTCGCACCTTCATCTGAAATTAACTGAAAATGTAGTGGATCACCAACGTCAATTTTACTTTAGTTCAAGTAAGAAGACCCTTGGGTTGTCGAACTCACCACAACTGCACATTTTTTGGTTCATGCACACGAACAATCTGCATATGGTTTTGGTTATTCCGAAATTAAGCACGCATTTTTCGACCACGCTCTCGCACAAATGGTGTATTTGGTACACGGTGTAAAGACTTTTCATTCCGTGATGCAGGCAATAGTGCGGGAATACCAGCAGAATGAAGTCTAATGCATCGACGGCTTCATTCTTGCCGGCACCCAACAAAATGTTCACTGCCAGAACAGCAAATATACCTGCAAATGTTACTTGTTTATAACGCAAAATTCTGTTAAAAAGGAACAATAAAGCTCATTTCTTCGCCTTTTAAAATAGTCGTAACTCGTAACTGGTTAGAAGTACATATTTTCAAGAACTGTATTTCTATGCAGGCAGGTCATAAGTTCTGTCCCGGAGCTTTGGTGTTTATTTCTATAAGTAACTGGAGAAAATAAAGGAAGGCATGGGCATAGCTACCATACAGCAATAACCCCATATTGCGAATAAAGCCTACGTCATTTGGTGACCCGCTACAAATAAAATTATATGGCAGAGATGGCGACCTAGCACGATTACTTCTGATCTACGGTCGCCGCAGACCTAGAAAAATTTATTCAAAACGTGAGAATTCGAAAAATTCCCTGAAATCTAATTTGCCCTCCGACTTTTTACCTTATACACCGCATACGTCAGATTTTCATTCTAAACAAAACAAATGCACGTGCCATTTGACGTTTATCAAGTGAAAACAACTTATTTTCAATTTGTGTGTTACGCTTACGTGCAACAACTTGAAAACGACTAGAATTATATTGTATAGGTTAGGTTAAAACGTCAGATAGCACGTGGCTTTGTTTTGCTTGGAATGGAAATCTGACGTTTGTGACGCGTCACTTATGTGGTGTATTGTGGCAAGGGAGCAAGGAGTGGCGACATCTACTATAACACAGTTCTGTAAATGTAAAAATTTTACTTGTTCTTTTCGATGTGCATGCATGAAATCCAATGTGCAATGTATAATATCATGTTTATGTGAAGGGAAATGCAATTTGTCTGAATAAAAAATACAAATGTTCTCGATATTAATGCAGCGTTTGTACGCCCGCACATAAACCACTACTACACGGCTCAGCGCGGCTAGCGCGCACAAATTATTTGTGTTTAACTCGCTGTAACTTTTTTGAACAACAATATTAATGTTTCGTTTCGTTTCATTTTCATTTTTTTTTCATAAAATTGGAAAATTTTAGAGGCAACGTGAGTACACTGTGATGATCAGCACACTTTATTGTATATTCCACGAAAAAACAGATCTCTAACTCTTTTCGTTGCTGAAATACAGCGAGAAAAGTATTAGAAATGGTCGAAATTGATTTAGGAAAAATTTTACGAAAAATAGATTTTCCGGCATTTTCGCAATTCCCGATCTTTTCGCGACCTCAAAATCCGAATCCGGCAGGTCATTTTACATAAGAATCAGCTTCATTTTCTTGTGCGAGTCCGAGTTGTATTATAGGGTGTCGGATTAGAGCACCTTGCTACCCGACTAGATATTGTAGTGCGTAACTTTCTGAGAACTTCTCAACTTAGCTCTGAACAACACAGCGATTTGACAGAATATAGGTAATTCGCATTTTAGTAGTAGTCTAAATAAATACGTCAGCTGTCCTGATGTCACTTATAACTTTTGCATAACCTTGTTTACTACTTGCTTGCTGCTCTGACATCTGAATCTGAAGTGAAACTAGATATTGACAAAGGAAAATGACAAATATGCTGTAGCTAAAATTCCTCATGTTTTCATATAGTGTAAGGAGGACAAAACTATACAGTAGTGCTTTTTTATGGAGTCATAAAGATCTTAGCGGCAAAAATTTTTTACATTACATGTTCAAATTTGCAAAGAGGCCGACCGGTCTTTGAAGAAACCGGCAATAAAAATGATTCAGTCCAATAAAATTTTTTGAATTTCCTATTTTCGTTTGTGCGTAAAAAGGAGCTTTTAGTTCTCCATGGGGTTCAAAAAAAACGCCAGATTTAGCGCTAAAATGGCAACACTGCCCGTCGGATCAGTCCACATAATAATTTCCACCACAAACCCCCAAAAAGCACGTGTGAATACTCCACTGAATAGGTATAATAGCCAGATGTTTTTTGTAGGGATTTATTTTCAAGGGACCTAATTGCATATTTTGTTTGGGATGTTGAGAGACGTCATAAATAACTTGAAGGAACTTTTCAATGGCTCCTGCGTGGTGTTTGTCTCAGACGCTTTTTATTACTTTTCGTGCTTTCAACAAAAGAAATTTTCTACTATCCGCCTGTGGGTAAATTTAAGTAGGTACAGAAATGTATGTTATAGATTATTTATGCTATAAGGTACTGAGTTCTGAACGTTACACAATTCATTGTCTTCATTATTCCGGCCTTTCAATAAGAGTAAGTTACAAATTATTAAAATTTATTTCATTAATTCATTTTAGGTTGCAGTTTGAGACAGAATTTAAGACCTGCGTTCGTAGATTTTAAGTTCCTGCACTTACCTGTGAAAACGTTAAAAAGCGACATGACTATTAGGCTAGTCGGACCCGTACTAAATATAAATGATGCCAAATAATGCAGAGGCAGCATGCAGTATCCAAAACCCAACAGCAACACAAAAACTCTACCTGAAACACAAGAGAATAATATTTGTTTCCAAACGAGGACCCTGGGCTTGGCTGTATATCTCGTTGGTTAAGCAACTGATCGGAAATCGCGGTATTTTAGGTTCTGTTCTGACGGACATTAATTATTTTCCCCCGTATAAAATTGCTCTATATTATTCTATTTGACAACCCTATCGTTGTCCACGTTGAGTGTTCTTACACTCTTCCTTGTACGCTGCTTTCCAGGTGTTCTAAAGATCGCCTTGCCGTTATTGTTTTTGAGTAGTTTAGGAAAAAGACTTGACCTGACCAACATTCATTGCTGCAACTGTCAAAATTTTCAGAAACTTTCAAAAATCCCAAAAACCACTAAGATTAGGCAAGAAAGTGGTTGGAAATCAAAAGTATAATTCAAAAATGGAAAACACAATGAGCGTTGTATTTAAAATACAAATGGAGAAATGGAACATGTTGATAGATATTTTTCAATGAAGGAAAAAAATTGAATATCCCAACGGTTTGGTACATCTTTTATGACGTTTAATATATTAAACACAAGTTATATTTTCTGCAAATTCCCGTCCCGTATGAAATGTAATACTTCCTGCCCCTGATAATAAAATAGCCATGTTGCTAATTTCTAACAAAATTATTCTGTTCAGCATTTTCTGTATTTCTGCAAATGTCGTAGTTTATGTACTAGTTTCAGCTATTTCTACAATAGGCAAACATGTAATTTTAAAAGTTCTAGAATTAATGTACCTACTTTGAATTTATTTTACACAAGCAATTATACAGGGTGTCCCGACTCGTGCAGAACGGCCGATATTAGCTAAACCGTTTGAGCTATCAAGAAAGCTTTCTACCAAGGCTCTTTTAGTGTTTCATCCGAGCTAAACATAAAATTATTTTCAAGAAAATGGGTGAAATATTTGTCGTTTTTGGTCTGACCGGCAACAAACTCGGCCACACGGAAATGTTGGAAAAAGCACTTAAATTTTCATTAAAGAATAGAAGAACCATTTATTGGTGATACGTGATGCAAAGATTACGAGAAAAAAGACTAATTAACACAGAATTAGGTAATTTAATGAAAAAAAATAACAGAAACACTACAAATTGTGGCAGTTTTTTTAAAAGAACTCCTGCTTACTGTCAGTACCGTGTATGTCCTCCTCGAGCCTGAATTACAGCATTTAACCGTCGTGGCATTGAGTAAATCAAATCTGCTAAGCACATTTGAGGAATTCCTTCTAATTCTTCTTGAAGGGCCATGCGTAACTCTTGAAGAGTCTCTGGCATGGCTGGACAACGACGAATATGCCTCTGAAGCTGATCCCAGAGGTGCTCTGTAGGATTAAGATCCGGGCTGCATGCTGGCCAATCAAATCTACGAATGCCAACCTCATCCAGATATTCATTTACTACTCGTGCAGTGTGTGATCTGATGTTGTCATGCATTAAAACAAAGCCATCTCCAATAAAATGCGAAAATGGGACGACAGCTTCTTGAAGGAGGTCGGTATGTGCTACCGTGGAAATGCCTACCCACACCATAACAGAACCACCGTTAAAAGATAACCGTACAAAGATGGTGCAGTCGAAATATCATTCACCTCGTCTTCTACATACCCTTTCTCGACCATCAGGTGATTGCAGACAAAAACGTGACTCATGAGTAAAAAGAACTTCACTCCATTGTTGAGGATTCCAATCTGCATGTAATTGCGCAAAGTGCAGACGTGCTCTTCGATGGCTAGGAAGCAATAAATTGTGGTCCTGTGGCAGGCCATCGTGAAATTAAGCCACGTTCCACAAGTCTCCTCCTAATCGCCTTCTCACTTCTCACTCGTGAAAATTTGACAGAAGATCACTCGCGCAAGCACTCGTGATCTTTTAACTGTCAAATTTACGCTCGTGGCTACCAAGCAACGCAACAGCTTTCGTAAAATTTCCGACAATTCCAGACCACTTATTGTATTACTACAGAAAAGAGAATTTCGGCTGCTAAAATTAAAACGTAGGTAGGAGAGGAACAAGCATTTCAAAGCATTAACAATGAAGAAAAACCAAATCAGTTCCCGATTTATATATAAACTATGCAGATATGGGGATCTATATGAAACATTTCAGGGTGGCCGGTTTTTTGCCGGTCAGTATTACAAACAACCAGTTGAATATTTCGTTTCACGGTATTTATAGAACACAGACAGGTGTTCCGTTATTTTACTGCACCAATTCGCAAACAAGTCTCTTAGACTGTGATTCAGATTGCAAAATGTGTCGTTAGGGCCACCCACTAACGGAGACGACCAGAGACGTTATTTATCGATTATTAAAAGACCAAAACGAGAACCACGCACCCAATTCGTCGAAGGTGGAGAAAGCTTCCTCTTGAAAAATATACAGCAGCACTATCAACCAAAACGCGGAAAAGATGTAAAGAACCATGTCGCAGAAAAAAGCGGAAATCCAAAACGTGTAGGCGTTAACCCCCGACAAGAACTGCAAATGTTTTAGCCTTATAGAGCGCTCCTTGACGTAAAACGTGGTGTACATTGCCGAGACGAACGCCATGCCGAAGATCATGTAGTAGGCCAACAGAGATCCTGTAGCATGAGACGCCGGAATCATTTTGAACTGAAAAGAAGTAAATTTGAAAATATCGCATTATTTTTTGTTAGATTGTGCTACCGTTTCGCTGATCTCGTACGGCAATGGATGGTTAGTTATTTCCACGGTGTAATTAGATCCAAACTGGCTGGCAAACACCGCATTTAATACCAGTGCAAGCGCCAGTGGGGGAGCATGCAGCGGCTCGTTATTGAACCACGCTATTGTTTGGTTGGGGCCAAATGTTGCTCCTACCAAGTACTTGTTCCTCACAAGAGCCGCATTCTGACCAGTCTAAAAATTAAGCACGCCATCAAAATCATTTTGGATTATATCTTGGTTCACCTCCAGTCACCCAAAATTAGATGTGTACTATACTTGGGCCGCCCAACAGACGGAGTGATCACCCTGCAAAAACGTGCTATAGCGGGGCCAATAGTAATTTATGACGACCGAATTGGAGTGATGCGACTTCGTTGGGTCTAAAGAAAGCGCATCACTGCGGTTCGGTTGTCCTAAATTGACAGTGGTTCCGCCTAGAGCACGTTCTTGCAGGGTGATCACTCCGTCTGTTCGGCGGCCCAAGTATAGCCTAAATTAAGACAGTACCGTAGACAGTACTTGTTATTTTGTTTTAACAAATTTGTCCATTACGCAAAAATAATGCCTCCGTCGAATTCATTTTTTTAACCCCCGAAAAAAAGAGGTGTGTTATAAGTTTGACGTGTCTGTCTGTGGCATCGTAGCTCCTAAACGAATGGACCGATTTTGGTGCGATTTTTTTGTTTGAAAGCTGACGTGATCGAGATGGTTCTTAGCTATAATTTACTAGCTGGTACCCGGCGCGTTGCTGCCCCAGAAGAAATAATTGTGGTAAAATCGTTTGAAACTTGATAAACTACGAATGGCATATGCCGTTTGACGTTTGCTGACAATTGTCACTTTATAAATTTATTATAGCGACCCGCCCCGGCTTCACATAAACGTATAAAAAAAAAATCTGTTGATCCGATCGCTACCAAACTTCACAGGATCACCCGCTGGGCTAATCTGAAGATTGCCTGAAAATTTCATCAACATCGGTTCAGCCGTTTCCGGAGTCTATAACGGACATAGGAAGGTATAAAATAGGGCGGCTGTCTAAAATGCAAAGATAGCGATGGCAAAGAAAACGTTTTCGGTGATCTAAACAATTCTTCGTCGTACACACCTTTTCCAACATGTGCTCCGACAAATCAGCAGAATACAAATCCAAAATGAGATTCTTGTTTTCCTTCAGCAAATCCAAATATTTAGCTTTGTACATATTGCTTCCGTTAACAACAGTAAGGGAATTGTCGTAATAACTCAGCTTAAATTCCAATTCCGGCAGTCTGTTTCTCCTAGTGTTACTAGTGCGTCTGGACAAAATGGCCGTCGATATAAACACCGTGGGTATGATTATTTGAAATAAGAACATGGACCAGTTACGAGCGAACCACAGAGACTTCTTCATTATCATGGCAAGGATTTGGTTCGCCGTCAGAGCGAACCCTGTCTTTTTGCGAATCGTCTGTGTCATGTTCTCGCTTGTACGCGATCTTTTGTCCGAATAGATAGAATCTTCGTCAGTTTCCTGGCTAGAAGTCACTCTGGACGTAAAAATGAATTAAAACGTTTTTCAATAACAAGGAAGTTACAAAAGAGTATAATTACCTCATAAAGACTTCTTCCATGGTGGTCAACGAAATTCCATAACTTCTAATACCCAGATGGTCGATTTTGCTTTCTAAATCGCGGAGCATTTTTTCGAAAATCTGCGAATCGTCTTCGTTCAGGCAATAAGATAACTCTGAACCGACGTTACTTTCTACCTAAAATACATTTCCTCAGTCGCGATGAACGAAAAATTGTTTTCCACTATTTGGAACAAACCTGCACGTCAGGAATATACCAACGGAGTAATTCGGTCACTTTATCGGGATCACAATATCTGTATTTTTCAATAATCAAATGATAACCGCCACCGAATCTCTTCTTCAGAAAGAAACTGGAACCGTAACAAACTATCTCACCGTGGGCCATAATGGCTATCCTGTCGCCCAGAAGATCGGCTTCCTCCATGAAGTGAGTGGTGAGCAGCATTGTCCGACCTAGCTTTTACTTCGATTATACCGCGTAAATGAACTTTACTTGAATATTTACCTTCCTTCTGCCCCTGTAGCAAGTTCCACAGCGCTCTTCTAGCAGAAGGATCCATTCCTGCCGACGGCTCGTCGAGCATGACAACTCGAGAACCGGCGCACAGAGCAATTCCTACACACAATTTTCTTTTCATTCCGCCAGAAAGCTTCGACGATCTTACGTGCCACTTATACAATATTAATTAGTTGTATGACTAATGAAAGCGTACATCCGTTTCTCCAAGAGAGACATGGGAGACAATGAGTAATACCAATTATGTATTATCCATGGATAGATGATTTGACATGACGGTCGAAACGTAATCATTCGGTCTCACCTTCATCAATCGTCAAAATGTAACCGGGCCACATTGTGAAATATTGTGAAATTCAACTTTTAGCATGACTAGTACAAATTTTCACAAACAGTTGGGTCATCTTTGAGTGTGTTAATCACATAAATGCATCTTTAATAAGCAGAAGTAAGGCAATAAAGGGAAATATAATAGGGCAATATATACCAATAACTGTCACCTGAAAGTACTACTGAATTCTAATTTGGGGCTAAATAGGGATGAAAAGCCAGTCAGACGGACGCCAAAACCAATTCATTAGACGACAGATCGATATGAGCAAAAAGTGGAAGTTATAGACAACATTTACCCTGTCGGAAAGTTGGAGTAATCCCACGTATTTGTTGATTTCATCCTGGACTTGGTCGTTGGGCAGCCCCTTTAATCTGCTGAAGAAGTAGATGTGTTCTGCCACGTTCAGTTCGTCGAAGAGGATGTTCTGCTGCGGACACAGTCCCAGACTTCGTCGCACTTTGTCTATATCGATGCGGATATCGAACCTGATGCAAAATAGATACAGGTTTCTTTTCAAAATAACAGGACAAAAATGGACTAACCCCCCGACAATTGCAGTTCCGCTGGTAGGTTGAAATAATCCAGTCAACATCGACATCGTCGTCGTCTTACCAGCGCCGTTGTGCCCCAAGAGAACAGTGATTTCATCTTCATACAAGTTCAGGGAAATTCCCTTTACGGCTTTCGTTTGCCGAAACGATTTGCTCAAGTCCTTAATTCGGATACCGGCGTAAGCGTGTTCCGGCTCTTCGTCAAAGTGTGGCGAAGTCGCCCTCGTTTCAGACGTAGAAGATGCTTCCGATATCCGCCCCAACCCCCGTTTACATCTGCAGAGCGAGAGGCATGAAACGAATGGAAAGTACCATACCTGTCAACAACGGACGTCACATTATTTTTCGAGCGTGTTTAAAGAAAAACGCGCACCTTGGGCACTCCAAATTCTCCTGGAAATACGGCTTCCACGTAAACGGCAATGATCAAATAGAAGAATGTGCCGAACAAGTACATCACCAATAAATATCCGATAGTGAGATCGTCGTCGGGAGTTACTGTACTCCAAACGTTCCACCACTGCAAACCTAATTTATGATCCTTTATATAACTTCCTAGTCTGCGATCGTTGGGACTCGTGACGTAACGAGGCGATATTGAGGTATCAGGCACTCAGCCCTACTACGTCACAATCGCATTCTGCTAATGTCAATATCGCCCTCAAGAAATTCTTAAAAGTGGGGGTATAATAAAATGACTTGGGTATAGTGGGCGCCATACTTGGCGTAATTCTATGTGTCGAGTAAAAATTACTAGTGTTGTGGTGTACCTGTTTCTTAATCTGATACTTTAAGTATTGATCCCTTCGTACCTTCGCCGCTGCCTTCAAACATCAAAACCAGTTGGAACGAAAATGAAACTGCCGTGTTTGGAAAAATGCTGCTCGCCAGTTTCACCCACAGCGGCAGAGTGTCGTAGGATTCGTTCAAGAACATGTACGGAGCGAACGACAAGAAGGACGCCATTCCCGCAAACGCGGCTGCAGCGTTAGCTGCAAGAATTGTTTCAGACACTACAGAGCGTCTAGAATTAAACACTAACCTTTTCTGAAGAAGGCACTTATCATAAAGCAGAATGTTATAGTTTCACTGATGTAGAACAACAACAGCAAGAGCAGAAGGAACCAGTTGGTTGAAGTAAATACGCTGTGTCCGGTTCTAGTGAACCAAGGCACTTTCATTATCATAACTACGAGGCTCACAGGGACCGTGAGAAACGAGAACGTCTTCACGTACCAAGCGGTCCAGTGCAGCCAACTGGCAAGTCCCATCATTTTCATGACCTCCTGCAAACATCTTTTTTAGACACTTGTTTTTGCTTCAGTCCACAATTATTGATTTACCTTCAATTGCCTTTCCTTTTCCGCCGTGATCATTTTCACGGTGTTGATAACACTGAAGAGAAAACTCATCATCACGACGGCGCTTAGATACGGAACTAACTGCAGGATGAAAGGATCCAGTACCCAGCTTGGATACGGGAATCTCTGCATCAGTATATTGGCAGGTTTGCCCCCAAGCTGTTTAATAATTGCGTTGGTCAGTGCCAGTTGCAAACCCAAGAATCCCTCTTCGTAGTAGTCTTAGGAAAACGATTATAAATAGCACGTTTTTTGGTGATTAAGCATAGCCAATAGTTGTGGCACTGTTCTCACTTGGTTCATCAAACCAAATCAAAGATAGAACAGTTTACCACATCTGAGAAACTAATCTTTGACTATTGAAATACCGACTGTTGTTTTATTAAAAGGCGACAGTTCAGTTATTAACTTACGGGGAGGAGCGGTTTGAGGACATTCCGGATTCCTAGGACCTGCCGTCTGGTATCTCCGGAATAGCGTAGTGGTCTGCCATGATATCACCTGTTTAGATTTTCGCAGTTCGGCGGGAAATCTGCGAAGAAACAGTTATGCTGACGGTTTCCAAGACTATTGTGTACCTACTGGTTACTTTAGCTCACGGACGAAGGCCGTATCGTTGATAGGCTGAATGCCGACGTTTCATTCACTATCACAAGGGAAATTGTCACACATGATTACAAGCATCGTAAGGCTCTTTACGAAAAATATGAGGCAAATATTTTGGGGAAATTCCACGCCGGACCAACCGAGACTTGGACTTCATCACCAGCTCCAGGACATCCTGTAGCCTAGCGCCTGCCTACCAATCGGGACTTGGACCTTATCACCAGCTCCATGGACCACCGAGACAACTCCTCTGGTTCATCCGAGCCAACCTCGAGAACAAGACTGCCCTTGGAAGCCACCGCCTTCCAGTCACTCGCAACGCGGTGACCACACTCCGCTGCCGCCTTCACGTCTCCAAGGAGGACCACTTTAACCACACCATCTGTCCCGAACCAACCTCGAGGACACCACCACTCTTGGAAGCCCCCGCCTTTTTTGATGGTTTCGTACGATTTCCTAACGCTACTGTTATAGAAGTTGGACATTTTAGGCATAAATTTAGTCTCCGGTTTGATGGCTGTACTCCAACAGTGCTGAACCAGCCGAACTAAGTCCATGTTCAGCCTCACGATAACCGATGCACCGTTTTACTCCACGGCGATCACCCATCAATATGATTCGCGGTTGGCTGGACTATTTATCCTTTCATAAATGAGCCGTCTAGTTCCACTTTCCACTCCTATGGATTCAGTGCTAGTTCAACAGTCGTGAAGGTCGCCCTTTTAATGGTGGCCGAAAGATCGGCATTCAGTCCATGACAACGCAGATTTCGTTCCGAAGCCAATATGAACGTTACTAAAACTTACAGTTATTTGTAATTTAAGTGTTTTCATTTCATTAGTTATTGTGGCTATGATCACATGATCACATTTGGCAGAATTACTACTAGCTGCAGAAGACCAACTGGAAGAAATTAAGAACAAGAGATATGGGGGATGGTAGGACACCTTCTGAGACACGAAGGATTAGTTCGTGACTTACTAGAGTCAGAGATATAGGAATAAAAAGAGGTAGGGGTAGGTTTAGATCAGACTTCTGCTCTCAAATAGCTACGGATGTAGCATGTTCTACTTTTAGGGAAATGCGTAGGTTAGCTCAGGATAGGAAAGGATGGAGGTACGAGTTCAACCAGTCTTCGAACTGTAAACTTTATGATGATGCTGATGCAAAGGCATTTGTGGAAAAGAATTTCCTAACGACCTATTTCTTGGTGAAACAAACGACGGGATTTCTCGCAATGTTTCTAAAACTCATCTAACCTACCCTCTGGTATTGTTTTACCTCTACTTACCTTAGAATAGCTCGTATCTTTTTCGGCAATGGTTTGTTGCCGAATAGCGAATCATCGAACTGAACTCCTGCTAGGGCCCTGTATTTTTCATCGCCTCTCTCGAAGAAAAATATCATCTGCCTGCTGCTGTTGAAACCTCGCACTATTGGCATGTTAATTTGCTTGGCTGCATTTTCCATAATTTGATGTAAAGTGGGGTTCTCTGGCGAATACACCAGCTCTACCATTCTACAACATGTTTTGATTGTGTGTTGTTATAAAATATATGTAGGTAGTCTTTTTCGATTACCTTACACCAAAACTTCTTGGGTCGAAAGCTGGAAAATGCTTAGCATCAAATTTTATTGGTTGTGTAAGACACCTTCCAAGAATAAAAAGAGAGGAACATATAACAGGGGCTAATATCTCAAGGGCGGTTTGAATAGGGTGGCGTATCTGTATCTTCCAATTCTTCCACAAAAGAAGTAAAAATTTATCCATTTTCCTTCCCATCTTTGCTTAATAATTATTTACTCTGAGTAGTTTAACGTAGGTAATTGTTAAATAAAACTTCCAACGATCGTTACTGCATTCTTTGCAGTGAGCTTATTTTTGTTAAGCAAAATTAAATTAGGTATTAAAACTTCTTGTTCCACTGTCTTACTGACAGATTATGTAAATGAAAGATAGTGGGTGTATACTGCTAATTTGTAAGTTGAGTAGGCCTTTGCTTAAATTCAGTTTTACCCTTTTACCTGGTGTGCGCACGCAGCAGGTAGAATTGTGGGTGGTCCTAGGCCGTGGCGCGAACAGGTAATATTTGATAGGGTCCCTGTATTTAGAGAGTACCGCACTCAATAGCTCCACTATGTTTCAGAACTGTGAGTAAATATGGCGGACTGCCGTGTCAGCAGCAAAATGTCATTCTGACGTTCCGCCACAATTCAAATTTGGCGGCTGTTATTGTGAGTAAATATGGTGGAGATTGCGGTACTCTCTAAATATAGGGACCCTAATATTTGAAACAGCGAGCCTGCACTTGTCATTATCACTGACATTTTAAACAATAATTTTTGTAAATGTCAAATATTCTCCGTCCTAGTTCGGAGCACGCAAAAATTAATTTTGTATCTATTTTAAGACAAAAGTCAAATTTTGATTTCACAAGTTTCCAAGTTTCCAAGTTGTCAGTGTTAGCTGTCAAATTATATACGAAAAAATTAATTTTTAGAAGAGTTGGCAGCGAGTAGACATGTGGAAATAATCTTACAAATAATATTGTAAAATGGGTATTATCCTACGCGTCGTTCCTTTAGTCAAGTAGCTGTTAAAGTAAATTTGTCGTTTTTGCTGTTGTTGTACAGCTTTTTGGGCCTGAAGACGGGGTGTTAGGTGAGGACCCCGAAACCGGTAGGTACCGTTTTTCAATGTAAGAGTGTCGAGAATCATTGAATTTTTCAATTTTGTAAACCCTCACCTCGAAATTACTTGTTTTCGTTCAACAAATATTTTCTTTCTTTTTTTCTTTTTAATTACCTGTATGTATTTTCCAAGCTGAGATTTGCAGTTAGTAGGGAATGACTAATAGGGCTTTTCATTATAAATAATGCTGAGGCGCATGCGCGATTGCGCCATGACATTTTCGGACAGATGTTGCCTAATTTATCCTGTATGGAGCGTACACAGTACACAGTGTCTCCGTTAGTACGGGTAACTTGCTTATTATTGAAGATACATGGTTACATAGGGAAAGTTTGTCATAATCTTATGGCCACTTCAAATCTTATAGCAAAATCTTAAGAAGACGAATATTGCCATTGTTGGTTTCACATTCTGGGCCCAATGCTCCTTATAGTCTTATTATTTTAATTATGTATCCACGTCCACCTTACGGGGGATTCCCAAACCTTTCATAAAGTCCCGACATCTAGTTTACAGAGGTTATACTAATGGCGCATTATCAGGTGTAGTTTTCTATAAATTTTTCAGTCTTAGAAACATTTTATACCAACCATAACAGATAGAAGAGAAAATAGATACTGAATTTCAAAACAGTTTAGAGGATAAAAAATTAGAGACTAGGGTCCCTATATTTAGAGAGTACCGCAATCTCCGCCATATTTACTCACAATAACAGCCGCCAAATTTGAATTGTGGCGGAACGTCAGAATGACATTTTGCTGCTGACACGGCAGTCCGCCATATTTACTCACAGTTCTGAAACATAGTGGAGCTATTGAGTGCGGTACTCTCTAAATACAGGGACCCTATCAAATATTACCTGTTCGCGCCACGGCCTAGGACCACCCACAATTCTACCTGCTGCGTGCGCACACCAGGTAAAAGGGTAAAACTGAATTTAAGCAAAGGCCTACTCAACTTACAAATTAGCAGTATACACCCACTATCTTTCATTTACATAATCTGTCAGTAAGACAGTGGAACAAGAAGTTTTAATACCTAATTTAATTTTGCTTAACAAAAATAAGCTCACTGCAAAGAATGCAGTAACGATCGTTTCAAATATTAGGGTCCCTATATTTAGAGAGTACCGCAATCTCCGCCATATTTACTCACAATAACAGCCGCCAAATTTGAATTGTGGCGGAACGTCAGAATGACAATTTGCTGCTGACACGGCAGTCCGCCATATTTACTCACAGTTCTGAAACATAGTGGAGCTATTGATTGCGGTACTCTCTAAATACAGGGACCCTATTAGGGACATGCGGGACGCGACACGCGAGTATTTTCGGACAGATGTCAAAGCTCATAATTTTATGAGGGATGTCACTGGGAACTAACATTAATTTGTAATTTTTCGTCTTTCAAACACCCTCCCAGTGTTGTTCTTGGTGCTCTACAGGTAAAATCACCTTACTTTTTATGCACGTCACAAAATGTAACGATTGACAGTGGCCTTACGTAAAATGACAAGTCATATAAATTGAATATGCTAAAAAAGAATAAAGAAATATTTGAATGTCTAAACAATACTATTTTGTTGCATGATTGCCGCTTAATTTGTTGACGTTTCCCGGTTGACTTGACAGCTATTATTCTGAAAGCATCAAGTTTCGTTAACTTTTGTTGTTTTTGGTGTTTTAAACCCTTGTTTTCTTTGTTCATCAACTTTTGCGGTAAAAATCTGTTCTTTTGAGAACTAAAATAGTGCTCCTGCTTATTTATTATCGGTGTTGTTATTGTTATTGTTGGTATAATGCCCAAGTTCTTAAACAGTCGGCGTAAGGAGCTTGTAGCGTCCCTTATCAACTATTTTGAAAGAGAATTGGAAAATAATGGACCCTTATTACCATTGAATTCAGTTAGAGAGGTATACGACATATGACATTCGTCTGAAAAACTAAGAACAGCTGATTGTCAGTGTACTTCTGCACATGCGCACTAACGAAATCAAACGAAATGAAAAGGTCTATTAACAGTTTAAAATTTGACATTTTGAGTAAGTATCCGAGTGGTCGGAAAATTCAAATTCATAATTGTTTTGAATACTTACCTGAATAATCACTTTAAATTTTACTACCTATTTATCAATGAAACAAATTAGACAATCAAACATATAACAACACTACGTATTAAGGAATAAATTAAAACACGCATTTGTATTTTTTTCATTTATTTTTCATGGATCGTTCTCATTTAAAATTTGTTCTAAGTAGAAGTACAAGTTGGACAGATTAAAACAATATGGCTTTGCTTTATTGATTTGAATTTTACAAATACAATAGTTGACAAAGGAAAGTAAGCACAGAGAATACTATATTGAACTTCACAACCAAATTAAAAAAGATCTGAGTATACAAAAATAAAAGTACATTATAAAAGACAGTAAACGTTAACAAATTGTTCATCACTTAAAATGTAAGTAAATGGTAACCTGTAATAAAAAAAAACTCAACAATATAAACACAATTCAATCAAAGTTCCATAAAATATTACAAGTAGGTACATATTTATACGTAAGTAAGTAGAGGATTAACATGATATGATTCAGAGAAATACTGTCACATTTGTTTTATTTACAATATTAGGCACAGAAATCTGACATACACACACCAATATAAACTTTTTATTGCAAAGAATATTCTAATTAAAAAAATTTAATTATGTACAAATAATGAAATAATGTAAAAAATCAGGTTCATCCGCAGGAATCGAACCACTATTATTAATCTACCCGCTCAAATGGATACCAGCACCGGAATGACGAAACGAATTGAAATGACTTAAAATTAAAAGCGTATTTGCACTTCGTTTCTATCAGATGTCTTCTGTTACGTAATAATTATATTAACTAGTATTTCTGGTATGGACATATGAAGTAAAATAAATACGGAACACTATCAAAGGTAAAAATTTCACTAAATTCGGCTATATCAGTTCTAAATGTGAGTTTTTTGAAATAATAAAAGAATATGAACACAACTCGTTAAAACTATGTAACAAAACCAAAAAAATATACAAATTATTGAATAACACTTGTTAAAAATATACTCTACTCAGCGCTAGAAAACTTGATCCACAGTGAATTTTTTGATAATTTTCTCGTTGGAATACTTCAGGTCAGGTCATACCTATTTACACTGGCGAGCATAAAATTAGGGTCACTTCAAAAATTCAACTTTTCTGGTTATTTATTGTATCTTATTATTGTAAATGGATTTCGTTGTATACATATCTCTAAACAGGAATGTTTTAAAAAGAAAACGTTTCATTTTCTAATGTTTTTATTGAAAATTCGTAAAGAAGCAAATTTTAACAAAATTGTCTTAAAAATGTGTAGTGAGAAAAATGTTGGAATAAAACAAGGAACTGTTAAAATTTTGACCCCTAATAACGAGTGTTTCCTCCCCGTGCATTTGACAGCCTGGAGGCGACGTGGCATGCTCTCAATTAAATTACGGATTACATTTTGGGGGATGTTATTCCACTCCTGTAGTAGGAGCTCCCTAAGATCCTGTGCGTTGGTGGGAGACGGCGTATGACTTCGTACACGTTGTCCTAGCTCATCCCACACATGCTCTATGGGGTTCAAGTCGGGACTCCGTGCTGGCCAGTCAAATCGCGTAATTTGAACCTCATCCAAATAACCGCTAACAATTCTTGCCACGTGGGGTCGAGCGTTATCATGCATAAAAGTTGCATTTTCTCCCAGAACCGTCATAAAAGGCATGACATGATTTTCTACAACTTCCGTTACGTACCTATGGGCAGTTAGGGATCCATTGCCGATAAGCACTAATTCGGTACGTGCGTCTGAAGAAATTCCTCCCCACACCATAACTGAGCCTCCACCAAATGTAAGTCGCTCATCAATACAAGCCTGGGCATACCTTTCTCCGGGTCTTCGCCATACCCGCCGACGTCCATCCGACCCATTTAAACAGAAATGTGACTCGTCTGAGAATAATACCCTCCCCCAATCGTCATTTGTCCATCCCAAGTGATCTCGAGCAAAGTTCAGTCTTGCAATTCTATGGCGACGGAGAAGTGGAGGACCCGTAGCCATTCTCCGAGAAGATAATCCAGCAGAACGAAGTCGCCTCCTAGCTGCCCATTCGCTAATGTTAACATTTCTGACTTCTTGGAGGAGATTTCGAAGCGAAACTGCCGTAGCAGTCCGATTCCGTAAAGCCATGGATACAAGAAAACGGTCATCCCTTGGGGTGGTGGTTCTTTTCCGCCCTGATCCTGGTCTTCTCGTCAGCCTACCAGTTTCCTGAAATCGTTGGGATACCCGCTGAACTGTAAAAAGACTTACACCAACCGTTTTTGCCGTTACACGTTGCCCCCGACCATCTTGCAACAGCGCTATAATTCTGGCCGCCGTGACAGGATTTAAAGCCATTATAAGGAAATAAACGAAGACTACACTTTTCGACCGTCAAGTTATACACAGGAAAGTTAGTGAATAAATGAAGGAAATTGAAAAATAGAACCCGAGAAATAAGCTTCCAAGTAGCGCACCTGCAAGCATTTACTAGAAATCGGAAATATTGAATCTTTGTTGTGCAAAAGAAACCACAAAAAACTTATAACAGTTCTCAGAAATGCAAGTGTTATTGCCTTCAAGAATTAATTAAATTTAATATTTTGAATTCTTGGAAAAATTGGCAATTTTCAAAGTGACCCTAATTTTATGCTCGCCAGTGTATTTTGTTGGGTGGCCTTAGCAAAAACAAAACATGCATTTTAATTGAAATGAGCATCAAAACATCATGGAAAACGATATACCACATTAATGGGTTTCGAGCAGGGGATGTTAAGATATTGCCATTTTAGTGTCGATCTGGACCCATCTTTGTGGCACTACTGACGCCTACTTACAGAAGCTGTCAAAGATTTCTTTATCGAACTAGATTCACAGACTATTCTATTTGCAAATTCTGATAATACCTTTGTCACAGGGCTTTACATTATACAGGGTGGTAAACATACGCATAATTGAATTTTTCTCAAGAATTTCAATTGCACATTTAATAGCCAGTTTACTAAGCTTCTGATTGATACAAGCATTGCCAGGTCTGCGACTGAAAGTTTCTGCAGAAATTAAGATTGAAACTTACAAATTTCCAATTTCACTGTTATTTTTTACAATTTTATTCGGATTTCACCTATTTTTTCACCAAAAACCAAAAAAAAATGTTTAAATTTGGTTTCTGCGCAAAACTAAGCCAATAAAATTTACACTGACATTGCAAAATTACTTCTTGAAGGTAAAATCGATTTAATTTTTATTAAGTCTCCCCGCGTATGCCTAAAAAGGGTAGTTTTCAAGATATTCTTACCGAGAATTAGTATTATTGTGAACAAATATAGCAAAAAGAATAAATATAGCTCGAAATCGCAATGTTTACCACAACCAAGAAAACTTAAATTTGAGCCACTCACTCTCTAAATCAATTTAGTTACGTACTTTTGTTGTGCGTTTTCAATTTCTTCTTCTCAAATTTGGAGTTGTTGCGGAAGTCAGAACCGATAAATATTTTAAAGTCAGTAGAAATTATTAATGAGATAAATTTGGCTTTTATCATTAGTGGGAAATGTAATTTAAACAAAAAACTACAGCGAGAACAAGTTTATTGAAATTAAATAAATAAATCAAAATTAAATAAAAAAATTGAGAAAATGCAGAAAATCCTTCAAACTATGACAGATGCGAGTTGGAGCGGTTTTGTTTATCACAGGTAACATGATTTCAAAGCGATTTGCATTTTGACTACAAAATATGATTCTTCTATAAAAAGTGAGAATAAGTTATCTCGGGAAAGCAATGGTTTTAAATTACTTTCCATAAAAATGGCACTGTTAATAAACATTATTTACATTATAAATTTGTTCTCTGTCCAGCTTTTCGTTTAAATTACATTTCCTCTACAAAGTCATATTTAGCTTATTAATAATTTGTATCTACTTTTAACCATTTATCTGTCCTGAAGCAACTCGAAATTTCAAAACAAGGAATTCAAAATACGCAACAAAGTTACCTAACTAAATCGATTTAAAACGGGACAGGTCCGAATTTAAGTTAAATGGGGAAATCCGAATAAAATTGTAAAAAATAACTGTGAAATTGAAAATTTTTAAGTTTCTATTTTAATTTCCGTAGAAACTGTCAGCCGCAGACCTGACAATGCCTGCATCAATTAAGAGCTTAGTAAACTGGCTATTAAATGTGCAATTAATATACACGGTGTTCCATTTTTAATTCTTGAGAAAAATTCAATTATGCGTATGTTGACCACCCTGTATAATATAAAGTACTGTAGCAAAGGTATTAACAGAATTTGCAAATAGAATAGTCTGTGAATCTAGTTCGATAAAGAAATCGTCGACAGCTTCGGTAAGTAGACCCTGCATACACCAAAATAATTCTACAATATGCGGCATAGGGTTTCCTAAGCACTTGCAAAATTTCATTCTGATGCCTTGAATGGTTCAAGAGATATAGACCGTCCCCGCACTAATGGGCCACCCTGTATAGTGTATACGCTGGAAAAAATGTATTCTGCATTTGAATGGACCAATTCTTTTGCCGCTGAGTTATTACCAATACCATCATATGAGGAACATAATGTATACAGGGTGATTTTTTTTGACCGTCTATTAGAAGTATCTGGAGAACTAAAAGAGATATTGATTTGAAATTTTGGCTGTGGCCGAAACCGGGTCGGATCTATTTAATGAAAATATTTTCGAAATGGTGGCATTTCCGGGAATACCGGAAGTTGACACCAACTTTGTTATCTTAAATGGAATGCTACCATTTTCTATTTTTTTTTAGATTCCACGGAAAATTTTAATGTCAATTCAATACAGGTTCGCTATGCCTAAAATTAATATTTTCGGAGATATAAATTTTTTTCTCAATATTTTGACAGTTGTGGTAGATTATGTAAAAATTAATATCTCGATAACGTCTAGCAGTAAGATGTTCGATTTTTTATGGTGGCAAGACACGGTGTTGGAGTTACTAATCAGGCAAACAAATTTTCAAAATCTATTACATAAAATTTTCTAATCAACGGCATATGTTGATCGCACAAAAGTAGCAAAAAGTCATTTTTCTTAAATAGAATGATACCATTTTCAATTGTTTTTTAGATTCCACGGAAAATTTTAATGTTAATTCAATAAAGGTTCGCTATGTCTAAAATTAATATTTTCGGAGATATGAATTTTTTTCCAATACCTATTTTGACAGTTGTGGTAGATTATGTAAAAATTAATATCTCGATAACGACTAGTAGTAAGATGTTCGATTTCCTATGGTGGCAAGACGAGGTGTTGGAATTACTAATCAAGCAAACAAATTTTCAAAATCTATTACATACAATTTTCTAATCACACAAAAGTAGCAAAAGTACAAAAGTAGCAAAGAGTCATTTTTCTTAAATTGAATGATACCTGTTTAAAGAAACCAATTAAAAAACGTGAAAAAATGCGCGTTTAACAATGTATGATGTTTCTCTACCCAAAATGAATAGTATTTTAGATACCTACTAGATGGGGCGCCAGGTCATTGTTCTGCAGCAGTTACTAACGAATTGTACCGGATGTTTGAAGATAGATGGATATGACGTTTGGGTCCATGGAGTTGGCCTGCCAGGTCTCCAGACATTACACCGTTGGATTTTTATCTTTGGGGCCGTATAAAGGATAAAGTGTATCAATATCCACTCAATAACAGGGATGAATTGGTGGAAAGAATTGCTACAGCATTTGCAGGCTTAGATCCACATGAAATTCGTAGCGCTACTACACACGCCGTAAATAAGCGAATTATTAAATGTGTAGAAGTTAATGGACTACATTTTGAACAGTTTCTTTAACATTGTTTTACTATCACGTACCTACTTTATTTTTTATTTAGTTAAAATAAGTTCAGTGATCAGTGGTGGTAATTCAGGATATGTTCCATTAAATGTTATGTATGTCCTGTTAATTATTTTATCGCATTTTCCATGAATGTTGAATAAATGCATAATATCCGAGTAAGAATAATTATCATTTGCCATATCCTATTCGTTAAACACCAACCATACTAAATTACTAAAAAATACCAATTGCTTTTATTAGACATTATTTGTGAAATTTGTGAATATTTTGTTTTGTCTACAAGCCAAGGTCTACTTACTATAAGGCGGCGCTCTTCAATTTTGATCGATGAAATAAGAAAACAGCAAATATCTAAAATACTATGCATTTTAGGTAGAGAAACACCATACATTGTTAAATGCGCATTTTTTCACTCTTTTTAATTGGTTTCTTTAAATAGGTATCATTCTATTTAAGAAAAATGACTTTTTGCTACTTTTGTGTGATCAACATATGTCGTTGATTAGAAAATTTTGTGTAATAGATTTTGAAAATTTGTTTGCCTGATTAGTAATTCCAACACCTCGTCTTGCCACCATCGAAAATCGAACATCTTACTGCTAGTCGTTATCGAGATATTAATTTTTACATAATCTACCACAACTGTCAAAATAGGTATTGGAAAAAAATTCATATCTCCGAAAATATTAATTTTAGACATAGCGAACCTTTATAGAATTAACATTAAAATTTTCCGTGGAATCTAAAAAACAATTGAAAATGGTATCATTCTATTTAAGAAAAATGACTTTTTGCTACTTTCGTGCGATCAACATATGTCGTTGATTAGAAAATTTTATGTAATAGATTTTGGAAATTTGTTTGCCTGATTAGTAACTCCAACACCTCGTCTTGCCACCATAAAAAATCGAACATCTTACTGCTAGACGTTATCAAGATATTAATTTTTACATAATCTACCACAACTGTCAAAATATTGAGAAAAAAATTTATATCTCCGAAAATATTAATTTTAGACATAGCGAACCTGTATTGAATTGACATTAAAATTTTCCGTGGAATCTAAAAAAAAATAGAAAATGGTAGCATTCCATTTAAGATAACAAAGTTGGTGTCAACTTCCGGTATTCCCGGAAATGCCACCATTTTGAAAGTATTTTCATTAAATAGATCCGACCCGGTTTCGGCCACAGCCAAAATTTCAAATCAATATCTCTTTTAGTTCTCCAGATACTTCTAATAGACGGTCAAAAAAAATCACCCTGTATAAACAAGTAGCAAAAAGCTAACTTGCCGAGAAAGACATATATATAACGGAATTCTACAGGTACACATATTACTACCCTAACGAATTGGATACCACCATTCACATATTAATTTTGTATAAGGTATAAAAATATACAGATATTTCCTCTTTTTTCTACACTAAAAAATTAAAAAATATATTCGCAACAATCCCTGCTACAAATACGACAAACTTTCATAAAATATATGTTGCCGCATTTTCGGAAATACCCATTCCTGTATTTCAATAGCTGCACTAAACACTAAAAAACAAACAACAAAACAGTAAACGAAAAAATCAGATCTACAAATTGTACCACCTACTAAAATTGAGAAAGTTTTGGCGGGATCAAGTTGCGGATACAAAAGTTAATTTCACGTTAAATCTTTTGAGGGTGCAGTGACTGCCACCTGTTAGATGCTTCTGAATTCACCTGTCGCGGCTGGTGAACCGAAATTAATTTTTATACGTAACTTGACCGATAAACAAGCAAGCAAGTACTAGCTGCCATCGCTGCTGTTGCTATTACAGTCATCAAAGTCAGGAACAAGTCTACAACGATTCTTACTTCTAAAAGCAGGTACTTTAGGATTTTTTGGCAAAATCGACGGTAGTTCCATCACAGACTTCAAAACATAATCTGGATGAAACTCTGCGTGTCCTTGATCGACACTATTCAGAGGTATCCACACGGACCCTCCTAATTTCGCTTGAACAGCACCCTGTATATCAGTCTCAATTTTATCACCTACCATAATGCATTGATTTGGTTCCACGCCTAAATAATGACAGGCTTCGTGGAAAATTTTGTGGTGGGGTTTCTCCCAACGCAAATCACCTGAGACTAAAACAATATCGAAATAAGATCCTAATTCTAACCGGTGGACTTTTTCCCACTGGGCGCCAGAAGTCCCATTTGTAATTAACGCTAAGAAGTAGTGCTGGTGCAGCTTGTGGAGGAGAGTTTGAATTTCTTGAGGGATTGCCAAATAGTGGTAACGCAGGTTCAACCAAGTCGGATATATTTCATCTGTAAATTAAAATAAATAATGCAGTTAATATTTCCTTGATTCACTTTTTGGAAGAACAAAATGTTTAGTAGCCATGAAAAATATGAATTGACACTTCGTCAATAAAAGTTTGTAAGATGTCATAAATTTCAAGTTAAATTCATCCAAAAAACGCTGAAAATGCTCCTAAAAATTCTGACGCTAACCGGAGAAGAAAAGGAACTGGATGTGGAACCAACCGACAACATAGGTCAAATAAAAGAAAAACTAGAAGAGAGAGAAGGCATTCCCGTGGTTCAACAGCGTTTAATATTCCAGGGGAAGCAACTAAAAGATGAGAAAACGATAGAGAGTTACAAATTAAAAGCTGGAACAGTCCTTCATTTGGTTGTTGCTTTACGTGGAGGTCTCACCAGGTGAAAAAACTCCCTGTTTATATTTGTCTGGTTCATTGATTGATTCAAACAAAAAACAATTATTCTTAAGAGAGAAAAAATAAACAAACTAGCTTTCTTGTATCCCAAAATACACCGTCCAAACCAAAATAAATTCAATGCAACGCTAGGAATGCAATTCGTAAATACCTATTCTATTTTTAGGCGTGAGTTGGTGAATAGCATACCTGCAAAACTTTCGTACTGTTGGCCTAGCGCTTCCTTCCACAAAAGAATTCGCCAACTATCCAGGTCCAAAGTGGGATTTTCCGGACACTTTCTGAAGTTCCTCAAATAAGAAGTGCAGATTGGTACCGCTTGCTCCTTGGGGATATCATATTTTTCATGTAAAACCTTTGTTAACTGAAAATAAAAATGAATTCACTCCTCAAATGAATAAATAAAGTTAGCAAAACCTCTTACGTTTATTTAAAAAATAAATGAAAAAATACTTGCCTGTGAATGGACTATATGAGGGTAAGTTGGTATAAAATGCACCAAGCGTCAAGAAAGGGGTTTTAAGTAAAATAATTCGTAGAATTATGCAGCATACCTAAATTCATCATATCTAGGCAACTTCTTATTGTTTATGCAGTACATAGCATTTAAAAAATTGGCAGCCATTGTCAAAAGTCACTTTGAATACGATTTGTTCCGGGAGTACTGGATTCTTAATTTACAACTTTATTATTCATTTAGCTAGCACTAAAAAGATGCGAGATTCCAGAAGATTACAAACGCAACATCATAATGTAGCAGCTTTGCCAAAAAGGAAAGACGTGGATAGATGTGAAAATGTTAGAACGATCAGTCAAAAATTTTAACTATAATTGTGCAAAGAAGGATGGAGAAAAGTGCAAAAGAAATATTGGATCAATTCGGATTTAGAAGAAATAGGGGAACACACGAGGCCATTCTAGCTTTACGAGTAATGATAGAAAAAACGATAGAAAAGGGAGAGCGCCTATACAGAGTGGCCCATTAGTGCGGGGACGGTCTATATCTCTTGAAACATTCAAGGCATCAGAATGAAATTTTGCAAGTGCTGAGGAAACCCTATGCCGCATATTGTAAAATTATTTTGGTGTATACAGGGTCTTCACATTTTGCGTAACAAACCAAACTTATACTTTTTTAAATGGAAACCCCCAATTTTGTTTACATATTCACGTTCCCCACAAAATTTCATGGAAAACGATATACCGCATTAATGGGTTTCGAGCAGGGGATGTTAAGATATTGCCATTTTAGTGTCGATCTGGACCCATCTTTGTGGCACTACTGACGCCTACTTACAGAAGCTGTCAAAGATTTCTTTATCGAACTAGATTCACAGACTATTCTATTTGCAAATTCTGATAATACCTTTGGCACAGGGCTTTACATTATACAGCGTGGTAAACATACGCATAATTGAATTTTTCTCAAGAATTTCAAATGGAACACCCTGTATATTAATTGCACATTTAATAGCCAGTTTACTAAGCTTCTGATTGATACAGGCATTGCCAGGTCTGCGACTGACAGTTTCTACAGAAATTAAGATTGAAACTTACAAATTTCCAATTTCACTGTTCTTTTTTCCAATTTTATTCAGATTTCACCTATTTTTTCGCCCAAAACCAAAAAAAAATGTTTAAATTTGGTTTCTGCGCAAAACTAAGCCAATAGAATTTACACTGACACAAAAAGTCCCATTGCAAAATTACTTCTTGAAGGTAAAATCGATTTAATTTTTATTAAGTCTACCCGCGTATGCCTAAAACGGGTAGTTTTCAAGATAGTCTTACCGAGAATTAGTATTATTGTGAACAAATATAGCAAAAAGAATAAAAATAGCTCGAAATCGCAATGTCTACCAGAACCAAGAAAACTTAAATTTGAGCCACTCACTCTCTAAATAAATTTAGTTAAGTACTTTTGTTGAATGTTTTCAATTTCTTCTTCTCAAATTTGGAGTTGTTGCGGAAGTCAGAACAGATAAATATTTTAAAGTCAGTAGAAATTATTAATGAGATAAATTTGGCTTTTATCATTAGTGGGAAATGTTGTAATTTAAACAAAAAACTACAGCGAGAACAAGTTTATTGAAATGAAATAAATAAATTAAAATTAAATAAAAAAATTAAGAAAATGCAGAAAATCCTTCAAACTATGACAGATGCGAGTTGGAGCTGTCTTGTTTATCACATCCATCCATCCATTTAAAAAAGTGTAACTTTGGTTTGTTGCGCAAAATGTGAAGACCCTGTTTACACCAAAATAATTTTATAAGATGCAGCATGGGATTTCCTAAGCACTTGCAAAATTTCATTTTGATGCCTTGAATGGTTCAAGAGATATAGACCGTCCCCGCACTAATGGGCCATCCTGTCGAAGATGCGATTAATATTGTTAAAGACAGAATAGCTGCTGGAATTAATATACAGGGCCAAACTATTAATATGCTCAGATTCGTGGATGATATAGCAGTACTAGCATCTAGCAAAGAAGAATTAGGAAGGGCTCTGAACGAAATAAAAGCGGTTATGACGGAGGGTTATGGTATGGTATGTATATTTTTTGTCATAAGCACTTTTCACAAATGTAGACTGCCCCATTTATTCTGTACAGCACCAGACTTTGCTTTTTTAACAGGACACCTGTATATTTTTTTATTTCCAGATTCCGTAATTGATTTTAGTATGAGGTCATAAAGACGTAAGTTAAGAATCGCCTCCCATTCGGACACGATGTATATTCAAATGTTCATCGTAAGCCTAACCATTAAAATGAAACAAAGGAATTCTGTAAAATTTCTTTATTATGAATAAATATCAAAAATGCACAGCGAAATATTTACAAGAGATATTTTGATAAGTCGGTACACAAAGCCTTTTGTTAGGTTCGTAACATGATCACAAAAATGAAAATGCGAATATGTTTTTCAAGTGTCGTTTCGTACGTTTAAAATTAGCTCCAAAAACATCATTTCTAATTTTAGAAAAATATGTATCGAAAACACTGTTTCTGCTAAAAATAAACAAGTATAAAATATTTATTTATGTCACTTACAAAATTACGAAAATTTGTATCAAAAAGAGATTATATGCGACATTGAAATAAAATCAGGAACCCATGCTGCGAGCAAATCGGTTAGTTTTGGCATTACCTATTAAAATTACAAAAGAGCTGCAATTGAAACAATCATAATCATTCTTAAAGTCGGAATTTTGAACAAAATAATATGATACATTAAGGATAACCCAAATTAACCAATTTATTGTACAGATATTCTTATGTATCACATTCTTTTCTGCAGTCTATCTGTTGCAAAATCGTCCAGCAGCCCAGGTGAAATTAATACGTTCATTTAATCTACTTAACTAATCCCCAAACAATTTTTTCCCCAGTTCCATGAGTCTATGGTTTCTACACACTTTCAACGCGTCTGCTTTTGTCAAAACTTCCGTTACACTATTATTAGCATCTACCATGTGGCACAAGAAGTCCTCGTAAGCTGACTTAACATTTGGAGGCAAAGAACCTATTTTAACTTTCTTCAAAAGTTCTATTATACCCTCTGCCCATCCACTTTCAATGGCGAATTCTGAAATCCAAGGAATTTGTGCCAGAACGGCAGACATTGTCTGCATCCCCAAAAACCACAATTCCATTAATTCGTACCAAGATTCTTTATAAGCCATCGCGACTACTAAAGCAGTTGGATCGTTGGACTCATCAACAGTGTACGCGTCCCATAGAAATCGTATCGTAGCTTGAATATATCGGCAAATGGAGAAATCATTTTTCTTTACTTTCTTTGGCTGCTGTTTGAGTAAGAGAAGACCTAATACGGCTAAATTGCCGTGGAGAACCAAATTTTCTTGTATATTCTTTAATTCCGGCAAGTTCTCAAATATAAACTTGAGGAGATTATTGAAAAGCACAGAATTCTCGACCAATTTTGCTTCCAACACCGTAATATTCATGAAAATATTACAGGTACTGATCATGGCAGCCCGAGAATCTTTCATTTCTTCCAAAATTTGGGGCGATAATTCTTGCGGGGGCTGGTTCAAAACTTTCAGACGTTCAGATCTCGGTACTGGAGGCTTCTTATAGTGAACGATAGACCAATGGAACTGAATAACATCAAACAACACTTCTTCTTGCTTGCAATCCAGAAGTATTTTCCTGGCCTGATCTTCTACAGCCAAATGACACAATGCTGGCAACATGATACGCAAAATATCGACGTTGCTTAAAGGGTCTGGTTCAGTGTCCATCGCCGTCCCAGCCTTTTCAGCATTCTTCCTCGCTTTAAACGCATTAAATGTTTCATTTGCGAGGCTCAACATGAACGGCAAAAGTTGGTATACTTGAGGACGCAGCGCTGATGTTTCTTGGGCCAACCAAGCTACCAATACGCGGACCGTTGCACAAACAAATATCTTCTCATTTGTCGGAAGTCTATCTTTGTTTTTATCTGCTTGTATTTTCGTTAAGAGACCTATTACAGCAGAAAATGCGCCTTTCAAGCCTGTATACAGAGTTTGTTTTTCTTTTTGATCCAAATCAAGTTGATCGGTCGATATGTAATTAATAGAGAGTTCTAGGATTAAGTAGCAAGCAGTAACGAGTTCGGCTTGCGCATACGCTTGTTGCAAGCTCTTCCCGTCCAACTGCATCCGTACTTCAATTGCCGCGAGCTGTATCAACAACAAAAAGAACTGCTTTCCTTTTTCTTCGTCAGTTAACGTAAATTCGACGCCGAGAAGTTCAAGAACAGTAGAAGCGAGAACGATAGCTGGATTTCTTTGTTGTTTTCCAATTTTGCTGGTCAAAATATCGCTCAAACCTTTGTAGATACTTTGGGGCCACGTTTCATTACTCGCAGTCTCCGCGACGGCTTTCCTAGGGCAATTGAACAATAGAGCGTGCAGTATGGTGCACAATTCGAACTTGCGCTCATCATGATCAGTTTCGAAGTCCAGTGAAATTTTGTTGACTAACGTATGGAAAGGTTTCGGGTTTTTCGCGTCCCAAGCAGTAGGGCCTGATCGAGTTACTAACGTTACTAAAATATTAAGGGCCTCGTCGGTTTGGAAGCTTTGCTGAGAATAAATTTCGGACATTTTTGAAATAGCACCCACGTTTAATAGAGCTTTTTGGCCAGGTTCATGTGACGCAATGCTTTTTAAGCAACCATAAGCTTCTCCGACGATTATCAAATTATCGTCGTAATCACTAGCATCGGCTTGTTGTACTATATCGAGGAACACCGGTATGTTTGCTAACATTTCCGGATGAGTGGCTAATTCAGGTTCATTACAAAAACAAGTCAATATAGATAAAGCGACTGACTTGTATATCGCAGGGGGGCAGTCCACTGGTACGTCGGTCGTTAACAACAATTTCTTCAAGAACTTGAAGCCAATTGCCTCAAAAATTGCCTTCTTCGCCGTGGTATTACAATCTTTTCCTTTAACCAGCTTCGTAACCATAAAAAGGGCAGCGAACTTCTCCGTATCACTAGTAGCATGCTGCAGGATCATTATGCACTTTTTTACCGCATCGGATATCTGGCCCGACATTTTCACTACAATTTATTCAACACAATGGTCTTAACAAGTGAACATCGCCGGTGCAACTGAATCTAGGATGCTGCGATGTGGATTTAAATTATTTTTAGACACAAGCTACACCCCTGTGTTTCTAAATTTGGTAATACTATATTCGTACTTGATTACATTTACTTATTTTTAGAATTTTTCGCAGTTGTTTCTACGTTTGACACCGCGACCACGAGTTTATCGACGACATTCATATTAAAGAATTTGGAGTTTTAATTTTTTCTACTACGTATCTTGTTTGTTTGGTGGTTTCGTCAGCTGATTACCCAGAGACGCATTGGGAAAAAGTACGCACACGCTACGTTGCCAGAATTATAACTTTTTAATAATAAAAATAAACTGAATTTTGCAGTTTCATTGTTGATTCTTTTGTTTGGCGATGCCGTACGGATGTAATTTTAGAAACTTCAAAACAAGTAAATAAAAAGGTGGCTCATTTTTCTTCTTTTCAAATATGCTCCCCCATAGCCCACGCGCTCCTTACAAGTTACAAAGAATTGGTTTCAACAGGTAGGGAAAATACGAGAACTCAACTATATTTTAGTATAAAAGGTTGCCACGCCGCAATTTGCAAGCATCAAGAACTAAGGTTAGAGTGATATTTTACCTAATTTTATCAGCTAGCGGCAACATCGAAAATAAAGCATCTTCCTGTAATAAATCAGCTGTTCCGCCAGGGGCGTATTCACGAAACTTTAAACGCGCACATTTAAACAAGAAAGCGGAAGAAACACCGAAACAGAATAAAAACGACTGAATTAGACGTAAATGAATAAAAGAAAGTAAATTTACCTTATTGCAGGTGAGCTTGTCAGCATGTCTTGTTGCGATCAAAGTATTATCTAGGTCGAAGAATATGGCAGCAATCTCAGCATTTTTAGTGGACCTGAACATTTTGTTTTAATTTTTTTAAATTGAATCTGACTAGGAAAATCTTTTAACACCCGGTTATTAAAAAGGTTTTTTCCTACTTCTTGGAACCCCTGCGTAGTTGCGACGTAAGGTTGTCTGGTGATAAAGGTTCCCCCACCATTGACGTCCAATGTCCGTCAGTCAGGTAGTTGCCATGACGTCACTCGAACACTTTCGGTGATTCAGCGATTGTATTCTTGTAAGGTTGTTTCCAAAAAAAGCACTTCATACATGACGTTTTGTTGAAATAAACCCGTGTTAATTTCGAGCTGGACAACTGACCATTTTTCAGTCGCTATAATAGGAAGAAAGTGTGGACGTGGTTAAAATTCCAGCAGAAGGTGAACTACTTCTTCCATAACATAAAACAATTTGATACTCATTTAGAAAATTCCTTACAGCATTAGAAACTTAGTAGTTTGGTTGTATTTTGTTTGTAAAAGTTTTTATTATTCATTTTTGCCTACAAAAAATATTGCCAGTTATTTGACGAGGGGCCATTCTCTTGTTTTAAAGGCGGGAGATTGTGCCAATTTGAAATTCTCCTCCTCTTCCTCCATTCAGTCGGTTTAAGTAGCATTTGAATTGAATAAGTATGTAGATTTGATGATATTCTGTTTCAAAACCAACAAGGCTGAAAATCTGGTCACCTCTTTGGTAATCTGGCCGCGAAGTCGAACGTTTTCTTTCTATTTCCATCGCCGAACTGGAACGACTAGCGAAAACAACCTTTTATTCATCAAAACACCCTATTTTACTATATGTAAGTCAAATCTGCACTCTGAATATATGAATGTTTCCATAATTGTAGTCCACTATTAAATGAAATTTTCCATTTGATAATAATATGCTCGATAATATGAAATGTTTAAGTTAAAACCTCAGGATGACACCAGCCAGGTGACTTATTATGTCTGTGCACGATGAAATCTTCACTTGCCTCAATGGGTTCTTGATGCACTGTCAACAAAACGGCCACCACTGATCTTAGTTGTATCTTTCACTTTTGGGCTATAGGTAATTTTTATTTATTTTATTTTTATTTAATCTAAAAACCCTTGTACCGTTAGGTGTTGGGTGATAACAAATTACATATATTAACATGATACGTTTTACATCCTTTCTCATATCTTCCCTTTCCAAATCTTCCTGTCTTGGGCTGTCTGCCTAACTTCGCTCCATTTGATTCCCCTCTTTTCTGCTGCGTGTCGCACTTGTTCTTCCCACTTCAGTCTTGGGCGTCCTACTTTATTTTTTCCTTGCACTCTAACTTCATACATTTGTTTTGCAACCCTGTCTTCCCTCATTCTGTGGAGGTGTCCCAGCCATCCCAGCTGTCTCTCTTCTATTGCTTTTGTAACTGGTTTCATGCCCAGCCGATCCATAACTGTCGAATTTCTTATTCTATCTCTTCTTGTAATTCCCTCTATTTTCCTTAGAAATCTCATTTCTGTAGCTGTAATTTTGCTTTTATCTTTCTGTGAGACCGTCCAAGATTCGAAGCCATATGTGAGCGTGGGTCTTACTACTTTTTTATAAACCTGTGTCTTTATCGTTTTAGGAATCTCTTTTTTTCCTAGAAATGTCGTTCGCAACTTATTATAGCTTCTTCCAACCTTTCCTATTCTCTTGTTTATTTCTTTATCTATTTTACCGTTATCTTCAATAACTGTACCTAAATAATTATAACTTTTAACTTGTTCCAATGCTGTTTCTTCTAATCTTATATTCTTATTTTTCTCCTTGATTGCTAATATCATTGACTTTGTTTTATCGGTATTTATTTCCATATTTATTTTCCTCAGTTCTTCGTGGTAGATTTCTAGATTTTTTTGGGAGTTTTTCTTCCGAGTCTGCTATCAATATCATGTCATCAGCGAACATTAATTCTTGAAGTGCTATTTTTTTCATCTTCCAGTTTCCTACTTTCATTACACTTCCTTTTGATTTACTTCTCTTTATGGCATCATCTATAATTATAGAGAAGAATAGGGGGCTCAGTACACAACCCTGTTTCAAACCTATCTTCGACTCAAATACAGCAGATTCATTTCTGATGATGGGATCGTTTGTAGATCTTGAAACCGGTTAAATAAAATAATTTTGTTATACTTATTGGTAGTACGCGAAGTAATTTTTTATTTAATCATGGATTTCTACCAAATAGTGAGAAGTGAAAATATTAACTACAGATTCATTATTGTGAGATCTTACTACGTTCCTGTTATTTCTGTATAGTGCTTTTATCATTTCTATCATACCTTTTTCAATTCCTCTCCTGTGTAAGCTTTCCCAAACGTCCTTTCTCACTACTCTGTCAAAAGCTTTCTTGAGGTCAATAAAACAGATATGCATTTCTTTTCCCTTTTTCAGCATCTTTTCTGCTAGTTGTCTTATTATAAATATCAAATCTTGCGTACTTCTTCCTCTTCTAAACCCGTGCTGTGTTTCCTCTAGCGATGTTTCTAGTTCTTCTCTTAGTCTATATTCTAATATTCTTGTAAAAACTTTCCCCGGTATACTTGTTA
This sequence comes from Xestobium rufovillosum, assembly GCA_963966045.1. NCBI lineage: Eukaryota > Metazoa > Arthropoda > Insecta > Coleoptera > Ptinidae > Xestobium > Xestobium rufovillosum. The sequence goes on along the minus strand of OZ014495.1, from coordinate 5,671,481 downwards.
ACGTAATCCCTCTATAGTTGGTGCAATCCTTAATGTCTCCTTTCTTATACATTGGGAGTATTATTCCATTCCAGTCATGAGGTATCTCTTTCTCCTGTAAGATGTTGTTCATTAAATTGCATAGCCTCTAATTTCCTGCAATTCCCATATATTTCAACATTTCCGCCGTGACTTCGTCTTTTCCGGCGGCTTTGCCCAGTTTTAATTTGTTAATTGCTATTGTAATCTCTTCCATGTTTATTGGCTGTATATCCCTTCTGTCATCAAATTCTAATTCTGTTTCTTCTTCTTCTTCATATTTATCTTCGTCCCTGTTAGTTTTTGTCAACTCTTCAAAATATTGTTTCCATCTTTCCATTATCTCCTTTTCTTCAGTCAGTACATTCCCTTCTTTATCTTTAATATTCTTTAGTCTTGGTGGTTTCTTTTGTCTTAGTTGTTTCAGTGAGCTGTAGAATAGTTTCTGGTTCTCATAATAGTTTTCCCTCATTTTGTGTCCGAATTCCTCCCATGTTTGTTGTTTTCTACTTTTTATTGTCTGTTTTACCATTGACCTGGCAGCCTTATAATCGTTATAAGCTTCGTATGTTCTAGTTTGTAGATATCTTTTCCATTTATGCTTCTTATCTTTAACTTTTTGTTGTATATCCTGTGTCCACCATTTACTCTTCTTTTCAAATAAATTTGTACTCTTCCTAATTCCACAAGATTCCCTAGCTGCTCCAAGTATATTTTCTTTAAATCTCCTCCATTTTTCTTCAATTCCTACATCCCTATTTTCCTCCTGTTCAAATCGTTTCTCTATATTTTCTTGGTATAACTTTTTAATTTCATTATCTTTCAATTTATAGCTTTTTATTTTTTCTTTTGTTATTTTCTTCCTTTTCTCTTGATTTAGGTTCTCTGTGTTTAATGCAATTTCCATCTGGACTAAAAAATGGTCACTTCCAATTTCCGCCTGTCTCTTTACTTTTACGTCTTTTATCATCCTCCAGTTTTCTATGGGTACTATGAAATAGTCGATAATGGATTTTTCATTCCTTGAATGTACTTCTCTAGTGAACTTGTGGATATCTTTGTGCATGAATTTTGTGTTAGCTATAATGAGTTCGTTACCCACACATAATTCTATTAATCTCCTTCCGTTGTCATTTTTCGCATTTTCTCCATGTGTTCCCATGTTCTTTTCAACTCCTTTATTATCAGTTCCTATTCTCCCATTCATATCTCCCATTAATATAACATTTCTTAACCCAGAGTCGAGTTCCGCTTGTAATAATTCGAAGAACTCGTCCTTTTCTTCCTTCTTTGCATTATCATTTGGCACGTATGCTACCATGATTTTCCATAAATTTCCTTCATCTATCTTTACTTCCACTTCTAATAATCTTTCATTTATATATATTTCTTTTGTTACGTTTTTGACATTCTCCGGTTTCACTATTAACCCAACTCCCCCCATTCCTCTATTGATTACATCTACTCCTGACCAGTATAGCCAATATCCATCTTTCAGTTCCTCTATTCCTCTACCCTTCTTTTTCGTTTCGGTTATTCCTAGATAATCTAACTTCTGCACCTTCATCTCTTCAATTATTTCATCCTCTTTCCCGTTTATACTTCTTACGTTCCATGTACCAATTCTTATAATGTTCCTTCTTTTTCCCCTGTCTTCCGGTTCTTATTTGTTTTCATCCTGTTTTCTTCTTCAATTATCTTGATTTCTGTCGATTTGTTCCTATCGCCGGATGTTTGTTTCCGGTTTGTTGTCCTTTTCGGTGTCAGCATTTTCCTATAATATGTGATAAAGTTTTTGTTATTTGATCCATTAACCCCATCTCGTTTTCCTGTTCTTTGCCTGTCCGTCGCCTTTATTTGCCCACGTTTTTCACTTTCTAGTTTTTTGAATGCTGTGCTGGTTGGGGAGGATTCTCATTTGCCTCAGTTAGTGTTTTTTCTCTTCTATCCCATATCCACTTCCTGCCATTTATATACATCCTTTGATAGCCTATTTTTACCTGATTTCCCTTGTCTTTCTCCAATTTTGCTCGATCTCTTATTTCTTTTTGTATTTTCCTTTCATTCTGGGTCAGGTCGCTATTTATAAATATTTTATTCGTCTTCAGATATGGTGTTTTTCCCTTCCTTCTCATTACTTCAATTTTCGTTTCGAAATTGTCTAATTCAATAGTACACAGGTGCTGGTTAATTATATGGCATGACTTAATTTCCGTTTCAATTTCTAGGTGATTTTTAAATAATCTTTCCACTCTTTTCTTCATTATTTGATTGTCTGTTGTGTCAATATTGATTCCAGATAACAACAAATTATTTTTCCTCTTATCTTTCTCTAGTTTCTCTAGCTTTTGTTCCACTAGCTCGAGCTGATCTACTCTTGTTTTCAATTTGTCCATTTCTGTATTCATCTTTACATTTTCTTGCTTTAAGAGCTTTATTTCTTCTTTATATTCTTTGTTCTCTTTTCTAATTTCCTTTAATTCCCCCCACATACCTTTGATCATGTCCTTTACCTCCTCTATGTCCCCTAGATTTTGACTAGTACTGCTTTTCTTGGTTGGTGTTCTCTGTATCCTTTTGCTTCTTTTAAAAGCCTCTGTTTCGAATACCTCTTGCCTTTTCCTCTTGTTATTTTCTTCTGTAGAGTATTCCGACCCGCTGTCTTCTGAGATTTCTTGATTTTCTTTAGACGCCATCAGTTTATATACTTGTTATCTTCCAGTACTTGTATCTATATGGCGATTACTCGATACCCCCGAAATTCGGCTTAGTTATCGGAGCATTCGAAACCACTTGTTTACACATGCGAAAAATCAAGCGAAAAAAAAAAAGGTAATTTTTATGTAAAATTAAATTCAGTTGTCCTTGTACCCGAAGCTTTATTCGTGTATATCTCTACAGTTTTTTCCTTCATCTATTGGCTCAAGTATGTTTTATACATTCACCAAATTTATACGAACTTAACCTCACATGAAATGAGATGTTGGACGACCGCTAATACAACTCCTTACAGGCTTACTACTTTATTTATTTTTTGTTTATCTACACTACATAGATGAAATACAAGTTGTGTAAGTTAGATTTACTTGTTGCTCACCTCTTTTTCTTACTTCTGATGCTTAGTAAACATCAGAAAGACCTGAGGAAAAAAGTTAATATTGTATAGCTCTCACGGTTGCAAATATATTTGTTGTCTTCTGACCTGCTCTAAACTACACTGCCCGATGGCATAATCTTCGATGGGAAACTCTTTTTTAGCCTTCTCCATAAGTCCAAACATCTCAGACCAACGCATCCCAGCATCATTAATGCGGTACTTCAACAGTTCCTCGTGAACCTCCATTAGCTGAGCGCCCCCAAAATTCTCTTCTACAAATTTTTCTATAGGTCCAACATCAACAGTCTCCGACTCATCACTTGCTTTCCGCAGTTTGATGGTAAGAGTAAAGCCTTCAGAAAATTTACTTTTCAGATGTTGCAGCGAGCCGATACACTTGAAGGAGCCATTGACCATAATGACCAGTCTGGTGCAAAGAGCCTCGCACTCTTCCATACTGTGTGAAGTCAGGATTATGCATTTCCCACGGTCTCGAACTTTGCAGATAACGTCCCAAAAAATTCGTTTCGCTCCAGGATCCATCCCTGAGGTGTTGTTTCAGAAAACTAAATTCCGGTCCAGCAGCAATAAACTGACACTTACCCGTGGTTGGTTCATCCAAGAATAGAAGAGGAGGATCCCCAATTAACGCAGCAGCTGTACTCAACTTTCGCCTGTTTCCGCCACTATACTTGCTGACCTTCTTGTTCAAGTGCTTATTGAAGTCTAAATCGTTAGACAACTGTTCCGCTATCAACTTGCTTTTCCTGTAAGAAACTCCTCTCAACATCCCGAAGATCATTAAGTTTTCTCTGCCGGTTAAACTTCCTAACAAACCGTCAAACTGTGGACAATATCCGATCTGCCAATAAATTAAAATTTACGTTGATTCAGACTCCTTATCACTCACTAACCGTTCGCTGAGCTTTCTTAAGGTCCGTCTTCAACTTAAAACCGTCCACCCAAATGTCACCATAGGTAATGAGCGTCTCTCCCGTCATCATTTTAAATGTAGTGGTCTTACCAGCACCATTTTCCCCAAGTAGTCCGAAACATTCATAGTGGTCGACCCTGAGGGAAATGTTCCGAACTGCAACAAGATTCCTATACTTCTTGCTGACATTTTTGAGAACAAGTGCGTGTGCACTGACATTTTCCTTTTCTAAATTGTCCACCGTTTCGTATTCGTTGAGAACGTCGCTATCAGACGGTCTTTTGTCAAGTAGTTTCTCTGGTATCTTTTTATTGCACAGGCGGTATGATAGTCGCTTGAAAAGGTTGCATTCTATCATGAAGAGAAGGACGAACAGGAGAGTTCCGTACACTAACGAAGTTACGATGTTTGCGCCTATTCCTAGCCTTTTCCACTTATAAAAGTTTGGTGTTTTGTAGTTGCCTGTCGAAAATTACTTACATGTGGAGTGTGTCTTTTACAATAAAATTCTTACAGCACAACGGGGACATTTCGCAAATTATCTTTTCACAGTCGGCGAGGCTTCCGCCGGCCATGTCGTTGTCAGAAACGCACTCCGCAATCTCCTTTCTGCAGTCGGCCATACTACTGTGTATTACCAAAACATCTAGCACCCCACTTGCGAGGGAATACCCAGGGGATATTAAAAATATTAAGTTTAAATTTTGAATTACATTAGGTCTAGTCAAACTTTTCTCATTTAGCAAGAGTAGAAAGATAGTGTTGCAGATCATCGTCCCTAGAGATAAAGTTCAATTTTAATAAGTTCAGCAGCTGCTTGTTCAAAAAGCTAGTTTAGTGGCAACATGCTCTTAAGCAACTGTCAACATCACTTATAAAACACTTAACCTCATTTTTGTGGTACAACTTACTAAAGCAGTTTTCGTTCTCAAAATTGCTATTGACAGAGGTGGCATCATAAGTTTTTGAATAAGTGAAACAAGTAACAAACTTAGTGCAGTTGTAAACAGAATTGTAAGTGGCGTTCAGAAAAGATTGCAATCTGTTTCAAAAATGTATTAATAACTGGAAAATTTGAGTTGCCCACTAGACTGTTCTAGAATGCTTGATTTTGACAGGCCGCCATTTGTTTTTGGAGGGCACACATTTTTTAATATCCACTTAATAGGGGATTCTTAAATTATTCCTTTATTGCAGTGTTGCCAACTCGAGGGAATTTTCCCTTTTTAGGGAATTTTTATGAGACAAATTGTATGAATGAAAACAATTTTAAAACATAAATAAAGAATCTCCCATAATGCAGATTGTGTAGGTCTTTGTTTTTAACATTGACAGTTTAAATTTCTACTTAAAATGTCGATGAAATCTCAGGTGTCATTATTTAAGACAACTTTTTTACCCATGATATAATCCACGATAAACGCAACTAACATCGCACAAGTCGGGCTTTTGAACCACAAAGAGAACAGGTAGAGAACTGGCAGTCGATAATAAGCAAAGCATATCAGCAACAGTAGCAATCGACCTAAAACAGTTGTAATAAACAGGATGTCCCAGAATTCCACCAAGCGAATCAAAGACACAGAAGTCTTACTTCTCGAGGTCTATTTTGACATTCTCCGTTTTTGACAGTTCTGGTAGGCTGTCAAATACTTACGAGATGTAAAGACTTCTGTACCAGTGTGCAACATACGTTACCAAATTGTCCTTCGTAAGCAAAGCCAGTTTGTTGGAAACAAATGATTGTTACCAGTACACAAAGAGACAGGACGAGCGACAAAACCATGTCCCAAACAAAAGCGGCCAACCAAAATATGAACACGTTGGCGCCTGCTAAATACTGCAAATGCTTCGACGCCACCGCCCGCTCTTTCACATAGAATATCAAAAAGATCCCGGAACTGAGTAGTACAGAAACGAGGATAAAGTAAGATGCGAATATCATCACCATATGCGTATCTTCTGTGTCCTAAAAATTCAGGAAATGTTTGCGTTACACACGGAAATAATGAGTGACGTTTCTCGATACCTCCGTGCACGTTTCTGAAGGAAAATTGGTTATACAAGAAATGTACAGTATTATCTCTAGCAGAGAATATAGTAGGTATTATTTTTCAACATATACAGGAGCTAGGTCAAGGGAAGGGGGATATGTAAATAAACAAGTAGAGGAGATGAAACCATGACATTCGGCCAACCAGTCCGTTGGAAGGGACTACGAGCCTGACCACAGAATACCGAAATCGCAAGAGAGCCCATCTATGCTAGAGATACATCTACGAAACATGTACGAACCACTTGTTACATACACTGCATCGCAACCTTAAATGTTACCTGTTGTTGAACTAAATCAGGCAGGGGGAAATTCGATATGATGAACTTATGTTGCGGGTCCAAATGAACATTCACAACAGCAGCCAATGCCAATGACAGTGCCAAAGGAGCAGCGTGACATGGTTCAGAGTTATACCATGCTTTTATAGTGTCGTTTTCGTAAAACGTTGCGCCAACTATGTATCTTTGGCGCACTGTCGCAGGATCTTTTCTGCTCTAAAAAGTAACAATATATTTTATTCACATGATTTATCAACATACTGTTTGACAAGTCAACTAGACGAAGAAATGTTTCCTACCTTTTCCAAAACAACATCGGACAGATCATCCCCTTTCAGATCAGTGAATTTATTATTGTCTCTCGCCAGTACCTCTAGATACTTTTCTTTGAATGAATTGGAGCCATTTATAAGAGTTTCAGGATCAGCGTAATCGTTAAGTGAAAAAAATCGCTCTGGTTTTTCTGAAGTGCGCAATTTGTTAACTTCCAGCATCAAGAAACCGAGTAATACGCAACAAATTATCACTAAAAGTATTTGAGCTACCAAGTATAGCCAACAACTTTTCGTATACCATATTCTTTTGAGGAACATTGCCAGAAGTTGGTTTCTTATTAAGGCACAACCTTTCATCGTCGTATACTCGGTGTGTATTGACAGTTGTTCTTGATCGTCCGAGGATTTTTCTGGCATTTCCTTCCTGCCTTCACCTACTGAGCTTGTCCTGATAGGAGAACAAAAATATTTTGTCATACACATGCGATACACATACTGTAACCAGAAAATAATGAACTATAGAGAAGCAGCACCTATGCCGGTAACTTTGTTGTTTATTGCTGGGTGTCATTGACCTTGTAGTAAAGGTCTTCTTGTTGCCTCTTTAAGTTCAATGAAAAGTGTTTTTATTTGCCTCTTACAAGCAAATTTTATTTATATTATCGCCCAAGGCCACACAATATTTGTTTTTACTGGAAATGCATACCCACTTTCGCAATGATCTGTATTCAGATGTGGAGTGATGTAATAATAATAATTGTCAATTTAATTCTCAAAGTAGCGTGGGTAAAATCTTATTTTAAAGTGTAAACTGGTCAGGATACACTTCTTATGTTTAACTTATAAACTCTATATGCTTCAAGGGTGAGCTCACAGTTGGCACTCCATCACACTGCCTACTTTACCAACATTACTCTCTGCCTTACCGACAAGGTGCAGAAATCTAGCTTGCTGATCACTCTGAAATTGACCAATGATGTCACTCTGCAGGAATCTACCTTACCGACACCGGTTTGAGGCTTAGCTACTGACACTGACAGTGCTCCTGCAGTTTAATTACAAACTTGGTGCCAGAATCAAATGTGGCACTCAGGTTACTACAAGAAAAGTAGACAAGAACTGCTTGCTGAAGGAAAGTCACATCAATATTATACCACTATATTGCCTTATCTAGTGACATGCAGCTTTGGAAGCAGATAGTGGCACAAGAGTGACATAAATTAAAGCATAAATTGAAATCATTGATTGTCGAACTTTAGAAAATACTCCAATGTTTACCTACTTCAAGAACACTTCCTCCATAGTGGTAAGCGAGAGCCCGAAGCTCTCTATTCCCAATCGATCAGTCTGTGATTCCAATTCTCGCAGCATCGTTTGGAACACTGACGAATATTCCCCACTTATACAGTAAGACAGTTCCGTGCCAACATTGTGCTCTACCTGAAATTTGATTAAGAGCAATTTTGATGTGTAGATTGTGACTTCTACAATGTCTAACCTTTATATCTGGTATGTAACGCGCCAATAAAGCTGTCACATCTTCAGGATCACAGTTACTGCGCTTTTCCAAAATGAGGTGGTATCCGGCACCGTACTTTTTCTTTAAGAAGAAACTGGAACCGCAGCACACCAGTCGCCCCTCTGACATTATGGCTATTCTGTCGCCCAGAAGATCAGCCTCATCCATGAAATGGGTGGTCAAAAGAATGGTGCGACCTGTGTAATAAATAAGGGATTCTGAATACTACTCAAGTGGAGTGCCGTGGTCAAGTGTATTTCACCTTTTTTCTGATCTCTAATTAGATCCCACAGAGACCTCCTGGCAGAGGGATCCATCCCAGATGAAGGTTCGTCCAGCATGACTACTTTAGAGCCTCCGCAGAGAGCGATGCCGACACACAGCTTTCTTTTCATTCCTCCCGATAATTTCTTCGATCTCACTTTACACTGCACAGACACGAATTTACTGTTAGAGAATAAGATCAATTCAGGAAAAGTAGCACCTCTTTTAATACTTCTAATACTTATACCTTATCTTCCAACCCCATTATCCTTATGTACTTGTCAATTTCCATTTGCACTTCTTTCCGATGAATGCCTTTCACTCGACTGTAAAAGTAGAAGTGTTCCGTCACAGTCAGCTCATCGAAAAGGATGTCTTGTTGCGGGCAGAATCCTAGGTGGTCTCTGATGCTCTCCATATCGCTACGGATACTGTAACCTGAGATGTAAGCTGTGCCGCTGGTCGGCGGAAATAATCCTGTCAACATGGACATGGTCGTCGTCTTTCCCGCCCCGTTGTGCCCTAGTAGAACGGTAATCTGATCCTCGTACATGTTCAAAGTGAGATTGCTAACCGCCTCCACATGACCGTATACTTTCCGCAAGTGCTGTATTTGAATGCCGGCCCCGAGCTTCTTGGGTTCGCTCTCGAAAAACTCGCTTGCTTCCGATTTTTCGACGGGCATGTCTGCTGCAACTTCTTCTCCTGTATAAACAGGATTGTGGCAGCAAAACAAAGAAGTGCAGGGAAAGTGCCATGGTTTTGCTACTCCAAACTCCCCAGGATGGACCGCTTCCCAGTAGAGGGCAATCAGCATGTAGAGTATCGTGTCAATCACTAACATGACGAATATCACACCCAGTGATATGTTGTCAGTCTGTACGGGAGCCCTCCAGAGGTTGCTCAAGTAGATGCCTGAGAACAAGCAGTGAAATTTGATCATGAAGATGTGCCGTCTTGAGTAGTCGCGTAGCCGTGTTGCTCCTGAATTATTCGAACATTTTGAGGTCAGACTAAATAATTAAATCCAAGGATGGGTCGTGAAAAGGCACTAAGATCAACTTCTTCATCTCAGGAAGATGAAGAGAATCTTATACAGCGTATAGTGGAGAAAATCTTGGTTTCTGAGAATTTTCTATCTGTACTAGTCGATAAAATTTGGGATAAAATCGGTGAGAAGGTCGATGACCGGGTCAAGGTCGTGGAAGATAAGGTTGGTGCACTTGAAAATCAGTTGCTTGATGCCGAGGATGCTTTGCAGCAGTACTCAAGGAGTAATAATTTGAGGTTCTTCGGAGTTCCGGAGTCTGGTAACGAGAACACCCCAGAGGTTATAATCAGTGTTTGCAAAAATAAACTTGGAATAGATGTGAATTGTCACGATATAGACGCTTGTCATCGGCTTCCGCATAGAGAGGGCGCAGTGGGGCCAATCATAGTAAAATTTTGTCATCGCATTACGAAGCAAATTATTTTCGATAACAAAAGTAAGCTTAGAGGATCGAGCGTCGTTATCCGGGAGGATCTCACTGCCAGAAGAATGGGAATCTTGAAGTTGGCTGTAAATAAGTACGGACTGAAGAATGTGTGGACTAGGGGTGGTAAGATATGCATAAAGATGAATAATGAAATAGTGCGCTTGCAAACACCGAGTGACCTCAATAATTTGATCATTGCAGGTGTTTAGTGTGTTGGAGCAATGAGCCTACCTCGCGTTGTTTGCTTGGAACTCCTTTTCGCGAATTGTATTTTTACTATTTTCTCTTTTTGTAGGTATTTTCTTTGCATTGTTTTTTTTTTGTCATTTGTATAGGTATGTTTTTTTTTGTGTTGCCTGCCTGCTGCTGTTGGATTTTGATTGCCAGTATAATATTTAATGAGACATGGATAAAAGTTTACTTGTTGGACATTTGAATGTACGGTCCTTGTTGCCTAAGATTGGTAATTTGAGGGAAATTGTGAGTGCGAAGCGATTTGATATATTTGCAATCTCTGAAAGTTGGCTTAACTCTGACATAGCAAATAATAGTGTGGATATATTTGGTTATCAGCTTTTTCGTAAAGACAGGGTTGGAAGAGGTGGTGGTGTTGCCCTTTACGTATCCAATAAATTTTCTTGTAAAATTATTAACAGTAGTGGCGATATCGAGCAGGTGTGGGTGTCAGTTTTGGTGGGTGGGAAGAGTAACGCCTTCGGTGTGGCTTACAAACCATCTTCCTTGGATTATATCTTGAAAATTCTGTATTATCTTGTGTGCCTGCCGTTGCAGATATTTGTATAATGGGAGATTTCAATATCGATCTTCTAAAACATGAGAATCGTGAAACAGTTTATTTCAACTCCTTCTTATCTTCCGTCGGATTAGATCAGGTGATTCAGTGTCCTACTCGAATTTGTAATACATCTTTCTCTTTAATTGATTTACTTGTTGTTTCTAATGTCGACAGAATTTTCAATGTTCATAGTGGAAACGTTGATTTTTCTGATCATGATCTAATTTCTTGTGCTATTGGTGTTGGAGTTCAGCAATTTAATAATTTCACTTACACCTTCCGGGATTATAAAAACTTTGACATGAATTCGTTTCAGAATGATCTGTTGAAACTTCCGCTGAATAACATTTTTCTGATTGATGACCTTGACGAAAAGATCAGTTTCTTCAACAGTTGCCTTTTAAATTTGTTTAATGTACATGTATCCCTAAGAACTTCTATGATTAAAAAGCCAAAGACTCCATGGATTACAGACAACATTAAGTTGATGATTTCGCTGCGCGACAAGGCTAGGAACAGGTTCCGAAAGACTGGGCGGGTTGAGCACTGGGATTATTACAAACAATTGCGCAATTTTACAAAACAAGCAATCTGTAATGAAAAGAGGGCGTATTTCCAATATAAATTGTTTGCTCCTTCTAACACCAAGGTAATGTGGAAAGAACTAAAATCTCTCCAGTGTCAAAACAACAATAAAAAACAACTTCCTCAAGAGCTTTCAAACGTTAATGATATTAATAATTATCTTCTGGGCACTACACCTAATGTCCCTGTGTCTCCAAATTTAATACAATTCTATAATTGTAGCATGCATGATTCCGTTAATTCGAAATTTGATTTTAGGTTGGTTAGTGAGGAGGATATTTATAAAACGATTGATCGGATCAGGTCTGCTGCAGTTGGTATTGATAATATAAACATATCGATGATAAAATTATGTTGCCCTTACTTGTTGGAATTTATAAGACATATTATTAATTATTCTATTCTTCAAAATAAAGTGCCGTCTATATGGAAGTATGCCCTCGTCACTCCCATTCCTAAGGTTTCAACGCCACAGCACTATAAGGATTTACGACCCATAAGCGTCCTTCCCGCCTTATCCAAAATCTTTGAAAAATTGCTTTATACTCAGATTGAGGAACACTTAACTAAATATAAAATCATACCTGAATATCAATCTGGGTTTCGTCGGAATCATAGTAGTACAACTACCTTGTTGGATGTTACAGACGATATTATTCGAGCTACAGATCTAGGTAAATTAACGCTCTTGGTATTACTTGATTTCAGTAAAGCTTTCGATACCATCCAACATGATCTACTTTGTGCTGTTCTTCATTTTGTCGGTTTTGGTACTGATTCTGTAAATCTTATAAATAACTACTTTCAAGGCCGAAAATAAAGTGTTAAATTGAACGATGAAGTATCTCAACCTTTAAGTGTTGATTCTGGAGTTCCGCAGGGTTCAATTCTTGGGCCACTCTTTTTTTCAATCTATACAAGTCAATTTCCCAAATGCATTAAGTTTTCTAAAGTTCATATGTATGCCGATGACACTCAGTTGTATTGTTCATTTTTCAACAGTGATTTTCTCACCGCTATCGATCACATAAATGATGATTTATTATCTATTGCTCGAGTGTCATCTCAACACTCCTTGTTTCTTAATGCTAACAAATCTAAAGTCATTATGTTTGGGCGTCAAAATGATGTTGTGACGAAATAGTTTTGAGAATTAATGATGCCAGGATTCCTGTCGTTACTGAAGTTCGGAATCTGGGGTTGACTATGGACAATACTTTTAGATACTCTAAGCATGTTTCTGGTTGTATTTTGAGAGCAATCCTGAATTTGAAGCTTATTTATCCCCATAGAAATTATTTAAATTACAGAACTAAGTCCATGTTATGTGAGTCTTTGGTTTTGTCACACTTTATGTATTGTGCGCCTGTATATGCCCCCTGTTTGGATGTCGCCACTAAGAATAGGATTCAACGAATTCAAAACTCTTGTCTGCGATATATATACGGAGTCCGGAAGTATCAACATATATCACATAAGTTAGTGGAAATTGGATGGTTAAATATGACCAATAAATTCAAATTTCTATGTATATCATTGTATCATCATGTCATAATAACAAAGAAACCCCCTTATTTGTTAAGAAAAATTACATACCGTACTGACGTGCACAATATTAATATTAGGCATAAGGGGTTTATCACAATACCACACCATAATTCCTCATTTTTCAAACGCTCATTCAGTTACAGTGTTGCCTACCTCTACAACGGAATACCAAGTGCATTCAAGTGTCTAAACGAATCCCAATTTAGAACTGAATTGTCGAAGTACCTCCGGCAGTTGCAGACTGGTACATAATGTGGCTCTCTGGCTGCTTACTGTATTAAGTATACATTTTTGTTTTGTTTCTTTCTTTATTTGCTCTCATCTAGGTTAAGTTCCTTTAGATTAAGTTTTGAAATAATTTTTTGTTCATTTCTATAAGAGTCAGGGTGTGTCGGAAGACTGAGAGGCAGAAGTGTTTCAACACTTCTGTCTTCTTGAGATATCACCCTGTGGTTTTCCTCAGGTTAATTGATCTGTTTTATGTACTTATTTTTGTGTACTGAGGAAAATAAACCATTATTATTATTATTATTATTATTAATTGGGCTGGGCGCTTAAATATCGATAATTTGATGTATCGATATTCTGATAATTTAATATATCGATAATTTGATATATCGATATTTCGATATGGATACCTACAGTTTAGTATATTGAATTGATATGTTTGACATATCGTTATAGTCGATATGTTTGAAACATCGATGTATTGATATATCGAATGTATGATATATCAATACATATATGACATGTCAATATATTGATATATTGAATATGCGATTTATTGATATATCGAATATACGATATAGTGATTGTATCGAATATGCAATATAACGATTGTATCGATATTTTAAGATTGGACTGTGCTTATTGCATAGTGTGTCCCATTATACTGATACCTGATTGCTGGCCTTCTGCCATAGATATCACTGTAAAACCGTAACTCATGGCCGAGTTATGAAGAAGACTCCCAAATATTTTGCCTGCCAAGCTCTTCTTTTCATATGTTCCTAAGGAAGAAGGTAAAATGGCCACAAGCCAAAATACTGCAGCAACCATCATGGCGATCGTAGCTGTAAATAACGGATATTAATTCACTGGAAATACATTAATGTCCGAATTGTATAAGTTACGATGTAAGATATAGTCATAAACCGTCTGGTGTGTATTGTGTTGATGAACCGATTTTATTGTCAGTAAAATAATATGTAATTATGTAAAATAGTATAATATGTATCATTCGTGGTATATGACTAGGTAATCATACTAAAATACAGTCCCCTATCGGCAATACAGTATGGGCACCTATCTTACATCGTGGTATTACAAATAAGTACCTCTCTTGAAAAAGACGCTCAGCATAAAACAAGACGTAATGATAGCACAAGCGTAAAGCACCAAGAAGAGAAATAGAATAAACCCGCTGGTGTTGGTGATGATTGAATGATTCAATTTACGATACCAGGACACTTTCATTAACACAACAATTATGATCATTATAAGAAGAAGGCATAGGAAATTCTTGAGGAACCACGCCGACCAGTGCAGCCAATTTGGTAGTCCCATCATTTTCATGGATTCCTGAAAGAATCCCGAGGAAACATTGTTTTCGAACGCTTCGCATATACAAACCTTTAACTGTTTTTCTTTTTCAACTGCTACTGCTTTTACCATCGCCAAAGAATTCCACATGAAACTCAAGAATATCGTGAAAGGAATAAATGCAGCCGCTGATGATGCAAACTGGTCATCGGTATAAGCAGGGTACGGATACATTTGCATTAAAACCTGAGTGACGTTGCCTCCGAAGTGTTCGATCAACGCAGCGGTCAGAAGAAATTGAGTTTTCGTAAATCCGGAATGAGAATACTCTAAAACAATTATCAATCAATTATTATTAATCAAATTTATTATTCCCTGGCTCTAAGTTTCAAACTACTCATGTTGAGTTTATGACCGAGGCCATACTAGACTTATCTGTACGGCCGTATTTGTGATGATCTTGATGCTCCTTGAAGCGAGTTAAAATAGACTGAGTTGACTGCCCGATATATATTTTTTATAGCAATTTCCGCATGCTATTTCGTAAATTCCCGCTTTATGAATGGGTTCCGTTTTATCCTTCGCATTTCCAAGTAGATTTTGTATAGATGCATAGATTATTTTTGATACATTTGTAATTGAACAAGGCACTTTATACATTGAAAGAATCTTACCTGAATCGTAAAGAGTAGAAGGACCAGGTGATTGAGACAATTCAAATAATTTTCCTGTAAATGGGAAATGTTCGAACCTGTCAATAAAAAAGTTCGCATTAGTGGCTAGTTTATGGCCGTTGCCATCGATCGCTTCCGTGGAGGTGAGGAAATTAATGTTAAATTCAGTGGATTTGATTAATTCTTACCTTAGTTTTGCTTTTATTTTCGTCGGTAATTCCTTTTCTCCGTAAAGATCATCACTGAACTGAATCGCTCCAAATGTGTACTCTCTTTCTTTCTCCTTGAGGTTATTGAGCAGGTGTCCACTATTATTATGGCCCCGAACGGTAGGTATATTCAATCCTACAGCTACCTTTTCAAGTATTTTTCTCAGACTTGGATTTTCAGGTGAATACGCTATTTCTTTTTTCATTCTGGAAACCATACAGAACTTATTACCATGAACCAAAAATGGCTTGTGAATCAGAATTTTGTCACAGTAACTACTTCATTTTTGCTTACGTAAAAATTTCCGCATTTCTAATGTCAACTTCTGGAAAATATGTGTCCGGATGATGTTCCGGCTTACTAAATTTTCTGGCGACAACAAGTATAATGACGATTAAAACGGGTACTAATATTTCAAATACTGTTTGTACTGGATGACGTATTTGAATTATAAAATTCTTCCACATAAGAAGACCAAATTTCTCGCATTTTCTTTTCATTATTTGCAAAGAAACAAACACCAGAGATACAACTTTTTCCTCAGATGACTTTGGCTGAAATGTTGAAAATATTGGAAGTTTTTTTTCTTGCCCGTATTCTTGTACTTGAAAATGAGTAGAAAATGACATTTCCATGCCAATTAAGACTTGTTTTATATAAAATAAATACATAGCTTGCTCAATCTAAAGCAGTTTTATGCTACGGACACATGATACAAGGATAACGAGATGTGATATCGAGCAGGTGTTTGTAGCAGGCCTGCACCATTTGGTGGTCCACTATAAATAAATTTAAATAAATTCTAGGGTTCAATAGTGCCCGATTAAAATACAATAAACTACTAAATTGTTTCATTTTCAAAAAGTATAAGTTCGACATTGAAAATGAAAACTAGAAAGCATTTTGCTTATATTTTCATCTAGAAAAGATGTTCGGAACATTTTGGTCTGTATTTATTCATAAAAAGAGGTAGTTCCAGATCAGACTACTGTTAGTTCTCAAATAGTTGGGGATGTAGATTGTTCTATAAGTGTAAAGTGGTAGTAACATGCAATAATTTCTGACCTACGATCACTGCAGAGCTACAAAAAGTTATTTGAAATGTGGAAATTTGAACATAAAATCTCCAATTTGTCCCCGACATTTTACGAGATTGTATGAAGGCTTATGAACTCAGAATTCTGATATAATCTCCAAAATTCCGTTTTAATCTCGGAATTTCAGGAATTCTGACTAAATCTTGGAAATTTCCACTTAATTTTGGAAATTCCCACTTGGAAGTTCAGACTTAAACTTGGAAGTTAATATTTAAACTCGGAAATTCCGACTTAATCACAGAAATTCAGGCCACTGTAGAAGAATTTCCGAGGGGTGAAACGCAGAGCAAAATCTTGTACACCAATTCCTCTATTTATGTGCAATTCCTTTTAATTCCCCGCAATTCCTATCTAATTCCTGCAATTCCTCAAGTAATTCCCGCTATTCCCCATGTAATTCCTGTTATTCCCCATGTAATTCCCGCAATTCCCCATGTAATTCCTGCAATTCCTCATGTAATTCCTGCAATTCCCCTACTAATTCCTGGAATTCCCTTACAACTAATTCTTGCATTTCCAATACGTCCGATACTGCAATAATTTACAGCGCATGCGCAATCGTTAGTATAAGAGGGGTAAACACTTCTGCAATTCCCTTGTAATTCCTGCAATTCCTCACTAATTCCTGCAATTCTCCAAACAATTCCTGCAATTCCCTACAAATTTATGTAATTCCTCAGGCTTGTACACAAATTCCTCTATTTATGTGTAATTTCTTTTAATTCCCGCAATTCCTATCTAATTCATGCAATTCCTCAAGTAATTACCCATGTAATTCCTGCAATTCCCCATGTAATTCCTGCAATTAATATTTGTAAAGATCATGCAATAATTTACAGCGCATGCGCAATCGTTAGTAAACATTTCTGCAATTCCCTTGTAATTCCTGCAATTCCTCACTAATTCTTGACTAATTCCTGCAATTCCCCAACAATTCCCCAAACAATTCTTGCAATTCCCTACAAATTTATGTAATTCCTTACTAATTCCTCTGCAATTCCTCAAGCTTGTACACCAAAATTCCTCTGCGGTTCACCCCTCGAGAATTTCAAAAGTCGGAATTCCTGAGTTTCAGTAGGAATTCCGAGATTAGGTTAGACTTTCTGAGGTTGTCAGAATTTCCGTCTTTAAGTCTGTACTTCAGAGTTTAAATCGGAATTTCCATGATCAAATTCGGAATTTCCGAGTTTAAGTCCGAACTTCCAAGTTTCAGTTGGAATTTACGAAATTGACCACGAAAGTAGTGATGTGGCTTCCATTCAAAAAATCCCTCACCATGCAGAAACTAATTTGTGACTGGTTCTCCTCCACTCCACTATCTTTATTTATTTGATTGGCTTTTGTGGTCAATTTCGTAAATTCTAACTTAAACTTGGAAGTTCGGACTTAAACTCGGAAATTCCGAATTTGATCTGACTTAATGTCAGAAATTTCGATTTAAACTCGCTGAAGTACAGACTTAAAGATGGAAATTCTGACAACCTCGGAAAGTCTATCTTAATCTCTTAAATTCCTACTTAAACTCGGGACAAAAAAATTCCTTTTTAAACTAGAAATTGAAATTGCAGGGATAGGGTTTGTTTGGAATGAAAAGTGACAGTTGTGATGAGCAACTTTTTTTGCAGTGAATTAAGTCTGAATTTCTGAGTATAAGTGAGAATTTTCAAGTTTAAGTCTGAACTTCCAAATTTACATCTAAAACTTCCGGGACTATGCAGAATTTCTAAGATTAAGTCAGAATTTCCAAGACTAAGGCCCGGTTTTTCAAAGAATCCAACACCGAATTAAGTCTGACACCGGCTTTGTTGCTATGTTACAACCAATCAGAAAGCCGGTATCATAGCAACGAAGCCGGTGTCAGACTTAATCCGGTGTTGGATTCTTTGAAAAATCGGGAATAAGTCGACGTTTCCGAATTTAAAATTGAACTTCCAAAATTAAGTGGGAATGTCGCAAGATTAAGCGGAAATTTCCAAGAATTTCCAGAATTTTTGAGACGAACTCTATATTTCTGAGAGTAAGTCGAAATTTCTGAGTTTAAGTCTAAACGAAGCCCGAATTTCCTGAAGTTGGAATTGCCGAGATTACGTGGGGTTTCTGAGATTGTGTGAATTTTCGGGATTAAGTGTAAATTTCTGAGACTGGGTCAGAATTTCCGAGACCGAGTTGGAGTTTCCGAGACTAAGTGATAACTTCCAAATTTATATCTAAACTTCCAGGATTACCCGGAATTTCTGAGATTAAGTCAGAATTTCCGAGACTAAGTCGGCATTTCCGAGTTTAAAATTGAACTTCCAAAATTAAGTGGGAATGTCGCAAGATTAAGCGGAAATTTCCAAGAATTTCCAGAATTTTTGAGACAAAGTCTAAATTTCTGAGATTAAGTCGAAATTTCTGAGTTTAAGTCTAAAGGAAGCCCGAATTTCCTGAAGTTGGAATTTCTTAGTTTAAGTCAGAGGTTCCGAGAATACGTGGGGTTTCTGAGATTGTGTGAATTTTCGGGATTAAGTGTCAGTTTCTGAGACTGGGTCAGAATTTCCGAGACTGAGTTGGAGTTTCCGAGACTAAGTGGTAACTTACATCTAAACTTCCAGGATTACGCGGAATTTCTGAGATTAAGTCAGAATTTCCTAGACTAAGTCGGCATTTCAGAGTTTAAAATTGAACGTCCAAAATTGAGTGGGAATGTTGCAAGATTAAGAGGAGATTTCCAAGAATTTCCAGAATTTTTGAGACGAAGTCTAAATTTCTGAGTTGAAGTCTAAACAAAGCCCGAATTTCCTGAAGTTGGAATTTCCGAGTTTAAGTCTGAGGTTTCGAGATTAAGTGGCAATTTTTAAGACTGGATCAGAATTTCTGAGACTGAGTTGGAATATCCCAGACTACATGGCAATTTCCAGGTTTAAGTCTAAACTTCCAAGTTTAAACCGGAATCTTCGAGATTGAATCGAAATTTTCAAGATTATATTTGGAATTTCAGAGTTAAAGTTTGAGTCGGAATACAATTTTTAAATACTACAGTGGCCTCTTTATGTCTCCGTAGAGATGTAAAATTCTCGGGAATTTATAAATCGGTAATATTTCCTGCTAAAATTTGGGAATATTAGCAAATTAATTAAGTAACATTGCCAAAATGATCTACTAAACAATTTTGGTATAAAAATGTACAACATGAATGTTTAATAAAGTATTAATCTTACATACTTTCAGCCCATATGCAACCGATAAGGGCCATGCAGAATCACGTCGGGGTCACCAGTTATGGGGGCCAAAATACAAAGAAACAGTCATAACAAAACCTTTATTAAATTTTACTTAACAAATTTTTAGCAAATTAAACGAAAATCAATCAAACAAGAAACTTACTAATGATTCAAATGAGCAATTTATTTAACAAAATGTGAATTTCCTCGGAACGACCCTATTGCTTTACCGCTTTCCCCAATACCGAACATAACGAGCTGTGATCATAACTTTTTCTTTGTCTTTGATTTCTTATATGCTTTGGCCGGTTTACTTGAAGTTGCTTCATCTCTCGGTGGCCTGGAAACAAAACCATTGCCGTCCTCATTATCTTCAATGAATAAATAAAATACTAACACCCGAAGATCAGTAACAGTCTGCAATGTTTCCTTCAGTTTGTGTTCGTCGACTTTGGTTGGTGCATCATCTCTTTCGGTCAAGCTTTCAGACACTGAGCTACAGAGAAATGCCAATATGAAGAAATAAAACAAACAATTGCACTTACGGAACGAAACCGATCTGATGGACAAAAGGTCCTTTATAAGTATCCGATTGCAGAGCGGGAGCGTCCGGATCTAACTCCTCCAAATTTGTGGCACTGTCCCTCAACAGTGTGCTGACGACTCTGATTTTAGACTCCTCGACAAACTGCTGTCGGGATTCCATCATTTCCTTCTCAGATAGCTTCCGGGATCTGCTTAGACTGAAACATTTCACCTTCGGACAACTTTCACGTTCAAATAACGACAGTATTTTATTCTTGCGCTTTTCCTTTTCCTTCTCCCTCTCCGCATCTTCTTTGGCTTTTTCCCAGAGTACTTCTTCAATTTCTGAGTCAGAGTCCCACTGCATGAAAGATTTTGATGGCGGCCGCTTTATTTCGGTAGTTTCCATATCCTCGTCGGAAGAATGAGCACCATGCTTTGACGTCATGCCCGGCATCACAAAATCCACCGTGGATTTGGCACCGGAAAACTATTGGCTGGTTTCAGAAACCCTGTTTTTCAGTTACTTTTAACTACCTGTGGATCAGCTGTTCCTTGCTCAGCAGCCTTGTGGTAGTCGACCCTTTCGAGAGACGGTCTCCCACCGGATCGGTCTTCTGTATTAACTGGAACAAATGCAGCCTTTGATATGGCAGTTGAATGTATGATGGATTTTACGGCGTCCATTTTTGGTGCTCTCTCTGGCAATGGTTTCATGACACTGGGTTTTACGGGAATGCTTTCTGGTCGGCTCGAGTGTGAAGATTTGAAAGATGTCGACTTGAGAAGGATTAACTTGTTTGCTCTCGCCAGCCTGTCTCTCTTTTTTTTCGACAGTGGTATATCTGTCGGGCTGCAAATAGATAGAGGATAAAACATATGGCCAAAATGGCAATCTACCGGTCAATCGCCGCACCAATACTGACGTATAAATGTGGAAATGGACTGTCTTCAAAGAACCCATAGATTGGAAGGAGCATGAAATGTAGAAACGATTGTTTATATTTATTGTCTTACCTCTCCGATCCTAAAGTGGTGGAGAAAGGAGACCTGTGAATGATTTCAGACCTCAGCGCTGGCGCATCTGGATCGAGGTCTTCCAGAATAGTTACACTGTCGCGAAGGAGCGTTCCAACGACGTGCATTCTCGATTGCTCGAGCAGTTTTTCCCGGGACTGAAGTTGAGATTTCTCAGTTTCCTCAGGTTTACTTTTCAACCCAAATATTTTTTGCATGAAATTGGGTCGCTTTTCCTCTTCTTGTACGGGTTGAGGGATTACTGTCGTGACTGACTCTTCCTCCCACTGGAATCCGGTCATTGAAGGTGGTAGTCTGATCTCATTAGCTTCCTTCTCGCCTCTAGTTGGAACCTCAGGAGCCACACCAGATTTGCGGCTTTCCCAATGGTATATCGACACAGTTTCATCAACTGGAGCTTTTCCCTTTACTCCTGCTCTTTTGTAGTCTATAATCTGCAACGTTTAAACTTACATAATGAAAATTCAACGAATAAACTTCACACATTTTCGATTTGAGGATGCTCAGTTTCATTTTCAATGACTTTTGGGACCTTCTTTTTGGCTCGTTTTTCGTGAAGTTCAGCAGACATGATGATGGATTTCACCACGTCGACCTTCCTTAAAGATTTTCCCGGATCTGGTCCTATGTAACGTGTGTACTCTTCTTCTACATCCTCATCGGTTAAGCACGCTTTTTCCTCGTTCTTCGATTCAATAATAGGGGGCAAAGTGGCAGTTACAGGAGTTTTTTTGTTAACCGGTTTCTCTCCACTGGTCGATTGTATGATTGAAGTCATGGGATTGGCACGGGATTTCCTATCTGAAACTTCAATTCCAGTCACTAGGGAGTACAAGAACATGATGCTACTATTTATAATTTATATATGGGGAATGACACTAGAAAGACCAGTAAAACAAGTTATTGAAGGAAGAAGACACGGTAACAGAAGAGTAGGCAGATCACAGGAAACCGTGGAAGAGACAGCAGGGAGGAGATGAAGGAATTAATGGTCACTAGAAGGGAATGGAAGAAATGGTTGGAAATTCATAAAATGCCAACGTCTTAAGGAATAAGGCAGAAGATAAAGAACAAGAAGGTGATGTAATTAGTAACATATTAAGTTTGCTCATACGCACTAACATTGTTTCTCGGAAGACGTAATATTCGCACCAGTTGCTACACTCTTCGCAGGTTCCTTCACGTCAGGGAGGTTTTTAGGCTGTTTTTTCTTAGGCATCGTGATTTGCTTATGCTCGCTGCTTAATTTTTCTGTACTTAGATGACGATGAAATTTCGACTGTTTTGTTATTTAGTATGACTTTTTGCGGAGTCTCCTACACAACATTTTTCGATATATTAAACTATTCAAGACCCTGCATCGTGACTTACTGTTGGAGAACTTCATCTATAGGTACTTCGTCTTCACTGTCATCTCTTGATTTTGGACGTTTTTCGCGTTTCTTTTCTTCCTTGATGGGGTAGTCCGGAAAGGTTTGGGGCTCGATAGAATTGACGAGCTCTTCCACAGATTCTTCAGTGCCGACTCCCAAGGGTGCTATTTTTGTCGGCTTTGGTATATCTTCGGGACAGATGGCAGATCGGTTTCGCCTAAAAGCACCCTCTTTATTTTGCTGGCAATGACCCGACATCTGTTTAGTGGGCACTGCTTTTACAACAGACATGTCTTCAGGTTACTTACTTAAATGTTACATGTAAAAATTTGGATAGAAATCTTTTATGTGACAGTAGATTCGTCAATGTCTCCTAACTGAATGACATTGACCATATTATTGCTGTCACTTGAATTGTATCAGACAATCATATGTACCGCAGATAACCAAAGGTTTGAATTTGATTTTCGGGAAATGAGGACTCGGAGTAGTTCACATGTCTAGCAACAACTCACAAAAGCTTCTTGGGAATGTCTTACATAAAGCGGGAATTTACAAAATAGGGCAAATATAAAGTCAATAATTTGAAACTTTTAAAGACAGCAAATCATAAATTTGACTGAGACTCGCTTAACTGCCATTTCCATACTTACGGGAGGGCTGTCTCCTGGGAATGGACCTCTGGGACTTTACTAGAAAATATTTCCCCTTCCTTGTAGCTTTTCTTCGAGTCATCCGATTCAGTGCGTTCCAGATTTGACGTACTGTGTCCAGAGTGACTGGAATCCGAATCCAACCGCTCCTGAGAGTGTGGTTGGCGAGGGGTTTCCTCCGCACTTTTGGCTCCGCTGCGCAGTATTCCTGACCGACCCTGCGCCACATTCTGTTTCTGTTTTGCAGCTATATCGGCTCGCGCACGTTCGGAACTGTCAGTGCTCGACGCACTGTGGTCCGCTCGGACATGTTCGGCCTGAACAAGTTGTTGCAGTTCGCGATCCGACTGGGGAGTCGTATCTATCGGTTCAGCTGGTGGTCTGATGTCAGTGTCCACAAGGCCCAGCGAACTTCTTGTCAAATGTTCTTGCAATTTCTCTATAGACAGCAAAATATTCGCAAATAATGGACAGGTATGACATAGCAAATGTATTTTAATGAATTCGTTTTCCAGTGATGTGTCATGAGTTACTACTTGGACTAAATATGGCGCCGAAATTACACATTCCATTCAAAAATAAATATAAATCATTCTTTCAAATCCCATGATAGTGTTTTTGATATGCATTTTCTAATAGACTGCAGATAAGTTTCTTCCCAAGAAAATGTGTAATTTCGACGCCATATTTAGTCCAAGTATTAACTTATGACACATCACTGGAAATACAATTTGTAGTAGAACAGAGTGCCATAAAAAACATAAATATCTTAGTCAGAATTGTAACTTAGTTTTTGGGATACCTGCAGCTCCAGATGACGGTCCGCTCCCTGGATCTGTTATATACTTGTATTCCTCAACCTCCAAAAGCATATACGGATTTGATTCCTCTGACCTAGGTTCAGGGGGAGGCTTTTTCTTCTTTTTCTCTTTTTTCTTCTGAACTTGCGGTCTGACCTTGGTTCTTGCTGCAGGTTCTAAGACGACTTTGCTGGGTTCGTCGATTAGAGTAACAGATTTCGACTTTGAGGGTTCCGGCAAAGGCATTTTGAGGAAATCCGACGAATATACTTGCGTGAAGATTGTGGGGAAGTGCAAGGAGAGGGGGTAAGGAAACCCGGGGTTATAATCAGGATCTACTCCGGAGAACTAAGAACAGAATATTTAGACATGAAACGAACACAAAGAAATGTTCTTATACCCCGTATTGGTTAGACAGCAACAGCCGTTCCTTGTCACCCATTTTATGTTTATCATATTGATCACCCATTTGAGTCCTCGAAGTTCCAACTCCCGTCTGCCTCGTGTTCACTCGATCTCTGTATATTTCACTTGACCAATCGTTAATGTCGCCCCACACATCAGAATTTTTCAGCTTGAACGAGTCCGACATGTTCGTACTTGCATCTACAAGCAACGATGCTGCGTACAAGTCCGCAACTGTGTTTGCCATTGGGCTTCTTAGAGTCGAGGTTTTCTGCGCAAACGGTAATTGTGAGGGTAAGATTACAATTTTTCTGTCTATATACCTTTAAACAATCAGTTTGAGTACACATTTCTCCGCACATGAATATAGCATCTGCAGTTTTCTTGTCGGGAACTGGAGAACTAGTAGTTGCCATTCGCGCGGACGTGGTAGTTTGTGCCTCTTTCGGTTTGCACTTTTGGGTCGTCTTGTTTTTATCAGGGGTTCCAGAAACATCTGCTTCAATTGCAATAAAGTAAAATATTGTCATATTAGATGTATAAACGATTTCATTACTTATTTTTGTAACGTAAGTCTCCTTTTTCAGGGTTACTTCCGATTTTGTTTTTGCCTCTTCGGGACTCTGTTGCTTTGGGCCAGTAGGTAGATTCGGAAATATGGTGCAGCTAAATGAAACGTCAGAAGAGTTGATGTGTGGAGAGAAATTTGCGGTTTTGTACAACTGATTGATGCAAGTTGGTGAACAAGTCATGGGTACCCCATCCTCTGTCACGCAACAATACTCTTGATCTTCATCCGTTTTGCCCTGCAGTGTAATTTCAATATTGTTACAGTTTAATTTGCAACAGATCATGATCACCTTCAGAGTGTCCATAAACCGTGGGTTTCCATTTTTTTCAAGGTCTTCGAATCCAGGCAGAACATCCACCTGATCGAAACTGGAAACGCTGGTCATGGATTTCTGCCCGGGTGTGGTCACGGATACTGATGTATTTGACGGTTCTGTACACTCGGTCACCTTACCCAAGCTACTAGTGCGTATGAGACCTTCTGAAGTGGCCTGGTCTCTGAAACTGACGGTGCTTGTCTGAACTAAACGGTCGGCAAGTGAACTAGTCGAAGAACTTGGCATGACGAATTTTGGCGTCATTTGATTCGGTGTAGACTCCATGCTCACTTGAATATTGTAATCGGCAGTAGGATTCTTCAGGCACTGGTAAAATTCAGAGAAAAGCAATGTTCATTTTGGATTTTCGAAAATAGCGATTTGGTATGAAAATTAGGGCCTTAAACAATCTTCCAGGGGTTCATGCTTGTAAATATTCTTTAACCCCTAGATTGTATTTGGCTCCTTAATGTAGAATGGTAGTGTGTTCATATTTTTAGTTAGGTGGTGTCACAAATTTGTGAAGTGCATAAAGATTTTTGTGCAGAAAATCTTAGCTATTGCTAAGGTACTAAGGATTTGGACAATCTATTGAAAGACATTCTCGACAGCTGACATAAGGTATTTTGTTTCAACAAGATCGGCTGCTAAATTGATAAATTAATCAAGAGAAAACAAATTAAGACAGGAAACTGAAAATAGACAAATATTTGCTTTCTAGTAACAAGCAGAAATCTAAATTGTTTTGTACGGAATTTTTTATATTGTAAGTTCTAAAAAAACTGAACCAATTCTCGTGGCCACTTGCACGGCATTTATACCCTTAATCAAAGAAGCTTCCACGCATCGTAGGTTCTAGTCACCAATCATTCTAAACACATCCGATTCAGCTTGTGTCTTAGGAGTGCATCATTTCAAGCGATACTTGTTTTTTTTAAGGTTGGGCTTGACGTCTAGATTTTAAAAATTTTATGGAGAATTCAAAAATGCACTAATATTATGGGGTTATTAAACGTTCCACCCTTCGTGAATTGTAACTTTGTTTCAAGAGTTACTAGGATTCAAGTTCTGTACTTCCCAAAATGATTCTCAAATCTACAGGTTGCGTACTATTAATAATAATAAATAATAATAATAGTATATTATACACGAGTTTATAATGAATGCTATTATTACCGAGGATGAAGTTTACAACACGAGCGAGCGAGGTGAGCGAGTTTTGTAATCATCCGAGGTAATAATAGCATCATTATAACGAGTTGTATACTATATTTTGTCCACGACTATCAAAACAGATTCCCAGAAAGAATTTACCTTCATTTTCCTTCTCCAGTGTAAGAAAGATTCATACATACGCTCTCAGGTATAATTTTCTTGGTTTTTTTGGGCAATGAATCTAATGAGGCAAGTTCTGCAGCTTCTTTTATTGCTGGTGCTGTTAAAGAAACCTCGTTTTCACTCTCACTACTCATTATATCTTCTTTTTTAGAATATTTATTTAGAAATTAAAAGCAAACCATGCTGATTTGACGTTTCAATTTGAACTGACACATCGCGATCGCAGCCTACTAAATAAATGTAAAAAAGGGTCAAAGAGATCAAAGAGATGTTCCTATTGGTTTAGTGAATAATATTCATTATTCACTGCAGTGATTAATGTATCTAATTATGATTGAAGAAACACAAGTATAAAGAGTATGTTGTAAGATAGTCTTGGACAAACTCATTTATTTATCCCAAGATGTACAATAATTTGAATTTACAAACAATACATAAAATGGGGTAAATAGGTCACAATTCAATCCTTCGATCTATGCGAAGGATTGGTCTTCCAATGTGACCCTACCATTGAAACAAACTCAGAAAAAAAACAGAAATAAGCGTTCCGCCAGAATCGACAACAAAAGCAGGAGAAAAAAAATCGAAAATAGGCACACAAAATAAATGATACCACTTCTCTCTTCAAAATCGAATGCTTCCAATGAAGTTTAAACGCGTTTACGTTGTTCATATGAAGGGTAGAAATTATAGTGTTAAAAACTTTTGCAGCTATGTATGAAAATGAACGTTGAAAAAGTGAAGTAGTATGAAGCGGAATCGTTACAAGATCTTTTGAACGAACATTCAGAGCATGAGTTTCATATCTGAAGAGTAATTTCTTATATAAATATTCAGGGATTTTAAGGTGGTAAATTTTGAATAATAAACATGCAATATGTAAAAATCTTCTTTCCTGAAGATTCAACCATTTCAATTCTCAGTTTCGCTGATGTTGGGCTTCCAGCTCTCAGGCCATATATGAACCTCACACAAGCGTTCTGTATTCTTTGGAGGCGTCTGGCACCAGCCCTCGTTAAACCCAGAATCACAATAATTGAAATTCGACAGTACCAAGGACTCACATAAAATTTTTTTAGTATTGAAGTTTAAAATTTTGCTACTATTATATAAAACTTTTAATTTAGAAAATGCACTGCTAATAATATAATTAACATGTTTGTCAAATCTGAGTTCTGTGTCGATATATACCCCAAGGTTCCTACTAACCTCGGAAATGGGCAAGAATATATCATTTAGCTGAATTTTAAGTTCCTGAATACATTTCTGTCTTGAAGATTTACGTCCAAACATGACCTGGGACTTAGCTGGATTAATTTCCAAACAATATTTATGAGACAGATCACGAAGGGCATTTAGGTCAGTATTTATTCTACTATTCGCTTGTGCGATTTGAGACCCATTAAAAGAATAATACAGCTGCGTATCGTTAGCATAAAAATGACTATTGCAGTATAATAAGATATTGTGTAATTCAGCAGTATAAATAGCAAATAATAAGGGCCCTAGTATTGAACCTTGAGGTACACCACTACATGATGTAATTGATTTGGAAAATTTGTTGTTATATTGCACTATCTGTAACCTATCGCGCAAATAGCTATCCACTAACATCATAGCGTTATATTCAAAACCAATATTATGAAGAATTGCGATCAACAATTTGTGGTTAAGTTTATCGAAGGCTTTAGAATAGTCAAGCATAACTAAGACTGTTAGAAGATTACTGTCACTTGCGGCTATTATGTCATCCAAAACCGTAAGTAAGGCAGTTGTGCAGCTATGAAATGGTCTAAAACCTGATTGATTACTTGGGAGAACAGAGCAAGCTTTTAAGTGTGACTTAATCTGTGTAGTCAAGACAATTTCAAAAACCTTCGACAAAGCAGGCAGTATACTTATCGGTCTAAGATCCTTCAATTCACTGCAATTCCGAGTTTTCGGAATTGGTTCTATATGTGCCACTTTCCATTGATTGGGAAATATATTAAACTCAATTGAACTATTTATTGTGTGTACTAAGTATATGAAGATAAGTTGACAGCATAGATGTAGCATACGGAGGCAAATACCATCCGCCCCCACAGCGGGTGATTTAATAATTGAATCCAAAGCTTCAAAAACATCACTGCCCGTCACAAGATTAAATTTAAACGATATGGCACTGCCTTTGCGACTGAACAATAATGTATTCAGAATTTCTTCGTCCGGGTCAACATTTGATTGTACAGAGGTTGTAAAAAAATTATTTATTTTATAAAGATCCGCCGTGAGGTGGTACAGGAACTGGTTTAAACGCTTTTTAGAATGAAAATTTAACCGATTTAGTTCTCTATAAAGCGTTTTGATGGATTTATCGTTACTTACAATATGATTGAAATAAGCTATTTTTTCATTTTTGATGGCAATATTTGTAAAATTACGCAATAGGGAGGTTCGGAGAAAAATAAGATATCTATTTTTGGCATGAAAATGACAGAAAATTGTTATTGTAATTGATTTACGGCGAAATTTTTTCTAACAAATTTTTTTGCGGCGTAATAAACGAAAGAAATTAGCTTATCACGCCCACATGCTAGTTCGCTTTGTTATTGGTTTGACGTCAGAGATTCGTAAGGCGCTCCTCCCACTTCTCTTGAAGTGCCCGTGAAGCGGTACCTATCTCATAACATACTTATTGGGACTATTTCGAGCGTGAATGTTTAAAGTAAGGTGTCAAGGAAACATAAAACAAAGACAACATAATCGATATAATGATGCAACAAGGGTATCAAAAGTCCGATTCACATAATTTGCCATATTTATGTAGTAGGTAAATGTCCCGGTAAATGTGGAAATGGTGTTTGATTCTTGCATCTAACCCCAATTTCATTCAACCTCAAAACAGTAGTGTAAAGGTAGACCGGTATAAGTAAAACAAAGTCAACAATTTATTAACTGTACATGCCTTTTATAATTCAGTATAAGTAGGTATATAGATTGTAGATACCTCTGCTTACTTCTGTTTGTAAAATAGGTACCTACCTATATTCTCTAATACAATACATACCTACTCATTTATACAGGTATGTATACCTAAGTGATTGACAAGTTATAAAGTTAACAGTTTTATAACGGATTGGAAATTAAAAAAAAAACGGAAACAAATACAACTCACGCGAATCAAAAAACTACGCTACATAGGTACCAGGTACTTGTTTAACAAAAAGAAACAACTGCTATATTCTGGAACGGTTAATGTAGAAACTCGGAAGAGACTCTTAAAGACGCATGTATGGAGTACGAAATTATACCTATGGGTGCGAAACTTGGACAATGGGAGAAGCGGATTGAAAAAGAGTAGAAGCGTTTGAAATGTGATGCTACAGACGGGTGTTGAAGATACCGTGGATAGACAAGTTAGCAATAAGGAGGAATTAGAAAGAGTTGGGGAAAAGAGAAAAGTATGGAAGACAATAGAGAATAGGGGATAGGATCGTAGGATGGTAGGACACCTTCTGAGACACAAAGGAACAGTTCGCGACATACTAGAATCAGAGATAGGAATAAAGAGGTAGAGGTTGGAGCAGATTAGACTACTGCTCTCAAATAGTTGGGGATGTAGAATGTTCTACTTTTACGGAAATGCGTAGGCTAGCTCAGGGAAAGGATGGAGGTACGCATCCTACCAGTCTTCAAAAGAGAACTTTATGATGACGTACTATTTAATTATTATTGTAAAAAAGTTAATAAAATTTCCTTTTTTAGTTCAGGGAGGGAACGCTACGGCGATTCAGTATTTGGCTCCGTCATGCTCCTAGCATCCTGTTTCAAATTATGCTAACCGTAACATGTTGCCAAGTACCAAGGGGTCCCAGAAAATTGTCGATAAATTACATTATGTTCGATGTTATTTAGAGTGGCTGCAATGGGGCAGCCGATAATTTTATAAACTTTTGCAATGATAAACTAACTCGCGAAAATATCGATAATGCTGACCGATTTTCCTTCTGGCTCCAACGAACCACTTTTTCCGTTTTATTGGTGTGCTGTACGATGTATTAGTCTGGGTACAAAACAGAAAACACCAGTTAGAACCAGTTAATAATATTTAACAATTTAACTACACATGCATTATGCATAATACTTATGGGACTGCTGCGCGTTGAAGCTGGGACTTGTATGTTATACTAAGTTCTGACATCACGCGACCTACTCTCGCTGCAAGGTACGATTTCTAGCCTCGCACCGACGGAAAACTTTGCAACGGTTTCACAGGCGAAGGAATTTTTTTTTAACAAAAATTAACAACATAACTGCCTTCAGTATAATAAACTCTATCAATTTTAATGAAATTTGAAAATTACCGAACCTGCCTATTGCTTGTAATAATCCCAGTGAACTGGCAGATGTGACTTTTTATATTTTGATAAAGCTTTAGATCTTAAGTTGATTAAAAATTTCACATTGTCAGTCATCCATGGCTAATTTTTGCGTTTTCTTCATGGGACAGTCTGGATCTTTGTTTCTTAAATGAAAAAAACATAGTAGTTTTGGTTATACAGTAAAAATCCTAGAAGAGACCACCTCTATAAGATGACGACTTGAGCAAGAGACTAAATTTGATGAAAACAAGCACATTTTTCTATATTTCACGCTTAATTGCACTCCTGTAAAGCGATTATCCTACAATGCGATCAGGACCACATCAAAACGACCGTCCAGCCGTCGCTTGCCCTAATATGATTACTGTCATTGTGAAAACAACTTCTATTGGGCCAGAGAACCCCCAAATTTATCTCAATCCAGAGCATCACATGACATATTTTCTACCAACAGATTTTTCAAGTGTCCAAGGTGCTACACGAGAAGTTCAACGATTATTCAGTACACGAACTGACTCTTAAAAATATTAAGAGGTAAGCTTCTACAGTACCTTTACGCCATCATCACAATCTTCCGTGCCACAGGTGCAATACTTAAAAGGATCTGAATTATCCTTTAAGATTCCATTCGTTTGTTTCGTATCCAGATTTTTCTCAAATTTTTCTACACATTGCATAGGAAGACAATGCATGGAGCCACACTGGCATTGTACATCCGGGACTGCCACAGGTCTAACTATTGTTCCGCAAGGATCACAACTCAAACTGCTCGCTATGGTCTGCCGAGTCCGCTTGATCTCCAACCTCGAAGGAGTATCGAGATCAGAATCATCCTCCACGGGGATATTCAGCTCTTGACTCAATTTCTGTATCTGGTCTTTCATTTTTTTCTGTCAAAAAAATTAATAATTATAATTTTAACGCTAAGGGATATGGAACTGTAAGTGTATGAAGGAAAGTAC
Organism: Xestobium rufovillosum; assembly: GCA_963966045.1. Lineage (NCBI taxonomy): Eukaryota > Metazoa > Arthropoda > Insecta > Coleoptera > Ptinidae > Xestobium > Xestobium rufovillosum. The sequence goes on along the minus strand of OZ014495.1, from coordinate 5,639,562 downwards.
CGCCGTACCATATCTAGCCTCCCTCTGTTTGCTTCTATGTGGCTGTTGAAGACCCTCCTCATTTCTTTGTTTGTGTACAAGTCATTTCTGATAATATCTTCAGTAATTCTCAGAGCAAACTGCAGATATTCATGTTCCGGGATTCTGCGACAAAATGGTTATTGAATCTTAACCTGTTTTTTAAAAAAATCTTTTCAATACCTGCGGGGGACATTCGGAGGTGATTTCGGCTTGTCTCCATTCGAACCCTTATGAAAAACAATACCTATCACAAAATTGTTATATGCAAGAGAAATTTCAGTCTTTTTTTACATAAAGCCCCACTCTATAATGTTTTTGGTAAATGCTGTGAGGAATTATGCAAAAAATTACCGTGTTAACTCCCTGTACGGTCTGTACAGTCTTAGCGGGAAGATTGGGAGGATTTTTCACAGGCTTTCGTTTATTGATCACTTCCTTAGTCGGCGTTTTAATTTTCTGCGGGGTTGAGGCTTCAGACTTATCAGAACCTGTGGATTTCGCCCTGTCCGGCACCTGCAATATACAGCACACACCTACTAGTAGAAAAACGCGGAATATTCTTCCAATAATTCTTTAATACAGTGATTGTAATGTAGGCACAGAAAAAAAATGTATTCTTGACGAGTAAGTAACAAAAGTAGGATTAAGGTAGTGTGGTTGATATGGTGGATACGAAGATACTTGTTTGGTATGGGCATACAAGAAAAATGGAGCAAGACAGAAGGCCCAGGAGGGTATGGGAACTGGTTCCGGTAGAAAAGAAAAAATAAGAACATAACCGTTTTTGGTCTTGATGAAAATTACCGACATTCAGTTCTGAGTACATTTGGTCGCTAATGAATCAATTTACTCACGGTTAAAGCAGGCATTTCCTGGGCATTTCTCCTCGTCGGCGGTCTGGCGGGCAGACTGCTCGAGCGGCACGTATATCTGCTCGGTTCGACGGTAGTAGTGGTGCATTCAGTCCTTTTTGCTTGCGCCATCCTAGAGCAATATTCTGGCGTAACCGGTGGTCTAAAGGATTAAATGTTTTTTAGTAGTTTCTGGATTTCACTTTTGCACTTATTATTCGTACCTGGGTGTGCAGTTCCTCGACCACTGCCTCCCTCTATCCCATTGCTGACCGGTGCTCTTGCACGAAGTAGTGGCTACAACAGATTTGGCAAATCTTAATTTTTTGTAATGGTTCGACATGTGGAAGAACAGGTCTATGCCTGACAATTGTTTTCTCGGATTCATTATCACTAAATAAATAATTATCGTCTTGATTATTACTTCACAGCCACATAGAAACAACAATAACCACAAACAGGGTGTTGAGTCACATTGTTACAATTACAAACCGTTGTCATGGGGTCTTCTCGATACAAACAAAATTGTTGGATGACACATCCATAGACAAAAGAGGAAAGTTTCTGCTTTCTAGAGATACAGTACTTTCATGAAAACTTCAATTAAAATTTTGTATATTTTTAAGTTTAAATTTTCGTTTCCTAAACTAAAATAACTTTATCAAAATTAATTTAAATTCTTTTTCGCATGAGCAAAAAGGAAGTCCCACTCTTATATATCCTTCTCTTGCTTGAAAGAGAACATTTCTCCTTTACTTGTTAAACCAAACTTATAAATAATTCCCACAATTATTGCACTACCCAAAATCCAAAAATTATTGCACAAGAATATTGCATTGTCTGTTTCCACATTGAAGGAGACTCACAACTTCTAAAACTATTTTTTGCATACCACCACAAAAGGCTGTAAAGAAGGTTGTTTGTGAAAGTCGAGGTCGATTCTGCCATAATGTGGAGAGTGACAAAGGCATTGTTGATTTTGATATTCCGTATCGCGGTGTTCAAATTTAAAAGTGGGGAAAACCAACTGAGAAGGATGACTTAAGGCTATAAAATATTTTTCATGATTTAAATTTTAAATAGTCAGAATTTTATAATTACAATTTGCTATCACTACATAATATCGAATCTTAAAAATTTCACTACAAATTAAATATACAGGGTTTTTTGTAGCTTGCTGCGAATAGGGCATCTAATCCTGGGATTCCGGTTGATTTTTAGTACCAAAAATCCCGGGATTTCATTATCAAAATTCAAGAATTCTCAGAATTAGCAACGAGGTTGCGTTAACCATAGATTGTCAATATATTATTGTGCAATATTTCATATTGTGCAATATTTCATATTACACAATATTCCATATTGTACAATAATATCGACAATCTATGGTTCATATTGAAAGGTTGTACAATATATTGCGTGAATCAAAAACAGTTTGATTTTTTATTGTACAATGTGGAATAAATTGCATCGTTTGTGGGTAATATTGCGCAATATTTCAATATGTTCTTCAGCTTTATCTTGAATCTAGTGCAGTGGGCATATTTGGGAGCAGTGAAATAAGGTTACCAAAACAAAAGAAGATCAATCAATGAAGAAGACGGAAGAAAATAGCGTTCTCATTTTCAGATGTAACCATTTTAAGCAATTCATCAAATAATGAACCATTCATTGAAGAAAGTTTCGAAAATCATTTTCGTGGGTATATTTGTATTTTTTTTTGGACCAGTGTTTCAATCATCTGTGCTTCTTTTTCTCGTTCTTCTTTAGGCATTGAGCCAGTGCAATGGCTACACAAGCAGCTTCTGTATCAGTCACGTTGCACACAAACAGAGAAGTCAGACTTTTGTCACAAACTATTGCGCTACGCACAATTCAAAAATTATTGCACTGTCTGGGGATGCCTGTCAATAATATTGTGCAATATTTAATATCGTGTAATATTTTGCACAATATGTTTACATAATGACTTGCAAGAGGTTTTAAAAGCCTGTAAGTTTCATATGTTTGCAGATGACACTGTTATATATATAATAGGAAAAGATGAAACCGATATGGTAGAAATAATAAATGAGGAATTAGGCAAAGTAAACGATTGGTTGAAAGTAAATAAATTGAAATTAAATACTGGAAAAAGTAAGTATATGGTGTTATCATCAGAGAGCGTGTATCATAAATATAATGCATTGCAACTTAAAATAGAAATTGAAAACAAAGAAATAGAAAAAGTGGAAGAATTTAAATATCTTGGAATAATTGTTGATAGACGGTTAAACTTTAGGGAACACATTAACTACACATGTAGAAAGATATCCAAGAAGTTAGGAGTATTAAGACGTTGCAGCAGTTTCTTATCAGTTTATGCCAGGAAAACTGTATATAATGCAATAATTCTTCCACATTTCATGTATGCTTCAACAATATTGTATCTGGGGGCAAAAACAGAGAAAGATAGGCTGCAAAAGTTGCAAAACAAAGGGATGCGCATTATACTGGGATGTAGTAAATATACGAGAATTACTGATATGCTGCACTCACTGCAATGGCTGGATGTAAAATCTTTGTTGCTGAGGAATGTGTTAATTTTCTTACATAAAATTAACTTAGGATTAATGCCCCCATATTTATCGAATATAATAACAATTTTTTCCGAAAAACATGAGTATAATACAAGAAATAACAATAATATAAGTTTGCGACATACAAATAAGAAAAAAACACAAGTATCAATATTTTTCAGAGGTGCAATAGAATACAATAAGTTACCATTAAAGTTAAAAGCAATAAAAAATGTAGGTAGATTTAAGGTAGAAATTAGTAAATATATTGTAAACCAGTAAGTATATTCGTGTTATTTTGTGTTACGTATTCGTGTTATTTTGTATTAGGTATGTTATACTTATTAGTTATATATTTTTTATTTTATATTTTTATTCATGTGTAGTAACAGATATTAATGTAAGCTGATGTAAATTAGCAAAATGCTAAATAAATGGTGTTATTAAATAAATATTAAATATTAAATAATACGTCGGAGGGGTATTTGCCTTTGTATTTGACTCTCTTATATCTTGTGTACAATGTATTTTAAATTTAAACCAGTTTTCTGTTAAATTTAGAGAAAAATTAGGTTATTTTAAAAATCCTGAAAATGCCGGGATTCGAAATCTTCAATCGTGAAATACCGGGATTTTCAATTTGGCCGGGATTGGATGCCCTAGCTGTGAAAAAACGAACAACGAATTTTTTCTCACATTCATTAGGAAATGGTTCTTGCACAGTTTAAAGCTATGACCACGAAGCTGTACATTATTATTAAGAACAAAAATACCAGCTAAGCAAGTGTAATTGTCCATCACTAAAATTTTAAATGTTTCTATGTCTTCCTGTGGAACCCAAAGTTGGTAAATTAAGGTAGCTGTCTGAATTCAAAATAAATTTAAGGAAATTTATTTTGAAACTATTGATTCAACTACGCCATTCATAAGATGTCCACCATCCGCTTTTGTACCGGGTGTCCAAATAAGAAAGGATGCCGGCCATATCTAAGGAACCGTTCATGGTACAGCTATGGGAAAGAAAAAATAATAATAAAAGTGGCCAAGAGAAATCGCTGGAAATTATTTTCAAGTTTCTAAGTTTGCTGCTAGAGGGCGTAATAGTCATAGTCGACAAAAAAAACATGGTTTTCTCTAAAATATACCCAGATAAAGTGGATCAAAGATACGAATATTGCAATCTTGAATATATTTTGTATAATTTTGGTTTACCACTTCTTGCTCTAGCTCATCAAATAGCAGCCGGGGGGGGGGGGGGGGGGGAAGGATTGATTGTGAAGATGCTTGTAACTTCGGTTTGGTTCAACATAATTTGGCAAACTTGGTCTCGTTGAAAAGAGCTTTTTTTGGTTAATTATATGCTGTTATGAGCTAGGTTCTTTTAGATCTGTTGTGATCGCTAGAGGGCGCTGTTTTAAAGGCCAGCAAACTTTTCAAAATTTCTTCAAAATTTTAAATGGAATGATATAATAATTATAACCTAGTTAAAAAGAGGATAGAATGGTGAAAGGTATAGTGAAAACCGCGAATTGATATCTTTTTTATAACTGGAGATATAAAAAAATTAGTGTTAGGATTGGGAGGATGGGGGCAAAAATTGTTGGTAACACCCGGTACAACATTTGCAATTATTATGTAGTAGTGATGAACTTGTGTATGCTTTGATACCAATTGAAAATATTTTCCAGCGATTTCTCTTCCCGCTGTACTATGAACGTTCCTTAGATATGGCCGACATCCTTTCTTATGTGGACACCAGTAACTTTCCCACAGCAGACCATTCACAATTGTGTTTCCAGATACTTTATTCACCTCTTGACCATGGAGCAAAAAGTAAAACAAAATCATGCTTCCCATTGTCAAATTTAACCATAGACTTTCCCAAATAACAAAGAGTAATCCTTTTGAGACATAAAAGTTACTTACCGCAGTTATAGGCCATGTTAACAATTTTTTGAATTTCTAAATCCACAAGACAAACAACAAAAAAAATTCCACAAACACGAAAATTTTACGAACACTCACAAATTTATACCGATTTTTCCATGTTTTTCCACGACACTGTCAATGTGACAAAAAACAGCAGAGCATGCTTAAAAAATTTATTAAAATCAACACAATATAAACCTTTTTTAACAATAATAATTACACAAAATCAAACTTAGCCGCAATTAAATGAATCACTTCGGGATCTAACAGTGCTTCAAATAACGCTTCTATATCATTTTTTACGTTAACGTCTCCGGTAGACGTAGTATTATCCGTATATTCCTGAGATGTCTGTTCCTGAGACGAATGTTCTTGAGATGTATGTTCTGGGGAAGTATTTTCTGCCGACGTCTGTGAATCAGATACGCTCGGTCGAATTGGTTTTGGTGGATCGAATCGTTCTCTTCGTGCCATCATCCAACCGTACAGAGCTTCATTTTCCGACAAAATTTTGAGATACTCTTCGAACGGTTCGGCTTCAGAATATAAATCATAGTTTTTCATAAGTAATTTCGCAGGATTTGTCGGACTTGGGATATCTAGGAGCTTTGCGTTATCTTGGTCCAAAAGTTGCGTACAGTATTTCAAACGTGCCATTGTTTCACTTAACGGTACCAAATGAAGAATATCCTAAAATAAGAACCCCGATGAACAACGGCAAAAATAACGGCTATTTTTTATTTACGTTTTCACTACCCGGATTTAATACTGAACGTCTATCCTCCGGACTCATATCTTTAATAAACTGACTAACTAAACATTGTACTAAAGCCTCATGCACCCTTTCTTGAGGATCGTTATACTATAAAAACTACAATATTAAAAAAAATTACCGCTTTTAATCAAATTTCGTACATGAGGTATCCAAACGTTAATACTGATCGCGGTCTCTAAATTTTCTACATAATGCCACCAACCGTTGGGTACAAATAAGACATCTCCGGGATTTAAAATACAAGTTCTTCCCACATTAACGTCTGAAAATAAAAATTATTATAGTTATTCACGTAAAATGTTCTTTAAGTCTTTTAAAATTACGGCTAATATCGAACTTTGTAGGACAGAAAAAATTCACTTTGGAAAATATACTAGACTCTTCGTAGGGAACTCGTGTTGGACGTAAGTAATCGTTCGACTCAAAGTCATCTTTAGGTGGGAAAAGTAGCCATTCTTTTCTAAAAATTCAAATAGATTCGTGGACGACCACGGCGTAAACAGTTGAAACTTACGTTCCATAAACTTGCGCGACAAGATTGCTACCGTAAGTATCAATGTGGCAAGGTGTGTGAGCCCCTTTAGAACCTATCCAAATAGTACTTTCCTCAACCGTCAATTCAGGATATCCAAAATCAGCCCACGAAATATCCTAAATTGTGCGCAATAAAATCTTTGAATGCATCAAGTGGATTATAGGGATAAGAAATTCAAAAATGTGTATCTGTATACCTGTCGTAACTCCTCTACATCAGTCAACCAATCTTTCAAATATTTATAATCGAAATAAAACCACATATCCTTCCGAATTTCTTGCAATGTAAGAAAATTTTCAAACGTGCTCATAATAATTTTTGTATCTTTCTCCCACTGAGGTTGCTACAATACACTTCATTTTACAACTCATTAAAACAGTACACACTTTTTTTACTTTGGTCCTCGCGTTTATACCACTTCTAAAACGCAAATTTGACTGTTTTCCCAAAACTCTTTTCCAATCTTCTAATGTATATTCTAACATCTTCCATTTTAATATATTCCTAATTATTATTGGTTCTTCCGCATTTGTTAACATAATTTTTAAGTTTTCGGGACTAGGGGCAGGATTCGAAGTCATAATTTAAGTTTTAGACGTCGAAGAAGAGTGTTATATAAAAAATTTATTTGAAAAAAACATAGGTTAGAACAGCTGTTTGATTGTCAATGTCAGTTCATAGATAAATCATAGAGGAAAATAGATGGTCTATTTCTTTAGAGCATTAGTTCAAGATACCTTCGGTAGGTGTAAAATAAGAAAATGTTCCAAAGTTGGACTAGGACTAGGGCTAGGATTTCAAAAACTGATAATGTGAAGTCATAAAATACAATAAAGCAATGATAAATTGGGAAGTCTTGCTTTGGTTTTGCTTGAATAAAAGTAATTGTAGATATCAAAATCCTGGGAATCCAAGTTCAAGTTTTTGTCCAGGACTGCATTTACAATTTTTCCATCACGTACATGGCACGAGAATGGAAGTACAAAGTACGGTTGAGGGATTACCACACCGTTTCAGCTGTTCTTCGTCGCACAAATGCAGATGACTTAACGCGGTCTATATTTTTAATCCAAATACTCATTCAAGATTGGTTGGAGTTTTTTTTTAAAGTTGTAAAGTAATGATTTATTATTAGTTGGCCAGATAACGTCGAAATATCAAAGTGAATTAATTAAGAATAAGAGCATATCTTTAATTTGGTTATCGTACGACTGTCTGCAACAACTCCCTCGCATGAGGAGTTCAAGTGAAACATCTTTTTATGCAATAATAATTATCTTGTTTATGGTTTACAGTTATTTCAAAGTGAACAACACATTCAAATTTAAAGAAATGCTCCTGTTTATGTGATCAGTAACATTAGTATGCGACCCAAGAGGTCAAACTGATACTCCTTTATTTGGTTGTGAGAAAGATCAGTCCAAACGTGATCATTTTTTAGCTCGGACGCGAAAGTTAATTTAAACTTTAAACTTGTTATAATTGAGTCTTAGTCACGTCGGTGCTGTCACCTGTTCGATTTCAAATTTTGTGTGTTTATGCGCGATGTTGTGACGTTTCTTGGGGATCTGTTTGTTACAATGGCTGCCTTTGACGATTTTGTTGTAGGTAAGGAAACAAAACTGAAATGTTTTTCATAGATGGCGCAATTTACTATACCTCAATACTTGTGGAGAAAATAAATAATTATTGTATAAGAATAGGTATTTCTATTCACATTTTTTAAGATAAGTAATTTAAAAAAACTTGTTTTTAACTTCAATTATTTTAACTTCAATCACTTGATAATAGGGTACACGCGAATGTCAGTTTTATACCCAAATGTATATTTATCAGATGGTTTATGTTCGAAAATGTCCAACTACATCAAAATATAAATTGTTTATAAATTCAGTAATTAAGTGACAATCTGCTAAACGTCGATCCCACTGGCAATGAAATAAATACTTTTCCTGGTGCCGAATAGGCGTTGATTCACATTTCGGCACTAAGCGATATTTGGAGTATTTAATATTAGGGTTTTTCATATTAAATCAAAAGATTCAACAAATTTAGGAACGAACAAACACTGCAAATGCTGACTTTACAACGCCAACTGTCATATCTACTCTATGCCACTCTATTTTCACTATTTCTATGCTCTATGCAGTCGGACATAAACAGCCGTATTCATAGATACCTGGGTACATAATTTCAATGTGACAGATAACGTAACGCTTGATTTTACTCCTCATAAAATTTCCGTACCGCGGGCTATAACTGAAAATCGAGTAAACTCCAATAAATTTTCTGGGGTTTGTTATATAAATTACCCTTTCTAAAGCATTTTATAGGACGCTTTTATCTCTTACAGAATGAATAACATTTATCAATATTTCAATTTGTACAAGGATCTTTTCACAACAGTCATGGTCTCTTTACCTTTTCGCAATTAAATACTTTATTTGTGAGTATTCCAAGTTGATAAATAAGATACGAATATAAGTTACTGTAAAAGCGTGTATTTGGAGAATGCGCACATTTACCGGTATATGTGAGAAAAGTAATCTTAGTATTAAAGAGCATTTCAGTGTTAAGAAACGTTATGTAAAAGTATGTCTTCAAAAAAGAACCTCGTAAAATCTGGCATAATCAAACCTGGCTGAACTTGATAGCTGTTTAACACTTAAGAGCCAAGTCTCCCTGCTGCATTTTCGAGCGATTCAGACGTTCACGCCTTTACAAACTGTACTGCTATTTATTTATATTTTGGTTTCTAATTTTGCAAGCATATACAGAAAGCATTCCCTAAGAGTCGTCTCGTCGGCGATTTAAAAAAAAACGAATAGAAGTTTGTCTTTTTCGGCTTCAAATATACCCATATTTTGCGTACTTATAACTTACTAAAAAATCACTCTTTTAAAAATCCGAGACGAGAGGCCTATTTCCACCAGTTTCTTCTTTCAAACAAAACAAAGAATTTCAAAATCGGTTCATAAATAAGGAAGTAATTTGTAAAGAGAGCTGCCCTTGCAAACGCAATTTAATGCCCTGCACTGTGGCGACCTCTGCTTCGGAGCAAAAAATTCTTGATGTTCGCGATCGGATACTTGGCTCTTATGATTTCTGTATATACTTGCAAAATTAGAAAGCAAAATATCAATAAGTACCAGTACAGTTTGTAAAGGCGCGAACGTCTGAATCGCTCGAAAATGCAGCAGGGAGACTTGGCTCTTAAGCTGTTTTTCTCACATTTACTGGTAATTGTGCATATACTTTAAATAATGTACCTATTTCCGCACGCGTTCTTCAGGTATAGAAAAAATAAACAATGACACACTTGTTATATTATATTTGGAATAACAAAAATAATCAAAATAATTACAACAACACTTAATATTGAATGATAGATAACCTCATCTCTCTAAACTAGCATCCGCAAAATAAAAACATTATACACGGAGATATGGCGACAGACTTTCTTTATCGGGTGTGCACGAGGTGGCTTACTGATTTTTCATTTCCTTAAAATAGTTAGGTCGGGGACTAAAAATTAGCACATTAATTGGAGTTTTAATCAGCAGCTGTTTTGAAATTAAGGAGGGCATCAAAGGGAAAATTGCCTGTTACTTCCAAACTGGCGATTTCGTTTAAGCTGAAATTTCAGTCAACCTGTATTATACTAGGTATCAAAGAACAATGAGCTTGTAATAAGCTTGATTTGCGTGAAGTTGGAAGGGACCCACTGGATAAAGCCAATGACATTAGAAATTTTATTAAAACAGGTTATAAATTTGGGAAGAGGTTCAATGATTTGCTATTTCATTGTTATGGTTTATTAAAATAACTTTATATTTATATCAATATTGTAAACCATAAACGCTTTCGTGAATCATCATTTAAGTAGGTACCTATATCCAGTTGGTGTCGTTCAAGAGGATGCAAGAATACATAATCCTCAATTCTAAATTGTTCAGCTAGCAGTTTTGCATTCTTGTTCATAATTAGCAAACTCATCACCATCAGGTATGTACGTACTAATTTTAGTTTGTACCTCGAAATAATATACAGTGTGAGTAAAAAGTCTGGAACTAGTTCGATAAAAAATTCAGGAATGCTTTCTGGAAAAAACGCTCGGACACGTCAACCTAATTTTTTTAAAGTGCATTTGTTATGATAATTGTCGTTTTTCGATAGGTAGTCGTTTGACTTCGTTCTGTGACGTCATCGTCCATTTTCTTAAATGGCTCCACATACTTTTGAAGTCGTAGTTGGATAGTGGCTGAAATTACGAATTCAATGATATGCCACAGTGTGACATTGACATTGATATTTTTCGAAATAATCAAGTTTAAAGTAAAAACAAAGACTCCCAAGAAATGAGTTAGCCATGGAATATTGACAGTTTAGCTGACTGGAAACGATGTAATTTTGGATAAAATAACATTAATTAACTAAAAATAACAGTTAAAGTTGGTGTTCAATCAATAGATCGAACACCAACTGTTATTTTCATAATAATCAACTATTAATATTACAAAATAGGTAACTAACAAAATTATGAAATAACAAACGAAAACTCACAAAACAATGCTGAACTGTTAGAACTTAATTGGAAATTTAATTGTTTTCGTTTCTAATCTATTAAACTGTCAACATTCCATGGCTAACTTATTTTTTTGTGAGTTCTTGTTTTTACTTTAAACTTGATTATTTCGAAAAATATCAACGTCAATGTCATACTGTGGCATATCATTGAATTCGTAATTTCAGCCACTATCCAACAACGACTTCGAAAGTATAGGGAGCTATTTAAAAAAATTAACGATGACGTCACAGTACGAAATCAAAAGACTATCAAAAAACGACAATTATAAAAAAAGATGCACTTTAAAAAAATTAGATCGACGTGTCCGAGCGTTTTTTCCAGAAATGATTCCTGATTTTTTTATAGAATTAGTTCTAGACTATTTACTCACACTGTATAAAATCTTCTTTGGTAAAAAAAGTTAACAAAACATTTTAAAACTTATTTAACAATTAAGAAAATAAAAAAAGGTCCTTAGATCAACGTGAATCGTGACAGTTTTTCACGAAACACGAAAAATTGTCGCCCACCAGATCCTTCTAACTTGGGTTCCTGTAGGGTTTTGACAATATCTCACGGTGTCTTTGAACGAAAGTTTTCTGAAATGATCAGTCTTATTAGATTTCTTCAAAAAATCGACTAGAAAGGTTAAGCCGTCCTTGGGTTTCTCGGCGGCCTCAATTTTTCCCACAAAATGCCGAATTTCCTTTTTTGTCAAGTATTCCACCATGATCGATTGTAAAATCCGTGGGACCTCTTCAAGAATCTTGTTTATTCTAGGTCTTCGTCAGTATCAATTTCGGAGTTTTCTCCACGTTCAGGTTCTTCTGTTTCAGCCTCTCCAGCAACGTAGTATTTCCCAAGGGTAATTTAGCCTCGTCATCATTGGTATCAGGATCGCTGTATTCGTCAGGCCCACTGTAAGGTGACTTTTCTGAGAAATGTGATGACAGATGATTATAGCCAATCAATATTTTCTGACGTTCTTTGCTCCTGCAAAATGGAACAACCACGGAAAAACTAATCTTCCAAACAAACAGCGTCGAACCAGCCACTTTTTGACAGATTGTATCTAGTGCCGGGTGGACCTCCTACGGTCCCAGCATCCCAAAGATGCCCTGCCTTGTGTACAACATAAATAGGCAGCGTTTATTTACTACACAACACTCGCCCACAGTTGTTGGTTACAAACTGTTAGCATTTCAGCTGGCGGAAACCGTTACGCGCTTAAACAGTGCTACTGAACTACATATTTTAAATATTTCCCGAATTACACGCACAATACCTACCAAATAGCAACGTTCTACGGTTTGAACCCTTAGGGATGTAGGATGTTCTACTTTTAGGGTAAAGCGTAGGTTAGCTCAGGATAGGAAAGGATGGAGGTACGTGTACAACCAGTCTTCGAACTGAGAACCTTATGATGATGAAACGATGAGGGAAATAGAGACATTTTATATTTTTTACTCTTTGGGGTGGATACAGAACAAATGTTATGAAACGAAATTATAAAAAAAATTGTAGTTCACATTTGACGTTGAAAAATACATTTGTACTTGAAGTTCGTTAGACTGGACGTTAATTCAAACTAAATTGCAAATTTTCTACGACCTTTGCCTTTGTTTTAATAAGGCAATTCATTTCTCAAGTTTTTGCCAAGTACGAACCACGAACGAATCTCTAGACAGTAAACTTTGCTTTCTTTTTTCCGCAGATAAGTACTAGTTATTCGATATGTCGTGTATTTTGCAGACCAGTCGCTGTTAGGCAATTCTGATAAAATTAAAAAAAAACGAGGTAACGCCCACCACGATGTCTTTTTGCCACATGCAAGTCGACCAATGATAAGCAATTTGAAATCGAGGACAAAAGTTAACCAATAACTAAAATGATACTATTTATAGTCAGAATTAAAGAACCTATTACATTTAATTCAATGGAATAAAGGAGGTGCAACATTTACATATCTCAACATGTCCGTAAACATTGGACATTTTTGCCGGGATCTTTGCACTTTTTAGTTAACATATTGCTGTCCTTTCCCTTGTCAACAGTATACAGTAAGATTTCGAAAAGAGTTGGAGTTGAGTTTGACACCTGGCAGACTTTGTTAAGCAGTTTATTGATCAAACAACTGCAACAAAAACTGAAGTCATCAAAAGAGATGTAAAATTTCACGAAAAATTTAGACAAACTTTTTATTAAACTTTTTTAAATTTATTAATGAAAGAGGTTTACTGATGGTAACATTTTACGTTGATAATCGTTCGAGCAACTACTCAAGCAAATACCTGCTCCGCTAGGCATTGAATTGTAGAAACAAATCCAGATTTTTTTGTATATACTGCGAGATATCACAGAATGTTACTTCAGCTGGCTGGTATGGAAACACTCATACTTCAACCTATTTAAAAATAGCATTATTAAGAAATTAAAAGAAAGATAAACTCAACAGAAAGATAGAAGCTGAATTTATGAGTTTCACTGCTTCAATTTTCAAAATTTTCTTAAATCAAAATCAAAAATCTAGCTTTGTCGATTGATTTGCTTGCGCTTGAACTTTATGTCTTCAAGATTTCAAGTTCCACGGATTAGTAACTGCTTCCAGACTTCGTATCCACCACCACACATTTCACATAGGCATTTCTACAGTTTTAAATTTATTTTATAAGTCTTTAGACGTAACTCGTTATTTTTCAGTACTTAATAGTATATTATACACGAGTTTATAATATAATATCTTCTTTTTTAGAATATGCATTTCAAATTAAAAGCAAACCATGCTGATTTGACGTTTCAATTTGAACTGACAACTGACACATCGCCATCGCGGCCTACTAAATAAATGTAAAAAAGGGTCAAAGCGATGTTCCTATTGGTTTAGTGAATAATATTCATTAATCACTGCAGTGATTAATGTATCTAATTATGATTGAAGAAACACAAGTATAAAGAGTATGTTGTAAGATAGTCGTGGACAAAGCGTATTTTCTATGCAAGGTATGTTTGTATTTGTATTTTTTGTTATATGAATTCAAAATGCTCTTACGTAGAGAAACACCACTGTGAATAATTATTAAAATAAGTTGTGTGTAACATGAGTTAAATTGTAATTTCATTCTCTGTCACGGATAATAAATTTAAGTTCAGGAGAGTTCAAGAGACACCTCGTTGCCGAAAATGTCCTTGCCTAACTTAATGAACCCTTATCCTAACTATAAATTCTCTATTCGATTCCATGCGTGCTCTATATACCACTAATTATACCCCTAACCTACATCAATTCATAATTTGAATGCTTAATCTTAAGTCTAAAATTACGTAATTTACATTAACGTCCTCGAATTCCTCTTGTTTCTGTATCAATTCTTGAAGACACAAATAACATATTCAATTTAGATAGAATTAAAACTTTGTTTTGGTTTTGTACCCTGCAACTAAATAGAAGCAATTTCACAAAATCTAGAAAGGGAAGAAATAAATGTAGTGAATTGTGAGTTATGAGGTGGGGGATGAAGGCATTAAACAAAAAAAAACAAGGGATAATAGGAGTGCTAATGTCCTTTTTACCATGCTCTGTAACAGGGTGATTAGGACATTTAATTAATAGCCACATTTAGGATATTTTTCAGACAGTTTTGTTGAGGCGAATTTTTAAACAAAATTTCTTCATTTCTTTCCAGGCTGGGGGTGGCTATAAATTACTTACCTTTAAATTCTTGACTGAAGTTTTGAGAATTTCAAGAAATTGCCTAATAATCGCTGTTATAATATACCGTGTGACAAACTTCCATGTGTACATGGGGAAATAACATGGGCAATTACATTTTTGGGGATTCCTGCTCCCCATGTGTAGTTACAGTGGTGGTAAAGGTCGCAATCGAAAGACTATATTTTTCTGCATATGAGGATATCAAAAACTCTGCAATTTTCCAATTTATTAAAGCATTAAAAGCAAAAATCACACTATAATTTTCAAATTAAAACACGGATATTCATCAGATTACCTATGACAATTTAATTTATTCTAATCAAAGACTCCCTTGATTCTAATTTCTAAAATTTGGGTTTCAAAAGGAACAAAAATATTTATTCAGTTGAAGAAAAGGTTTTCATTGTGAAAACATTTTACGGCGGCAATAGTCTGCGGGTAGTCCCTGACTTATTTTCTGTAAAATTCAATAACAGTCCTATTTCTTCGGTAACAACAATAAAAAATTTAGTTAAGAAATTTGAAGATACTGGGAATCTTTCATATAAAGAAGGTAATTTTTACTAATAAATTTACTTGGTTTTTATTTAGATAATTCTGATTCGCTTATTATTATTATCTAGTTGCTAATTCCTTATTGTTCGCTAACTTAAATTTTACTGGGATTATGAGAAATTTAACAAGTGATAACGTGGAGTGAAACTAAACTAAAATTAATCTTATCATTTATTTTTTTAGTCGTTCCAAGAAATCTAAATGTTGAGGTAGAGGAAATGGTAATAGGCCTGATAATTGCTAGTCCAACATCTAGTTTAAGGTCTATTGCCCTAGATTGTAATGTTTCAAGAGAAACTGTCCGTAACATATTAAAAAAAGAACAAATATCATCCCTTTAAATTCCAATGTCAGCAAGAGTTACTTCCTTTTGACGAAGAATCAAGGCAAACTTTCTGTGAAGAAATCGGGATCGCAGCTTCCTCTCATCAATTTGTTTTACCGATGAGTGTACCTTCACTTTAAATCAAGAGCCAAATTTACAAAACGTTAGGCATTGGGCCCAGGAAAATCCCAGAATTAATCTAGCCACTACAACGCAATACCCTAAAAAAATCAATATTTTGGCAGGCATTTTTAATAATCGCATTATAGGACCATTTGAAATACAGGGAAATTTAAATTCAGAAGCTTATTTAGATCTTTTAATTAACCATATTGGCCCTGCATTAGAAGAAGTTGCACATGCGAATCGGGAGGTCTGGTTTCAGCATGACGGATGCCCAGCAAATTTTGGAGCACAAGTGAGGGAATTATTAAATGAAATATTTCCAGAGAGCTGGATTGGTCGAGGTGGTGCTATAAACTGGCCAGCTAGATCTCCCGATTTGGCACCGTGTGACTTTTTCTTGTGGGGTCATTTAAAAAAATAAGATTTATAAAACTCGTCGCCCAAATATTGATTCTTTAAGGAATGCTATTTTTGCGGAATGCAACTTAATAAACGATCGGCAACTTGCGAATGTGAGAAATTCTTTCTATAATAGGCTGGGATACTGTCTGATACAGAATGGGGGTTTATTTGAATATTTGTTAAAGTTATTTTTCTTTTTTTATGTTGTATATTAATAAGTTTTTGTCCTTACCTAGATATGAAATAAATAAGTATTAAATTGCCAGATTACAAAATTCATTAGAGCAAAATAAACAAATGTTGCCGCTTGTTAAATTTTTCATAATTGCAGTAAAATTAAAGTAATTTAATTTTTATTATTTCATTTTACTGCTTTAACATTTTCCCAAAAACTTTTTAATAGGTTAGACGACACCTACAATTTACCCTAAACTATGGACCAGCATTCACCAAAGAAACATCCACACCAGTAATCAATTAATTGTCAACTATAGGTAATGAGTAATGACAATAATAATGTGAATGAGAATTATCTAAATAAAAAAACAAGTTTATGTATTAGTAAAAATTAACTTCTTTCGATGAAAGATTCCCAGCCTTCAAATTTCTTACTAAATTATTTGTTGTTATACAGAAGGAATAGGACCGTTATTGAATTTTACAGAAAATAAGGCACGGACTACGCGCAAACTATTGCCGCCGTAAAATATTTTCACAATGAAAACCTTTTCTTGAACTGAATAAATATTTTTGTTGATTTTTAAATGTTGACAGTTCAGAAAATCCATAAAAATCAAAGACGTCCGTTATTAGAATAAATTAAGTTGTCATGGATAATCTGATAAATTTCTGTGTGTTAGTTAAAAAATTATTAATGTAATTTTAGCTTTTAATGCTTTAATAAATTGGGAAAGTTGTAGAGTTTTTGATATCCTCATACGCAGAAAAAAATAATATTTCGATTGCTACCTTTACCACCACTGTAACTACACATGGGGAGCAGGAATCCCCAAAAATGCAATTGCCCATGTTATTTCCCCATGTACACATGGAAGTTTGTCACACGGTATAATTCCCGTAATAGGTGACGCTAAGTAGCCGCCAAACGAAGTTTTCTACTTTATTGGCATAAAAGTAGGAGATAGTGATACTAGATGTCTTTTGTGAACGGAACGGAATGAGAGTTTATGGTCCTCCCTTAACAAATTGTGAACCCTTTGAGGCTAAATTGACTGTTGTATCCCGTCGTTGACGTTGACCCCACCGGAGTAATATATTTTTTCACACTTGAGTGCATCCTTTATTCTCAGGGTTTTCTCTCAAAGAAAAGAATGTGATGAAACTTTAGCGATATTCGCAAGACAAAAGAGCGACAGATTTGGGTTGCTAGTTTGTCTGAAGCCATTCGTTTCCTGTCAGACTTTTTGATCCCTTTCGAAGATTACGTATGCACCTACATAACCTCATTTTATAGCTTTTTGCGGCTTTCTTGAATTGCTTTCGTATTCTACTTTCATAATGAAGTACGAAACACAAAAGTGTGCAATAGCGTGCAACATCTTCTGGGTGAAATATTTCTGAAATATATTCTGCTGTTCATACTTGAAAAATTGACGAGATCTTTGCAGATACCATAAATAAAAGGCGTGATTTGATATCAAAAATGATGTATTAGGTTTACGTGCGCAAGCGTGTATACTTTTTTCGTCGTTTCCAACTACCCTTAACTTGTTTTGCGTACAGCTTTTGCGAACACTGTGCGCTCTGTATCAGCAGTGGTGCGAGCTTTATTTGAATCCTTTGCATTCGCGCGAGCTTTCGTAATATTCAATACCCATCAGAAAGTTTTTAGAAACTGTAATAATCGACTTATTGGAAATTTTTGTGGCGATTTGTGGATTATGTTAAGGGTAAGAATTAAGAATTAAGAATACGCAATTGCTTGATTGTTATAGATGTTTCCAAGCTGAAGTATTTTATATTTCCCATTCCAACAGTTTTCTTTATACATGTTTTGGAAGAACAAAATTACATCTCCAATCTGTTTTCTCTAAAATATTTCTTGCTTTGTTTTATTGAATCAGACGTAAAATTGGAATACACAGCCGAGAGTGGACGTGTAACATGCTTCCCTACTCCTGGAAGTGTCACGTTTTGAAGGATTATAAGCAATCACAAAAAATGTTTTACCAAAACAGCTAAATTATTATTATTTGATAACATTTCCATGTGTTTCAGTTCTCAGTTGTTAGTATGTGACGTGAAATTTGTTAGGTGTAGGGCATATTTTATTTGGAAGCGAATCATGCAAGACTCTTTGAGATGAATGTAAAATTCGATAAATAAAATGAAGTAATAAATTACTTAAAAACCGCTCAATCTGTAATTCTGTTGCCGGACCCTGTATACCAAATGATCATTTTTATAAATTAAAACTTAATACTTCTTCTCAATTAGAAACACAACAAAATTAATAATCCTAACTAAAAAATTGTACTAGCAGGTAAACAAATCTGTCAACAATTTATTATTGTCTTTTTCCAAGTTCACTATGATTGCCATCGTTCATTATCTAGATCTACCGTGCTTCAAATAGTTCAAGGGGCCCCTGTAACAAGTTTGTTTATGCGTTATTTTCTATACACCACTCTAATCTATGCATAACTTCCCTGGTATGGGTCCAGGCGAGCCAGACTGACCACTTCCGTGCATCCTGCAAACGACTCGATGCATTGACTCTTTTTTGGATTGCATAACATCTCCAGATCGCCTCCACAATAACTTGCATCAGAATTCGTCCTGCTGTCACTTTCTAGTATACTCTACCTATTCGATGCTCGTAGCATGCTGAGCAAGTGTTACATCTTCTACACCAGTAAGTTTACATTTCAACCAGTAGGGTGTACCGGGGTAATTGCGACAACATACCTAATGTAAATTTCAGAGATATGATTGAATATCTCAGGAGTTATACGGCTTAAATTCATTTTCATTTTCTTAGAACGAAGCTTGATTTGTTGACTTTTCCAACGCAATATTTTTTATGCCAAGGTGCTACACTTACCCCTTATTTTGGGGTAAATGTGGCAAGCCGTCAGTTTTCTCTTTTAAAGTGTATAATGAAGCACTGTGGGGCAAAGGTAGCATAAAACAAATTTGAACAGATGAAAAGAAACAGTTCTTTCTTTCCTAAATGTTGCAACAAGAACAGGTGCCTAAATAGAAAATTGTGACCCTAATTTTCATTATTCCTCGCCTGGTATCATCATGCAGTGTTAGAAGTCATTTTTGATGTCAATGTTGAGACGTCATTCACATTCGGTCACACAAAATAATGAATACCCTTTACTTTTTCACAAAAAATGTAATTTCAAAACGCACTCCCAGCGTTATTAATTTTCTGGGCTATTTTTTGTGTGGAAAATTTTACTAACGCGAAATCTTCTCTCTTAATTTCACTATCATCGAACAAAAATGTACGGCCATTATGTCCCCAGAGAAATATCACACTTCTTCAGTAGTCTCACTTTTTGGTTTAAATGTGGTGGGAGTAAACACATGTTTTTTTTTGTTATTCAGTACCCGCAAGTTCTGTCTAGAAAATCTAAAACAGCATCCAAAAATCTATGTAGAATATTCGTAAAATTAGTTACGGGCCTTGTCAAAAAACATTATGTTACAAAATCTGTATGTTTTCTTTCTAAATTGAAAAATTATGAACTTTTTTGAATCCTGTGTTGGCACATTGGGACATAGGTACGCTAAGGGTGAAATTGATTGTTGAAAAACCACATATTTGACTTCTTGGGCATACTACATTAATCCCGAACCACATTTACCCCTTTTCACACCAATATTTGTCTTAGATCTTTGAAAATGAGTTAACCATGGAATATTGACAGTTTAATTGATTAGAAACGAAAATGATTACGTTTACAATTAAATTCTAACAGTTCGACATTATTGTTATTTCATAATTTTGTTAATTATTTTGTATCTACCTAATATTAATAGTTGATAATAGATTGAACACCAACTTTCACTGTTATTTTTAGTTAATTAATGTTATTTTATCAAATTTACATCGTTTCCAACCAACTAAACTGTCAATATTCCATGGCTAACTCATTTTTTGCGAGTTTTTGTGTTTACTATAAACTTGATTATTTCGAAAAATATCAATGTTAATATCGTACTGTGGTATATCATTGAATTCGTAGTTTTAGCGTAGTTTTAGCCACTATCTAACTACGACTTGAAATGTACTGGAAGCAATTTAAGAAAATGGACGATGACGTTACAGAATGAAATCAAAAGACTATCGAAAAACGAAAATTATCAAAACAAATACACTTTAAAAAATTGGTTTGACGTGTCCGAGCGTTTCTTTCAGAAATTATTCCTGAATTTTTTATCGAATTAGTTCCGGACTTTTTACTCAGTCGGTATATTCAGGTTCTCTTTCTGAGAGAAATTTTATAAGCAAGGCGTTCGTCGGTAACCCAGACTCCTCAGAAGTTCTAAAAACATTTGATCGTAAATTTCATTATATGTATTCTAAGTGACACACGTATCAAAAAATTTTTCTCTCTAATTCTTGTCGAGAATTAGGTGGACGTTTTTCTGTATTCCGTTGCCGCAATATTCACCACCCTTAACTCCAGTAATTCTATTTCCTTTTGTGTTTTCAAGCTTGTGACTCTGGTACAAATGAACTTGCTAATTTAATTTCGCTAACGCTGAGACCCAACGGAAGTGCAGAATCTTGTAAGAGAAAATTAAGAAGCTCAAAGAAAAGTAATAAGATAATGCTGATTCCACTTCTTGCTGGAGGTTAAAAAGTTACTTTGGACGCAGTGGTTAAAAAACAGATGAATTAATTTATGGCAATACCTAAGGCATTTGCACGCGTATAAGTACCTACTACTCATCCAGTTTGAGTCATAGTGTCTTCCAGGGCGGCATTCATTAGTATTGCCAAAGAGGTTAAACCAATGATGTGTAAACACAGTGATTTGTTAAACGCAGTGGTCGAATCGGAAAATTTTTGCATAAATTCGATATGAAGTATTTATTAGTGTAGTGATAATTTTTTGAATTAAAATTTTCGCGCCTCATGTTGTCATTCTGCATTACCGGCATTTATGTATTTAGTGGGTAAGGTAGAGCGCGTTGGAGGAAGGAGTAGAGAGCTAGAGAGGTTTTGTGTGTAATCTACATCTTTTATAGTTAATAGGTTGATGGCATTAATTAAAAAAATAGAATGGGCTTGCAAATATCGGAAAGCTGCATGTGTTGCCTCTGCTAGCTCGGCTTGATTGTTGTATCTTCGTATGTATATCCTTTCTTTTAAAAATGCCCAAACAAAAAAGTCTAATATACTCAGATCCGGTGATCTTGCAGGCCACAATATAGGTCCATTTGTACCCAACCATCTCAACCATCTCACTCCCTCGAAGAATTCTGGTTATAACTGATACAAAATGGAAGATGTCATCACCAGAAATGAACTTGCCTTGTTTATCTTAATGTACTTACAAAGTTTCCAAGAAATTGCAAACTTTGTTTCTCAACTCTATCATCTTTTGAAGAAAAAAAAAATTCTATCGTAAATCGGAAATTCCATCATTATCACGATCGAGACTTAGAACTCAAACAAAATTGATTCACGAAAACGAGGAATGACTGGATATACCAAGCTGCAAACGCGTTTCACATGATTTACAGAATTTGCTCCGTCTGGCCAAAAAGTTTTTGCGTGAAAACACGCACGAGGCATTTATGAAATTAAATTGAACGAATGGAGGTAATCAGTTTTCGTCCAAATATCAACGCTGTCCCTTGTTTATCTAGTGTCTGTTTTTCTTATTTTTCCTTTTGTTTATCAACAAAAGTCACGTGGTGGAAGTAAAATATGTACATTTATTAGAGCTTTTGTTTACGTCGCACTGAAATAGACAATGGAAATATTTTGTATTGAGTAAGAAAATTCCTGCGTTACAGTGATATGGTTGTGCGTAATCCATTTAAATTCAAATGTGGAATTTCAATTCAATGAATTCTCCGATTTCTGCGTGTGTTTGAAGTTTTATTTCCTCTATCGATTCGAGCGATTCAGCATGTGGTATTAACTCCATTATACATCAAAATGGGTAGAAAATAAACCTATTGAAAAAATGTTAATTGCAAATCTCTGCAGTTCACAAACAATTTCATATGAAAAACGTAATATATTTTTACCTCGGGGTGGGCGTATGGGAATTCTGTTCTAAAACATGAGACACAGGAGGTTGGGATAAGAAGGGAAGAAGCCGCCAGTTTATTAAAAACATTTTGATCCAAGCGTATAAAAGGGATTGGGCGTCATACCCTCTTTTCCTTCTTTATAGCACAAAAGATTTCGTATGTAGAGTTGGAGCTGACATATTAAGTCTTAAATTCTTGGTACAAATAATAATGGTCCCATTTTATATCGTATGATCAAAAAAAGTAGGTTACAAATACAACTATAATCAAACTTTGGTGATAGTTGTATTTGTAACCTACTTTTAGAAAACTAGGGTAGGAGACACTTTGATCGCGAGAAACTTTTGCCATGGCCTCCTCAGTCTCCCGATCTTAACCCCATTGAGCATGTGTGGGGCATGCTGCAGAGACAACTTCTTCTAGTTATTACTTCTTCTAGTTATTACCCTTCTGTTCTATCAATCAAACTTTTTTGTCGTATCTGTCGAATATTTCGATAAAATGAAATGGGGAACGGCCCAGAGAAGACCCTTTTAACCTTTCAGTGTGCAGATATTTCATGGACAGTAGACAGTATTCTATAATTAATGTATTATGAGGGATCCCATATTGCCACCTATTGTGTGCTTGAAGTTTTGTTGAGTAACTCAGAATAACAAGAAACTGATTTTATTCAATCACGTCTTAGTAACGTTACTATTCAGAAAGTTTATTATTCTAAATATTGCAAGGCAAGTTGATATCTGTTGTTCACTCTCAACTTAGGGAGCATAAAGTTCTTGTTACATAACCCCAAGCAGCCCCCGCATTAACAATGAATTGATAGAAGCCAGTCTTCGAAAGTCATTGCAAATAATGGCAAATTTAGCTAAAGGCATCGTGTCCCTGAATAAATCAGTTTCACTAAGAAATAGAAAAAATCTGTCTCAAGTATTTCCATGGCCTTACTCTTTCTTGGTATTTCAGAACTAGTTCCTAGTATTTCCCAACTATTTCTTAGTATTTCTTCATTATTTCTAAACGTAATTGACTTTATATTAGCTGGGTGAGCACAAAAAGTCCACAAAAGTGGACTTATTCGTCGATATGCCCTTAGCGACGAAACGGAGAAAATGCGAAGAAAATTATAAAACGGAAACAAATTAAAATGATTCTATTTGACGGGTAAAACGGTATAGTGCAAAAATATTCACATGAAATTAATACTGAGCTTCTTAGGGAAACATTTAATCGATATTTATTCACTTGCGCGAGTAGCAAACGAGCACTGGGCCTTGAACCAGGTGTCGCAAGCAATTCTCCTAGTGACGATACCTTTGGCAACCGCCGGTCGCATCGTCGAATGATTTTTTAAACTGTGAACGCGGTGTTTGGATTCGTCGTTGCAGCACAGATGTGCAAACCAGATGGGATATACGTTTCAGCCACTATGTGTAATCCGGTAATAGGATGGTCATTAATCAGAACGCTATCAACTAACGTGTGTTTAATTATTGGTAGCCTCAAAGCAACAATAATTAACCATCGGCACTTACTTCTGGTAGTTTACCGTCGGTATTTTTGTACAACAGTCAATCACACTACGTAACGAGAGATAGTTACTCGGGTATTTTCAATAGTTCCGAAAGTCTAGCGATTCGGATCTTATCTCGTAACACCTCCGCTCGCCAACAGAAATCTTTTGGACTGTATTTAACATGGTATTATTTATTACAACCATTTGCACTGTTTAAGTTTTGGAAAACCTTTAGATACTGCATGATTAATAGTATATTAATCAATCAATCATTTATTTAGCCCGTCATAGACAGAAAACACAATACAGAGATAGAACACATAACATATCAAACAAAATAAATCACAAAACAAAACAAAAGAAAAAAATATATCAAAACCTCACATGAGGAAACCGGGGAACAACACTCTGAACCCCCGAGAAAATCATCTACACTATAGTACAACTTATCAAGCAATAATCTTTTTAAAGAAGCCTTGAACATTAAAAAAGTTGAAATGGATGAAATTGATGCAGGTAACTTATTAAATATTTGAATGGACATATATATTACACTTCTCTTAAAATTTTCCGAGTAGGGCCTCGACTGATACAATAACACTGCAGACCGCGTAAAATGCTCATGAATCTGTTCCCCCGTGACACAATTATTCTTAAGCCGAAACTGTAGAACAGCTATCTCATAAATGTAAATACATGCCAGTGGCAATATTCTCAGTTTCTCAAAAAGCGGCCTTGAAGGGGTACGAGGAAGACGCCTTGAGAGAATTCTCACTGCCTTCTTCTGCAATCGAAAGATATAATTAAAATTTTCGGCAGAGGAGTAACCCCAGAAAGGTATACCATATCGGAGATGTGACTCCAACAGCGCAAAATACGCATTTTTAGCCACAAGTAAATCGTAATTATTCATAAGAGTCCTAAGGGCAAAACAGGATCTAGACAACTTTGTACTTAGGTGTTTAATGTGCTCCTGCCCATTCAATCTATGGTCGAGATGAACACCCAAAAATTTAGTAGTATTTACAGATGAAATTATAACACCATCTGAAGAAAGGGCAAACAATACGCCAGGCCTGAAATTCATAAGACAAGTCTTATCCAGATTAAGAGTCAACCTGTTCGCCGCAAACCAACATCTCAAGAGCGACATGTCCGACACAATCCTGTCATGTAACTCATGACCATCACTACCGAACCAAGTTATAATGGTGTCATCAGCAAACTGAACGAACTTGCCACTAATGCGCAGAGAAGACATATCATTTATGTACAACAGAAAGAGAAGTGGGCCCAAGACAGAACCCTGAGGCACCCCATACATAGACTGAGCAGAGTCAGATGTAAATTTCTGACAATCAGCGTTGACAATAGAAACGGCATGGCATCTTCCCATCAGATAAGAACGAATCCACCCCCCAGAAACACCCCTGAATCCATAATATGAGCACTTCTCCAACAAAATAGAGTGGTCAACACAATCAAAAGCCTTAGAGAGGTCGAGAAACACAGAAACAGGAATATAATGGGAGTTGCAGTGAGTGTTTTTTGCCTCATATACATGGTCCAGAAAAGGGCCAGACCAGTACTCTTATTATTACGGAAACCAAACTGCAAACTAGACAAGGTAGAGCATTTGTCCAAAAAGCTAACAAATCCGGCCTTGACCAGCCTCTCAATCAGTTTAGAAACGGTCGGCAACAATGAGATCGGCCGAAAATTTTCTGGCCCAAATTCACCCCCCTTATGCAATGGCACGATAAACGCTTTTTTTAAAGATGAAGGAAAAATGCCTTCACAAAATGACTTATTTATAAGATCAGCAAGACACAGATGAATATTAATAGTTAAATAAGAAAAAATGATGGCAGGGATCCGGTCCCTATAGGAAACTTTTCTAGATACAAGTCTCAAAGTACGTGCAACTTCACCGACATCAGTTGGAAAAAAAACAAAAGTATAATTCTGCTTGGCAACATTAGCGGTCAAGAAATTAGATGCAGTAGTTGCAACAGCTGGTATTCGACTAACCAATCTCTGTGCAATTGTTGAAAAGTGATTATTCAGGCAATTAGCTGCCTCAACATCCCTAACCACTGCATCGCCAACACATAGGTGAACGTCACTATGAGACTCTTTCCTCCCCAAACTTGTATTAATGATATTCCAGAGTTCTCTGTCTTTATTATTCGAATTATTAACTCTGGAATTAATGTAGTTGGACTTGGCCAATCTGACTGTAGACTTGAAGATTTTTTTATATTTAAAATAGTAATCCTTGATAAATGTTGAATCAGTGAAAAATTTCCGCAAGACATGTAGACAAGTTTTATTTCTAGATGAGACAAGTATACCATGTGTGATCCATGGTTTTTCACTCACTTTATTTAGCATGACGCTTCAAAGGAAAACACCTATCATGGGAACTCTCTAGGGAAGCAAGTAGGTGATCAAACTGATAGTCAACAGGCATATTCGGATCACATCTCTCATACTTCAGACACGCGTCCTTAAATGAATTAACACTCTCAGATCTTTTATATGCCCTTACGTATCTTATAGGTTTAGAACTTATAGGTTTAGAACTTAAGAACTTGTTGTTCTCACGCCCTGTATTATATTGAAATCTAGTTCGAACTGCAGTGTGAAAGTTTTTAAATTCAATTAATGGGATTTATCCACGTCAAGACATCCAGAAGATTTACAAAGGATTTATTTGGGATTTTCGGCTTTATTGATATAGCCTGATACCTAGGCAGCGAACTCAACTGTCAAGCTCTGCAACGCGTAAAGGAAAATGAATCTAGATGATGTAATTGTTGGCCTAGAATTAATTAATAATAAAAAAAGTGATAAAAAAGAGTAAACTGCAAGTAATAAGTGTTTCAGCGAACATTTTCCCTTGTTATTAATAGCCTACATTAATGTTTGTTAAAGTTCTCGTCATTTATTAAAACTGTTCGCAAACTGCAATTAAGAATCTGTAATCTTAATGAACAAGAGAAAACGGAAACTTTCCCGGAAATAATAAACTAAGTTTCGCGTATTATATGAGGATGTATTGATATTTTCTTTACCTACCCTGTTGACAGTCTGAGGGAGCCAAATTTTGTGAACAAGGGGTGTAGAACTGATTACTTAGAACGAAGCTTTTGAAAATACACTCGCTACTTAGTATTTGAATGCCAAGATGAAGAACGAGCTCTGAATAAACGCATTCTCATTTTTTGAAAAGGATAATCATGCCCCCGTAATTTTATTTCAATAAACCACTTTATTTTTAACTTTCACCTGGGGTAGGTATATTTGAAATAAATACGTAGACGAAATCGGCATTGATATCAACCTCATTAAATGATTCCCCTGGTATTAAGTTTGATTGATAAACTTCACTCATACAAAACTGCAAAGAACTTGACATGTTATTTCTCCCACACAAATGTCAGAGCACCTGTAATGAGAAGTACGAGAAAGTAATTTTGAAATTGCTTTATTAATTTTTAATTTTCATTACTTTCTTGATTCACACGGTCTCATGGATGTAATAACCAGGTTATATTAACTGCTCGAGACGGCGTACTATTTGAAGTTGAATATAAAATTTTACATTCCTTCAAAGAAATGATTTTGTTAGAAACACAGCGTTGAAAAGAATATCTTCCTGGAGTAAATTTAGGGGAAAAAGTGGCTTTACTTAAAAAAATAGATCTGGGCAGAATTTGTCCTACACATCAAGGATTATTGACAATAAATATCTGTCGCAGAAGAACGCGAGGATAAGTTTTTTTTTTTTTTTTTTTTTTTTTTTTTTTATTATAAATACCTTTTGGGGGTATTATAAGATTACAATCTGATCAAAAGTTGATCAATGAGTAATATTGTTCAAACCTAATTTACTACATCAAAAACTTAAAACTAAGGTCTTGCTCAATAGCAGTCCTTAGTCTAATTCTAGCGTATACATTAAGAGTACATTAATATATTATCATTTTGTTCTGCTTTTACGCTGACATTTGCACTAACTCAAAGGGTTTGGTCCTCCTGAGTCTTCTGACTAAAGTTACATTGCCTAGGAGTTGGATGGCCTCGACATTTACGTGATGACGAAGTCTCTGTTCATGACTTCGGGCGAATTTTTCTATAGTTTGATTAACGGTGTCCATTTCCAAATCCCTATGGAGGTCACTGTTTCTGAAGTACCAGGGAGCATTGGCAGTATTCCTTAGTACTTTGTTCTGGAAGCGCTGAATGATGTCAACATTGGTCTTTCTGGCACAACCCCACAGCTGAATGCCATATGTCCATACGGGCTTAAGGATCTGTTTGTATATTAGGATTTTATTGTAGATAGATAGGGTGGATTGTCTACCCAATAGCCAGTATATTTTCTTGTATTT
Organism: Xestobium rufovillosum; assembly: GCA_963966045.1. Lineage (NCBI taxonomy): Eukaryota > Metazoa > Arthropoda > Insecta > Coleoptera > Ptinidae > Xestobium > Xestobium rufovillosum. The sequence continues at coordinate 5,611,047 of OZ014495.1, read as the reverse complement.
TAAGCCAAGTTCTTTTCTTTTCGTTTTGACATGGGCTTTCCACCTTAGCTTAGCGTCCAAAGTAATGCCCAAATACTTTGCTGTATTAGAGTGCAATATTTGTGCACCACCTATAGGATAAGTGCGGAACAAAAATTTTGTAACGGAATAAGTTGATTTTGATAGGTAAAATTCCATAAGGACTGCAGAGAAAATTACACAATGATGATTGCCAATGATTTTGATACCAATAACAGTTCGATAAGATACTGGTGCGCCATTGGAATTTTATCAGTTGGTATGGTCTCTCCAATTTAATAAACATAAATCTGATGACCTTGCTACCCTCTGAGTTGCTTAGTTGTTTTAAATCTTTCCGCACTCATGCATTTTTAGGAAAAATACCCGATTCTAGGCAAAAAGAAATCCAGACGATCAATGGTACGTAAGAAACTGTTGACCCCAGATAAGAAATAAACACAAACTTGGATATAAACACGGCTATAAATTAAATAGTTAAATTTATTATCAAAACGCGAATTTCGAATTTTAAATCACGTAGAATGGATAATTAAAATAATGAGATATAATACAAAAATTTGCAGAAGTTGCAATTGAGCAACCTTCGTTAAGGCATTGAAAATGAACTTGGCTAAGTTTCAAGTATACCAGATGCCTGAGCCACAACCAAAGGCCCCAAAATGGCGGCTTGGGTGCGCAATGGCAAGACACCAGAGGCTCTTCTTTTGAGAGGCACCAGAGGCTGATGCTGCTGCTGAAGACACCTTCTTCGGCAATGACCTTGAAAGACACCAGAGGCTGCTGAAGACATGCTCACTTCCTCGGCAGTGACCTTGAAAGACACCAGAGGCTGCTGAAGATGTCGTTGCTGAAGACATGACTTCCACTTCTTCTTCAAGGACTCCTTCAGCAGCCTCTGGTGTCTTTCAAGGTCAACTGCCCAAGAAGTGGATTGCACCTGGAGAACTGGATGGCCTGGTCCAAAACTCTCATTTTCTAACTACTACGGTTTCTTAGATATGGCCGGCATCCTTTCTTATTTGGGCACCCGGTACAATGATAAATGCAGGTGTTTTTTCCATCGTACGGACATATTTTGTGCAGTTTCTTTTTAAATCCCACACTATAGGTCTCTGTAGTATTCTTTTATCTATAATTTAGAGAAAGAATGGAATTGATCAATAAATAACATTTTATCAGTGTTATTTCAATATCATTGTACGTCCTTAAAATTGGGCGGTAGCTTAGAGCCTTCACCTTCAGTTGCGGATATTCTAACACTGAAGAAACTCTGAGATTGGAAACCAACCGTCTTCCTCTTCTACGCAAAATACAAAATTGTTACGCGGCGTCTTTACGTCACGTTGAGACGTTGCACGTCTTTGCGCACCTTCAGCATTGCTCGCAATCTCGTTCTGTGGTGGATAGGAATGCCTACACAAAGTTTCGATTAACGCTTTCCCTCCTGTGAAACAATTCATGTCATTAGCATTCCTCAGGTTCAGAGAATGTTTAATTAATATAATTTTACGCGTATTCAGGGATGTGAACGTGATAAGCCTACGCAGTACGCATACAAGTATGTACAACCACATATCTATCGAAGTGCACCTTTACTTGGAAACTGCTGTATTTATTAGGAAGTATGCCAATAATTTAGGCGTAAATTTGAAATACCAAAATACGTTGTAATATAATTAACCCAGGTCTGTTCAAAATATGAGTCCGAAGTTAAAAAGGGACTCTACCTTGGGTTTTAAACTTTATTGCAGAAAAGTGTCTGCATAATTTTCCAGGGCAGGGTGTTAAGCTAAATAAATATTTCCACCCTAATGCGTTTAAAAACCAAGTTTGTTGGTCTTAAGTTGAATATGTGGCATAATTTGACATTTCTAGTCACAAATAAAAGTTAATGAACTTGCAGAGGTAAACCATAATTTCCGTTGGCCGGTTTATAAAATAAAATTTAAATTTGAATTGGATCCTTTCAGCATCTCGTAATATAGGTTATTGGTCGTTGGTCGGAAATATATAAAAATAAACTGAGTGTTGGGGTGGAACCGTAAGGCATTGAAGATTTAATGAACTTGAATTCTTCAGTTCAAGAATTCAGATATCTTTGCGAATTTCAAATATCGGAAAGCGACAGGGAAAGATCAAACGGAAAGTTTTTGTATGAAAGAGTTCGATCCAGCAGTTCCGAAATGAAATATATATATGAATGAGTTTTAAATGTAATAACAGGTCGAATTGGTGAAAACCTTTAAAATTAATAGGAAGCTTATTGCAAAGTAAATTAAATACTGTGATGAATATTGAGAAGAATAATCGATGGGAGCAATTCCACTACAGCAGTGGAAATCAGTAAAATACACTACTCAAAACTGTACAGGGATATTCTGAAAAATCTTTACAAAATCTGTTAAAAGCTTGTATACATGCACTTTAGTATTCAGTTATGAAGCAAAGGGTCTTTTATAACGTTACCCATATAATACTCCTTCGTTTCCTTTGTTTTTCCTTTAACATTTAATCATAAGTTACTACAGCGCGAATACTACATTATACTTAGAAAAACTTCGTTTTTGATAGAAATTTACATCCAGTGAGTACAGTGGAGTTAATTTGTGTTAAATTTAAGTCGATTTATGTTTACATTTTCGTTTATTTAAGTCTTCTTCCAAATGGAACGTTGTCACTTAGCGTGAGCCGAAATGCTGCGAGCAGTACACATATTACAAGCCGGTCGACGCCAAGTTGAGGTTTCGGAGAAATTTCAAATGTCACAAAGTGCTATATATAAGCTGCTTATGGCGACGTTATCAAGCTAATGGGAATGTTCGAAACCAACATCGCGGAAATGGAAAACAACACGGGCACAAGACCGTTTTATAACGTTGAATGCTTGACGTAATCCAACATGTACGACTCTTCAACTTCAGGGTGTCTTGAATCGTACCCATAGTGTGCTTATTAGTGACCAAACTGTGCGAAACAGGCTACATGAAGTTAATTTGAAGTCTAGACGACTATTGAGGGTTCCACCTTTAACGAGAGTGAATCGAAGAGAGCGACTGTTACGGGGACGAGAATTCCAATATTTTACCAATCAACAATGGTCATTTGTCCTCTTTTCTGCCTCGTTTCTGCCTGGTCGCATTAGGGCATTACTGAATACAGCTGGAGGTCTTATCAGATATTGAAAACCATACCCAGTGACATTTTTTGTACTAACGTTAAAATTGTTTGCAATGTTCTTCAAATTATAAATTACTCGAATTTAGTTGTTTGTCATTAAATCTATGTAATATAAAAGCTAAAATATTTAATGTACCTAAAAAACTTTGTCTTTCTTCTGTACGGTATTGAGTAGTGTATTTTGTTAAAACTAAGGTAACTGCAGCTAATATGGCCAAGCAGACAATATGGCCAAATCATTATATTTCAGTAACTATGTTTAGAGACCGCTAGATGTCTATACTCATGCTTGCTGACTTTCAATAGATTTCAGGAAGCCCAAGTAGAGGTCGCTACCTCGAACAGATTGATTGTTATTAGTGAATCTATGGCCGCAGAGTGCACGCGGTAGTACAATTATAACCTTAAATTGCGGAACGGGAATTATTTACATTTCCATAAGGTATGTGTATTGCATTTTTCTTCACTTGCGGTAATAGCATAAACCTTTAGGAATGAAATGGTGCAATCACATTTTCACTGTTGCTGCAATAAGCCAAAATAAATTATCAATGAATCATTAGCTGTCAATGTTTGCAATATGGCCAAATATCATGTAGAGCAATATAGCAATATAGCCATTGGCCATAATGCTCTCGAATGACCTCGAAATTTCTGTTTTTGCTGTACCTATTAAAATTGTTTCTTCTTTCGAAACAGATTTCCAAAGTTTATTTTTGCGTGGTGTTTACAGCAACTCAAAAATGCCACGGAATCGCAACAAAGGTCTGCGGAGCAGATTGCTAGAAGGAAATATGGTTAAGGCTGTAGAGGCTGTGGGAGACGGAATGTCCGTAAATAGAGCTAGCATCACATATGAGGTTCCAAGACGGACGTTAAGACGATACTTAAAGAAAGGTAAGGTGGGAAAGGCTTCCATGGGGCGTAAACCTGTCCTAACATTAAACCAAGAAATGGAATTAAGTCAAAGGATCGTTCGTCTCGCTGAAGTGGGATATCCGCTAACACAGAGAGTATTGCGTAGTTGTGTGTATCGCTACACGGAGATAAATCAAATACCTAACCCTTTTAGGGAAGAAAGAAAAATGGCGGGACGTTATTGGCTTCGCGGGTTTTTGGAACGAAACCCTCAAATCCGACCCAGGAAAGCCCAGAATCTAAACCCTGCAAGAGCACAAAAACTTAACAAATTTATTGTGAATGATCACTTTACAAAGTTTGAACAGATATTAAAAGAGTTGGACATTATTGACAAACCAGAAAGAATTTTTAACGTAGATGAGAAAGGGTGTCGGTTATGCTTGCATCATCAGCAAAAAGTGTTGGCAAAAAAAGGAGCGAGAAGGGTGCATGTCATTTCTAATGATCATGGAGAAAATGTGACAATTGTTGCCAGTGGTAATGCGCTTGGAGCAGCAACACCTCCTATGATTTTGTTCAAAGGAAAGCGCATGAAACCGGAATGGGAGGATTCACTACCGCCAGGTTCCAAAGCAATGATGACTCCAAAAGGCAGTATGACCAATGAAACACTTTCACGTTTTATCGAACATTTGGCGAAGTTTAAAGTACCTGGTCCTTGCCTCCTTATTTTCGATGGCGCAAAATGTCATTTGGACCACAGTATGGTGGAAACTGCAGACAGATTTGACATTACCTTGTATTGCCTACCAAGCAACACCACGCATGAACTGCAGCTGATGGACAAAGCAGTTTTTCGAGCATTTGAGTATTATTGGGATGAGGAAGTACTGAAGTATCTTACAAGCCATAAGGATCGTTCCATAACCAAGCAGCGCTTCGGCAGCATACTGTCAATCGTTTGGGATAAATCAATGACTCCTTCCAATATTAAATCGGGTTTTAAAGCCACAGGAATATTTCCTTTTAATCGAGATGCGATCCCAGAAGTAGCCTTTGCACCCAGTACCATAACTCATCAAGATTGTGAAGAAAATGACGAGCAGTTGCAATCAAATGTGGCTTCACGTGGTTCTTCTCAACGTTCTCAAAAGGAATTGACCGTACCTATTGTAATGCCATCAACTTCAGGTTTACAGCAGAAGAAACATATTGGAAAACAACAACTTACACCATCAGACGACAGCAGCGACTCGGAATACCATTTTAACCCTCATGAAGATTCTAGCAATGATTCTCGCATTCCACCCAAAGAAAGTGCTTCTCAGGAAGTTTCTTTCACCGAAATGCTCACCACTCCAGATGAAGCCAACAAGGCTAAAAAATCTAGACAACCAGCTATAAATAGCAGAGCCCAGATTGTCAAAAAAGATCTTTTCCACAGCTCTGTCAAGAGTAATGATGGCTTCAAGGGAAAGAAACAAGCTGCAAAGTCTAAGCAAGCGAAACAGAAAACAAAAAAAGAGTCTTGGTTTTGTAAAGTGTACCAAGAGGATCGGATGGTTGCAATGAGGTTATGCAGTGCATGTAAGGCTTACGTCCACGAAGAATGTGTTGGACTCACAGCAAAGGATAAAATGGAAATATTCTTTTGTCCAGATTGTAGCGAGGGAAAATTTTGTTAAATGAAAATTGCTATTGTTCTTATGAAAATTATTTTGAATAAATATTTTAGTTACTTGAACTCGTTCTGTTCGATTATTTTAACTTATGTGTATGGCCATATTGCTTTTACTGAATTTACCATTGAGATTTGTTTGGCCATATTGCCGACACTCTGTTGGTAATATGGCCAATTGCAACTTTTTTTTCACTGTCCACCAAATTTTCCACAAACGACAAAACTGGAATTTGATTATTGGAAAACAAGTTCAAAGAGTGCGTCTATCCTGCACCTTAGTTAAAAACAAAAATAATTGTTTTACCTTTACAAAAAATATATGTTTCTTAGCATGGCCATATAGGCTGCAGGTACCTTATTAGAGCTTCCTTGCTGGCAAACTGTGTTGAAATTCAAATTTGTTCCTGACCATGCATTCGTTACTCTAGAGCTGATATATTGGCCGATTAAGCTTAATACTATTTTACGAACGTGGCCCATCAGTCTTATTTCCCTACGTTCCACGCATCCCTTCTTATTTACATTTAAAATGTACCAAATACGTTCAATAATCGCATTCATCCATCATTCTCTTTCCTTCAAGGTGAAAATGGACGCGCCCATTTAGCGTATAACCCCCCACTACAAGTACGTAAAAATTATGACCCTGCATTAAGGGATGTGAAATAAATAACAAGATACATTAATATTTTATAATCCTATATGGCATCCAAAAGTTTATTTCTTTGTATAGTCACTTGCAATTTGTTAGACAATTCTTATCTTCGTTTTTCTTTTCAGGTCTTCTAACTGGCTTAATAGACCCAAGCATCTGAAACCCCGAATAGCATCATCGTAAAATATAATGAGCAATACCAGCGTAGAAGAAGAAGATGAAGTACCAATTTATATGAAATTTAATGATGGCCACAGATTGTCGATAATAGCGTACAGTGTGTTAATGGTGTTTTCTGCCATTGGAAATCTGACTGTGTTAGTGCTAGTGTCTAGAAGAAGACGAAAAACACCCTCTAGGATTAATACCACCCTCATGCATTTAGCTATTGCTGACCTTTTGGTAAGTGTCAAAGTTTTCTATGGTTTCCCAGTCATAGTCCAAATTTTGAGCTGTAGAAAAATACTTAATAGACGTCTGTCAAACATACAGGGTCTTCAAAACTTAACGGTTAACGCAGCAACTTTCAAAGTCACTAAAATATGTTTTCTAAAATGGATCTGTTATAGCGACGAACGGATGTAGCGACGTGTTTTAGGTGTACAAGCGCCGTCGTTATAAGCGATATAACAAGGCATATGTCAGGATGGTTCAAAATCCATAAGCTGCCAAAAATCGGAATGTGCAGAAGGGCACTAAAATCAAAAATGTGTTATGTACAGGGTCGTATAGATTAGTGTAGGACACAAACGTTTTTCGACTTTTTCGAAAATAGCAAAAGAACGATAGCGAGATTTTTAATTTATTTTATTCATTCATTCATATTGGCTTCCTACCTATCACGCATGGTAAACATTGCTCCTTCTCAAGTATGACTGACAAGAATATTAGGGAATTAGTATCAGAAAATCGTTAATAACCTAAAACTCCTTAAACAAGAGGATGTTAATGTCATACAACCAGAAAACCGACTATTAAAATCATTGCCAGACCCAACACAGTGTTCAGTATTAACAACGAGTGGGGTTAATTAAAATTCACTAAGGGTTTACACCCCCACAAAATCCAGCGGCTGCTTCCGTCGGAGTCTCAGATTGCGAGACCAACAAAAACAAAAACATAGGTACAAATAAATACAAAAATGAAAAATTAATTTCCGTAACTAAGAAAGCGTCACATCAGAAATTTGTATTCAGCTTGAATATTATGATTGTACACAATGCAAGCATTATATGAAAAAGAAACGAATACCCATGCCAGCAACTGACATATACATACAGGGTTATTCAACGTTTTGCCCTCGGTGAATTGTGACCTGACCTGATCAGCCCATTTTCAATAAAAAACGACTTAATGCTGGTAGTGTTTAAATTCCAAACTTGTTCTAATAGGCCGTTCCGCATTAAACAAAATATTATTTTAATGGGCTTCCTGCAGCCCGAAGGTATTCAGAGTTATGCCCCCACCGAAGGCAATCACATCATAAATTATTTAGAAATCCGTACAATCGCTTAGGCGAAAGAGGATCTTTCCGTCCAAAAGGTGAAAATGGCGCTCCGAAGATTATTTCGGCTGAGCAGGAAGATGAGGTTTTGGATAGATTGCGTAAGTACCCGTTGTTTAAGTGCGGCAACAGGCATAAGTAGCTCTTCGATTTGGAGAATTTTGCACAAAGAGAAGCTTCACCCATACCACATTGCTCCAGTACAAAATTTGTTACAGGAAGATCCTCCTGCTCGTCTACGTTTCGATAATTTCTTACAAGAGCAGCAAGGCTCGGATCCTAATTTTTTGAACAAAATCCTCTTCACAGATGAGGCAACGTTTACTCGACGTGGAGTTTTCAACTGGTGAAACAATCATTTGTGGGATTCTGAAAAGCCCCATGCCGTTAAGGAAAGACACTTCCAACATGAATTTAAGATCAATGTTTGGTGCGGTGTAATTTCAAATTTCTTTATTGGGTCTTTTCAACTTCCACCCAATCTGAACTGTCCATTTTACTTAAATTTTCTTCAGCAAAATTTGTACGAACTGCTTCAAGAAGTACCACTTAATTTAAGGGAAAATATGATGTGGTTCATGCAGGACGGGGCGCCCGCACATTTTTCCCGGCCGGTGCGGGAGTACTTAGACAACGTCTTTCCACATCGGTCGATTGGCCGTGGAAGTGAATTTGCTTGGCCGCCTAGAACCCCCGAATTAAATCCTCTGGATTTTTCGATGTGGTCTAGAATGAAAGATATGGTTTATAAAGAAGCTGTTGATTCACCCGATGAGCTGTGGCGAAGAATACAAGCGGCTGCTAATGAAATCAAAGGCAATCCAGTTAACGGATTTCCCATTGCTAATGAAACACCCTGTAGAAAACTCGTCCCCTAATGATTCAAAATTCAAAATATATAAAAGTAGGGACATAGAGTAAAAATTTGGAATTTCATTTACTTGGGAATATAAATTTCTACTGTTACCACAATAAAACATGGTCTTTACATTCAATGATTTTATAAAACACAATTCTAATTTATATTTTAACGTATGAAAGCTGCAGGGTAGTGATTAAGTATCTTACCATTAATTTTAATGAAATGGTTAGTTATTCACGTGTTTCAAGATACGTCCTCTCTGAAAACTAAGTGGATGATAAATGGCAACCCACGCAAAAGAGAAAACCGTATTTTCTTGCATAATTTAACCGAAAACACTTGCAAAACAAAGAGTCCTAACAATGGTGTGCTAATTCATTGTAGAAGACAATACAATTGGAACCCCAATTTTCGCCTTAAGCCGGTGCCTAATTCAGAATTTCTTATTCTTATTTATTTATTTCACGCTCTGCAGTGTTGATTGAGCAAAACGCCTGAAAATAAGGATGTTTGCGAGGAATTTCATTGTTTCTTGTTTATTTAAACTTTTTCTCTTCTTATTTCCTCTAATGAACGAAATAGCCACACCTAGAGCCGCCAAACTAAGACCCTGTATGAATAAAACAGTATTCTGAATGAAGGAAGTGGGATAATACCATTAAGTGCTTTTAGGTAACGCTCCTGATGATGCCACTGGAAATAGCGTGGTCGGCTACGGTCTCCTGGAGAGCAGGGGATGCGATGTGCAGGATTATGGCATTTTTCAGGGTATTCGGGCTTTTCTTGTCAAGTTTCATTCTCGTCTGTATCAGCATAGACAGGTCAGTATCTATACGCTATATAAATCAATGTTTTATGTAAGAAAATAAAGAAAAGTGAAGCGATTGCCTAGCCTTGACAGAGGCAGGAATACGGGATGAAGTGTTTTTTTATAAGTTTCAATTTTCTATGCTCGAAACGAATAGTTTATCCAATTTTCTGAATAAAGGTGGCTGAAATTGGTAGTAAAATAAAAATATTGTTTGTGTGCTATTGGAAGATTCGATAGTTTTCTAAGAAAGAATAAAACATGTATACAAGACGGGCACTACGATGCTATTCATAACCATTTTGTAGTATGTGTCTTTGCATAAATGTATGCAGCGGTATAAGGAGGAAATTGGGTACTTGCATAAATTTAAACTGGCACTTTTTTATCATATTTTGCAAATATGTGTTAAGTTTATCGTGACCGTATAAAATGAGACTATTCTGTGTATAGTAATAAGAATATAATTTCATTTTTAGTTTCAAATCGCGGAGCACGCGCTAGTGGGCCATTTGGCCTTGAGCAGTCGTATTGACGTCACATAATCTAGCTGTCGTCACAGCCTGACGTGCTACTTTTGCCTATTGCCAACATTTCGCGTTTGTCGTCCCTACTCGCCTAACTGTATCACTTATTATCAGCGCTTTAATTGGATGTTATTACTTTACTGAGCAGTATCAATATTTTATTAATGCACAGTTAAACACTGGAAATAAGTTAAGAAGAAGAATAAACTAATTATTAGTGTATTTCAGGATCATCAGTACATTCCAATTTTTCACCGTGCATGGCTGCCCTGAGCTCTGTCATACAGTGACAGTTATAGGTTAGCCAAGCACAGAATTTTCGTCTCACTCAGTTGTGACCACGTTGTTGTTATTTTACAACTAGTACGAATATCACAAATCCATCTGTAAAATATCCGCAGAAGTTTCTTGCAAGCAGAATCCCATAATCAATCTTAAAATAGCCGCGTTCACGATAGGTAGTAGAGTTTAGAGGTTAGAAGTGGTTTTATTGTACCTATTCACAGTTGGGAATTATAAAATATAATGGATTTTTAACAACAAATTGCTACTGAGCTCCACCATAGTTCCATTCTCCCAGCAAACACCATTAACGTACGCACCAAACAATTTCAAGACTTACGAGACAGCTGTCAACTAAACCGGAAGCGGCCATTTCGATTTAGGAATGCATAGGTGCGTCATACTGACGTCAACGTATAGTTTCAATAATTCACACATGGCGCCATAATCATATTTAGCGGGAAATATTTTTCCCTAATAATTTGAATTCTACAAGGCTCAGAGAAAAATTGCTTTGGGAATGTATTTCTGACCTCCCGAAGATTATAATTTCGCAAAATCCCAAATTCATGCAAGTACCCAATTAACGTTATTCAACAATAATATTGTTTCCTTGACATAGCAGTTTAAAGTATGTACACTCTTAAAATAATTAAAATGATTCTCAATTTTGTAAATACAATTCTTTGCACATAAATATTTGATGCAAGCATAGTTTTTCCATAATTGTTTACCTTGATCTCGCTCGTCCACTAGCTCGATGCTGATATTGCCTTCGCTAACCCAAGAGTCACCTTAAGGCATGTAGGAGTGGCAATGAATTGTTTAGTGTGTAGTGTGGAAACTGCCTTACGTTAATTTTTGTGTCCGAATTTATCAAGCAACTAACTACTGTACGAATGAGGCCTGCAATTACTTGGCTGTGACATAGTACGCTAATACAGCATCCTCTTGAACATGGGTCGTGGATTAAGTTTTCAGGAAAATGTTCTTGTCGGAATTTGCATGTTTGTTGAAGGATAAAGTAAAAGCCGTAGTTCCAGAATGGTTTACGTATTTACCAACGTCTCAGCTGTTTGAAACTGCAATTTACCGATGCTAGATTAAATCATATTTCATACAAATACTTTAATTATTCCTAAGTTGGTTTTCAAAAGCAGTATTGCAAGTTTGCAAATTATGTATGGAAATGTATTCAGATTAAATGTTTACTTCGGGAAATGCACTTTTCAGGCATGTACGTACTCTCTCTCTCTTTCTCGATCAATTGAATAATTGAATCTAGTTTAAACTTCATGTGGTTTTGCTAATTGGGCAAAAACTAAATTCTTACTCTTGGGAGATTGCTTTTGGTAAGTTGCCATTGTGTGATAAAGAACCACAGCGGAAGATTACCCTTCCGTATTTGACGTTTACTCTTTCGCCAAGATACACAGTAACACAACAAAGTTCATCCCCATCAGGAACTTTAAGCAACCACAACCATGTTTCCGGGATGAAAGTTCAAAATTTGCTATAGGAAGATTTGTAAATTAATGCAACCATAAAATGATTTGTGTTAGGTATATGATGCTTCAGCTGTGTATCCTCAAAGTAAGAAAAGGGTATACAAGTCATTCTATTAGTTTACAGTGTGATTTGCTATTCGATGGCAATCGTGTGAACTCTGTTGCATTGTTTACCAGCTGTCGCGTCACGAAAGCTTGCCATACCTATGGTGTCTCATTGACATTTTTCCATAACATTCAACAAACTTACGTCTATACATTGTATTATCAAGTTGAAGGGTAATTTTTTTAAGGTCTCTTTTCAGAATAACTGATGATTTTTATATTTTTATCTTTTGTAATGTCTAAATGAATATTATTTTGACTTGAATCAATATTGAGTCAATGGTCCTCACGAGCGTTACGTCAAATCAGGACGTAGAGCAATTGAGCAATGAAACAAAGTTAAGCTCCCACAGAAATGTGATTAGATGACTAGACAAGGAAAACAAGGCAGTCATATTCTTAGGAACGTCAAGACACACAGATTAGAGCAACTCCACTTTTCGAAAGGAATTAATGGAGGCGATAAAAGTCGGTGGACGAAAACGCTGTTTTTCTTTCTTCGAGCTGCTTCCTGTCCTTTATTTACTCAACATATAAATTCTATGGTGGTTGTCTGAGTCTCTAAGCCATGCTCAAATCCTTCTTAAAACAAATCAAATCCTGTATTTATTTTCACTGCTACTTGCTTTAATTGAACTCCAATAAAAACAGTGTGTAGGGTTCTTTGGGAGTAGAAAACAGATTTTTTCTTTAAGATTACGCTCTTTATGAAATGCCGGGAAATAGTCAACATATGTTATTCACTATTTCTACGTTAATTCGCAGATGCTAGGCAGTTTCTTCCGTGCCTGGTGCCCCGTCAGATAAGGGAATCACATTCCATCATAAAGTTTTCAGTCCGAAGACTGGTTAGACGCGTATCTCCATCCTTTCCTATCGTGGGCTAACCTACGCATTTCCCCAAAAGTTGAACATCCTACATCCCTAATTATTTGAGAGCAGTAGTCTAATCTGGGCCTACTCCTACCTCTTTTTATTCCTATCTCTGACTCTGGTATGTCGCGAACTGTCTTCCATAAATGTCGCGTTTCTCCATCTCTCATCTTTCAAGAAGCTGCAGTCTGATTAATTTATCATGATATCGTTTTCTGATCAAATCCGCGTAGCCTAAAGTCAAACTTATTACCTATAGGTAATAAGTATACTATTTTACCCAAGTTACCTCCACAAATACAATTTATATCCAGCTGGGCATGAAATGAAGCCATAATCGAATCATTCCACATTATTGTCTTTAATATGGGGGCGCAAATTTGAGTTAATCACAATGAAATAGCTGACATTTCTGATTCAGGTCACTTCGGTTTGAATTAGCAGCTTTTGCCAAAGCTTGGTTAACTAATAGTTGATTTTCAGTTAGTTAGAGACGGATGGTGTTGCGTCACTTGCAGATGAAGTTTGGCAATTATAATAATCATGAATTTCCATCAAGTAATGGTTCAAACCATCAGCAATATAAAATTATGCAATGCAATTCTAATATTTATTACAACTTTTTATGAACACATGTGTGACTTTTCTTTGATTTTTCAGATACTATGCAGTACTTAAACCCTTGAGATTAACTGGGTTCAATAGGGGTGGAAAATATATGTTGACTGCAGCTTGGATCGGAGCTGTCCTGTGCAGTGCACCGCAGGTAAGCATTTCCTAATTTATTTATTTGACAATCTAAAAATCTGTTGTTCAAGTATGCAGTAACTATGAGGCAGGGTTCTCATGCAGCGCCTAACGTACCTGGGAAGGTATAGAGTGTGTCTGCGGAATATTTTATAAAGAATAACTTTTTTCCGAAGAGTGCAGACCGATTCCGCGAATACTTTGGATGTTTACAGTATACAAAAACTTGATGTTCACGGGTATACAAAAACTAATATACTGGCACATTTCCCTGGAACATCAATAATTTCTTCAGACCCAAATGAAAAACTTTTGTTAACTCCGACGTGATTGCCACAGAGCTGTCTCCTTTCAGAAACCGGAGAGACTGATCGTTTTCTTCGCATTTCTTTTTCATAAGTTTCCAAGCGAGAGGAAAATGTGTTAGTCGACTGTATTATATAATATCCAGATGTATACAATTTCCTTTCCGGCTTGTTACGGAAATCATTTGCCAAATACAGATAGTAGGATAAACACTTTATAATCTGCACCTATAGTCTGGGAACAAGGTGCTCTAATTCGACACCCTCTATACAACTCGAACACACAACGAAAATGAAGCTGATTCTTATGTAAAAATACCTGCAGGATTCGAATTTTGAGGTCGCGAAAAGATCGGGAATTACGAAAATGCTGGAAAATCGATTTTTCGTAAAATTTTCCTAAATCAATTTTCGGCCCTTTTTAATACTTCTCTTGTTGTATTTCAGCAACGAAAAGAGATAGAGACCTGTTTTTTTTCGTTAAATATACACTGAAGTGTGCTAATCATCAATGTGTACTAACGTTGTCTCTACAATATTTCCAATTTTATGAAAAAAAAAAAAAATTTTTGCTAGACCACAAATTTGTGTAATATATTTTTTATGGACCGGGTAAGTAATCTTATTTTTCGGAATTCATATATACATAGGTATACTGTTTTGAAGATTTACTTATCGATATCACTTCTAAATTTAACAGCATCCTCTTTGTCGGTGATTTTAATGTCAACTTGTTGCATCTGACTAATATGTCTGATAGTTTATTAAATCTTGCTGAAACTTTCAGTTTAACTCAGATTATTGATCAGCCCACACGAATAACTAACTCTTTGCTTTCATTGATAGATTTAATATTTGCAAATAGATCTGAGCTGTGTGATGCTGCGGTGATTGATGCGCAGATTTCGGGTCATTTTCTTGTCTATTGTAAAATTAAGTGTGTCTCTGCCATGTGAAACTCAAAGTTTTCGCTACCGTTCACTTCGTGACATAGATGCCACTCGTTTTAATTCTGATCTTGCATCGTTGCCGTGGCATTTTATACTACGAACTGAGAGCATTGATAGTAAAGTTGATATTTTAAGTTCCTTCATTCTTTATCTAGCTGATCTTCATGCTCCTCTCCGTGTTTCTAAAAAACGTAAAGTCAACTCCTACACGCCCTGGATAACTGATAACATTAGATTCATGATGAAATTAAGAGACAATGCCCTAAATAAATTCAGGAGAACCGGACTCGCTGCCCATGGATCATATTACAGGCAACTAAGAAATGTTACAAATTCTGCTGTACGTTCGGAGAAGAAAGCATATTTGAATTTTAAATTCCAGAAATGCTCAGTCAAGGAGAAATGGGCAGAGCTTGGTAAGCTTAATGTCCTGAAACGTAAGTCGCGTAGTCTCCCTCCTCACTTAAGGAATGTCGATAATATTAATAAATACATGTAAAAAGTAATGCTTCGCCTCCAATTGACTTGCTCACGTTCTATTCATCTTCCTTACAGCCTGGTATCTCGGATACTTTGTCATTTCAACTAGTTAACGAGAAGTGTGTTGGGGACCTTCTCCTCTCGATCAGGTCCGGGGCGTGTGGCAGTGATGATCTTAATATTTCCCTTATTATTTTGTGTTGTCCGCTTATTATTCCTTACCTCACGCATATTTTTAATGAATGCATTCGTAGCTCATATTTTCCTGGAGCTTGGAAACAGGCGCATGTAATTCCCCTACCCAAAGTTGACGCTCCCATTGAATTTGGGGACCTTCGATCTATAAGTATTCTGCCGGTCCTGTCGAAAGTTTTAGAAAAGATTCTTGAGCTGCAGCTGCGTGTGCATTTAAATGCTTTTAATGTGCTACCTTTGAGGCAGTCGGGTTTTCAGCGGGGTCATAGCTGTGCTTCGGCTTTGTCGGAGGTTACGGATGATATCTTTCGTGCTGTTGACCTCAACAAAATCACTGTTTTGGTCCTAATTGACTTTTCTAAAGCCTTCGACACGCTGAACCATGACATTATGATCTCCATTTTGCATTACGTTGGTCTTGCCCCTGACGCTGTAAAGCTTATTGCATCATTCTTGTCTGATAGAAGTCAGCGTGTTGTTTATAACAATTATTTATCTCTTCCTTGCAGACTCATATCCGGCGTGCCTCAGGGTAGTATTCTTGGTCCTATCTTATATACTATTTATACTTCTTCGTTTCATAAATCGTTTCTTCACTGTAACTATCATTCATATGTTGACGATACTCAACTTTACTATTCTTTTGAACCTATAAATGCTCCCTATGCCTGTTCGCTTATAAACAAAGATCTTGAAATGCTGTCTACTATCTCCAAACAACATTTACTGAAAATTAATCCAAAAAAGTCTTGTGCGATTATGTTTGACGATGAAGTGTCTAAGACCACCGTAATAAACAAAAAATCGATAACGTTGTCATACCTTTTAAGAATTGTGTTAAGAATTTAGGACTACTCATCGACTCAAACTTGCGCTTTACGCACCATGTTAGCTCTCTTTTACAGAGAGCTTATTTAGGGCTTAAACTAGTGTATGGACAACGGCATTATCTTGATCTGAATACGAAGAGGACGCTGTGTGACTCACTTGTGCTCTCCCATTTTAACTTCTGTGACACTATATATGCTCCTTGTCTTTCATATCGTATACAGAAAGTTCAGAACTCATGTCTTCGTTTAATGTTTGGAATTCCACATCGTTCGCGTGTGTCTCATAGGCTGAGGGACGCGAAATGGTTGAATATGTACAACAGACGTCGCCTTCACATGGTCTGCTTCTTTCTCAAGATTGTTCAGTCCCGTGTTCCTCTATATTTGTATAACAAGCTTGTTTTTCGTACTGATGTGCATGGCATCGCTACTCGCCGTAAGTCTCTTATGCTCACGATTCCTAGGCATCGCAAGGAAATTTTCAAGAGATCTATTTCTTATAACATCGTGTCTATCTTAAATCAATTTCATTCATATTTGACTCTTCCTTGCGCTGCCGTGAGGGATCAGCTGTTTAGAATTTTCTTTGACCAGCAGTAGCGATTTTTTGACCTTCTTGATGGCCATCAGCTTTCTTTTTTTTTTTTTTAATTTTTGCCCTGCGTTGCGTGGGTTGTACAGGGTTATGCTCTTTTTCTTCCTCTTCTTCTTGTTCTTCTCCTTATTCTTATACTTCTTGCTTTATGTTTCTCTATTATTTAACTTCTAACTTTAACTTTAAAATTTTGTTTATTTTCAGCCTGTTTTGGTTTTAGTTTTAGTTTTAGCTTTAGTTTTTCGGCATGCATGGAAGAACAGGCTCTCCGAATAGTGTTATTTGGAGATGCCTGAATGCATGCCCTTTAGCACCATTTAATTTTGTACTGAGTTAAAGATATGTTGTTTTTTTTGTACTGTGGTGTTAATAAATTTATTATTATTATTATTATTATTATATGCGAGACCAAATACGGACAAAGGCTCGAAATAATTTTTGGCGAAGAAAACAAACATTAATATTGTTGTTGAAAAAAGTTACAGCGAATTAAAAACAAATAATTTCTGCGCGCTAGCCGCGCTCAGCCGTGTATTAGTGGTTTAGGTGCAGGCGTACAAACGCTGCATTAATATCGAGAACATTTGTATTTTTTTTACATTTACAAAACTGTGTTATTGTACACAAAAGAGTTTGGAGCGATTTGCGAATGTTATTGGCATAATAACGTCATCCATATTCTAGGATGCTTGATTTGGGCTTATTTGCTAAGCCGCACGTCTCCAATGGGCACAGGAACATAGGGGTTGCCGTTTACCCCAGTGGTGCAATTTCATTTTTCTGATGAGACAAAAATTGGGTTACTGAGTGATTATCGAGGTGAAACGGTCTGGAGGGGACCGGGATGACAAGAAAGACTTGCTTTTGACAGAGAAGTTGTTCCTTATCAAGGCGGAACAGTAATGTTTGGGGGGAGGGGGGGGGGTGGTATAATGTATGGTCGCCGCACTCCACTTATTCAAGTGCCGCAAATCTCTCCAACGAAACTGGAAAGAATTAATTTTTTGTGTGTGTTCGAGTTGTATAGAGGATGTTTAAAACGCATCTTTTAGGCGGTCCCCGACTACAACTATTTATGATAAGTCATATATACGTATAAGTCATATACACGTATAAACTTTCGTTGTTGAATAGAAAAATTTTTATCTGCTGAAATGTTGTATCAAAAAATGATTTCCGCATTTACAGAGATGAATTATTCATGTCTGCAGTAACTTGGCCCACAAATTTAAAACTTCAGATTTGCCAGAGGGCTGATGCAATATTTGATTTAGAATTTGTTTTATCTTTGATTTGGCAACACGCAGAGTTACAGAAATTTAAGGTTCACAGGGAAGTTTTTATTAAGTTAAACCCGGACTACCTTGAATAATTTAAATTCGTATTTTATATTCATATCATATTTTAATTTCACTTTTCAATGGTAAACAAAAGTGTCAAATTTGGAAGGTTTTTTAATGGCAGTTAATGAGGTATAAGCAGAGAGTTTGTTTTACAATTATTACAATCCACCAAATGATACTTAAAACTCTCCAAAGCCACAAGGATACTGTTGGTTTTAATGACGACTAAGCAGTGCTGCTGTGAACGGGGAAAGAAACAGAATGTGCACAAGGAATTTTCAGAATAATGTTTCCTTTTGCAGAGTTACATCTTCCATGTGGAAACACACCCAAACTACACCTGGTATAAACAATGCATAGTCCTGAATGTTTTACCATCCTACGCCCATGAAGTTGCCTATTCGTTCTTTGGTATGATGATGATGTACGTCTTTCCACTGACTATAATAGTGTATACTTACGCTTCTATCCTCAAGGAAATCTTCAGGAGGAGCAAGGAGCCGATTGGAGGTAAGGTCGAAAGAGAAATGTGCCTAATACTGGAATGAAAACCTAATAGGACTTTTCCAGCTAGTTCCAGCCTGGGGTCTTTGGGGAAGGCCAAAATACGAACGCTGAAGATGACAATAATTATCGTAGTAGTGTTTTTTGTATGTTGGACACCGTATTATGTGATTTGCATATGGTGAGTATTGTTTTGCGTTTACATTTCCAACCTTTTTGTCATTTGATATTTTGGGAGAAGTTTTGGCAAAGGACCAACAAGAGTGAACCGACATCTTTTGTTGGTCTCGTTGTAAAGGAAATTTGTAGCGTAATAGAAATCTGCGTTTACACTTGAATTTCATTTTACGAGGGAGCCACCAGAAGGCGTTATTTCGAAACTTACCTTAATTGCCAAATTTTCTCAAAAATTTTAAATGGAATGGTATATTTTTTATAACACGGTGTCATTACACACAGAATTAAGAACAAATTGTCGCAAACCGGAAGTTGTTATGTTTTTTAAAACTGAAGTTATCATCAAGAATATGGTTTAATCAAATCTCACAGGTACCAAATTTTCTGAAAAAATTTTGAATCGAATGGTACATTTTCATAAAATGCTGTTATTACACATCTTTTTCAAGTCTCATTGCATGGGTAAATTTGAGAAAAATAAAATACGTAAATGAATAAAATGAATATTAATTTAATTTAGTAAATGTTCAAAGTGACCGCCATTATTTCTTAACATCTAATGATTCTCAGACGTGTAGAAGATGCAGCACCTTCGACTTCTGCCGCTGAAATAGATTGTACCGCATTTCTTATTCGAAGAATCATGTTTTCCCGGGTTGTTGGTCGAATTTGGTAAACAAGGTCTTTTACCCTTCCCCATAAATAAAAGTCCAATGCAGTCAGATCTGGAGATCTGGGAGGCCATGGAAATTGACTACCTCGTCCTATCCACTTGTTGGGAAACTGAGTATCTAAATATTCTCTAACATTACGACCGAAGTGAGCAGGGCAACCATCGCACAGTGGTTCAAAATCCCAAATAGTCGATCGAAAATCAAATTTTTTATTTTTTTATATGACGCTACACATAACACACAATCGTTCTTCTAGTATCTGGTCAACTTCTGAAATAAATAATTGCAAAATGAAATTACATAGAAAGACTATATTAGTCCCGAAGCGTAGCGTGCGATAAAACATGCATTTCGAACAAAAATTGAGTTCTCTGAAATGCGACCTATTCTAGGGGCTGTGCAGAATTTATCTTGCAAAATATTTGAAAAAAATGAATATGCCGAGAAAGTTTGGACCTTTAGCTATCACCTGAACGTATTAGTTTTCTATGAAATTTTACCTGCTTTTAAATTCACCAGTACTTTATGTACCCTCCATGTTCCACTAATTTTCGCACTAAATGTATTCTACGAAACAGAGGACACAAGAGGACAAAATAATTTTCGGTACACAGTATTAGTTAGGGTCTTAGGTAAACAAAAACACCTAAATGGTTTGCATCGGTTTGCCCCTCTTACGACAGGGGGTTGCGTTGTCACGTTCACCCGGCATTGTATTTGCGCCTCTTGCTGTTCGCACTTTCGGTGGCTATTACTCTGTTGTTTGATATTGCGTGTTGTGGTGTAGCTTTAGTTTGTGGATATCCTGTGTATTTGTGTATATTTTAACGATGGCGGTTCGTCCAATTACGCGTTTTTCTTTACACGAAAAGTTTTTAGAAAATATCGAATTATCCATTGAAGTTTGAAAAAATTGTGTTATAGACTATTTGAAAGAAGTTTTTCATACAAACGGAAATGATGCTGCTACAAACGCACTTATAGTTTTTACTAGAACTAATTTTTTTGCTCCATATATCAGAAATTGGAAGAGTGTAAATAGAAATAATGAACGGTTTCTACAGAAATTTGATATGTGGCTTCACGAAGAAATAAAATTCCCAGATATTGTTCTCCGTTGTGTGCCTACTCCTATAAGTAGTGAACCTTCAACATCCACAGGAGGTAAACCGAACTATAAAACTTTTTATCAATTTGTATTACGGATAACAAAATTTAGGTCGCGGTCCCCCATCTAAACAATTTGAGGATTGTTCTGATGTGGTAAAGCGTAGAAAAACTGAAGAACTGCGAACTACAAAATCTTCTGAAGAATTGGCTTATGCCACAACAATGAAATTAAGAGAAAAAGGCGATGAAGCGGCTGCTAAATTGCTTAAAGAAACTGTGACAACAACTCCATCCCGTGCTAAACGCATTTTAAAAAAATGGAAAACTATAGAAACAAATCAGTCTGCATATACTCCGGAAGAGGCTTTGTCACTTGTAATTTCGTCAAGTTTAACCAAACAACAGTACTTTACTCTAAGACGATCAGCTTCGCTTCATGGGCACACTAATTTATATCCATCATATCATACTGTGCTGGACATAAAAAAACAATTGTATCCAGAAGGTATTATTTTCACGGAAGAAAAATGCGAAGTTCCTCTTCAAACCCTTCTCAACAAAACATGTGAAAGTATTTTGAAAATAATACCGGCAGAAAGCAATCCCGATAGGTTATTGAATTTGATTTGCAAATGGGGCTTTGATGGAAGCTCTGGATATACGACATTTAAACGAAAATCCAACTCGTCAGACGAAATACGTGCTGAAGAGAGTGTATTTGTTACATCTTTATTACCATTAAGATTAGTGGATGAAAATAGTTCAAATGTTTTTTGGAAAAATCCAAGCCCTGCCTCGAAGAGATTTTGCCGGCCGATAAGGCTTCAGTGGATTCACGAAACCCAAGAAATTTCTAAAGCTGAAGAAGAGTTCATAAACCAACAAATTAACAACTTATTGCCATTTGATTCTGAATTCGGTCGAATTAAATTTACACTGTCACTGGCAATGGTTGACGGAAAGGTGTGCAGTGCATTGGTTAACACTTCGAGTATGAGGTGCTACATATGCAATGCTACGATTTCGCAAATAAATGATATTGAACAAATTCGTTCTTGCCCCATCCAACCGCAAATGTTAAGATTTGGATTGTCAGTCTTACATGCTTATATTCGTTTTTTCGAATGTCTTCTTCATGTGGCCTATAGACTAGATCTAAAAGTGTGGAAAGTATCTAAAGAAAACAGGGAAGTACTACAAAACAAGAAACGCGAACTTCAAAATAAGTTTCGGCAGAGAATGGGACTAGTCGTTGATATACCTAAAGCAGGTGTAGGCACCACAAATGATGGGAATACTGCAAGACGATTTTTTGCTGATCCTAAATCATCGTCTGAAATTACTGGCATCGATGAAGATCTAATTAAAAGATTTTCAGTAATTTTGAAGGTAATCAATAGCAACCACGAAATGAACACAGAGAAATTTGAAAATTATTGTGTGGAAACAGCCCAAAAATTTGTGAGCTTGTATGAGTGGTACTACATGCCCACTTCCGTCCATAAAATCTTACTACACGGAGCAGCAGTTATAGAAAATGCTGTTTTGCCTATTGGAGAATTATCCGAAGAGGCACAAGAAGCGAAAAATAAAGATTTGCGACGATACAGGGAACACCACACCAGGAAAATTAGTGCCATTAAAATAAATGAAGATCTCTTCCATCGATTAATTTTAAGCTCAGATCCACAATTAAGTTCATTTGTACACGGAAAACATAAACAGAAGATCACTGATGTTGATGTCCTCCAATTAATCAATATTTCTGACGAAGACAAGAAAGATTCTGATGACGATTTTGAAGAAGAAGAAGAAGATGATTAGTAAAAGTAAGCCCTTCCAAATATTTCGTAACATGCAAAATCGCCTGTAATATTATTAGTATTTTATTATTATTATTATTGTCAATGAATTGGTGCATTTTTTAAATTTCTACATAATATTGCAACATACATTACATCAAAAGCCCTTAAATAATTTCTGTTGCAAAGTCGTAACAACTACTATTATTATTATTATTATTGTTACTATTATTATTAGTTATTATTATTATAAATGCATTAGTATGTCTTTTTAGTGTTACATCACAAACTTTTAATTGAAAATTTAAATTTTGAACCAGTAAACGTAGCTTCATCCGTGAATAAAATTTTTCAAAGAATATTGGGGTGTTCTTGTATCTTGTTGAGCAGCGGTGGCAGTATTCCAACCTGATCAAAATCTAATTGCGTTAGGGCTTGGTGCAGTTGTACATGGTATGGATGCAGTCTTTGATCTCTTAAAATCTCTTGCACAACAGACCGAGGTATTCCCAAATCTCTTGTAATTTCCCTTATGCTTAAACGGGGATTCGTTTCAACGTAAGCAAGAACATTTATTACATTTTCCTCATTACGAGTTCTTCTATGTCGGTTGTTAGCTTGTAATCGTTTAACTTGCCCAGTTTCCCCCAAACGCCTTGCCAGACGTGCGAAAACTTTTCGGGAAAAATGCTTTTTGATTTATTTTTCATGACCACTTTTATAAGAAGATTTTTTTCCCGACAGCTGTAGGATGAATAGTTCCTAAGATATAACCGGTCGCCAACCTTAACCGAACACCCGGTATTAAAAATACCAATTTGAAACTCAGAGTTTGATCCCCGACGTGTTTTTATCACTTAACAGAGTGAATTTTGGAGTCTACCTAATAGCATCCATCAAAAATTGTCAACTTTAATACTCACAAAAACAGATTCTTGGTGAGGGTTGCTATTGTAAAATTTTTACCTCAAAATCTGCTATTTGAATGCTCTGATGAAGAAATTCATTTCGAAAGCTTGAGTACCCATAATTTTAAAGTAAGTATTGACTATAAATTATTGACACAACCAGTTTCCTAAATAACCTCAAAATAACCTGTCCAAATCGCGAGTGATGTACAGCGTACATGATCCAATATATCTCTTTAATACTTGTAAATGCGCAGCACGTAGCTTACAACGCATATGTTAGGGCAAACCATTGTGTTGCAATATATGTATCTGTTAATCCTAGATTTATGACATTCCCCCGAGCTTCTGTTAACGAGGTCCTTGAAACTTAACGATCTCTCACTGGTCTGCTGATTTGACGGCTGTTTATCGTAAATGAATTGTGTTCTTAGAAAGAACGCACATATACAATTGATTCCTGTGTTGTGTCTTTTTTCTCGTCTGGGGCCATAGGGGTGTGAAATGACACACCTTCAGATCGGCGGGGAACTACAACGCACCCCTAAGGAGTGAGAGAAATATTTTATTGAAGTACGAAATCGTTATTTTCGAATTGGGGTTCTCTAGTTCATGTTCTGATCTCTCAGTGTCAATTGTTCAAAGGCTTACCTTTTGGGGGTCATGATGTGATATTATTCTTCAGCTCTCTTGCTGAATGACTATATAATAAGACTTTTCTTGAGTAAAAAAAGTCTCATACATATTACATTCCTTGTACGCTTTATGAAGCTTTCGGTTTTTGAACTTGAATCGTTCACAAGGGAATTTCAAGAATTTCCCCAGATTTTTAATAGTTTATTTCATTACATTTGTATTTACAAAATATAGCATCATAGCATCCCTAAATTCAATTTTATATTGAATGTTTTTTGTATGTAGCTAAAACTTCGGTAATTTATGTGTATCGTTATAGTTCACTATAGCATTCAATCACTCCCTTTTAATAATAATTACGCTTGGTTTGAGTCCAAAAATTCATTGTCACCTTTTTCAAGGTTAATGTCAAAGATAGGTGGTGGGGTGTTATCCAGAACTGTTCATTTTCTCCTACTAGTATTACCTTTTCTAAGTCGCGTATTAAAGAGTACATGTATTTCATGGGTGCTTTAGCAAATTTATTCACTCGATTAAGCTTTAGGAGAGTCCTTTTTTCAATTTTCTTTTCTTAACGTGACACGTCTCAAAGTTATTTATCATTCTGTTATTGTACGTAATGATCGATTCGGAGATCGAGATAATTCAAGCACGTGGCGTTCTTTCATTTCTATACCCTAATAAGTTTACAAGTTGAAGTTACACTACATAATATATAATTCAGAGAGCCCTATGAATAGTGTTAGAAGTTTATATACAGGGCGTTTCATTAACAAATGGGAAATCCGTTAACTGGAGATTCTACAGGTCAAATAACAACAAAATCCTCTTCACAGATGAGACAATGTTTACTTGACGTGGAGTTTTCAACTGGCGAAACAATCATTTGTGGGATTCTGAAAACCCCCATGCCGTTAAAGAAAGACACTTCCAACATGAATTTAAGATCAATGTTTGGTGCGGTGTAATTTCAAATTTCTTTATTGGGCCTTTTCAACTTCCACCCAATCTGAACGGTCCACTTTATTTAAATTTTCTTCAGCAAAATTTGTACGAACTGCTTGAAGAAGTACCACTTAATTTAAGTGAAAATATGTGGTTCATGCAGGACGGGGCGCCCGCACTTTTTTCTCGGCCTGTGCGGGAGTACTTAGACAACGTCTTTACACATCGGTGGATTGGCCGTGGAAGTGAATTTGTTTGGCTGCCTAGCAGCCCCGACTTAAATCCTCTGGATTTTTCGATGTGGTTTAGAATGAAAGATATGGTTTATACAGAAGCTGTTGATACACCCGATTAGCTGTGGCGAAGAATACAAGCGGCTGCCAATGAAATCAAAGGCAATACAGGGGCATTGGTTAGAACTCGGGGGTCTCTCAGGAAACGCATTGAAAAATGTATCCAAGTGAATGGTGGACACTTCGAACAACTACTTTAAAATTTAATGTTTCCTAATTTTATTTTTCTTGTACCTAAGCGTATGTAGTGGATTAAAATTTATTTTGTTAGCAGTACTTAATAAGCGTTTCATTTCTAAGATTTAAACACTATCTGCATTAAGTCGTCTTTTCTTGAAAATGGGCTGGAATATCAAAATGAGACAAGAATACATTTATTATTTAAAGAAGGTTGGTCTTTCAGATTTTGGAGCCGATTTGACGTTAGATGTACGTGGTAAAAAGGTATGGGTCAATTTATCAAAGCAATAGGTTATAAGTAGCGCCCTCTATGGGCAACGTCAAAAATGTTATTGGAATCTTTTTTCCCGTAAGAAAAACCATAGGATTGCAAATTTTCAAGTCGACAACCTAAGAAATTTCGTAGTTATGGAAAAAAGGCATGTTCGGGTCAATGGTCATTATTTGACCTGTAGAAGCTCCAGTTAACTTATTTCCCATTGTTAATGAAACACCGTGTATAAGAAGCAAGTGAATTTTATACGTTCATTGATATTAATTTTGAAATGAAGTGATTTTCTCATTTTTTTCTTTTAGGTACTGGTGCGATAGAGAGTCAGCGTTAGAAATAGACGAAAGAGTGCAGAAAGGCTTGTTCCTTTTTGCGTGTACGAATTCATGCATGAATCCGGTGGTATATGGAGCTTTCAATATCCGCGCAAGACGTGGGGCGACACAGGTGAGACCTAGATTACAGAGTTTAAACACGGGACAAACTAGGATTACCACAACACCTGTGGACGATAGACGTTTACCACCTATAGAGATTTCGCTTAAGCTCTTGGAATAGATAGGAAAATATATGGCCGTTCGTTTAAAAAAATTAAATAAGGTCTTGTAAAAAGTAAATGACTAATTTTAAGGTTAAATATCTTGAGATTTTAATAAAACCAGTTTTGTTGGGCTGTGCAAATGCTCTGCTGACGGCAGAAACTTGAAACCAAAGAATACAAATTTTAATGCTGCTGATTGGACGTGGCCACAGACGAAATTGACTTACATAAAGAGGCGAGCGACATCAATCGGTAGCTAGCGAAACTAATAGTACTACAGTTAGAGAGAACCAATATGGCGTTCGTTTTGTTTCCAAGCCCACGCTACGAATTTACTGCTTAGCTAATTTCGTCTGTGACGTGGCAAAAGTTGACTAGGAAATTTTAACGAAATATTGAATTGATTTTTTTGCAACTGAATGTATTTATTGTTTCTTAGATTCTATTTAACAATTTTTCCTTGAGGTGACAGAGAGTAAATTGAGGTCACGTTCAGATAGTGTATGCCACGTCTCTGTCAGATATAAGTACCTAATTCAGCAAAATCGAAACGATTATAGAATATAGTAGTTGTAGGAATAATTTGCTCAAAACCATCATTTCCCGTTCGGAGGCCGTGATGTACAAAATGCGTGAAAACATATCGAATTAAATGATGTCATCTCAAATTAGTCTTTAATTTGTTTTTGATATGTTTACAAAACTCTCTTTAATTGCTCATTTTTATAAAAATATAGGTTATGTTATAATTTTGACCATGATGCAAGAAAACGTCGTATGTTTTCTGTGATACTTTTGATATACTTTTTTAAATTTTTCTTTAACGATTTCAGGCTCATAAAGAGAGTAAAAAGTTGGTTGAACGCGAAAAATGGATAAAAGCAGTTCAGTACTAGCATACGGATTTTCTTGTAACATGTTATCTTTTTATGATCTAATCTTTTAATAATATTACGTAATTTCGTTGTTGTTTTATTGCTTTGTATACGTTTATATTATATATTTATTTATTGTTAAGTTTTATTATTTAAAAATATATTTTCTTTAGTTCTTGTTTTGTTTTATTTTTTCCGGTCCATTTATAGATTTTTCAAGTTTTTGTTTGTTTATTTAAGTGTACCAGTACTTAAGTTTGCTTTCCTTACAAAATCGCCATACCTACTGATTTTGATCAAATTGACGCACAAAACTTCAGTTAATAATAGTAGCGGAAAATGGATAATCCCCCACTACTCAACTTTAATCTTGACCATGGAAACGTCATGATGAGGAAATTATTATACACGGTGTTTTCAAAGTTGATGCATTTATTTTAGCAGTATGCAGAATTCCTAAAAATTAGCAATTTTGCCAAAAGTTGCAAATGTCCTCCCACGCTACCCATTTCCCCATTGCAATGAACTAAGTTTTCCAAATGTCCCCAAAGAAGGACATCATAAGGATTTAAGTCCTGGGAGTGTCCTGGCGAAGAAACTAGTCCATGATCTACTGCTTTTCAGTAACGGCGTAAATTTTATTTTTCAAAGGGGTCACTAAGAAATAAATATTGGGTTATATTTAAAAAATAAGTCGTTTTTTTAATTAATATTTTTAGCGATTATACAGTACACTTAATTATTGTTTTTTTTAATGTAATAATTGCAAAAGCTCATATTTTTAATTTGAAATTGGTTTACGGCGAAATTTTTTTTCTAAAAAATTTTTTTGCGGCGTAATAAGCGAAAGAAATTAGCTTATCACGCCCACATGCTAGTTCGCTTTGTTATTGGTTTGACGTCAGAGATTCGTAAGGCGCTCCTCCCACTTCTCTTGAAGTGCCCGTGAAGCGGTACCTATCTCATAACATACTTATTGGGACTATTTTCAGCGTGAATTTTTAAAGTAAGGTGTCAAGGAAACATAAAACAAAGACAACATAATCGATATAATGATGCAACAAGGGTATCAAAAGTCCGATTCACATAATTTGCCATATTTATGTAGTAGGTAGGTAAATGTCCCGGTAAATGTGGAAATGATGTGTGATTCTTGCATCATTCAACCTCAAAACAGTCGTGTAAAGGCAGACCGGCATAAGTAAAACAAAGTCAACAATTTATTAACTGTACGTGCCTTTTATAATTCAGTATAAGTAGGTATGTAGATTGTAGATACCTGCTTACTTCTGTTTGTAAAATAGGTACCTATCTATATTCTCTAATACAATACAATACATACCTACTCATTTATGTAGGTATGTATACCTAAGTGATTGACAAGTTATCAAGTTAACAGTTTTATAACGGATTGGAAATTTTTTGAAAAAACGGAAACAAATACAACTCACGCTACGTAGGTACTAGGTAGGTACTTGTTTAACAAAAAGAAACAACTGCTATATTCTGGAACGGTTAATGTAGAAACTCGGAAGAGACTCTTAAAGACGCATGTATGGAGTACGAAATTATACCTATGGGTGCGAAACTTGGACAATGGGAGAAGCGGATTGAAAAAGAGTAGAAGCGTTTGAAATGTGATGCTGCAGACGGGTGTTGAAGATACCGTGGATAGACAAGTTAGCAATAAGGAGGAATTAGAAAGAGTTGGGGAAAAGAGAAAAGTATGGAAGACAATAAAGAATAGGGGATAGGATCGTAGGATGGTAAGACACCTTCTGAGACACAAAGGAATAGTTCGCGACATACTAGAGTCAGAGATAGGAATTCAAATTATGCTAACCGTAACATGTTACCAAGTACCAATAAGGGGTCCCAGAAAACTGTCGATAAATTACATTATGTTCGATTTTATTTAGAGTGGCTGCAATGGGGCAGCCGATAATTTTATAAACTTTTGCAATGATAAACTAACTCGCGAAAATATCGATAATGCTGACCGATTTTCCTTCTGGCTCCACTTTTTCCGTTTTATTGGTGTGCTGTACGATGTATTAATCCGGGTACAAAACAGAAAACACCAGTTAGAACCAGTTAATAATATTTAACAATTTAACTACACATGCATATGCATAATACTTATGGGACTGCTGCGCGCTGAAGCTGGGACTTCTACGTTATACTAAGTTCTGACGTCACGCGGCCTACTCTCGCTGCAAGGTACGATTTCTAGCCGCGCACCGACGGAAAACTTTGCAACGGCTTCACAGGCGAAGGATTTTTTTTTAACAAAAATTATCAACATAACTGCCTTCATTATAATAAACTCTATCAATTTTAATGAAATTTGAAAATTACGGAACCTGCCTATTTTGTTTTTCTACACCTATTTAATTATATGACAATTATTAGCATTTTCTTTGTGAAATATCGTACCTATAATTCACTGTAGTGAATTATGGGATCATAATTCACTGTATTCAGCCAATCACAAATATGCATTCAATAATCACTGTTTCCCTGATCCAATGATATTTTATATCGACCGCGATCAACTCTTGCTGGAGCTGACAATCGACTTGGGTGACAGACAAGTGTATCGCCATATTACCAGTTTACGTTTTCCAACGTATGCACTTCGAACGAGTAGGTACCGATTAATCCGTGCAAATTAACAATTCAACCACTACCACTACAACTGCTAATCAGAACTTAACAATGGAAGTGACAACTCCAAATTTAAAAATATTACTGACTGCACAAATTTCATCATCCTAGTAGTTCATTTAATGGAAAATAAAAATTAATGTATTATTATAGTGTTCCATTATTGACTCAGATAATTTGCGCCACTCGCCTTCGGCTCGTGGGCTCAAACATCATCTTCGTGAATAATGGCTGTCATAATCGCTCATATAAGAATATACTATTAAATCTTATACCAAATAAAACTTGACAAAGCCCCCGGACGGGGGCGAAACGTCGATATATACTGTTGTTTATATACATAATTAATGCCAGAAATTCACAAAAAATCGAAATACATATTTGTAATTACTGCTGATAACGAGTTACCCATAACAATCAAGTTAAGTAAGTAAGTAAGGAAGACGTAAAGTAAAAAAACATAAAATAGGATATACATTCTTGGTTGGAAATTTTCTGTGGAACTCAATAATATCATCATTCTATTTAAGAATCCAAACTTTTTGACCTTTGAAAATTGACAGTTCAGTTTAAATAAATGTTCGCTGGCACAATAGATTATTTTTTCTACTCGAAATTGTAACTTGTGGCTATGGGCTAAATTTAAAAGAGAATGAGGAAAATTGGCTTTTATTTTTCATAATAAATAAGTCATAAATCATGAAGGATAACACACCAAGCGAGGGTGATAGAAAATTTTAATTTTAATTCTACAGTAAGAAAACAATAATATTTTTAACTTTTAATTTATTATCTAATTTTAACATTTACAATAGAAGTGCTTACTATTATTAAGTCTACAGTTAAGTCAGTCAAACCGCAAAGATCATTTATTCCTAAACCTGTGCAGAAATAAAATAATAATAATTGACAGATATGACACCAAGTCACACTTTAATAGTATATTATACACGAGTTTATAATGAATGCTATTATTACCGAGGATGAAGTTTACAACACGAGCGAGTGAAACGAGCGAGTTTTGTAATCATGCGAGATAATAATAGCATCATTATAACGAGTTGTATACTATACTTTGTCCACGACTATCAAAACAGATTCCCAGAACGAATTTACCTTCATTTCCCTTCTCCAGTGTAAGAAAGATTCATACATACGCTCTCAGGTATAATTTTCTTGGTTTTTTGGGCAATGAATCTAATGAGGCAAGTTCTGCAGCTTCTTTTATTGCTGGTGCTGTTAAAGAAACCTCCTTTTCACTCTCACTACTCATTATATCTTCTTCTTTAGAATACGCATTTCAAATTAAAAGCAAACCATGCTGATTTGACGTTTCAATTTGAACTGACACATCGCGATCGCGGCCTACTAAATAAATGTAAAAAAGGGTCAAAGCGATGTTCCTATTGGTGTAGTGAATAATATTCATTAATCACTGCAGTAATTAATGTATCTATTATGATTGAAGAAACACAAGTATAAAGAGTATTATAAGATAGTCGTGGACAAAAATATTTTCTTATATTTTCCAATTTTTGATCTTTTATTGTATTTCAAGGCCCAGGATCTATCTCAGCACCGGATAAGCGGAAGACAGCAAGGGGTCGATGTAGTGTGCGTAGTTTCTTGGAAGAAAACAGAGAAACCTCCAGCGCCTTCAAACAGAAGAGACGTCTGTTTAAGTTGTGGGGAATCCTTCGAATACTCCGTTCCAGGAGTCGGTGGTCTATGCACTTTGAAGCTGCAGTGACGAAAGACTTGCTCATGCCCATGAACATATCATTGATAAACTGTTGAATGTTTATATTTTTGTGATATTATTACGTTTTTTGTATTGGCAGATATTTAATAAAAGTGTTTTAACTTGATGGTTTATTGGCACTTTGAGGTCTGAATTAACGTTATTATTATTATTATTATTATTTGCTTACATGACTGTCAATAGTTTCCAAAGGCTGGCTAACGTAGAGAGTCCATTTAAAATTCTGCATATTTGCCAGAACTGTGAAAGTAACCTAAAATGGAAATAAAATAAAGCAAAATGAAGAGAAATTTATTCTCAGATTCATTAAAAACGGTTACACGACATTGGTGGATAAATAAACTAACGTAGCGCCATCTGAGTGTTAGTAGCGTAATATTAAGTAACATAACCTTGAAGAACACCAGGAGTACGTGACTACTATTGACAACACCCGGAAATTTTGAGCCCTCCACGTTTTTCCTCTTAGGTGCAAGTTATTAATATTCAGGACAATTGAGTAATACAATGTGGCAAAACACTAGACAGATTAGATAGCATTAAGTACATTATACACTCATATTTAACAGAAACAATTTAAGGAAATTCCCAGTTTTAGACTTCAGAAAGTTACCCAGAGAAACTGCCCAAAAATGTCCGAAAACGATGCCTTAGATTTTGTTAAGAAGTGGTTGACAAAATCGAATTACGAAAATTACACAATCAATATTGAAAGTATTGGCAAAAAAGGAGACAACTACCTCGGTGTGATCTATTATATATCAGTGATAACAGAAAACAAATTTGCAGAAAAAGAAAAATTTGACATCGTCGTCAAAGCTGCTTTTACTGAGGGAAAATTACGAGAATTCGCATCTGTTAAAGAAACTTATGCAAGAGAAATATATTTATACACCGAGGTCTTTCCAGCCTTGCAGAAGTTCCAAAACGATCTGAACTTGAAGAACCCATTCACCAGTGTCCCAAAATGCTTCAGCACATCAACAGAGGAAAACCGAGAATTCTTGATATTGGAAAATTTGAAAAAGCAGGGCTTCCAAATTTTGGACAGAAAGGTACCAATGAACGACCAACACATTACTTTCGTCTTGAAGGAATTGGGCAAATTCCATGGCATTTCTTTTGCTCTTCGGGCAAAAGATTACACCACATTCAAAAAGCTTTCTGATAAGTTGGACAATGTAATTGTATCTTTTAATGATAAGTTTAAAAATGCTATGGGACTTTGCACAGAAAAATGTTTGGATATTCTGGCAGAAAGCGGCGAATTGAAAGCAAGAGACAAACTCGAAGCTGTCAAAACAGATGTAGGGGTACTTTTCACGGAACTCAGCGAGTGCAAAGACGAGAATTACTCGGTAATTGCTCATGCAGATTGCTGGTGCAATAACATGATGTTCAAATACGATGTAAGTACCTATTTTTCTTTGCTTTGCATCTTTCACCCTTTCTCTTCAGGAAGTAATAACGTAGGTTAATATTTTTCCCTTTCTTCTCATCGTATCGATGCTCCAAACGGGCAGAAGCAATCTCATATTTGCATTTTGACTTCTTAGGTGACAATGAAGATGCTGCGAGCCTGTTCCAGAAAAGGAGAAGGGCAGAAATTTTTGGTAACTTTAATAAACAATTTAGGTGACTTAAGATTTACCAGTCAAAGTTCTATTAACTCAGTTAACTGAATACGGCTTGGGATATTCCTCTCTCACATTGTGAACCAATCTTTCTTTTTCCAGAGCCCAAACGATTCAAAGCCAATCGCAATGCGTTTCCTAGACTTCCAACTATCAAGAATGGCTCATCCAGTTCTGGACCTGTCATATTTCTTTTACACCGCTTGCAATAAAGAAACATTGGACAACTTCGAGAATTATCTGAAAATTTATCACGACAGTTTTTCGTCGTATCTGATAGAAGTGGGCTGTGATCCTCAAGAATTGCTTCCACTAAAGAAACTGCGAGATCATTGGAACTATTATTCGAGGTTTGGAATGTACGTTAGTTTCATGCTGACTAGATGGATGCACATGGACGCTGACGAGGCTCCGGAATTGATGGACGATGCTATGGTGAGGTCAGTTGAATCTGTAATAAGAGAGGAAGAGAAGTACAGAAGCAGAGTGACTGACGTAATCGTGCATTGTGCTGAACGAGGCGTAATCTAGTGTTAGTAGAATAAAGATATGCAAGAAAGAATTCCAGTGTAAACATATTTCTTATTTTTTGAAGTTTTTGAGCAAAAATTGGTGTTGTCTTTTTCTATACCTGAACCTTGGGACGGAATATCATGAATACAGTTTCAAATTATGATTCGAGGGCATATTAATAAACAATATATTTAAAACTGAATTAATAAAATTATGAACTAATTGCATTTTTCAAATGGAAAACCGAAAAATAGCTAAACATCGTCAGCGTATGCAGCTGCTTTATAATGCTGGAATGATGTCAACAAATTAGCGGTAAATAAAATAAACAAAAGAGGGCCTATAATTGATCCCTAAGGCGCCCGCTTTAGAACAGGAGAAACAGAACAGATTTTGTCTTTGGGCGGGTAATGGCAAGCTTACAGTACACTATTCTATGATGCGAGGATGCGACAGAAGCTCAGCATCCATAGTACGGGCTTCTGAAACGGACATACAGAGTGTGTCACGACCAGTTCCTATTAGAAGTATATAGAGAACTAAATAAGATATTAAGATGAAATTTTGCATAAGGGAATAGTTCTATGACATCTATTGAATAAAAATATTTTCAAGATGGCGGCACTTCCGGTTCTATCGGAAGTGGCTATTAACTTTTTTATTTTAAATGGAACACCCTGTATCTGATTGCATTTTGGGATTCCTTGTTGAATTTGAGAGCCACATTGTTAACCATACATTGGGTCTAACTCCAACTGTTTCAGCTTTATTTGACGATACAAATCGTAATTTTTCAAACTTTTTAAATTATAACTTGGATATGGCAAGAGTTACTGAAAAACGGTTTACATGTCCCTATCCTAGATTTTAATCCTTGATCTAACGGTGCATGTCATAGAACTAGGTCCTTACGCAAAATTTCTTCTAAATATCTTATTTAGTTATCTGTATACTTCTAATAGGAACTGGTCGTGACACACCCTGCATATGTTTTTTCCTCATGTTTTAAACTCCTCATAGTTAGTATAACTACTATAACATCCCACGCGGCAACAATTTTAACTAAAATTGTGCAAAGAAGGATGGAGGGAAGCGCGAGAAATATCTTTTTATGTAAAAAATAACATGTGTGTGTTACTTTGGTACACGTCCCAAAGTTACCCCCTTGTGTGTTAAATAGGTACAAACCTAAAAAAGTGTTGCGTCAGGAAGTTGCAAGTGCATTAGTTGAGAAAAAAACATGACTGCATTTTGTGTTTTTATGTGGGTACCTAAGTTGAAGAAAAATGCTTCGCAAACCACGTCGTCAACCTGGACCGCGAAACTGAAGGGGAAGCATAGCCATAAGCATGGAAAACCCAAAGTTTTCGTAGATCAGGAGAAAGAATCATTCGCTGGCCACCTAGTTGCATTACCTGCTTTCGGATTTCCAGTGACAACATTTAATCTAAGAATCTCAGTTAAATCCTACTTAGAGCGCCAAGGGAGAAAAGTTGGATGTTTTAAAAACAATCTTCCAGGACCTTCGTCGTCGTCCAGAGCTTAGTCAGAGGTTGTCCCAAAATATATCTCATGCCAGAGCGGCAACAGATGGAGGAATCATTAATAAGTTCTTCGATCACTTGGAAACTAAGTTGGAAGGAATTCCTTCAGCTAATCTTTGGGACTGTGACGAGCCAAATCTTGTTGGCGACCCAGGCTGCTTAAAAATAATAACGAGGGAAGGGACTAAGTACCCCAGTACCCGGAAAAAATTCGTAATTCCTCGAAGGCCTGTACATCCCTGATGATTTGCGGAAATGCAGAGGGAAAGCTTACTCCTGTATACACGGTGTCCCAACGAAAACTTGTACCCCCGTAAAACTCGGCAAAATAAACGTTTTGACAAAAATCCAAAAACACGTCGATTTTTACCTATATCAAAGGAGATCAATTTTTATGCAATAATCATTCTTGCAACTCTAGCCCTGTGCGGGGGGTAGCGACTCCCAAAAAATGTTTAAATAGGACGGGGGGTCAAATGATCCCTACTTTGGAAGGGTTTTTCATTACTTACACAACCGTATTTGTTTTATTCAATTCGATCAATTTTTTACCGAGAAATTGTTTCTTGAAGTTTCCAAGTTAAAAAATTAATAAAAGCACAAAAATCAGTTTTAAATAATTTTAGAGTATTTGTTTCCATGTTTTCACTTGAGGCTTATAATTAAAGGGTTGATTTCTTAATGCGTTACTTTGATTTCTTGGCCTTACCCGTTCGTTTTTTGAAAATAATACTATTATAATTGTCCAAAGAAGGCGTTTCTCTTCAGTAAAACTATGGGCATGTCCATCTTTGTGACAAATGCCTGTTGGAGGAATGTATTGACGAAAAAAGTTGGTGTTCCAATGTTCCAAAGTCACCCTGACACCCGAGGTTACTTTGGGACACTTTTCAGATCCGTTTTCTCAGTTTCCGAAAAAACCCAACAACCATTTCAAATAGGTACCATTTAGTTGCAATTTCCTGGAACTATTGCTAGAAGTGTAGACGACCTTTCTGCAGTGCATCGAGGGTTCAAAAAGATTAAAGTAGGGCCTGGGAAAATAACATTAGACATCCACAAATCCAGTTATTTTTAGCATAAATTTCTCTAGTAAATTGTCGTTCGTAATTTTTGCCCCGGCTACTGCCCAACACTTCGATAAAAATTTCCGGCAATGGGCGGCCAGCGGCCTTCGGATTTTACTCTTAGGTTTTCCTCGTATGTTATTTGGCAAAACCTTTTTACCCTTAAATTGTAAATTACTTCCATTTTATGATTTAAAAAAACAATAATTTATAATACGTGTACGTGTATACTTGTTTATGAACGACACACTCTCGCGCTTTCCGTAATACTGAAACTGGAAGATCTGTGCTTTGTGCAGCACATATGGATCCATAAACTGCATATATTTCTATTCAAATAAATGTAGGCGCTGCGGCGTGTGCGCGGGTTTGAGGGGTTGGCTAGAGCGAGCACAGAACTGCTTTGAGTTGGCCAGGTAGTTTTTAATAATATTAAAGAGACGTTCGTTTTCGATATTGAACTGTCTTGCTCGGTAATGCAAATACATACGATGTCTACGTTTGTTATGTTTTTAAGCGCTCCGCTGGGATATTCTTTGTAAATTAATGCTGTAAATTATCATTTACTTTTAACTAATAAACTAACTAATAAACTAACAAGCAGGTATTATAATAATCATATTAAAGAAAATATTTGGCAGTTCTGCAGCTCTACAGCACTTATAATAATAATAATAACCTTTATTTAGCTAGTAGCTATAAACAAGAAATACACAATAAACTTACAGTACAGAATTACTTATAAACTAATAAAATACACTATTTGGTGGTATTTAACATTTTAAATGCTGCTTAAGAGCTCTCTTAAACCTAGTTAAATTAGTTTCGTTTCTTAAATCTAATGGTAACTCATTAAATATTCTGATACCCCCATATAGTAAACTATTAATAGTGTTACTTTTATTACCAGAACTCAAATAATAATACGTGCTTGTATTCTGTCTTGTTCCATGGTAGTGGACAGATTTTACAGGAATTAGTTCATCTGCTACTTGATCTTTAATTAAACCTACCTTTAATTTGAAAATGAACATATGTACTTGATAAATAATGTAATTTTCAATCGACATCCATTCGAGAACTTCCAGCATCTGTTTTGTACTTGTTAATCTGTGACATCTTAATATTACCCGCATACACCTGTTTTGCAATTTTTGCAAACGAGCCACATCTTGCTTTGTCAACATAAATAAAACTGTTCCGCAGTATGTAAAGTGGGGCATTATAATTGTGTTATATATTTGTAATGCTGATTGCCTGGAAATACTTCTGTTTAGTCTACACAAGAAACCGACTTTTCTTGAAATTTTTTTAACTAAATAATTTGTGTATTCTTTAAATTTTAATTTGTTATCTACAACAATTCCCAGATATTTGATATTACTAACAATTTGTACTTTTTCTCCAACCCGTATAGAATGTTTTTCCAATTCCAGTTTGTTGACATTCCCTAAGACCATGCACTGTGATTTTTTAACATTCAATTTTAATTTGTTATAGGCCAACCATTCATGCAATTCAGTTAGCTCTTTGTTCAAGCACTCAACAATATCTTGATAAGTTTTCCCTGATAAATAAATTAAGGTATCATCTGCGAAAAGTTGCACATTACATTTACTTACTACTTCAACAATATCATTTATGTACAAAATAAATAAAAGTGGCCCTAACACGCTACCCTGCGGAACCCCTGTAGTTGAAAATTCGT
This sequence comes from Xestobium rufovillosum, assembly GCA_963966045.1. NCBI lineage: Eukaryota > Metazoa > Arthropoda > Insecta > Coleoptera > Ptinidae > Xestobium > Xestobium rufovillosum. Next base: position 5,572,927 of record OZ014495.1, on the reverse strand, counting down.
CGTTTGAAAATATATTGTCATATTTTACTCTTTGTTTTCTATCCCGGAGATAATCTTCAAACCAATTAAGTACCATCCCCCTTATTCCATAATTCTTTAATTTATTTAATAATATTTTTCTATTCACAGTTTCAAAAGCACGTTGTAAATCCAAGAAAACAGCAACTACAATTTCATTTTTATCTATAATCTGTTTCCAGTTAGATATTAAAAGCTGTATAGCTGCTTCACAATTATGATTCTTCCTAAAGCCAGATTGTTGCTTCGCTAGTATATTATTTTCGTTTATATGCTGTAACAGTTGCTCATACACTACTATTTCTATCAATTTTTCTATTGCTGGTAAAGTATTAACAGGTCTGTACTCTTCACATTTGCAAGTATTTGCAACTTTAGGTATTGGAATTATTGTAGACATTTTTAATTTACTCGGTACTTCGCCTTGTAATAATGACGTGTTTATTATATTTATTAAAGGATTACAAATGTGTTCAAATGATTTCTTCAATAATTCAATGCCGATATCATCTGGACTATTTTTATTCTTCTGATTAAACATGACTCTTTTTAAGGATTCATATGTAATCAAACTGAAATTACAAAATGTGCTACCAACTTTATTCACTTCCCATACCCTTGCAGTTGGCTTAATATCGTCAATGATTTTTTTTACACTATCTATAAAATACCTATTAAATAATGCTGCAATTTTTTGACTATCCTCTACTGGACCTTCTTTAAATATCACTGTCCTCACTTTACATTCATTGGTTCGTTTTGTTGGAATTATGCTCGTAAGTGTTTTCCACATTTCTTTCTGATTTCCCTTATTACAATCAATCTTGCTTTCGTAATAATTTTTCTTACTTAGCCTAATTAATTCCACTACTGCATTTCTACATTTTTTAAATTCAAGCCATTCCGTTTCGTTTCCAGTCGATTTAAAATTCTTATAGCGAGTATCCCTAACTTTTATTGCACTTTCTATTTCAGCGTTAAACCAAGGTTTGTTCTTTTCTTTTACTATTATTATTTTCTTTGGGGCTACTATATCTAGAATACCATATAAACTATCATATAACCTATCTAACTTATTATTAATATTATTATCTTTGTACATAAATTGCCATTCAATTGCACTTAGTTTAATTTGTAATTTATCATAATCTATCTTACCTCTACTACTGATACGTTTCTTTGGCTTATTACTGTTCCTTTTAGTACTAATATGTATCATACTATGGTCTGATATAGCTTTATCTACTACCTCGCATTCTATATCGAAGTTTCCCAAAACTAGGTCTATTACACTTCCCCCTGAGTTTGTTAGATGTGTCAATTGATTAATATATTGCTTAAAATCTACCCTATCTACAATCTTATTAAGTCTCTTTGTGTAAAAATTACTTGTATCAGTCCAGTCGATGTTAAAGTCTCCCACAAGAATAACATTTCTATTTTCTTCTACTAATCTGTCCAATAAATCATCCAACCAGTCACAGAAAGTTGAATGGCTACTACTGGGGGAATGGTATAAACATCCTATCACCATATTGTTTTGATATATAAAAATTTCCGAATACCACAAGTTTTTGTCAATTACAGTATCCGCCACTGATGTTGATGCATAATACCAATATTGCATAAAACAGATTTAAAATAACCTAGACTTTACCTATAGGTCTTCTGTATTTAAGTTATTTATGCTTAATAGAAACAATTAAACAATAAAATGAAGCAGAACAATAGAAAGATAATTGGCATTAGCAACATTACAAGCATCTTTTCATAATGCATATTTAATAGGAGCAACTTCGAGACAATCTCAAAGGTGATAAAGTTGTCTAAGAAATATCTAAGAATGTCTGAAAACGACGCTATAGACTTTGTTAAAAAGTGGTTAGCCAAATCTAATTATGAAAATTATATAATCAATATCGAAAATACTGGTAATAAAGGAGATAACTACATTGGGGTGATCTATTTCATATCAGTAATAGCAGAAAACAAATTAAACGAACAAGAAATTTTCAACATCGTCGTCAAGGCAGCTTTCACTGATGGAAAACTACGAGAAGGCACGTCCGTTAGGGAAACTTATGCCAGAGAAGTGTACTTCTACCTAGATGTTTTTCCAGCATTGCTAGAGTTCCAAAAGGATCTGAATGTGAAGAAACCTTTTGTTAGTGTCCCGAGATGCTACAGCACATCAACAGAAGAGAAAAGGGAATTCTTGATCTTCGAGAACTTGAAAAAACAGGGTTTTCAACTTTGGGACAGAAAGGTACCAATGGACGACCAACACATCACCTTCGTCTTGAAGGAATTGGGCAAATTTCACGGTATCTCTTTTGCTCTTCGGGCTAAAGAATATAGTGCATTCAAAAAGCTTTCGAATAAGTTGGATAATGTGATTGCGTCTTTTAACGTTACGTTTCGAACCCCCATGGAATTCTGTGTTCAAAAATGTTTGGACATTTTGGCAGAAAAGGGTGCACTGGAAGCAAGGAACAAACTTGAAGCTGTAAAAACGGATGTGAATGTACTGTTCACGGAACTCAACGAGTGTAAAGACGAGAATTATTCAGTTATTGCTCATGGGGATTGCTGGTGCAATAACATGATGTTTAAATACTATGTAAGTACTTATTTATTTTTTCTACTTCCTTTAGGCAATAGCTACATTAGTTCTTTCTTTAAATTAGGCAACAAAGCTCATCATCATAATGAGAACTTCATATCCTCCTCCTCCTCCTCCTCCTCCTTCTTCTTCTCCTCCTTGAAGAAGTTCTTCAAAATGATAAAAACTCCCTGAGCTTCATTGCATTATGCAAAACTTAAAGACTTTCTTCTTACAGAAGCCAAACGATTCAACGCCAAGCGAGATGCGATTCCTAGACTTCCAGCTATCAAGAATGACCCATCCAGTTCTGGATCTATCATATTTCTTTTATACTGCTGCCAATAAAGAAACTCTGGATAACTTGGACAATTATTTAAAAATTTATCACGATAGTTTTTCGTCGTATCTGGAAGAAGCAGGCTGTGATCCTCAAAAATTGTTTCCATTGCAGAAGTTGCAAGAGCAGTGGAACTCCTATTCGAGGTTTGGGATGTATGTTAGTTTCATACTGACTAGATGGATGCACATGGACTCAGACGAGGCTCCTGAATTGGTGGAAGATGCCATGCTGAAGGCACTTGGATCTGTAATAAGAGAGGAAGAGAAGTACCGAAGGAGAGTGACTGACGTCGTACTGCATTGCGCTGAGAGAGGTGTCATATAACGTTAGCTAGGTTTAAGAAATCGGATGTATATATTTTTTTTATTTCTTAAAGTTTTTGAACAAAACCGAAATTTTGTTTTTTCTCCATAATAATGAAGTTATAGAGCGTGATTTTTTTAACGTGTCCATTAGAAAATTTTCAATTTGAAATCGAAACGGATTATTTGGACGTACGAGGCCAAATTTGCTCAAAGAGGAGTATTTAATAGAATAAATCGTCATTTTTCGGCCACCGAAAATCCTTATTTGGTCATAGAAGTGGAAAATCAAATCCAATTTTCAATCAACGTTTTTTTGTTTGTCGTTGGAAAATCTCGTGGCATGGCACATGCATCAAGAAAATTTAAATGGGGAACGTTACTTGCAAATTATTAGCAATTTTGTTAAAATTTGGCCGCCCCGTTCGCCGGACTTAACACCACTTGACTTTTACTCTGGAAGACTTGATTGACAGAATTACGCAAGCTATGAACTCTCTGAATCGACATGAAATAAGAAGAGCCACAAACGAAACCGTTTAGAAACGTATTATTGAATTTTTGGACTAAAATGGTGGACACATTGAGAATATCTTGTAGTCTTGCTGCCTGTTCCTTCTTCTTATCTCAATGCACATCACATATTTTATGGACGTTCCGCGTCTTACTTGCTCATATATTCTATATTGTTCTTAGACGATGAAGCCACTCAATCTGAAAATGATGATGCTCAATCTGAGTGACTTGGGTACTGTTTGCCACCGAGGACGGGTCATTCGTCAGGATTGGCCGAGTGTTAACGTGACATGGGCAGTGTCATTTCCTTGACCACGGAGCTCATGTATATAGCAGTGCATCTACGAATACATCTCCATCATAAAAGTGGCTTATGTTATTGTTTAGTCTAGAGGGACTTGTGTTATTATTTAGATTTTCTTGAACACGCATACTGTACACTGTGTAGTAGTAATTTTATATAATATACCGTGTGACAAACTTCCATGTGTACATGGGGAAATAACATGAGCTATTACATTTTTGGGGATTCCTGCTCCCCATGAGTAGTTACAGTGGTGGTAAAGGTAGCAATCGAAAGACTATATTTTTCTGCGTATGAGGATATCAAAAACTCTGCAATTTTCCAATTTATTAAAGCATTAAAAGCAAAAATTGCACTAATAATTTTCAAATTAAAACACGGATATTCATCAGATTACCTATGACAATTTAATTTATTCTAATCAAAGACTCCCTTGATTCTAATTTCTAATTCGTCTGAACTGTCAACATTATTTATCGACAATTTAAAATTTGGGTTTCAAAATGAACAAAAATATTTATTCAGTTGAAGAAAAGGTTTTCATTGTGAAAACATTTTACGGCGGCAATAGTCTGCGGGTAGTCCGTGACTTATTTTCTGTAAAATTCAATGACAGTCCCATTCCTTCGGTAACAACAATAAAAAATTTAGTTAAGAAATTTGAAGATACTGGGAATCTTTCATTGAAAGAAGGTAATTTTTACTAATAAATTTACTTGGTTTTTATTTAGATAATTCTGATTCGCTTATTATTTTTACCTAGTTGCTAATTCCTTATTGTTCGCTAACTTAAATTTTACTGGGATTATGAGAAATTTAACAAGTGATAACGTGGAGTGAAACAAAACTAAAATTAATCTTATCATTTATTTTTTTAGTCGTTCCAAGAAATCTAAATGTTGAGGTAGAGGAAATGTTAATAGGCCTGATAACTGCTAGTCCAACATCTAGTTTAAGGTCTATTGCCCTAGAATGTAATGTTTCAAGAGAAACTGTCGGTAACATACTAAAAAAAACAAATATCATCCCTTTAAATTCCAATGTCACCAAGAGTTACTTCCTTTTGACGAAGAATCAAGGCAAACTTTCTGTGAAGAAATGCAAGAACGGGCTAATCGGGATCGCAGCTTCCTCTCATCAATTTGTTTTACCGATGAGTGTACCTTCACTTTAAATCAAGAGCCAAATTCACAAAACGTTAGGCATTGGGCCCAGGAAAATCCCAGAATAAATCTAGCCACTACAACGCAATACCCTCAAAAAATCAATATTTAGGCAGGCATTTTTAATAATCGCATTATAGGACCATTTGAAATTCAGGGATATTTAAATTCAGAAGCTTATTTAGATCTTTTAATTAACCATATTGGCCCTGCATTAGAAGAAGTTGCACATGCGAATCGGGAGGTCTGGTTTCAACATGACGGATGCCCAGCACATTTTGGAGCACAAGTGAGGGAATTATTAAATGAAATATTTCCAGAGAGCTGGATTGGTCGAGGTGGTGCTATAAACTGGCCAGCTAGATCTCCCGATTTGGCACCGTGTGACTTTTTCTTGTGGGGTCATTTAAAAAATAAGATTTATAAAACTCGTCACCCAAATATTGATTCTTTAAGGAATGCTATTTTTGCGGAATGCAACTTAATAAACGATCGGCAACTTGCGAATGTGAGAAATTCTTTCTATAATAGGCTGGGATACTGTCTGATACAGAATGGGGGTTTATTTGAATATTTGTTATAGTTATTTTTCTTTTTTTATGTTACTTTAATTTCATTGTATATTAATAAGTTTTTGTCCTTAACTAGATATGAAATAAATAAGTATTAAATTGCCAGATTACAAAATTCATTAGAGCAAAATAAACAAATGCTGCCGCTTGTTAAATTTTTCATAATTGCAGTAAAATTAAAGTAATTTAATTTTTATTATTTCATGTTACTGCTTTAACATTTTCCCAAAAACTTTTTAATAGGTTAGACGACACCTACAATTTACCCTAAACTATGGACCAGCATTCACCAACGAAACATCCACACCAGTAATCAATTAATTGTCAACTATGGGTAATGACAATAATAATGTGAATGAGAATTATCTAAATAAAAAAACAAGTTTATGTCCGTGATTAGAATAAATTAAGTTCTCATGGATAATCTGATAAATTTTTGTGTTTTAGCGTTTTAGTTAGAAAATTATTAATGTAATTTTTGCTTTTAATGCTTTAATAAATTGGAAAGTTGTAGAGTTTTTGATATCCTCATACGTAGAAAAAAATAATCTTTCGATTGCTACCTTTACCACCACTGTAACTACATATGGGGAGGAGGAATCCCCAAAAATGTAATTGCCCATGTTATTTCCCCATGTACACATGGAAGTTTGTCACACGGTATATTTTTATTCAGATATCTAACTAATTAATAAAGTTGTTACTGGACGTTAATTTGTTTACACTTATTTTTGTATTGCGCAACTTTTCGTTCATATAATTTCTTTCATATTTCTCGAATACATTATTTAGTTAGTAATTTTCCACAAATTATTTTTACACTGTATTACCTTTACATAAGGATACGTAATAATAAGATTTGTACAGGATTTAATTTTAATAGAATTATGGCATGTCTACAGTTTATTTGACATAATTTTACGAGTGTCTATGATTCCATTTCGTGAAAATAGAATCGAGTATATTGTTCGATAAAAATACAATACATATATGCAAAGCCTATACAGAAATATAAATAAGTAAATAAAAGCAATAAATGAAAATCGTTATTAAATGTGTATATTTATTGGAATTTAACAATTTAATAGTGAACGAATCCAGATTTGATTGTACTACAAGGTATCACAAAATGTCACTCCAGCTAGCTGGCATTGAAACATTCATAACGTATCTCTACGTACATTACTTCATCGAACAAGGTTCATGTATGTTCGCAGTCATGAAAAGCACCAGGTATTTTACTGATTAATTTCATACCCACTTACGTCGAAGTAGGAAAAGAAAATATTGCACAAAACAGGCTTCAAATAACTAAGACTTATAGGCCTCCTACGTGCAGATTATTTATAATAGAAACAATTAAGCAATAAAATGGTGCGGAACAATAGAAAGATAATTAGCATTAGCAACATTACGAGCGTTTTTCATAATGCATATTTAATAGTAACATTCTAACAATTTTCTTAGTGCTAGACAGTCTCAAAATTGATAAAACCTGAATATGTCTGAAAACGATGCTATAGATTTTGTTAAAAAGTGGTTGGCCAAATCGAATTACGAAAATTACATAATTAACATTGAAAATACTGGCAACAAAGGAGATAACTACATCGGTGTGATCTATTTCATATCAGTCATAGCAGAAAATAAATCGAGCGAACAAGAAAAATTTGACATCGTAGTCAAAGCAGCTTTCACTGACGGCAAAAAACGGAAATCTGCCCCTGTCAGAGAAACTTACGAAAGAGAAGTTTATTTCTATTTAGAAGTCCTTCCAGTACTACAGCAGTTACAAAATAATCTAAATTTGAAGAACCCGTTTGTCAGTGTCCCAAAATGCTTCAGCACTTCCATGGAAGAAAAAAGAGAATTCTTGATCTTCGAGAACTTGAAGAAACAAGGGTTCGAGCTTTGGGACAGAAAAGTACCAATGGACGATCATCACATTACTTTGGTCTTGAAGGAACTGGGAAAATTTCACGGCATATCTTTCGCTCTTCGGGATAAAGACTACAATACATTCAAGAAACTTTCTAAAAATTTAGATAATGTGTTGATATGTTTTCAAGAGAGGTTTCAAAATTCTCCGAATTTTGCTACCCAGAAATGCTTGGATGTCTTGACAGAAATTGGTGAACTGGAAGCAAGGAACAAACTAGAAGCTGCCAAAACAGAGGCGAAGAAAGTGTTCACGGAATTCAGCGAATGCAAAGATGAGACTTACTCAGTTATTGCGCATGGTGATAGTTGGTGTAATAACATGATGTTTAAGTACCATGTAAGTACCTTCGAAGAATTTACTTAATAGTAAATTCAAACAATCTCTTTTTCCAGAATCTGAATGATTCAAAACCAAGTGAAATACGTTTCTTAGACTTCCAACTATCCAGAATGGCCCATCCAGTCCTAGATTTATCGTTTTTCTTGTATACTGCTGCCGATAAACATGCATTAGACAACTTAGACAAATATTTGAAAATATATTACGACAGTTTTTCATCGTATTTAACAGAAGCGGGCTGTGACCCCCAAAAATTATTCCCCTTGAGAAAACTTGAAGAACACTGGAACTATTATTCAAAACTTGGAATGTTTTTTAGTTTCATACTACTCAGAATGATGCACTTCGACTCAGACGAAGCTCCTGAACTGGAAGAAGATGACATGATGAAGGCATTTGGAACTATTATGAGAGACGAAGAGAAATACAGATCGAGAATTACCGGAGTTGTTTTGCATTGTGCAGAAAGAGGCATAATATAATGTTTGTGAAATTGTCTGTATAATAAGAAATAGAGAATTAACTAGAGAAAATAAATTATTTATATGAAAGAAGGTTTTCGTTCAACCTATGTATGTGATGAGCAAACGAGCACTGGGTCTTGAACCAGGTTTCACAAGCAATTCTCCCAGTGACGGTACCCTGGGCAACGGCCGGTAGCTTCGTCGGGTGATTTAAACTGTGCACGCGGGGTATGGATTAGTCGTCGAAGCACAGATGTGCAATCCCGTAATAGGATGGCCATTAATAAGCACGTACGTTGTTGTATAACGGCTCTTCAATCCAACCGTGAGAGATGTCGTTTAATCGCTCACTGCTGTAGCTGAATGGTAATGTGCGAATTTTCACTGCAAGGAATACATTCAAGCTGTGCTATTTCATGGATCGAACATCCACTGCAGAATTAATCGGGTTTGTTTTCCATCAAATTGGAAACTTAGTTAAGCTGGACATTCTGTATAGACAACTAGCAGGTAAAAGATAATTTTGTACTAATTATTTGTACACTGTCTTATCTAAACTCATGGGAGCAGACAGAATAAGTTTGCGTGTGATCTAAATTTGGAGAAAAATATGGACTTTATTATGTATCTACCTATTTTATTTTAGATAATTTTACTACAAGTGTTTATTATTATAATATAATCGATTGTTTTGCCCGATAAAAATACAGTTTAGTATAAAGATTATTAGTTAGTACCACATTTAGTCAATTGGTTATGTAGACAAGAGAAAAAAGTCTCGAAATCAGGAAAGAACCTTGGGGAACGCCACGTGTATAATTGATGGTTCACAAATCTTGCGTGCTTCATCTGGTAACTATCCAATTATTACATCAAACATACAACAAAACAACATTACATAAAACAGACTTTAAACAATTACTTTTTCATTGGTCCCCTCTGCACGCGAGTTATTAATAATTAGATAGAACAATCAAGCAATAAAATGTTGTGAACAATAAAAAGATAATTAGCATTAATAACATTACAAGCACTTTTCATAATGCATATTTAATAGAAAAAAAATTAGCAAACCAATCAGTATTAAACAGTCCTGAAACTCATAAACTTAAGTGTCTGAAAATGTCTGAAAATGATGCGCTAGATTTTGTGAAAAAATGGTTAAGCAAATTGAATTACAAAAATTATACAATTAATGTTGAAGATACTGGTAACAAAGGAGACAATTACATAGGTCTGATCTATTTCATATCAGTGATAGCAGAAAACAAGTTTAACAAGAAGGAAAAATTAGATATTGTCGTCAAAGTAGCTTTCACTGATGAAAAGATACGTGAATTTGCTCCTGTTAAAGAAACTTATGGAAGAGAAGTATATTTTTATCTGGAAGTTCTTCCAGTCTTACAAAATTTCCAGAAGGATCTGAACTTGAAGAACCCATTTGTTAGTGTTCCAAAATGCCTAAGTACTTCGATGGAAGAAAGGAGAGAATTCTTGATCTTCGAGAACTTGAAGAAACAAGGCTTCGATCTTTGGAACAGAAAAGTACCGATGAACGACCAGCACATCACGTTCGTCTTGAAGGAATTGGGAAAATTTCATGGCATCTCTTTTGCTCTGCGTACCAAAGATTATAATACGTTTAAGAGGATTTCTGATAAGTTGGACAATGTGATGAAATCTTTCCTGGATAATTTCGAGAACGCCATGGAATTTGGTATTCAGAAGTCTTTGGATATTTTAACAGAAAAAGGTGAAGTGGAAGCGAGAAGAAAAGTCGAGGCTGTCAAAGATGTTACGAAAATTATGACGGATTACAGTGAGTGTAAGGATGAGAACTATGCAGTAATTACCCATGGTGACAGTTGGTGCAACAACATGATGTTCAAATATGACGTAAGTGCCCCATGCTATTCGTTACCTAGGTACCTGAAATACATTCTTTTCTAGAACCCAAACAATACAAAACCAGTTGAAATGCGTTTCTTAGACTTCCAACTTTCAAGGATGGCTCATCCAGTTTTAGACTTATCGTATTTCTTTTATACTGTTGCTAACAAACAGGCTTTGGACAACTTCGACGAGTACCTGAAAATATACCACGATAGTCTCTCGTCGTATCTCGAAGAAGCCGGCTGTGATCCTCAAGAATTGTTCCCCATTAACAAACTTAAGGAACATTGGAGGTACTACTCAAGATTTGGAATGTTTATGAGTTTTATGTTAATTAGAATGATGTACATGGATACTGACGAAGCTCCAGAATTGAGAGAAGAAGATATGTTAAATTCTTTCAGGTCTGTTTTGAGAGAAGAAGAGAAATACAGGACTAGAGTTACTGATGTGGTTTTGCATTGTGTTCAGAGAGGAATAATATAACTATTGTTTCTAAAGTAGGTACAAATTAATGTAAATGAATCAATGGATCTATATCTCTTCAGGTACACAAAAAATTCCTAGATATCCATTTCCAGTACAATACCTATCCATCGATTTATTAAATTTAGATACCCAGAAAGAAGACAACGAAGCAAAATAATGTTTTCGAGATTAAAATCAAATTTAATTCACTATGGGTCATTCAATAAACCTAGAAACAAAATATATAATAAAGAAAATAGGGAAGAAATAAATGTTTTATCGTTGGTTGAGATGACATCAAAAACTTCTTGTCGCGAAATCGAACCACAAGTTGGTGTTTACAAAACAAAAGTTCAAAAAAATATTTAAAAAAGCAAATATAGGCCATATAAAATTCAAATTATTCACAATCTCTTCCCAGGAGATCAAGAAAGAAGGCTTATTTTTGTAGGTGGTACTTAAATAAAATTGAAGAAAAGCCAGAATTTGGACGGTCTGTCATTTGGACAGATGAAACTCGCATAAGCAGCTTAAGATTATTTAACAGGCCTAATGTGCGTCACTGGTCTGATACAAATCAGCGCCAAACTTTTGAACGTCAGAGGCAAGGACGTTTTGGATTTAACGTTTCGTGTTTTATTTTGGGTGGTCAACTAGCATACCAAATTTTTGATGGAAACTTAAAGGGATTGAGATACATTTATTTATTGAATATTAACGCACAGGCGATAATGGAAAATGTTCCGTTAATAAACATAAACAGGGTATATTTCCAACAAGATGGTGCCCCTGCACATAATTCTGCAATAGTTAGAAATTATTTAGAAAATAATTTTCCGGGTAGATGGTTGGGTACAAATGGACCTGTATTATGGCCTGCAAGATCACCGGATCTGAGTATATTAGACTTTTTTGTTTGAGCATTTTTAAAAGAAAAGATACAACAATCAAGCCGAGCTAACAGAAGCAACACATGCAGCTTTCCGATATTTGCAATATTAGGTACCTACATATAGGTAACTGGTAAGATTTTATAGTTCCCACATGCGAGTCATTAATGATTAGAACAATCAAGTACTAAAAGGTTGCGGAATAATAGAAAATTAATTCACCTTAGCAAAATTAAACGCATTTTTCATAGAAAGAATTCAACAAACCAATTAATGTTAAACAGGCTCGAAGTTGATAAACTTATCTGAAGAAATTACATGAAAATGTCTGAAAAGGAAGCGTTAGATTCTGTTAAAAAGTGGATGACGAAATTGAATTACGAAAATTACACTATTAATATTGAAAATACTGGCAAGAAAGGAGAAAACTACATCGGCCTCATTTATTTCGTATCAGTGATAGCAGAAGACAAGTTCAGCAACCAAGAAAAATTTGAAATCGTCGTCAAAGTTGTCGATGAAAAAATACGTAACTTCGCTCCCATTAAAGAGATGTATGCAAGAGAAGTATACTTTTACCTGGAAGTCTTACCATTCTTACAAAAGTTCCAAGAGGACCTCAAGTTGAAGAACCCATTTGTTAGTTTCCCAAAATGTCTAAGTACTTCAATAGAAGACAGAAGGGAATTCTTAATCTTTGAAAATTTGAAGAAGCAAGGCTTCCTTCTTTGGAACAGAAAAATACCAATGGACGATCAACACATCACTCTCGTCTTCAAAGAATTGGGGAAATTTCATGGCATTTCTTTTGCTCTCCGAGTTAAAGATTACAGTAATTTCAAAAGTATTGCTAATAAACTGGACAATGTGGCGAGGTTTTACGTGCACTTTTTTGGAAGCGCCTTTGAACTTGCTTTTCAAAGATGTTTGGATTGCTTGACTGAAAAAGGTGAATTGGAAGCGAGAAAGAAAATCGAAGCAGTCGAAGATGTGGCGAAAGTTTTTACGGATTACAGCGAATGTAAAGACGAGAATTACTCGGTAATTACTCATGGAGATAGTTGGTGCACGAACATGATGTTCAAATACGATGTAAGTGTTGTTTTAATTTGTTTAGTCGGAATTGTAAATATTTTATCTTTTCAGAACACGAGCGATTCAAAACTAAGTGAAATGCGTTTCATAGACTTCCAACTTTCAAGGATGGCTCATCCAGTTTTGGATCTATCATATTTCTTTTATACCGTCGCCAATAAACAAGCGCTGGACGACTTTGATAAATATTTGAAAATATATCACGATAGTTTCTCATCGTATCTCGAAGAAGCTGGCTGTGATCCTCAAGAATTATTCCCCATTAACAAACTTAAGGAACATTGGAGGTACTATTCAAGATTTGGGATGTTCATGAGTTTCATACTACTTAGAGTCATCTACATGGACTCTGACGAAGCTCCAGGAATGAGAGAGGAAAAGATGATAAAAGCGTTCGGATCTGTTATGAGAGAAGAAGAAAAATATAGAACGAGGGTTACTGACGTGGTTTTACATTGCGTTCAGAGAGGAATAATATAAACTTTAGTAAATAATTAATAAAATAGGTAATTCATTTATTTAGAATAATCAAATATATGTCAGCTAGCTCAGTTTCGTTCGGTCCGCGCATGACGTCATCTTCGGCGTTGCGCAAGCAATTTTAGGTTACCTATTGAAGTGTAAAATGGTTCTAAGCTACTTCTACTTACAGAAATAAAATAATTACGAAGTGTGTCATTGGAAACACATTTATTCTGAATATCTTTTAACTACCTAAAGTGCAATACAAAATGTACACTTAAGACGTCACGAATATGATAACACACAGACATAATAAAAATATAAATAAAAACAAACCCAAAAAGGTTTATTATTATGATTTAACAATAGACACATTAGATAACGAATTACTTGCCTTTAGAATAAAAGAGAAATATTAGGAAGAGATAAATAGTAGGTGACGAAAATTTCATAAGAATCTTATCTAATAAAAGTGATGCTAGTCGTGGAGAATGAGCAATAGACACGTACTGTTTCGATCTAGCGAGGTCAGATTTTTCGTTTCCGTCTCTTTTTAATACGTACGGGAGCCGATCGCCAAAAGTGCATACGTCTGAACTATCACAGGTAGGTATCATGTTTGTTGTCATTGTAAAAGTATACGCAATCAGAAACAATTCAAAGTTATTGGACGCATGTACTCCGTAAGCCCCAGCCAAATTGAACTATTTCATTTTCGATTATTATTACTTCATATTAAAGGAGCAAACAGATTTGAAGATTCGAAAACAGTAAACGGAGAAATACAGGAATCTTATGTAGCAGCGTGTTTAAAATTAGGTCTTATTTAAGATCATCACGAGTGGAAAAGAGCCATGAATGAAGCTGAATTTTGGATGATGCCCAGACAGCTGAGATATTTATTCATTCGATTTTTAATGCATTGCCGACCAATTTATCAGGAAGAATTGTGGGAAGAATTTAAAGAAGCAATGTCACAAGATTATGAAAGACGTTACAGCAATACTGAAGGACAAAAAAGCCTATATTCAAATTAGTTCCACGCTTTCTGCGGAAGGTTACAATCTTTCAATGTTTCCTACCATGCCACGACATTGAATATGCAAATGAAGAACAAGCAATAGAAATAGGATCACGACAATATAAACACCTAAATGAAAAGCAAAAAGAAATTGTAGATATTATTTTGGGTGAATGTGATGCTAACATAAATGAATCAATTTCTGAATCTTCATGTTTTTATATAGACGGTCCAGGAGGCTCCTGTAAGACTTATGTTTATACAACCCTTTACAGCTTACTCAAGAGTAAGAATAAAATTGTTTGTACCATGGCCTTCACGGGCATAGCAGCAACACTACTTCCTCATGGCAGAACAGTTCATAAAACATTTGGGTTACCTGTTCCTCTGTTTTTAGATTCATCTTCCAACTTTAAGAAAAATTCAAAAGAAGCAGATTATTTAAGGAGTGTAGATGTTTTTATTTGGGATGAAGCTCCTGTGGCGCCAAGGTATGCTTTAGACATTATAGACAGAACCTTACGAGACTTTATGAATTGTGATGTTCCGTTTGGTTGAAAAATTATGGTGCTGCGAGGAGATTTTTGACAATTGTTACCAGTTAAAATAAATGCTACCCGCTGTGAAACAGCGAATTTAAGTATCAAATTTAGTTCTCTTTGGAGTTATTTCCGTAAATTTTCTTAAACACAAAATATGCGGGCTCTACTACAGAATTCACCAAGTTTTTATTGGATGTTGGAGATGGAGTTTTGAACGATATGAATAGCAATTTAGAATTTCCACAGATGTATTTATAATTCGGGTATCGTTGAACGTATATAAAATATTAGAAAAAATTCTTGAGATTCAGCTGCGTGTGCATTTAGACTCCTTTAATATACTACCCTTGAGGCAGTCGGGCTGCGGGCGGGGTCATAGTTGTGCTTCGGCTTTGTCCGATATTACAGATGATATTTTTCGTGCCTTGGACCATAACAAAATTACTGTTTTGGTTCTAATCGATTTTTCCAAAGCCTTCGACATGCTGAATCATGACATTATGATCTCGATTTTGCATCATATTGGCCTTGTCCCCGACGCTGTAGAGCTTATTGCTTCTTTCTTATCTGATAGAAGCCAGTGTGTTACTTATAACAGCAATTTATCCTTGCCGTGTAAACTAACATCTGGCGTGCCTCAGGGAAGTATTCTTGGGCCTATCTTGTATACCATTTATACATCTTCTTTTCATAAATCGTTTCATCACTGTAATTATCATTTCTATGCAGATGATACTCAACTTTACCATTCTTTCGAAATTACAGATATTCGTAATGCATGTTCTCGCATAAATAGTGATCTTGAAAAGTTAGTTAATGTTTCCAAACAACATTTATTAAAGATTAATCCCAAGAAATCTTCTGCTATTGTGTTTGGGGGTGAAGGGTCCAGGATGACCATGGCAAACGACATGGTCTTAAAGATAGACGATGCCGTGGTACCTTTCACGAGTTGCGTTAAAAGTTTGGGGTTACTCATCGATACTAACTTGCGTTTTGCTCAGCATATTAACTCTCTGTTACAGAAGGCTTACCTTGCGTTGAAACTCGTGTATGGGCAGAGGCACTATCTCAATTTCAATACTAAGAGGACGTTGTGTGACTCACTTGTTCTTTCTCATTTCAACTTCTGTGATTCTGTCTATGCTCCCTGTCTCTCGTGTCGTGATAAATTTCGTATTCAGAAAGTTCAGAATTCATGTCTTCGCTTAATGTTTGGAATTCGAGCTCGTTCACGCGTCTCCCATAAGCTGAAAGACGCGAAATGGTTGAATATGTTCAATAGACGTCGCCTTCACATGGTCTGCTTCTTTCTCGGAATTGTTCAGTTCCATTTACCTTTGTATTTGTATAATAAACTTGTTTTTCGAACTGATGTGCATGGCGTTGCCACTCGTCGAAAGTCGCTAATGCTCACGATCCCGCGGCATCGCAAGGAAATATTTAAAAGATCATTCTCATACAATATTGTGTCCTGTTTAAATAACTTTCACTCATTTCTAACTCTTTCTTGCGATTCCGCGAAACATAGATTATTTAAAATTTTTCTTGACCAGCAGTAAATGGTTCCTCTGCATTACGTGGGCTGTGCATAGATGTCCTATCTTTCCTTTCTCCACTTCCTTTTCTTTTACTTTCTCTGTTCTTCCTCTTCTTGTCTTGTTTTTCTTTGTCGTTTGTTCTCCCTTCGGATACGTTTTTTTATTTTTAACATATTTTTTTTCAGATTTAGTTTAATTTATTTTATTTTGCAAATTGGCCTGCATGGAAGATCAGGCTCTGTGAATGCTATATTAGGTATTCACAGATGCCTGAATGCAGGCCATTTAACACCAGTTTCGTTCTGGGTAGGTATAATTTTATTTTTTTGTAATTCATTGTGGTGTTAATAAACGTATTATTATTATTATTATTATATATGGAGGAATCAATTAGAGAAAAGCGATTCATAGATATGACCTAATCAGCTATTCTGATGTTGAAGACATTAACAAAAAAGTGGTAGAACTGTTGGATATAAAAACAGAAAAAATATATACAAACTTGGATAGTGTTGAAAATTGGGATAATGGATATTTAAACGATGCTATTCTTCCTGAATATTTAAATACTTGAAACCCGCGAAATTTTCCTCCGCATGAATTGAAGTTGAGAGTATATTGTATTGTGATGTTGGTTAGAAATCTCGACATTAATGAAGGCTTATGTAATGGTACGAGATTGTTAATTTTACAATTGGGAGACAATATCCTACAGTGCAAAATTTTAACAGGCGATAAACATGGAGATATAGTTTTCGTTAACCGTATAACGTTGTACTGTGAAAATGTTTATCCATTTACTTTTAAAAGACGACAATAATTTCTCAACTAGCGTTTGCAATGACTATTATCAAATCACAAGGCCAAACATTTGATCAAATAGGAATTGATCTCCGAAAAGAAATATTTACTCGCGGACAATTATGCCTTGCTTTTTCAAGAGTTCGTTCTTGGGAAGGTTTGATAATTTATTTAGGATATCAAAGAAATAGCCGTATAGTTCAAAACTACGTTTTCAGGGAATTATATCACATGTAAATTATTTTGTAATCAGGCAATAATGCGTTTCTTTGAAGTCATGATTCGACGGGCAGTGAGCGAGCGTAGCGCGCGAGATGACCTAGTAATACAATAAAAGATATGCAATCGAAAGTTGGGTCTGAACTTTTCTCAAATACTGCTGTAACGATACAGAATGCAAATAATTGTAGTTTTACAATAAATGGCCATTACCGAGTCAGCAATATTGTGAATACGACGTATCTGCTCCGTAAATTAATCTAATTATGTAACAGTTTATTTTTTGTAATCTCAATGAGAATATTCATTTAGCAGAAGCAAATAAGATAATCGTTTGACCGTATCGTATACCATTATCACTAATAAGTTGATATAGGTACATTTTATGATTTGCTATAAATAATCATCGCTAATTTTTCAGACGCATTCAGTATTGCACAAGTAACTACGTGAAATAAAATGAGTGGCAGTGATTTGAACGACAATTTCAAAGCAAATATAACTAAAATATTCGACAAATTGCTAAAGAAACTAAACATAAAAGAAAATTATAAACTGGACATCGCAACTGGTTCTGCTAAAGGTGACGGTTATGTTTCTGCAGTGTTTAGAGTTACAGTGACGGGAGAGAATGCAGATAACGAAAGTGTAACGTCAAATTTTCTTGTAAAAACTGCTCAGCATGATGAAATTCTAAGGCAAGCACTGCCCTTCCATGATATATTCTCCTGCGAAGCTAATTTCTACGAAAATATATTTCCGGCGATGGATCGGTTCCAAAGAGACAGAAAAGTGAAGGAGCCTTTTGATAATGTGGCAAAATGCTACATTTCTAGCTTAGAAGACAAATATGAACTGATTGCTTTTGAGGACCTAAAAATTAAAGGTTTTGATCTTTGGACAAAAGACTTACCTATGCCTGAAGATTACTTTAAGTTAGTGTTACCAAAGTATGGGAAGTTGCACGCAATATCATTTGCTTTGAGGGATCAAGAACCAGATGTGTTCAAAGATTTAGCTGGTACTATAGGAAGAATTTTTAAAGATGTCGTGACTTTTGGGAAATTGAAGGAATTTTTCTATGGAACTGTAAGGAAACCAGAAGAAATATTGCGGAATTTAGGTTATGAAGGACCTGCTACGGGATATTCGAAAGCTGTCGACGAGTTTCTCACGTGGATATCAAATGACGAAGATGAAGGAGACCAAACTGTAATGGCACATGGTGATTGTTGGTCGAGCAACTTCATGTTCAAGGTAAGTGACAAACCATGTTTTTTCCCAATATTTTATGTTTACTTATAGCACAGTGAGCATTCTAAGCCGGAAGATGTCCGTATCCTTGACTGGCAACTACAACAGCTTACATCACCAGTTTGGGATGTTGGTTACTTCCTATTCGCGTCAGCCAGAGGCCAAATTTTAAAAGACATAAACAAGTACTTGGACATTTACTACGATGGTTTTTCGAAATTTTTGAAGGAACTTGGGAGCGATCCGGAAAAACTTTTCCCCTATTCTGATTTTATGGAACATTGGAAGAAATACGCTCACCGTTCGTTGATTATATCTCTTCAAGCTATAAATGTTACAACCGAAAATCATCAAGACGCACCTACATTTGCAGATATAGATGCATATACTGAGTTTACTTCAAATAGGGGGAACAAAAACGAGGTTTTCAAGCAACGTGCAGTTGAACTTGTATTAAGTGCTTACGAAAATGGGTTGATATGATTAAAAGCTATTATTAAAGAACACAGATTTATATCTTGTTTTTATTCGTGTTTTACTGTTTAGTTTCCTCCCATTTGATAAGACACTGAAGATCGGACACATATTCCCTCTACAATGATTGTAAAATCGTAATAATATAGGTATTTGGTAATTTTCACGCCAACTTCCCAAAATCCCCCGAAGTGTGGAGGGTAGACTGGACTAAACTTCCAGTTAAAATAAAATTCAACCAGCTAATTGTTCAATTTTTTCTGATTTAGATGCAAAAACTTACTTAAATCACCAGAAAGTTAAATCATTTCGACAATGTAAAATGGTTAAAACATGTCACTGAATTACAGAATAAGACTACATTGATGGAATGTACAGGCTGTCCTATTTTCGTTGTGATTTTGGGGTTTCTCATAGAAGCAGCAGAGCTAGAGCCTCGGGGTTTTCGCAAATCTCAGCTGCTTTTTTGAGTATAATAGAATGCCGAAACCATAATTTGGATATCGTTTTTAGTTTTCGAGAAAAAAAATAATGTAGATTTTTATCGATTTTCAAAAACTCTCTCCAATTCTTTTTGTACTAAGCAGACTAAAACTGTTATGATTGACTCCTATAGAACTTTTTCCAAGGAATTCAGTGGCGTACGTAGGTTTTTCTAGGGAGCGTATTTTTTGAGTTATGACATAAAGTTGAATTTTTAAATGGAAATCATAGTGGGCTTTGGTCTGAGTATATTAAACTTTTTTGTTTGGGCATTTTTAAAAGAGAAAATATACATACGAAGATAGAACAATCAAGCCGAGCTAGCAGAGGCAACACATGCAGCTTTCCGATATTTGCAAGCCCATCATATTTTTTTAATTAATGCCATCAATCTATTAACTAAAAGATGTAGATTATGTGTTGAAAATCGTGGCAATAATTTTTTTCTCGAAAACTTGTTTCAGGTTTCTATTGTACTCAAGAAAGTACCCTGTACATGCTGGTTTTTAAACCTCCATACATGCCACATCGTAGTGCAGCGAACAAAGTTTGCTTTGTCAAGCAAAAACTTGAATGTATACAGAGATCGCGGACCTCTGGTTTCGTCCTGTAGGAGGAACACGTCCAACCAGTTTTGAGGCTGAAAATTTTACAATGACGATTCTTCTGTATAACGGTTTATTTCTATATGATGCCTCTCTCCATACAATGAAGTACTAAATCAACAATACGAGTCTTGTATTTCTCTTCTCCCTTGAGAATTTTTGATGAGGATACATCAGCGTAAGAGGTTAATTCAGCAGCCTCCTCTCTGGTCATTGTCTGGGCTTTAAGCGATGAAAATGCCAAGAAGAGTCCGTATTTGGAATAATTATTCCAATGTTCCTGCAACTTTTCGTATGGATACAAATTTGTGGCGTCACAACCGGCCGCATCCAAGTAAGACGAGAAGCTATCGTAGTAAATTTGAAGATATCTGTCCAAGTCTTGTAAACCTGCTTTGTCTGCGACGTTGTAGAGGAAATTTGATAAGTCGGTGGTTGCGTAAGATATTCTGCTAAGTTGCCAATCTATTATGCGTAACTCGGTGGGATTCGTTCTTTCAGCATCCTGAAAAGCAAAGTTAAGTGTAAGTTTGAATCCAGTAAATGCGCCAAAACGAATTTCCTCGTAGATATTCTTTGACATGAATTTAAAGTATGAAGTTCCATGAAGTCGATAGCCAAATTTCTGCTTTCCAGAAAAATTTCTCAATAGATGGCGCGGGCTTGGTACTCCCTCGTTCCTCAAGGACTCAGTCGTTTAAAAGGAAGTGTGTTAATTTTCTAGAGATTAGCGGATACCAAGATTGCGCCATCTTGTGGTCCTGGAAGTCTAGATCTAGAGTTTTCACTAAAGATACTTAAATCTAGAAGCTACTCTCCCTGGATAAAAAAGTTGCCTACTATAGAAAAAAATCCAGAGAAGGACCAGAGATAAAATTTGTTATCTACATTTTTATTTTTATCACTTAACTTATACAGACAATTAGATAGCAGACGATAAAACAACAATGGATGCAATATAGAAAATAATTACTCACGTCATATTTAAACAGCAAATTATTGCACCAGGTGTCTCCATGACAAATGACGGCATAAGTATAATCAGCGCACTCAGTGTATTCTCCAAACATTTTGTCCAAGTCCGGCCTAATGGCTTCCAGTCTATCTTTCGCTTCGGTCTGCTTCTTCTCCTCCAGAATTTTCACAACATTGTTGAAAGCAACTCTCATGAACGACGTGTCTTCCAGAAATTTAACTATGTTGTCCATCTTGAGAGCAAATTTCTTGAAAATCCCGTGATTCTTTTCTTTTAAAACGAAAGTAAGCCCGTGCCATCTACCGAGTTCTTTTAGGACGAAAGTTATATGGTTGCTATCCATCGCTTCGCTTTTATTTAAGAGCTCAAAACCAAGTTTCTTCATGTTTTCGAAAATCAGAACTTCTTTTCCTCGTTCCAGAGAGGAATAGAGACATTGCGGTATATCAGTAAAAGGGTTCTTCACGTTGAGGTCTTTCTGGAATTTCACCAAAGCAGGAAAGACTTCCAGATAAAAATAGCTTTCTCTTTGGTAGAAATCGTTTAATGGAAACAAGTTTCGGACTGTGGGATGACTAGAAGCTATTTTCACAACTACGCCTAATTTTTCTTGCAATGCATTTCTGTTTTCAACTATAACTGACATAAAATAGATTTCACCTGAATAGTTGTCTCCTTTGCTTGTTGTGTTTTCTATGTTTATTTCGTAACTGTTGTAGTCCAACGTTGTTAGCCACTTTTTAACACACTCCATCGCGTTGCTTTCGGACATCAGGATTTCTATGTTACGAGTTTTCTGTCAAATTGTTAGGAGAACTGAGACAGTGTTCAAACATCCGCTCGTTATAAAATTCAGTTTGGAATGAGTCACAAGGTTATAATCTGTTAAAAATAGATTAAAACTTTATCTGATAACGTTACATTTAGCACTTGGAAATAACGAGGTAGAGATTTCAGAAGAATTATTTGTGATGTTTATCTGGGTTTGTATTGTTCGATACTAAATCAAATTTGCTACTGTTTGCACAGATCATAAAAACACAAAGTATTAGGTGATATAAAAAATGAATTTGTTATATTTTATTACTGACGACAATGATTGGCATACCTTTTCCTATACCTACTAACATCCCACACCGCGTTGGCGTCTCTAGGGTGACTTTCTGACCTGAACTTGTTTATCTGCCTGCATTTTGCGAACAGTTTTCCCCGAAAGTAACTTAGTATGATTACTAGATTTCCTGACAATGGAAATTACAATAACAAGAACTAAATTTGTAACTAAATTAATAACTGATGATTTAGCATTTGCCAATGAGGTATCAGAGAATAATTTACATTATAAAACAACTAGAATATGCACTCTCGGATAACTCGCGGAGTTACAGCGAATATTGACAGATGCACAGTAATTTTGAAATTGAAATATGTCGGGATTTAATGAAAGCGTATAGCAATAATATTTTGAACGGATGGCAGAAATATTTAGGAATAACAGTTGCTGTAATAAAAAGCCGAAAATATTATACAGAATATTAGCAATTACATTTTGAAACCATCGTTGGATTTCCGATGACATTTTCTTTCATCTTTCTATGCCCAAAATTAACCGTTTTTGAAATATTTGCATTTTCTTGAAAAATGTGTCAAATCAGGTATGAACAAAAAAATATTCGAAAATTTTCATTAAAGCGCAAGAATTAATTAACGAATCAACAGAATCAAACAAAAATCATGTCGAGCACATTTTATAGATATTTTAAATTGCTAAATTGCTAGAAAAATAATTTATTTCACTTTCTAAAGTTTTCAAACAGTTTTTGTTCTAAGCGTTGTTTTTAATATTATTTCGTCTTTTCCTGAATTGACCATTCGTGTAATTCTTGCTGTATAATTAAAATTTTCGATTGCTTTCTGTATTTAGTTTCCAGATTTTTCAAGAAATTATAAATATTTCAAAAACTGTTAATTTTAGGCATAGGTAGAAAAGCACTAGTAAAGTGGCAGGAAATGCTATGGGGAAGCCAGAAAAAGTTTAAAAACCATGGAGTTCTATTTGGAATAAAAAAGTTATTTAAATTTCAAAATTGATCTGAATCTGTCAATCATCAGTCCGAAGACTGGTTGGACGCGTACGTCCATCCTTTTCTATCCTGAACTAACCTACGCATTTTCTTTAAAGTAGAACATCCTACATCCCTAACTATTTGAGAGCAATAGTCTAATCTGGGCCTACCCCTACCCCTTCTTATTCTTACCCCTGGCTCTAGTATTTCGCGAACTACTCCTTCGTGTCTTAGAAGGTGCCCTACCATCCTGTCTCTCCTATTCTTTATTGTCTTCTATAACTTTCGCTTTTCCCCATCTCTTTCTAATACCTTTCTTTTACAAACGGTAATGCGTCTGTAGCACCACATTTCAAACGACGTCAACATTGAAGCATGTTTAGGACTTGTTGGAAAGATGAATCAGGCAGCTAATAGATAACACTGTTAGTACCCTTGTCTATATATTTATCAATAATCGGTAAACATTATTAAAAAAAAGTTTAACATATTTTTTTACTTCTGGACGAGATCCCCAGGGAGCGGAGACGAGAACTGCCGCTTGACCATCTTTATGGATTATTTTTCTACAACTTAAATGAAAGAATATTCGACATTGCCGGCCCCAAGCCCAAAAGGTTCAACTTGCAGTACCTTGTGGGGTCCCTGCCTAGAGTTGCAGGTGAAAAGCGGTCAACTATGGACAGAAAAATATCTGGAATGCGAAGGAATCAAAAGAGGGAAGATTGTTCTCCTAAGTACCGGAAGACAACCCATCTATAGGAAGAAATTCTCGATGAAAAATTACCTGGTCATCCAGGTTAGGGAGTTAAGACGTCAGACTAGTTCCATGTCACTTTCAGAAATTTTTACATACCAAAAAGCCCAACGATAGCCTAGGAACTTCTGACGGAATAAACGGTAAACGATAAAGGCAACGGAAATGGACAATGAACATTGGCACTTGGAATGTACAAGGAATCAGAGGAAGGGTCGAGGAAATTACCTAATAACTTAAATATGGATACAGTGGTCTTGAGCGAAATAAGAAAGATAGGAAAGTTGTGGTGGAATAGGGAGATGGGAACACTGGTAAAAAAATGAAGCGTACATCAAATGGTTAAGTACTAAACAATAAAATGACAGAGACACATATTTGGAATGAAAGAGAACAACATCAAGAACAGTAACAGCAGCAAGGAGAGAATAAATTTGGTACACAAAAGTGTCAAGAGATAAATACTTACTTAGGAGGGATGAGATGTTCAGAAATATGGAAATTTATAATAAGTACACGAATTCAACTGATACCAATGCAAAGTGGAAGAAATATTACGAAAGACTGTTAACAGAGCAATGTGATTTTCAGACAATGCGTTTGTACATTACCTGGAGGAATCCCCATGATCTATTTTAAGAAATACGTCACTGTAATTTCAATAATTATATTTCCGCTTCGACCTTTTTTTCTTTCTGCTACTGTTGCTATCTCCGTCTGATTAACTTATCCATTAGCCAATCATTTTAACATCTTTCATTTTGTTGATATCTGGCAAACACCGACGTAAAATTCGCGAAGTTCATCTCAAGACAAGGACGATGTTTCAATGAAATTTCAGCTAGTTCTCGGTTCTCAATTATCTCCCACCGCCGCTACTTTTTATCGAAGTGAAGGCTGGGACAATATTAGCGAACACCGAAACTGAAACTGAACAGTTGTAACGCGTGAGCCGACTAACGAACGTAATGAGTGGAACAACCTTAAACAAAGAATTAGAAAAAAATATTTTCGAGATACTTCCGAAATTTTTACCAGAAATTAATCACACTGATTATGTGATCGACATATCACCTGGTTCTTCCATTGGACAAGGGTACGTAGCAGCTATATTTCGAGTAGATGTGACAAAGAAAAATTCCAATACGGTACTAAATTTTATAGTCAAAATCGCTGATGCATCGAAGAGTTTGTGGGATATGCAGTTAATTTTTGTCACAGAAATATTATTTTACGATAAAGTATTTCCCTCTTTTAAAGAATTTCAAGAGCAGAAAGGGGTTAAACACCCGTTCAATAATGTACCTAAATGTTTCTTTACAAGCACCGCGAAACAGGCTGAAATGCTGGTATTTGAAAATTTGAAAGAACAAGGTTTTGTCACATGGAATAAGAAATTACTATTGCCCGAAGATCATTTAGAATTGGTATTCAAACAATATGGAAAATATCACGCTTTGTCTTACGCGATGAAAGACCAGCAACCAGAAACTTTCAATGAATTAGTAGAAACTATTGGTGACATAATGAAGGTAATCGCACAGCAGAATTCATTTAAGGATATGATAGAGATTATGCTTCCAAAACCAGGAAAGATCCTGGAGGACTTCGGATATAAAGAGACGGCTGAGAAGTACCTGAAGTTAATTGAAGATTTGGAATATTTACATTGTGTAGTACCACTGGTAGAAAGAGACCGAGCTGTCATCGTACACGGCGATTCCTGGAGCGGTAACATGATGTTTAAGGTATGGTTCAATGTACGACGTGATTTAAAAAGTATGTACAATTATCTGCACCCAAAAATAACTTACAACTTTCAATATTGAAGTAAAAGTCATTATTTAACAAATAAATACTTCGCGAACTACCAATATATAACGTTTTATTTAAATATTTTACCGGTTTCAGGATTCACAAAGATCCCATCATCAGAAATGTACGAAAAATTGTAAACAAATTATTATGACAGTTGACAAGGAAACTAAAATTGACAAAACAATACAAAGAATAATGATATCCATGAAAAAAGATAACTAGATAACATTTCTGATGATGGGATCTTTGTGAATCCTGAAACCGGTAAAATATTTAAATAAAACGTTATATATTGGTAGTTCGCGAAGTATTTATTTGTTAAATCATGAACTTCTACCAAAAAGTAAAACAAGAAGATATTAACTACGTAAAAGTCATTGATTTATACGAAATCATTAACGGGTTACCATGGAAATTTGCTTTCAAATATTTTTAGAGGGCGCATATTCCAGTGAATGAACTTTCCATGGCAACCCTTTAATAATGCCGTTGAAAACACTGTGCACTATTATTATTATTATCATAATCCTATAATTATTTTTGATTGAGCCTGCGCATTATTATTATGTAGGTAATTGTTTAACCTTCAACAAAAAGATGGTATAAAATTGATAAAGGTGTTAACGAACTCTGCCAATGCCATTTTTATGTAATGTCATTTTATTATTATTTTTCGTTATCATTTTCTTTGTAAGTATAAAAATAAATTAAAATATTGGTTAATACAATAAAAATTAATGTCGAAGAGCCAAATCTCGCTTGACTTTAACAAATTGAAGTAATTAAATCTTCTGGTGCCACTGATTTGACTTGATTGACCTAGTAGGTTGGTTGAGGCGACACCAAAAACTTCTTGTAGCGAAATCGAATCACAAGTTGGTGTTTCCAAAACGAAAATTCAAAAAATATTAAAAAAGGCAGATATAGGCCATATAAAATTTAAATTATTCACCATCTCTTCCCGGGAGATCAAGAAAGAAGGCTTAATTTTTGTAGGTGGTACTTAAATAAAATTCAAGAAAATCCAGAATTTGGGCGGACCGTCATTTGGACAGATGAAACTCACATAAGCAGCGTAGGATTATTTAACAGGCATAATGTGCGTCACTGATCTGATACAAATCAGCACCAAACTGTTGAACGTCAGAGGCAAGGACGTTTTGGATTTAACGTTTCGTGTTTTATTTTGGGTGGTCAACTAGCATACCAAATTTTTGATGGAAACTTAACAGGATTGAGAAACATTAATTTATTGAATATGGAAAATGTTCTTTTAATAAACATAAACAGGATATATTTCCAACAAGATGGTGCCCCTGCACACAATTCTGCAATAGTTAGAAATTATTTAAAAAATCATTTTCCGGGCAGATGGTTGGGTACAAATAGACCTATATTGTGGCCTGCAATATCACCGGATCTGAGTAGCTCAGGTTCGCCCCAAGGCTCTATCTCTTCTGCTTCTATGAGAAACCCCCAAATCACAACGAAAATAGGACACCCTGTACATACGTGTGTTGATAAAGTTCGTTAACCGCTATACCTATTAATCTTATCGCTCCAATTTCAATTTTCAAGGTTAAAGTATGAAAAAAATTATCGAGGTAGGCTAGAAACTTTCCATTATGTTCCGGTTTACAAGTAAAATTATATTTATAAATCATTTTGGAACGTTTTGTCTGATAAGATACGAAGCTGCCGTACTTTACAATGAAAAACACTCGCATATTTTGGCAACGGTGCAAAAAATGCTTAAATCGTAAATGCACAAAATTGCAATTGTCCCATTGTCCCGAGAAAAGATGTTTGTAATCCAGGCGTAGGGCACTCAACACGTTTCTAAGTTCGGAGAGATTTTCTAAGATGGCGCTGACGATAAAAGTTAGATTTCAAACTTTATACAAGAAAGTCAAAATCTATAATTTGAAAACGTCAATATCATGTCAATTTCTTTGTTATTTTGTATTGTTATGTTATGTTTTGTGTTTGAAAATTTTAACATTAAATTAATGCAAAATTAATATCAACAATAACAAATTTATGTTTCTTTTCCAGTACGATGAAAACTCCAAACTGGAAGACGTCCGTTTACTGGATTGGCAAATGACGCGTCTATCAAGTCCTGCTACAGACCTAGCTTATTTCTTCTTTCTAACTGCAACAGGGAAAATCTTAGAAGATCTAGATAAATATCTTAAAATCTACTATGACAGTTTATCAAGTTTCATGGAAGAATTAGGGAGTGATCCAGAAAAAGTGTTCACTTTCCCGGAGTTTTTGGAATATTTTCGGAAATGTTGCAAAAGTGGATTTCTCTTTGGATTGACGATAATCACTTTCTTGTATGTGGACGATTCGGAAGTGCTCGATGTGGCGGACAGAGACAGTATTACGAATATAAAAACTGACGAGAAATATGTGCAGGAATATAACGAAAGGGTTAAAGAAGTCTTGCTCTTTGCTGATCGCAGAGGGTTCTTGTAACATGGATTTGGCATTGCTAAATCTGAGGCAACTATAATGTAATTAATGTCAAAATATACAGGGTCTTTGTTAGATGTATCTTAAGTCAAAAATCTTTCGGTAGCGCACATAACTATATCGTTTCGTAAACAGAACTTGTGAACTACGGCAGCTGGAACTAGGTACTCTCATATACGAAAAAACACTACCCTCTGCGAGACATTCTGTGTTATTTTTTCTGTGATAATCAAAAAATGGTTGCAATGAGCCTAGAATTTTGTAATTTAGCACTATATTTGTACCATTAAAAATATTCCAATATATATATTTTACGTGTTGTAATTGTTTTATTTAATTACGTAGTAACTAGTGGTGGGAGAAAATTTTGTGTGCCTATACTTCCTTGAATAAAATTTTTGAAGGGCGTTCTTGTATCTTGTTGAGCATCCGGTGGCAGTAGTCAAACCTTCGATCAAAATCTAATTGTGTTAGGGCTTGGTGCAGTTGTACATGGTGTGGATGCAGACTTTGATCTCTTAAAATCTCGCTTGTCATTTCGCTTCTGTTTAAACGGGGATTAGCTTCAACGTAAGCAAGAACATTTACTACATTTGCCTCATTACGAGTTCTTCTATGTCGGATGTTAGCTTGTAACGGTTTAACTTGCCCGGTTTCCCTCAAACGCCTTGCCAGACGAGCGAAAGCTTTTCGGAAAAAGTGCCTTCTTTCTGGATCCCTTAAGCGTACGCTCGCGAAGCAATATTGGCATTTTCTTCATTTTGAAAGAACACCGCGAGCCTGTCAAACGCTTGAGCAACAAAGTAAGACTACTTAAAAAGTTATAATAAAGTCCAGCGAAGAAGAGACACCGAAATCGAATTTAAATTAACTAATAATTATTAATAGTTAAATTAAACGTAACAATAGGACTTTTCATTATAAAAAAATGCTGAGGCGCATGCGCGAACGCGCCATGGCAATTTCGGACGAATGTCAAAGTCTTGTGTCAATATGCCCTAGAGGGGTAGGCGGTATTGCTTGTTTGAAAGTGTTTATTAATTCTTTGGTAAAATTTTACTGCAAACGTGCAAAATTAGTAATAGTTCGTAACTAAAACAGTTTGGAGCATCCAAGCATTGTGCTTTTGGTAACTGCCAAGGTGATAGCAGTGCGGGAAGACCAAGTTATAGCTTGGGATTACGATTTTATCCATTTCCTAAACCCTGCCTAATGCTGGGAACTGGGAAAAATCGAAGTTAATAACTAGGTTGGTGACCATATGAGGAAGTGAGGATTAGTTCCACCTGTATAAATGATGTTGCTTGGATAAAAATGTGTAAGAGGCAAGATTCGAAATGGAAATGTGTATTGAACGTTTCCAGGTTTTATGTCATTATTTGTTAGGTTTTTAAAATAAGAATTACTTGTAGTTACGTACATACATTTCAGAAAAATACGCACCTGTACCTATATTAGATCCTTTTTCTCCGTTTTCTTTTAAAAAATTGATTAATTTTCAGAGCTATATTAAAATCCTACATGATTGAAGTATCTTGGTTAATGTTCCCGTATTCAAGTAAGAGCCAGGCACGCCTTCGGGATTCAGCCTCACAATTTTACCAGGGATATCACTTGGAACTAACATTTGTAATAATTTTCCGTCTTTCAAACACCCTCCTTATTTGGTATTCTACTATTTACTTACGAATATTCCACACGAAGTTTATAACGCCTGACAGCTGACAGTGACACTCGTCCGAAAATCTAAGAACAGCTGATTGTCAGCTCATGCGCACTAACGAACACAGAACGAAATGAAAAGGCCTATTAGTGACAGTATTATGACCAGTAATTTGTTTTTATTGTCCATGGATTGCTTGTTGTTTGTAATATTTTTTGTAATTATTCTGTCTGATGAGAGATACAAGAACGCCCCAATATTCTTTAAAAAAATTTATTTTCCTAAAATTACCCACGCGAGGTATGATTAAACAGAATTTTTGATCATAACTTTCGTTTGAAAAAAATAAGAACTTTCGGTTTTCGGGATTCTGTTCTTCATGCTACGAGCATGTGCAATAACAGTATGTTATGAAAATGTATTCCATTCCATTCAAACATTTTTGAGAAAATTTGGTACCTATGCACTTCGCATGAAATGAAAGCTTGAAGTCTCCTGTTTACGAATATTTGAAGGTTGCCAGAAGAAACCTGACAGAAACAGTGGCAACCCGGCGTTTTTGAGCGCGAATTAACTTTTCGGTTCGGCCGAATTGCTTTTTAAAAAATATTTAATTGACAAAGTTTGGACCGTTCTTTATTAAAACAAGAATTACAAGTGTTGTTCGGTGTAAGTGTAGATAACTAATGTAAAACAGCATATACAGTTGCAAGTACAACGGAAAGATAAAAATGTATCGAGTCAGCGGTCTCCACGATCGCCGCTGAGTTCTTATTAATTTACCAGAATTCGGGTAGATAACTCCTCCCTCCTTAAGAATTGGCCCTAGGGACCGGTATGGGTACGTTGGGCAAATTGATGATTTCTTCCACGTTTCCCATTTTTCTTTTCTTCTGATATATTCGATTCCCAAACTTGAAACATACATAAATGATAAAAATAAAAATTAAGACAAATGTAAATGTGATCCACAATTTATTCCACGATTGATTGGTTGATATTTCTTCAACGCATTCTATTTTGTTTCTGAAAAGTGGGAAGTTCTTGAAGTTGTTCTTGAATTCTTCTACTGTTAAATTTAAGTTTGCTCTTGATATTTTCGGGTTCTTGACTTCGAACTGAAATGTGTCCATCTTGTTTAGGATTCTTTCTTGTTTTATTAGAATTTCTTTAGGTGTTTGAATTTGACAATTTTGTGGGATTACTAATGAAAATGTTCCTTGAACTAATTTTTGTGATTGATGATCGTTACAGTCTAATTTTAACTGAGTGGTATTTGGAAATATTGCAATCCATTTATTAGAGTTTTGAATTTGAAAAGTTATTGATTAGGTGATTCTTCTTGAAATCGGGTGCATTCGATTGGGTCGTATGCAAAGTACATTTCAGAGTATAAAATATTATTTGAAGTTGGTATAATTGTCGAAAATAAGGATAGGTCATGATTTATTTGTTTAGGTAGTGGGGGTAACTGAAAATACGTGAAATCAGTTTTATATGTGATAGGCATAGATATAATAAAAGTAATTTTCTTGTCGTAAATATAGCTTTTTACTTCAGCCAATTTTTCGAATAGGTACCTATACGTTGTCCAAATTAAGTGTGAATGGTAATTGATTTGAATTCAATTTAAATTTGGCAATCTCTTCGAAGAGATCGTTCTGAGTAATTATACTTGAATGCAACGTTTGTAATTTTGAAAACGCTATAGAATTTTCTATATCTTGTAGTTTTTGTAGAATTATTTGATAGATGTTTATAAGTTGAAAAATAAAATCTTTTATTGCAATTAAAATGTTTGTTTGGTTTTGGTCATTTATGTAAGTCTGTATAATTAACAATTTTGACTGTAGCTGATAGATTTGTTTCAGACTGTCGTTGAATTTTTGTATTAAAGTATTGGAAATACTTGAGTTTCTAAAATTTGTTTTTGGAGCTTATTTTGGTTGTTACTTAATTGCTTAATTAAGTTCTCAAAATGCTCACCATCTGTTGCGTCTAGATTCCCTGTAATACCTTTCAATACAGAGCCTAGGCCATTAATTATTCCTCTTTTCGATTTTTGGTTATAAATATTACTTATAGGTAAGATTTCGTCAATTTTACTTTCAACCGCGAATTTTGTAGTGTTTACTATCTTTGCGTAATTTGATAATTCTCTCTCATAATTCGGATTCCTTGATAAATTGGAATAAAGGTTTAAGGTATAAATGTTTAATTTTTTCAATTCTGAAATTATAGGGTTTAGATCCCTGTAAAATATCAATTTCCTATCATATTGTCTCAACTTTGCATTGCCCAATTTGTTTATTAAAAGTCCTGGAGTATCGTTTAAACTTCGATTGTAATGTCTTGGTCTTGTCCATGTCCGAGTGTTAGTCGGAGTCCGAACCTGAAATCAAAATTTTTCTTTTACGTAATTTTGGTGGTCGTTTGATATTTGTCACGTGTATTTTTCGGTCGTCATTAGTCGTCAAAACTTTTCGCAGTGGGTCATAGTTTTTTACCTTTGTCGTGGGTTTAAATTTGTTAGCGCATTTGTTTCGCGAGTAATTCTTTTCGTTTATTTCTTGGTCTTCTTCGATTTCTACATCCTCGCGATTTTCGTTTATTTTGGAAATGATTCGTTCCTTTTCTGTGTGTAATTTAGAATTTAGGTGCGCATACAAGATTTGGGTCGCATTTTTATGTGTTGCAAAAAGTTCGTGTTCTAAATTTAGGTCAAATGGGTCTTCGGTAGTTACGTGTCCACTGATTATGTCTACTGGTTTTAGTTTTCCTTCGCTTGTCCTTGATATAATTACATCGTAGTTTCCGTAAAACCTACTCATCGGCACGAACTGTTAAAAGCAAAAAGAGATGTGATTCACCTGTTATCAGTCAGCTCATTCCGTTTCTCGTGCTTGTCGGTACGGACGCGAAATTTTTTGGTGTGTATAAATTCAGTGTTTTTTGCCAGCAATTATGCCAAAAAGGAAACTTTCCCCCAAGACCAGGAAGAGGGATGAAATTAAGAAGCTAAGGAAACAATTGGAACATATGCAAAAGCAATTGTTCCATTTCCAATCAAGTGATTCATCTTCTTCTGTTACATCAGGTACGTTTATTAGAAATATTTTTCTTTTCTAGCTAGACAACGTGCGTTGTTAGTTTAAATTCTAGTATATTAACAGGAGATTCGTGCGACTCCTTGAATGAAATCGTGCGATTTCACCAAAGTTTTCTAATTACTTCTTTTACTTTGGTATAAAAAGTCGGTAACGTGCGTTACCCATTCCTAATACCAAAATGAAATCGAGCGATTTCATAAAAATGATTTTATACTTCCTTCTACTGATACATGCGTATCATATTTATAGACTCCTCGGATAATGAAAATTCCGAGCCGGAACCGGTGATAAATTTAATTGAGGAGGAAGTGAGGGAGGAAGCGAATGTCGAATCGGAACAAGTATCTCCAGATTTTAGTACCTTAGGTCTAAGGCCTAATCAGGACAATGAGATGGGACAGGCGATTCATGAAGAAATTGTGGTGCGCTGGAATCAATACTTACAGAAAGGATTGACCAAGGAACAACGGGACGAAATAATGGGCAAATATAAACTTCCAGCTAATTGCAGAGCTCTAGTCCCTCCTCAAATAAACATTGAAATTCAACCCTGCTTACCCAAATGGGCTTCTGAACACGACAAGTTTATGGTCGCCTTACAACAACAATTATCACACGGTTTATCAGCAGTAGGGACAGTAATGGATCAAATCCTTCCAGTTCAGGATAAACCTGATATTTTAAAAACATTGGCTGAAGCTTGCCAATTGTTCACGAACGTTCACTACGCGATTTCAGCTCACCGAAAATTCAAAATAACCCCTTATTTAAACCCGGATTGTAAGAAGATTGCCAAGACATTAGAAATCGATGATTTTCTGTTTAGCAATGACTTCGCAGAAGTTTTTAAGAATGATCAAGCAATCAAGAAAGCTAGCTCAGAATTAAAAAAGAAGAACTGGCAGCCATCCAGTTTACCAGGCCCATCTCAAACTCAAATTAAACGTAATTTAAACTACCAGCGCACTCAGTACAAAGGGAAGATGAAAGAGAAGAGGCGAGAGGAGAGGCGAGAGGAGAGAAAACCAGCAGACTGGAGGAGGAAGAGGAGGGAGCCAGACGACAATTACCCGAATTACCGTCGGAAATGGTCCAGCCGTCAGGTGGTCCTTAACTGGGTTAAAGGAATAAAAATTCCTTTTCTTCATAAACCTAGGCAGGTTAGCGAACCTAATGTAAGAATTCCGCCCAACCTTCTGATGGGCGATTATTCAACTTCTATTACAGAATTAATAAATATTGGTGCAGTCAAAAAATGCCGCCCATTAAGGAATCCGTTCATTTCTCATTACTTTCTTGTAAAAAAACCTAATGGAAAAAACAGATTTATTTTAAATTTAAAGAACCTCAATAACTGTATTGAGGCCCCGCATTTCAAACTAGAGGACTATAGAACCGTTTTAAAACTCCTTAAGAAAAATTCGTATGCCTCCAACATAGATCTCAAGGACGCATATTTTTTAGTTCCTGTAGACAGAAAGTATAGAAAATATCTTAGATTTCGTTTTAAAAATTCTCTCTATGAATTCATCTGTTTACCTTTCGGTCTAAATCTAGCCCCGTTTCTGTTTACAAAACTTCTTAGGCCGGTAGCAAAAAAACTCCGGCTTATGGGCATAATTACAGTTTTTTACTTGGACGACATTCTTATAATAGGTTCGAATGAATTAGAATGTAAAAATAACACCGAAATTGTCTTTAAACTCCTTACGAGTTTAGGTTTTTTAGTAAACTTAGAGAAAAGTAATCTAGAACCCTCTCAAAATATAAAATTCTTGGGTTTTATATACAACACCTTACATATGCGCATTTCTCTTCCTACTGACAAAATTGTAAACGTAAAGAAACTGATTTGTAAGTTTAAAAACAGACATTCTTGTAGTGTTAGAGATTTTGCTACACTAATAGGTAAACTTGTGGCTTCCTGCCCAGCTACAAAATATTGTTTTATTCATATTAAACCCTTTGAAAGGATAAAACATATTTCACTAAAGGGTGATTATAGGAATTATAATAAAAAAATGATAATACCAGAATTTTTAAAACAGGAATTAGAATGGTGGGAAGTGAACATAGGAAGAAATCAGGATATAAAACCCAGGGAATTCTCCAGGGAAATTTTTTCTGATGCTTCCCCAACTGGTTGGGGCGCTTTTTGTGACGGATATAAGTGCCATGGTTTTTGGGACAACCACGAAAAACAGATGCACATTAACTTTTTAGAAATAAAAGCCGCATATTATGTCTTAAAATCGTTCGTTAAATATAAAACTCAAATTCGCATATTACTTAGAATAGATAACCAGACAGCCATTTCTTGTATTAATCGCGGAGGGAGCATAAAATTCCCTTCCTTAAATGAAGCTGTTGCACAACTATGGCAGTGGTGCGAAAAAAATGATATTTTAGTTTTTGCAAGCTATATTCCATCTTCTTGTAATATTGAAGCTGATAAAGAATCAAGATGCTTGTCTACTGATACAGAATATGAGCTTAACAATACAGCTTTTAACCGCATTGTAAATATTTTTGGAAATCCTGAGGTGGACTTGTTTGCAACGAGAATTAATAGAAAGTGCGAGAAATTTATTTCGTGGTTTCCCGACCCAGATTCCTTCTCATCTGATGCGTTTACAATAAACTGGTCAAAATTTTATTTTTATGCTTTCCCACCCTTTTCAATTATAATGCGAGTGTTAGAGAAAATCATTCAAGAAAAAGCTTCGGGTATCGTGGTGGTCCCAAACTGGCCAGCGCAGCCATGGTATCCAATTTTTAAAAAATTGCTGAAGGAAAATCCAATTATTTTTAAGCCAGAGAAATTCTTACTTATTTCTCCTTTCAGAGAGAGTCACCCACTACACAAGAACATTTCCTTGGTGGCAGGGAGATTATCCGGCGCTTCTTTTTGAAAAAAGGTATACCAGCAGCTGCAGTACATGTTATGATTGCGTCTTTAACAGGAGGTACCCTAAAGCAATATTCAGCTTGCCTTAAAAAATATTGGGTTTTTTGTCAAAATAATCAATTAGATCCTTTTGAATACCGTCTGGACACGTATCTGAATTTTTTAACTGAAGTATTGGATAAAGGAAGTTCCTATTCAGTAATAAATTCGTATAGGTCAACTCTGAATTTAATTTTTAATCCAATAAGTAGAAGCGATGAGAGGGTAATTAACAGATTTGTCAGGGGCGTTTCGAATCTACGTCCACAAAACCCCAAATACGCTTACACTTGGAATTGCGATTCTGTTTTAAACTTTTTAGAAAAGTGGCACCCTTTAGAATCATTAAGCTTAGAGATCTTGACATATAAACTTGTAACCCTCATGGCTTTAACATCTGCCAGTAGAGTACAGACTTTGTCCTTGATCAAAATTGGAAATATTTCAAAATCGGTTGATAACATTGAAATAAGAATCCCAGATAAAATAAAAACATCCGCAGCTGGTAGATTACAACCACTATTAATTTTTCCGTTCTATAAAAGTAAGCCAGAGTTATGTGTGGCGTCGACTATCGAGTTTTATGTTGAGAAAACAGCTCTTTCTCGAAAAGAAGAACAGACTCTCATACTTACTCATAAAAAGCCCTATCATAAAGCTTCCTCACAGACAATAAGTCGTTGGATCAAAAAAACGTTAAGTCTGGGAGGTGTGGATACATCAATTTTTTCAGCTCATAGTGTACGCCATGCATCAACATCCGCTGCATACAGAGCAGGTGTAAATATAGAACAAATAAGAAACACAGCTGGATGGACGCCTTCGTCTAATACGTTCTTTAATTTCTATAACAGACCGCTTAAAAAAAGAAATGATACGTTTGCTAACGCTATCCTTCATTCAGATAAGTGTTCGGGGTAAATACTTACAAAATAATATTGTTTATGCACCAGAAATAAATGTTATACTTAAATAGGTAAATACTGCAATAATTTTGTATATATTATGTTACTATTTAATCATCATTGTTCTCGAGTTACTATGGTTTAATTATAAGTAATTGTTATTGTTTTAATTGCAATAAAATTTCGTTCTTGCAAAATCGTCGTTTTTTGCTCTAAACATCTACGATGTAATTATATCAAGGACAAGCGAAGGAAAATTTGTAGATTAATCGACTTACCTTAAGGAAGATTAATCCAAATTTTCCGAGCTTGTCCGAAGATATAATTACCCGACCCTCTCCAATAGCTATAGCTAGTTCCCACAATTAGACGATTTTGCACCGATCAACCACTTCAACGGAATGAGCTGACTGATAACAGGTGAATCACATCTCTTTTTGCTTTTAACAGTTCGTGCCGATGAGTAGGTTTTACGGAAACTGCGATGTAATTATATCTTCGGACAAGCTCGGAAAATTTGGATTAATCTTCCTTAAGGTAAGTCGATTAATCTACAAATTTTGTCGCTGAATGAAATGAATTATTGTATGCAAGAATGGCGTACATCATTTTCGTTTGTATTGTCTCATCATTAAAATTTTGTGAATTTAATAGACGTATGTGTTCCAAAAGTGTTGAATGTAGCCTTTCGACAGGGCTGTTTGATTCCGGGTGATGTGGTGTTATGAAGTGTAAATTTATTTTATGGAGGCTTAGTAGTTCTTTTATAACAGAGTTTTTAAACTCGGTTCCATTGTCTGTATTAATGGTGATTGTTTTCGGAATGCCGTGATGAGTGAAAAATATCAAAAGTGAATTTACGATTTCTATTGAATTTAAAGTATTCAGTGCATAAGCTTGTGCGTATTTTGAAAATGTGTCGATAAGTGTCAGAAATTTGTGTTTTTCTACCTGAAAGGTATCCATGTGTAAGTATTCGAAAGGTTTTGTAGGTGTAGGTGTAATATTGAATTTAGCTTTTATAGGGTGTCTGTCATATTTACAATTTCTGCAAAGTTCACAGTGATTTATAAATTTTTGGATAGTTTTCCGGAGTTGAGGCCAATAATATTTTTGTTTAATTCGGTTTTCTGTTTCATCGATATATACCGCGATGGTTTGTTTTACCTTCGTGGTAGTTTTTGATTACATTTTCAATTTCGTCAGGATCTTCAACATCAACTAGTTTGGATACGGTGCGCTTTAACTTGTACGACGGATATTTAAAAGTTTTGCGTATAATTTCACAAAAAGGTTCATATAATTTATTATTTTCGAAATATAGAACGTATAGTGCATTGGGTGCCAAATATTCTTTTACAAAGTTTATAATGTCTTCGTCACAAGATACCTGGACGTATAGTCTCTGTTTATTTTCGAATAATTTCTGAATTTTCACCTTTGCAGGAGAGTGATGAACTTTCGTAATTATTATTTGGTTTTTTGCGTAGTTGATTGGTGTGTCTGTTATCGGAATATCCACTATGGAATTTTCGGATTCGTTGGTATGTACGGTCAGGTCGTCACGTTCGTCTTCGTCTACTTGTACTTGTAAGGATTCGGAGTCGTCGGGTTTTCGGGTTTGTTTTGAAGTTCCGGGTAACAGGTTTTCGTCGAAATTGTCGATATAATAATCGTTAGTGTTTTTATTTTGTTCTTTCACGTGGATCTCAATTCTGGATAATGCGTCCGCGTTTGAATTTAATTTTCCTTTTTTGTATTTGATTTCGTAATCGTACTTTTCTAGCTTTAACCGCCAGCGTACTAATTTTGAATTCGGTTCTTTAAGAGAAAAGAGCCATTGCAGTGGCTTGTGATCAGAAAGAATTTGAAATTTAACTCCGAATAAGTATGGTCGAAAATATTTTACTGCCCAGACGATCGCAAGTAGTTCTTTTTCGATAGTCGAGTAGTTTCGTTCGCTGTCGTCTAAAGTTCTCGAGGCATAAGCCACGGGAAGGTCGCCACCTATAAAGGTACATGTCCACCTGAGAGTAAAACTCTCGCGAGCAGCTCTCGAGAGTGAATATCTCAAGTGGACACAGATCTGAGAGTAACTATCATATAGTTATGTCCCACTAGCAGACAGCGTGCGAGTTGCGACCTGCTCGCAAGTGGACACAGATAAATTGGGAAATTTGAGAGTAACTCTCGCAGTTCGAATTCATTTCGAATTGTGAGAGTGCTCTCAGAACAATATGGAATGGAAAAAAGAAAATGCAGAAAAACTAATTGTGCTCTACGAAGAAACTTATTGTGGAATACAAAATTAACCGATTACCGAAATATAGGGGAAAAAAGTTGCAGCATGGCAAAAACTTGCGTAAGAGCTGAATTGTGCTGTGGAAGAGGTACAATGAAAAACTGCTGTACGAATCGCCTGGAAATTTAAAATTAATCATATACGTAACTAAATAGGAAAATTATCTTTCTACGACATATCTGAAGCTAAAAATCTTAATGTCACTATAACCCATTCTTTCACAGAAATGGTGTTTCGCATAACTGTATCCTTTTTTGCTATGGTTGGACCAACCAAATCTATAATATGCTGAACCTGAATTGCACTCATGTGAAAAAAAATTCGAAATTGTTGTGGATCCTCCATGTTTAATTCATTTTTAAGTACAAAACAAGCGCCAAACTGTACTCTTCGCTGAATCCATGGTCTTAACCCAACATTTTCGACACACTTTTGGTGCTTTCTTCCGCTTTTTTAAAATATTGTATGCTACAATAGCAGCCGCAAGCTTTACAGCATTCATTTTAGTATTGCTTCTATTAAAACTGGAACTCTGATACTCGGCTACTGAAAACTGATGTCGCAGTAGGTCATGCACCGTGGACATGGCCTTGAGAGTACTATCTAGAGAGTCGCTCTCAAGGAACTATCCGAGAGTGGCAAAATCGCGCAAGTACTCTCACGTGGACACGCACCTGAGAGCAACTATCGAGAGAAATCTCGAGATTTTCTCTCACATGGACGTGCACCTTAATAGAACCCTGTGATAGTACAGCGCCTATAGCAAAGTCACTTGCGTCAGTAGTCAAATTGAAAGGTTTGTCAAAGTCCGGGTATTGTAAAATAGGGTCGTTCATTAGTAGGTCTTTACAAATATTAAAACAGTTGATAAATTCTTTCGTATGTTCTATTTTTGCACCTTTCTTAAGACATCTAGTTAACGGTTTAGTAATTTTAGATAAATCTTTGATAAATTTTCGGTAATAACCGAGAAGTCCTAAAAAGCTCTTAAGTTGTTTTTGGGTTATTCATCATAAGGTTCTCAGTCCGAAGACTGGTTGGACGCGTACCTCCATTCTTTTCTATCCTGAGCTAACCTACGCATTTCCCTAAAAGTAGAACATCCTACATCCCTAACTATTTGAGAGCAGTAGTCTAATCTAGGCCTACCCCTACCTCTTTTTATTCCTATCTCTGACTCTAGTATGTCACGAACTATTCCTTCGTGTCTTAGAAGGTGTCCTACCATCCTATCTCTCCTACTCTTTATTGTTTTCCATACCTTTCGCTTTTCCCCAACTCTTTCTAATACTTCCCTATTGCTAACCTTATCTATCCACGGTATCTTCATCATGCGTCTGTAGCACCACATTTCAAACGCTTCTACTCTTTTTCTATCCGCTTCTCCTACTGTCCAAGTTTCGCACCCGTATAATGCCGTACTCCATACATACGACGTTAAGAGTCTCTTCCTAGTCTCTATATTAACCGTTCTCGAGCATAACAGTTGTTTCTTTTTGTTAAACGCAACTCGGCCCTCCTACCGTCTTGAGTTATTTTACTTCCTAAGTAGCAGAAATCCGCGACCTCCTCAATCTTCTCATTTCCAATTTGTATTTCCATTTTAGTTCTATTTTCACATCCCCTACATACCAAAATTTTAGTTTTCTTTTTATTGATTTTCATGCCGAAGCCCTGTGTCAAAACTGCTTCCATTTCATTCAAAGCCGCTCCTAATTCTTCTTTGCTAGATGCTAACACTGCTATATCATCCGCAAATCTGAGCATGTTAATAGTTTGGCCCTGTACATTGATCCCTGAGGCTGTTCTTTCCTTAACAATATTAATCGCATCTTCGATATATAAGTTGAAAACTAGAGGTGACAATGCACATCCCTGTCTCACTCCCTTCCGGATATCTACTTCCCTTTGTTCCTGCTCACATTCTATAACTGCCTTTTGCTCTTTGTAGAGATTATGTATTATTCTTCTGTCCCTGTATTTCATCCCTACCTTTCTCAGCACTTCGAACATCTTCCCCCATTTTACGTTGTCGAAGGCTTTTTCTAAATCTACAAATCCTATATAGACGCTCTTTCTCTTTTCTATCGTTTTTTCTATAATTACTCGTAAAGCTAGAATGGCCTCGCGCGTTCCTCTATTTCGTCTAAATCCGAACTGATCTTCTCCTAATATTGGGATTGGAAATTTTTTGATAGCTTGAATTTTTTCAGGATTTGGTTTTACACCGTCCTCTGTAATAATATGACCTAAGTATGCGACTTCTTTGCGTAAAAATTCTGACTTGTCGAGTTGAATTTTGAAATTTGTTTTTCTCAAACGTTCGAAAACTTCTTTTAAATTTTGTATATGCTCTGTCAGAGATGTCGAAAAAATTATAATGTCGTCAGGTAGACTAGGCATTTTTCGTTATGAATTCCTCGGAGGATGTTATCCATCACTCTTTGGAACGTAGCTGGCGCATTTTTTAAACCGAAGGGCATACGCTTAAATTCGTAGTGCCCGTTTTCCGTATTGAAAGCTGTTTTTGGGACATCATCGGGATGTACCTCGATTTGATGGAACCCTGAGGCCAAATCGATTGTGGAAAAATAATGCGCCTTTCCCAATTTGTCGAGTACGTCCGTAATGTTAGGTAATGGGTATTTGTCGTCGATAGTTTTGTCATTTAGTTTACGGTAGTCGATTACAACACGCCACTTTCTCTTACCGGAAGCGTCCAATTTCTTGGGCACTATCCAGATAGGTGATGACCAAGGCGATTCGCTAGGTTGGATGATGCCCTGATCCAGCATGGTTTTAATTTGTTTTTGAACCTCTTCCTTGTGCACAAATGGGTAACGGTACGTTTTTGTGTAAACGGGAATTTCGTCTTTTGTTTTGATGCGGTGTTTTATTTGATTGGTAAATGATAGGTTTTGATTTTCGTTATGAAATAGGCCTGAATATTGTTGAAACAGTTTTAAGAGTTCCGTTCTCTCTTCGATATTTAAATGATCAAGACGTAATTTAGAAAAATCTAGTTTATTGTCACTTGTTCCTTTTTTATTACGAAATTCATGAAATTCGGCGTTAAATAATTCGACAGCTTGCCTTTCATTAAATTTTTCTACCTGGATTGGATCAAAGATGCTAAAATTAATTGTTTTTTCAGAACTATTGAGTATCGAAGTAAGTGCGAAATTATTTTTACATGATGTCAAAGTCTCCGGTATTTCACATTCGTGAATTTGTGTATAAGGAATGGTAACATCTCCATCAGGGACGTTTACAGGAAGTTTTATTATTTTTTGTGTACGGGGTGGTATTGAATAGGAAAGAAGGAGAGGTTTATTTGAGCGGATGTAATTCAAAGAGATAGAACAATTTGGAGTACTTAACATCGAATTTACAAGATCTAAATTTGCTTCAATTTTTTGGAGAATGTCTAGACCAATAAGTCCGTCAAAATAATTATGGAATTTAAGATGGTAAAATTTTATAGTAGATTGTTCAGGAAGTTTAAGAAATTCGAAAGGGGGTATCTCGATAGATTGTGGTATTATTTCTTGTTGAAGAACAGATGTCACGACTATGGGGTCGTTTTTGATGTTTTTACTGAAATATTTCGAAGCCAAGCTAGGGTCTAGAAACGAATTAGAACTACCAGTGTCTATTAAAAGTTTAAGGTTTAGATTTGGTACAAAGATGAATGGTAGTTTGTTATAGTCCACATTATGAAATTCTACTATGTCAAGTTTTCGTTGGGGTGGTCCTGAGTAAAATTTGACTGGTCAGAAGGTATTTTTCTTCGGGCGTCTCGTCAACGTATTGAGCATTCTCGTCTTGTATGTCGTCTGCGTATTGGGAATTTTGATCATATTGATCACCGATTATATAAGTTTGATTTTGCGATTGGTCGCTTTCTGTATTGAATAGTTCCTCGCTAACGAAGTTCGGTCTTTGTTG
The DNA here is from genome assembly GCA_963966045.1 of Xestobium rufovillosum. Classification (NCBI taxonomy): domain Eukaryota; kingdom Metazoa; phylum Arthropoda; class Insecta; order Coleoptera; family Ptinidae; genus Xestobium; species Xestobium rufovillosum. The sequence continues at coordinate 5,529,641 of OZ014495.1, read as the reverse complement.
GTTTAGTACCGGTCTGGGTCTAAAAGTACGACCGGTTGAGATTGACATAGGTGTTGGATTATAATTATTTACATAATTTTTATTGGGCTTGAAGACATTCGGATTTCTATTCGACGGTCCTGGTTGATTAAACACCTGAACTTTTGGGGTGCACCGTTCACTTTGGGTTGACTATTTATTGGCTGCCATGGGAAATTTTGCCTCGGAGCCGCAGTATTCTGTCTAAAATTTTGTGTGTCTGTAGAAAATGTTGGCCGAAAATTTGAGTTAAAATTCGGTCGGAAATTCTGTGACGAAATTGGTGTCACAAAATTTGGATTAAAAGGTTGCCTGAAATTTTGTGCTGAAAGTGGTGGTGCGAAACTTGAAAATGGGGTATTCGGTATTTGCTTTTGTAAAACAGGTCTAAATTTATCTTGATTCTGCGGTAAATTGTAATTTTTGAAGTGATGCAGGTTTTCTTCTTGGGTGATTAACTGTAAACACTTGTCATAAAACTGTTGGGCGTTTTCCCCAGAATTTTGTTTAAGAAGAACCAAATCTCTATTTAGACATGGCTTGTCTCTTTGGTCTGCAAAATGTGAAGTTAGTACTTGCTTCAATTCTAATCAACTTCCTACGTTCTGAATATTTACTACTAATTTTGCAGTTCCTGTAAGCTTATTAACTAAAGAATTTAAAATGAATGAGTTCATGAAATTTTGTGGATTTTGTGTGTCGTAAAAATTGCTAATTATCGACTCGCTAGTGGTTAAGTACCTTTGGAGTTCCGTCGGATTTCCGTCGAACTCTGGCACGCATTTTAAATACTGTAGATTAAATTGATTTTGAGCCATATTTGTTAAACTAATATTTAGGTTACTGTTACTATTACTATTTATTTGTCTTGACGATTCTACCAATTTCAAATTATTAAATGTATCGACGATTTCGTCGATTGATTCTAGTGACATATAGTTTTAACAACAAAGTGCATAAAATGCAATTAAATGTACAAAGCAAAAATTTGGTAGACTGAAATGTACTTACATGCCCAAACAATGCCGATGCCTAACATATTAGTCGGGAATCTGACTCTCCAAAAGACGCTTCTAAAATGGTGAACTGTCAACTCAAAGATATATTTTTAGAAAAATAAGGGCAACATGGGAAATCGTTATGTGCATTCGTGTCTAGAAGGGCGCAAAAGTCCGGGATTGCAAAAAGCCAAAAAAAAAATATTTTGTAATTTTTTTTTGCGAATTCAAAAGTGTTTAATTTTTTTTTGAATCGTATTTGCGAGCGTAATATTTGACGTACAGTAATAATTTTTGCATAAATAGAAAGCTAATTCTCTGCACTTTCCGCTGGTACCAAGCCCGTTTTTATATTATTGTTAATAAAACCTATACAAATTGTTTAATTAGAGAATGTACAAAAACTGCATTGCAAACTTCAGCATCGAGGGAATTTCCTAACTATTATAGTCAGCTGCATACATGTATCGTATCGAATGTTCCGAAAAGAATGTGGAAAATTTTGGTGAAACAATCATTTCAATAACGTTTTTGTAGCAAAAGTTATAAATATTTATTTACAGCGTACCGCTGCCCGCTGTCGCCGGGCAAACCCCGACGCAGTTCAGTTCCTGTCCCTATCATGCCTCGCGTAGTGCTCACGTCCGTCTCTTGGTAATCTGTGCGTTATCGCGTAAGTCTGTCTCTTTCTCACTAACAAAATGTTTGACAATTTGTTTAAGAAATAAATTTTCGTCTTCGGTCAGCCTAAATGCTTTAATTGTAACGTATAAAATAACCTACATATTATTACACGTATCATGATGAATTCAAATCAAAGAGTTGTGGATCCGTAGATTTGATCTGTCAATACTCTATACCAATTCATGTTGTTATTAGAGAACTATCGCAAAATACTGGTTTACTATTGACTGAATATGTTTTAAGTGGATGCGACACAGTAAGCTTCATTTTCAAGAAAATTGAAAATTTAAATAAACTGAGGGCTCACTTGTTTCACAATTATTGCAAATCCGACATTCGAAATTTACTGCCAACAGAAGATGCCTTTCATCAACATGTATTAAGAGCCGGCGCTTACCAGTTTATTCTCGAGTTTATTTGGAAAAATTCAACAACTTTTAATCCTGTTATCCGTAACCCCAAAAACTTCGGATGGATTTTCAAAGATAACATATACATACCAAAGTTAATAACAATAAGTATTAGGCCGCAAATAGAAACAAATGACAATGTATTCTGCAAATGTAAAGGTAGGTAATTGTTCAAGAGATTGTAATTGTAACAGATATAAATTGCATAATCGGTTGTTATTGTGAAGGAATGTGTGATTAGTACTCCGGATAGTGACAATTTTTATAACTGATTTCAGCGCCCTTCGTATTCATATAAAATTGTAAATTGTCTGTTGGAAATCAGGAATATCCATGTGCGAGCACCCATCGTGGGACATTATTACAAATGGCAGGTCTTCAAAAATGAAAAAGAAAAAAGTTAACCTAAATCTTTTCAGTGCCCCTGTCTTTGATTACATCAATTTATTAATTAAATCATGAACAAGAAAATATTTGAGGCAGAGATCCTGTACAGCTTCAGATCAGAGGCAGACGTTTTAAATATGTTTAGAAAAGTAGCTCTACTTAGTCATTTCAGCTCGTTTGACTCTAAATAGGCCTATTTTTCAAACACTTTCAAAACCTCTGCCTCTGCTCAGGGACTGCTCAGAACCTCTACCTCGGATATTTTGTCGTTTTCTATGATTTAATTAATAAGTTGAATCATAAGGCAGAGGCGTTGAAAAGATTTAGGTTAACTTATTCTTTCTTTTAAATTTTTGAAGACATGCCAATTGTAAAATATCCGACGCGGGGTGGGCAGAGGTCAATTTTCCTGTTTGCCACACACAAACTACCAAATTTACAACCTCTTCCACACGCTAAAATCATTTTAAAATTGATGTCTCCATCCGTCGTACTTGATCGGTGATAATATGTAAATGTTGTTCCAAATTTATATTTTAGTTACCTATGTAAAAAGTTGCAGTTTATGTTTATTAATCATAATATGTAGGTTATTTTATACGTTACAATTAAAGTATTTAGGCTGACCGAAGAGGAAAATTTATTTCTTGTCACACATTCTGCAAGTGAGAAAGAGACAGACTTACGCGATAACGCATAGATTAACAAGAGACGGACGTGAGCATGATACGAGGCATGATGGGGACAGGAACTGAACTGCGTCGGGGTTTGCCCGGCGACAGCGGGCAGTGGTACGCTGTATATAAATATTTATAACTTTTGCTACAAAAACGTTATTGAAATGATTGTTTCACCAAAATTTTCCACATTCTTTTCGGAACATTCGATACGATACATGTATGCAGCTGACTATAATAGTTAGGAAATTCCCTCGATGCTGAAGTTTGCAATGCACTTTTTGTACATTCTCTAATTAAACAATTTGTATAGGTTTTATTAACAATAATATAAAAACGGGCTTGGTACCAACGGAAAGTGCAGAGAATAAGCTTTCTATTTATGTAAAAATTATTACTGTACGTCAAATATTACGCTCGCAAATACGATTCAAAAAAAAATTCAACACTTTCGAATTCGAAAAAAAAAATTACAAAGTATTTATTTTTGGCTTTTTGCAATCCCGGCAGTTTATAGTGATATTGAATATGTGCTAGATTTTGTGAGAGGGCACGAAAATTTAATAATTACAGGAGATTTCAATGCAGTCGTAGGCACAGGGCGAGAGGGCGGAATAGTTGGCCCCTTTGGATTAGGCAATAGGAACGATAGGGGAGTTAGACTGATGAGTTCTGCGATAAACATAACTTAACGGTCGCGAACACTCTATTTCACCATCATGTTAGGAGATGCTATACGTGGAAGATGCCAGGAGACTTAGGGAGATATCAAATAGATTACATTCTCGTTAGGCAAAGATTTAGAAATCAAGTTAGGGATTGTAGAAGTTATCCAGGAGCAGATATAGATAGTGATCACAACATAGTCGTTATGAAAGCCAATCTTAAATTTAAGATTTTGAAAAAAAGAAGCGGAAGAAGGTATCTTGACCCAGAGAAACTAAAAGATGATGATATGCGCAATAAGTTCGAGAAAAAGACAAACGAAGCACTAAAGGGCACGGGTGGAAATATTGTTAGGGACATAGAGGCAGAATGGAATTGCATTAAAAATAGTTTAGTTTCCTCAGCTAGGGATATTTTGGGTCATAAACAGAATGAAAGTAGGAAACCCTGGATAACAAAACATATTGTGAGTCTAATAGAGGAAAGGCGAAAATATAAAAATAGGTTAGATGAAACAGGGAAACAAAGATATAAGGCGATCAAGTGGGAAATTATTCGGGAATGTAGGAAAGCGAAAGAGCAATGGATCGATAATAAATGCAAAGAAGTGGAAGATAAATTCGAAGTAGGAAAGACTGATGAAGCATATAAAATAATTAGGAGAAATTTTAGAGAAATTGGATCTAGTACCAAAAACATTAGAAATGAGGCAGGAGATATCCTAATCGGAAGTGGGGAGAAGGCAGATAGGTGGAAAGAATATTTAGGAAACTTATATGCGGGACAGGAAGTGCAAGATATATTAGAAAGCGAAAGCAGTGTAGAGGGGGATAACCTAGGGAGTCCTATAATGAGAGAAGAGTTTGAGATAGCACTAAAAAGTTTAAGGAATAATAAAGCACCAGGTATAGATGGCTTGCAGGCAGAAATCTTAAAGTGCGCAGGTCAAGAGGTAATAGATCGTTTATTTAAACTAGTTAGTCGCATATACCTGACAGGCGAGATTCCAGAAGATTACAAACGGAACATCATAGTAGCTTTGCCAAAAAGAAAAGGCGCGGATAGATGCGAAAATTTTAGAACTATCAGTTTAACTTCCCATGCGTCAAAAATTTTAACTAGAATTGTGCAAAGAAGGATGGAGAAAAAGGCGGAAGAAATATTAGGAGAAGATCAGTTCGGATTTAGACGAAATAGAGGAACGCGCGAGGCCATTCTAGCTTTACGAGTAATTATAGAAAAAACGATAGAAAAGAGAAAGAGCGTCTATATAGGATTTGTAGATTTAGAAAAAGCCTTCGACAACGTAAAATGGGGGAAGATGTTCGAAGTGCTGAGAAAGGTAGGGATGAAATACAGGGACAGAAGAATAATACATAATCTCTACAAAGAGCAAAAGGCAGTTATAGAATGTGAGCAGGAACAAAGGGAAGTAGATATCCGGAAGGGAGTGAGACAGGGATGTGCATTGTCACCTCTAGTTTTCAACTTATATATCGAAGATGCGATTAATATTGTTAAGGAAAGAACAGCCTCAGGTATCAATGTACAGGGCCAAACTATTAACATGCTCAGATTTGCGGATGATATAGCAGTGTTAGCATCTAGCAAAGAAGAATTAGGAGCGGCTTTGAATGAAATGGAAGCAGTTTTGACACAGGGCTTCGGCATGAAAATCAATAAAAAGAAAACTAAAATTTTGGTATGTAGGGGATGTGAAAATAGAACTAAAATGGAAATACAAATTGGAAATGAGAAGATAGAGGAGGTCGCGGATTTCTGCTACTTAGGAAGTAAAATAACTCAAGACGGTAGGAGCACTAAAGATATAAAACAAAGAATGGCGCAGGGCCGAGTTGCGTTTAACAAAAAGAAACAACTGTTATGCTCGAGAACGGTTAATATAGAGACTAGGAAGAGACTCTTAACGTCGTATGTATGGAGTACGGCATTATACGGGTGCGAAACTTGGACAATAGGAGAAGCGGATAGAAAAAGAGTAGAAGCGTTTGAAATGTGGTGCTACAGACGCATGATGAAGATACCGTGGATAGATAAGGTTAGCAATAGGGAAATATTAGAAAGAGTTGGGGAAAAGCGAAAGGTATGGAAAACAATAAAGAGTAGGAGAGATAGGATGGTAGGACACCTTCTAAGACACGAAGGAATAGTTCGTGACATACTAGAGTCAGAGATAGGAATAAAAAGAGGTAGGGGTAGGCCTAGATTAGACTACTGCTCTCAAATAGTTAGGGATGTAGGATGTTCTACTTTTAGGGAAATGCGTAGGTTAGCTCAGGATAGAAAAGAATGGAGGTACGCGTCCAACCAGTCTTCGGACTGAGAACCTTATGATGATGATGATGCAATCCCGGACTTTTGCGCCCTTCTAGACACGAATGCGCATAAGGATTTCCCATGTTGCCCTTATTTTTTTAAAACTATATCTTTGAGTTGACAGTTCACCATTTTAGAAGCATCTTTTGGAGAGTCAGATTCCCGACTATGATCGTATTGCGTCCTCGTCTCAGTCGGTAATCGGCATTTTTCAGCTACAAATTCACCAATTCGTTGCCCCACGTCACTATTATGTCCTTATTTATTTCTAATCTGCGCAATATACAGGGTGGAAAAAAAGTAAGGAATATCGGGAATAAAATGGAAACGGAAGGCTTGTGGCCGAAACGCTCGGACACGTCGATTTTTGCTTTTAAAAACAATGTTCCTCAGGTACCTTTTCAATGTTTACCCCCACCACCTTCCGCGCTATGACGTCATCATATTTTTTTTAAATAGCAGCCCCAGATTTTATTGCCAGAAATGTATACAACTCTTCCTCCTGAAACCGGCAATACCCCATTTGATGAGGTTTCTTATAACAGTTGGAAAGATATGACGTTATTTGTGTCAAAAACTGAATAATGCGATGAGGTCGGAAAGTGATAAATATTATTCAAATTTAGTCATAAACAAAGTGCAAGATGAATTTGTACATCGCCTTGACTACTCTCAAGCTATAAATGGAGCACAATTTGAACATTTATTATAAATGTGTTTGTAATTTTGATTGTTATGTATATTATTAAAGTTAGGTAGGTACATTACATTTGTCGTTTTGAATTTCGCGTTAATAAAGCAAAATTGCTTGACACAAACATGATTCAGACATTCTTCTGAAGATTATAGTGATAGTTTCATTGCTCCATCTGCTAAATTATAATAATATTTATCACTTTCCGACGCCATTACATTTTTCAATTTTTGTCACAAATAACTTAATATTTTTCCAGCCGTAATAAGAAACCCCATCAAATGGGGTATTTCCGGTTTCAGGAGAAAGAGTTGCATCCATTTTGGCAAATAAAATATGGGGCTGCTATTTAAAAAAATTTGATGACGTCATAGTGCGGAAGGTGGTGGGGATAAAATTTGAAAAGGTGCCTGAGGAACAGAGGAACATTGCTTTTAAAAACAAAAATCGACGTATCCAAGCGTTTCAGCCACAAACCTTCCGTTTCCATTTTATTCCCGATATTCCTTACTTTTTTTCCACCCTGTATTTCTTCTGCATGCCACTTGTCCACATACTCATCTGGCGTAAATAAAGCAGGCATTTCAGAACATAACACAAAACTACTTTTCAGTTAGCTCAAATTACCTTTGACATTTATGCCGGTAGTCATTTGTTTATCAGTTCCAATAAATGTTAGGTAATAATTCCATGGCCGACATAAACATAAATAAAAAATCTGTTTTCTCCACCATTGATGGGCCAATTTTAAATTTCAAAAAAATGTTAGGTAGAGAATTTGATTCTTCGTCACGCTCCTTCACAGAATATACAGGGTGCTGTTTGAAAAAAATTGCTAGGGGCGGTATGTCGGAGGTGGCAGTCCCGGGGGTGGTTTACTTTCTTCGGGTTATGTACTCCTTCATCAACACTACAAAGTAGTTTCTGTTCCATTTCGTTCAATAATTCTTGGTAAACATAAACCAATACAATAAAATAAAACTGAACACTCCAAATACGGATATAATAAAAATGAATCGGAAAATGTACTTCACTACAAGAGTTTATAATAATTGTTGTTGGTGACACTATTTTGAAAGAATTTTATCTTCAACGATCAATCATAAGTAAAATAGCAGTCATTCAAATACATTGGAAAATCAACCATAAAACGCAAGTACTCAAGATTAAGGAATAAAAAAATTGCAACGTCACTCTCTGTTCTCTGACGTAAGTATTAAAGTATTAGATGTAATGCAATTTTTAAATTGCTACGAATTAGTTTAGAAGTGTTCCGTTATAGCGATGGTGCGGTTGGTTACATTATTTGTCGAAAATGATCAGCTAGGTGTTCTCAACTTCAAGGATCTCAACGAAGTCAAAAATTTAATGGATATACGTGGAAATTTATGTTTCTTTTACCAATTCTTCGTTTAAGAGTTGATTGAGGGAATTGTAAACGATTAAAAAGAACAAAGCCCTAGATTTGAATAAACTATATTAATGAAACCAAATACAAAGAATACGTCATCACTTTAACATTGGCTAAGTAAGAATGTCCGCTCTGTCCCTATTTCCCCGCGTTCTAGCTTAGAGCTTATACTTAAAGCAACACATAAATCAGAAACATAAATATACACCGATGCCGGTGCAGACGTTGACATCACCCGTTCCTTAGACATTTCTATGATGCTAACACGGCCTTTCCTGACAATTCTGGAGCGTCCTCGTTCCAGTCTAAAAGAAGATAACCCTCACTGGTGAAAGGTCGTCTGCCTCGGATTGGTCACTTGGCCAAAAGGACATGGCGGTAGACATTTGTCCCAAATTAGCGAATTCATAACTAGGAAGTCGAGTAACTGAGGGAAAAAAACCACAAAATATCAAAATAGCGTAATGGTTTTTTGCCTATATACCAGTGTTTATTGTAAATACAGTTAAGGGCGCCTCTTAAATATATATACAATGAATCAAATAAAAATCTTTGCGCGGTAGAGGGGGTGAGGGGTTTGGTAAAATTGGGAAAGGAAGAATCCCTGTAAGCGAAGCCACCGTCACAGTCCCAGATACAGATAGGCTATAGGACAGACAACGCCACTGGGCTAGGAATCCCTTGCAAGCAAAACCATCGTCACAGTCCTGAAGGGTCACAGACAGGCAATGCCGCTAGGCTAGGTAAAGTCACTGCCACAGTCATTATTTTGACAGGTCAAGACAATACCCAGATTTGACACAGTCCATTGGACACAGTCAGAGGATGGATCAAACTCACGTCACCGCCACAGTCAAAGTTTTTGACAGGACAGACAAATAACCAGCCAGATATCACACTCCATTGGATATCAGTCGTCCGGCCTGACCCAAAGTTAGGTATATTTTGTTCAACTCCTGCTACTCTAAGTCCCTTGGCCGCACCATACCATGAACGTCCCTCATGTCAGTTATTTCCGTGCAACCGGAATCATAATAGCAGTCTGGAACCTAAATCAGGAAAATCGCTTATATTAATTGATTTATTTAGTTATTTACTCAGTTTCTGTTTATATTTAAAATAAAGAATCCGTTACAATTCTTTCCTTTGAATAACCGCGACATGCTTGTTAATGAGAGTTCAGTATGCAGGGGTGCTGATTTTAAAACGTGAGACAAGTTGTGTTATATTTTTTTTTGTAAAACTTTTGAGTTGAGCTACTCTAAAATAATGCTAATTGAATCATTTGAATAAACAAATTAATCACTGTACCCACATCGTTATTTTGGTTACCCATATCTATTTGGAACGGTGTACGAAGTATACCCTGTATCATAGTATTCCACAAATAAAATATTTTCTACCACACCACCTACTTATGTTCACACTATATTATTTTTTTTATTCCAAAGAAGATTGTTTATGTTTTTGTTGGTTGAAGTCGTTTAACTTAGGTACGTACTTGGGTAGGTACGGTATGGGTTTGGTGATTGTGAGGTTTTAAATTTCTTTGACAGAAAAAAGTATTCTAAAATGAGGATTGTTTATTTTTGCTTCGCCGAGTATCTAACCCTTGAACTGAGACCAGACCATGGATAGAGGATTCTCTATCCATGGACCAGACGTAAACAAAATACCTAACACCAACTTTACAGTGGATTTTAATTCCTTTATTTGAGTTTTTGTGTTATTCAAATAAATAGTCTCCATTGTGCAACATTTAAGGAAAAATTATCCTAAAGTTCAAACTGTATAAATGTGCTAACGGTTTCTGCTTTATACAAATTCTTGAGTTATTTTTATGAAACTTGCGGGGTGTTGTTTAGGGCAACAGAGTCACATTCTAGATAAGGGACCCGAATGCAGACCAGATGTTTACAGTTGGACGAGGACAAGGGCTGATTTTAAATGTTCAATTTTTTTTTGTTTGGAGTTTACAGGTGCCGTTCCATTACTTAGCCGACGGAATTCGATAAAAATGGCTTATCTCTTAACAAACTAACAATTTTCTTAAAACGAAACTATTAACACATTCCCTAAATCATCCTCGTTTTGCAAATTAATTTAAATATGTTTAAATGTAAAATTGAATAAAATAGTATAGGGATCCAAGTGCGGTCGACCGAAAGTGTAAAAATCCACACTTTCAAATATAAACAAAACCCTTGAAAGATTCCATAGGTTCTAAACTTGTAGATGCAATATCGTTTGACGTATATTTATCTTATTTTTTTTTGGTAACGTAATTATTTTTGTATTGAAAATTTGGGAACAACTTTCCCTTGACGAAATCAACTGTAAAAGGTAAATCATAATACAAAGACATACCCCGTTTTGCAGTTTTCCACAATAAAATGTATTTTTCTTTATGCAACCAATTTGCAATTTATAGGATTCCTCCTGAATGACTGACCATAAATCTTTCATCTTTCGGCTCAACGCCCTTAGAATTATAAACTAGGTATGAACAATATTCGCGGTATCCCTACATTTGATTTAGGTATATGGAGATACATTTTAGACGGCGTAGTAAGAAATTTTGAGAACACCCGCCTCACGTCGCAAATTCCTTACCACAACCTCAGGCATTAAATTTGTTACAGAAATAACACTTACCAGGGGATCCACAATTCTTATAACGCCCCAAATTGTGTTACCTTCTACATGCCTCAATTGCATTAATTTGCTGATAGTGACAATTGTCTTCCCAGGTACCACGCTCCATCTTGAACATCTTGAATTACGCCACTGGCGACTTCCCCGTATACCATATTCAAAGACCTTCATTGCACCTAAAAGGGTTGGGCTTCAGAGCTACCATATTCCAGGTTCAGAAGCGACTGTCGTCTTTCAGAACCCTCAGAACTTTTCCTGCACGAATGAGTCTCTAAATATCACCTGAAAATTTTGATATCGCACTTTCAACGTACTGTCACACAATTTCAAAGCAACGTAACGTTAATAAATAATAAAAACGCCATTTCCGCAAATCGCAACTATCGCGACACGTTGATTCTTTATCCCACTTCTGATGTAAACGATTAAAAAGAACAAAGCCCTAGATTTGAATAAACTATATTAATGAAACCAAATACAAAGAATACGTCATCACTTGAACATTGGCTAAGTAAGAATGTCCGCTCTGTCCATAGTTTCCCCGCGTTCTAGCTTAGAGCTTATACTTAAAGCAACACATAAATCAGAAACATAAATATACACCGATGCCGGTGCAGACGTTGACATCACCCGTTCCTTAGACATTTCTATGATGCTAACAGAATTTTGTGGGAATATTCCCTCAATCAACGGTTTAAGTCTAGGACACAATGACCTAGTTGATGTATTGAAATATAGCGTTTTTTGATCAACGAATATAGTCTAAAAAGATTCGATTTGCAAGAGAAGATAAGCGTATTAGCGCTTTTGCGGTTCACCTTGATGTTTCATTATCACTGTAAGTTCGTTAAGCAATTTATATAAATAATCACTGATTGTTAATCAGTGACAGCAATTTATAGGTATATACTTGGGCCGCCCAACAGACGGAGTGATCACCCTGCAAAAACGTGCTCTAGCGGGGCCAATAGTAATTTGGAGTAATTGGAGTGATGCGACTCCGTTGGTTCTAAAGAAAGCGCATCACTGCGGTTTTGTCGTCCTAAATGGATAGTGGTCCCGCCTAGAGCACGTTCTTGCAGGGTGATCACCGTCTGTTGGGCGGCCCAAGTATAAATAATCAGCCACATTTTTTGCAACTTAGTTCTACACCGGCGGTCGCCGAACGCAATCGTCAAAATGAGCGGCAGCGGCAGTGAATTAACGGAAGGGTTTAAAGCGGGTATACACAAAATGTTTGATAAAATAACAAAAGAATTAAAAATGAACGAAAATTATAAAATTGACATATCAGTTGGTGCTGCGAAAGGAGACGGATACGTAGCTGCGATATTCACAGTGACTGTGTTAGGAGAAAATGCAAATAAAGAAAGCATTAAATTAGATTGCCTAGTAAAATCTGCACCCCAAAAAGAAAACATCAGAAAACAAATGAACATTGAAGGTATATTCAAAACTGAAGTTAACTTCTACGATTATATATATCCAGCTATGAAAAGCTTCCAAGAAGGGAAGAAAATAGAAGATCCTTTTAATAATGTAGCAAAATGCTATATGACAAGTTTAGACGAGAGGTACGAAGCCTTAGTCTTGGAGAATTTGAAATCCATAGACTACGAACTTTGGCCAAAGTTCGAAAGTATGTCGGAAGATCATTTCAAACTAGTTTTACCAGTTTACGGCAAGTACCACGCATTATCTTTTGCATTAAGAAATCAGGAACCAGAAATGTTTAAACAACTAACTGATAGTATAGAAAATACTAGCAAGTTAGCTCTCAACCTTGAAGTATGGAAAGAATTTGTAGATGAGACGGTAAGAACAGAGCCACTGGAACTTCTGAGAAATTTGGGTCATGATAAAGTTTCTAATGCATATTCAAAGGCCTGTGATGAATGGAAGAAATGGTTGGAAGAAAATATAGATGAAGGCGACCAAAATGTTATTGCACATGGGGACTGTTGGTCCAACAACATGATGTTCAAGGTAAGTATCGGCAGTGAATAATGCATAATTTATCTAGTTAGCTTGGAAAATTTATCCCACTTCTTATGTAAAAATAATATAGGAAGGAAAATTATTTCAAAACAATAAACGATATTTGAGTTTGTAACGAGAATAATAAAGATTACGTTGTATTACAAGAGTGTATGAAAAAAATAAAAATCGACGAGTCAATTCAAATTAATTATTTTTTTAATTCCAGAATAATAAAAATTCCAAACCTGAGAAGGTATGTCTCCTAGACTGGCAACAGCAGCTAGTTACCACACCTGCGTGGGACATCGGTTACTTCTACTTTGCCGCAGCAAGGGGGCAAATTTTGAAAGATATGAACAAATACCTAAAGCTCTATTACAACAGTTTTTCGAAATTTTTGAATGAACTTGGAAGCAGCCCAGATAAACTTTTCCCCTACTCTAACTTTATGAAGCACTGGAAAAGATATGGTCATCGTCCTCTGATAATGGCAATCCTTGTATTGAGAATTGTAATGCAAAACGCCGGAGAGATGCCCTCATTTGAAGACTCAAAGGCTTATACCTCTTACACATTTAATGATAACAATAAAAATGAGGATTATAATAAACGTATTGTTGAGCTTATATTAGCAGCTCACGAAAATGGATTACTGGATTAAAATTAAAAAACCATAATATTTCGCTCCTGATAATTATTAGAGACCGGATTTTAAGCTTTCTTGCTTACGCTAAATATTTAAAGCAAGAACAAATTACATTGAAATTGGAATAAATTAAACGAAAAGAAGTCATTTTAGTAGAGTCAACGTGAAAGTTTATCTTGATGTTCGCTGTACATTGAAAGGTAAAAATGTATCGAGTACGTTTTCGGATGCTATTTGGGGTGTATAACGACCCCCTAAATTCGTCTGGCGATATCGATGTCCAACACACCCCCAGGGGGTAAAACTGAAAAAACGAGGAATTTAGAATATTTGATTTGCTATCCGGCAGTAAAAAAGTTTTTCTGTTCCGTCAAGTAATAAGGGAGTAATAACTAATTTCCGTCCAAAGTTTAACATTAGACGAACGGAAGAATATTTACTAAAATCGCTTGTAGCTCCATTATTATTCTTGTTTCGATTTCTGACAAAATTGAGAAATGCCTAAACCGCGATAACTTTTTAACGACACAAGATATCGAAAAAATTCAAAAAGTAAATGTTGTAGTCTGATGCTTTTGCAAGGCAAGGGTTTTTGAAATTTTGAAATCGAACAATAAATAAGGAAGATATTGCCAATTTACTCCAGGGATGTAAAAGCCGCCGCCGCCGCCGCCGCCGCCCGTTTCCCATCTCATTCTGACGGACTCCTCCGTGCCCCACCATGGCCCGCAAGCCTCGTAGTATTGTACTCGCCCATACCCGGCGTCTGCATTGCTTGTATTGAGGAATGGTGATTAATTAATTATCAATTAATTTCGTGCTCTAAAAACTATGAAAACCATTAAAAGATCGGTGAAAATGAGACTTGATGTGCAAACTTATAATAAAGACCTGAGAGTGCTTAGTGATAAAATAAATAATTCGTTAAGTTAAGGTGCGGCACAGGAACTGTTACTCCTCGTTTACAAGCCTGAAAAACATTTCCACGGCAATGAAATTAAAAGCACAAAGTAGTCAATGTATGTATAGGAAATAAAGATGTAGGTATCCAAATCAACGACAGACAAAAAGCCAATAAATTGCGATTCCACAAGCCGAATTTTAATATTAATTTATTTGTTTCCTGTAAAAAATTGAAGAAGGGTAAATCTTTGAGCCAGGTGTCGACAACGAATTTCAGTAATAAACGTTAATTATAACCTTTTTAAAAAATTAACACATTAGATTTAATTGCTGCTGAAGTCAAATTCCATAGAAATTGTTTCGCGGTAGAGTGGAAAATATATAGTAGCAAATCTGAATCTAAGGTAGCTTCAGTGGATGACTGTGCAAGTCAAAACGATAAAGGGAGTGAGACCTCCCAAAAATTGTTGGGGAAATAAAGGAAGAGGACCTACTTATATAATTCCGCTGCAGTTTACGACCGATATGCGCTAATGCGATAGCTTGAATCCGCAGTATTTCCTGAGGAAACTGAAAATGATTATGTCGTTTTTGTCAAATCTTATAAAAGTAATGAAGCTACTGTACCTAAAATTACAAAATATGTAATATTTATAACGAAGTTGAAATGCCTAAAGAATCAGCGGAATTCTATTATATACTTTTCCTTTGGATATGCCTTGCTTTATTTCCCCAACAGTTTTTTGCCAGGTCTCACGCCCTTTATCGTTTGACTTGCACAGTCATCCATAGAAGCTAATTTAGATTCAGATTTGCTACTATATTTTTCCACTCTACCGCGAAACAATTACTAGATATGGTATTTGACTTCAGCAGCGATTAAATCTAATGTGTTACTTTTTTAAAAAGGCTATAATTAACGGTAGCTATGTGTCGCACCTGGCTCACAGATTTACCCTTCCTCAATTTTTGGCAGGAAACGCATAAATTGATATTAAAATTCGGCTTGTGGTATCGAAATTTATTGGCTTTCTGTCTGTCATTGTTTCGGTTACCTACCTACATCTTTATTTCCTATACTCTTTGCTTTTAATTTTTCATTGCCGTGCAAATGTTTTTCAGGCTTGTAAACTAGGAGTAACAGTTCGTGTGCCGCACCTTAACTTAACTAATTATTTATTTTATCACTAAGCACTCTCAGGTCTTTATTGTAAGTTTGCACATCAAGTCTCATTTTCACCGATCTTTTAATGGTTTTCATAGTTTTTAGAGTAGATTCCTCCAGTTTTCCGCCTTTTTTGCATATATTGCTCATTTGTTATCATCACGCCTTAATTGTTTTGTTTTTAGCTTAACTTTATGTAATAGTTCATCGTCTGTTGTAACACTTGAAGATGCCAAATTCACGAAAATGAAAATAGCACTAAATTAATTGATAATTAATTAATCACCATTCCTCAATACAAGCAATGCAGACGCCGGGTATGGGCGAGTACAATACTACGAGGCTTGCGGGCCATGGTGGGGCACGGAGGAGTCCGTCAGAATGAGATGGGAAACGGGCGAAAGTAGAGTGCGCGCTTCGCGGCGGCGGCTTTTACATCCCTGGAGTAAATTGGCAATATCTTCCTTATTTATTGTTCGATTTCAAAATTTCAAAAACCCTTGCCTTGCAAAAGCATCAGACTACAACATTTACTTTTTGAATTTTTTCGATATCTTGTGTCGTTAAAAAGTTATCGCGGTTTAGGCATTTCTCAATTTTGTCAGAAATCGAAACACGAATAATAATGGAGCTACAAGCGAGTTTAGTAAATATTCTTCCGTTCGTCTAATGTTAAACTTTGGACGGAAATTAGTTATTACTCCCTTATTACTTGACGGAACAGAAAAACTTTTTTGCTGCCGGATAGCAAATCAAATATTCTAAATTCCTCGTTTTTTCAGTTTTTACCCCCTGGGGGTGTGTTGGACATCGATATCGCCAGACGAATTTAGGGGGTCGTTATACACCCCAAATAGCATCCGAAAACGTACTCGATACATTTTTACCTTTCAATGTACAGCGAACATGATTTCTAGACAAGTTTTTCAAGCGCGCGAACTCTACTATTGGAGATACAATTTTTGATGCTTTTTTTGCTTTATTTGAGATTTTTTGCCTATTTGCCCTTAGTCATGCTTATTTTTTATTTCAGTGCTTATTTCAAACTTATTTTTTGGTAATTTATCTAAATAAACTGGTTGGAATTTTTCTCATTAAACAATAGTCATAGCTGCGCTATCTAAATATCTTGTGATGTGCATGTTGTAATGGCACTGGCGTTACTGCGTTTTCTGCTTTTTTGCTGCACTTGCTGCATTTTTGTTGCTTTTTTGGCAAAATATCGTGCTTTTTTAAGCGCTTTTTTTAATTAAAATTGCGCTTATTTATATCCGGTCTATACTGATAATATAATTATAGCTTATTATATCATTATTTTTAAAATATGTAAAATATGTAAATATGTAAAATATGTATACTAGGCCGTGGGATCTTGCTGGCATGCGCGAGTGAGTAGTCGTTAATGCTCAGCAACAGTGCCCGCGGTTTGGCTATGGATGGGTGACCCATTTCTGCGCTGTGGCTAGGGCGCGCCTTGGATCACCTATCCAGCTTTACCTAATGAGGTTTTCCAGGTTTTCCTCATTCTCGCACTAAATGGTGGGTAGGGTGCTAACAACTGTCGGTCGTTCCTGTGACGCACCTGCGGCCAATAGTAATATGCCGCCTCCTCCGTCCCGCACAAGCTTAGCTTCTGGGGCTAACCTTAGGGTTAGTAGGAGTGACTAGAGATATTAATATTATTATTATTATTATTATGTTTAATGTTATTAATGTTATTATTATTATTATTATTGCAATAAGAATCGCTTAATGGCTTTAAAAAAATTACCAGCCTTCTGGATTTGAACCGACATCTGCCATTTGCGGATCTGGTACTTTATCCATTGCGCCAAGACTAGAGGAAAAATTTTTGTTATGTTAATTGATGTTATAAATTAAATAAGTACAATTTACCATATTTTACCTGTTTAATAATAATAATAAACGTCTTTATTAAGAAAAGTAAAGTAAGAATATTTATTTAATAATCGCCCTCGAATATTCAATCGAGTCTTAAGACACCTTTCACACAGGTTACATTTTGTCGTTGAAGTCGATCACAAAAAGTGATCGACTTTCGATGTCGCCCGCTTCCAGTTTATCATTGCAGTTGACTACTACTAGTAGCGTTTAAACTCTAGAAAAGATTTTCGTTTGCACTTTATTGCTAAAATGTAAAACCTATTTTATATCATTCATTACGCCTTAAGAAAGCAAAATCGCCTGGTCGTCAAGAAATCGTGGTGTGCAGGGGGTAGTTAGGGGTGGTTTTACAAAAAATGCCAAATTTTTTTTTCGCTTAATTTACATATACACAACATGTTTAATCATTTGCAAAAGTTTTGTTTGAAAATTCCAAGAACTATTTTATTTTTAATTTTATTTTTATCTGTGCATCAAAATTGCAATATAATTTACACTGAGATAAAGATAACTCTAGATTACTCATTCTAATCAAAAAACACTTTCTATAAAAACATTGTAGACCAAAGATCAAGGATTAAGATGCATTTTTATAGCATTGGATTTGTCTGCTTTCGAAACTATCAAATTATCTTTATTAATTTTTCCTTTAATAGAATTGATTGTAATATTATCAGTTTTATTAATTTTATTATTGATTAAGTTTTTGTACTGAAAGGTATTATGAATTTTATTTCTAATATTCTGAGAATCATCGTAATTTTACCTAAAGATGAATATATAACAAAGATGCAAAATTTTATTAGAAATGAAAATTTAACTGAACTAAAAAAAGATCCAACAAAACATTTTCAAACAAAACTAAAAGATTGGTTAAAAAATTGCAACAGTATTTTTAATAATAATTTTGAAAAATAAAGATTAATTAATATGAATGCTTGTGCCCCTAAATTATACGGACTTATCAAAAACCATAAAATTAATGCACCTATAAGACCAGTAGTATCATTAATGCTCCCACAAGAAATTTAGCTAAAAACATTAATAATATATTCAAAAATACAACAAATTTTAAATCCAAATTTAGTTTAAAAAATTCTTTAGAATTAATTAACAATATCAAATATAAAAATATTCCAACAGAGTCTTTTTTGGTTTCTTTTGATGTTACAAATATGTTCCCTAATATTCCTCCTAATGAATGCTTAAAATTAATAGAAAATATTTTAGATAAAACTCATACTAATATTGTTATAAAAATGATATTATTACTGCTTTCCAACTTTGTATTGAACAAAATTATCTCCAGTTCAATAATAAATATTATACTCAAAACTTAGGTCTTGCTATGGGTTCACCAATTAGACCTTTATTAGCAGATATTTTCATGTCAGATATTGAAGATAAAATTATGAATTCAGAATTAGGCAAACAACATATTCTATTTTGGTATAGATATGTAGATGATATTATTGTTTGTTTTAAAGGAACAACAAGACAATTAGACAACTTTCAAAATTTTTTGAACAGTATTCATCCAAAAATTAAATTTACTAAAGAAATAGAAACTGAACACAAAATTAATTTCTTAGATTTAACTTTAATAAATGAATGTAATACAATAAATTTCGATATTTTTAGGAAACCAACATATGCAGATATTACTCTTTCATCAAATTCATTTCACCACTTTTGTCAAAAAATTTCTGCTTATAATTCTATGATACACAGGGCCTTTACAGTACCGCTATCTTTGGATAAATTGAATAAAGAACTAAACATAATTAGAACAATTGCAATAAATAACGGATTTAAGATTGAAATCATCAATAGAATCATTAACAATAAAAAATTTAAAATTGCTTGTAACAACATATATCCTAAATCATCTAATGATAAAGTTACCAAATTTAGCAGAATTACTTATTTTGGAAATATTTCTGAAAAGATCGCCAGTATTTTAAGAAAAAACAACATACAAGTCACAATTAAACCATCAAATATATTATCACATATTTTATTTAACAGTAAAGACAAAACACATAAACTTGATCACACAGGTGTTTATCAACTAACTGTAACAGCATATATATCGGACAAACTGGCAGATCTATACGTATTATAGGTATAATGAACATTTAAGATCATTTCGTTTAAAAAATGATCATTCAAGTTTTGCTAATCATTTCTTTGATAACAATCATCAATTCCCTCCTCCGGAGAATACTAAATTATTGTTTAATTTTGTAAAGAGTTATCAATTAGATATATTAGAGTCTATAGAAATTTATAAACATAAAAATGATAAAAATTGTAAGTTACTTAATGACCAAGTCGATTTAATACAATCTAGTTTATTTAAACTTTTGTAAATGATTCTCATGTGTCTATGTGACAGGTTCTATTATTGCCATTATGACATTAATTCAAGAATCAGTTGCAGTTTATTTACTGCCCATATAAACCATGGACCTTCGAGGTTATTTGGCAATATGGGATTTACTTTCTTCCTTTTTGTTTTATTTTATATTTGACATTATCATCGTTTTCATCATCATCATCAATATTACTATTATCATTGTTATTATTATGATTGATTCTTGAATTAATTATTCAGCCACAGTCTCTAACATCTTAATTCTTGACTTATTCCTTTTTTTGCCATTATGACATTTATTGACTTATTTCTCTTTTTTAGTTTATTACAATTAATAATAGCAGTTGGCAGTTGTCAAGATTCCATGGATATTTTGTTTATTTAGTTCTGATATTTCATTTGAAGGTTTTTTCAATTGAATTTATTGTTTTTTTCCTATTATGGTTTTCTTTAAATTCAATGTTTTTTCCCTTCAAGCTACGAGGTATTCGATTTTCCTTTGTGTTTTTCTTATGCCCCGTAGGTAAATACTGAAATTCAGTTATCTAGTTATCTTATTTCATGGATATCATTATTATTTGTATTGTTCTGTCAATTTTAGTTTCCTTGTCAACTGTCATAATAATTTGTTTACAATAATTTTATTTATACATTTCTGATGATGGAATCTTTGTGAATTCTGAAACCGGTCAATTTATAATAATAAATCGTTATATTGGTAGTACGCATAGTAATTTTTCAATTCATCATGAATTTCTACTAAATAGTAAAGTCAGAAAATATTAACTACATGAATTCTATATCATTGCCAAAATACTCCTGAATTTTTTTAACTAAAGTTCTGTCGCTTAAACTGATCTTTCCACCAATTTCTATATCTTTGGCTCACTGTAGTTGTCGAATATCCTTTTCCTCTGTCAAATTAATCCTCGATCCATTTCGTGAAATAACTGTTGTAAAGGTTCGTTTTATTCGTCGAATTTTCGTTTTCCACTTGCGCTGCTTTTGTCAGACTTTTTCTCTGTATTTCGTAATTCTGTAGAAACGCAGGAGGCGTGATATTTAATTTCAGATGCAATTAAATCATTTTCACCGATCCTGGCATAAAATAACGGATTTCTTAGCCATATATTTTTAATCTTCTGTTCCATGTTATACTTGGGCCGCCCAACAGACGAAGTGATCACCCTGCAAGCATGAGCTCTAGGCGTGATTACTATCAATTTAGGACGACCGAACCTCAGTGATGCGCTTTCTTTAGACCCAACGAAGTCGCATCACTCCAATTCGGTCGTCATAAATTACTATTGGCCCCGCTAGAGCACGTTCTTGCAGGGTGATCACTCCGTCTGTTGGGCGGCCCAAGTATAGTGGTCATTACTTCACTGAGAAAAATGGGTAGTTCCCAACAAATAAATATGACTGTAGAATAACAGTGACTTGTTAAAAACTAAAAATTACTTTTTCTAGATAAACCTTATTTACCGCAACTTTTTTGGTATATCTCCCATTATGAAATGCTTGATTTGGTATCTTTATTTGTGGAAAATATATATTATTTCTCAAGATTATTCGCAATTTAATTCAAGCTAATTCTATGATTTCGCCTAAATAAATATTGCCTTTGAAACAAAAGCCATGATGTATTTGTAACAAATAAACACTTATGTTTGGCTGTGGCTAATGTCATTTTAGACTTTTAGAGGAAGAGCTGAACATTGTGAGAAAGGTATTATATTTATATAATCTACTTAACCAGTCGCCCCAGCGCATCAAGTAGTGAGCGCTACCCGACGCTAGATGGCGCGGGCCAAGCTCTCGCTGATATCTGTTAAGCCACTCCATACAAAAGGGCCCTGGATTTCAGCCAAAACCAAGAAGAAATAAAATATACGTCTTTTATATTACTAGGTCAGCTCGCGCGCTTCGCGCGCTCGTTGACCTAGTGAAATCAAATGAACATTTCGTTTTCATAGGGTTTTACCAGTAATTTTAACTACAGACGAAAAAAACCGGGGCCCCCAAATAGTTATTTACGTAACCAGTTATGAAAAGAGCGAGCGAGTTTTGCAAATTATATGAGTCAAATAAAATTAGCCTTTTCATAACGTGTTAAGTACAAAATTTTATCTAACCCCACTTTAAAATAAAAAATAATTGTGCTACTCCAAATAATGTAACATTCCTTGTAGCCGTACAAATAAAATTCAACTTCATCGCTTTACCTTGGCGTTGCTATGGATACTATAAATAACTATTGTCAGTGATGAGTTTTTTATTGCAAATTACGCCAAAAATGGATGATTCTGATGTAGATCTGCCTTCTGATATAGAAGAATCAGCGAATTTGGCAATAGATTCAATAATACCCTGTAATAAATTCTTATTTTTGTTTTTGCTTTTAAATATTCAGTTACGTGAAAGTTCATTACATAACTAGTTATGCAAGGAAAGTTCATTACATAACTAGTTACGTAATGAACTGACAGTTATGAAAAATATGACGTTTCGTAATGTCAAAAATGCATTTAAAATGTGACATTTCATAGCGGGGTTAGATAAAATAGCTTTGTTTTAGTATTGCAAATACTTCTGGGCGCATGTGTATATGGGACTCATCTTACGAAAAATGTATCGACACGCGACAGATTCTGTCGGCGACGGGCGCAGTCGAGGCCGCTAATAATAATAATATCAGAGCGCTAACCAGATGTAAACTAAGGCACGGCGAGCGCGAGCGGGATATCGCGTTGGAATAAAGTCCAAACGGGACAAAACGGATGCGTTAATATTTTGTTACGTATTGCGTCAGTTTGACTATATGCCTTGTGCTTGTCACAAATCATTTCTTTTATTTTATTGTATCAATAATATACCAACTTAAAACGGCACAGATCACTTTTGTTGGACATCAGAAACCGAGCAGTTGTGTCGGTATTTTCAATACGCCTATGATACTTGCGTAAGATGCGAGGTCTGTGAATTTCTTGTATATTGGCAATTACCAAAATTATAATTATAATCGTTTCCATCTGCATTTTTTTTTCTATTTATTTAGGATATGAATTTCCACATGGCATTAACGACAAAAATTCACTTCCAAACTTTAAACATTTATGGTTTATTGCAAATACGTATTATAAAAATATAAATGAAGTAACACTTGATTGGAGATAAAAATAAACTGAAAACGAATAAATAAGAATTATAGGAAATAGGAATAGGTATATAGGTGGCATTATTGCCTGTAACGATGTAAATATACTTTGTAAATGCATTCAAAGACGCATATTTTTGATTAAAAAATTGAAAATGTCTAAAAAAGGCCCGGATTAAATAGTTTGTAATATATACAATTATATTATGTAGCAATAATGTGTCCCTCACATGCAAAAAAAATGTTTTGTTGTTGAATTCTCTTCGAAATTTAACTGAAAAATTGTTGTGGCTCTAGGTAGGCTATGTGTTTGTGAGATAAAAAAATGTAGTTGCCGTAAATCACGAGAATAAATAAAAAAAAGTTGTTTTGAAAAAATGTCTAATTAAAGATATTTAAAAATTACTTTTACGAGCTTGAAAACGATCAAGCCGCTACAAATGGTCCTTCGAGTCCGGATACAAATGGTCCAATGGTTTATTGTGCAAGTAAGCGCAAAGAATACGTGAGCTGAACAAAACTTGAAGAATATCGTGCATATTACATTGTCCATTGTCCTCCAAGGTTAGTTCCCTAATCCCATATTTCCTGCAAATTTCTGCATGCTTCATTGGGTTTGATATTGTATAATTACCTGTAATAAAGGTGAAAAGTGGAATTAATTGGGTAGACGCATGCCGATTATTCGCATATAATAATTATATGTTTTTGTGTCCTAAAGTTTGTAATTGTATTGCACAGTAATAAACAATGGCGGAATTGCAAGCCTTTATAATAAAAAGGGCAGCAATAAAGGGCCAGCTCACACGTTTCCACAGCATTCTAATAAAATTTGACAATAAGGAATGTGATATTGCTCGGGTGGAAACACAAATGCTAAAAATTGAATCATTGTTGGATGATTTTACTGACATCCAATTAAAGATCGACTTAATGCAGTCTGCGGAAAACGTAAATATTGATGAAAGAGAGCGTGCCGATTTCGAAGAAAAATACTTTGAGGCGGTTTCAAAAGCTAAAGCTCTCGTTACGGCTTCGATTCAACATGTGTTGCCCGAATCTATGTCGGAAATGTCCGCAGAAAATTCTGCTAATTCGCAAATTGGCGCGAATTATTCAAATCCAAATGTTTTTAACCATGTTAAATTACCTACATTAAGTTTACCGACGTATGATGGATCGTATGACCAGTGGTTATGTTTTAAAGACACGTTTATGTCGGTCATTCATGAAAATCAAATTTTGTCACCAGTGCAGAAATTCCATTACTTACGTTCAGCTTTAAAAGGTGGCGCTGCGGAAATCATTCAATCATTGGAAGTTTCATCAGCAAACTATAACACCGCGTGGGAGCTTATTTTAGAGCGTTATGAAAATAAAAATTTATTAGTTACGAATCATGTCGTGGCTGTGGGATCTTGCTGGCATGCGCGAGTGAGTAGTCGTTAATGCTCAGCTACAGTGCCCGCGGTTTGGCTATGGATGCTGGGTGACTCATTTCTGCGCTGTGGCTGGGGCGCGCCTTGGATCGCCTATCCAGCTCTACCTAATGAGGTTTTCCAGGTTTTCCTCATTCTCGCACTAAATGGTGGGTAGAGTACTAACAACTGTAGGTCGTTCCTGTGACGCACCTGCGGCTAATAGTAATATGCCGCCTCCTCCGTCCCGTACAAGCTATGCTTCTGGGGCTAACCTTAGGGTTAGTTTGGAGTGAGTAGAGATATTATTATATTATTATGTAAAGGCATTTTTGAATTTACCTGGTGTAACTAAGGAATCCTCAGTTATTGGACGGCTTTTCCAAGCACTTGCGCGCTTTAGAGGTTTTGGGACAGCCGGTCGAAAAGTGGAATACATTAGTTATTCACATTATTTCTGTCAAATTGGACCCCCTCACCAGACGGGAGTGGGAGTCACGAATTACAAAGGGTGAATTGTCATCCCTTGATGAATTTAAAAATTTTCTGAAGGAAAAATGTCGTTTATTAGAAACTTTGCAATTAAGCAATGATGATAATAAAAATTATTACTCAAAACCCAAAATAAAAGCTCATATTTCAACGAGCGGGGAAAAATGTGTGTTTTGCAACGCGAAACATTTAATATACAATTGTTCTGAATTTCTAAAACTCGAACCTTACGAAAGGTACGAAAATATTAAGGGTTTAAAATTGTGCGTAAATTGCTTTAAACCAAAACATTCCCCTCTCCATTGTAAACGAGCAGGTTGTAGTAAATGCAACAAGAAACATAATGTACTCTTACATTTTTCCGATAATACTAATAGAGAGGTACATGAAACTAACCAAAGGGTAACTGAAAAAATTCAAAATGAGGAAGTTGGTCAAACGAGCGTGAATCATACTTCTAATAGGGCATTAGCGCAGATTTTGTTGTCCACGGCGGTTATCCAAGTGTTTGATTGCTCAAACAACGTTCATGAGATTCGCGTATTATTGGACAGCGGTTCTCAATCTCACTTCATAAGTGAAGAACTTGCAAAAAAATTAAAGCTACGCAAATCTAACATTGATTTTGCTGTCACTGGAATTAATCAGTGTCTTACAAATATACGCAATTATGTATATGTCAAAATACAATCACGACTTAACTCATTCACTGCAAAAATTTCGTGTTTGATATTACCCAAAATAACTGAGGTTTTACCTTCATGCAGCTTTGATGCCAGCCTGCTAAATTTACCTGCAAACGTGTCGCTTGCTGATCCCACTTTCAATGTGTCCGGCAAAATAGATATGCTTTTAGGAGCTGACATTTTCTGGTCTCTTCTTAGCCAGGGTCAAATAAGACTTGGAAAAAGCTTACCGCTCCTTCAAAAAACAAAGCTGGGTTGGGTGATAGCTGGGGAAATTCCAAGACAAGGTGATATTTTCTCGTGCAATGTGTCTACGGTTGATTTAAATAATGCAATTGAAAAATTTTGGGAAATAGAACAAATTAGTTTTTCTGTCGATAGTAAATATTCAGCTGAAGGAAAGGCTGCTGAAGAACACTTTGTTCAAAATACATATCGCGACCAAAATGGTAGGTTCGTGGTAAGTATTCCGCTTAAATACTCATCTGACAAATTAGGCGAATCGCGACAATGCGCACTAAAAAGATTTTATAATATTGAGCGTAAGCTAGATAGTAACCCCGAATTAAAGGTTCAATATGTAAAATTCATGGACGAGTATGTTAAATTAAATCACATGAGCAAGATTGATGAGAATACAACAAATGGGTCGTATTATTTACCTCATCACTGTGTGATCAAAAATTCTAGTCTCACTACGAGGTTAAGGGTTGTCTTTGACGCATCTGCAAAGACAACCAGCGGTCTTTCATTAAATGACATCCAGTTGGTCGGCCCTACGATTCAGCAAGATTTGTTCTCGATAATTTTGAGATTTCGTAAACACAACGTAGTGCTTGCAGCAGACGTAACCAAAATGTATCGTATGATTCAATTGCATCCGAAACAAAGGTGTCTGCAACGTATTTTTTGGAGGAATAATAAATCCGAAGAAGTTGAGTGTTTCGAACTCAACACTGTTACCTACGGAATGGCTTCTGCCGCCTTTCTCGCCATTAGATGCTTATATCAATTAGGCAAAGATCATTCTGAAGAGTTACCTTCGGCGAGTGAATGCATAATAAATGACTTTTACGTCGATGATTTGCTGACAGGTGGTTCGAGCATAGAAGAAATAAAAATTTTACAACGCGATATCTCAGATATTCTACAGAGAGGCGGATTTTGTCTGAATAAATGGCTCTCTAACAGTGAAGACGTTCTTGAAGATATTGTATCTTCTAGAGATGATGCTATCTTGAATATTAGTGACAATAATGAAACACGAACTTTAGGTTTATGCTGGAAAGCATCTGCAGATGAGTTGCATTATTTCGTCAAGGCTCCAGTGACAAAGAAGATAACAAAAAGGACAATTTTGTCTGAGACATCTCAATTATTTGATCCTTTGGGACTTGTCAGTCCTGTAGTCGTTAGGGTTGTGCATTTCTCGTCTCGATTCTCGCCGAGATCGAGAGTGAATGAAAATCTCGGGTGCGAGACCGAGACGAGAACTGTCCAATGAAATCGAGATCAAGACCGAGAGTCAATTGCACGAGATCGAGACTCTCGCTCGAGAAATCGTCGAGAGTCTCGATTTCTCGACATTATTTTTTTGATCAATGTTATTTTTCTGTATTTTTGTCAAGAATAATCGGTGATAATTAATCATACTAAACTAAACCGTTATGTGAGAAAATTATATTTATTTTTTAAAGCAAAATAAAAGAGCTTCTAGAAAATAAATTTAAAATAAAATCGTAGTAACTGCATAACTAATATCCTTGTTAATATCACAACAAAAATACTTCTTTGAAAAATAATAAATTGATAAAAATAATGTAGAAACCCTGCGAAAAATGCCGTGTCCGTTTTCTTTTAAATTTCCAACGGATGCAAATAGGTAAGTGTCATTTTGTTAGATTTTGTAAAATATAATTATGAAGTTTTCCCCTTGATAACTTTTTCGCAATAACTCAGTTTTACTTAATCATTGCGTATTTCAGTCACTAAAACACAAGAAACGTAGATTTAAACAAGATATATGTACAATACATACATTTCAGTGCAAAAACAATACATTACAGAACAACTCAAAAAACAAAACTTAATCCAATATTTACGGATCGCGTGTGGTTTTACTAATAGAGATGGAAAAATAAAAATCCTTGCCACAATATTTCAGGACATTGAAATGTACTAAATACGTATTTCGGCAGCTAAGGTTCCATCATCAGTAGTCTACGAGCTACAAGCTACAAGATTATGTATCTGTACTAAATACGTATTTTGGCATCTTTGCTGGCGAAATGCGTATTTATTACAACTAAATTTTGTGAAATATTGTGGTAAGGGCTTTTATTTTTCAATTTTTAAAACTGCATCCGCTTATAGAAACTTTTACGCATCTTATTTTAAAATCCAAACTTAACACAATATTCAATCGTTCAATCGCGAAAAAGAAAAGGTAAGTATTTTGTTGCAACCTGTGGTTCACTTAATAAGAACAGGTCTGCGTCATTAGGCCCAAAAATGTTCTTTAATTCATAATATTAGGAGGGTAGTATTTTAATTGGATCATCCTGTACCTTTTTATAAGACGTTCTGTTAAAAAATGTTTTGAATATGTATTTGTATTCTGGACATTTTTATTTCAATATTCTGCGTTCTAAAAACGTTCCCGAGCCCAAACAAACTGTTCTGAATGCGGTCCTGACACGAAAACTGCTGGTGCCGCGAATTAACTTTTCGGTTCGGCCGAATTGCTTTTTAAAAAATATTTTATTGACAAAGTTTGGACCGTTCTTTATTAAAACAAGAATTACAAGTGTTATTCGTTCTAAGTGTAGATAACTAATGTAAAACAGCATATACAGTTGAAAGTACAACGGAAAGATAAAAATGTATCGAGTCAGCGGTTTCCACGATCGCCGCTGAGTTCTTAGGAATTTCCCAGAATTCGAGTAGATAACTCCTCCCTCCTTAAGAATTGGCCCTAGGGACCGGCATGGGTACGTTGGGCAAATTGATGATTTCTTCCACGTTTCCCATTTTTCTTTTCTTCTGATATATTCGATTCCCAAACTTGAAACATACATAAATGATAAAAATAAAAATTAAGACAAATGTAAATGTGATCCAAAATTTATTCCACGATTGATTGGTTGATATTTCTTCGATGTATTCCATTTTGTTTCTGAAAAGTGGGAAGTTCTTGAAGTTGTTCTTGAATTCTTCTACTGTTAAATTTAAGTTTGCTCTTGATATTTTCGGGTTCTTGACTTCGAACTGAAATGAGTCCATCTTGTTTAGGATTCTTTCTTGATTTATTAGAATTTCTTTAGGTGTTTGAATTTGACAATTTTGTGGGATTACTAATGAAAATGTTCTGTGATTGATGATCGTTACAGTCTAATTTTAACTGAATGGTATTTGGAAATATTGCAATCCATTTATTAGAGTTTTGAATTTGAAAAGTTATTGATTCGGTGATCGGAGCTTCTATTACATGGCAGTTTTCATTTGAAGTCTTCATGGTTAAGATTGACATCTCGCAGGTGTTTTCGGAGTGTGGAAATTGTTTCAAGTTGGCACGTTTACAGAAATATTCTTCTTGGAGTCTGGTGCATTCGATTGTGTCGTATGCAAAGTACATTTTAGAGTATAAAATATTATTTGAAGTTGGTATAATTGTCGAAAATAAGGATAGGTCATGATTTATTTGTTTAGGTAGTGGGAGTAACTGAAAATACGTGAAATCAGTTTTATATGTGATAGGAATAGATATAATAAAAGTAATTTTCTTGTCTTAAATATAGCTTTTTACTTCAGCCAATTTTTCGAATAGGTACCTATACGTTGTCCAAATTAAGTGTGAATGGTAATTGATTTGAATCCAATTTAAATTTGGCAATCTCTTCGAAGAGATCGTTCTGAGTAATTATACTTGAATGCAACGTTTGTAATTTTGAAAACGCTATAGAATTTTCTATATCTTGTAGTTTTTGTAGAATTATTTGATAGATGTTTATAAGTTGAAAAATAAAATCTTTTATTGTAATAAAATGTTTGTTTGGTTTTGGTCATTTATGTAAGTCTGTATAATTAACAATTTTGACTGCAGCACAAGTTCGTGATGATAGATTTGATTCAGACTGTCGTTGAACTTTTGTATTAAAGTATTGGAAATACTATGAGTTTCTAAAATTTGTTTTTGGAGCTTATTTTGGTTGTTACTTAATTGCTTAATTAAGTTCTCAAAATGCTCACCATCTGTTGCGTCTAGATTCCCTGTAATAACTTTGAATACAGAGCCTAGGCCATTAATTATTATTCCTCTTTTCGATTTTTGGTTATAAATATTACTTATAGGTAAGATTTCGTAAATTTTACTTTCAACCGCAAATTTTGTAATGTTTAATATCTTTGCGTAATTTGATAATTCTCTCTCATAATTCGGATTTCTTGATAAATTGGAATAAAGGTTTAAGGTATAAATGCTTAATTTTTTCAATTCTGAAATTATAGGGTTTAGATCCCTATAAAATATCAATTTCCTATCATATTGTCTCAACTTTGCATTGCCCAATTTGTTTATTAAAAGTCCTGGAGTATCGTTTAAATCTTCGATTGGAATGTCTTGGTCTTGTCCATGTCCATGTCCGAGTGTTAGTCGGAGTCCGAACACTAATGCCCAAACAATGCCGATGCCTAACATATGGTGTCCCTTGGGTGGTGCAGATTATCGAGTCCGCTCCTGGTCCTTGGGTCCGCAAGATGAGGTTATTGAACCACGTCCTCTTGTGAATTGCTGCCAATATCGATCAACCACACTCCACTAATACAATCCTTGCCGTTCCGATCTCACAATTCCCAAAATTATCGAGTTTTGGAAATTTTTCGAAGTTTCACAAATTTTCCGGAATTGCCGATTAATTGTAGAGACAAAAGAGATATCGATCTCTTCGGCAATCCTACCGACTGCGCCAATTAACTTTTCGGTTCGGCCGAATTGCTTTTTAAAAAATATTTTATTGACAAAGTTTGGACCGTTCTTTATTAAAACAAGAATTACAAGTGTTATTCGTTCTAAGTGTAGATAACTAATGTAAAACAGCATATACAGTTGAAAGTACAACGGAAAGATAAAAATGTATCGAGTCAGCGGTCTCCACGATCGCCGCTGAGTTCTTAGGAATTTCCCAGAATTCGGGTAGATAACTCGCGTCGTGCCATACACCATCCCCTTATCGCAGGCGAAAATCGACAGTATGGTACTTGGCTTCCAAAGTACAAAGGATACCACCTACCTCTTAATAAATTCGAGATCGAGAACCAAGAGTCTCGAGGCGAGACGAGATTTTCGCAGTCGAGAGTTATTCGAGATCAAGACGAGACCGAAGAGGTTCGAGAATTTTCGAGATCGAGACGAGAGTGGGCAAAGTCTCGCCGAGATCTCGATCTCGCCCAACCCTAGTAGTCGTTGCGGCTAAAATAATCATGCAAACTCTTTGGCAATTGAAACTGTCATGGGACGAATCAGTTCCTGCAGATTTGCAAACTCAATGGTTAGAGTTCAAAAATAATTTAATCTATTTAAATGACATTAAAATACCTCGGCATGTTTTGTTGAAGCAATCTGTAACAATTGAATTGCGCGGCTATGCAGATGCTTCTGAACGGGCTTATGGGGCTGTAATTTACTTGAAGGGTACTGACGTCCATGGTAATTTTTCCGTTCGATTATTGTGCTCTAAGTCCCGAATAGCACCGTTAAAGGGAATAAGCATTCCAAGGTTAGAATTATACGCCGCGCATAGGAAAACTAGAAATTACAAAACTACTAAAGCATATGTTTGTTTATTCATATGTCTTGTGGCAAAGGCGTTACACCTAGAGTTAGTCAGTGATTTAACTACGTACGCTTTTTTGGCTGCACTAAGGCGCTTTGCGTCTAGACGCGGGAAATGCGTTAACTTATATTCTGATAACGGTTCCAACTTCATAGGAGCGAATTCTGCCATTAAAGAATTTTTGGAGTCTTCTCATGACTCAGTAAAGGGTGAATTGGCTCAGGAGGGTGTGAGTTGGCACTTCATTCCAGCCAGGGCTGCCCACTTCGGCGGTTTATGGGAAGCTGGGGTAAAAAGGGTTAAATTTCATTTGAAGCGTGTAATCGGCAATGCGGTTCTAACTTTTGAAGAATTTGTAACTATACTCACTCAAGTTGAAGCTTGCATCAACTCCCGTCCTTTATATCCTTTATCAAATGATCCAAATGATCCCAATCCTATTACTCCTGCACATTTTATCATCGGCGAGAAATTAACTGCACTCCCGGACTGTAAATATGTTGATGTAAAAATGAGCTCAACCACGAGGTTCCAATATCTACAACAATTGCAACAGCAGTTTTGGCGGCACTGGTCCAAAGATTATATCGCCGAATTACAAGTGAGGACTAAATGGAGAAAGAATTATCCTTCCTTACTAAAAATTGGCAAGCTAGTTCTAGTAAAGGTCGAAAACTTACCTATCTTTACGATGGAAACTCGGCAGAGTCATCGAAGTACATCCTAGTGCAGATGGGGTAGTTCGAGCAGCTACAATCCAGTCGTCTTCCGGTACCTTTAAGCGACCGGCAACCAAGTTATGTGTGCTTCCTTGTGATGACGGGAATAGTGACGAGCGCAAAAGTATTCGCGATAGTGACAATTTTGACGCTGGTGCGTGTCTGTAAATAAAGATTCACACAGGCGACTCTTTTAATGTTGATACTTAAAAACAAAGGTTATTATGTTCCAGAAATTTGGTGTAAACTTATCTAAATATTATGCTTATTTCACTTTGGTTTGCAAATATTTATATTTTTGTAAGAATTATACCCATCAGACGGGTTAAGTTCACTTTGTAACTTACACTATTCATTTTGTTCTTTTGTGTCAAATTTTGTATTCACTTTAAGTACTTACCATTATTTATCTTCTTAATTGTGAATATTGCAATTAGTATTAAAGTCCTCCGGGACTTTAAGGGGGCCGGCATGTTGTGGCTCTAGGTAGGCTATGTGTTTGTGAGATAAAAAAATGTAGTTGCCGTAAATCAGGAGAATAAATAAAAAAAAGTTGTTTTGAAAAAATGTCTTGTTAGAAACTTTTTAAAATTTGA
This sequence comes from Xestobium rufovillosum, assembly GCA_963966045.1. Taxonomy (NCBI): domain Eukaryota; kingdom Metazoa; phylum Arthropoda; class Insecta; order Coleoptera; family Ptinidae; genus Xestobium; species Xestobium rufovillosum. The sequence continues at coordinate 5,496,829 of OZ014495.1, read as the reverse complement.
TTACCAATAATTTCTCTGAATCTAATTTTAGCCTTAAAATGTGATTTTGTTTATGAAATGGTGCATGAGCACTTTGTTGCCAGTCAGCAGTTTCTTGTTAAGAACTTGATGTTAGAAATTCAATACCCAGGGTCAACCGACTGTTTATTATTTTCGTCTACATACGAATGTGTAAACTAAGATTGAAATAAAGGGGGCTTTTCGGTTCGACTTTTGTAGTAAGCAGACGTGTTTTATTTTCGTACTACCCTTTAATTTCTTTTAAAAACAGCGGTGGGATTGCAATTCACACCCCTCCGTTAACGTGAGAACTAATAATGAGAGATGAGAGAAAAGGACCTTAAATAAGGAGTGTGTTTAAATTAGTTCATATACAGAGTGTTAAAATTTAAGTAGGGACGAGTGAACATTCAAACACTAAGTGAATTTGAATTAATTTATATACAGTGTGTTGTTAACATTCTTATAGTGCAATTATGGATGAAAACGAAAGCCACCGTTTCGGAGAAGTTACCCGTTCGCGGACGTACACGCCACCCCTTAGTGAATCGGCGTCGGCAAGTAGTAACACGGAACGTATAACTATTCTAGAGCGATTGGTTCAAGAATTGTCAAGCAAAAATATGGAGCTGGAACGAACCAAACATCAAATTTTATACGCTGGTAGATCCGAGTGCATTCCCGAATTTGAACCCGGAAATCCCAACATGACAACGGCAAATTGGATTCATAAAATAGAACAAATGTCAACTATTAACGGATGGAATGATAATACGATAATTTTTCATATGCAAAATCGCCTCAAAGGTTTGGCTAGAAAGTGGTATAATAACCTGACAAATTACGAATATACGTGGGCTGAATGGAGGGAAAAATTACTTAAAGCTTTCCCAGAACATTCCGATTATGCAAGTGCATTAAAGAAAATGCTGTCCAGAACAAAATTACCTGATGAAACGTGGGGACAGTATTATTTCAGCAAAGTTGAACTTGTTCGTGCGTGTGAGATTAAAGACAGGCATGCGGTCTCATGCATAATCGACGGAATTGAAAATGATGTCATTCAGACAGGAGCAAGAGCTGGAAGATATGACAATCCCGAATCATTATATTCTGAATTTTTATCTGCATTAGCGTCGGACGGAAAGAGGGACAAACAATGGAGCCCAGCCATACTGGTTCTCGAAATCGTGGGTTGCAATTCGTTAGATCTAGCAAGGGCGGACAGCGATTTTATCCCTACGAACGGGAGATTAAGCGAAAATGTTTCAATTGCCATGAAACTGGACATTTCGCGAACAACTGTCCAAAACCGAAGAAAGAGTATCAAAAGTGCAAAAAGTTGGGGCACACATTGTCAAATTGCCCAAAACTAGCCACTATTTCGAATACGTTAGTATGTACCAAAAACCGAAAGACTGCGGAATGTTATTTTGTGAACTGTGAAATTAATGGTTCCGAGTATGCCGCGTATTTAGATACAGGATGTGCGGCGGTCATAATCCGGAATTCTGTAGCTAAACAACAGAAACTAGTGTACAAACCGAGCAAGATTGTAGTGCGCGGTTATAACAACAGTGCCGCCGCAGCCGTCGGGACGGCAATGATTAATCTGAAAGTAGATCTGGCCGAAGGAGAAGTAGAAGTTATAATTGTACCAGACGAGGTACAGGAAATCCCAGTTTTGATCGGTCAGTCGTTTATCAATGACCACAGGCTTCTTTTGGTGAAGAATCACGAAGTTCGTCTCATGGAAGAAAATCAGCTGTTGCTCCCCGACCTAGATGTGCTACCACCAAAGAAAGTGGTGTTGTGGGCAAAGGATGCCTCCGTGATACCACCCTATCATGTAGGCAACGTAGCCGTTTGCTGTGAGGAATATCAAGGTGATATTTTTGTGGACTCACAGGTAAGATTATTACCACTGCATGAGCATTTTATTGAAAATTGTGTGTTAAGAACGACGAATGGTGCCGTTCGTATTTGTAACATGTCCGAGTTACCTGTTACGTATAAAAAATTACAGATAGTAGCAAGGGGTGTCCCTTGTTATGAAACTAAGCTGACGGAAATTGAGGACATTTCAGTTTTATCTGTTTCAACATTAAATATGTTTACATTAGCTGACATCGAGTCACAGGTGGATGAAAGTGTTGGCGAAAGCAATAAAATGAAATTGTTGCAACTTTTAAATGAGTACCGGGATTGTTTTGCTACTCATACCGGGGAATTAGGAGGGTGCGATAAAACTGAAATGACCATTAGGTTAACAGATGACAAACCTGTAACGTACAGGCCTTATAGACTAGCATTTTCGGAGCGAGAAAAATTACGGGGAATAATAAACGACTTAAAGGAAAATAATATAATCAGAGACTCTGATTCACCATATGCTAGTCCGATATTGTTAGTTCAAAAGAAAAATGGCGAATCGCGTCTTTGCGTTGATTATCGAGCTCTTAACGCAAAAACAGTCAAAGATAGGTATCCCTTGCCGAGAGTAGATGAACATTTAGACCGACTGAAGGGCTATCAGTACTTCATTGCTTTAGATCTGACATCCGGTTACAATCAAATACCTATGTCCCCAGATTCTATTCCAAAGACCGCATTTATCACCCCGGACGGGCATTATGAGTATTTGAAGATGCCGTTTGGGTTGGCAAATGCGCCGGCTGTTTTCACGCGCTTGATAAATCAGGTGTTAGGGAATCTTAGATTTACTATTGCCATTGCTTACATGGATGATATACTTGTGCCAGCTTATGATGTTGAGCATGGTCTCTCTTCATTGCGGAAAATTTTGGATGTATTGCGTGGGGCCAAATTGACGTTAAGAATGACAAAATGTTTCTTTTTCAAACCAAAACTTGAATATTTAGGTCATGAGATAAGTAAGGACGGTATTTGTCCGGGCAGACAAAAAACTGTTGCAATAGAGAACTTCCCTATTCCCACAAACGTTCGTGAGGTACGACAATTCATAGGGTTAACCAGCTATTTCAGAAAATTCATAAAAAATTTTGCCGTTCTGGCGTATCCCTTAACTGCCTTGACTCGTAAGGACACCACGTTTAAGTGGGGCGATGAACAACAAAACGCATTTAATACGTTAAAAATGAAATTAGCTAGCAAACCGGTGCTGGCGATTTATGATCGAAAGGCGCAAACGGAGGTACATACAGACGCTTCAAAAATTGGATTAGGGGGGATACTTTACAGAAGCAAGAGGAAGGGTGTTTGAAACCTGTCATCTATTTTAGTAGGCAAACGACGAAGGAGGAAAAGAGGTATGGCTCTTACGAACTAGAAACGTTGGCAGTCGTAAGCTCGCTAACGCAGTTTAGGGTGTATCTGCTGGATCTCGAGTTCAAAATTGTGACAGATTGCAACGCTTTGCGTACCACATTGACGAAACGCGACTTAATCCCTCGTATTGGTAGGTGGTGGCTATTGACGCAAGAATTTAATTATACAGTGGAGTACCGCCCGGGTTCCAAAATGAGCCACGTTGACGCTTTGAGCAGGAATCCAGTTCTTTCTAGCAAGTGTGCCGACGATCTGGAAGTATTCACTATCAATATAAATAGAGAAGATTGGGTTCTGGCGGCTCAGCTTAATGATCAGAGATGTAAATATTTGCATGACGTTTTGAGCGCTACGCCAAAGGATGAGGAAGAGCGAAAAATACACAAAGATTATGAGCTAGTAGACAATAGGATCTACCGCATCACAAAACAAGGCATACGATGGGTAGTCCCAAAATATGCTCGACAACAAATTGTGCGATGTTACCATGACGAGATGGGACATTTTGCAATGGAAAAGACGTTAGAATCCATTTCGCAGCATTATTGGTTTTCAGGTATGCGGCGATATGTTAAAAAATATATCACGAGATGCCTACATTGCTTATATAACAAAGAACCCTCTGGCAGAAAGCCAGGTTTCTTGCACCCTATACCCAAAGCAACTACCCCGATGGACACACTGCATGTCGACCACTTGGGTCCGTTCGTGCAGAGCAGGAGGAAAAATAAATTTTTAATTGTGTTAACTGAAGCTTCCACTAAATTCATTTTCCTACAGCCCGTGCAAAGTACCAAAGTAGGTCCGGTTATAACATTTCTAACTAGAGTTTTTGAAACGTTTGGAATACCCAGACGTATTATCGCAGATAGGGGGAGTGCTTATACTAGCAAAAAATTTACGGATTTTACCAAAGGTTTAAGCATCGTGTTAGTTTTAAATGCCACGGCCACGCCCAGGGCTAACGGACAAGTGGAGAGAATGAATCGAGTTGTTTTAGCATCACTCTCAGCAACTATGACGAATGAGGAAGATAAATGGGATCAAAGTGTAGGTAAAGTACAATTTTCATATAATTGTACAGTAAACAAAACAACCGGTAAGTGTCCATACGAAGTGCTGATGGGGTATAGACCGCGAAATGCTAATGACGCGTTTCTACTTAATCATGTGGACACTAACAGAGAACAGCAAAGCTTAGATGTTATTCGAGAGGCTGCGAGTAAACGCATTGTTGATGAACAAGAGCAACAAAAGAAACGTTTTGATTCCAAACGTTGTGGGGCTCCTAGATACAAAGAAGGACAGCAAGTCTTGATCCTTAAGAAGGTTGGAGCCAATGATGGGAAAAGCAAAAAGTTGCTGCCCAAGTACGACGGCCCCTTTGTTATTAAAAGAATATTGAGACATGACAGATACCTTATCGAGGATTTACCTGGTTCCTATCGAGCTCAAAAGTTCTACAGGGGTGTATGCTCCGTAGATAGGATGAAACCCTTTACGTCAGGGGTAAGTGATGATGACAACGTGTCATCAGATGAAGCGGGAAGTGCTCCCGAAGAGAACACTTAGATGACAAAGTGTCATCAAAAAGCGTGCAGTGTATGCAGGAATGTACATTTCAGTTAATGACAATGTGTCATCAAAAGGCGTGCAAAGTGTATGCAGGATGTACATTTAAGTTGATGACAAAGTGTCATAAAAGGCAGATGAAAGGGCGTGCATGTAAATGTACGCTCTTGGCTAACGGCAACGTGTCATAAGGTGCTAATGTGCAAGGCCGTTTAGATGTCGACATAAAAAAATGCAACGTGCATTATGTGACAAAGTGTCAGTAAATGGAATTCCATGTGACCAGGTGTCATTGAGCAAAAAAAAAATGCATTCAAGAATAGTAAAGTGCAAAAAAAAACCGCAACGTGCGACTAAAGGTGGAAAAGTGTCCATCATAAACTAAAGGCAAAGTGGCTTACTTTTTTCCAGGTGTATGACCAACATCAGCAAAGCATGAAGCTGAGGGAAGGTGCAGTGGAAAGGTCCGGCTCTACGAGGACGTAGAGAAGTTGTAGCGTGGCCGAGCTGTTAGAAACTTTTTAAAATTTGATTACCAATAATTTCTCTGAATCTAATTTTAGCCTTAAAATGTGATTTTGTTTATGAAATGGTGCATGAGCACTTTGTTGCCAGTCAGCAGTTTCTTGTTAAGAACTTGATGTTAGAAATTCAATACCCAGGGTCAACCGACTGTTTATTATTTTCGTCTACATACGAATGTGTAAACTAAGATTGAAATAAAGGGGGCTTTTCTGTTCGACTTTTGTAGTAAGCAGACGTGTTTTATTTTCGTACTACCCTTTAATTTCTTTTAGTCTAATTAAAGATATTTAAAAATTACTTTTACGAGCTTGAAAACGATCAAGCCGCTACAAAAATAATAAAAGTTGATATTTGGTAAGTCTGATAAAGATATACCTTATTAACCTTTGTAACAGCTTTGTTTATATCTGAAACTGTTCTGTGATCTGAAGAACGTTTCCTTGCCACTGCACCTGCTGCATCGTCCTTTCTTGGGGTGTAAAAAGCTGCATTCATTTCTTCCTCACTTAAAATTAAAATACTCACTGAGCTTAGCAACGCTCAGATTTGATTTTCGAATGCCAATTAATTGTCAACATTTCTTCGTAATCTTCGTTTTCCTGACTTGGCAACACTTGATATGAAAAATCGCCCAAATGGCGACTTGCAATGGAATAGTAACCCCCACAAACCGCACCCTAAAAGCACCCCTAAAGCAAACCTCCCCTAAAACAACCTCTAAAACCACCCCTAACAACCACCCCGACAATCACCCCCAAAAACCACCCCTCGAAACCACCCCCTAAACATCTCCGAAACCATTCCTAAAACCACCCCTAAACACTACTACCATAAACCACCTCAACTTCCACATCCACCCCTAAAAACCACCCCCAAAAGCTCCCCCAAAACCATTCATAAAAACCACCCCTAAAATCACCCCCAAAACCACCTCCATAAACCAAACCTGAAACCACCCCCGAAACCAATCTTAAAAATCACCCCTAAAACCAACCTTAAAAATAACCCTCAAAAACCACCCCTAACAACCGCCCCTAACACCACCCCTACAAATCACCCCTCTCGCGTCTCTTTTAAATCTAATAAGTTCAGAGCCGCCAGGCTCTCGCATTTAGCCGCTAGCGCTCGGGTCTGTTTCGTATAAATGTTGCAAATGAATCACGAAATCCAACTCGATACTACGAAAATAAAAACATTTTCAATATTAAAACATTATGTACACGCATCAAATTCTCAATTACTTTCATAAGTTCTGAATCACACTGTGAATTTTGCTGTAAATGAAATTCTACTGCTTCATGAGGATCCACAATAAATAGTTGAGAGTTGACCATAACTTGGAATCTCATTGAAAGCTGGGTGCAGTGCTGTATGTATCTGATATTATATTTGTCCTTGTATTTTAAAACAAAATGAACCTCTAAGTGTTTAATTAAAATTTACCAGATGAGCATTAAATGAAGCAAAATAAAATGTACTGTTATAATTTCGGTTATGATTAAAAAAGTTATTCGATTTTGAATGAGAACCATTGAATAATGACTCTAGGACTGCAGGATTTAGCATTTTATATAAACGCGAGCGTGCATAATTAGTTGCCTATTCCACAAACATGACAGTTCAGACGTACGCACTTTCGGCGATCGGCTCCCGTACGTATTAAAAAGAGACGGAAACGAAAAACCCGACCTCGCTAGATCGAAACGGCTTCGTCCCTATCGCGCAATTGCGAAGAGTCATGTTGATTTTATATTGGGATTTCAGATAGTATTGTTGCTGTACTTTTGTTAATTATTAATAAAAGTTTGAACAACAATCTTACAATGTGTATTTGATTTCTGTCGAATAAATAATGGCAGACCTGCCACCTGCAAGGTATACAATGAAATAAAAACAAGTCAGTTCAGTTAAGTAAGAAAAGACAACGAAATCGAGTTTAAATTAACTAATAATAATTAATAGTTAAATTAAACGTAACAATTAGTGACAATATTATGACCAGGTATTTGTTTTTATTTTCCACGGATTGCTTGTTGTTTGTAATATTTCTTATAATTCTGTCCGATGAAAAATACAAAAACGCCCCAATATTCTTTAAATTTTTTTATTTTCCTAAAATTACCCATGCAATGAGGTATTATTAAACAGAATTTTTGATCATAACTTTCGTTTGAAAAAAATAAGAACTTTCGGTTTTCGGGGTTCTGTTCTTCATGCTACGAGTATGTGCAATAACACTAAGTTATGAAAATGTATTCCATTCCATTCAAAAATTTTTGAGAAAATTTGGTACCTATGCACTGAAATTTGATTAAACAATATTCTTGATGATAACTTCCGTTTGAAAAAAGATAACAAGTCCCGGTTTGCAGCATCTTGTTCTTAATTCTATCTGTAATGGCACCATGCTATAAAAAATATACCAATCCATTTAAAATTTTTGAGAAATTTGATCATTGCGTATGTTTCGAAATAACGCCATTTGGCAGCTCCCTCGTAATATGAAATTCAAGTGTAAATCCAGATTTTCATGGTCACTTTTATCGCCAACTTTAACCTGACATCCGGTATAGTTTTTGCCCCCACCCCTGCAATTGTAGCCCTCCCCTGTACATCGGACGAAAAACGATAATATTTCGCTCTTGATAATACAAATATTACGACGGCGCTGGAGTGCCATCCAACATTTTTTTTATTAAATTTACAGTTGTAACAGTAAATTTACTGTTCAAACTGTCAATTTACAGTTGCAACTGTAAATTTACTGCTCAAACTGTCAATTTACAGTTGTAACTTTCAATGCAACTATGAATTTACTGTTTCAACTGTAAATTTACTGTTCGAACTGTCAATTTACAGTTGTAACTGTAAATTTAATGTTCGATCTGTCAATTTACAGTTGTAACTGTCAATTTACTGTAAATTTACTGTTCGAACTGTCAATTTACAGTTGTAATTGTCAATTTACTGTTTCAACTGTAAATTTACAGTTGTAACTGTCAATTTACTGTTCGAACTGTCAATTTACTGATCGAACTGTCAATTTACAGTTATAACTGTCAATTTACAGTTGTAACTGTCAATTTACTGTTCGAACTGTCAATTTACTGTTGTAATTGTCAATTTACAGGTGCAACTGTCAATTTGCTGTTCTAAAGTTAATTTGGAGTTTTAGCTATTGCTTACTCAATGCGGTGTTGTCAGACGTATAGTAATTGTGAGGATCTACTGTAATTTTGTGTCACGGTGCTGTATGCAAATGACAAATGAATAGTATATTATTATATGAGCGATTATGACAGCCATATTCATGAAGATGATGTTTGAGCCCAAAATAAACTTTAAACTTTTTAAAAATATTTTGCAATAAGGGTGGTTGTAACTCAACCGCTACGGCAAATCTGGAGATGGGATTTTCACCGAACATCGACAGCTACTTCCTTTATAATTTGCAAAGAAATCTAGGTTGATGCAGTTAGAATCACGAATTTAAAACAAATATTTTGCAAATAAGGGTGGCTGTATCTCAACCCCCACGGCATTTGTGTATCTTTATTTTCTGTATTTTTGGTGTTAATAAATGTATTATTATTATTATTATTATTATATCTGGGGATGGAATTTTCACCGAATATCGACTGCTACTTCCTTTATAATTTGTAACAAAATCTAGATTGTTGCAGTTGAAGGCGCGAATTAAAAAAAATATTTTGCAAATAAGGGTGTGGTTATTGTCTCTCAACCCCTATGGCAAATCTGGTCGTGCGATTTTCATCGAACATGTACAGGATCTTACTTCATCATTTGGAATTAAATCTAGGTTGATGCAGTTGAAAGCACGGATTTTAAAAATATTTTGCAATGGCATATCTGGGGATGCGATTTTCACCAAACATTTTCAGGGATGTCCTTCATCATTTGAAGTAAAATCTAGGTTGATGCAGTTAAAATAAGCCTGAATTTTAAAATATATTTTGCAAATAAGGGTTGCTATACCTCAACCCCGACGCCCCGACAGGAAATCTGTTCTTCCATTTTTACTGAATATTGACGGGTACACACTTTATCGTACAGAGAAGAATCTAGGTTGATACATTAAGAACGGGAATTTTAGAACGGTATTGCAAATGGGCGTGAGTCGTGAGTGGGTATCTCAAACCCAAGCCAAATCTGATGATACAGAACATCGGTACACCACTGGTACTCATACATGGAAAAAACTAGTTTGGAGCAATTAGAAATATGAATTTTAAATAAGATTTCCTCAAAAGAGGAAACCCCTACGGCGTATTTAGTATTGCAATCTTTTCTGAAACAATTATCTAAATTTTGCTAAAAATTATTATTCTGGCGATCTGGCGAACTTTTATTTGAAATTATTATTAGGTTCAAGTTGGTGATCCATGAATTTTGTACCTGTAATACATTTTAAATGGATGTTTTAGTAAAACTATAATTGCCGTATTTCATTTCTTTACCTTAGAAAAACCCCAGCATCCTAAATAATTTGTTAAATGTGCATTATCTGCATTTGCTTATTATTATTCGTGTTCTTTAATACTATTTAATTTCAAAATATCATTTAGAATATAACTGCAGTATTTATTTGGACCGCTGTAAAAACGCGATTTAGGGACGTAAGTGGCGCGTCACAAACGTCATATTTTCATTCCAAACAAAACAAAGCCACGTGCTTTCTGACGTTTTAACCTAACCTCCGGAATACAATTATAGTCGTTTTCAAGTTTTTCCACGTAAGCCCAACACACAAATTGAAAATAAACTGTTTTCACTGCAAAACGTCTATAATTATATTGCAAAAACTAGTTTAAGACGTTGTAAATAATGTCGATAAACGTCAAATGGCACGTGCTTTTATTTTGTTTGGAATGAAAATCTGACGTATGACGTAGGCACTTAGGTCCCGAATTGCAAATCTAAATCCAAATCTAACTTCAGCCACGTAGTACTCATGGTCCTGACAGTTCTAACTGTAAATTTACAGTTGGAACTGTAAATTGACAGTTCGAACAGTCAATTGACAGTTACAACTGTAAATTGACAGTTTGAACAGTAAATTTACAGTTGAAACAGCAAATTGACAGTTACAACTGTAAATTGACAGTTCGAACAGTAAATTGACAGTTACAACTGTAAATTGACAGTTTGAGGAGTAAATTGACAGTTACAACTGTAAATTTACAGTTGAAACAGTAAATTGACAGTTACAACTGTAAATTGACAGTTCGAACAGTAAATTTACAGTTGAAACAGTAAATTGACAGTTCGAACAGTAAATTTACAGTTGAAACACTAAATTGACAGTTAAAACTGTAAATTGACAGTTGCAACTGTAAATTGACAGTTTGAACAGTAAATTTACTGTTACAATTGTAAATTTAATTAAAAAGTGTTGGATGGCACTTCAGCGCCGTCGTAAAATATAGCTATGTATTATATCCCTATTTTTAAAATAAATTAATATAAGTAATGATGTTTACAATATTTATTGTACAGGTTACTACCTATTTTTATCCGTGTACCACGGTTGACGAAAGAGAAAAGAGTTTGCACACGAGTAATCATGATATTGCACAATAAAGGACCATACTTAGATAAATTATTACGTTCAATAATTCTTGGTAAACATAAACGAATACAATAAAATAAAACAACACTCCAAATAAGGATATTTATAATAAAAATGAATCGAAATACTTCACGACAAGAGTTTATAATTAATTGTTGTTAGTGGCACTATTTTGATAGAATACAATGATTTATCTTCAACGATCAATGTATAAGTAGCACAGTCATTCAAATGCAATGGAAAATCAACCATAAAATACACGTTTGACTTATTTTTATTGAAATGCAAGTACTCAAGATTAAGGAATAAACAATTTGCAGCGTCACTCTCTGACGTATTGGATGTAATGTAATTTTTAAATTGCTACGTATTAATTTCTTAGAAGTGTTCTGTTATAGCGATGGTGCGGTTGGTCCAAAACGATCTGCTGGTGTTCTCAACTTCAAGGGTCTTAGCGAAGTCAAAAATTTAATGGATACACGTGGAAATTTATGTTTCTTTTACCAATTCTTCGTTTAAGTCTATGACACAATAATGACCTAGTTTATGTATTTAAATATAGTCTAAAAAGTTTCATTTTCCGAGAGAAGATAAGCGTACTAGCACTCTTGCGGTTCACCTTCATATTCCATTATCACTGAAAGCTCGTTAAGCAATTTATATAAATAATCAGAGACAGTTGTTGCGATTTAGTTCTATACGAGTTGCCCAACGCAATCGTCAAAATGAGCGGCAGCGGCAGTGAATTAACGGAAGAGTTTGAAGCGGGCATACACAAAATGTTTGATAAATTAGTAACAAAATTGAATATTAACGAAAATTATAACATTGACATAACAGTTGGTGCTTCGAAAGGAGACGGATACGTAGCTGCGATATTCAGAGTGACTGTGTCAGGAGAAAATTCAAATAAAGAACGCGTTAAATTAAATTACCTAGTAAAATCTGCACCCCAAGAAGAAAACATCAGAAAACAAGTAGACTTTAAAGGCATATTCAAAGCTGAAGTTAACTTCTACGATAATATATATCCAGCCATGGAAAGATTCCAAAGAAAGAGGAAAATACAAGATCCTTTTAATAATGTAGCTAAATGCTATAGTTATGACAAGTTTAGACGAGAGGTATGAAGCCTTGGTCTTCGAAAATTTGAAACTCAAAGGCTACGACCTTTGGCCAAAGTACGAACGTATGCCGGAAGATCATTTCAAACTAGTTTTACCAATTTATGGCAAGTACCACGCATTATCTTTTGCATTAAGAGATCAAGAACCAAAAATGTTTAAACAACTAACTGATAGCATAGGAACCGCTTGTAAGGAGGCTCTTAGCCTTAAAGATTGGAAAGAATTTGCAGATATGGCGACGAGAACAGAACCACTGAAACTTCTCAGAAATTTGGGTCATGATGTAGTTTCTGATGCATATTCAAAGGCCTGTGATGAGTGGGAGAAATGGTTGGAAGAACTTGTAGATGAGGGCGACCAAAATGTTATTGCACATGGAGACTGTTGGTCCAACAACATGATGTTCTTAGTAAGTATCACAGTGCTTGGAAAATTTATCCCACTTCTGATGTACATTTTTTTTTAATTCCAGCATAATGAAGATTCCAAACCGGAGAACGTATGTCTCCTAGACTGGCAACTGCAGCTAGTTACCTCACCTGTGTGGGACATCGGTTACTTCTACTTTGCCGCAGCAAGGGGGCAAATTGTTAGAGATATGAACAAATACCTAAAGCTCTATTACGACAGTTTTTCTAAATTTTTGAGGGAACTTAGAAGCAGCCCAGATGAACTTTTCCCCTACTCTGACTTTATGGAGCACTGGAAAAGATATGGTCATCGTCCTCTGATAATGGCAATCTTTGTATTGAGAATTGTAATGCAAAACGCCGAAGAAATGCCCTCATATGAAGACGCGGAAGCATATACCTCTTACATATTCAACGATAACAATAAAAATGAGGATTATAATGAACGTATTGTTGAGCTTATATTAGGTGCTTACAAAAATGGATTACTAGATTATTATTAAATAAAAATGAATAAAGTATTGCAATAAGAATCTCTTAATGGCTTGAAAAAAATCATCAGCCTTCTGGATTCGAACCGACTCCGCCTTTTGCGGATCTGGTACTACATCCATTGCGCCAAGACAAGACGAGAAATTTTTGTTATGTTAATAATTGATGTCATAAAATAAATAAATACAACTTACCAACCCCTTTTACCTGTTTACATATTTTTTAATATCGCATAAGAATTAAATATATATATATGAGCTCTTCAGGCCTTATAGGCCCATGGCTTGTCCTACTATTTTTCTCCACTCCGCTCTGTCGTGTGCCTTGCTTTTCCAGTCCTTAATGCCTAGTCTCCTGACATCCTCCTCCACACATTCTCTCCATCTTCTCTTAGGCCTTCCTCTCTTCTTTCTTGTCTCTCTCTTCATCTCAAGCATCTGTCTCGGTATACGTTCTTCCCCCATTCTAGCAACGTGCCCTAGCCATCTCATTCTCTGCGCACGCACATACTGGACTATGTCCGCCTCCATGAACATTTCTCTCAACTCTGCCTTGTTTCTTCTCCTATACTCATCTCCATCCTTTATTCCTCCAAAAATTGTTCTTAATATTTTCCTTTCCCAGATCTCTAATTTCTGCTGGTCTTCCTTTCTTAAAACCCATGCTTCACTTCCATAAGTTACAGTCGGTCTGTTAATGGTCTTGTATATCCGTATCTTCGCTTTTCTTGACACATTCTTGTCCCTCAACACTGTCCTCAGAGCCCCAGCACTTTTGTTACCTATCATTATTCTTTTTTCAATTTCTCTTAGTTGGTCATTGTTTCTTGTAATTTCTGTCCCCAAAAAATTAAAACTCTCCACTCTTTCAAATATGCTCTTTCTATCTTTTCCACTTTTCACGCTCAGATGTTCTTCCTCTTCTTTTGCTTTCTTTGTCGTCATGTACTTTGTCTTTAGCTCGTTTATCCTTAATCCATAAGTTCTTGCTTCGTCTCCTAGCCGCCTTACGAGCTCTTTCAATTCTTCCTTTGTTCTTGCTATCAATGTTACATCATCAGCATATGCAATACACTGACTGGTGTGAGTTCTTAAGCAGTGTGCCATCTCTGTTTATATTGCTGTTTCTGATAATTTGCTCTAGCAACAGATTAAAGAGCACCGCCGACAGTGGGTCTCCCTGCTTCAGACCATTGCCGACCATAAAACCTTCCGACATCGTGCCATTTATTCGAACTTGGTATTCTGTGCTCTCCAAAGTCATTTTCACCAAGGCAATTACTTTCCACGGGACTCCCAGTTGTCGCATTACTCCATCCAACTGTCGTCTGTTTACACTATCATAGGCTTGTTTGAAATCTATGAAAGCCGCGTGTAGCTGCACATTCTGCTCCTCACATTCACTCTGTATCTGCCTCAATGTAAAGATTTGGTCTATAGTAGATCTGTTCTCTCTAAATCCTCCCTGATATTCCCCCAACATCACTCCCGTACTATCCTTCAGCCTTTGTGTTAATATTTTTGCAAATATTTTGTATACATTGCTTAATAGGGCTACTCCTCTATAGTTCTCACACTCCTGTTTATTTCCCTTTTTATGTAATGGGCATATTATTGCTTGTCTCCACTCCCTTGGCATTTGCTGTTTCTCCCATATGTCCTGGAGCAGCTTGTGTATTCTGCTGTGCAGCCCGTGGCCCCCATATTTTATCAGTTCTACTTCTATCCCATCTTTTCCTGGACTTCTGTTGTTCTTTAATTGTTTTATAGCACTTTTCACTTCCTCGAGACTTGGTGGTTCTATGTTCTTATCCCGTGGTCTCATCTCGTTTTGGTTGGTATCTTTACAATCTCCATGCACCTCAGTCACATTCAGTAGTTCGGAAAAATATTCCCTCCACCTTTCCAGCACTTCCCTTTTCCCACCCACAAGCTGCCTATCCTTGTTATAACAGTACATGGTATTTACACTGTCCTTCTTTTTGTTTTTTCTTACTTCTTTATAAAAATTCCTTATTTCTTTTTGGTCATAATATTCTTGTATGTTTCGTATTTTCATTTCCTTATACTTTCTCTTCTTTTCTCTACATATTCTTTTTGCTACTCTTCTTTTGTTCTCGTAGTCTGCTTTGGTCTCTTCTGTATTAAATTCCAGCATTCTTAACCGTGCTCTATTCCTCTCCTCCATTCTTTCCTTGCATTCTTGGTCTATCCATTCCTTACTTTGTTGCTTTTGTTTGTTCCCTATCACCGTTTCTGCTGATTGGCATATTATACTTCTTAACTCTTTCCATACATCTTCCACTTTCCCATCTCCCACTCTCGATCTCTCGTGTGTACTTCACTACATTTTCTTCCCTCTTTAATAGTCCTATATTATGTGCCTCCCTCTTACTTATTATTCGTCTATTCTCCTTAAGCATTTCCTGTGCGACTTTTACTCTCACCATAAAGTGATCAGAGTCAGCGTCTGCTCCCCTACAACTTCTTACATCCTTAATACTGCCTGCATGCTTCTGTTCGACTAAAATATGGTCGATTTGGTTGATTGTTTTCTTGTCTGGTGATACCCATGTTCCTTTATGTATCTCCTTATGTCTGAAAAAAGTTCCACATATTCTCATTCTCTTGCCAGCTGCAAAATTTATCAGTCTTTTTCCATTTTCACTACTAATGTCATGCTTGCTGTGTTTTCCTATCACAGGTTCGTATATCCCTTCCTTTCCAATCTTAGCATTCCAATCTCCCAATATTACTTTTAAATCATAGTTTGCTATTTTCTCAAGTTCTTCCTCCAGTCTTGTGTAAAATTCTTCTTTCATCTCTTCGTCCTTATCCTCCGTTGGCCCATGCACATTGAAGATGCTTATTTTTCTGTATTTTCCCTTCACTCTCAGTTTACACATTCTGTCTGTTATCGGTTCAAATTGAATTATTGCATGTCTTGTTTTCCTGTTAACAAGGAAACCCGTTCCGAACCTTCTATCTTGCCCTCCACTTTTAAAAAATGTATAGTCTTCGATATCCATAATTTCCCTTCCTTTTTGTTTAGTTTCTTGTAGTGCAATTATATCTACCTTGTA
Source organism: Xestobium rufovillosum (assembly GCA_963966045.1). Taxonomy (NCBI): domain Eukaryota; kingdom Metazoa; phylum Arthropoda; class Insecta; order Coleoptera; family Ptinidae; genus Xestobium; species Xestobium rufovillosum. The sequence continues at coordinate 5,480,722 of OZ014495.1, read as the reverse complement.
TCTACGTGCTTCATTTATTAACTGCTTTAATGCCCCTTCTGAGTAAGTTCCTCTCACGTTCCATGTAGCCAGTATCAGATCCCCCTTTTTTTACTGTTTTTCCAACTTCAAAACCATTATTCTTGTTCATTAATCTCGCCCGGTCCGTCATATCTTTTTCCCGTCCCATGTCACTGCATTTATCTAGTTTTTTGCTGCCTCCCTCAGAAGCTGCAGTTCCCGCTCTCTGTCATTCCACTTGTATTCCCTTCCATTAATTTTCAACTTTCGGTATCCAATCTTAGTTCTATTGCCCTTCATCTTCTCTTCCCTTGCTCTCATCTTTATTTTCGATTGCACTTTCCGCTCATCCACAGCTAAATCATTCTCTATATATATCTCTCTGCTACCCAACTTTCTCTTATTCTTCATTTCTTCCATTTTTCCATCAAAACTCTCCATCCCTGCAACAATAATTTTTCTATCTTCTTCTCTTCCAACCATGTAAGCTGTCTTAACTGCAGCTCTCACCCCAAGCTCTCTGTTCAAAAACTCTTCCACCTGCACACTTATTTCCTGAACATGGGATTCCACTTTTATTCCTTTTATGACTATATTTTTCTTTCTCTTATATTTTTCTTGTCTTTCCAGCTTATCCTCCAGAGCATCTATTCTTCCAACAAGCACATCCTTTTCCTCTTGCCATTGAGCCTCTCGTTTTATTAGTTCTTCTTTCATTCTCCTTATCTCATCACAGTTCTTTCTCTGTTCCTCACTACTCTTCCTCATCTCCTCTTTTACCTCATCACTATTCCTCTGCATATCTTTTCTTATTGCATCCAGTGCTTCAAGTACTTGTTGTATATCACTCATTTCTGATGTTCCCTCTTTTTCACTCCCAGGTTTTTTTCTCTGCACTACTTGTTCTGCCTTTGTTGGCGTTCTCTGTATCACTTTACTTTTCTTAAAAATCTCGCTTTCTACAGTCTGTTTCGCTTCCCTTTGATCGCGCTTTCTTTTGAAATAATCGTCTATAGAACTCGCACTACCCGCTCTTTCTCTTATGCCTGTGCCTCTGCTCATTCCCAATTTCCGGCCGCGGCCATACAGCGGTGTCCGCCTGGTTGCCTACACGCGCGGCGATAATTGTCCTAGGTCGATAACCTTTCGACGGCGAGCAGAGTAGTTCAAACACACACGGCGACGGAAAACCGCACACCACAGCCACTCAACAATGACCCTTAATGTTTCTGTTATTGTAACCTCAAAATTCAACTTTTCTGCTCTCAAACTACCTCCTTCACTACCAATTTCTTGCCTCTTTCTGCACTATCACTTGAAACACACTCTCTCTTGACCCCTTTGACTTTATTGTGGTTTCATTAGCTGGGCACAGTCCAAACATGGGTTTTAATACCGCAGCAACTAAACCACATCCACACACCTCAAGAGTCACAGTTATCCCCTTTAAATAATTAAAAATTAAATAATTATTGTATTACCGACAAAAATTCGTGTCCGAGATAAGATCAGATTCGCATTGCACCAACTTCAAAACTTCGAAAAAAAGTTTTTTAGCCGTAAAAACTAACCGATTTTAATGATTTTTTTTTTGATTTTGGTAATAATTAAATTAGGCGTTCATTTATTATTAACATTTTAATTCTTCAAATAAGTATTTAAGCTAAACTATGAGAAATATGAAAAAAAGTTTAAATAAAAAATGTCTAATAAACAAATACCCTTCGATTAATAATTTGTTTTTGCGTTTTCACTTTTAACAAATTCCATATTGTTACCGATACCGTGCAGATGCCTGTATTGAACTGAAAATTTGGGAAAGAAACCCCCAAATCACAACGAAAATAGGACCCCCTGTGCAATAATAATACCGATATTAAAAAACAAAAAGAAAATAGAAATTTCATTGTATTACTATATAGGGTAATTCTACATTCTGGAAAAGTCAACTGGTGCTTTTATTTTTGAAATGAGATAAAAAAGTTTTACACAAAAGTTGTTGCACTGAAAGATTTCTCTTTATTAAAATTATTTTTTGCCATACAGCATGTCCCATATTTCTTGTATGGAAACCAACTTCTTTATTTCAAATGGAACACCCTGTATTTGGCTTTATTTTATGATTGCTTGATCGATTTTAGTAAGAGGTTATAATAAGTGATTTTGTCTAAACTTCGTATTTTTTGAGTTATTGACATTTTTTTTCAAATTTTGACAGATGCAGAGCAGTTTCGAATAATCCATATCTCAGGATTAAATAAAGCTGTAGCAATGATATTTTGCAGAAATGAAAGCAAGATGTAGGAGTAACTGCCTTCATCACTAAAACCAGAAAATATTATACATGGTTTGAGAAATTACATGACGAAATCAGAAAATTTCAAAACCCTGTAACTTGCTAATTTCAAATAGAAGTGTACATTTTTAAACTATTATTGGACTCCCCATAAAATTTTCTTTCACCTTACTATACGCTTCCCTATACCTAAAGTTAACAGTTTTTGAAATATTTTTTTTATAAACAGTAGGCCTTCGTTTTGTATCTCCTGTATGGTATTTCACAGTAAATTTCCCATCAAATCTATTAAATCTATCTTTTACTCTTTTCAAATAATTTACCATATTTCTATACCAACTTACTTACCTACACCATTGTTAGCAACTACTAACTAAGAAGAACCCAACTATGCTTAGAAGAAAATGGGCACTACTTCGAACATTTTACTTTATTGATAATCTGTTAAAATGTTTGTTGTTAGATTTTGTTTTGGTTTTAATCCTTAAGTAACTTTTTCTTTATTTTGTATATCTTATGTTAAATTGAATATTTCCTAGTTCAAATTTAAAATCTTTAATTTGACATAACCTGCTAGTAAGCTTATGAGTACATAGAGACAAGCTACGAATGTTCCAAAGTCAGTGCAAAAAATCTGAATTTAATTCTATAGTGACGTGGATACTTACCCGAGTAGTAGTGGTTCGAACTGTCCCGTAGGTACCACTCATTATGCACATCTTATAAAAATAATAAAATCAGTATTCAGCCTTTCTTTTTCCCCATTTGGTGAAATTTAAATCGGTTTGTCTTTTGTTTTGCTTATAATATAATTTGAATTACCTATTAATTAATTGATCTAGTATGCAATTGTTACTTTTTAATTCAAAATGCATAATATTGTTTTAATTGTTTTGCCTGATTTGACACTTTTTACAAGGAACTGCAAATATTTCAAAAACTGTTAACTCTAGGTATAGGGAAGTGTACAATAACGTGAAAGTAAATTTTATGGGGAGTTCAATAATGGTTTAAAAAATGTACACTTCTATTTGAAATTAGCAAGCTACAGGGTTTTGAAATTTTCTGATTTGGTCATATAATTGCTCAAACCATGTATAATATTTTGTAGTTTTAGTGATGAAGGCAGTCACTCCTACATCTTGCTTTCACTTCTCCAAAATATCATTGCTACAGCTTTATTTAATCCTGAGATATCGATTATTCGAAATTGGTCTGCATCTGTCAAAATTTGAAGAAAAATGCCAATAACTCAAAGAATACGAAGTTTAGACAAAATCACTTAGTATAACCTCGTACTAAAATTGATCAAGCAATCATAAAATAAAGCCAAATACAGGGTGTTCCATTTGAAATAAAGAAGTTGATTTCCATCCCGAATTAGTAATTTCGATAAAACATTCGGTACCTAGGTATTAGTACTCACTTGTGTTACAATATACTATTATTTCATTACTTCGAGGAATTCTCTTTTCGAGAAATTGTTATTCGAGCAACTATAGGCTTTCGAGGAACTTTCCATTCGAGGAACAATTTTTCGAGCAATTGATGTCGAGCAATTTTCTTTCGAGCAATTGTTTTCGAGCAATTTTCCGCACACCAAATAGAATGCCCCAATAAATAGGTGTATTTTTAATTACATTTTCCAATAAATAAATAAATAAATAAATCAAGAATGTTGTGGAAATTAGTAGGGTAACATACAACGCAGGTAAAAGACGATCGGATTTTATGTAAATTCTTCGTTAGGCTTAATTAATCAGCGCTGAGCAAGTAGAAACTTATACGAGTTGGGGCGATTGATTTTCCCATCTTTAACTCAACTTTTTAGGGGTTAATGTAACTTAAATTCTTTTGAAGTATTCGCTTGTTAATATTAGGCTAGATCTGATCATATCACTTTCTGATGTCAGCATTTTCTTTCAAAAAAAACAAGAGATTACCTACCTCACAATCTTCAAGTTAATGACCTACCTGCGTTTCGCATGTCATTGGTATGCCCTGATTTTTTACTTCAAAGAGCAATGTCCTCTTTGAGGAAAATCGGAATTACTCAAGGTCAAACATTTTTATGTTACCTTTTATACTTTATCTGGGTATTCATTTCTTTATCGTTCGGCCTCATTCAGTAATTCATATATAAATAGTTACAGGGATCCATTCAGTGCAACGCAAGTTGGATACTAAATAAGATGAGTGGCAGTGAATTTAACCAAGAATTTGAAGAAGTCATTCATAAAATATTAAAAAAATTAGTAACAAAATTAAATATAAAAGAAAATTATAAAATGGACGTTGCAAAAGGTGCTGCAAAAGGTGATGGATACGTAGCTGCGATATTTGGAGTGACTGTGGTTGGAGAAAATGCAAATAACGAAAGTGTAACGTACAATTTTATCATCAAAGCCGCACCTCAAGATGAGAATGTCAGGAAATACTTGGACTTTAATGGTATATTCCGCACAGAAGTCAATTTTTATGAAAACATATATCCGGCTATGGAACGCTTCCAAAGAAAGAGAAATGTGAAGGAACCTTTCGATAATATAGCTAAATGTTACATGACAAACTTAGAAGAGAGGTACGAAGCGATAGTTTTCGAAAATTTAAAAACAAAAGGCTACGATCTTTGGCCAAAGTTTGAATCGATGCCCGAAGACCATTTCCAACTGGTTTTACCAATTTACGGGAAGTACCACGCAATATCTTTTGCTCTAAGAGATCAAGAACCAACAGTGTTCAAGGAATTAACTGATGGCATAGGAAATACAAGCAAAGCTGCTATGGATCTCAAAGAATTCATCGAATTTAGAACTATGGCTTCAAGAACGGAACCAATAAAGCTCCTGCGTCGTTCTGGCCACGATGATGTTGCTGATGCATACTCGAAAGCTTGCGATGAATTCGACAAATGGAAGAGTGAAACTGTAGATGAAGGTGACCAGACTGTTATTGCACATGGAGACTGTTGGTCCAACAACATTATGTTCTTGGTAAGTACCTTCAATGTGTTTTTCTGCTTTTGTACTAAGTTCCTTTAATTTTCAGAATAACGAAAATTCCAAACCACTAAAGGCGTGTATTTTAGACTGGCAAATGCAACTGATAACCACACCTGTATGGGACATCAGTTACTTCTTTTTTGCCGCAGCAAGAGGCCAGATTCTGAAGGACGTAAACAAATATCTTAAGATCTACTACGACAGTTTTGCGAATTTTTTGAGGGAACTTGGAAGCGACCCCGACAAACTATTTCCGTTTTCAGATTTTATGGAACACTGGAAAAAATTTGCCCATCGCCCTTTGATATTAGCAATCTATATGCTGAAGGTGATAACGCAAGACGCTGAAAAAATGCCTTTGTTTGACAACGCAGATTCATATACCGAGCATGTTTTTAGTGAAGAGAATGCCAATCAAAAGCACAATGAACGCGTTGTTGAACTTATATTAACTGCTTACGAAACTGGATTGTTATAACAGTATACGTGTAATATAATTAAACATTTTCATTTTCACAATGTTCAGAAATTTTGCGAGATTTGGTTGATTTGTTGTTTGGTTGATTTGGTTATCCCAAGATGCGAAAATTATATTAGAAAATAAACAATATAAAATTATGAACACCAAATTTATTTCAAATAGCTCCCTATCCTGCCTTCACGCAAACTTGTAATTATGGAAGTCAGTCAACTATAGTAGAACGCACGACTTCTGTGAGAATATTACCCACTCACACAGTGGATGGATCAAGAACTTTGACGTAAATTCACTATGAATTCTTCATAAGTTAACCCCACACGCCAAAAGTCACAGTAATTAAACTCAACACGTGTTTCGCTGACAACGTCAGCATCTTCAGGAGTAGAAGATAATCTAATTCTAAACTTAAATTACATTGCTATAAATATCCTACTTACAAACTGTCCAAATGGTTAGTCAATGAATTTAATAACCTCGAAATCAAGCAGTCAAGTTTTTCAGTGAAGAACTCTAGAGTTTATAAACAAAATTCAACACATCACACTGCATGATAACGAATTATTAATTTCATTCGACGTCAGCTCACTTTTTCCCAGTGTACCTGTACCAAAGGCTTTGGAGTACTTGTATGAACTCCTTAATAAAAATAACATTGATGAACAAACTGCCAAAGAATACATTAATTTAACAAATCTGTGTATGTATGCAGCAGAATTATTTCAAAGTCAGTGGATCATTTTTTCAACAAAGTGAAGGTACAACCATGGGAAATTGCCTCTCTCCTTTCATTGCAGAAATTTTCATGGGCAAATTTGAAACCCAACTGAAAGATGAGGTCCCATATTTTCCAAAGGTGTGGGTGACATATGTAGACGATATATTTGCCATTTTTGACACTAGTAAATGTAAGATTGAAGATTTTTTGAGCGACTTAAATAGTAGATTCAATTCTATCAAATTTACCCATTAAATAGAAAGGGAAGGACAGCTTCCATTTTTGGACATATTGGTAATTAGGAAAGACAGTAAGTTAGAATTTGACATCTATAGGAAAGAAACCAGTACAGCTCGGTATAACAACTGCAGATTCGAACCATTGTAGTCAACACAAAGAGGGCTAGTTTTGGTTTTTTAGTTAATAGACTGTTGAGTCTACCGTTATCCGTTGAAAGATACCGCAAGGAAGTAAATACAATCAAAGATGTAGCGAAATGTAATGGTTTCGATCCAGAGATTGTCAATAGGTTAATTAGGAAACGAAAATTTAAAATGCTATTGCGAAATTCCACCACATTAAATTGGGATAATAAAATTACTAAATTTATAAAAATACCATACGTACCGCAAATAACTAGAGGTATGAATACTATTTTCGGGAAAGCGGGCTTCAAAGTGGTTCACACTTCGAGCAACAATTTACAAAATCTACTAGGAAATGCGAAAGATAAAACGGAACCCATTCATAAAGCGGGAATTTACGAAATAGCATGCGGAAATTGCGACAAAAAATATATCGGGCAGTCAACTCGGTCTATTCTAACTCGCTTTAAGGAGCATCAAGCTCATTACAAATACGGCCGCACTGATAAGTCTAGCATGGCGTCACACGCGTTGGAAACGGGCCATAAATTCAATAGCAATAATCTCAAACTCGTAAAACCAGGAAATAATAAATTTGATTTAAACGCATTGGAAAGTATAGAGATATATAAAAATAAACGTAGTTGTCTTAACAGTAACTTTGGTCCGATTCCGAACTCAACCCTGTATAGATTTATCAGGTAGATAGATTAAGTCTAGCCATAAATATTTACCCTCCAGACCCTAATTTTATTGCTCAAATAGTTTTAAGAAACCCTATAGGTTATTGATCCCTTTCACTTAAGAATACAATTTTATTGCTCTCATGTTCAAATTAGTTCTGAGAAACCCTATAGGTTTATCGATCCTTTTACTTCAGTAGTGGAGGGTGGGTGAGTGGGGGTTGGATATTTATAGCAATGTAATTTAAGTTTAGAATTAGATTATCTTCTACTCCTGAAGATGCTGACGTTGTCAGCGAAACACGTGTCGAGTTTAATTACTGTGTCACTGACTTATTAAGAATTCATAGTGAATATTACCCACTGTTTAATTATTAAACTAGAGATTTCTTTCATTGGCTCAGATAACCAAATTTCGCAATCGAAGGAATGGATCTTGACAAAAAATTCAGGTGATAACAGTGCACCCCGTTTGCGGAAGAGAACTTTTTGAAAGTTCGAAAACATTTTACTAATTTATGAGGAATTGCTCCACTAACATATTTTGATAGTCTTCGTATGCACCACAGAAAGCAGACGCACCGGTCAGATTAGTTAGCGTTAGGGGAGACGTTTTTAATTTTCCAGAAATTGTAAATTTGTTATGGGTTGGAATATTTACATAAATATTGAAAGCCCTTCAATATACGCTATGTCAATGAGAACCACCCGTCAGATATTTCATAAAGTCTTTATACAAATCTTAGGAATAAAACATAACCATCATTATGGATTTATAATTATTGTTAGTATGACACTATTTTGAAAGAATACAATGATTTTTTATCTTCAACTATCAATGCATAAGGAGCACCAGCACAGTCATTCAAATACAATGAAAAATCAACCATAAAATACACGTTTGGCTTATTTTTATTAAAAAGCAAGTACTCAAGATTAAGAAATAAACAATTTGCAACGTCACTCTCTGACGTATTAGATGTAATGTAATTTTTAAATTGCTACGTATTACTTTAGAAGCGTTCCGACATAGTGATAGTGCGGTTGGTTACATTATTTGTCCAAAACGCTCTGCTGGTGTTCTCAACTTCAAGGGTCCCATCGAAGTCAAAAATTTAATGGATATACATGGAAATTTATGTTTATTTTACTAATTCTTCGTTTAAGTCTATGACACAATGACCTAGTATTTAAATATAGTCTAAAAAAGATTCGTTTTACGAGAGAAGATAAGCATAGGTATACTAGCGCTGATGGGTTCACCTTGATATTAGCAATTTATATTAAATACTCAGGGACAGTTTTTGCGATTTAGTTCTACACGAATCTCCGAAAGCAATCATCAAAATGAGCGGCACCGGCAGTGAATTAACGGAAGCGGGTATACACAAAATATTTCATAAATTAGTAACAAAATTAAATATTAACGAAAATTATGACATTGACATAACAGCTGGTGCTGCGAAAGGAGACGGATACGTAGCTGCGATATTCAGAGTGACTGTGTCAGGAGAAAATGCAAATAAAGAACGCGTTAAATTAAATTACCTAGTAAAATCTGCACCCCAAGAAGAAAACATCAGAAAACAAGTAGACTTTAAAGGTATATTCAAAGCTGAAGTTAACTTCTACGATAATATATATCCAGCCATGGAAAGATTCCAAAGAAAAAGGAAAATACAAGATCCTTTTAATAATGTAGCTAAATGTTATATGACAAGTTTAGACGAGAGGTATGAAGCCTTGGTCTTCGAAAATTTGAAACTCAAAGGCTACGAACTTTGGCCAAAGTACGAACGTATGCCGGAAGATCATTTCAAACTAGTTTTACCAATTTATGGCAAGTATCACGCATTATCTTTTGCATTAAGAGATCAAGAACCAAAAATGTTTAAACAACTAACTGATAGCATAGGAACCGCTTGTAAGGAGACTCTTAGCCCTAAAGATAGGAAAGAATTTGCTGATATGGCGACGAGAACAGAGCCATTGAAACTCCTGAGACGTTTGGGTCATTATGTAGTTTCTGATGCATATTCAAAGGCCTGTGATGAGTGGGAGAAATGGTTGGAAGAACTTCTAGATGAAGGCGACCAAAATGTTATTGCACATGGAGACTGTTGGTCCAACAACATGATGTTCTTAGTAAGTATCACAGTGCTTGGAAAATGTATCCCACTTCTGATGTAAATTTTTTTTTAATTCCAGAATAATGAAGATTCCAAACCGGAGAAGGTATGTCTCCTAGACTGGCAACTGCAGCTAGTTACTACACCTGTGTGGGACATCGGTTACTTCTACTTTGCAGCAGCAAGGGGGCAAATTGTGAAAGATATGAACAAATACCTAAAGCTCTATTACGACAGTTTTTTGAAATTTTTGAGGGAACTTGGAAGCGACCCAGACGAACTTTTCCCCTACTCTGACTTTATGGAACACTGGAAAAAATATGGCCATCGTCCTCTGATAATGGCAATCTCTGTATTGAGAATTGTGACTCAAAACGCCGAAGAAATGCCCTCATTTGAAGACGCAGAAGCATATACCTCTTACATATTTAACGATAATGAGGGTTATAATGAACGCATTGTTGAGCTTATATTAGGTGCTTACGAAAATGGATTACTGGATTACTATTAAATTAAAATGAACAAAGTATGCAATAAGAATCTCTTAATGGCTTGAAAAAGTCATCAGCCCTATGGATTCGAACTGACATCCGCCTTTTGAGGATCTGGTACTTTATCCATTGCGCCAAGACTAGACGAAAAATTTTTGTTAGTTAATTGACGTTATAAAATAAATAAGAACAATTTACCATTTTACCATTTTACCTGTTTACATATTTTTTAATATTGGATAAGAATTAAATAAAGCATTTTTCAAAAGTAAAGTGAAAAGAGGATTTATTAAAGAAATTTGCTCATTGCGCATCGGCCAAAGAATTCGAAAATGCCCTTGAATACAGGGTGTTTCATTTAAAAAATCATAGTTGGATGTAGGTACATGTACAGTACGGAAAAAATGGCACACTCTGTATAACTGGAAATAATTTTATGATACGAAGAATTTCATATGAAGAAACTTTTATAGAAACATTTTTACTTAACTGTGACGTAAAACGGTTTCCATTTGAAAAAATAATGTTAGCAGGTTTACTTAGTATGAAACCTAACAAAATTGGAAAGACGCACTTTAATAATTAGAAATAAAAGGTCAGCAACGAAACTTACTGCAAATAATGCATAGTTTGTTGTATTTATGTATACATATAATATGTTTTTAAGGCTCCCTGTATACCATCAAAGCCGAGTTCGTTAAACAAGCAGGAACCAAAAAGAAGATAACGCATTTGTGACGCTTATGATGTATTATATTATTCTCCTGGTAACATTTTGCAATGTTGATAACAAATTTTTCTAGTCAATGAACGTAATAGCTACCCCAGTCATCTAATTACCCACTAAAGGATTACAATAATCGTAAAGATAATGATTTTAAATTATTTTATTTTGATGCATAAGCCAATAAATAGTAGGTACATAGGTATAGTTTTTTTATACATGGGTACTTGCTTTGTAACACATCATCATCATCATCAAGGTTTTCAGTGCAACAACGTGCTGATGCTGGTCGGAATACCTACAGTTCAAACTAGGCGTACCTCAGGGTTCGGTTCTTGGTCAATTGCTGTTTTCAGTTTCTACTTCAGGTGAATAATGATGTCGAAGCTAAAAAGGATTTCTGGCAGGGATAAAATTATGATAAAAATGTAGGGAACAGTTCCTAAATCGTCCATCTCTTTTTGTGATGCTCTCTATAGCTCGTGTCTCGATTCAGCCATAAATCTAAATTGCAAAGTTCAGAATCCCTGCTAAATATAAATTGTGTCAACCCAATTCACGTAAGAGGCAGAGGTTAGCTTAATACTGAGAACGGCAGATTGCTCCACGCTGTGTACCTCTTTCAGAAGATTATTTTGACCAAAAGGCTACCACATCTTCATAGAAAGTTACCTACCTTCAGAACGGACATCCATAATGAATAGGATCTTGAACTCTACATCCTGGAGGTTCCCTTCTACTTATTTCTTCCATTAACAATCTTTTCTGGGTTGGTTCTTTTGAATTCTCTTTCTTGGTTATTCTCCTTTTGCTCTCTTGTGAAGTATAGATTTTGATAACTTTTACTCTTAAAGATCTGACAGTATTTAAAGTAACACTGAGTGATACATGAAGTTTTAGTGTTTTGACCTAGTTTCTGCCTTTTAATTTTATTTTACGTAGTCTAAAAATAGAAAACAGATTTTAACCAGAGAAAAGAGATAAACGTACTTGTACTCTCGCACTTCACCTTGATATCTCATTATCTCTCTAAACTCGTTAAGTAGTTGATATATAAGTAAATAATCGTCGTCAGTTGCTGCGACTTGTATAACTTGGTGTAGGTAAAGTGTGTCATCGCAATCGCAAAAATGAGTGGCAGTGAATTAAACGAAGATGTTCAAGCATCCATACATAAAATATTTGACAAATTAATAACGAAATTAAACGTAAAACAAAATTATAAAATAGATGTAATAACTGGTGCTGCAAAAGGTGAAGGTTACGTAGCTCCCATATACAGAGTGACTGTGACTGGAGAAAAAGCGAACAACGAAAATGTGACATTGAATTTCATTGTCAAAGGTGCTCCTCAAAACGAAATCCTCAGGAAACAAATAAACTTTCGTGGCATGTGCGTAACTGAAGTTAACTTCTACAAGAACGTATATCCGGCCATGGAACGGTTCCAAAGAAAAAGAAATGTGCAAGAACCTTTTGACAATATAGTGAAATGCTATATGACAAAATTAGAAGCGCCGTATGAAGCCATAGTGTTGGAAAATATGAAATTTAAAGGTTACGAACTTTGGTCAAAATATAAACGTATGCCCAAAGACCATTTTGAGTTGGTTTTACCAATTTATGGGAAGTACCATGCATTGTCCTACGCTTTAAGAGATCAAGAACCTACAGTGTTTAAAGAGTTAACTGAGAGCGTAGGAACTTCTTGTAAAGAATGCCTAGCACCTAAAGAAGAATGGAAGGAATTTGGAGAAACGGTTGTAAGATCAGAACCAGCAAGACTTTTAAGAGATAAAGGTTATGCAGACGTTGCTGAAGCATATTTACGAGCTTGTGATGAATATGACAAGTGGTTAGTTGATTTTGGAGATGAAGAAAATCAGAGTGTGATTGCACATGGAGACTGTTGGTCCAACAACATGATGTTTATGGTAAGTACTTCCAATGATTGATTTTGAACTGTAACTTAACATTTTTTGTTTAATATTCCAGAATAACGATCAAGATCGGAAACCTGAAAAAGTATGTCTTCTAGATTGGCAACTACAACTGGTTACCACACCAGTATGGGACATCGGTTACTTTTTCTTTGCTTCAGCAAGGGGAAACATTTTGAAAGATATGAACAAATACCTAAAGCTGTACTACGACAGCTTTGCAAAATTCTTGAAGCAACTTGGAAGCAACCCGGACGAACTTTTCTCATATTCTGATTTTATGGAACACTGGAAAAAATATGGCCACCGTCCCTTGCTTGTGGCAATCGTTGTTTTAAAAATAATCTTACAAAATGCCGAGAAAATGCCCTCATTTGAAAACCCAGAAACATATTCCTCCTATATGCTCAGTGAAAACAATATAAACGAGGATTATAACGAACGTATTGTTGATCTTATATTAAGTGCTTATGAAAACGGAATATTGGAGTACTAAATTAGATATTTACAATATAGAAGAATTTATTTTTTAAGTGTCCGCCTCCTCACGTGTTGTAAATGAATAAAATATTCATGAGTTGCCGCTCGTAAGAATCGTCGGCAGTAGACATACCGAGCCGGTTCAGAACCAAACAGTGCACGTTCAAGGTCAAGTCTGGACTGGCGTGTAATTTTCAGAGAGACCAACAGATTTCTGAACAGTATAATTGTCATTAAAACAAGAAAAATATTGATAAATGGAATGTGGCAATAAGCAATACAACTAGCTATCAAGAATCAATTATGAACCACATACATGTAACAGTATATTACGTAAAGAGAATTTTAAGAAGCAGTGAGTTGTAATTGCTTTACAACTCGCGTTATGTACTACATATACGACCACACTTATTCCCATTGAATAAAATACTATTTTTATTGATTTTTTTAAAACACCTATATTTGCTAACATTTTATTGTTCATGTAATTTTTGTTGAGTTGGCAGTTTTGCTTTGTAAAGAATTGTCCACATGGAATTCATCCACAGTTGAAGAACGCCACCCACCATGCCATTTTAATGCTTGTAGGACACCGCCAGCATCAACGAGAGTAGTTAGAAAATGAGAGCCTCAGATACGAACCCGTTCGGAGCACATAGCGCCATCGAGTTCTCGAGGTGCCATCGACTTCTTCGGCAGTGACCTTGAAAGAGACCAGAGGCTGCTGAAGGAGTCGTTGAGGCATCCGAAGAAGTGTCTTCAGCAGCGGCATCTGCAGCAGCAGCCTCTGGTGTCTTTGAAGGTCATTGCCGAAGAAGTGGGCATGTCTTCAGCAGCGTCTGGTGTCTTTCAAGGTCATTGCTGAAGAAGTGGTGTTCAGCAGCGTCCAGGCGCATGCGCCGGGGCTATTCCTCAGGTCAGTCCACCCAGTTCTTCGGCAATGACCAGAAGCTGCTGAAGAAGGGCCTCTGGTGTCTTCGGGGCCTTTGGTTGTGGCTCAGGCGCCTGCGCCGGGGCTCTATGAGAGTGGGCGGGGCAATAGCCAATGATAGAGGTTGTGGGCGGCATCTAATGGGTGTGGTTGTGGGTGATAAGGTTCAACTGCTGCTAGATGCCTTTGGATGTGACCCAGGCGCCTGCGCCGGGGTTTTCGCAAACGTTCTGGAAATGACGCCGACCGGGATTCGAACCCGGGTCCCCGCGCACCGGAGCCCTCGCTAAACCCACTGAGCTAATCGGCTCCCTACATGCCCGTCTTTTAAATCATCCATATATACTTAGGATTGTAAACAGAAGTTTCTCGGAAATTCCAATGGTTGCAATTGTTTATACTAAATAAATATTGATATCAAAGTTTAAGAAAAAAGCACGTTCGCCGCCGATAAGAGATGTTATAATTGTTTTTATTATGGGTAAAAAACCTTTCAACTCGCCGACAGGATTATGTTTGTTTAGGTTTGCTCCCACGTTCTGTATATGCACATACTACGTTGTAGACACTACAAGGTGACCCATTTATTTGTTTGTATTATTACAATAAAATAACATTCTAGAACATTCGTCAGTTTGTTTATTTTGATACGTACTATGTTTTGAAATTACTTGTTATCTTAATGCGTTTCGGACACGTGTGGGAACCATCTGGTGAGTGCTGGAAGTACTAATTGAGTGTCGGTAATATAGAACACATGTAGATTTTTGTTACACTTACTGGAAAGTGCAAATTGAATGTCGGTAATATAGAACGCATGTAGATTAGGGCCCACTGCACACGCCCCCTTGCCCCGCCCACTTAGGTCGTGGAGGGTATCAAATTAACCAGCTCGATGAGACAAATAGGAATCTATAGTTATTCTCCTACTTCAGAATTCTCATCAGATGTCTGTCTGTCTGTCTGTCTGTCTGTCTGTCTGTCTGTCTGCCTGCCTGCCTGCCTGTCTGTCTATCTGTCTGTCTGTTACATCAGCCGTTCGTGTCAACAACAACATTCAATGCCAATGACGAAATTCGCATACCAATCCACCAACAAGACGTTTACGTACTGCCGCATCTACATAGAGGGGTTTTCCTCTTTCTATTCTTGCTTGTGTCATCAGCCATGGTGTTTGCGAATATAGCTGTCTGGGTCAACAGCTGTCTGGTGTCAACAGACAGCTTGTCATTCGCATACCAATCCACCAACAAGACGTTTACGTACTGCCGCATCTAAGCTGCATCTACATAGAGGGGTTTTTCCTCTTTCTATTCTTGCTTGTGTCATCAGCCATGGTGTTTGCGAATAGAGCTGTCTGTGTCAACAGACAGCTGTGTCAACAGCTGTCTGGGTCAACAGCTGTCTGGTGTCAACAGACAGCTTGTCAAAAAAAATCACACTTCTAGCATACATTTATTGGAAAGCACACAACAAATATTTCTAACATTATGGGGAGTATTATTCAGTAATCAATTCATTAGTTTAGTTAGTTCCTATGGAATACGGTAAATTATATAATATAATTTATTATATTAAAATACATTTTGTCAATTAAAATAATATAATACTGTTCATAATATGATATTATTATATTAAAATACATTTTATTCATTAAAATAATATAACAGTGTAATCAAACTCGTGACGATTAAAATACATTTTGTCAATTAAAATAATATAATACTGTTCATAATATGATTTGATAATATTATATTAAAATACATTTTATTCATTAAAATAATAAAATAGTGTAATCAAACTCGTGACGCTGCTTATACATCGTTGGCTGCAACGAGAGAAAAATCATAGTTACGAAATTATAGTAGTAAACAAACAAACAAACAAACAAACAAACAAACAAACAAACAAACAAACAAACAAACAAACAAACAAACAAACAAACAAACAAACAAACAAACAAACAAACGGACAAACAAACGAACAAACAAACGGAGGGACAAACAAAGAAATAACTTCATTCATTATAAACAAACAAGCAAACAAACAAACAAACAAACAAACAAACAAACAAACAAACAAACAAACAAACAAACAAACGGACAGACAAACAAACAAACAAACAAACAAACAAACAAACAAACAAACAAACGGGCGGACAAACAAAGAAATAACTTCATTCATTATAAAAACAATTAATTTTCCACTACTAAAATTGGGAAGTCCAAAATCCACACTTTTTATCTACTATCACTGCATATTAAAAAATCTAAATACTTTACTTACGATTTACAAAATTGACCCAAATGACCACAAGTTCACTGCACGATTCCAACAAAATTATCTTGGTTTCTTTCTCCATGAATAGTCCAGAAAATAAAACATTTTCGGTTTCCGTTGCCATGTGCGATACATTTCCGCACATAATCATTTTGGGTTGGTTCTAAAGATATAAAATAGTTTACAATTATGGAACAGATACGTGAGCTTTTTAACTACATATAATGAAATTATTATGAATGAGTTTTAGTAACAGAATGCTTGAAGAATAAAAGAAATGATTACTGCAAATGGACTTACTTTTAAATTTTCCGGTAAATTTTGGAGGATAAAATGGTACAATAAAATATCTCCAACATCATCTTGGCCAATTACAACATCCATATTGGGAAACTAACTTTTACCGCACCTATTTCGTGGGAACCAACTGAACTATTGAAGTGATTACTAAATAATAATTCTCGCAATTATATTCGTTCTATTTATCTCCCAGCTTTTGCCGAGCTTGCAAAATTTTGGTAACATGCAGAAGTTATCAAAAACAACAATCAATCGAGTGTTTATGTTTCTGGCGGTGGCCTTCAAACTTTTTATGTTCTAGAATGATTTTATTATAATAATACAAACAACAGGGTATAAAATAATCTCGATCATCTTGTAGAGTTTGCGACATATTAAGTGCACATGTACTTATTAGCATGCAGAATGTGGGAGTCAAACCAAACAAATATACATTTCCTGTCGGCAAAGTTGAAAGGTTTTTCTAGAACGTTCTTAGCTATTAATATTTCATCATAATAAAAACAATAAATCATAACATCTCTTATCGACTTCGAATCTATTGTTTCTTTCTCAAACTTTGATAACAATATTTATTTAGTGTAAACAATTACAAACGTTGGAATTTCCGAGAAAAAACATTAATTCTGCAACATCTGCGTACTATTGCATCAGCATTTCCAGAACATTCTTCCATTGCGCAACAATGAGCAACACGCGCACTTTTTAAGCCCCGGCGCAGGCGCCTGAGCCACAACCAAAGGCCCCGAAGACACCAGAGGCCCTTCTTCAGCAGCCTCTGGTCATTGCCGAAGAACTGGGTGGACTGACCTGAGGAATAGCCCCGGCGCATGCGCCTGGACGCTGCTGAACACCACTTCTTCAGCAATGACCTTGAAAGACACCAGACGCTGCTGAAGACATGCCCACTTCTTCGGCAATGACCTTCAAAGACACCAGAGGCTGCTGCTGCAGATGCCGCTGCTGAAGACACTTCTTCGGATGCCTCAACGACTCCTTCAGCAGCCTCTGGTCTCTTTCAAGGTCACTGCCGAAGAAGTCGATGGCACCTCGAGAACTCGATGGCGCTATGTGCTCCGAACGGGTTCGTATCTGAGGCTCTCATTTTCTAACTACTAACGAGAATAGTGGCTGATGAACGTCTAAAAAATGGCCAGGGTATGGTTTCATATCTGGTAATCCAAAATATGCCGCAGTTCCTTTTGGTACACTGCCAAGCTTATTTTTATTCCAACACACTGTTTGGAGCAGTTCTGGACACTTACTCCAGAAACACCATTTTTCTTTAGAAATTGTTCGGTTTTTGTATTGATGGAAGCAGGATTTCTGCTTCCATTGCGTCTGATGAACATTGTAATGAGGTATCATTGATGTATCCCTCCACCATCGCGCTAGATTTCCAGCCTCCGTGTCGTTTTAGAGACACCAAATCTGCACCTGTGCTTACGAAAATGGTAACAGACGAACGACGAAAACAGTGGCTTGTATATTGCCAATTTTATTGATTCCTACTACTTGCTTGGTGCATTTACCTTCTTGGTAGTTCAAAAAGAATCTTTTTCGCATACAGTGGAAGGACGGAGGCTATTGTACTTTTTTAAGACTTCATAGACTTCCAGAGACTGTAAATGATCTTGGGAATTTTGTTTTGGTGTTTGTGATCTTGATCAGTATGACTTCGCAAAAGTCTTTGAAGTTTCCAAATTTCCTCTCGACGGCAAGTAGGTATAAGCATTTTCTTTCAGGTGCTGTTGTTAAAAATTTCTTAAATTCCTCTTCGGTAAGAATTCTAGACTTTTTTGGTACGTGGTTTTCAGATTTTCGTCTCAAGAATGCTTGCAGTTTGTTATACTCGCCCAAATCAATGTTATTCCTAATTTTCAATGTAGGTAGGTACTCTTTGTTATGGAAGACTTGTAATACACCAAAATCAAATTTTCGGAAAACGCCTGGATGTTTTTTGATTCTCTCTACTTCATGAAGTATTCAAAGGTAAGTTCATTTCTCTCTTTGGACTTTTGAGGTAAAAGGCTTGTTGATATTATTAGGGTCACTTTTTCAGAAATTTCGGCAGAATGTGTTGTAAGTGCATTGAGACTTAGCATCTCGCTTAGTAAGTATAGTGCGCATGTGTATCGGGTCGCGGCTTGGAGTGTCGAGTGTCGAGCGGTCGTGCCGTTGAGTTTCAAAGTCAGTCTGCTGCGCGCCGCGTCATGAGTCTCATCAGGTTGCTGCTAACCATTTCTTTACGTGTATCTTGTTAATGAATAAATACTTAAAATGATACTATTGTTTTATTATAACAATTAGCATCACAACATGGCGCAGTCGGTGTAAAGAACAATAAGTGAATAGTGGAAAGTGCCAGTAAAAGTGAAAAGTATCGGAAAAGTTGGAAAGTGCCGGAGAGCCGCCATAAAAAATGAACGCAGAAACAAGTATGTCGTGGGGAAATAGAGCGATGGGAATGGAATTTCTCAGCCAACCAAAGCAGATGAAATTAGAAGGGGATTTAGGAAAAAATTGGATAAAGTTTAAAGAGAATTTGGAATTATATTCGATTGCTACAGGATGCAACAAGTGTGAAGAAAAAGTACAGGCCGCCATGTTTTTGCATATAATTGCGGAAGAAACCCGGGAAATTTTAAGTACGCTGGAGATAAGTACAGAGGAAAAAATGGATGTCAAGAAAGTAATAGAAAAGCTCGATGCGCATTTTTTACCACAAAGAAATTTGAACATGGAAAGAAACAAATTTAACTTGAGAGTGCAACTAGTGAATGAAAATTTCGATACGTTTCTAGGTGAACTAAGGAAATTAGCAGCTAACTGCGAGTTTGCAGAATTAAAAGATGATCTAATAGTAGGAAGAATTGTGTGTGGAATTTTAAACCCACGTGTGAAAGATAAATTATTAACAGAAAATAATTTGAAGTTAGAAAGAGCAATTACGATTTGCAAAGCGGCAGAGCAGACAGAAGAACATATGAGACAGTTGAAAGAAAGAGATGGAATTGTTCAAAGAAGAGCCGAAGTTGCAGCTGTTCATAAGCAGCCCGGGAAAGTAGCAGAGAGACAGCATCGTGTTACCAACAGCAGAGAGAGAGATGAAGAAGCGGCAAGAAATCATCAAAGGAGAGAGCAAGTGTTGTCGCAGAACGCAGGTGGGTCGTTTCAACACCATCAAAGAGACCGCAATGCTGGATGGCGCGGTAGCGGTTGGCAAGGTCAGATTAGCAATTTTAATTGTTCTAGGTGCAGTTTTCGTCATAATAAGGGACAATGCCCTGCATATAATAAAAAATGTATTAAATGTCAAAAATTGCATCATTTTGCACGGTGTTGTAAAGCAAAATTCCTTAATATGATAGAAAATGAATCAGATAATTCAAATACCTTTCAAGATGATTTTGATAGGCATGATACAGAAGATTACATGTTAGGTACAGTTATTAATACAGTGCGGAAACAAAACAAATAACTTTGTCGGTAGATAGTTCACAAGAGGGGCTTGGTGCGGTAATACTGCAGGACGAAGCACCTGTGGCTTATGCTTCAAAATCGTTAACCGACAGCCAGCGTAATTACGCACAGATAGAGAAGGAGTGTTTAGCGATTTTATTTGGATGTCAGCGTTTCCACCAATACATTTTTGGGAAGGAAATAATCGTAGAGTCGGATCATAAACCGTTAGAAGATATATTTAAAAAATCGTTGAATGAAAGTCCTTTGAGATTACAGAGAATGATAATCAGCCTTCAGCAATATGATATTAAAGTAACATACAAACCGGGAACACAACTATATTTTGCAGATGCGTTATCACGTACTAGTTACGATAATGACTTCGAACTAAGAGAAAAAGATATAGAAACGCACATAGGAATGATAGAGTTTGTTAGTATTAGTCCGCAGAAAATGGAGAAATTAAAGAAGGAGACAGAAAACGACATAGAATTACAAACACTGAAGAAGACTATTAAAGAAGGATGGCCAATAAATAAGAAAGAAGTTCATTACTTAGTAAAACCATACTACCAATATAGGAGTGACATTTGCGAAATAAAAGGAATCTTATGCAAAGGAAATCAAATAATCATTCCAAAATCACTGAGACAAGATATGATCGAAAAATTACACTATTGTCATCTAGGGATTTCAAAAACACTTGCAAAAGCAAAGGAATTAATTTACTGGCCACTAATGAATAAAGAGATCAAAGATGTTATACAGAATTGCAAAATTTGCTTGAAATATCACAATACCCAATGTAGAGAAGAGTTGTTAAACAGAGAATTCGCTGATAGACCATGGAAAGTAATTGCTTCGGATCTATATTTTTTATACGGTATAACTTATTTGATAGTAGTCGACTGTTACTCAAGATTTCCAGAAGTTATACAACTAACACCAGACGCTTCAAGCGGCAGGGTAATAAATCATTTTAAAGACATATTTGCTAGACATGGTGCCCCCTTAGAGATATTAACGGGAAATGATGGTCAGTACATATCAGAACAATTTGAACAATTTATGTATGAATGGGATATTAAACATACTATGAGCTCTCCATGGTACAGTCAAAGCAATGGATTCATAGAAAGACATATTCAGACAGTTAAGAAAGTAATAAAAAAGGCAATAGATCAGGAGAAAGATATCAGTCTTACTTTATTAGAGTATAGGAATACGCCACTTAGTAATAAATTACCCTCACCAGCTCAGTTATTGTTTGGTAGGCAAGTGAATGGATTATTGCCAATGAGAGATACTCTCTATTTAAATCCTATGAAACGCAACTTTCACAAAATACTATTAGAAAATAAAGTAAAACAAAAAATTTATTATGATAAAAAATTTAAAAATTTGAAAGAATTGCGAGCAGGAGATAGAGTCATGGTACAACAACACGATACCAAGCAGTGGGAGCCAGCTACGGTTATTAGTAGGGACATAAGACCTAGAGCCTATAAGGTTCGATTAGACAAAAATTATAATGAAGTTATCAGAAATAGGAAAATGTTGAAACAATTTCAAGATAAAAGGGAGGTAGAGGTAAGCGATGAATTGTATGATGAAATATTCAATAGGTTCTATAATCGTTTTGACAATACTCCACATCCGCATGTTTCTGATAAACCTATGTTAGAGTTAGATCAAAATAATGAACAAGGGAGAAAGGAATATTTAAATACAGAGCGAAATAATGTTAGATTAAGCGCTAATCATTCATCTTATGTTAAGAGCCCACGTCCTACTAGAGAGACGAGAGCTCCTGAAAGATTTAAAGATTTTGTAAGATACTGATTTAGTTATGTTAAGTTAAGGGTACTTAAACTGCTCATTTGTTGTGTTGTAGTTAGTTAGAAAACTAAATTAATGTAAGTTCCCACATTTTGTAAAATTGTGAAATCAATGTTTATTTTCAGCAATGTACTTACCTTGTTAAGCTAGTAATATAAAGCTTGTTTGTTTAAAGAAAGGAGATGTTGTAAGTGCATTGAGACTTAGCATCTCGCTTAGTAAGTATAGTGCGCATGTGTATCGGGTCGCGGCTTGGAGTGTCGAGTGTCGAGCGGTCGTGCCGTTGAGTTTCAAAGTCAGTCTGCTGCGCGCCGCGTCATGAGTCTCATCAGGTTGCTGCTAACCATTTCTTTCTTGTTAATGAATAAATACTTAAAATGATACTATTGTTTTATTATAACAATTAGCATCACAACAGAATGCACAATTTTTGATAGACTAAATTATTTTGAACATGTTGTTTAAAGACTTCAAAAATGATGTTTAGTTGCCAAACAAGTTGGTTATTGGTTATGGTACCTTTAGACGATGCACTTTTTCGTGCATCTTGATGCATGCGTCGTAGCGCAAACAAGCGCATGCCCGACTGCATGCGTTACTTTATAACGCACCAGACATTTTACCGAGAGGCAAGGTGACGCAAGTATGTCCCGAGTCAGATGGGAATCTACTTGCATCATTCGTGCGCTACAATAATAATATTTTAATTTTGTAAAAAAGAGGCTGCTTCCATCACTTCAAGAAGTGCCATTGAAGCGAACTTTTGGTTTAGGTTCATGCACGATGGAGCTCCTGCTCATTTTACATCAACTATTTGGGAATACCTAATCAAAACTTGCGAAGGAATAAAGAGAATCTTCATCTAATCTACTAGTGTACGTTTGGTTGCGTTGCCAAACGAGGAACATATTTTGAGTTTGCCTAATTTTTTCACTAGATAGATAGCCAAAAGTTAGAAAATATGATTTAACTTGAAGCCTATCCAAAATGTAAGACAAATTAAATAGCATTCCTTCGCTTTTTGCAACGAGATTTTATGGAGCCTTTATTCGCAGCCGATGGCTCCATTCTCGCTATCATAGTTATACGTTTAAGTAATTCGTTAGCAAAGACTGCAACTAGCAGCGGTGGTAGGTAGGGAGGTATCGCATAGAACTGATAGTTTGGTATCCTCCGGCTGGGTGGGATCGGATCCCGCAGAGGTTAGTTTTTCTCTAACGTTTTTACATGATCTTTTTTTGCAAAAAATGCGTGTGTCTGGTGCGAAAGGGCAGCTAAGGGGTCTGTTTAAAATCCGTAGCCTTTGCATATTTAACCCAAAGCCAGAAGATAAAAATTTCAAATCGGAGCCGTCGGCTGCAGATAAAGCTTCGTAGATTTTATATGTGTAATCACAGGCGAGTGCTGGGCATCAGTTATTAAGTTTGCTATTGTAGTTCTCAACGTTGCCATACTTTAGATTTTCTATCTTATTTAATTAAATTATCGGCCTACAAAACTGTACCTTCTAATAAGAGTACTTGCAAGTTGGATCTTCTCCACATAATATCCGAGAATATGCAGATCAATAATAAACAATTTTAAGAACACAGCTTTGCAGGGGTTAAGAAAATTGTACTTATCAACTAAATCGCAGAAACAAACAATAGGAAATATCAATGGCAAAAACAAACAGTATCTACCAACTATCAAACCGTAAAAATTAACAATGAGATATAATAAACCAAAACATTTTTTTAGGTCTTCAAAGATGTCTGTCAAAGTCCGTCGAAGACATTCTGGTGAAATTTTGAAAAAAGCAGCCACCATCCATCACCATCTTTTCTAACGAGCAATAGTCGCCCTTTTCTTTTAAAAATTCTCGAGTTCAACATTTTCGTTCGCGTTTTTTGTTCTTTGCTATTATTGAACAGCTGTCGACTAATAGGCCCGTTCAAACAACTACACCTCGAGCAAATACTCCGCCAGGCATTGAATTACAGAACGGACCTACGTCGGCAGAATGTACATTAGGGCAGGGTGTGTTTGTGCATAGCGGCGCCGTACTGAAGAGTCCCAATAGGACGAAACCGGTCTGCGGATTGCTGTGCACATTCACACCATGCAAGCTTCTTTGCTATTATAATAAAGACAATAACAAAACGATCTCGACTTGCTCAAATAACTACTCCCCGGGCAAATACCCCAACAGGCATTGAATTATAGAGCAAGCCCTGACCGACGATGTGTACTAGACGGCGCCGGCGGTGTATGTGCTGCTCCAAATAGTAGATCGGAATCCATATTTGCAACTAGCGCAGTGAAACGAACTCCTGTTTAAATACTATGATGCACGAAGAAAAGGGCATGCGTTTTCTGCCTTCTGTGGCATGCGCAAATGCATGCAATTACGCATGCATTGCCGCACCAAAAGATGCATCGTCTAAAGCCACCTTTACTATGATACTGTAGGCTATCTACGGATAAAATACAAATAACAGAGATGTCAGTTGTTCTGTTTCTGGCAATACTGTGTGAAAAACATGACAGGCCTGTGTTTCTTTTTTTTTGTTTTTGCACGTATCGTGTCGAGTCATGGATTACCATAACCCCACAAATTTTGACATTTATTCTGAAAATTTTCGTACCACAGAATAATACGGCCGATATTTTATATTTTAATACTTCAAATTAATATGGAACGCGAAAAAAGTGCCAGAAAATTTCTGGCATCACGCAATATCGTTTTAGAATGAGTTTGCTAATAATGGAGGGTAAACTGTTTATCCTGCTCCCGCTCCTATTTCTGTGCCACTAGTAAATGTGCCTTCAACTTCAACAAGTAGATTGACGTCCTAGTTCTCCTAATTCTCGCATTGTTGACCTTCATACTCCTGAAGATGTCGATGTTATTAGCGAAACACGTGCGGAGTTTAATTACTGTGTCGGTGTTTAGGCGTATAGCATAGGATAAACCTATAAAAAATTCATAATACACTGCACAATAAAAATATTTTGGGTTAGGTTTCCTCAGGTTGTGCCAGGTAAGGTCAGATTACGCATAGTCTTATCAACGTTTCCTTCTGTGAATTTGAGATTATTTCATAAACGCCAAGTCATAATGATTAGGTATTTTATCGTCAGTGACGATACGACCTATTTTTTGGCCATTAATTGTATAATGGTCTAAAAAAGAGAGGCGAGGGAAGAAGATAAAGGTGCTTGTGCTATCATACTTCACCTTGATATTCTATTATCGCCAAAAACTCGTTAAAATGATTCATATAAATAATCATTGTCATTTTCTGTGTTTGATTCAGTATTCAGTGTAACGCGAGTGCCACAAAGCAATTTTCTAAAAATGAGTGGTAGTGGCAGTGAATTAAACGAAGATTTTGCAGCAGTCGTACACAAAATTTTTAACAAATTAGTAAAGAAACTAAATATAAAAGAAAATTATAAAATAGATATCAACACTGGAGCTGCTAAAGGTGACGGGTACATAGCTGCGATATTCACAGTAACAGTGACCGGAGAAAACGAAAATAACGAAAACATAACCTTAAATTGTCTTGTCAAAGCTGCACCTCAAGACGAAATCATCAGAAAAAACTTGGATTACAATGAGGTATTCCAAGCCGAAGCCAACTTCTACGAAAACATATATCCAACCATGGAACAGTTCCAAACAAAACGAAATGTGAAAGAACCTTTTAATAACATAGCAAAATGTTACATGTCAAACTTAGAAGAGAGATACGAAGCGATAATTTTCGAAAATTTGAAAACCAAGGGTTACGATCTGTGGTCAAAATTTGAACAGATGCCGAAAGACCATTTCGAACTAGTTTTACCAATTTACGGGAAGTACCATGCGATATCTTTCGCTTTAAGAGATCAAGAACCAGAGGTGTTCAATAAATTAGCTGGTAGTATAGGAAATGCTTGCAAGATCGCCTTCGCCAATAAAGATTTCGCCGTATTTACAAAGATGGCTTCAAGAACAGAGCCAATCAGACTCCTGAGAAATCTGGGTCATGATCAAGTTGCTGATGCATATTCAAAGGCTTGTGACGAATATGACAAATGGATGAGCGAGACTGTTGACGAAGGTGACCAAAGCGTAATCGCACATGGAGACTGTTGGTCCAACAACATGATGTTCTTGGTAAGTATCTTAAGTACATCAATAAATTACTATTGTAACTATTACTGACAAGGCTGTAGCTACAACAAAAATAACATATCTCCACTTTCAGAATAACGAAAATTCAAAACCAGAAAAAGTATACCTCTTAGATTGGCAACTACAAATAGTAACTACTCCAGTATGGGACATCGGTTACTTCTTCTTTGCTGCAGCAAGAGGACAAATTCTGAAAGATGTGAACAAATATCTCAAAATTTATTACGAGAGTTTTGCGAAATTTTTAAGGGAACTTGGAAGCAACCCTGATGAACTTTTTTCGTATTCTGATTTTATGAGACACTGGAAAAAGTATGGTCATCGTTCTTTGATCGTGGCAATTTTCGTCCTAAGGCTAATAACTCAAAACGCCGAAGACATGCCTTTGTTTGATGACGCAGAATCGTTCACAGAGTACGTTTTTAGTGAAAACCGTACAAGCCAGAAGCACAGTGAACGAATTGTTGATATCATATTGACTGCTTACGAATCCGGCTTATTATAAATAAATTGTAAAATTAAGTAATGTTAATTGTAAAAAACCCGAAAAGTTTTATTGCGCCGATCGGAATTGACCTGACGTCTCGCAGTTACGAGATAATTCTTTATTCATAGAGCTGTGATGAGACAACAACTTTCCAAGGCTTAAGTGAATATTTTTAGACGCTGTAGCTATGGAAAGTTACAACAAAAACAACAAAGAAAATGATATATTACCTGAACAATACAACTGACTGATTAAAGATTATCTAAGAAACCGATTGCATCATAATCACAATACTTTTAAAATCAAATAAAAATTTATTTTTGAGTGGAAGATTAAAAAGGAATGTACTATTGTAATAACTGAATTGCTGCCATTACTTAAATAAAAAAAATCCATACAACATAATCAGCTCACGTATAAGAGATTCTCAGATTATCTTCATTATACATTGTTTGAGTCTATACACAAACTTTAAGTCTACTTTTGCTGCCTAGCAACTTTGGCGAGAAATAGATTATTCGCAGCATATTAGTAGTTAAAATGTAAATGTTAACTGTCCTAATGTCACTTATGACTTTTGCATAACCTTGTTTACTACTTGCTTGCTGTTTTGGTAACTGAATTTAAAGTGAATTTAGACGTTGAAAGAACCCTTGAAAGAACGTTGCCATAGAAACGTATAATACATAGGTATGTAATGAACGTATAATTTGACCGTTGCAGATAAAACACATGAACGTTTGAATCTTATATAACTTAATTTTTTCTGCTTTATATTATTTACCAGAGAGAAAATGATAAGAGCGTTCACAATGTAGTAATTTTCTTTACCTTGAATTATCTAAGTAAATTTGCTGTAAACAATTTATTAAAAGCAATCGTCAGTTTCTACGAGCTATTCAGTGTAACGAGATGAGTGGTAGTGAATTAAACGAAACTTTACGAACAAAAATACGTAAACTGTTTGATAAATTCCTCAAAAAATTAGACATAAATCAAAACTATAAAGTGGATATCGTACCTGGTGCGAAAAAAGGTGACGGGTATGTAGCTGCAGTATTTAGAGTTACTGTTACAGGTAAAAACACTAAAAACGAAAATATAACACTAAAATTCGTGGTGAAGGCTGCTCCACAAGAAAAAAACAGCAAACGAACAATAGTCGTTCAAAAGATGTTCAAAACTGAAATTAACTTCTACGACAACATATTTCCAACAATGGACCGCTTTCAAAAAAGCAAAAATGTAAAAGAGCCCTTTGATAATATCCCAAAATGTTATTTAACATACCGAGAGGCAATAATTTTTGAAGACTTAAAATCTAAAGGTTACGAACTTTGGCCAAAGTACATGCCTTTAGCTGAAGACCATTTTAAATTAGTTTTACCAAAATACGGAAAGTTCCACGCATTGTCTTTCGCTTTAAGGGATCAAGAACCACAAGCTTTTCAAAAATTAGCTGATAGTATTCGTACTAGATGTAAGGATGTCCTTAGTATCGAAGGTTTTGAAAAATTCACGGATTTGGCCGTAAGGACAGAACCTGTCGGTCTTTTAAGAAATGTCGGCCACGAAGATGCTGCCAAGGCTTATTCAGAAGCAGTCGATGCTTACTACAGGTGGTTGTCAGAGGAGAAGGAAGATGGTAAGCACTGTGTGATTGCACATGGAGATTGCTGGTCTAACAATATGATGTTCAAAGTAAGTTTTGAGTTCCGACTTTTTGGAGTTTACTCCTTAAGAATCGATTTTCAGTTATAGCCCGCGGTACGGAAATTCGTTTGTTTGTTCCTAAATTTGTTGAATCTTTTGATTTAATATGGAAAACCCTAATATTAAATACTCCAAATATTGTTTAGTGCCGAAATGTGAATCAACGCCTATTCGAACACCAGGAAAAGTATTTATTTCATTGCCAGTGGGATCGACGTTTAGCAATTGTCACTTAATTACTGAATTTATAAACAATTTATATTTTGATGTAGTTGGACATTTTCGAACATAAACCATCTGATAAATACACATTTGGGTATAAAACTGACATAACGAAAATTCTAAACCTGAGAAAGTGTATCTCCTGGACTGGCAGCTGCAACAATTTACATCCCCAGTTTGGGACATCGGTTACTTCTTCTTTGCTTCCGCAAGAGGTCAAATTTTAGAAGACATGAACAAATACCTGAATATCTACTACGACAGCTTCTCGACTTTTTTGAAAGAACTTGGAAGCAATCCAGAAGAGCTTTTTTCGTATCCTGATTTTATGAAACACTGGAAGAATTATGCCAAACTTCCTTTGATCATGGCGATCTTCATTTTAAAAATTATAACTCAAAATGCCGTAGAGGCGCCTTCGTTTGAAAATGAAGAAGCGTATACCAGTTTTGTTTTTAGTGAAGAAAATAAAAACGAAGAGTACAATGAAAGGATAGTTCAAATAATATTAAAGGCTTATAAAAGTGGAGTACTATAAACTAAAATACATTTTTCGTATACTTAAATGTCAGTATAGAATTTTGACGAAGATCAAGAAATTGATACCAACCCAATGTGTAATTTTTTTATTATTTACCGTCCTTGTGTCGTGACGATAATTCTGCTGTAAATTTTTACTAGTTAAATTCCTAGGACTATTAATTATTAAATAAACATTTTAATTTTAAGTACTATTTGAATTATACGACGTGTGCAATTCAAATTAATTTTTATAATTTTACATTGTTTTGTGCAACATTGCAAACTAATTATAAAACTTTATAATCTACAGAATTAAGTGTCTACGTTTTAATCTTATTTTTAGGAACTCGTTGATAACATCAGTAAGTATTACAAAAACTAAAATAGTAATTTGTGAAAGGGAGCAGCAGCTCTTTCAGTAATCATAGTGGCAGAGATCGTGAGGGTCCGTATGGCACTGTGATACACACTACTGCGATGTGGAAGGCAACGGGAAACCACCACATTATTCTATCCCTAGTACAGCGTACTTCGAATTTATGACAATGGCACCTTCTGGAGCAAAATATTCCGGAGGTAAAATAGTCCCACATTCGGATCTCCGGGCGGGGACTGCTTCGGGGGGAGTCATCAGAAATGATAAGTGTAACATCTCACGAGTCGGAGCGTGGAATGTTAGAAGCATGAAACAAGTAGGAAAGTTAGAGAATTTGAAAATTGAGATGGATAGGTTAGCATTAGACGTAGTAGGTATTAGTGAAGTGAGATGGCCAGAAGCCGGAGACTTCTGGAGCGGAGATTTTAGAGTAATACACACAGGATCTGTAGGAGGAAATTCGGGAGTAGGAATTGTTATGCGGAAAAAAGTAGGGCAGAGTGTAGAAAATTTCTTACAGCAAAGTGACAGGGTAGTTATGGTTAGGTTAGATTCGAAACCTGTAAAAACAGTAATAATACAGGTATATATGCCCACTTCTAACTACAGTGATGAGGTCGTAGAGACAGTTTATAGTGATATTAAACATGTGCTAGATTTTGTGAGAGGACACGAAAATTTAATAATTATAGGAGATTTCAATGCAGTGGTAGGCACAGGGCGAGAGGGCGGAATAGTTGGTCCCTTTGGATTAGGCAATAGGAACGATAGGGGAGTTAGACTGATAGAGTTCTGCGATAAACATAACTTAACGGTCGCGAACACTCTATTTCACCATCATGTTAGGAGACGCTACACGTGGAAGATGCCAGGAGACCTAGGGAGATATCAAATAGATTACATTCTTGTTAGGCAAAGATTTAGAAATCAAGTTAGGGATTGAAGAAGTTATCCAGGAGCAGATATAGATAGTGATCACAATATAGTCGTTATGAAGGCCAATCTTAAATTGAAGATTTTGAAAAAACGAAGCGGAAGAAGGTATCTTGACCCAGAGAGACTAAAAGATGATGATACGCGCGATAAGTTCGAGAAAAAGACAAACGAAGTACTAAAGGGCGCGGGCGAAAATATTGTTAGGGACATAGAGGAAGAATGGAATTGCATTAAAGATAGTTTAGTTTCCTCAGCTAGGGATATTTTGGGTCATAAACAGAATGAAAGTAGGAAAGCCTGGATAACAAAACATATTGTAAGTCTAATAGAGGAAAGGCGAAAATATAAAAATAGGTTAGATGAAATAGGGAAACAAAGATATAAGGCGATCAAGTGGGAAATTATTCGGAAATGTAGGAAAGCGAAAGAGCAATGGATCGATAATAAGTGCAAAGAAGTGGAAAATAAGTTCGAAGTAGGAAAGACTGATGAAGCATATAAAATAATTAGGAGAAATTTTAGAGAAATTGGATCTAGTACCAAAAGCATTAGGAATGAGGCAGGAGATATCCTAATCGAAAGTGGGGAGAAAGCAGATAGGTGGAAAGAATATTTAGGAAACTTATATGCGGGACAGGAAGTGCAAGATATATTAGAAAGCGAAAGCAGTGTAGAGGGGGATAACCTAGGGAATCCTATAATGAGAGAAGAGTTTGAGCTAGCACTAAAAAGTTTAAGGAATAATAAAGCGCCAGGTATAGATGGCTTGCAGGCAGAAATCTTAAAGTGCGCAGGTCAAGAGCTAATAGATCGTTTATTTAAATTAGTTAGTCGTATATACCTGACAGGCGAGATTCCAGAGGATTACAAACGGAACATCATGGTAGCTTTTCCAAAAAGGAAAGGCGCGGATAGGTGCGAAAATTTCAGAACCATCAGTTTAACTTCCCATGCGTCAAAAATTTTAACTAGAATTGTGCAAAGAAGGATGGAGAAAAAGGCGGAAGAAATATTAGGACAAGATCAGTTCGGATTTAGACGAAATAGAGGAACGCGCGAGGCCATCCTAGCTTTACGAGTAATTATAGAAAAAACGATAGAAAAGAGAAAGAGCGTCTATATAGGATTTGTAGATTTAGAAAAGGCCTTCGACAACGTAAAATGGGGGAAGATGTTCGAAGTGCTGAGAAAGGTAGGGATGAAATATAGGGACAGAAGAATAATACATAATCTCTACGAAGAGCAAAAGGCAGTTATAGAATGTGAGCAGGAACGAAGGGAAGTAGATATCCGGAAGGGAGTGAGACAGGGATGTCCATTGTCACCTCTAGTTTTCAACTTATATATCGAAGATGCTATTAATATTGTTAAGGACAGAACAGCCTCAGGGATTAACGTACAGGGTCAAACTATTAACATGCTCAGATTTGCGGATGATATAGCAGTGTTAGCATCTAGCAAAGAAGAATTAGGAGCGGCTTTGAATGAAATGGAAGGAGTTTTGACACAGAGCTATGGCATGAAAGTCAATAAAAAGAAAACTAAAATTTTGGTATGTAGGGGATGTGAAAATAGAACTAAAGTTGACATACAAATAGGAAATGAGAAGATAGAGGAGGTCACGGATTTCTGCTATTTAGGAAGTAAAATAACTCAAGACGGTAGGAGCACTAAAGATATAAAACAAAGAATAGCGTAGGGCCGAGTTGCGTTTAACAGAAAGAAACAACTGTTATGTTCGAGAACGGTTAATATTGAGACTAGGAAGAGACTCTTAAAGTCGTATGTATGGAGTACAGCATTATACGGGTGCGAAACATGGACAATAGGGGAAGCGGATCGAAAAAGAGTAGAAGCGTTTGAAATGTGGTACTACAGGCGCATGATGAAGATACCGTGGATAGATAAGGTTAGCAATAGGGAAGTATTAGAAAGAGTTGGGGAAAAGCGAAAGGTATGGAAGACAATAAAGAGTAGGAGAGATAGGATGGTAGGACACCTTCTACGACACGAAGGAATAGTTCGCGACATACTAGAGGCAGAGGTAGAAATAAAAAGAGGTAGGGGTAGGCCTAGATTAGACTACTGCTCTCAAATAGTTAGGGATGTAGGATGTTCTACTTTTAGGGAAATGCGTAGGTTAGCTCAGGATAGAAAAGAGTGGAGGTACGCATCCAACCAGGTTTCAGACTGAGAACCTTATGATGATGATGATGTAGATAACATTTAAACCCATATCTTTATTGTTTTTATTTAGGCTTTTCATTTCCTATCGTCCCATTTTATGCTATCGGAGAGAATCCTACAAAAAGTCGAAACTATAAAGGAAAAATAAAATATCCTTGATATTAGAGTATAAGAATATAACAAAAATAATGCTAAATGTTGACGGGTGCAGAAAATTGATCAAACGAATTTACCTAATAGTCGATCATAATTATATGACCGCCAATTCATACAAACCCTGTATAAGCCAGATTGTAACTGCAACACCTCCACGGATGGAGGAATAATAGCAAATAGATTTCAATCAAATCTGGCAAGGTACACAAAATGACAATAATTATTTTCAGTTATCGCCCCACTACAACAAGATTTTATCGCGTATTTAAGTGAAGGTTATTTTAAAATTTTTTACAACGATTAATGATCAGTTGTACCGCGCAAGCCGATGTAAAAACATGAGTGGCACCAGTTTAAATGAAAAATTTAAAAATATAATATTGGATATACTACCGAAGTTTATACCTGAAATTAATTATGGCAACTACGCAGTCGACATAACCCCTGGGTCTGCGATTGGCCAAGGTTACATAGCAGCTATATTCCGGGTAGATGTGATAAACAAAAATTCGAATAAGGTACAAAATTTCATTGTCAAAATTGCTGATGAAGCGAAGAGTGCACTGGACTTGCAATTAATTTTCGGCACGGAAATTTTATTTTACGAAAAAGTGTTTCCTACCTTCAACGAATTCCAGGAAAAAAGAGGGGTTAAACAACCCTTTAGTGAAATAGCTAAATGTGTCGCCACAAGCATTACCAAAGAGGCGGAACTGCTGGTGTTCGAGAATTTAAAAGAACAAGGCTTTGTCAGTTGGAACAAAAAATTATCGTTGCCAGAAGATCACGTAGAAACTGTTATGAAGCAATATGGAAAATATCACGCCTTATCCTACGCACTAAAGGATCAACAACCGGAAACGTTCAACGATCTAGTGGAGTCTGTTGGTGACATAATGAGGGTAATGTTTGAGAGGGACGTATTTAAGGATATGCAAGAACTCGTGATGCCACAACCAGGAAAAATTCTTGAAAACTTCGGATACAAGGCCATAGCTGATAAGTACCTCAAATTAATCGAAAGTATGTCATATCTACATTGTGTAGTACCATTGGTAGAAAAAGAGCGAGCTGTCATCGCGCATGGTGATTGCTGGAGCGGCAACATGATGTTTAAGGTATGGTACTATGACACATAGAGGTTAACCAAATTCGGGGAACCTTCAAGGTAAAAATACGACCTTTTTTAAAACATTTGACACTCAGTTAACCCACAATAAGGACCTACTAACCATTAATAATACACTATTTTTATTAATTTCAGTACGATGAAAATTCCAAATTGGCAGACGTCCGTTTCATCGATTGGCAAATAATGCGACTGTCAAGCCCTGCTACAGACATAGCCTACTTCTTCTTTTCTACAGCTACTGGGAAGGTCTTAGAAGATCTGGACAAGTATCTTAAAATTTACTACGACAGTTTATCCAGTTTTATGAGAGAACTAGGAAGTGACCCGGATAGAGTATTTACCTTCCCAGAATTCTTGGAACATTTTAAAAAATATTGCAAAAGCGGATTTATATTTGGATTAAGTATAATCCATTTTCTATACGCGGATGATTCTAAACTTCTCGATGTGGCGGATAGAGACAGTCTTTCGAATATGAAAACGGACGAAAAATATGCCGAGGAATATAATGAGAGAATTAAAGAAGTCTTGTTGTTCGCTGACCGCAGAGGGTTCTTGTGACGAAAGAAGAAAATTGATAGATTAAGCAATTTTTAATTTTTATTGTGAATATCAAAATCTATTTTTTTTAATCAAAAAGCAGAATATTTATTCAGTTTACGAAAACAACATGATTTGCAACATGTCCAATTCTCCTATGAAATGCATTTTTTTATTTATATAAAGAGTTGTAAGTATCAACTTGACCTGACCAGAGATATTTGTAAAAAGAATTAAGTGTAGAAATTTCTGTTTGTACAATGTACATTTTGTAAAATTTGTACCATAACATTATTTGTCTTGTAGAAGCAACAAATTTCTTTGTTCCCAATAATTATGCAATTTTCGACTATAGTTTTGATTCTTATGCTTATCATATTCAGTAAATTCAAAGAGATGATAATCGGCGATATTCAAGAATTTAAAAAAAACTTCATAATTTGCTGGTTTATATAGAAATTAGTTACTTCTTCGACATACAACATACTTGCTGTAAGTTTTAAATGTTGACTTTAGACATGCCAGATAATAAAAGGATGCATCTAACTGGAATCGAACCCGCGACGGATAGCAGTCGGTATCGGTAAACTCCAAGATTTCGCTATGATTCGACGGTGCAATTTCTTCTTTATACCCTACCTGTTTCTTGCTCAATGTAACACCTGTCTATTACGCTTGCTTGCACTATTTTACAAATCAATATTTTGAGAATCAAGGTCCCAAAAAACGATTTTCGTCTTTTAGTGTTGAAAACATTGGTACAATGCCAAGTTCAAGAATTCGACCTTCACAAGAACAATGCAGCGTTTTACTGTAACGGTGCGATATGCGCATGTGCAAGTTAATAGGTATCTATAAAGTAAATTGTGTGAGCGACCTTCAGAATTGGTGCCTGACAAAAGCGACTAAAGAGTTAGGTTCTTATGCCCTGACAACTTTACTTGAATGTTTTCTCCTAATAAAGATAAATGGGTTTTCCCCAAGAGGTTTTTCCAAAATATAAAAGAAATACAAAAGGTTTTTCCTTCGAGCGGGAGATCTCAGAGAGTGCTTGTTCTGGTTGTTTTAAAACGTAAATTATTCTCTGCTATCTCATTGGTAAATACTGAAGACATTAAGTAATTAAGTTAGCTAATTTTAGTCTTTGTTATTGTACCACCATTCATTCTCACTGGAATTTAGACTAATATAAACAAAAGTAGGTTCAGAAGGTTAGTTAGGCAAGGGACGCAGGGGTGTTTACCCCTATGAAATAATTATAAATTCATTTTAATATAAATATCAGTGTAAAGTGATTATATCAGGTATGTCTGAATACAATTTTATTATTTTGTATACTAATGTAAGTAACTGCATATTATAATACGAAATGTACTTAAAACGTCGTGAATTCTAAAGTGACCAAATGGTCGCACTTATTACTGACTTCAAGTCTGCATAATTAAATTATTCTATTCTATTTAAAAATAATCATATATAATATCATATTTATTATGTCTATCCCAAAGGACTTGTACCTTGACGCAGTTCTAGTAATACTGGGACGGGTGGGATGGCTTGCGCGCTTCAATGATATAAAGAGCCGAACCATAGGTTTAACCATATTGGAGGGGTTTTTATTTGAGAAGCCAGACTAAATCAAGTCCCTGGAAGGGGGCAGCAGCTCTTTCAGTAATCATAGTGGCAGAGATCGTGAGGGTTGGTATGGCACTGTGATACACACTACTGCGATGTGGAAGGCAACGGGAAACCACCACATTATTTTATCCCTAGTACAGCGTACTTTAATTTATGATGATGGCACCTTCTGGAGTAAAATATTCCGGAGGTAAAATAGTCCCACATTCGGATCTCCGGGCGGGGACTGCTTCGGGGGGAGTCATCAGAAATGATAAATGTAACATCTCACGAGTCGGAGCGTGGAAGGTTAGAAGCATGAAACAAGTAGGGAAATTAGAGAATTTGAAAATTGAGATGGATAGGTTAGCATTAGACGTAGTAGGTATCAGTGAAGTGCGATGGCCAGAAGCTGGAGACTTCTGGAGCGGAGATTTTAGAGTAATACACACAGGATCTGTAGGAGGAAATTCGGGAGTAGGAATTGTTATGCGGAAAAAAGTAGGACAGAGTGTAGAAAATTTCTTACAGCAAAGTGACAGGGTAGTTATGGTTAGGTTAGATTCGAAACCTGTAAAAACAGTAATAATACAGGTATATATGCCCACTTCTAACTACAGTGATGAGGCCGTAGAGGCAGTTTATAGTGATATTGAATATGTGCTAGATTTTGTGAGAGGGCACGAAAATTTAATAATTACAGGAGATTTCAATGCAGTCGTAGGCACAGGGCGAGAGGGCGGAATAGTTGGCCCCTTTGGATTAGGCAATAGGAACGATAGGGGAGTTAGACTGATAGAGTTCTGCGATAAACATAACTTAACGGTCGCGAACACTCTATTTCACCATCATGTTAGGAGATGCTATACGTGGAAGATGCCAGGAGACTTAGGGAGATATCAAATAGATTACATTCTCGTTAGGCAAAGATTTAGAAATCAAGTTAGGGATTGTAGAAGTTATCCAGGAGCAGATATAGATAGTGATCACAACATAGTCGTTATGAAAGCCAATCTTAAATTTAAGATTTTGAAAAAAAGAAGCGGAAGAAGGTATCTTGACCCAGAGAAACTAAAAGATGATGATATGCGCAATAAGTTCGAGAAAAAGACAAACGAATCACTAAAGGGCACGGGTGGAAATATTGTTAGGGACATAGAGGCAGAATGGAATTGCATTAAAAATAGTTTAGTTTCCTCAGCTAGGGATATTTTGGGTCATAAACAGAATGAAAGTAGGAAACCCTGGATAACAAAACATATTGTGAGTCTAATAGAGGAAAGGCGAAAATATAAAAATAGGTTAGATGAAACAGGGAAACAAAGATATAAGGCGATCAAGTGGGAAATTATTCGGGAATGTAGGAAAGCGAAAGAGCAATGGATCGATAATAAATGCAAAGAAGTGGAAGATAAATTCGAAGTAGGAAAGACTGATGAAGCATATAAAATAATTAGGAGAAATTTTAGAGAAATTGGATCTAGTACCAAAAACATTAGAAATGAGGCAGGAGATATCCTAATCGGAAGTGGGGAGAAGGCAGATAGGTGGAAAGAATATTTAGGAAACTTATATGCGGGACAGGAAGTGCAAGATATATTAGAAAGCGAAAGCAGTGTAGAGGGGGATAACCTAGGGAGTCCTATAATGAGAGAAGAGTTTGAGATAGCACTAAAAAGTTTAAGGAATAATAAAGCACCAGGTATAGATGGCTTGCAGGCAGAAATCTTAAAGTGCGCAGGTCAAGAGGTAATAGATCGTTTATTTAAACTAGTTAGTCGCATATACCTGACAGGCGAGATTCCAGAAGATTACAAACGGAACATCATAGTAGCTTTGCCAAAAAGAAAAGGCGCGGATAGATGCGAAAATTTTAGAACTATCAGTTTAACTTCCCATGCGTCAAAAATTTTAACTAGAATTGTGCAAAGAAGGATGGAGAAAAAGGCGGAAGAAATATTAGGAGAAGATCAGTTCGGATTTAGACGAAATAGAGGAACGCGCGAGGCCATTCTAGCTTTACGAGTAATTATAGAAAAAACGATAGAAAAGAGAAAGAGCGTCTATATAGGATTTGTAGATTTAGAAAAAGCCTTCGACAACGTAAAATGGGGGAAGATGTTCGAAGTGCTGAGAAAGGTAGGGATGAAATACAGGGACAGAAGAATAATACATAATCTCTACAAAGAGCAAAAGGCAGTTATAGAATGTGAGCAGGAACAAAGGGAAGTAGATATCCGGAAGGGAGTGAGACAGGGATGTGCATTGTCACCTCTAGTTTTCAACTTATATATCGAAGATGCGATTAATATTGTTAAGGAAAGAACAGCCTCAGGGATCAATGTACAGGGCCAAACTATTAACATGCTCAGATTTGCGGATGATATAGCAGTGTTAGCATCTAGCAAAGAAGAATTAGGAGCGGCTTTGAATGAAATGGAAGCAGTTTTGACACAGGGCTTCGGCATGAAAATCAATAAAAAGAAAACTAAAATTTTGGTATGTAGGGGATGTGAAAATAGAACTAAAATGGAAATACAAATTGGAAATGAGAAGATAGAGGAGGTCGCGGATTTCTGCTACTTAGGAAGTAAAATAACTCAAGACGGTAGGAGCACTAAAGATATAAAACAAAGAATGGCGCAGGGCCGAGTTGCGTTTAACAAAAAGAAACAACTGTTATGCTCGAGAACGGTTAATATAGAGACTAGGAAGAGACTCTTAACGTCGTATGTATGGAGTACATCATTATACGGGTGCGAAACTTGGACAATAGGAGAAGCGGATAGAAAAAGAGTAGAAGCGTTTGAAATGTGGTGCTACAGACGCATGATGAAGATACCGTGGATAGATAAGGTTAGCAATAGGGAAGTATTAGAAAGAGTTGGGGAAAAGCGAAAGGTATGGAAAACAATAAAGAGTAGGAGAGATAGGATGGTAGGACACCTTCTAAGACACGAAGGAATAGTTCGTGACATACTAGAGTCAGAGATAGGAATAAAAAGAGGTAGGGGTAGGCCTAGATTAGACTACTGCTCTCAAATAGTTAGGGATGTAGGATGTTCTACTTTTAGGGAAATGCGTAGGTTAGCTCAGGATAGAAAAGAATGGAGGTACGCGTCCAACCAGTCTTCGGACTGAGAACCTTATGATGATGATTTATTATGTGATGTTCGAGAAGAGGCCCACTGGGGTACCCTTAGACAAATAAACGTTCAGTAGGCGGGGATGGTGGGTCAGCCTCGTTATCGACCCATCTAAGAATTATCACTACAATAGACATCATGCTGGTTAAATCCAACCATATATCTCTGCTTCATTTTGCATCTCGATAGAGAATACTAAACACTTTTTATTTATGATTATTGCGGATAGTAACCAATCTGATTTTGTGCCAAAAAGGTTAAGTAATCAGCGCTGAACAGGTAGATAGGCAGGTGGGCAGAAATCTGTAGGGTACGTTACAACCTTTATCACTGTTTGTATCGATAACATTATTTATGACATCGAAATGACCTTGATTCTGATGGCGCCTCTGTTACTACCTGCACCTGGTATGCGTCACCCTTACTAAATTAGTTCCCACTTATCTTTCAGGTCTCCCACTACCACATGATTTTATCGGGTATTTAAGTGAAGGTTGTTTTAAAAATATTTACAGCGATCGATGATCAGTTGCATCGCGAAAACTGACATAAAAACATCATGAGTGGCACCAGTTTAAACGATAAATTTAAAAATAATATATTGGCTATACTTCCGAAATTTATACCTCAAATTAATTATACGGAGTATGTAGTCGATATAGCCCCTGGGTCTGCGATTGGCCAAGGTTACGTGGCAGCTATATTTCGAGTAGATGTGACGAAAAAAAATTCGAATGAGGTACAAAATTTTATTGTTAAAATTGCTGATGAAACGAAGAGTATATATGATTTGCAATTAGTTTTCGGGACAGAAATCCTGTTTTATGAAAAAGTATTTCCTACCTTTAACGAATTTCAAAAAAGAAGAGGGGTTAAACAACCCTTCAGTGAAATAGCTAAATGTGTTACGACGAGCATTACCAAAGAGGCGGAACTGTTGGTGTTTGAGAATTTAAAAGAGCAAGGCTTTGTCACTTGGAACAAAAAATTATCATTGCCTGAAGATCACGTAGAAACAGTCATGAAGCAATATGGAAAATTTCACGCTTTATCTTACGCACTAAGAGATCAACACCCGGAAACGTTCAATGATCTGGTAGATTCTGTTGGTGACATAATGAAGGTAATATGCCAGAAGAACGAATTAAAGGAAATGATGGAACTTGTGTTGCCACAACCAGGAAAAATTCTTGAAAACTTCGGGTATAAGGACGTAGCCGATAAGTACTTCAAATTAATTGAAAGTGTGTTGTATCTACATTGCGTAGTACCGTTGGTAGAAAGAGATCGAGCTGTCATCGTACACGGTGATTGTTGGAGCGGTAACATGATGTTTAAGGTATGGGTGAAAATAAGATCTGATGAAAAAGTATGCGAATAGCTTCAAAACTTGGAAATCCTTTTGTCATTCGAATATTATTGTCATGTGGTTTCCAATATTCCATAAGTCAATTCAAAATGGCGGCGGGGTCACCTATTTTTCAGAAAAGCCAATAAATTCTTGTTTGACATAAAATTAACTCACAATAAGTAATACAAACATTTTCTTTTATTAATTTCAGTACGACGAAAATTCCAAATTGGCAGACGTTCGTTTCCTCGATTGGCAAATAATGCGCCTGTCAAGTCCTGCTACAGACATAGCCTACTTCCTCTTCTCTACAGCTACCGGGAAAGTCTTAGAAGATCTGGACAAATATCTTAAAATTTACTACGACAGTTTATCCAGTTTTATGAGAGAACTAGGGAGTGATCCGGAAAAGGTTTTTACTTTCCCAGAATTCTTGGAACATTTTAAAAAGTATTGCAAAAGTGGATTTGTATCTGGATTAAATATAATCAACTTTCTTTATGGAGACGATTCTAAACTTCTCGATTTGGCGGATAAAGACACTCTTTCGAATGCGAAACCAGACGAAAAATATACCAATGAGTGTAATGAAAGAATTAAAGAACTTTTGCTATTCGCTGACCGCAGAGGATTCTTGTGACGAGGGAAGGAAAGTTGAAGATTATGAAGCCATTTTTATTTGAAAACAAACATTTCCAAATCATTGAATTTTTAAGATTTGATTTGATTGTTATGAAAAATGTCAATAAGCAAAATATTTTATTGAAATTTCGAAAAGAACTTGGTATGCAATACGTCCTGTTCTCAAATGAAGTGCATTTTTGTTATGAATATTCAAATTAAATATTACTTTTGCAAAGGCTTCTTTTCTTTTTTTTGATAACAAAAAGTTAAAAACCTTTTTTTCTATGAAATTATAGGTAGGTATGAATCACAGAGGAGAGAAGTGACAGGAAATACGCGTATGGCAACAGACCAGAAGCCGTGAATGCATCAGAACATCTGACGTGGGGAGTGGAGATGCGTTTATCAAAACAGGCTGCATTGGTGCTTGATGCATTCTTTTCATGCCACTGTCGTGGGCGCGTTGGGGGAATCGCTCAGCTGCTGGGTTC
Organism: Xestobium rufovillosum; assembly: GCA_963966045.1. Lineage (NCBI taxonomy): Eukaryota > Metazoa > Arthropoda > Insecta > Coleoptera > Ptinidae > Xestobium > Xestobium rufovillosum. The sequence goes on along the minus strand of OZ014495.1, from coordinate 5,438,936 downwards.
TCGTTTAAGAAATATAAAGAAAACGCATCTAAGTATCACGCAAAAAACGAACTTGTTTTTGTATAGATGAACGTGAAGAACGAAAGAACTTTGCTAACAAACCAAGGACGTGAGTCACGCGGAACAATAACAAAAGTAGAACATCCTATGTCCCCAAATATTTGAGAACAGCAATAATCTGGGACGACCTCTGCCATGTCTCGAAGGTGCCTACCATCCTATTTCCCATCTCTTTCTAATACTTCTTTATTGCTAATCGTATCTTTGCACGACGTCTTCGGCCTTCATGGTGCATTTGCACTGAATGGGTAAAACTAGTCTCAAAGAGCAACTTTGAAAAAAAGGATCATGTATTAATGAAGGTTTAGAGATGTCAGATAGTACATGTGCGAAATTTCTCTTCATTTGCTAACATTACACATCTTTGTGCAATATTACAAATAAAGTTTAATTTCTTTTATTATTTTTACGAATTGTTTTGATATCATAACGTATGATTCATAAGTGTTATATAAATAGTTAAACAGATTATACGAGTATTTTATAGATAAAGTAGAAACTGCACATTGTATTGTCTTTTTTTAGATTTTCGGCGTCTTATCGCCACATTTTATTTGATTACATATACATACATTGTTGCCCAGTGATATCACACTGAAATTTTCCGTTTCGACAGCCGCTGTGAATATTTCTCTTCCTCTTTTCCCTTAAGGACGAGTCTTTTATCAGGACTGGCCGAGTGTTAACGTAATTTGGGCAGTGTAGCCTTATCATTACGTTGATCACGTCGACACATTTACGTACGGTTCGACGGTATAATTTTAGGCGAATGAACGCTCAAACTTGCCCGTTGTTTGGGCCAGTGTTACAATTTTTTAAAACGTTTTTAAAAGAATTGGGCAACGCTGTTGGGTACGACGATGTTTATGCTATATTTTAAAATTTAATTTACGCGTTTATGATGTTCCAAACCATCACCATATTGCAGCGCGTAAATGCTTGAATGGCGTTCCGAAAAATTACGAACAAAATTCACAAAGCCCCCACATCAAGATAACGTATATTAATAGATATTCTAATACAGTTTGGCAAGTCTACACACGTTCAACAGTTCTCAGTTATCTCTCACTACAAGTTTTTATCGAATACCTATATAAATGAAGGTTAAATTTGTAATGTTTATGGCGATCAGTTGTAACGTGAACGTGGGAAGTGAGAAACATCATGAGTGGTACCGGTTTAAACAAGGAATTTGAGAAGAATATTTTGGATATAATCCCGAAGTTCATACCAGATGTTAACCACACAGATTACGTAATCCATATAGCCCCTGGTTCTGCGATTGGACAAGGGTACGTAGCAGCTATATTCCGGGTAGATGTGATAAACAAAAATTCGAATAAAGTACAGAATTTCATTGTTAAAATTGCTGATGGAACCAAGAGCATGTGGGATTTGCAGTTAATTTTCGGTACTGAAATTTTATTTTACGAAAAAGTCTTTCCCACCTTTAAGGAATTCCAGGAAAGGAAAGGGGTTAAACAACCCTTTGCTGAAATAACCAAATGTATCACCACAAGCATTACCAAACAGGCAGAGTTGTTGGTGTTTGAAAATTTAAAAGAACAAGGTTTCGCCACGTGGAACAAGAAAGTACCAGTGCCGGAAGATCATATAGAAGTAGTTATGAAACAATATGGAAAATATCATGCTTTGTCTTATGCACTAAAAGATCAACACCCAGAAACGTTCAACAGTCTAGTAACTAATGACGTAATGAGAGTAATGTTCCAAACAGGGGTATTTGATGACATGATAGAACTTGTGTATTCACAATTGGGAAAAATTCTTGAAGACTTTGGATACAAAGCCACAGCCGATAAGTACGACAAATTAATTGAAGATATGGTATACCTACATTGTGTATTACCACTGCAAGATAAAGATCGAGTTGTTATTGCACATGGCGATTGCTGGTGTGGCAACATGATGTTTAAGGTATGGGGTTACTGTAATACGATGTTATACAAAAAGTATGTAAATTTCGGCACCTAGTGTTTCACAAGCCAAGAATTCTTGTTTTTTTCTTGTCTTGCATTTTCTAACCACAACTATAGTTAAATGTAAGCGTTGCATCAATGATGAATGTAACAGCTGTCAATAATTACGACCAAGAGACGTGGTTCGTCTAGGAAGACTTGTTTATCCGCTTGTTACGTCACTGTCCGTTTTCCTGTGAAACGCATAATACCACAGAACTTAGGGAGTACCTAACCACTGAAACCTGAAAAACCGGCTTTGCCTAGGTTTTACAAAAACATTTAGAAAAAAGAATAATTTAAAGAAAACTAAACAAATTGGAAATGAAATACTACACCAAATAATGAAGTATTATCATCAACTTAATTTTTCAAATACAAACCTAGAATTTTTTTGCGTTTTCTGGATGACTTTTCTAGTTAATATATACTTTTTTTATTTCAGTACGATGAAGACTCCAAATTGGCAGACGTCCGTTTCCTCGATTGGCAAATGATGCGTATGTCAAGTCCCGCTACAGATCTAGCCTACTTCTTCTTTTCTACAGCTACAGGGACGGTCTTAGAAGATCTGGACAAATATCTTAAAATTTACTATAACAGTTTATCCAGTTTCATGAAAGAACTAGGGAGTGATTCGGAAAAAGTTTTTACTTTCCCAGAATTCTTAGAATATTTTAAAAAATATTGTAAAAGTGGATTTTTTTGGGGATTAGGTATTATTTATTTCTTGTATGCAGATGACTCCAAACTTCTCATCGTGTCGGATAAAAACAGTATTTCGAATATGAAAACTGACGAGAAATATGAGAAGGAATATAAGGAAAGGATTAAAGAAGTTATGTTGTTCGCTGAACGTAGAGGATTTTTATGACAGTAGGAGAAATCTGGATTTTAGTAACCTTCAATATGAAAGCCAAAGATTAATGCAAATTGTACTGTAATTAATGTAAGGACAAAATAAAAAATTTAAACCATAACGATTTTTAGAAAATCGAATAAAAATAAATATGTAAATAAAACTGAAATACAAATAGGAAATGGGGAGGTAGAGGAACTCGCGGATTTCTGCTATTTAGGAAGTAAAATAACACGAGATGGTAGGAGGACTAAAGATATAAAACAAAGAATAGCGCAGGGTCGAGTTGCGTTTAACAAAAAGAAACTGTTATGTTTGGAAACGGTTAACGCAGAAACTAGGAAGAGACTCTTAAAGACGTATGTATGAAGTACGGCATTATGCGGATGCGTAACTTAGACAATAGGAGAATCGGATCGAAACAGAGTAGAAGCGTTTGAAATGTGGTGCTACAGACGCATGATGATGATATCGTGGACAGATAAGGTTAGCAATAGGGAGGTATTAGAAAGAGTTGGGGAAAAGCGAAAGGTATGGAAGATGTTAATGTTAGCATTAACTATTGTTATAGAGGGTAAATCCCAAACAGTGATAGGTATTTATCATTCCCCAAGCCAGTCACATTCAACATTTTTGGAAAACATTGAGAAGTGGTTTGATGAACATTATGATGTTTTCAGTGACACCATTATCTTACTTGGAGACTTCAATATAAACTGGCTAGCGAATGGTTATTATACTAATAGGTTAAAAAGGTGCATGCGAGACTGGAATTTAACGCAGTTAGTTCAGAGCTATACTCACAAACTTGAAGAAAGCGAAACTATTATTGATTTGGTGTTAACAAACACAAAGAATTACCTTAGTTGTGAAGTACTCAATGAACCAAATATCACAGACCATCAAATGATAAAAATTTCCTTTGATAATAAGAAGTATAATACCAAAACGATGATTGTTAGAAGTAAATTGAACAATGTTACTAAAAGTAAACTGAAACAGAAAATAAAAGAAATTAAGTACGATTTTCGTAGTGATGACTTGGGTCATAAGTTCCATTCTTTTATTGAAAGTATGCAAGTAATAATAAATGAAGTAATGCCAAAAAAAGAAATAACGGTGAAAGAAGGGAAACACTGGTTTAATAAAAAAGTTTTAGATGCTATTAAAGAAAGAGACAATAAGTACAAACAGTATAGTTGGACCAAAGAAAAAACAGATTGGGAAGGGTACAAAACATATAGAAATATGGTAGTAGATTTAGTTAGAAAAGAAAAGAGCAAGTATTTGAAAGAGATTATAGATTATAACAGTCACAACCCAAAACGGATGTGGAAAACGTTAAAAGATTTAATATCGAGACCTAAAGGGGAAAATTACATGAACATAGAATTTCAAGGTAAAACTGTTAGCGACAAAATCTTGATAGCTGATAGTTTTAATGAGTTTTTCGTTCAAAGCATTAAGGACATTGTACACACCATACCAGATAGTACCCTTCATTTTGAGGTGCAATGTGAAAGACTAGAAATATTTTCAGATTTTAATTTATTAGAAATAGTTGAGTTAAAACAAATAGTATTAGGCATGTGCAATAAAGCTAGTCCAGATGAGGTGAATATGAAGATATATAAAGAAAACTTTGATGAACTGGCTCCATACTTAATTAATTTAATAAACAGTTCGTTGGAAAATGGAAATGTACCTGAAATATTAAAGACTGCTGAAATAGTCCCTATACGAAAAGTAAACAATACAAAGAAGGCAGAAGAATTTAGACCAATAAACATGCTGTCAGCAATCGAAAAAGTCTTAGAACGGGTTGTGTATGTACAGTTAAATGAATTTTGTGAGAGAAACAACGTATTATCTGACTATCAGTCAGGTTTCAGAAAGGGATATAATTGTGAGAGTGCACTGCAGTTTATTCTAAATGAGTGGAGATCAGCCATTGATGTTGGAAAAGTGGTAGTAAGCATTTTTTTGGACTTCAAACGTGCCTTCGAAACTATTGATAAAGGGATGTTAATAAGAAAACTTGAAGCATATGGCATACGTGGAAAAGTTCTAAGATGGATCTGTAGCTATCTGGAACATAGAAAACAGAAAGTGAGATGCGGTGAAGTTCTATCAGATAGTTTAGAAGTCGAGACTGGTGTACCTCAGGGAAGTATTCTTGGACCGCTGCTGTTTGCCTTATATATAAATGATATAGTGTCAACAATACAAGAAGGCAGAATTCATCTTTTCGCTGATGATACAAATATTTATATATGGGGTGAAAACCCAAAAGATATTGTGGAGAATATAAATAAAACATTAAAGATAGTGTGGGAATGGGTGGCATTTAATAAATTAAAGCTTAATACAAGGAAAACGAAGGCAATGATTATTGGAAGTGACAAGGCTCGAAGACTTTTCCTTGAGCAAGGCCTAAAAATTACTGTTGGTGATGAAGAACTGGAAATAGTTAATCAAATTAAATACCTGGGAGTCATAGTGGATTCTAAATTAAATTTTAAGGAGCATCTTGATTATATTTGTAAGAAGATGTCTAAGAAGATTGGGGTTTTGAAACGGGTAGGGGTAAATTTAACAATGGAAACCAAGAGAATAGTATACAATACAATCATCTTACCACATATGACTTTCGCGAGCAGTATCTTATATCTGGGACAACAGGGTGATGTTGCGAGATTACAGTTGCTTCAAAACAGGGCCATGAGGATAATACTAAAGTGCAATAGATACGCGAGAATTAATGACATGCTTCGTGCGCTTAATTGGTTAAACGTAAGTCGGTACATAGAATATCAGACCATGGTATTTATCCATAAAATCAAATTGGGTATTATGCCGAAGTATATGAGTGACTGTGTGTCCAAATTTGTAGAAAACCATAATTATGACACAAGGGGTAAAGGCAATTTTGTTTTAAGTACAGTGCAAACTCGAATAGGGAAGAATTCTATTTTTCACAAAGGCATATTAGTTTATAATGGTCTGGATGAAAGTTTAAAAACTCTCCAGCTTGCTTGCTTTAAAAAGCAACTGAAGAAAACATATCTTGAAGTAAAAGACTGATAGGCTACAATGTATTATTTTTTGTGTTTCTTATATGTTTATATTAATTTTAATATAAGTTTTTATTAGTTTCTAGATCTTTTTGTGTTGTTTTAAATTAAGTTTTTCTTTTGTTTGTTGTGTTACTTATCTGTAGTTTTGTGAATTTCTTTTGTATTATGTATGTATAGCATTTCTTTGCTAAATAAACGTTATTATTATTATTATTATTACAATAAAGAATAGGAGAGATAGGATGGTAGGATGGTAGGATGGTAGGACACCTTCTAAGATACGAATAGTCCGCGACGTACTAGACTGATGAGAGATAGGAATAAAAAGAGGTAGGGGTAGGCCTAGATCGAAAAAGAGACAAGAACTGTTTCAAATAAGTGTGTCTGTCTGTTAAAAAGTCTTAAAGATATTGACCAAACCGTTAAAAAATATGAGCTTCTTTGGATGTGGATGATCAACTTTTGACCACTTGGATAACACCCACTAGCAAAAAATGATGCCAAAAAACACCTTTATCTAGTACGGATTCACATTCCAAATTTAATCTCAGTAGATAAGCTATGAGAGTTCTAGGACAGAATGGCGGCTTCCCATTGGTCCATTGAAATTTTTACTTCCGGTCTAGGACAAGAACCTAGAATTAGTCTGGACAACAACCTAAAATATTCGAGACACTGTAATGGTGGGTGTAGTAGATAGGCTATGGGGGTTCTCGCTCAAAATAAACGTCATATATACGTCAAATATACGTCTTTTTAACGTCATTTTATTTTTACTTCCGGTCTGGAACAACAGAACCAAGGGCTTCTCATGCGAACCCTTCATGTGCTCATGCGCGCCAAGGGCTTTTTCATGCGAACCCCTCATGTGCTCATGCGCGTTTTCATGCGATCGCTTCCATTCGAAGGGACCGGAAGTAAAAATAAAATGACGTTAAAAAGACGCATATTTGACGTATATATGACGTATATTTTGAGCGAGAACCCGCATAGCTTATCTACTACACCCACCATTACAGTGTCCTGAATATTTTAGGTTGTTGTCCAGACTAATTCTGGGTTCTTGTCCTAGACCGGAAGTAAAAATTTCAATGGACCAATGGGAAGCCGCCATTCTGTCCTAGAACTCTCATAGCTTATCTACTAATCTCCATCGTTAAATTCAATCTTTTGTTATTAAAAAAACGTAAATTTTTTGAAGATCTTTGACGTTCGATAGCGCCTTAACGAAACACTTTTGAACAGAGGTAAGTTTGGTGAAATCACTCTTATTTGGCCTTAGGAATATGTGGTATCGTTTTGTACAAACATTTTAGGGTCACCTTGTAACATTAATTTGACAGTTTTCACACATACCTACTTATTATTCCTCAAGATGGACCAGCACCGACGACTCGAAGAAAATTGATGGAGCAATTCGTACAAAATTATAATAATTCGAATTCGTTCGTCCTTGAACGAAAATTACTATATTATTTAATGGATTCACAAATTACTAGGAATGAATATTAGAGACATATGGTATTATTTATGATAAATTATAGGTACCTATGTACTCCACGTGTTGATGATAATTTCGATTAGGTACATTAGGTTTATTATTGACCGTTCCAACAGCCAATTCTTGTGTAACAGGCTGTTTATATACAGTACATTTTCGTGCAACAAATAGATGTAAAATTGACAATTTCCCAAAAGATAAACTAAATTTTTACAGACAGATGCCTTGTTTAATTAAAAACGATAATTTCGTAATCCACCCACAACATTCCAATGCGTTTTATACGCTTCATATGCTTACGTAAGTAAAAAATTATTTTATAAACGAAATTATTTATTGCATTAGACCACATAGTCGGGTATCTGACTCTCCAAAAGACGCTTCTAAAATGGTGAACTGTCATGTCAACTCAAAGATATAGTTTTAAAAAAATAAGGGCAACATGGGAAATCGTTATGGGCATTCGTGCCTAGAAGGGCGCAAACGTCCGGGATTGCAAAATGCCAAAAAAAAAATATTTTGTAATTTTTTTTTGCGAATTCGAAAGTGTTGAATTTTTTTTAAATCGTATTTTCGAGCGTAATATTTGACGTACAGTAATAATTTTTACATAAATAGAAAGCTTATTCTCTGCACTTTCCGCTGGTACCAAGCCCGTTTTCATATTATTGTTCATAAAACCTATATAAATTGTTTAATTAGAGAATGTACAAAAAGTGCATTGTAAACTTCAGCATCGAGGGAATTTCCTAACTATTATAGTCAGCTGCATACATGTATCGTATCGAATGTTCCGAAAAGAATGTGGAAAATTTTGGTGAAACAATCATTTCAATAACGTTTTTGTAGCAAAAGTTATAAATATTTATTTACAGCGTACCGCTGCCCGCTATCGCCGGGCAAACCCCGACGCAGTTCAGTTCCTATCCCTATCATGCCTCGCATCATGCTCACGTCCGTCCCTTGTTAATCTGTGCGTTATCGCGTAAGTCTGTCTCTTTCTCATTAGCAGAATTTGTGACAAGAAATAAATTTTCGTCTTCGGTCAGCCTAAATGCTTTAATTTTTACGTATAAAATAAACTACATATTATTACTCGTATCATGATGAATTCAAATCAAAGAGTTGTGGATCCGTAGATTTGATCTGTCTATACCAATTCATGTTGTTATTAGAGAACTATCACAAAATACTGGTTTACTATTGACTGCATATGTTTTAAGTGGATGCGAAATAGTAAGCTTCATTTTCAAGAAAATTGAAAATTTAAATAAACTGAGAGCTCACTTGTTTCACAATTGCAAATCCGACATTCGAAATTTACTACCAACAGAAGATGCCTTTCATCAACATGTGTTAAGAGCCGGCGCTTACCAGTTTATTCTCGAGTTTATTGTTTGGAAAAATTCAACAACTTTTAATCCTGTTATCCGTAACCCCGAAAACTTCGGATGGATTTTCAAAGATAACATATACCTACATACCAAAGTTAATAACAATAAGTATTAGGCTGCAAATAGAAACAAATGACAATGTATTCGGCAAATGTAAAGGTGGGTAATTGTTCAAGAGATTGTAATTGTAGCAGATATAAATTGCATAATCGGTTGTTATTGTGAAGGAATGTGTGATAAGTACTCCGGATAGTGACAATTTTTATAACTGATTTCAGCGCCCTTCGTATTCATATAAAATTGTAAATTGTCTGTTGGAAATCAGGAATATCCATCATGTGCGAGCCCCCAGCGTGGGACGTGTTACAAATGGCAGGTCTTCAAAAATGAAAAAGAAAAAAGTTAACCTAAATCTTTTCAGTGCCCCTGTCATTTGATTACATCAATTTATAAATTAAATCATGAACAAGAAAATATCTGAGGCAGAGATCGTGTACAGCTTCAGATCAGAGGCAGACGTTTTAAATATGTTTAGAAAAGTAGCTCTACTTAGGCCCGGTTATTCAAAGAATCTAACACCGGATTAAGTCTGACACCGGCTTTGTTGCTATGCTACAACCAATCAGAAAGCCGGTATCATAGCAACGAAGCTGGTGTCAGACTTAATCCGGTGTTGGATTCTTTGAAAAACCGTGCCTTAGTCATTTCAGCTCATTTGAATCTAAGTAGGCCTATATTCCAAACACTTTCAAAACCTTTGCCTCTGCTCAGGGACTGCTCAGAACCTCTACCTCGGATATTTTGCCGTTTTCTATGATTTCATTAATAAGTTGAATCATAAGGCAGAGGCGTTGAAAAGATTTAGGTTAACTTATTCTTTCTTTTAAATTTTTGAAGACATGCCAATTGTAAAATATCCGACGCGGGGTGGGCAGAGGTCAATTTTCCTGTTTGCCATCGCACAAACTACCAAATTTACAACCTCTTCCACACGTTAAAATCATTTTAAAATTGATGTCGCCATCCGTCGTACTAGATCCGTGATAATATGTAAATGTAGTTCCAAATTTATATTTTAGTTACCTATGTAAAAGGTTGCAGTTTATGTTTATTAATCATAATACGTGTAATAATATGTAGGTTATTTTATACGTTACAATATTAAAGCATTTAGGCTGACCGAAGGCGAAAATTTATTTCTTGTCACACATTCTGCTAATGAGAAAGAGACAGACTTACGCGATAACGCACAGATTAACAAGGGACGGACGTGAGCATGATGCGAGGCATGATTGGGATAGGAACTGAACTGCTTCGGGGTTTGCCCGGCGACAGCGGGCAGCGGTACGCTGTAAATAAATATTTATAACTTTTGCTACAAAAACGTTATTGAAATGATTGTTTCACCAAAATTTTCCACATTCTTTTCGGAACATTCGATACGATACATGTATGCAGCTGACTATAATAGTTAGGAAATTCCCTCGATGCTGAAGTTTGCAATGCACTTTTTGTACATTCTCTAATTAAACAATTTATATAGGTTTTATTGACAATAATATAAAAACGGGCTTGGTACCAGCGGAAAGTGCAGAGAATAAGCTTTCTATTTATGTAAAAATTATTACTGTACGTCAAATATCACGCTCGCAAATACGATTCAAAAAAACATTAAACACTTTTGAATTCCCAAAAAAAAATTACAAAATATTTTTTTTTGGCTTTTTGCAATCCCGGACTTTTGCGCCCTTCTAGACACGAATGCGCATAACGATTTCCCATGTTGCCCTTATTTTTTTAAAACTATATCTTCGAGTTGGCACCCCTTGATCGATTTCAGTGTTCAGTGATAAGATGCCTGGAAGATCTTCAGTCTTACACTCGCCAGAAAGTTTAAGCACAAATACCAAATAAGGGTCTATTTCTACACTATTTATTGTATTCAAATAGTACACAGCGCGTTGTAGCTCTACTAGAACCAAAACAATGTTTTTACACCCTTTGTGAGCCCACCGGACTCTTAACTGTCAAAATCTGTCCCTTTAAACACAGATGCCTAATGCTATCTTACTATAAAGCAGATTTGATAAGCATTTGCCTAATTTGTGTTTCCCATGTTTTCGCCATCTATCGGTTAGTCTGAAATGAACTGTACAATGCATTTCCGAGAAATGTATACTTAATCTAATCTGTAGATTCCAAAAGTGTAGTTTCAATCTTCGGCATGGAAAATTTTTGTAAAAATAACCAAAACAGGCTATCATGAATTTGTAGTTTTTTCTGACAATCATGCACGTACGTTTAAAATTTCGCTACGTCATATTACTAATCTATACGTATTTTTAAGCAATTGTTATGCTTTTGATATTATAATACTATATCAAATAAAATTTTGTATTGTATTTCCTAGATTCGCGTTATATTCAAAAATAAATATTTATCTTTTTTTTGCGATTAAGATGTATTTTTAATTACGCGATACCTAACTAGTTTGAATTAAAAATATCTGGCTACCTAGGTTATCCCCCTCTACACTGATTTCCTTTTCTAATATACCTCCTAGTTCTTGTCCCGCATATAAGATTCCCAAATATTCCTTCCACCTATTGGGTCTTTCCTACTTCGAACTTATCTTCCCACTTGATCGCCTTATATCTTTGTTTCCCTCTTTCATCTAACCTATTTTTATATTTTCGCCTTTCCTCTGTTAGACTCACAATATGTTTTGTTATCCAGGGTTTTCTACTTTCATTCTGTTTATGACCCAAAATATCTCTAACTGCGGAATCTTTACTATTTTTAATGCAATGCCATTCTGCCTCTTTGTCCCTAACCATATTTTCACCCGCTCCCTTTAGTACTACATTTGTCTTTTTCTCGAACTTATCGCACGAATCACAATCTTTTAGTTTCTTGAGGTAAAGGTGTCTGCTGCCCTCTCTCATGGTCTTGATTTAGTCCGTCTTCTCAATACCCCCTCCCCCCATCATCCGTTATTTGATATTCATTTGTGTTTGACATAGATCCATACTTAATAAATTTTTCCACAAAATTCTTCTGCGTTTTGCTCCTAATAACATCGTTCAAGATTTACTGCTTATTCAATTTAAAATTATGTAACATAATATGTACCTACAATTACTTCCTAATAAAAACTTTAGAATGGCCTTGTACTATGATGAGAGGTTACCAAGCACCTATTACGATAACCCCTCAAATTATTTAATTTCCGTTAAAAATAGAGAAACAAAATGACTGTCAAGCACTATATCAAGATGGAGTAATCTGTTCGAAATTTAACATTAGTTACGACACAATTATAATCCCCCACTGCTACCATGTCTTCAACAATATTTATCTCAATTACGTTTTGAAAACAATCGCATAGAACAGTTGTAAGGTAGCATCCAAAGAAGACATATCACCATGAGTGGCACAATTTTGAATAAAAATTTCGAAAGAAATATTTCAGATAAATTCCACGAATTTTTGCCTGAAATCAATGTTACCGATTATGATGTTCATATAACTCCTGGTTCGTCTATTGGCCAAGGCTATATAGCTGCTATATTCCGAGTACAAGTGACTGATAGAATCCAAAAGAAGAAGTTGCATTTCTTGGTGAAAATCGCTGACGAAAGCAAAGCGGACGGCGTGATGGATATGCAGTTAGTATTTGGCACAGAAATAAATGTTTACGAAAAAGTTTTTCCCGTTCTAAAGAAGTTTCAAGAAGAAAGAGGAGTTAAGGAACCTTTCATGCAAGTGCCCAAATGTTTTGCCACAAGTAACAAGAAAAACACTGAAATGCTGATATTCGAAAATCTGAAAGAACAAGGTTTCGTCAACTGGAATAAGAAGTTAGCTTTACCAGAGGATCATGTAGAATTCGTTTTGAAACTATACGGAAAATACCACGCATTGTCTTACGCGTTGAAGGACCAACAACCAGAAACATTCAGTAAATTAGAAGCATCTATTGGCGATATAATGACAGGACTGTACGAACAAGAACCATTTAAGCAAATGCTGGATAATATGTTTCCAAGACCAATAGCAATCCTAGAGGAAAATGGATATTTAGACTTAGTTAAAAGGTACAAGAAGTTTATTGAAAATCTGCATTACACGTTTTGTGAGGAGCCGTTGGAAGAAAAACACCGCGCGGTTTTGGTACACGGTGACTGTTGGAGTGGGAACATGCTGTTTAAGGTAAGTTGTTTAAACTTCGGGAGTGCCTCCACCATGTGGAAAAAGTTGCGATTCGCCACTCTATTATACATGAACTTAAAGTTCAATTTTATTTCCAAGATAGTAAAAGCTACTTTTGCTGCCTCTCACGCCGACAGTTGACGAATTCACTATGATGAGACATATCTTCAGACTAAATGTTTTGTTTTTAATTTCAGTACGACGAATCTTCCAAACTAGTGGATGTGCGTTTGCTTGACTGGCAGATATTGCATCTGTCAAGTCCAGCTGCAGACATCGCCTACTTCTTCTTCGCAACAGCTACAGGGAAGGTCCTAGAAGATCTGGACAACTACCTCAAAATTTACTACAATAGTTTAACCGATTTCATGGAACAACTAGGAAGCGACCCAATAAAATTTTTCACTTTCCCCGAATTTTTGGAACATTTCAGGAAGTACTGTAAGAGTGGATTTCTGTTTGCACTGGTTGTACAGCAGTTTTTATTTGCTGATGATTCTGAAGTTCTTGACATAGGAGACAAGAAAGTTTTTGATAAAATGAAAATAGAGGAGAAATATAATAATAAATATAAGGAAAGAATTGTGGAACTGACTTCGTTCGCAGCCCGCAGGGGAATTTTATGAAACTGCTTCAGTTCTAGCAGCCTTTACCTAGATGTATGATATTAATTTCTTAGTTAAATGTAGTTTTCACAATTTATTATTGTTCTTATTTTGTAATAAAAGATGTTAATGTTTTATACTTTTCCATTCAATAAAGTAATGGCAGTTCTCCAATTTATCGATCAAAATAATCTCTTACTCGAAGTCAAGTCGTGTTCGAGTCATCGCACCGAGTTATCCGATCCAAGAACAATTCATCAACTCCAAACGAAGTCAAGCTGATCAGAAGTCTACCAATCGGAGGTGGTATTATGACGACTCAGGTCTAAACAGCGACCAGTAGTCTAATCCGATTGGAGGTGTTCAGCAACTCTTATCAAAGCTCCAAAGCGTGGAGAATTCTAAATTTGCCAAGAAGAAGAAGAATACACTATTCCTTGAACAGTTAAGGCGGAAAAACAATACTCCTTTCTTCACCCCCATTTTTCATTTCTGCCCTGATGAATCGTACTTGTATATCCCTATTCATTTTCAAATATTTTATATAAAGTTATTTAAATACACTGTGCTATGATTGGACTTAGATAAACCCTTCCATTAATAATTTCATTTCAACTAAAAATAGAAAACCAGGATGACTGTGCCAAAATCAAGATAGAGTAATCTGATATAAACTTAACATTCATTATGACTTAGGTAGGTACTTATTCAACAAAAAATGTAATTACAGCGTATTCAACAGTTGTAAGACAGAATCTGAACAAGACACATCGCTATGAGTGGTACAATTTTGAACGAAAATTTCGAAAAAAATATTCTGGGCAAATTTCACCAATTTCTGCCTGAAGTTAATGTTATCAATTACGATATTGATATAACACCTGGTTCGTCTATTGGCCAAGGCTATATAGCTGCGATATTCCGGGTGGAAGTGACGGACAAAACCAAAAATAAAAAACTGCATTTCTTAGCAAAAGCTGGCGACATAGATAAGAATGTCGGATGGATGAACATGCAGTTAATTTTTGGAACAGAAATCGTTTTTTATACAAAGATTATTCCAACATTTAAAGAGTTTCAAGAAGAGAGAGGAGTTAAAGTACCCTTCACGCAAGTACCCAAATGTTATACTACAAGCAACAACAAAAATGCTGAAATGTTGATATTCGAAAACCTGAAGGAACAAGGTTTTGTCAACTGGAACAAGAAGAAACCATTACCAGAAGATCACATAGAATTTATCTTGAAATTATACGGAAAATACCACGCGTTGTCTTACGCTTTAAAAGATCAACGGCCAGAAACTTTCGACAAATTAGTGGAATACGCGGGTGACATAATGGCAGAAATGCTCGACCAAGGAGATTTTAAAGATATGATGGAAACTATGTTTCCAAGACCAGCAGCAATTCTTGAGGAGTATGGACACGTAGACTTAGTTGAAAGGTACAAGAAGTTCATTGAAAATACGTTTTACATGTTTTGTGAAGAACCGTTGGAAGAAAAGAACCGTACGGTGTTGGTGCACGGCGACTGTTGGACTGGCAACATGCTCTTTAAGGTAAGTGAACCACTAATTCATTATCTTAGCAGGAGTGAAACAGGCTACACTTAGCAATTTGAATCAAGAGAATTTACCTGTGCATGCGCTGACATTTCACAGGTTTTGCACCCTTTCATTCAGTACTGATCTCATCAGTTTTTTTCTGAGAGCAATGTGTAATCTTACGATGGATTGCCATTTTCCAGTTTGATTTCGTAAAGTAAAGAGGAACATATCGTTCATCCACTCATAATGATATTGGAACCACCATACACATAGAACTGGTGACATTTTATGGTACATACCACAGTGTGCGTCTCTCGATACATACCTCTCTAAGTGTAGCTCGCTTCGCAACTTCACTTCGGATATTTTTTAACATCAGTATTCGTTTTAAATTTCAGAATGATGAGTCTTCAAAATTAGTGGACGTGATGGTGCTGGACTGGCAGTTATCTCGCCTGTCAAGCCCTGCAGTGGACCTCGCCTACTTTTTCTTCGCAACAGCTACGGGGAAAATCTTAAAAGATCTGGACAAATATCTTAAGATTTATTACGATAGCTTATCCGATTTTATGAGAGAACTAGGAAGTGACCCAGAAAAAGTGTTTACTTTCCCGGAGTTTTTGGAGCATTTTAGGAAATACTGTAAGAGTGGATTTTTGTTTGCATTGAACATACAAGAACTTTTATACTCGGATGACTCTGAAATTCTTAATGTGGGAGACAAAGCAATTTTTGAGAAAATTAAAGTAGACGAGAAATATGGTAATAAATATAAGGAGAGGGTTATTGAGCTTGCTTCATTCGCTGTTAGCAGAGGAATTTTTTGAAAGAGTAGGAACTGTCTGCGAGTACACCTTTTAATCATAATCCGATTTTGTAATATGTAGTTGTTTACTTTGTTACTTTTTCTTGCTTTATTTAATGAACTAAGAAATGTATGTATAGTTTTTATTTAGTAAACTGAGTAATTTGTAGCAAACCATTTCTTTCACCCTTAAAGTGCACCATTTACCCGGGATGCGAAAACTGCATTTTGATTATTCTCAGTCAAAATGTAAAGCATATCTTAAGTTCATCTCGAGAAAAATTAATATTTATATTTAGAGACTGAAACACTTTTTTTCTATTATTTGACTTTTTAAAATGCACCATTGTATTAAAAAATTATTTTTGCAATTTTCTCGTCATCTACAAATAATTATTTGTTAGTCGGACCCGGTATAACTTTAAAAAAATTGCGTAACCAGTAAAAACAACACCATCGCTGGTATTTCTTGAAAATTTAATTTTTTCATATTCTATCATTCTTGAGATATGAATTTTTAAACTGTACCACTTATAAAGATAACCATAAAGTATTACGAATAAAGTGTCATTAAAATTTTATGAGGAATGTGAAAAAAATATAAAATTATACTGCTTCTATCAGAAACATCACAACTGCATTCCATTTACACTAGGTATTTGGACACACCTCGTATGATTGAAAACATTTTCAGCATATAGTACTTATGAAATGAATTCAAGTTTTTTAAAACAGTTTTTGTCTATCTACTCTCGTAACTGAGTAATCTTCCACCCACGCTTCAATCTCGCACCCTGTATAAGACTCAAGAGCATGTGCTTTGGAAGAGTCCATGAGAACGTTAGCAACCATAGAGGTCAAGAAAAAATCCATGACTGCACCTAAGAATCGTTTATAATTATATTGTCCACAAAATTAAATGTGCACGCCAACATGGGGTTGACACAGGCAAAGACAACGTGTAGTTTAGGACTGTATATATCCCCGAACGTCATGCTGCCGATCAACACACATGGGTGAGCTCCGAGATGATGCTGACGATTATCACACATTGACGAGCCAGAGGATTAAGTATCGAGCCCTTATCAAATTCCTTACACGAGAAGACGTTTCACACCAAAGCTGGATGTGGCGTCTTATTCTGTGGTAAAGATTTGTCAAAACGGTTTTTAATAGGGCAGGAATCCTTGGAAGATAACCGAAGAATAGGCAGGACGGTGGAAGTGATGACGGACGACAAGATTGACCTTCTTGAGGATCTCGTATTAGACGATCGACGCTTGACTGTCAAAGAAATTAAAAATACAAGCGTTCTTTGTGGAGAAAACCTTGGGGAAGACGATTGTCGCAGGAGATGAAACTATGGTTCTCTACTATGATCCTTTGTCCAAAAGGGAGTCGATGGAATGGAGGCGAAAAGGAGAAGCACCGCCAAGAAAGAAAATGCTGAAGCAGAGCTTGAAGTGACATCGGCCAGTCAACAAATTTCTCAATATCGCATCTGGTCCATCAGTCCCTGCTCATAATTGAGACAAGTTAGTGGCAAAACTAATTTTTTCGTCATTTATAATCACCACTTATTTGTGTTCCTCAAATTTCCAAGTGTCAAGAAAAACATATATTATTTAGTCAGTTTAAAATTATGTAAGTTTTGCATATTACTATAATTTTATTATGCATTTAAAAATTTTAGATTATCTAATCATTTTACTTCCTTTAAGAACAAAGAATCAAAATGATGACAGTGGAAAATTTATATCAAGATAGAGTAATCTGCTGAAATTTAACAATTTTTTGTTACTGCATACAAATTATATCTTCCACCGCTACTGTTTCAACAAAAATAATTGAAGCAGCCGAATGGAACAGTTGTAAGGTAGATTCTGAACAAGATACAACACCATGAGTGGTACGACTTTGAATAAAAATTTCGAAAAAAGTATTCTGGATAAATTCCATCAATTTTTACCTGAAATTAATGTTACCGATTACGATATTCACATAGCTCCTGGTTCATCTGTTGGTGAAGGCTACGTAGCAGCTATATTTCGGGTGGAAGTGACAGACAAAATCAAAAAGAAAAAGTTGCATTTCGTGGTCAAAACCGACGACATAAATAAGAGTGGATGGATGGATATGCAGTTAATTTTTGGTACAGAAATTGTTTTTTATAATAAAATATTTCCAGTTTTTAAAGAATTTCAAGAAGACAGAGGAGTAAAAGTACCGTTTACTCAAGTACCAAACTGTTTTGCTACAAGCAACAACAAGAATGCTGAAATGTTGATATTTGAAAACCTGAAAGAACAAGGTTTTGTCAACTGGAACAAGAAGAAACCATTACCAGTAGATCACATAGAATTCATTTTGAAACTATACGGTAAATTCCACGCACTGTCTTACGCGTTAAAAGACCAACAACCCGAGACTTTCAATAAATTAGTGGAATACACCGGCGACATAATGACAGGAATGTTCAACCAAGATTTTTTTAAGAATATGATGGAAACGTTGTTGGCAAGGCCAGGAGCAATTCTCGAGGAATACGGAGACCTAGACCTAGTTAAAAGGTACAAAAAGTTTATTGAAAGTATGCTTTACGCTTTCATTGAGGAACCTTTGGAAGAAAAGCATCGTACGGTTTTAGTACATGGTGATTGCTGGAGCGGCAACATGTTGTTTAAGGTAAGTGGATTGGTATTTTGCATTACACCTAGTGCCATCATTATGAAGTATATTGTAGTGGTAATTCTTAGATGGGTCGCTAACGAGGCTGACCCACCATCTCCGCCTACTGAACGTTTATCTGGCTCATAATTATGCATTTGTTGAGATAAGATACTTGAAGTCAGTAATAAGTGCGACCATTTGGCCAGTTTAGAATTCACGACGTTTTAAGTACACTTTGTATTATTATATGCAGTTACGTTAATATACAAAATAATAAAATTGTATTCTGACATACCTGATATAATCACTTTACACTTATATTTATATTTGTTTATATTAGTCTACATTCTAGCGAGGGTGAACAGTGTCTAATACAGTCTGTCCTAAAAATAATCCATTGAAATAAATTGGTGGTTCTAAAGTCTGACTTCCTAATAATGAGGATTACAATAACAAAGACTAGTATTAGCTAATTTAATTACTTAAATGTTTCCAGTATTTACCAATAAGATAGTAAACCATAATTTACATTATAAAACAACTAGAACTGGTTTGTTCAGCTTTTTCGAATCATTTTGAGCTTTAAAATATTTCACCCTTTTTTCAGCACTGTGAATTTTCTTTAAAATTTCAGAGTGACGATGCTTCAAAATTAGTGGACGTACGTTTGCTGGACTGGCAATTATCGCGCCTGTCAAGCCCTGCAGTGGACCTCGCCTACTTTTTCTTCGCAACAGCTACGGGGAAGGTCTTAGAAGATTTGGACAAATACCTTAAAATTTATTACGACAGCTTATCCGATTTTATGAAGGAGCTCGGAAGTGACTCTGAAAAAGTGTTTACTTTCTCCGAATTTTTGGAACATTTTAGGAAATACTGTAAGAGCGGCCTTATGTTTGCGGTGATCGTACAAGAATTTTTATATGTGGATGATTCTGAAATTCTTGATGTTGGAGAAAAAGACGTATTTGGGAAAATTAAAATAGACGAGAAATATAGAGATAAATACAGGGAAAGGGTTTTAGAACTCATTTCGTTTACTGCTCGGAGAGGAGTTTTTTGAAATAGAACTCCAGCAAAATACTAGACCAAATATTGTAATATTTTTATAGTTTATTTTGTAGTAGGTACATACTCTCGTTTTTGCTTCGTTTAATGAAGAAATAAAGAAATACTTGGTGTTTATTTTGTAAATAATATGTAATTTGTAATATTACTATGCACTTAGAACATTTTAATAGTTTATAGTCATCTTTATATAACAAATAATGTGATTATTTAAGTTTTATCCTTTCATCCCATCTTTAGCACCCCCTGCATAACAAGTTCTCACTTTATTTCCATTAATCTACATAATACAGAACTCAAAACTGTCTCCATTTCGTTTAAAGCTATTAGTGCAGTTTATTACTGGTTGCTCAATTTTTTTAAGTTATACGGGGGTCCAACCAACAAATACATAAATTTTGTCATGTGAGGGAAAGTCATGTCGCAAGAAAACTGGTATTATTTTCTTGACGCTGACGTTAGTTAAGCTCACATAAGAAATGGCTAAACTGCTTCAGTAATAGGTTTCTGTAGAAGTTTTCGATCTCTTACAATATATTTTTACAAACCTCTAGGTATCTATATCTAATCTTCATACTGCAAATCTATTGACAATATTGCCAGTGATCAAAATAGATGGCCAATCATGATTTGCAGTTTTTCTTGCTGGCAACCGTGCACGTAGGTACATGTCTGAAATTCTGCTCTATCATGTTGTAATCCAAGTACGTATTTTTAGGCAATTTTTATTGTTTTAATACTTACTGTATTGCCATTTAGCATATACACTTTTATAATTTTCCATTATTTTCTTTAAGTATTGTCTAAACAAATAAATATTTACCTACGTTGCGCGTGTCTCAATTGTTTAATTGTTTAATTTAATTTTAGTTAAGATAACGAGTAATCCTTATTCCAATTTATAGGTGTCTTAATCTCTGGCATCTGGAAGTCTAAAGAAACAAGTAAACATTATTCCACACTTCCAAAGACAAACTAAGTTAGTACGTTTAGGTACTTACCTAAATTAAAAATCAGTTGAACAACTTTTTTCTATTAATTTTAGGTATAATATATGCCTCTATACAAGACTTGCAAAGCGCCCTAGGACCCACATTTACCTACATACCATAATTTATTCATAAAATGAAGTCCATTAATGGAGCTGTATAACAATCCGTGCAATATTATTGATTAACGAGAAATAGTAATTCTGATTAGTCCAGTTTAAAATGTAATCCAAAAAATAAATTATTGTATGAAATTCAACAATAACTATATACGTCACACAAATTATCTCCCCGCTTACTGATTCCAACAGCAGTTACAATTGAAGTACCTCCAGCAAACAAGTGCGATGCACAGTTGTAAAGTGAGATCTGAGCAAGACACACCATCATGAGTGGCACCACTCTGAACGAAAATTTCGAAAAGAACATCTTGGAGAAGTTCCAGCAATTCTTACCCGAAATTAATGTTGCCGATTACGATATCCAAATAGCTCCTGGTTCTTCTATTGGTCAAGGTTACGTGGCAGCTATATTCCGAGTAGAAGTGACAGACAAAATCGGAAAGGAAAAGTTACATTTTTTGGTGAAAACTAGTAACGAAAATAAAAAGGACGGGTCGTTGGACATGCATCTAATTTTTGGTACAGAAATAACAGTTTATACTCAAACATTTCCTGTTTTTAAAGAATTCCAAGAAGAAAGAGGAGTTAAAAATCCATTCATGCAAGTACCCAAATGTTTTGCTACTAGTAACAACATAAACGCTGAAATGCTGATATTCGAAAACCTGAAAGAACAAGGCTTCGTCAACTGGGACAAGAAGTTGCCTTTGCCAGATGACCACGTAGATTTCGTTTTAAAGCTATACGGAAAATTCCACGCCTTGTCTTACGCGTTAAGAGACCAACAACCACAAACCTTCAATAAATTAGTAGACTCTATTGGCGACATCATGACAGGAATGTTCCAGCAAGAATCGTTTAAAAATTTGTTCGATCGTATGTTTCCCAGACCAATAGCGATCCTCGAGAAATATGGACTTCAAGATCTAGCTGAAACAGTGGCGTAACGAAGGGTATGCCCTGTTATGCGATGCATACGGGCCCAACACCTAGGGGGGCCCTTGACCACACCGACCCGACCGTACCTCTAAAAGAGCCTCGAATCGTATTTCTCCTGGGCTCGATCCTGGGTTTGATTGGTTGTAATATAATAATTATACATTTAACTATGTTCTTTTTTTGCTTCTAATTGTATCCCTTTTTGTCGTGTCCTGTTATGATTTTAATCGTTTTGCATCCTTCTTATCAAAGACGCCGACTATGGTATTCAAAGCGTGGGACCTCGCTTTTTGGCTCACCACGTTTTCAAACTCCAGAAATGCTGTTTAAGGATTAAGGTTAATGTGTTCTATTTAACAATTGACGTAATCATCCAGCAACTTGAAAACCGTTTCAAAAGTTTCCATGGACTTACAAATATATTTGAATTTCTACAACCCAAACATTTTCTTAGTATGAAAGACAGCGAAATTGTAGATTGCTGTGACAGGATACAGTTAAAATATTCGGAAGCAGTTAGTAAGAAGTGTTCATTTCAGTTTGTTAATGCGGTTTCAATGGTCAAAGACCTTATCAATTAAAACATGTGAGAGATTTAACAAATATATTGCTTCAAAAACACACTTTCTAGAAAGTTACTTTCCAGAATGCTAATCTATTTACTTTTATTGTTGACTCTTCCCGTTACAACTGCAACCGCAGAAAGGTCATTTAGTAAACCTAAAATTATCAAAAATTACTTGAGAAATTCGACTAGTCAAATTCTCCTACATGACCTTTCTGTTCTAGCAATTGAGCATACAGCTGCATCGGCAAAGAATACCAAAGACTTAGTTGAGGGCTTTGCCAACAGTAAGGCTAGAAGAAAATATTATTATAGTAGTTATTAAGATGGTAATAGTTTGAAAATAATTTTAATACATACGTTGGTTTTTATCTGGGTTTTATTTTATTTGTATTTAGCAGTGAACAATTCAAGAATTAGCAGTGAAATAAAAAAAAGTTTTTAACTTTTATGTTGCTTCCAATTTTGAAACCTCGGGGGGGAGGTGGGGCATACTAAGCAGTTTTGCATACAGGCCCTGTCATCCTTTGTTACGCCACTGAGCTGAAAAGTACAAGAAGTTTGTTGAAAATGCGACCTATAAGATCTGTGAAGAGCCATTGGAAGAAAAACACAGTACGGTTTTAATACATGGAGACTGCTGGACTGGTAACATGTTATTTAAGGTAGCTTTTATCAGCTTACATGTTTCTTTATCAGGCACACTTTTTGACTTAGATTTTTAGACCACTTGCAAGCTGATTCCATCTCAAGCACCTATCTTATCCGATATTTTCAAAATTTTGCGTGAAATGCTATTGTTTGATAAACGTCTTTATTAACATCTAACCCTTTTGAATAGCTGGGGCGTGTTCACTTTTATTTTCGAAATACAGACCTGAATCATAGATTATTTTATTCTATGGTAATACCTAACTTTTTTCTGAATTTCAGTACGACGATTCTTCAAAATTAGTGGATGTACGTTTGCTGGATTGGCAGCTAACTCGTCTGTCTAGTCCCGCTTCAGATATCGGCAACTTTTTCTTTGCAACAGCTTCAGGGAAGGTCTTAGAAGATTTGGATAAATATCTTAAGGTTTACTATGACAGTTTATCCGGTTTCATGAACGAGCTTGGAAGCGACCCAGAAAAAATTTTCACTTTCCCAGAATTTGTGGAGCATTTTAGGAAATACTGCAAGACCGGACTGATGTTTGCGATAGCCGGACAAGAATTTATTTACGCAGATGATTCTGAAGTTGTTGATATTGTGAGCGAAGATCTTTTCGAAAATTTGAAAATGGACCAAAAATATGGTAACAAAGCTGAAGAAAAAGTTATAGAACTTGCTTCATTTGCTGCCCGCAGAAGAATTTTTTGAAGGCGAACCAATAACACAATACCTACAATAAAAACAACTATAGATCACTAACTAACTAAACTGTTCCTTTCCAGAACCAGAACTCTGCTGCCTTTGCTCTGTTACAGCAAATATTGTTTGTGTCCACAGTCAAAACACCCCTACCCTTTCCTCTTTGAAGTCATTTATTAATTTCTCAAACGACCAACCTTTTTTTCTCTAAAATCTCGCTGACAACACTTTTTCTTATAATGCCGTCCGTGTATCAGCAGTTAAAAACGAAGGAATATGTACATGAGAGATTAGATCATAAATATTACACAAAGAATAAGAATCATCCGCTTGAATGTTTGTTTTTAGTGGTACGCACCACCTTCCCCTCCGTCGTATGTGACCGATGGCGACATCATCGGGAAATGTCAGCGGTGTCCCATCTGCCCCATCCGAATCTGATCAAGCAACAAAATCGAGAACATATTATTTATAGTAATTTTATTCCCTTTAAAGATAGAGAAGCCAAGTGACAGTGCCAAACTTTATATCAAGATAGAGTTATCTGCTGAATTTAAACATTTTATCTCCCACCACTGCTGTTTCCACAAAAATAATTAGAACGCATCCTCAGAGCTGCTGAATCTAACAGTTGTAAGGTAGAATCTGAATAAGATACATCGCTATGAGTGGTACCATTTTGAACAAAAATTTCGAAAAAACCATTCTTGACAAATTCCATCAATTTTTGCCTGAAATTTATGTTACCGATTACGATATTCACATAGCTCCTGGTTCGTCTATCGGTGAAGGCTATGTAGCAGCTATATTCCGGGTGGAAGTGACGGACAAATTAGAAAAGAAAAAAAATCATTTCGTTGTAAAAACTGATGACATAAATAAGAAAGGCGGATGGATGGATATGCAATTATTTTTTGGAACAGAAATCGGTTTTTATAGCAAAATTTTTCCAGTCCTCAAAATGTTTCAAGAAGATCGAGGAGTTGAAGTGCCCTTCACCCAAGTACCCAAATGTTTTGCTACAAGCGACAACGAAAATGCTGAAATGTTGATATTTGAGAACCTGAAAGAACAGGGTTTTGTCAACTGGAACAAGAAGGTGCCATTGCCAGATGATCATGTGGAATTCATTTTGAAACTATATGGAAAGTACCACGCGTTGTCTTACGCGTTAAGGGACCAACAACCGGAAACATTCGATAAATTAGTTGAATACACGGGCGACGTAATGGTAGAAATGTTTAAGGTAGAAGATTTTAGGAAAGTGATGGCTACTATGTTTGGAAGACCAGAAGCAATTCTTAAGGAATATGGAGACGTGGATTTGCTTGAAAAGTACAGGAAGTTTATTAAAAATGCGTCGTTCACGTTTAATGAAGAACCGTTGGAAGAAAAACACCGAACTGTGTTAATACATGGTGATTGCTGGAGTGGCAACATATTATTTAACGTAAGTCTGCTCATGTTTATCCAAACTTTTCGAGTCATTTTGAGTCATAGATACTAAATGCTTTCATCCTTTTCCAACATTGTCTATTTTCTTTTAAATTTCAGGGCGACGATGCTTCAAAATTGGAAGACGTACGATTGCTGGATTGGCAGTTATCGCGTCTGTCAAGCCCAGCAGTGGACCTCGCCTACTTTTTCTTCGCAACAGCTACGGGGAAGGTCTTACAAGATCTGGACAAATACCTTAAAATATATTACGATAGTTTATCCAATTTTATGAAAGAGCTGGGAAGTGAGCTAGAAAAAGTGTTTACTTTCCCAGAATTTTTGGAACATTTTAGGAAATACAGTAAGAGTGGATTTTTGTTTGCACTGATCATACAAGAATTTCTGTACGTGGACGATTCTGAAGTTCTTGATGTGGGAAACAAGGAAGTATTTGAGAACATTAAAATAGACGAAAAATATGGTAATAAATATAAAGAAAGGGTTATTGAACTTATTTCTTTTACTGCTCGCAGAGGAATTTTTTGAAACAGAACTCAACTCTGCATAGGTAGCACAATACTAGACCAGATCTGATTTTCTGCAGCCCCATATTGTAAATTTCTTATTTATATGCATACGCATTTCTGAAATTCTGCTTTATTATGTTGTAATCTATGCATTTTTATTGTTTAATACTCATACGCTGTAAGTATTATGTATAAACAAACTAATATTTACATAAGTTTCAATTGTTGTTTCATTTAATTTTACTATAAGATAACAGGTAATCATTATAGGTGTCTAAGGATCTTCTTAAGAAAAAAAATGAGTCTCATAGTTCTGCAATTTTTCACACTTCTAAACACAATCTAAATGTTGCTAAACTAAAGATCAGATGAACAAAAAAGCCTATTTAAAAGTGCAATAATTGAACTATTGATCAGAATAATTCAGAACGGAATATATTGTTTTAAAATTTGTAATTGGCAGATTTTGCAACAAGAAAAAATAAAGTTGATGGTGGCCTGACCTAAACTCGTGAGCATGTGCTACTGGAGCATAAAAAGTGCTATAATAATGTACCTATCCATATCTTTCCGGCAAAAACGAAAAGAACTTTTTTTTTTGTTTTTCGGTCATAACTCGTATACCGTTTGAGATCGATCAAATTTCTCGACTGCATACTAATGAGCACCAAATTATGTAAATTAGGTACCTACTTATTTTAAAGTGAAGTTTCGATTTGAGATGTTTTTTGCCTTCCTAAAAAGTTTACTAAAATCTTTCTTGGTGCCATACTTCCCTTACTAATTTGTTATACACGGTGTCCCAACGAAAACTTGTACCCCCGTAAAACTCGGCAAAATAAACGTTTTGACAAAAATCCAAAAACACGTCGATTTTTATATCAAGGGGGACCAATTTTTATGCAATAATCATTCTTGCAACTCTAGCCCTGTGCGGAGGGGTAGCGACCCCCCAAAATTTTTAAATGGGACGGGGGGTCAAATGATCCCTACTTTGGAAGGGTTTTTTAATATTTACGCAACCGTATTTGTTTTATTCAATTCGATCAATTTGTTACCGAGAAATTGCTTCTTGAAGTTTCCAAGTTAAAAAATTAATAAAAGCACAAAAAGGTTTAAACTATCGAATGTATTGCTCGAATTGACCTCCACCAATTGTCATACAATACAAGACTGAACTTTGCTCGAGATCACTTGGGATGGACAAATGACGATTGGGGGAGGGTATTATTCTCAGACGAGCCGCGTTTCTGTTTAAATGGGTCGGATGGACGTCGGCGGGTATGGCGAAGACCCGGAGAAAGATATGCCCAGGCTTGTATTGATGAGCGACTTCCATTTGGTGGAGGCTCAGTTATGGTGTGGGGAGAAATTTCTTCAGAAGCACGTACCGAATTAGTGTTTATCGGCAATGGATCCCTAACTGCACATAGGTACGTAACTGAAGTTGTAGAAAATCATGTCATGCCTTTTATGACAGTTCTGGGAGAAAATGCAACTTTTATGCATGATAACGCTCGACCCCACGTGGCAAGGATTGTTAGCGGTTATTTGGAGGAGGTTCAAATTACGCGATTTGATTGGCCAGCACGGGGTCCCGACTTGAACCCCAAAGAGCATATGTGGGATGAGCTAGGACAACGTGTACGAAGTCATACGCCGTCTCCCACCAACGCACAGGATCTTAGGGAGCTCCTACTACAGGAGTGGAATAACATCCCTCAAAATGTGATCCGTAATTTAATTGAGAGCATGCCACGTCGCCTCCAGGCTGTCATAAATGCACGGGGAGGAAACACTCGTTATTAGGGCTCAAAATTTTAACAGTTCCTTGTTTTATTCATTTTTCATTCATTTTTCTCACCACATTTTTAAGACAATTTTGTTAAAATTTGCTTCTTTACGAATTTTCAATTAAAAAATTAGAAAATGAAACGTTTTCTTTTTAAGACATTCCTGTTTAGAGATATGTATACAACGAAATCCATTTACAATAATAAAATACAATAACTAACCAGAAAAGTTGAATTTTTGAAGTGACCCTAATTTTATGCTCGCCAGTGTAGAACACTATGTTTCATTCTTAGTGGCAGCTTAAGAGGAAACCCAATAATTTACTAATTCATCATCATTGTAATGTAAGTAACCAGGCGCAAGCGCTAGTTACTGAAACCACCTGCTTTACGATGATGATAGTACTCGTATTTTGTACCGCGACCAGATGCCAAGTTGCGTAACATTTCTACCGCGTACTTGAGTATTAAAACACCGTCTAAATGTATATATTCTGCCTCTAAATATTATTCAATAATAACTTAAAAGAGACTAAATGTATATTAAAATCTCTGGCTCAATATAGTGGATTAACAATAAGGTAATAGTGATTATTTCTGTTAAAAATATAATTCATAAAAATATATCTATTGTACAAAATTTAATCATAATATACCGTGTATTTCAAACTGAACGATAGATGGAAAATTAACATTGGAAATTTAAAATAGTGCGTAAGAATTTGCTTAACCTTATAAGAGACACATTTAGAATTAGAAGCTGCTTCTTAGTTGGGTAATTCATTAAACTTGTACGCGCGAAACGGCTTTTAAAACACGTAAGCGGCGCAGAATCAAATCTGACGGTTGAAATTTGTAACTTTTTTGGTTGCTCTGTTAAATTCATAATTATTTTGTTCTTATATAATATGCTTTTAATTCAGTAATGAAAACGTAAACTTTCAAAACAAGGCAATATTTAAATACCAAGCCCAAATTTTCAAAACAAAAACTAGGTTTTCCTTAAAAGTTTTCAGCTTTAGCAAAACTTCGGGTTTTTCGGGTATACTAGTAAGTTTATGAATATCTTCTCAAAAGACAATTCAAATTGTTATATGGCTCCTAGTGGGAAGCAAATATTTAACCATTTTCAATTTCCCAGGTTGTAAAGTTTAATCTGGACAAGCCACACCACCATGAGTGGCACCGCTTTAGACGAAAATTTCCAAAAGGCTATTTTGGAGAAATTTCAACAATTCTTGCCCGAAATTAATGTCACCGATTACGATATTCAAATAGCTCCTGGTTCTTCTATTGGTCAAGGCTATGTGGCAGCTATATTCCGCGTAGAAGTGACCGACAAAATTGGAGATAAAAAATTGCATTTCTTGGTGAAATCTAATAACGAAATTAAAAAAAGTGAATGGATAGACATGCAGTTTGTTACAGAAATAACTGTTTACACAGAAATGTTCCCTACTCTTAAAAGATTTCAGGAAGAAAGGGAAGTTAAAAAACTTTTCAAGCATGCACCTAAATGTTTTGCTACTGGTAACAACAAAAACGCTGAAATGTTAGTGTTCGAAAACCTAAAAGAACAAGGTTTTATCAGCTGGGACAAGAAGTTACCTTTACCAGACGACCATCTACAATTTATTTTGAAGCTATACGGAAAATATCACGCATTGTCTTACGCGTTAAGAGACCAACAACCACAAACTTTTAATAAATTAGCGGACTCTATTGGCGACGTAATGACAAATATGTTCCGGCAAGAACCATTCAAGAATTTGTTAAATCGTATGTTGCCCAGACCAATAACAACCCTCCAAAAATATGGATACGAAGATTTAGCCGAAAGGTACAAGAAGTAAACTGAAAATATTTTTTATACTATTTGTGAAGAGCCATTGGAAGAGAAACATCGGGCGGTGTTCATACATGGAGATTGCTGGACTGGTAACATGTTATTTAAGGTAGTAGATTTTTATGCTGTCCGATCTATGCACTACATTTTTTTCTTAATTTCAGTATGACGATTCTTCAAAGTTAATGGATGTACGCTTGCTCGACTGGCAGCTAACGCGCCTGGCTAGTCCCGCTGCAGACATCGGCAACTTCTTTTTTTCAACAGCCACAGGAACAGTCTTAGAAGATTTGGACAAGTATCTTAAAATATACTATGACAGTTTATCCGATTTCATGAACGAACTTGGGAGTGATCCAGAAAAAGTTTTCACTTTCCCAGAATTTGTGGAGCATTTTAGGAAATACTGCAAGACAGGTTTGATGTTTATGCTAGCAGGACAAGAAATTCTTTATGCGGATGATTCTGAAGTTCTTGATATTGAAAGCGAAAACTTTTTCGAAGAAGTGAAAATAGACAAGAAATATGGCAACAAATTCGAAGAAAGAGTCATAGAACTTGCTGCATTCGCTGCCCGCAGAGGATTTTTTTGAAGACGAATACAATTTTTGATAATCGTCAGATGTTCTTTAAATATGTGGACTTGCAGATTTTCTCTAGGATGCAATCTAAAAATATTTTTGTATAATATACCTGTAGGTACATACAAATTTATTTTTTATAAATAAACTACACCTCGAAACATCTGGGCTTTCGATGATTCACTTGTTTACAGAATCGGTGGCGCGAAGAATTTTCGAGAACACATCTGGAACGTATAGAATTATTCTAACCCGTGACTCACTTTGTTTACGCGTTTCAGATGTCCTTTTACTGCTGCACTTTTATTCATCATTGGAAGCTTACTTAATATACTTCATTCATAACAATAGCCATATTGAACGCCAACATCCGAACCGGACAGGCACTGCAAGAAGAAAAACTTAGGTAAATGAATCCCTGATTAAAATAAATTGCATGAGGTGAATCTTTATAAAATGAAATGAAAATTACTTTGAAATAAGAGAACACGAAACAGATGGTCCAGAACTAAAAAATACGTAGCTGACGCCCCACCAGACGCATGCATTTTTTTGGAAAAAAGATGATATAGCAACAAGCAAAATGAATAAACCTGTACGGGAGCAGAACTCATCTAGCCTTAGGAGAACAAAACAGGAGCTCTGTACGATACCCTCACACCCACCGAGAACGTTGGCGATGCTTGCCAATAACGAGTTACTTTAACGTCATTTTACTGGTATTGCATAATGCGCACGTCCGACCGCCTTAGAACAAAATTTAATGGAATTGTCGGACGAAGCAGTAATCACTTCCATGTATAAAACATTAAATATGCAGGTTATCACATAACCACATCAAAAAATTCAAATACATACAATTTTTATGTTGCAGTTCTTTTTTGTGCCAAATTTTCCTTTGACTATTCAAACTAAATTCTCCAATTCATAAATAAGCCACTCCTTAAAGCTACGGTTTCCTAGAAAAGCGGTGCCGCCATATACCGGCCGTAATATTATAATCAAAGATGTTCTATTTCTATAGATACCAAGATACACTTTAATATCGCTGAAAACATGCGTGCGACAAGAAAATATTTTCCGTCCTAGTTTGAAGCACGCAAAAATGGATTTTGCATCTATTTTAAGACAAAAAGTCAAATCTGACATTAACTGGGTAACCTTGATTTCACAAGTTTCCGAGTTGTCAGTGTTAATTGTCAAATTAGATACGAGAAAATTAAATCTTTTAGGAGAGTGAGCAAATCGAGTAGGGAAGTTAAAATATTCCTAGGAATATGTTGGAAATAAAGAACATATATGCCGAATACATGGGATCTTGGTGTCTATTAGTATAGAATGTCCGATTAAAATGCTTCCATAATTATGTAATAATCTAATAATCACAGTGGTTTCATAGGAAACGGTACTAAACACCGAATAGAAAAAGAGTGGTGCCGAAATATTTGAGGCGGTGGTAGTACAGAGGATAGGTAAACAATTCGTTGACCACACTTTGCTTATTATACCCGGCACCGTTTTTTGTGACGTCACCCATCGTAGTTTGACGGCCGTTAAAAGACGGCATCGCTTTCTAGGAAACCAAAGCTTTAATTTCTCACTCGGAGCGCATTAACTTTGGTCAAGTGATACTGATCAGCCGTTCTGTATTAAAGTCTACAGAGTAAATTAATTGTAATCATTTATAATAATATAGTGCATTAAAATGCATTCTAATTGTAAGAAACGGCCGCTCTACGACATAATATATAGAGCCATATTAAGCCGCTATATGACGGCATCGCTTTTCTAGGAAACTGTAGCTTAACTGAATAAAATTAATGAACATTAATTTGAACCAGATGCAAAGTTAGTCGCCGAATTATTGGCATCAAGTAGTGTTCATCAATCCGTAATAGACAACATAATTTATTAAAACTCTCCTTAATATGAAACCAAAAATTTTCGCTGGCCTCTTGATCGTCTTGTTTCTGGTGGTTTTTACTAACCCTCTGGTGTTACACAAAGGTATCTAAATTAATTAAAAATTGACTATTTAAAAACATCTATAAGTAGTCACTTATATTCAACTTTCCTTAATCTGACTAGAATTTTCAATAAATTTGATGCCCCATTTTAGATAACAATACAGAAAATCTTCTAACAGCCAAAGTCAGCGAGTTCTCCATTATTCTAAAAAGGATCCGAACCATCATCGAGGGATGTAAATTATGTGACACTACACCTTCTTGCACCACCAGCCCTTGCTTTCCAGGTGTATTCTGTCGTGACTCTACCAACGGTCCAATTTGTGACCCATGCCCTCCAGAGTACAAAGGAGATGGTAAACAGTGTATAAAGGTTAATTGCAATGACTCCCCCTGTCAGCCAGGTAAGCAATTAAAGATTTGAAGAAGTGAGCTCTTTCCTTAAATGCATTTTTAGGCGTACAGTGCGTACCAACTGAATCGCCCCCGTTCTACAGATGTGAAGGCTGCCCCCCAGGTTTCATCAAAATTGTCAACAACTCTAACGACGCTGTCATGGTAACTATTTCGTTTATTATAGACAACGTTTAGTTAGGCATTTGAACCTATTTGGCACTAGTTTTTCCCTCTGTTTTTACTCATTTGACAGTTATAGATTTCCTTTCTTACCATTCAATGGGAAACAACCATAACTATTTTTTAAGTTGTATCTTCAGCCAGTTAATGTAAGTTTTTACTTGCGCAGTTCGACGACTGGGATGTAAGATATATGGAAGTCGGAGTGGCAGAGGAGTTGCAATTTAAAGTCACCGAAAGAATTCACTGTATAAGAAAACAAGAACGCTGTCCAGATGGAACCGTATGTGATGGAGAAGCTGCTTGTTATCGTCTGGACAACAGTGATCACTACAGGTGTAACTGTAAAATAGGTTGGGTTGGAAATGGGGTCATTTGTGGAATAGATAGTGATGTAGATGGATTTCCTGATGTACAACTGAACTGTTCAGAGCGCCAGTGCACAAAGGTAAGCGGCCTCAATGTCTAGCGAGTTTCCGTCTGATATAGACAAGCAGAATAAAGTATTGCGGTACCGCAAAGTATAAAGTATACAGTACCCATCGACAACTTTGGCTGTTAACGCTGCGCTCGCTCCGCTTAACCAAAATACTATACATTTCGTTTTGGAAATAATACAATTTAATACAAAAATTAGCAACGTACTAGTGATCATGTTGTTATTAGAATTGATTTCTTTTAATTCAAGGATAATTGTCCGCTAGTGACGAATACTGACCAAAGTGACTTAGATCAAGATTCCATAGGCGACAGTTGTGATGACGATATTGATGGAGACTACATTCCAAATGAGCAAGTAAGTGAAGAAATTTTGAAATTTCGCTTTCTTTACTGGCATATTTAGTTTAGGTAGTTGTTTAAAGTAGATTTATAAACAATTTGTCAAATAAATTTCGCCAAAAAGGTCCTAAACGGGACCGAAACGTCGGTTATTCTATATAAAGTGTTGTTATTGCCCATATAATCCACAAAACCATCAATTTATGTAAACAATTATTAATTCCCGCTCATTTTTCTCAGGATAACTGTCCTCTAGTTTTCAATCCTTTCCAAGACGATGAGGACAAGGATGGCATAGGAGATCTTTGTGAATCAAACATCGACAATGACTATGTCCCGAACTATTACGAACATTGTCTTGAAAATAATCCTAATGGTAACCAAACAGATTCAGATGATGACGAATTAATTGATATCTGCGACAACTGCCCAAACGCATACAATCCAGATCAGGCAGACAAAGACATGGACGGCGTTGGTGATATTTGCGACTCTTCAACCGATTAATTCTAAAAAATGAGCCTTGTTAAAGCCAGTGACGAATGCTCTTGCAAGAAATGGATCTTGTGAGAGCATTTTTGAAATAAACGTGATGTAATTAATACTGCAATAAGTACTATAGGTACTTTAATCAACATATTTATGGAATATTGGAAAAATATACAAATCTTAGTAGCTAGCATAACATATTTTGTTATTGATTTTATGTGGACATGCATTGCAATAAAATGTTTACACCTATTCAATTTTTTGTATTCTTGTCTCATTTTGATATTCCAGCCCATTTTCAAGAAAAAACGACTTAATGCAGCTAGTGTTTAAATCTTAGAAATGAAACGCTTATTAAGTACTGCTAACAAAATAAATTTTAATTCACTACAAACGCTTAAGTACAAGAAAAATAAAAATAAGGAAACAATAAATTTTAAAGTAGTTGTTCGAAGTGTCCACCATTCACTTGGACACATTTTTCAATGCGTTTCATGAGAGACCCCCGAGTTCTAAACAGTGCCCCTGGATTGCCTTTGGTTTCATTGGCAGCCGCTTGTATTCTTCGCCACAGCTCATCGGGTGAATTTGAAATTACACCGCACCAAACATTGATTTTAAATTCATGTTGGAAGTGTCTTTCTTTAACGACATGGGGGGTTTCAGAATCCCACAAATGATTGTTTTGCCAGTTGAAAACTCCACATCGAGTAAACGTTGCCTCATCTGTGAAGAGGATTTTGTTCCAAAAATTAGGATCCGCGCCTTGCTGCTCTTGTAAGAAATTATCGAAACGTAGACGAGCAGGATGATCTTCCGGTAACAAATTTTGTACTGGAGTAATGTGGTATGGGTGCAAAATTCTCTAAATCGAACAGCTACTTACGCTTGTTGCCGCACTTAAACGACGGGTACTTACTCCTGGATTTTCGTGCAATCTAACCAAAACCTCATCTTCCTGCTCAGCCGAAATAATCTTCGGAGCGCTATTTTCACCTTTTGGACGGAAAGATCCTCTTTCGCCTAAGCGATTGTACAGATTTCTAAATAATTTATGATTTGGTTGCGTTCGGTGGGGGTATAACTCTGAGCAAAAACACAAATCATATCACTATTCGAAAAGTCATTATGAGGCGGCATTTTTTTATACTTTTGACAAGAATACATTTATTATTTAAAAAAGGTTGGTCTTTCAGATGTTGGAGCCGATTTGACGTTAGATGTACATGGTAAAAAGTTATGGGTCAGTTTATCAAAACAATAGGTTATAAGTAGCGCCCTCTATGGGCAACGTCAAAAATGTTATTGAAATCTTTTTTCCCGTAAGAAAAGCCATAGGATTGCAAATTTTCAAGTCGACAACCTAAGAAATTTCGTAGTTGTGGCAAAAAATGGAAATAAAATTGTAACTTTCAACACCCTGTATTTCCTAAACCATCAACATTCGGTTAAGGCATGTTCGAGTCAATGGTCATTATTTGACCTGTAGAATCTCTATTTAACGGATTTGGCATTGTTAATGAAACACCCTGTATAAAAACGTCGCTAAATGACGTCTTTGGTCTGTGACGTTAACCTGCCATTCAGACGTCACTCTCACGTCTCTTTTTTCGTCATCAGTCGTCCTTATCAACCAAATATGGACGTCAAAATGACGACACTGGGAATCGTCGAACCACTGAATATACGCCAGCTATTAATCGTTACCTACTCCTAAATGTTGTTTGTGTCCTTGCTTCGACTATTCACGGGTTGCATACAATGTAACTACAAGTGGCTAGGCTTCGATGTTTCAATATTGCACTTTTCGAATGTTCACTGTAAATCGTCTTACTGCAGCTTTATACAAATACGAAACAAAAATTAAAATATAATGGTTACAAAACATCTGCTACAGTAGAGAATAAATAATTAATGGCTAATTAATTAATTAAAAATAGACACGGGTCGAATCATTCTAAAACAATTTCACACTAACTTGTCGTCGAAGACTTTGCCACCAAAAGGGGATGAAAGTAATTGTAACAGCCAAATTACTGTAAATTAACTTGCCTAAAACCCATCGGAGTGGCCACGTGACTGTCTGTTACCTACGTTGTGTATTACCTATGCCATTACAGACCCCATTACTTTGACAAGAAAGAATCACAAATGACGATGGTAATAATAAACACATGTAAAGTTAAGAAATCAAAATTTATTGATATCTTTCGAAGTATTATTAAATTATCGTTAATCATTTTGGTAGAAAATCAGATTGTTTACCATATGCATTAATCATAAATACAAAGTGTTTAGTTGAGCTAAGAGATTTGACGTCAGTAACAAGTGTGACCATTTGGTCCGTCTAGGATTCATGCAGTTACATCAAATATACAAAAGAATAAAATTGCTCTCAGACATACCTGGTATAATCACCTTACACTGGTATTTATATTGAGGTATAAGTTGAATTTATAACAGTTTCAAGTTATTGTCTAAAAAAAGCCTTGTTTTACAAAAAGTTATAAAATAGATCCCACAAGACTGTTCTTTATGGATCTTCCCAAACAATAATTTAGTATTGGCCTTGAATTATTAGAAATCGATTGTAATGCCAATTTTCAAAACATGCAACAGAAAATTAACAACTAATTATAACCGTCGCTAATTACGAATACTTCTTACAAAAGTTCTTTAAAGAGCTGTTCACGCTAGCTAAAAGGCCAACATCGTTAGCAAAAATTATTTTGTATTTCGAAAACAATCATATTCAACAAATCATATTATATTCCACGTTTTATGGCCTTATAAATTTATTATAATCAAGGAAGGGATTAACTCTTGGCTGTTGAGCTACGCAAACGATTATCAGCATAATTTCCTTCACTTTCGGGTTCCCGTGCCCACACACATTTTGAGAATTATTTATTCTAAATAGGTAGATATTTTAATAAAAGAAATGTATAGTCTATTCAGTTAGAAAAACGTAGGAGTTAATGTGAAAGAATTGCGTAAAATCAAGTGGGACAAAACTATGTCGCCATGTCCAAACACGGGTTTGGAGTTAGGAGTGCCCACAGCTGTTTGACGCACCGTATTTTAAATTGTTATGATACACATACTATTATATTCGTATTATCTACTTTAGTAAATAAAAACATACTTTCCCTTGCAGGCGTACTATCTAAATAGGATTGTACAATTGTCTCGACACTAGCCTTCCAAAGCAGGCAGATTTATGTTAATTCGATGATGGACCCATAGCTGGACGGCAAAATTCCCAAGTGCTGGCTAGTCGGAGAGCAAGAGCTCTGAATTCGACACATGGTATGCAACTTTCGAACATACAAAAACAGACGACGAGTTCTTACGTAAAAACACCTGACAAAACATATTTTTGAGGTCGCGATTCGATTTGGAATTGCCAAATTGAAAAAAAAATTGCATTTTTTCATCTTTCTTCTGAAATATGCTATTTTCGCACTTTTATTATTTCTCCTTCTGTATATCTGTCACCCATTGTCGTACAAATTTGAAATTTTAGCATTAGGATAATGAAACTATCCGCTTTCTAACGCTGTACGAGAAAATAGTAATTGTTGTGATTTAACTGAAAAATTAATAAATATTCGAGGAAGAGTTGCCACTTTTGTGTCATTTACAGCGAAAAAGTGTGTATCGGGGTAACTTTTTTATTTTTGAAGATATACTTATACTATAAACAAGTAAATTGTAGGGCATAAAATGAGGATGTTTTTTTATTTTGAGTATTTTTTCATAAAATGCATAGTAAGTCAGAAAAAGTGTGTTAAACGTGAGTCATATGTCGCGCCCCGCGCGCGTTGTCGCGGACAAAAGCTGACTGCCGTGCCAACGCCGACGGAGTTTAGAGTTTTCATTTATTAAATGTGTGTAGGGCATTTTTCTTAAATCATTATATGGTCATTTCAATAAAACAAAACTTTTTAGTGTTTTCCACAGGTTTAATCGTTACCCACAATATTGTTTCGACTTATTATAGGTCATCATCGAAGGTTCTTACAAAACAAATCTTAAAACTAAAGCAGTGCCTTATAACAGTATTCCATTTTATTTTCGTGTGCTTCTATGATTGATGAATGGTTAAATTCCAACTGGTCATTTGTTAT
Organism: Xestobium rufovillosum; assembly: GCA_963966045.1. Classification (NCBI taxonomy): domain Eukaryota; kingdom Metazoa; phylum Arthropoda; class Insecta; order Coleoptera; family Ptinidae; genus Xestobium; species Xestobium rufovillosum. The sequence continues at coordinate 5,401,063 of OZ014495.1, read as the reverse complement.
CTGTTGATCCAATTTAATGGCTTTGTAAATTTCAAAACTTTCCACTTAATTTAATTTTCTACCTTTAGACCCTTGATATAATATTTTAAAATCACTTTCGACAAAATTACGATTGTTTACAATATGTACAATGTGTTCAAAAACCCGTCCTGTTTGAATTGTTGGCAATAGACTTTCAGTATGGTATTGAAATCCCTCCCGGTTTGACCTATGTAAATCGCGCTGCAATCATTGCAATTTAGCTTAGAAACACCACTTTTATCTCCTGTGTTTCTTTTTTCTTTATTATTGACCAATAATGAACCTAAATTTCTTTTATTTAAGCAAACCGGGGTTTGATCAAGTTTGCTTAGAAATTAGATCAACAGATAACAAATGACCAGTTGGAATTTAACCATTCACCAATCATAGAAGCAGTCTTACCCCACCACACGAAAATAAAATAGAATACTGTATGTAAGGCACTGTTTTAGTTTTAAGATTTGTTTTGTAAGAACCTTTGATGATGACCTAGTAAGTCGAAACAATATTGTCGATAACGATTAAACCCGTTGAAATATTCAATATGTTCCACCAAATGTCAAGCGAGAACAGAGTGAAATTCATTACATATATGGTCGTCCAGAATTTACCGGCAGTACGGACCATTTAAGAGCACATTTGTTTCCAACATGCAAAACAGACACTAGGTAAGTAAGCAAACGAATATCAGTAAGGTACCTATTTATTACAAAACAAATTTCGCTTCTTAGGGATTTACCACCCACCGAAAACACGTTTCGTTTTTATGTCCTCAGGACGTATGTATTTGCAGTCCGTAGTTCATAAAACTGCATACCTAGTTCGACCAAAACCCAAAACTATCAAGGTCCGGTTTTGCAAAGAATCCAACACCGGATTAAGTCTGACACCGGCTTCGTTGCTATGATACCGGCTTTCTGATTGATTGAATCATAGCAACGAAGCCGGTGTCAGACTTAATTCGGTGTTGGATTCTTTGAAAAATCGGGAACAAATCTTTTGGAATTTGGGTGGTGCATGAAAGAAAACGGTAGCGTAATGCCAATCATGACGACAATAAGTGCGAAACCAGATTTTGTAAACATAACACCATTTTGCAAATGTGAATATTTCAATAAATTGTAGCACAACCTGTATTTGTTTAAAAGCTAATGTACTGTGTTCCATAAGCTGTTTTTGAGAAGGAAAATGTACGTATATCGAATAATAAAAATGTATTAATTCTGTAAGTACAAATTTAAAAAAATAAGAACAGTTCTCATTGAAGTTCTCCATGCGGTCTGCTTCGATGCAACCCAGGAGACAACGTAGCGCGTACAACGCTCGACTTTATTAACCTTTTATGACCACCAAACTTTTACCAACAACATTTTTTTGTTTTTTATAAATTAATTCAGACCTTAAACTATATTTGACTCGCTTATACTATTACTCTATCTCCAATAATAAAAAAGTTACCTCGATACCAACTTTCTCAATGCAGTTACTGAAAAATCCATGGGATCTGCGACGAAAATATTATTTTTCTACCATATCTTTACACATTAGTGCACATTTATCTATGGTAACGGATTCGGCATATTTCAGACTATATGTATGCAAAGATTTAAACCGATCCAATTGTTACAGATAAAGATATAGAATGGGAAATATAAAATAATGTATTTCCGAGAAATTTTGTAAAAATATGATAAAGTTCGATTTTTTTCAATTTCGCAATCCCGAATCGATTCGCGACCTCCAGAATCGAATTCAGAAGGTCATTTTACATAAGAATACGACATCAGTTTTTGTATGTTCGCGAGTTGCATACCCCACTTTTATTTTGCATATTTCGAACGTCCTGCTCTCCGACTATGGCGGTAACTCGCGTCTTTTCAGAAGAAAGTCTGAATACCTAGCATTTATCAAAATCAAGTCAATGGTAAGATTTTACGAACTGGTATAAACAATAATAAAACTGGAAGAGGTAGAAGACTACGTATATACTTTTAAATAAGATGATATCTTAACAAACAAAACGCAATGGTTCTCCACAACCGAAATGATTGCAGCAATACCCGAAACAAAGCCAGATTGACCCAAACAACAACATAAATCAACCGGTAGACAAATAAGGAACATCTCGTTTACGAAATCCCACCACGATCTCGATGTAAAGTATAATGAATGTGATTAAACATTCGTACCGAGTAAAACCATAGTGGGATCTCGCTCGTAACAGAATTGTCCTCGAGTAGTGTCCATCATCCCATAGCGAGCAGCAGAACTTGCAGTGTGGTGTGAGGTGACAAGTGGGTGAATCAATATGGTGCAGGGATTTTTAACGGGCCTCTTCATCGCCCTGTGTCTGGTGGTTGTTGCCAACCCCCTAGCTCCAGACGAAGGTATATTAATAATTAAAATGGCTTCCAAAATTCACATTTCTTCTATCATATTACGAGTTCTAAATACATTTCTTCAAAATATTATGTTTTTAACGGAAGTCTGCAGGCAATTTTAGATCACATACATATATGTATTTATCTACCTACATAAAAACTTTTGTACATGCCAAATATGATCGTTGTAAGTAGAGGTGCAAATTTGGATTTTCGATTTGTGCCACCACAATTTTAGAACAAGAAAAAATTTAAAATCTCGACTGTTTCTAGATATGATAAATATAAAAAAATAATAAAATTCTATACACAATTTGAATCAAATTTACAGTACATACTTAATATAATAAAATAAATCCTGGTCTCTGCTACTTGCTTATTATTGTTATTTTTATTGTTAAATTAAATACACATTTCTTTCTATTTTAAAAACCCAAGTGTTATTCTAAATCAAAAGTGCTAATATTGTAATTCCTATTTTTATATTACACTGCCGAACAAAAAAAACCGGACACTCTCAGAATTACTATCTTAGTGAATAAAAAACAACGGACTGTTTGAAATGATATTTCACTATATTCTTTTCATCTTAACAATAAATAAGAAACAAGAAACAAAATGATTCGTCTACAAAAACCTAACAAAAGTATTTTTTAGAGATCAACTGTTACTTAAGAACTTGAAAAGACAAACAAAAAAAATATTAAAAGGAAAAGCACACTAGTAGAACCAAATTAATAATGGGTGTTACCACCACGAACTCTTATTACTTCCCTTAAACGTTGTGGCATGCCCTAAATGAGGCTATCAATAGATTCTTGGGGTATTTGTTCACATTCTTCTTGAAGCGCCATTTAATGTTTCTGGTAGGGGTTGGTGACGTCTAATCCTTTTCCCAAACTGATCCCACAGATGTTCAGTGGGATTCAGGTCTGGACTATTGGCTGACCATGGGAGACATCCAATACCAACCTCTTCACGGTACTCGGTAACAATTCTTGCTGTGTGTGGGTGGGCGTTGTCATCCATAAACACAAAATTGTCCGCTATAAATGGCATATATGGTGTGACATGGGGTTCCAGGCACTCAACAATGTATCAGTGTGCAGTCATTGTTCCATTCTAAACGAAAATCAATTCTGTGTGAGCCCTCAGAGATATTCCGGCCCACACCGTAATGCTACCACCATTGAAACTGACTCTGGGAGATATACAACATTGACTGTACCGCTCCCCTGGTCTTCGCCACACCTTTTCACGTCCATCTGGTGACCTGACACTAAATCTTGACTCGTCCGAGAAGAGCACGCTCCTCCATTGATGTTCGTCCCAATTTACGAATTGCCGCGCAAATGCAAGTCATGCTCTGCGATGCTCAACGGTCTACAGGGGACCCGTAGCTGGCTTTCTTGAAGTCAAAACATATTCGTTTAGCCTTTTCCGAACTGTTCTGGCTGAAACTGCCACTTCTCGAACTTCGGCTAACCGTCCAGTAAGAATAGGTGATGGCAATGCTCGATCGGGCAGCGCAGCAACATGGAGAAAACGGACATCTTGATGGTTCGCAGTCTGTGGACGACCAGATCCGACCTTCTTTACAAACCCATGAGTTTCACGAAATCGTAAGAGTACATTTTGCACTGTGTTACGGGGTATATTCAGCACTTGAGCAATACACCGCACTCTTCGGCCATCGTGGCTTAAAGCAACAATTTGTGAACAAATTTCGGGGTGCATTGTATGGAAAATGTTAAAAGCTGACATTTACAAATGAAATTTCACCAAAAAAGCAATAGAAAATAGAGAGCAGCCCAATAAGGTAAAAGATTTTGATGTTTCAATAAAGATGCATGAAGAGTCAAAATGCTGATTTGGCTGTTTAGGCTTACGAAAGGTGCAATATTTAGCTAAAACTTTCTTTTTCCTCACTAGCAGGGCAATCGTTAATTATTTGCGTAATTTAAGTAACATAAAAATATTGTAGGGCCTCAAAATAAAAATAAAAACATGTCTCCGTTTTTTTTTGTCCGGCAGTGTACATTTTCGAAAATACGAAAAGGTTTTTTTGATGTAAAGGTTATAGTATTTTGGATACGCCGTCAGAATTTCAGTTTGATAAAACCATTGAACATTGTAAGCAAAAATTATGGGCCAAAAATGTGTTGTTCTAAATGGAATACCCTGTATATTGCTACATACATAATCTGGAATGAGATTTATTTCTGATTTCAGCCATCTACATTATTCATCAGAAGAGCACTTATTTAATATTTTTACTGCACTACGCAGAATTGATAATAATGCATTTGCTTGCCTTGACTCCATCGCTGTGTATGATTAGAATTAAAGAAAACTGTTTTGCATATTGTATGCAAGTTGTTTTCTGCAAATTAATGCATGTATAGTATAACAGAAGTTGATTGTTTGTCTTCCCAACTAAACAACATATTTAACTTATGCGTTGTTCCATTTTTCTACTGTAAGACAAAAGACAATGTTTAAAACAAGATTTTTTTTCTACCATTATGAAATATTTTGCTCATGAGCGTTTGATTGATTAGTTGTACCTCTCGGCGCTTTGCGCCTCGTTCTTCAATTACACCTCGGACAGTAAAAGCCTCTTTACGACCTTGATACACAAATAATTATTGTTCAATTTAGTATATACTGAGCCAAGGAGTATTTGGTAACTTATTTGCAATTTTTTCTCACACTTTGAAACTTTTTTGTAATTTCTCAACTCAAATTATCCTTCGACGGAAGAAAATAGAAACAAATATATATATGAAGTTATTTAGGGCTACTGGCATTGGATATTATTTCTCGCTATTTAGCCAGAACAAAAAGTGTTAGTAGGTGGCGGACGTTTGCAATTTCCATCCTCGTCGATTAGCAGCAATGAACAGAACAAATCTTTGCGTTATTACACGCGTCGGTAATTGAAAAAACCTTATACCAGATGTTAGCATCGTTATATGGTAATATTTCAAAGAACAACATAGTCAAACATGACTCAGTAGACGTAACTGCTAACATCATTGAATCTTTCACGCTTATTTGCCATTTTAGTCTTTGTCACAGTATAAATATAATGACGAAATGCATCGTTTTGCTCCTGCCCACCGCATAAATAGGTTTTTTCATTCAATTTAGATTCAACAAGTTTCATAGTATTCTAAAAAACACAACCTTTGAATCCATTAACACAAATTAATATCTTGAGCACAAAAGAAGACTTGTTTTGACATTCGTGTTTTCTCTGTGCTTTTTTGATGATGAAGGTTTCGGTGCTTGAGTCATTGCGTACCTACTTATAAAAATATCAATAGGTCCCTAAAATTGACTATTTCCACAAAACCCCATCACTTTATTTCTCCGAATGGAGCAACGTCATTAAGTTGCACTCTTTTTATATATCATATCCCAACCCCCTCGTACTGCGCCAATTTCCAACGGTTTCTCTGGAACAGTTTTATTTTAAAATTCATTGAAGCTGACGCGGAAACGTTAAAGACAACTCGCGTCTTCGTAAATAAATACGACAATCCTGTTCCAAATACTCAATCCTTATTCGTCAGGTGTAGAAAAAAAGGCACAATACCTACCTTGTTGTACTGATACACCATCGACATGCAGAAGAAGTCGTAGGTACATGACAGTAGATCATACAGATGTTAAGAATTTATTGCCTAGTTTCAGTAATAGTATTACTTGTCTATTGTCTATTCAATAATATGTATTACAGTTTATTTATAACTTTACAGAAAAAACGAAAGAGCTAGAAGAAGTAATCAACAACGATCATCTCATCATATCACTGAAGCACATTAAACCTAAGAGAAGAAATAGAGGGACGAAGGAAACTCTATTTTCTGTCGATTTTCCAGGGTCGTATCAAAAGTTCGTATTAGTACTTGACAGAACTACAAAACAAGGTTTGTAAAAATTACATATAGCAAGAGGTTCAAGTTAAAATGAGCAATTCATAATTTTCAGTAACTGTTGAGACAGTAGAAGAGGACAAAGACCGTGCTCAGCATTTTACGGTAGACACCCTCAACGATGAAACTGTAATAAAATCGTTAATTCTGGATATAGAGCAGACGCAGCCAGGAGCACATATAAATCTTTATATCGACTGTACTTCCTATGGAATGGTCGCTACTCCAAGATCTTTGAGAGATATGTACAAGAAAATGGTCCATCCTAGAATAGATCTAGTAAGTAGAATAAAAAAAACTTGTGTGTTTATAATAATGTGTATTTATCAGATGGTTTATGTTCGAAAATGTCCAACTACATCAAAATATAAATTGTTTATAAATTCAGTAATTAAGTGACAATCTGCTAAACGTCGATCCCACTGGCAATGAAATAAATACTTTTCCTGGTGTTCGAATAGGCGTTGATTCACATTTCGGCACTAAGCAATATTTGGAGTATTTAATATAAGGTTTTTCCATATTAAATCAAAAGATTCAACAAATTTAGAACGAACAAACACTGCAAATGCTGACTTTACAACGCCAACTGTCATATCTACTCTATGACACTCTATTTTCACTATTTCATGCTCTATGCAATCAGACATAAACATCCGTATCCATAGATACGTACAAAATTTCAATTTGACAGATAACGTAACGCTTGATTTTACTCCTCATAAAATTTCCGTACCGCGGGCTATAACTGAAAATCGATTCTTAAGGAGTAAACTCCAATAATAATACATGGTTTAGAATGTCCCACTGGCTGTCTTGTAGCAGATTTGTCACATAAACAGACACTTCAAAGAATTTTACTGGTGAATTCTGAGTAAACAGTTTAGAATGACGGTAGTGGGCGTCATTAACAAAACAACTCGCGGCCGATGCCTAATACGTGTAACTGGGCTTTTTTCTCCAAATTTATATGGATATAAACCACTGCCTTCGGCTTGAGCTATTACATATTATATAAATTTACTAATGACTTAAGAAATGGTGAAAATGTAGTGGGCTATTCCCGGACGTCCCGCTCTTGTTAGGTAATAGTAAGTACCTAAGTGGACACACAGCAACTATGTGTAAATCAGGTAAAAATATGACGATTTAACCAACTTACCTCTGTACCGAATTGCACCCCTAAGGGCTTGACTTACAGTTACAGGTATCCAATTTGGTAATTATTACAATTATTTACAATACGATCCCAAAGTTCTTCTTCTGTTTCAACCAGAGAAGAATACACTTGATTCTTCAGTGCACCCCAAAGAAAGAAGTCACACGTATTGAAGTCCGGTGACCGTGGTGGCCAATTTTGGAAACAGTTATTTCCTCGTCCTATCCATTTATTATTAGGGAATTGTCTATTTAAATGATTTCTAACATTGGCACTAAAATGTGGAGAGACTCCGTCATGCATATACCACATTTCATGTCTAAGAAGTAACGGCAAATCTGCAATTAAATCTGGAAAAATCTGGTAAAATGACAGGACCAATCAAAAAACAATTCTTGCTCAATCATTTATTCGAAATTCATGTTGAAAATGTCGAGGTGCTATTGCATGAGGACTAACATCACACACTCGTAGTGTCGTAGTACACAAAAATCTGGATTTAATTCTATAATTCAATGCACATAAATAATACTGCAAAATTTGTTTGCTTTGGTTTCCAAATTTTTGCTCGTCTAGTTTCTGGATAATTTCCAAATTTCTATCTTGAAGTTGAAGCTTACCCAGTAGTAAATACTACAAATAAGTTCTCCCACGATCCTGTTGCATACAATTAAGTAGGCGCGAAAATCGACAATTGCATTCACCCGTGTGTACGCTCGTAGCTGAGCTACATTCAAATATAGGCAGCTTTGAGATTTTGACGTTTTCTGAATAAATATCGCGTCGCGTCTAGTTTCAAATCTAATCATTTTTACCAGTTAAACATTTTAATGGCTTCTCTATGGAAGACCTAAATATTATAGGTACGAACGAGCAAAAGCTCAAACTTACATTGTGATACATAAAAATCTTCCATTCTGCCCAAAATACATATACAGGGTGAGTTAGTGTTAATTTAAAATGCTTTAGAAATATATAGAACACATTAAAATAATGGGCGTTTGCTATATCATCAGTTAACCAAAAATCCATCATTTTTGAGATACAGCGTATTTGGTGGATTTTTAACAAAAACTCTTACGAAATTTTCGTGGAACTTACATTTCTTAAAAGTCCAGTTTTTATTGCTTCTCCTAAATAGTTAGATCTAACAAACTTACAGAGCCCTAATTACTGTTGAAGCAACTGCTTTTATTTTTATATACTGGTATTATACTTTCCAAGGAGTTTATGTTAGATTTATTATTGGCCGACTTTAAAAGTTTCAAATTATTGACCAATTCTAAATGCGTCATTTTTCCAGTTTAGGGAGAAAAAATACCCCTTCGAGATCGATGGCAAAGGCAACGTAAACGTAAACATTGCCTTGAGAAGAAACAACTGTCCTTTATTGATGGAATACGAAGACGAAGAAAATTACCTCAACGACATGTTCAGCGTGCACACCAAGAGAGCGACCCAATATGATCCAAGGAGACCTCAAAATTTGCAGGACAGGGGCGACATACCTATGATTTCCCGCATTGATGACTGTAAGTAAAAAAGCTCTCCAAGTTCAACCAAATAAATGACTATTTATATAGGTAACGTTATGGAAACCCTTAACCGCCTTATAAACAAGGTAAATGAGTTCTCTCATCAAAACGCCCTGACACTCGATGCGCTGAGGAGACTGCAAGATACCATCGACCAATGTGATCTGTGCAAAGTTCGACCGCCACCATCAGCACCTTTGGTTATACGAACTTGTGAGAACGATCCACCACATTGCTACCGAGGAGTCCAGTGCCACAATACCCCTGAAGGGCCCAGATGTGGACCATGCCCAAGTGGATTAACAGGAAATGGATACGAATGCCGCCCTGAGAGAACCTGCGACGATAGTCCTTGTTTCCAAGGGGTGGAATGCAGAGACTATGAGTATGGGTACCGCTGCGGACCATGCCCTCCAGGATACACCGGAAACGGAGAACAGTGCAGGAGAATTGGGTGTGAATATAACACTTGTCCACCTGGTAAGTTGAGTGATACCATAAACTGGTGAGAAAGGATGAATATTCAATAAAAATATGAAATTAAATGAAAACTTGTCAATAATTGCTTGCTCTAAAAGAATAGGGTTTCATTCAAAATAGAAGTTATTTAACAAGCAAAATGGTGACCATCATTATACATTGCAAGTCTGGGTGCTCCTGTTCACGTTCTTCTTCTACTTTCTGCTGCTTTTTTTACTTTTTTCCACAGTGTTTCTGGATTTTTCCCTCCTCCTCTTCTTCTCTCTCCCCTTTTAAGCCTTCCACTTGTTCATGTCTTTTAGTTTTCTTGGAAAGCCTTCTTGGAAAGCCTTCATCGCTTTGATGGTCTCGTTCCTGATCTTCCATCCTTCACTATCTTCATTAGACTATCCTCTTCCATCCTGGATAACTCCATCCTTCTTCTTGGTCTCACCCACCTGACAATGTATTGTGGGTCACAGTATTCACTTCACATGACAAACTCTGGTTTCCCGTTAATTTGTTACGAGTATTTTGTGTCGAATTAATGGCGTAAGGTCAGGTGGGGTAAGTGGGACCCAAAATTTAAAAAAAATGGACTTTTTCATTTTATAGTGTTAAATTCAAGAGCAATAGGAAGTTCAAATTTGAACCTGCTGTATTAGGTGATCTTTACTATTGGTTCCAGCGTCCAAATATTCGATTACTGACTGTGTTTTTCACAAAAAATCGACTGTATATCTCACTTCCCCCAATGTGCGGGGCATATGGGAACTGCTAAAGTAAGTCATACTTGTTGCTTTGCTGAACAAGCTGGGACAAAAGAGAATACGAAAGGTTGGGTTTGGATGGTACCATAACAATGCCATCTTCTGAGACTACGCTTACGTCTTCTTAAGAAGACTGTGGTCTCCTCTTTTGCTTATGAATGTCATTGCCAGTTCATCCCTGTCTATTTTCAATATTTGCCCAACGAAATATTTCTTTGTCTTCTTTGCAGCAAATTCTACTGATGCTCATCTTCCTGGTTTCAACGTGTCTTCTTGCTCCATTTCTTCATCTTCATTTAAATCTTCTTCATACTCTTTTGCAAATTCTTCTAGTTTTTGAAGGTTTTCACTGATTTTACTGTTTTTCACTATTTTTCACTCTGTTTTTACTATTTTTGCTATTGTTCACTCTTTGTTACTGTTCTTCACTACTCGAAAGCACCACCTAAAAAGAAATAAATACGTTAACAACTTACACTCGCCTCCAGTGTGGCTTTCCATGGAAAAAATGGTCTGGGGCAAGTGGGACACACAATTAGCCTCGCTTGCCCCAGGTAGGGAAAAATTTGGGGTAAAAGGGACCTGCCGTAGTCCCGCACAACTATTTATTTATTGAGTTAGAATTTTTCTGAATTAATATGGTTCTCACTTGCCCCAAATTCCCACTTACCCCACCTGACTTTATACTGAATTTCAGACAGCCTGTACAATGAGTACTGCCGGTTAAAGTTGTTATTGAATATTCATCTTTTTTACTGATGGGGTGTCTTGGCTTTGGCTTAATGTGTTAATTAGCATGCTTTTGTTCTGTAAAAAAAAATCTTTCCTCTAAAAAGCTCTGTGGCGCTCTGGCAAAGAACACGAAAAATATTATTAGCATTGTATGTGATGTAGTTTGTCTTCTAGATGCACAAAAATACTACTGTGTGGCGTAGTATAGAGTTTAAAGAATGCTTTGATATTTTTTATTTTTCTCAGTTTTCTGTGTTACAGGACGCAAAATAATATGTTAAAATGTGTAACTCTTCACTAAAACCGAGAGGTCGCCATTTTGTATTCTTCATTTATCTTTTGTTAAGTAACATACTCATTGTAAAAAGTTCTTTTATATTTTAAATATATAGTTTATTAATTACTACCAAACTTGTTTTATTCCTACAGCCTTACCTTCACTTCGACAAATTAACCGTTCATTCAGCATGAGAACTCTAGCTTTTTAGTAACTTGCATGTTGGTCGGAATAGTGTATCGCCGTAGAACAAATCATTTGTTTATTGACAAAGAAATCCCTTGAAAAATCGCAAATTGGCATCACCGGCTCGAAGGACCATGTATGGTAATTAATGGATTTATTCACTTTTTCATCGCTGGTTTAGTTATGATTATTTTAAATCAGTAAAGCAATCATTCAAGCAGAGTTTTCATGAAGATAAGAACCGTTGGCGACTGACATTTATTTCCGGAAAAATGGCCATGAAGCTAACTGGAAGTGTACTTAAATAAAAAGGACGTTCTACAGTTTCAGCTGGGTAAAAATAAATAATAAACAAATAACAAACTATGAAAATTAAAGACCATGAGCGCCAAAAAAAAATTCTTACGAGTTATGTACTGATTTGGTTACGATAAATAGACTATGAAATAAATTATGCAAAATTATTTCAACCTTGCCGTAATTTTGTAGGTGTAAGATGCATACCAACTGATTCGCCTCCGTACTACCAGTGTGAAGGCTGTCCTCCAGGTACCACCGGAACCGGCGGCAACTGTCGTGAAATTGACGAGGTATGTGTTTAATTCACGAATAACTTTTTCAATGACGTATAACATCACCCCTTTCTCTATTTGTAATTTCGAAGAAACACATACCGCCCACCACTATGAGAAAAGTGGAAATACTTTGCTGAGCTCCCAATACTTACCCATACATACTGTTCAACACATGCCTGCAAATTCTTCATCTCTCTTCCAGTGTGATTTAGCGAAGCCTTGTGACCCTCGCGTGCCCTGCTACAACTTGCATCCTGGTTACCGATGTGGCCCATGTCCCGTTGGTTACACAGGCAGTGGTGAAGTACAAGGAGTAGGATTGGATCAGGCTCGGGCTAACAGACAGCACTGTTACGATATAAATGAATGTAACGAACATCAAAATATTTGTCCTGAACACACCACTTGTGTTAACACCGAGGTAAGATAACTTACAAACACGTTTGCTTTTTTAATACCCTGTATATTGTATAGGGGTCCTATTATTGTGGAGAGTGTGAACATGGGTATGTAGGAAATGCAACATCTGGGTGCACAAGGATGGAATGGTTGTGTCCCGATGGTACTGTGTGCCACCAGAAAGCTTATTGTTATCATATAGGCTATGGACGATACAGATGTAGGTGCAAGGAAGGGTGGGCTGGAGATGGACTTATTTGCGGGTTTGACACAGACTTGGATAGATGGCCAGATCAGCAATTACCTTGCTCTGACCCTCAGTGCACACGAGTAAATACTTTAACTATATTCCCATGATGTTTATTTCACATGCTTCCTATATTTAAGGATAACTGTCCTACGACTCCAAATTCTGGACAAGAAGATGCCGATCATGACTTAATTGGTGACAGTTGTGACCCAGATGCTGATGGAGACGATATTCCCAATGGACCAGTAAGTAAAATTTAATTCAATGAAAATATTTAATGAGTTTTACATTTTAGGATAATTGCCCATTAATTGCCAATCCTGGTCAAGAAGATACGGACGAAGGTGGTAAAGACTTTGTAGGAAACGCCTGTGACAATTGCCCGACAGTTCCAAATAGGGATCAAGACGACACAGACAAGGACGGGTTAGGGGACGCTTGCGACGATGACATTGATGGGGACGAGATTCTCAACCGTCGGGATAATTGCCCTAAAATACCTAATCGCGACCAAAGAGATTCTGATCACGATGGGTTAGGCGATGCTTGCGACAACTGTCCGAATGAATATAATCCTGATCAGGCGGACAAAGACGAGGATGGCGTCGGTGATCTGTGTGATACCAACAGAGATATCGATAAGTAAGTAAACTCTATTATCAGAATCATCAAATATTGTGTGCACATTTGGAGAATTTGGTGCTCAATAATATGCCGTCGAGAAATCTAATCTATCTCCTACGGTTTGCAAGTTATGGCCCAAATTAAACAACTGAATCTCTTGCACATTGTCAAGAAGGGTGACTAAGATATGATATATTCTTGATTCTATTACTGACGCGCATTTTTTAAAAAATAGTAGGTTGCAATTCTTATGAAAACGCAGTTTTGCATTCGGTAATATTTTAGATTTATTGTTTTTAGTTCATATCACGATAGAATATACAATAGGTGCTTGCACGAGCTTGACCAGTGTGGAATATTTTCGTCGCTCTCGAGGCTAGAGAGAGACGGAGCAATCAGACTGGCGTTGTAAAGAGTATTGCGTTTAGAACCTGAGGTTTTTATTTTCTAGCTCTCGATTTTGTTAACTTCGGTAGTTATAATAGTAGGTAAATGTTATTTTCGAATTAGGTACCTTTTTCACGCTATTTGCCTATCCTATACCCTAGGTTTTGTATACTTTTAATACCAAAAATGCCCAAAAGTAAACAAAATTGTGCCGTTTTTAAGTGATTTAAGCTTTCATCACTTTCCTAACGAGAAATTCGATTGCAAGATAAATTTGGATATGTTGAATTTATGGATAGAAAAAAATTGTGGTGTATTAAACTCAGAATGGGGAAAAAGTGTCGAAATATACAGTGGCAGGCAGAAAGTTAGCCACATACGGAAAACTTTCTTTATGGTAAATTTCTCAGAAAATTGTATTCTTGATAAAAGTTTGTGCATGAAAAAAGAATACTTTTGGAAAATTAAATTTCAGATTGATATGATGTATGGGGAGCGTAAAAAATACAAAATAGCACTTTTGCGAAAACAAAATTAACTGAAATACAAATACAAAGAAAATGTCAAAATCCAAGATGGCCGCCACCAAAAATGGCGAATTGCTTTTTTTCAATCCCCTCACTATGGGTATCAAATGAAAGGGCTTGACAAGTAGAACACAGTGCACTTTAGAAAAATAGTAACAAAAAATTTTTTAAGTTAAACGGTTTTGTTGTAAAGAAACATAATAATGATGTAGATAAGTAATGTACTAAAAGCTAAAAAATAATTAGGTAGGTACCAGGTACCAGTCATCGCACCACTCTCCTCATCAATCTAGAGCATTGATCAGACTAAAATAAAATCGTGGGGCGTAGCGTAACCTGAGTAAATATGAAAATGATCGTTCTGGATGTTTTAGAAATATGCGATATAACAATGTCAAACGTTTAAAGTTTGCTAAAAACGTACCTCCCCTATAATTCGCCTTCGTGCTTCGCAAACCCCAAAAACCAACCTATACGGCTCATCCTCTTTCCAACTAGACCAAAACCAAAGCTGTTTGTTTCGTAAAGCATGAGATGTAACACCACCGAACGCTTCCGTGTCCAAAAAATCTTTCTAACCCCCTTATTTTCGCCCCCTCGAATCTTACATTTTCTATCCCTACCCCCAAAGTTCGCATTTGACGAGATCTTCAAAATGGCATCAAAAACATTGACCTGGCATACGTAGAACTTGCAAAAATTCGCAAAATCTGCGAAATTTCCAGGTGTCACAAAAATAGCTACTGAATCCGCTACATGACGCTACCTTACACTGCTTATAATACTAATGGTTGAAAAAATCACTTAAGACTAGTAAAATATCTACTTTATTTCCGAACAGAAGTGTATCCTTCTCCTAGACCTCTCACTCTCACGTTGACTAAAATATACATATATTCAGGCGATCACCTGTTAATATTCCATCGTGGTTTATATCAAGCCAAGTCTGATTAAACGATATTTTCATTCTGCATAAAATAAATAATATTTCTCAATAGCATTTCAATTTGCACCAAATCCTGCCCTCAATATTTCCAAAAAAGAGAGATATCAATGGTGACCCATGTCAAAGATGTGCAAGCCTTCTGAACTGATTCTGATATTAGCGACAGTAATAATGAAATCTCTACAAACATTATTTTGTTAGCGATGGTATAAATGATGATCTGGATAACTGTCCCCGGACACCAAACAGTGACCAAGGTGACATAGACTTTGATGGTAAAGGTGACGCTTGTGATGACGATAAGGATGGTGATGGTATTAAAAACAACAGAGATAATTGCGAACTTATTCCAAATGCAGACCAGCGCGATCGAGACGGTAAGCTGTTTTTGATTTTCTTCGTATAATTTGTTGTAAACAAAATGTTTTTTTGCAGGTGATGGTATAGGGGATGTCTGTGACAAGGATTATGATGGAGATTTGTATCCAGATTACCTTGACAATTGTCCCAACAACTCGAAAATTTACAGGACCGATTTTAGTAAATATCAGACGGTTATACTGGACCCTGTTGGGGATTCCCAGAAGGACCCCAACTGGATTATTTATAACAAAGGGGCTGAAATCGTTGAAACTTTGAATAGCGACCCTGGCTTAGCAGTGGGCCATGACAGATTCAATGGAGTAGACTACGAAGGAACTTTCTTTGTTGATACCGAGACCGATGACGATTATGTTGGATTCATCTTCAGTTACCAAGACAATTCTAAATTTTACACTGTCATGTGGAAGAAGGCAGAACAAACATACTGGGTATCCGATCCCTTCAGATCAATTGCTGAACCAGGAATACAACTGAAACTTGTGAACTCAAGAACTGGTCCAGGCATGATGATGAGAAATGCTCTTTGGCACACGGGAGACACAAACGGAGAAGTCAAACTATTATGGAAAGATCCCAGAAATGTGGGATGGAAGGAAAGGACCGCTTATAGATGGATCTTGTTGCACAGACCAAAAATTGGACTGATAAGATTGAGGATATTTGAAGGGGAACAAATAGTCGCTGATTCTGGAAATATATTCGATTTGACGCATCGTGGTGGAAGGCTTGGCGTCTTCTGCTTCTCGCAGGAGATGATTATATGGTCCGACTTAGTCTACAGGTGTAATGGTACGTAGTACAATATGATTAGTTATTACTTTCTTGAATACCAATCCCATCTTATGTGTTTCTTGGAGTTATCTTACGTAGGTACCTTTGAAATTCAATCATTCAGTACGTGTTACTGACCTTCCATTGATGCCACCCATGATCATTACTTTGTTTTCGTTCTTTTCCAGATTTGGTGCCAGAAAAAATTTACAAAGAACTACCTAAAGAGATGAGGGCTAGAATGAAAATAGACCACAGCAGGCCGTTTACAGTTTTCCAAGGCTGAAAAATTCCGTTACTATCAAGAGCGATCTCACGCTACTTAACCGACAGTTTGAAAAATAGTCATGTGAAACTGTAATATGAGATGCCCTGTATATATAAATAATTTTGAGGTGCCATACAGCAGGGACTAATACAATAATTTTTAAGTACTTAAAACTGTTAACTCAAAAAGAAATAGACGTATGTAGGTAACATATTTTATACGAATAATATTTTCTATTAAATGTTAAACGGCTTTTCTTTTGCCCCCACTGCATCAAAGAATAAAAATAATGATAGTGCAAATGAACAGTGAACTAAAAATGCCTGGTTTTAAATGAAGGATTTGACAAAAGTTCTTCTCATTGCAGAATATGAATGCATTAAATTTGACGCAAATTTCTTTGGCATAACCAAAGTGGATAAGACAAGTGTGTACCGACTTGCCGCTCAAAATGTATCATGTCATATCTCCCTCAAAAATTGTCTTATCGAGCTGCATTTTTAAAAATTATTTCTTAAACTTTCAGAATGCTCACAAAATCTTTCAAATTGCAATTACATAATTACTTTTCATTCTGCTTTGCGATTTTCGACACGTTGTCTTTTTGGTGCAGTGGAATTTTCACCTATCGAGGAACTATGCTCATTTCTAGAATTTGGACAAACTTCCGGCGGCAAAGTTATAGAGAAAGGATTCAATTTTATTTTTCACCAAGATTCAATTCATTATCTCGCATAGAAAAAAAGTTATGGCGATTTGAACACGATAATCATTCGGACGATTTCAAGAGTTACGCGCGCAGAACGATTATCGTGTTCAAATCGCCATAACTTTTTTTTCTATGCGAGATAATGAATTGAGTCTTGGTGTAAAATAAAATTCAATCCTTTTTCTATAACTTTGCCGCTGGAAGTTTGTCCAAATTCTAAAAATGAGCATAGTTCCTTGATAGGTGAAAATTCCACTGGACCAAAAAAACAACGTCTTGAAAATCGCAAAGCGGAATGAAAAGTAATTATGTAATTGCAATTTGAAAGACTTCGTGAGCATCTTGAAAGTTTAAGAAATAATTTTAAAAAAATTGGAACTCGTTAAGACAATTTTTGAGGGAGTTATGATATGATACATTTTGAGCGCGCTGCATTTCCTACGCGCGAAATATGGAAAATCGGCCTGATTCCCCTCTCGCACTTCCCTTCTCTTGCCTTTTCCTCAACTGCATGCATGGGAGTCGGTACACTTGTCTTATCCACTTTAGGCATAACAATTTATTCAACCAGTTGGGAAATGCCTCAAGGAGAACAATGTTACATGGGTTTCACAAAATTGCATTTCCTAAGGTTTTAGCTGACCGTATATTTTAAAAACCAGAATTTGTTCTTTGAAATCATGTCACAACTACGGTTGCTCTTTTAAAATGCAATTTTTTACTCCATACTGTCACCTACACACCTGAGTCTTAATATGTCAAAATTGCGTGGGGAAAATGGAACCGGTTCGAGAAAAGTTTTGTTAACAACGGCTGCGTTTAACAAATTTATTATGCCAGTTAAAAAAAATTACACTGGATTGCGGAAATGACGGTAATTTAGTCTCATCTGGGGATTGGAAAAGTACAGGCATTTTAAATTACCGATAGCTAATGCTATCATTACATTTTTGATTTTCTTCAAATACACGCGTGCTCGAAATTTCTTAAATCTTATTTAAACAGAATAATTATTATAGATCATTACTCTCTACTTACACGGAAATTATCAATTAATTGGAATTCACTCCGTGTAAATAAAGTTAATTAATTCTCAGCAGTCCAAATGCTTACTAAAATTATCAAAACAAAAACAGATTCTCCAAAACGACATCACAAAATTAAGCAGTACACAAAAAATGAACCTCCCGTTTGCAAAATCCCACCACTGTCTTTAAAAAATGTGTATTAATGGATAATCCATGCTTAAATATTCGCATAGAGCGGAAAAGCGCAGTGCGATCTTACTCGTAACAATATAACTGCAGCGTCCATTATCTCATAGCAAACAGGACTTGCAGTGTGGTGTTAGGTTACAAGTGGGTGAATCAAGATGGTGCAAGGCTTGTTCACTAGCTTCTTCATCACCATATGTCTGGTGGTTGCTGCCAACTCTCTAACTCCAGATGAAGGTATGTAATTAAATATTTTTTAATCTATTAATAAAACTGGGGTTAGAAGTTCGAGGTTCTTCTAATCTAACAAATGTACTTTAACTGCATCATGATTCAAAATACTATACAGGCTGTTCCAAGTCCTAAAGCACTAGTCCTTAGAGGAAGTTTATAGTGATATTGAATATGTTCTATATTTTGTGAGGGGACACGAGATTTTAATGCAGTCGTAGGCACAGACACAGGCACCTTTGTCATTAATGCTACCGCCGACAATTGTTTCGATTTGAATTTGTTTCTTTTGCCGCAGACGCCAAGATATACTCGCGTATATCTAGGAAATTTTGACATTTAGAGGTCATTTATGTTACATAAAGTCCATCTAAAATTTTATGGAGAACCCGAAAGTGTACTAGGTACTTGTTTAACAAAAAGAAACAACTGCTATATTCTGGAACGGTTAATGTAGAAACTCGGAAGAGACTCTTAAAGACGCATGTATGGAGTACGAAATTATACCTATGGGTGCGAAACTTGGACAATGAGAGAAGCGGATTGAAAATGAGTAGAAGCGTTTGAAATGTGTTGCTACAGACGGGTGTTGAAGATACCGTGGATAGACAAGTTAGCATTAAGGAGGAATTAGAAAGAGTTGGGGAAAAGAGAAAAGTATGGAAGACAATAAAGAATAGGGGATAGGATCGTAGGATGGTAGGACACCTTCTGAGACACAAAGGAATAGTTCGAGACATACTAGAGTCAGAGATAGGAATAAAGAGGTAGAGGTTGGAGCAGATTAGACTATTGCTCTCAAATAGTTGGGGATGTAGAATGTTATACTTTTACGGAAATGCGTAGGCTAGCTCAGGGATAGGATGGAGGTACGCGTCCTACCAGTCTTCAAAAGAGAACTTTATGATGACGTACTATTTAATTATTATTGTAAAATAGTTAATAAAATTTCCTTTTTTAGTTCAGGGAAGGAACGCTACGGCGATTCAGTATTTGGCTCCGTCATGCTCCTAGCATCCTGTTTCAAATTATGCTAACCGCAACACGTTACCAAGTACCAAGGGGTCCCAGAAAACTGTCGATAAATTACATTATACCAATAATTAGGTACGATAAATTATTGCAATTCTGATAGTTTAAATATGTTTTTAAAAGAAGCTAAAGAAGGCTTCACCTCTAGATATTGTATCTCGCTCAAATTTGGGTCAAGAATAATTGGGCATTTTAAAAGAATCTTTGGTGCCTAATCTTATCATTGCCAAAATGTCATATTTAAAATCCTTAATTAGAGAGATAAACATGGATATTATTTACGTCAAAATATAAGAAAATATAAGAAAAGTTCGAAGTAAGAAAGACTGATGAAGCATATAAAATAATTAGGAGAAATTTTAGAGAAATTGGATCTAGTACCAAAAGCATTAGGAATGAGGCAGGAGATATCCTAATCGAAAGCGGGGAGAAGGCAGATAGGTGGAAAGAATATTTAGGAAACTTATATGCGGGACAGGAAGTGCAAGATATATTAGAAAGCGAAAGCAGTGTAGAGGGGGATAACCTAGGGAATCCTATAATGAGAGAAGAGTTTGAGCTAGCACTAAAAAGTTTAAGGAATAATAAAGCGCCAGGTATAGATGGCTTGCAGGCAGAAATCTTAAAGTGCGCAGGTCAAGAGGTAATAGATCGTTTATTTAAATTAGTTAGTCGTATATACCTGACAGGCGAGATTCCAGAGGATTACAAACGGAACATCATGGTAGCTTTGCCAAAAAGGAAAGGCGCGGATAGGTGCGAAAATTTCAGAACCATCAGTTTAACTTCCCACGCGTCAAAAATTTTAACTAGAATTGTGCAAAGAAGGATGGAGAAAAACGCGGAAGAAATATTAGGAGAAGATCAGTTCGGATTTAGACGAAATAGAGGAACGCGCGAGGCCATCCTAGCTTTACGAGTAATTATAGAAAAAACGATAGAAAAGAGAAAGAGCGTCTATATAGGATTTGTAGATTTAGAAAAGGCCTTCGACAACGTAAAATGGGGGAAGATGTTCGAAGTGCTGAGAAAGGTAGGGATGAAATATAGGGACAGAAGAATAATACATAATCTCTACGAAGAGCAAAAGGCAGTTATAGAATGTGAGCAGGAACGAAGGGAAGTAGATATCCGGAAGGGAGTGAGACAGGGATGTGCATTGTCACCTCTAGTTTTCAACTTATATATCGAAGATGCTATTAATATTGTTAAGGACAGAACAGCCTCAGGGATTAACGTACAGGGTCAAACTATTAACATGCTCAGATTTGCGGATGATATAGCAGTGTTAGCATCTAGCAAATAAGAATTAGGAGCGGCTTTGAATGAAATGGAAGCAGTTTTGACACAGAGCTATGGCATGAAAGTCAATAAAAAGAAAACTAAAATTTTGGTATGTAGGGGATGTGAAAATAGAACTAAAGTTGACATACAAATAGGAAATGAGAAGATAGAGGAGGTCACGGATTTCTGCTATTTAGGAAGTAAAATAACTCAAGACGGTAGGAGCACTAAAGATATAAAACAAAGAATAGCGCAGGGCCGAGTTGCGTTTAACAGAAAGAAACAACTGTTATGTTCGAGAACGGTTAATATTGAGACTAGGAAGAGACTCTTAAAGTCGTATGTATGGAGTACGGCATTATACGGGTGCGAAACATGGACAATAGGGGAAGCGGATCGAAAAAGTGTAGAAGCGTTTGAAATGTGGTGCTACAGACGCATGATGAAGATACCGTGGATAGATAAGGTTAGCAATAGGGAAGTATTAGAAAGAGTTGGGGAGAAGCGAAAGGTATGGAAGACAATAAAGAGTAGGAGAGATAGGATGGTAGGACACCTTCTAAGACATGAAGGAATAGTTCGCGACATACTAGAGGCAGAGATAGGAATAAAAAGAGGTAGGGGTAGGCCTAGATTAGACTACTGCTCTCAAATAGTTAGGGATGTAGGATGTTCTACTTTTAGGGAAATGCGTAGGTTAGCTCAGGATAGAAAAGAGTGGAGGTACGCATCCAACCAGTCTTCAGACTGAGAACCTTATGATGATGATAAGAAAATGCATATAACCATATTGCACTTTTAAATTAATACAAGCAATCTGAAAATTATCTGCGTTGTTTGCAGACAATTTTTTCTCCAGGCAAGAATTTTGAAATTTATTAGGCCCTAGAGAAGTAGAAACTCTGAAAATATAAGCTAACTCGCATGCGTTATTGCTTGCTTGTAGCCTTTCCTTCAGCATTTTGCCAAAATTTCTCTAATTTCCTCGTTTAATACTATTAGATCGCCTTCTATATCTCTACAGCGTCCCACACATTCTTGGTACCTTTTTTTGATTTTTTCACCTTTTGTTAAAAATTTATTATCTCCTTTGTTATTAAATTTCTCTTCTATTTCTTTAAATTTGTCCTCCATAAATTTTCTCTTCCTGCGTCTGTTTGTCAAAACCGAAACATCAAAAATGGTGCTGCATATTTATAATAATGATGTTTTCATTTACTTCATTTAGCTACTTAACAGTGCTTTGTTTCTACTTTACAGAAGATGAAAAAAATTATCTCAATGGAGTATCCACAGTGCACACTAAGCCAGCTACATATGATTCTGGGAGATCTCAAACTTTATGGAAAGGAGCCCTGACATACCCAGTGTGTCTGTTATTGATGAATGTAAGTAAAGAGACTCTAGCAATTCAACTAAATAAAAACTTGTTTTTAGGTAGCGTTAAGGATACCCTCAATCTCCTCATAACCAAGGTAAACGAATTTTCTCATCAAAGCGCTCAAACGTTCGACGCTTTGAGAAGACTGCAAGACACCATCGATAGATGCGAACTATGTAATAAGAAACCAGAGGTTTTTACAATGCCACCGTGCGTGAGTAACCCACCACGTTGCTACCCAGGTGTACAATGCCACAATACCCTTCAAGGAGCTGTATGTGGAGCATGTCCAAGTCAAATGACTGGAAACGGATACGAATGTGAATACCTTACAAGTCCCTGTACAAGTAATCCTTGCTACCCAGGAGTGGAATGCAGAAATCATGGTAACGCGTATCGGTGTGGATCATGTCCTGAAAGATTAACAGGAAATGGAGAAGAATGCCACCCTGAAAGAACATGCGATGATAAGCCTTGCTTCCCAGGAGTGCAATGCAGAAATACTGCTGAGTATGGGTATGAGTGTGGACCATGTCTTCCAGGATACACGGGGAATGGAGAAGAGTGTAGGAGAATATGCGACTACCCCGTTTGTCCATCCGGTAAGTTGCGTGGTTTCATAAATTGGTGAGAGCTTACTTGTTAGCATCTTGTTATTATATACCAGCTCTGTTGTAATTAAAACAGTGGGTTTGTTTATTTTGAAACCAGAATGCTAGGTACCTTCTACCTTACAAGAAAATTGCGAGGGCCATTCACAAATATATCGATGATTCTCAGCGGCATTTATATACAAAAATCATTTATATACAGGGTGTCCCAGTTTAAATTTACGTTAGGCATCTCTTACGTACGAGTGATCACTTTATTTTGAATAGTTGCGTACTTGCATTACGAAAAATGGCCGATTTTGAGAAAATATCTCCGTCCTTCCAGCACTTCCGGTTGTGCCGGAAGTTGACCCCAATTTTGTTTTTGTAATGGGAGTGGGGGCACTTTCTATTGTAAATTTCAATTTAGTAATGTTTGTGTACAAATTTTAAAAATAATGCGCTCACTGGTACCTAACATATATGTATGCTTAACGTAAGCTTAAGTTTGAACACCCTGTTCGTATCAAAGAAATTTGGAAGAACATATATGCAGTCGTGCTAAAAACAACTTTTCTTTGCGTTTTGAGGGCAGTACAATGAGAATCTTTCTTATCTGGAACAAGAATTTTTGACAGTGTCACTATACGAGTACCTACTTCCATTTGCTCTGAAATTAATCGTTAAAGTATCAAATAATTCAGTTCAATCGATCACGTGTTTGTTGTCGTTTACAAAATTCGAATATGTTTAGTGCGATATTTTGGACAAACTGTAAAAGAGAATCTATCAAAATACTACAGATTTTAAAGGTCTTGTTGGGTCATTTCCTATAAAAAATCTCGCTACAGCAAAGGCTGGTTTTTCACAGAAATTATTCCTACTGTTAGGGATTTTAAGATTTTTATATTTTCTTCCCATGACAAGCGTTGTTCAAATTAGTTCAGTTCATTGACTCTTGTAGAACCAAACTCTGTTTTTTGTTTTAAACAATTTTATTTTGTTTCAAATAAAAGTTTTTCGAACACGTGCAAAGCGTCGAAGACGTCGCTCGCTCACCATGCGTGCTTCCATGACGTCACACTCTCCGTTTTTGGTTTTTCGATATTCGTTTCTATTAAGTATTAAAATATAGTATGGTCTTTAAGAAAATGCACAAAAATACTATTTCATAGCATAGTAGATATATGAACGTTTTAATTTTTTCAATTTTCGTTGATTTTCTGTGTTGCAGGGCCCAATATAATATGTTAAAAAGTGTAACTCTTCGCTAAATCCAAGAGGTCGCCATTTTGTGGCGTTTATTTACATAGGTATTTAGGTATTGTAAGAAATTCTTTCATATTCTAAGTACGTATAAAGTTTACCTATTGATACACTTGTTTCATTTCTATAACCTTGCCTTTACTTCAACAGAAAAAAATTACTGATCGATCAGCATTTTAACTCTTCGTGCATCTTTATTGAAACATCAAAATCTTTTACCTTATTGGGCTGCTCTCTATTTTCTATTGGTTTTTTGGTGAAATTTCATTTGTAAATGTCAGCTTTTAACATTTTCCATACAATGCACCCCGAAATTTGTTCACAAATTGTTGCTTTAAGCCACGATGGCCAAAGAGTGCGGTATATTGCTCAAGTGCTGAATATACCCCGTAACACAGTGCAAAACGTACTCTTGCGATTTCGCGAAACTCATGGGTTTGTAAAGAAGGTCGGATCTGGTCGTCCACGGACTGCGAACCATCAAGATGTCCGTTTTCTCCATGTTGCTGCGCTGCCCGATCGAGCATTGCCATCACCTATTCTTGCTGGACGGTTAGCCGAAGTTCGAGGAGTGGCAGTTTCAGCCAGAACAGTTCGGAAAAGGCTAAACGAATATGTTTTGACTTCAAGAAAGCCAGCTACGGGTCCCCTGTAGACCGTAAAACATCGCAGAGCATGACTTGCATTTGCGCGGCAATACGTAAATTGGGACGAACATCAATAGAGGAACGTGCTCTTCTCGGACGAGTCAAGATTTAGTGTCAGGTCACCAGATGGACGTGAAAAGGTGTGGCGAAGACCAGGGGAGCGGTACAGTCAATGTTGTATATCTCCCAGGGTCAGTTTCAATGGTGGTAGCATTACGGAATATCTCTGAGGGCTCACACAGAATTGATTTTCATTTAGCATGGGACAATGACTGCACACCGATACATTGTTGAGTGCCTGGAACCCCATGTCACACCATATATGCCATTTATAGCGGACAATTTTGTGTTTATGGATGACAACGCCCACCCACACACAGCAAGAATTATTACCGAGTACCGTGAAGAGGTTGGTATTGGATGTCTCCCATGGTCAGCCAATAGTCCAGACCTGAATCCCATTGAACATCTGTGGGATCAGCTTGGGAAAAGGATTAGACGTCGCCAACCCCCACCAGAAACATTAAATGGCGCTTCAAGAAGAATGTGAACAAATACCCCAAGAATCTATTGATAACCTCATTTAGGGCTTGCCACAACGTTTAAGGGAAGTAGGTAATAAGAGTTCGTGGTGGTAACACCCATTATTAATTTGGTTCTACTAGTGTGCTTTTTCTTTTAATATTTTTTTTGTTTGTCTTTTCAAGTTCTTAAGTAACAATTGTTTTAATCGTACTGTAATTTTGCAGGTGTACAATGCTTACCGACTGGTTCGCCTCCGTACTACCAATGTAATGGCTGTCCTCCAGGTACCACCGGAACCGGCGGCGACTGCGTTAACACAGATGTGGTATTTATTTAGAAACTATTTTTTATTTAGTTGATATTACATTCATTGCTATACAATCGGGTTCCAATTAAAAAAATTTTCGACATTTCATAATTTTCAGTGTTCGACAAACAAAACATTATATAACATTATATTCCCATATTCCTGTATCTCGTGTTTTCCAATTCTTAATTTCTCTTCCAGTGTAACTTAGCAAAACCTTGCTACCCTGGCGTGCCCTGCTACAACTTAAATCCTGGCTTCCGATGTGGCCCATGTCCTGTTGGTTACGCAGGAACTGAAGTTTCAGGAGTGGGATTAGAAGAAGCCCGAATTAAGAAACAGCATTGTTATGATATAAACGAGTGCGACGAACATCAAAATATTTGTCCTCAACATACTACTTGTGTGAACACTGACGTGAGACAAATCGCAAATGTATTTGTTTTATTTATAACTATCATTTGACAGGGATCCTATTATTGCGGAGAATGTCAACAAAAGTACGTAAGAAATGTTACGTCTGGGTGTCCATCAATGGATTGGATCTGTCCGGACGGTTCTGTATGCCACCATAAAGCTTATTGTTATCACATAGGGTACGGAAAATACCAATGCATTTGTCACGTAGGTTGGGCTGGAAATGGACTTGTTTGTGGCGTAGATTCAGACTTGGACAGGTGGCCTGATCAACAATTACCTTGTTCTGAACCTCAGTGTACTCAAGTAAATATTTCGCCTGCATTAGAGAAATCTATAATTCATGTCTTTTGTCTCCAAGGACAATTGTCCAACGACGCCAAATTCTGGCCAAGAAGATGCTGATCATGATCTAGTCGGTGACAGTTGTGACCCAGATGCTGATGGAGACGGTATTCCAAATAAACCAGTGAGTGCAATAATTGACAATAATTAAATATATATCAACTATTGTTTTTCTCAGGATAATTGTCCATTAATTGCCAATCCGGGTCAAGAAGACACCGACAGTGGTGGTAGAGATTTCGTAGGAAACGCCTGTGACAATTGCCCAACAGTTCCAAACAGGGATCAACTCGACACAGACAGAGACGGCTCGGGAGACGCTTGCGATGATGATATTGATGGAGATGGGATTCTTAACCATCAGGACAATTGCCCCAGAACTCCTAATCCCAAGCAACGAGACTCCGATGGTGATAGAATAGGAGATGCATGTGATAACTGCCCACATGACTACAACCCTAATCAGACGGATAAGGATGGTGACGGTGTTGGTGACCCATGTGATACCAATAGAGATAGTGACAGGTAAACAACGAATTACGATTTAATAAAGCGTGCATAGCGTGTTTTTATTAGTGATGGTATAAATAATGATCTGGACAACTGCCCTCATACACCAAACAGTGATCAAGCTGATACAGACGGTGATGGCAAAGGTGACGCTTGTGATGAAGATATTGATGACGACGGTGTTCCAAATAGAGGAGACAACTGCCCGTATAGACCAAACCCTGACCAACGCGATTCAGACGGTTACTTCTTCCTAATTTTAATGCGTTCGATTATTATAAACAATATATTTTTCAGGTGACGGTAGAGGAGATGTTTGCCAGTACAGTTCTGATCCTGACCCATACCCAGATTGGCTTGACAATTGCCCCAACAATTCGAAAATTTATAGAACTGACTTCAGTAAATACGACACAGTTATACTAGATCCTGTTGGGGTGGCTCAAAAAGATCCAAATTGGATTATCTATAACAACGGAACCGAAATCGTTCAAACTTTGAATAGTGACCCTGGCTTAGCAGTTGGTTACGACAGACTCAATGGAGTAGACTATGAAGGAACGTTCTTTGTCGATACTGAAATTGATGACGATTACGTTGGATTTATCTTCAGTTATCAAGATAATTCCAAATTTTATACAGTCATGTGGAAGAAGCAAGAACAAACTTACTGGAATACTGTACCTTTCAGAGCAGTGGGAGAAGCAGGGATACAACTAAAACTTGTTAACTCGAAGACGGGTCCAGGAACGATGATGAGAAATTCTCTTTGGCATACGGGAGACACCAATGGAGAAGTCAAACTTTTGTGGAAAGATCCTAGAAATGTGGGATGGAAAGAGAGAACTGCCTATAGATGGATGTTATTGCATAGACCAAAAATTGGACTTATCAGATTGAGGATATTTGAAGGGGAGCAAATAGTCGCTGATTCTGGGAATATATTCGACTCTACCCATCGTGGAGGAAGACTTGGCGTCTTCTGCTTCTCGCAGGAGATGATTATATGGTCTGATTTAGTCTACAGGTGCAATGGTACGTAGTTATACATTATAAGTCAACTGAACTGCCATATTCTTTGCATTTTCTTACGTTTATCCCTGTCTTTCAATATTTCTTCTGATTTGAACTTAAGTTTGCCATTCTACTAAAATATTGCTCTTTTCAGATTATGTACCGGAAAAAATTTACAAGGAACTACCTAAGGAGCTGAAAGATAAAATGCGAATTGACCATAGCAGACCATTTACTGTTTTCCAGGTGTAAGAAATACTCTTACAATCACAGTGTCCGTAACTCATGCTTTGAAAAATAACCATGCAAAACTGAAATGTGAGATCACTGATTTAAGTCCAAATTCCTTTCATGAAAATAAGACAAAATAAACGTAATAAACGATATCTAAAAATATTATCTAAACTTTGATGATAGTATAACTTTTCGGGGTGGAAATAAAGACTTCTAGGATTTATTCGTGAAGTTCATACTTGGGTGTCCGTTGGTATATGTTCCAGAAGATTAATAATAACTTGCATAAAGTATGTTGTTAACAAATTACACAAATTAATTAATTTTAAACGATGGAAAGCTGTAGCTAAAAATTTAAATGATTTCTTTCAAGCTGACTTAGTAGAAATGCTTCTCAAAATTCGTTTCGAGTAAATTCGTAGTAGATATGCTACTGCAATGGAAAAATATTAGAACAAGGTAAAAAACCCCCAAGACACTCCCAAACAGATATGGGAAAGGAATTTTATAACAACTACTGTTTTTAGCACACTCATGAAAAAATATCGCATTAACCATTACAGCGTTTACAGTACTAAAAAATCTTCTGTTGCTAAGACGGTAAATAGAAACTTAAAATGCATCATGTTGAGAGGAATTGCAGTCTAATAAACTGGTGTATGTTTGGTTGCATAACCTAGCCACAGGGATGCATGTTGAGTCGCCTAACTTCGTTTCGTTGGACAGATAGCCAAAAGTGAAATAAGGGGTTAAGTTCTTAGATACTGATGATTTTCTCCTAACAAAAATTAAATAAGTAACAAAAAATTTAAGTTGAACGGTTTTATTGTAAAGAAACATAATAAAGATGCAGATAATGTAATAAAAGCTAAAAAATAATTTCATTTGATACCCACATTGAGGGGATTGAAAAAAAGTAATACGCCATTTTGTGGTGGCGGCCATCTTGGATTTTGAATTTTACATGGTGTACTATATTCTACTAGTTAAGCCCTTTCGTTTGATACCCATAATGGGGGGGTTGAAAAAAGTATCTAATCCGCCATTTTGTGGCGGCCTCCATCTTGGATTTACAATGATACTGAATATACTTAATTGTATTGTCATCACAACTAAAGGCGTGTACCAAATTTCAGATCAATCGGTCAACAGGAAGGGGGTAAAATTAATAATAATTAATAAATGAATTTTTTCGAAGGGGTTGTCCCAAAACATAAGAGAAATAGAAACGTCTTGTTCTAGTTGTGAGATCTCCGAGAGTGCCTGTCCTAGTAATGGTTCTCGGGTATCTCATTGGTAAATGCTGAAAACATTCAAGTTATTAAGTTAGCTAACCTGATAATCTTACTTTATAATCTATTTTATTATCTACACTAAAT
The DNA here is from genome assembly GCA_963966045.1 of Xestobium rufovillosum. Lineage (NCBI taxonomy): Eukaryota > Metazoa > Arthropoda > Insecta > Coleoptera > Ptinidae > Xestobium > Xestobium rufovillosum. Next base: position 5,371,386 of record OZ014495.1, on the reverse strand, counting down.
TGCTTTTGTGATAAACTGTATGGCAAGCCGTTTTACTTTTTAATACACTTTGCTAGGAAAGTATCATAATTATAAAGTAATGCTAAGTCGGAAATTTTGAAACGCAAAAGTTCATGTACCAGAAAAATTAATACTTAAAATTGAAATCAAAATATAATAATGTATGGCGCATAATATGATGTTTATTTTCAGATTCCGTTGTCAGTCAATTGTCAGCTGATACAGTTTTCTAACTTTAATTTACAAACAATTTTGGTCTTAAATGGATAATATTATAAATGGAAATAGCAATTTGCTACAAAGACGTGCGCCAATGCTTTGAACGCATTCCCTTTTTATTGTTATCACTAAAAACTTTGCGAAATCTGCCCCAAATATTAAGGTACTTCGGAGGTAAATCTGCAAGCATCCTATCGAACTCCATTATAATTTATTACGACAGCAAAAACACAATAAACGACTCGACTCAACAATACTGGAACTTGCAGCTTGGAACGTGAACGGAAATAGGCAATAAAAAACCGGTCAAAGTAAATAATTAAACCGGCCACTTTCTTCTGCAAGTTTCTGTCATTATTGTCAGGGCAACAAACTTAAATATTTTTCTCCAACAGTAGAATTTGAATAACACTATAAATACACTGTTGACGGCTACGTCAATGCGCATGTGTTGAAGAAATACACTAAGCCTATGTGAACGCTTCAACTTAAGAATTTGCCGTTACAACTGCACTGCAAATGCAATGCACCTGCACTAACGTTTATGTGAATGATACTTTACGCTCCGAAAGCGTACTAGACATTAGGAGACAGATGTATACAAAATCTGCATAAGTCGCAACCGTCCACCGAACGTACCTACTTGCGCATGCTTGGTATGCATCTAACAAATGTAAACGACGAAGTAGAATATACTACTTCTATCGCCTTTTCTCTAGGACGCTTTTTGCACATGCAAGGAATGGGGAGTTGTTTGTATTAATATACATAATATACAAACTTTAAGGTTAGGTTATTTCCAATCCAAGCAAATGTCAAATCTTTTCATCTGTAGACCGGAATGAATTTAGCTTCAGAGACTTGACAGACTGTGCGCCGTTTTACTTTTTAATACACTTTGATTGCGATGTATCAAAAAATATAAATGTCATATGTAATAAAAATTAAACTATGCCCTACATGTTGTGCCGTTTTACTTTTTAAGACACATTGATCGTTATGTCCGAACAGAAATTCGACATGTTAGTGGACAGAAAATGCGCACGCATGCCTCTCCTTCTCCTGGGTTTCGATCTTTCGATCGATCAGCTGTCGTTGAAAGCTCCGTCTATTATTGTTTATACGGCGTATTTCGTAATTTTTGTGCTATTTAGGATTTATTTGAACAGATAACATATTATATTGAACAGGTAAGGAAATGTTCATGTAAGTACGTTACATTAAAACATTTTCATCGCAGTAGTGATTAGTGTGTGCTTCTGGAATGTTGAATGTTTGTTTTTGTCTCTCAGTTGTACCGAAATCGTTGCTTTCTTTTAATAATACCTAATAATAATTCCACAGTACATTGTGCAATCTGTTTCATCGTTGCTTTCTTTTAATAATACCTAATAATAATTCCACAGTACATTGTGCAATCTGTTTCAGAATAATAGCACTTTTGAGGTTAAATACGAAAATACCATACGGAAATACCTGGAGGCGACCGAGGCAAGTGAAATGTAGAATCTGGAATATTTAACAAGAATACGATGCATAATCAGACTCGATATCCTTCACGTACATGTGCAATACTCCCCCCTTTCTCATTATTATGGCGCTGCTTGAAAGGTTAGTTTAGTTAGATTTTTACGGTAATTGCCATAAACTTATAAATTTTGTTTTCGTGACAATTAAAATACAGGATCACAGATGCATAACAGCTTTTGAATGAAAACGAAGCTCGATCAGATGTTTTGTGTGAAGAAAAGTCTTAATAAAAGCGAGGAAGAGTATATGATACTTCCGAAGGAAAAGATTTTTAAGGGAAGGCGCTCCATGGACAAACTCAATATCTAAATATATAAATATAAATTTATACCATACTTTAAGGTTCTTTATGCTCGAAAGATTAGTTTTCTTCTTTTTTATAGGTAAACGCGAAATTAAATGTAAATTCAATAAAAGTTCGAGCAGGTAAGAGTTGTTTTTTCCCATAAATAATGCACTTTGGCTCTTGCACAATTAATTCAAAGTGGATTTTTAAATAATTTGACTGGTTTTGTGGTGCTCGCGGCTTGGTCCCTACCAGTCACTTTTTTGCATTGATTGTAATAATGTATGGTCATGTCACTAATACTAATTTCCAATTTGTTGGGTTCGGGTCAAATAGATGAAGGACAGTGTCACTATTTAATAACGCTCTCTGGTTGTACGTCCAAAAAGGGAGTTCCTTTGATGACAGTCGTGGTCACTGTTTAATAGCGATTTGTTTGGTTTAAGTCAAAAAAGGTGTTTCTTATAACAATCATGCCCAAGGAAACACTACATTATGCCAAAATCTATTGTTTGGTTTAGGTCAAAAAAGGTGTTTCTTATAATAATCATGCCCAAGGAAACACTACATTATGCCAAAATGCTGTGTGCTGTCGTTCAGGGACACTTCAATTCACTGCAGAAAAATCATCATAGTATTGGGCAATACTCTGAAAAGTATCGATACCGCGTATCGATCCGTATTGGTTTGAAGGGGATCGATACGTGTATCATAGTCAAAAGTATCGATACTCGAAATATCGATAGTATCGAATCGGATTTTTCAATTGCTACTAATAATCCGAAAATTATTAAAGCAATGTAGATTTGTTGTTTAATATAGGTATACAGCTTAAGGCTTACAATAGAAAACGATGCTAGGCATGCAGCATAGGTAAGGAAAGTATGCAATTTTTATTTTCAAGTTTGATTTTTTTAAGGATTATTTATGCGATACGCGATATTTGATACCTGGTTTATTATATGGAAAATATCGGCAGGACAAGAAGTATCGTTACAAAATATCGGGTGCGCGATTTCTAACTGATTCGAAATTTACAAACATCCGCGAACGAAATATAGCTCGACTTTGGACTGTCTTGTCTAATTGACAACGTATCGTTCAAAAATTGATCTTCTGACTCGGTGAAATTAACATTGTATGATTATTCGCATTTGTCCAAGAGGTTCTACGAACGCTGGATTTTTGATAAGAATCTAGCATTGTTCGTACCACGAACACTTCAAATCGCAATGCGCACGCGCATTTGTAAGGAATTGGTTACGGACCGTCTCCGCGGATAAACCTAATAAGAGCAATCTGTGCCAAACTTGCTTATTTGGCGTTATGTGCTAAGGACGGTTTTTTTGTCCGTACACGTAGGTTCAAATGATCCAGCCACGCTTAATTGACGGTAACCTGACAAATATTTAAAAAATAAAGTAGAACAAACAAAAAAACTACCAGCGCTGGTATCGAAAACACGACTACGGTGCATGGTCATCTGATACGCTACCGACACGACACAATTGATTCAACTCACAGCAGTTATATAACCTTACGGGCGTTTATAGTACTACTGTAGTGCACGACTGCATGCGAAATTGACAGGGGCACGGGTGCCACTTGGGCTCTTATTAGCTCCTAATATCACCGAGCACTAGCAATAGGCGCTATCGAATGAATTTTGCTATCGAATGAGTAGTTTCCACTATCGAATGAATCATTCATTTGCTTATAGACGGCTGCTGGGGTAAAGGGCACGTGTTTCATATCTGCACATGCATTTTATTATTTTTAACGATAACTATTCCTTCGATAATTCCAGTGTTCGTTCGTCGTTCCCTTGGTTCACTGAAGGGGGCTACTAAATAATTCAGTCAGTACGTACATTTTATTCCATTGCTAAAAGATTCAGTTGTCAAAACGAATGAAACGTAATGAAATGAATGAATGGTTTTAGTACTATCGAATTAAGTATTCGAATGGTTGTGTACTATCGAAAAATTCATTCGATGCGCCCAACACACAACACTACTGAGCTAATCAACACGCAACATTTCCATTTTGTCAAAGCTGTGACTTGGATTTTTCATTTTCATAAGTTTTATTCTGCTACGATTTGTGTGTGTGCTGTAATTCGATATAGGATATACGCTTGTACATATTATTATTAATGCAGTGTTTTGGTAAGAGGTTTAAAGGTGAGTTAGAGTAGGAATTTTACAATTACTTTGCAGTTATAGGTTACGTTTTCTGAACCCTTGAAAATATAAATATAAATTTTCATTTTAGGTGTGCGTATGGCGTGGTGATGCTTTAGTAAATATACATATATTGAAAAGGTTAGTAGCAACTGGACCGTTTTAACAGGTACGTTACAAACTTTGATATTGATCAACAATAATCAGAGGACAAAAAAAAAACTAGACCAGAAAGAGATTTAAAGAAAGACGTTCAAACAGAGACAAGAAAGGCAAAATCAAAGACCCAGATTTTAGACCAGAGAAAGATTTAAGTATACATTTTAGAGTAAAGAAAGCTACAGGTAGTTTGAGAATTACCTAAAGACGATCAAAGGCGAAAAACAAGGAGACAAGAAACGCAAAGAAGAGAAAGATTTAAGTAGGTATATATTGTAGAGCAAAAAAGTAACACAGAATTATATATCCTTGTTATAGTGCAACGAGTACAGATTCATAGCACAATAGTAGGGTTAGGTATTGTCACGAAGTATGCCTCGTAGAAAACTCCATCGAAGTCCTGAAGAACAAGAAGAATATATGAAGCGTAGACGACAGAAAGCTAAATATGAACGTCGTCGTCGAGAAGCTGAACGAAATACTGCAAGAATTCCACAAATACAGCATCAACGAAATTATCGCTCGAGGAAAAACAATTATATTGATCTCACTTTGCTTGGGTTTGATGATAGTGTTAGTGAACATTATATTTGTGCCATGAGTGTTGATTGCAAACATTGTAGTGCGAAACATTTTGTTTCTGAAAGAGTGTCAAATAAAGGCAATTCTTTTAATGATTGTTGTAATCATGGTGAAGTACGTTTACAACCTTTACCTGCTTTTCCTGCTTTTCTGGAGTCCTTGTTCAACGGTTTTCATCCAAAATCTAACACATTTTTTAAACACATCCGAAGTTATAATAGCTCATTTTCATTTGCATCATTTAACGCTAATCTGGTAAATTTTAATTCTGCACGTAGAGGTCCATTTTGTTTTAAAATTCAGGGGCAAATATATTATCAAATTAATACAGCACTTTATCCATCCTCTAATGAGACCCCAAGTTACGGTCAGCTGTTTATTGTTGATCCCCATGAAGCAGTAGAATTTCGTTTAAGTCAGAATTCGCAATGTGATTTAGAAATTATAAAACTAATTGAGAATTTCATGCGTGAAAATAATGTATTTGCTCAGTCTTATCAAATGATGGGGGAAGAATTGGAACACCAACGATGTATCAGTTTGAATGAAGAACCTGAACTGCACTTGTTGTTTACGATGAAACCTGTTATGTATCGGAATCGTTATAACTTCCAAAGGGTAAATTAAGTTGCTGCAGTGTTTTCAACAACAGCTGATGGTGACATTCCAGAGTCTTATGTAACAGTAAGAAATAAAAGTAATAAATCTTTACAGTATGTGAGTACTATGGATTCTAATGTAAAGCCGTGGATCTATCCTTTATTTTATCCATTTGGTACTCGAAGATGGCATCACGAAATTCCCTGTACTAAAAAACATAAACGAGTCACTCGAGCAGCTTATACCAAATACAGAATGGCAATTCGCGATGAAACCAATGTATTCTTAATGGGACGTCGATTATTTCAGCAATGGTTGGTTGATAGTTACGTTAAAATTGAAAAAGATAGAATAAATTTTTGTAAAAATAATCAAAAGAAATTACGCGCCGAATCTTACCAAGGTTTAATTGACCATTTGGAAAAAAGATCTCAACTTAGTCAACAACGTATTGGAAAAATGGTAATTTTACCGTCAACATTTCAAGGATCCCCACGAAACATGTTACAAAATTATCAAGATGCGATGGCAATTGTACGTAAATACGGTAAACCAGATCTTTTTGTAACAATGACCTGCAATCCCAAATGGAGAGAAATTGTAGAGAATTTGATGGGCAAACTGCTTCTGATACCTGATATAGTGACTAGAGTATTTAACATAAAAAAGACGCACTTGTAGATTTAATTGTAAATAAAAGCTTTTTTGGAGCAGTACAGGCATATGTTTACGTCATTGAATTTCAGAAACGCGGCTTGCCGCATGTACATATGTTAGTAACTTTAAAGCAATCGGACAAAATAACTACTCCTGATGTTGTTGACCGCTACATCGGCGGAAATTCCAGATCCTGAAACAGAACCTGTGTTACATGATATGGTTCATGGTCCATGTGGAAATTGGTGTTTAACGGAACAAAAAGTCTGTTCTAAGCATTTTCCAAAGCAATGTAGTGATCAAACTACATTAGATGAATACGGATATCCCAATTATCGTCGAAGAAATACTGGACTGACATTTAAACGCTATGATGGTTATATCTGTAATAATCAGTATGTCGTGCCCCATAACCCTACTTTGTTGAAGTTGTTTCCAGCATAAAATCCGTGAAATATTTATATAAGTATATTTACAAGGGCCATGACGCTGCAGGGATAACAATTGGCGAAACGAACAATGCAGTTATCGAGCACGATGAAATTCGTAATTTCATTGACGCAAGATACGTTGGGCCAGTGGAAGCTGCTTGGAGAATTTTAAGTAAACCGTTACAAGATAAAAGTCACTCAATTACAAGATTACCAGTGCACTTACCAAATCAACAAAGTGTTGTAGTAAATGATGATTGTGACGAAAATGAAATAAGAAATGCTTTAGACAAACAAACAATGCTGATTGACTATTTTGCACTGAATGCACGAGATTCTGAAGCTTCACAGTATGTATATGGGGATATACCAAGTCACTATGTATTTAGAAAAGATAGTGTTAGTGGCATGCATCAGTGGCAACGACGTCAGAAACAATTCAATATAATTGGACGCATGTACTCTGTAAGTCCCAGTCAGATTGAACTATTTCATTTACGATTATTGTTAATTCATGTCAAAGGAGCAAAAAGCTTCGCAGATCTAAAAACAGTAAACGGGGAAGTCCAAGAATCTTTTGTAGCAGCGTGTTTACAATTAGGACTTACTGAGGATGATCATGAGTGGAAGAGAGTCATGAATGAAGCTGAAATTTGGATGATGCCAAAACAGTTAAGGTGTTTATTCGTTCGTATTTTAATTCATTGCCAACCACTTCATCCGGAAGAGCTTTGGGAAGAATTTAAAGAAGCAATGTCCCAAGATTACAAAGAAAGCTACGACAAAGTTGAAGGGGAAAGAAAAGCGTACATTCACATTAATTCAATGCTTTCTGCAGAAGGTTATAATCTTTCAATTTTTCCTAGCATGCAACAAATGAGTGACATAGAAAACGAATATGATGTTTCAAATGAACAACAAACTAACGAAATAGGACCAAGACAATATGAATGTCTGAATGAACAACAGAAAGACATTGTTGATATTATTCTAGATAAATGTGATCGTAATGAATTAGGTGCTGAATCTTCATGTTTTTACATAGACGGCCCAGGAGGCTCCGGTAAAACGTATGTTTATACAACTCTTTACAATTTACTGAAAAATAAGAATAAACGTGTTTGTACCATGGCTTTCACAGGTATAGCTGCAACATTGCTTCCCCATGGAAGAACAATTCATAAAACGTTTGGTTTACCCGTCCCGCTATTTTTTTATTCATATTCAAATATCAAGAATAATTCGAAAGAAGCAGATTATCTAAGGAGTGTAGATGTTTTTATATGGGATGAAGCTCCAGTGGCACCAAGATATGCTTTAGATATAATAGACAGAACTCTCCGAGATTTTTTGAATTCGGATATACCGTTTGGTGGAAAAGTAATGATATTATGAGGAGATTTTCGACAGCTGTTGCCCATTAAAGTAAATGTTACACGATTTGAAACAGTCAATTTGAGTATAAAATTCAGTCCTCTTTGGAGTTATTTCCGAAAATTTTCTTTGACTCAGAATATGCGAACTCTGCCGCAAGAACAAGAATTTTCCGAGTTTGTATTGGATGTAGGAAATGGAAGTTTAAATGATGCAGACAATAATTTAGAATTGCCACGTAGATGTATTGAAAATTCAGATATCGTAGAACGAATATACGGAGATAATATTAGAGAAAAGCGCTTCAATGATATCACAAAATCCGCTATTCTTTCTGCAATGAATGCTGATGTTGAAGACATTAATAAACAAGTTGTTGAATTACTAGACATAAGAACAGAAAAAATATATACAAGTGTGGATAGTGTTGAAAATTGTGATAATGGAGATATAAACGACACTATTCTGCCAGAATATTTAAACACTTTAAATCCACCAAATTTCCCCCCACATGAATTAAAATTGAGAATAAATTGTATTGTAATGTTGATTAGAAATTTGAGCATCAGTGAAGGTTTATGTAATGGCACGAGATTATTAATTTTAGAATTGGGAGACAATATCCTACGATGTAAAATTTTGGCAGGCGATAAATGTGGAGATATAGTATTCATAAACCGTATAACACTATACTGCGAAAGTGTATATCCTTTTACATTTAAGAGAAGACAGTTTCCCATTAAACTAGCGTTTGCAATGACTATTAATAAATCACAAGGACAAACATTTGATCAAGTAGGAATTGATATCAGAAAAGACATATTTACTCATGGACAGTTGTATGTCGCTTTTTCTAGAGTTCGATCATGGGAAGGTTTAAAAATATATTTAGGAAATCAAAGAAATATGTAGTAACACAGTTAAAAACTTTGTCTTTAAAGAATTATATTTTTAGAACTGTTTCGTGGTGACTTTGAGGTCATGGTGGTCTCATATATTTGAAATCTATCAAATTGCTATTGATTTGGTTAAATGCTAGATTAAACATATAAATGAAAACCCGTTAAGAAAACAGAAGAGACCAGAGTAGGATGTCATGAATTATTTCTAGCAAATCTTTTTGTTCTTTAATCACAAAAATAGGTACCCATCCCACACTTCCATAGCTATTATTTCCCACAGAGAAAAGAATCCCTCATTCAATGAAAACACTGCCTACAAATCTTAGTTTACGACTGCAAAAATTACCTACGTGAAGAATATACATAATAATTATATTAAGGTGGGGTCTAGCGACCTAGAATCAAAATAAAGGTGTTGCGCTAAGTCTGTCATCTGCACAACAAATGCCACACTATTGGGATTATTTGAAAGAATATTTTGTGATGTTTTGTTCCATGTCAGTAGAATAGGAGCAAAAATGACAAAGATTTTATTGCCGCAGTGATTTACTGGAGTGAGTGATGCAAATTTATAAAACTTTTAATTCATGCCCTTGTAGTGTTATATAAAACTAGAAAGAGTAAATTACGTCCTGAATGTGTTAGTTTTGTAAATAGCTAAGCAGAAAGTGCCCCTACATCTCCAACCAACATGGCACCATCTGACCGCAACAAAAATGGAATTTCCTGCCATTGTCACATTCAAATGGCATTTGTTTTGCAGGCTGTTCAGTAAATTGAACCTCACCAACAGTTTTCAGCAACCAGACAGAAACCAAGCAGTTACTCGCTCTGGCAACTTAAATCTATTTACGAAATATACTAAAAGTTTTTCTAGAACTAGAACAATGTAGGGATGGGACTTCGGTCACCTAAGACCTAACGTGTTGACAGGGAAAGGAAACATCGTTGTTAAACATCGATGTTATGATTGTTTTTTGTTCCGACAAAGAGAGTACAATAAAAGAGTGTAATAAACTTTTTATAGCACCCTTCAATAAACGTTTACATTTTAACCCAGATCAGTGCAAAAGGTACCTATCAACTTTTTGCACGATCCACACAAATTGTACATTTCAATTTAAAAATTTCCTATGATTACCACTAGGGCAGTAAAGACGCGCGCAGCGCGTCTTGTTGACCTAGTATCATTAAAATGCACATTTGTTAGATAGTTTGCAACCAATGTATATTAAAAAGTAAAAATATAGGAGAACATGCATCGCGCCGTTTTACTTTTTAATACACTTTGATTGGAATGTATCAAAAAATATAAATTTGTCATATGCAATAAAAATTAAACTACGCGCTACATGTTGCGCCGTTTTACTTTTTAAGACACATTGATCGTTATGTATCATTAAAATGCACATTTGTTAGATAGTTTGCAACCAATGTATATTAAAAAGTAAGAATACAGGAGAACATGCATCGCGCCGTTTTACTTTTTAATACACATTAGTTGCAATGTGTCAGAAAAATACAATTCTTTCGATTCATTGTATAAGAAGATTTGTAAAAGAACAATTTTTAAGATACATTGCATGCAAAGTATGGAAATAATAGCATTCATATGATTGAAATATGTGTCATTTAAATTCATTTGTATAGACAAACTGCAGGCGATGTGTACCAAAAAATAACTAGTCCAAAAATGTATGTGTATAAAATAGAAACTTGATTTAATTAATTGTATTTTTATCCCATGGAATGAATGTGTCAAAAAATTAAGTGTCCAAAAAACTAAGTAACATTATTTTTAAATGATCAGAATAACATGAATTCATAATTTCGGTGAAAATTATACGACTGTCCAAAGAAATAAAGTATAATTTTATTAAAATATCCGGTAAAATAAAGAATCATATTAATATAATTTCATGACAGTTACTTTCAGATAATGCATATATTGCGCCGTTTTATTTTTTAATACACATTGCAATCAAAGTACCTGGAAAGTAGTGCGCCATTTTAATTTTTATTATACTTTCATACCAATGTATCTACGTAAATATAATTTTTATGATATTTTGATGGCAAAGTGTATTAAAAAGTAAAACGGCTTGCCATATAAACTGTATTCAAAACTTTTCCACAAGTAAGGCGGCTCGTCCTAGCCATTTCGGTATGTCGCTGTGCTTGAATTACACCATCAAATTTTTTAACTAAAAGATATTTTTCTGGAGTTAGTCACCAGACGTAGAGCTGCAATTACAATATAACTCATGTTCTGTAATTGAAACTGGCAAGTTAAGTTCTCGAAATATTATTTTACAAGACGTTTCTCCCACCGCTGGAAATTCGTCCAAACCATATAGCCGATTCTGGACTACTCCAGAGCCTACAAACTATACATCCGATTCTGAACCGCCTCAGGCGCTGAAAACTATGCAGGCATTTATTATTACACAGGTTTTCAATTTGAATGATCTCTCGTAGAACTACATGTCGCTTCTGAACTCTAAAAACCTCTAAAACACTGCAAATAAACTCTCCATAAGAATTTACACTTGTTGGACCAGAGCCCGCTCTATATGTCTACTAACGACTTCAAATTTTAACCTCCATGTCCATGTCTGTGTACGAAAAGAGAAATATAACAAAGGAGTGACTACTGCTCCGTTCGACGGTCCCCTGAAATTTTGTTCCAATACGGTCGGACGTGCGCATTACTTAACGTCGGTAAAATGACGTTTAAGTAAATCGTTATCAACTAGTGACACCAACGATCTTGGTGGATGTGCGGGTATCGTACAGAACTGCCATTTTGTTCTCCTGCGGCTAGATGATTTCTGACCCCGTAGGGGTTTTGAAATATTTTGCTTGTTTTTACATAATCTTCTTTCCAAAAAATGCGTGTGTCTGGTGCGAGGACAACTAAATGGTCTGTTTCAAAAATGCGTTCTCTTAGCTTTAGTTTTTTTTACACCTCCAAAACGCAAATTGTGTTGACATTCTGTAATGCGCATGCCCGACCGTGTTCGGACAAAATTTCAGGGGACCGTCGGCCGGAGCAGCAGTCACTCCCATATAACAAATGGTAAGCCTGGCATCGCAGAAAAAATTCTGGATTCTGCCAGAATTGTGGTTGAAAGAAATAAAGCCTTAATTTCGCACAAATTACTTTTAATATAACAAAATTAATCATTAATAACATAAGTTTTACCTATATAAATACGTAACACAACTTCTAACACTAACGTTTATGCCTACGTTTTAACACAAAACTGGCGTTTCTGACAGCAATTCACACAATTTTTTTAAGTTACCATCTTCAACAGCAACAAAGAAGGAGCTAATTTGAAATTGCCAATACCCTACGTAGCGTCAAACCAGCAGCGACAATTTTAAGCGAACTCCGAAATTTTCAGTATTTAAAAGATAACCCATTTTATACTGGTTATATCTTGTCTGGTGGCTTGTGGATAGAGAACCGGCACCACTAACGTGAGCCGAAGTTGTTATGCGCGGATTCCAGCTCCAAAATTGACTAGGTATCAATTATAGTTTGAAAACGTCCGTCACACCATGTAGGCCGCCATATTGTGCCCAAGTTGCGCATTGGCTTTAAAACTGACGCGTCAAGCGTAAATTTAAAATTGTGAACGACTATTGTAATGCATTTACCAACTAGGAGTTAAGTAACCAGTGCCGGCTGCCTATCCACCAATTATATTTGAATTTCCACGTAAACAAAGAGTTTGTAAAAATAGCAACAGCGCCCCAAATAGGACAATTATTGTCACAGCATTAATCTTATAATGAACACAAACTTACGCATGTATATAATACATTTATATAATAGATTAGTATATAACGTTAATAAAAGCTTTAATAGACAAATAAAAAAACAATTACACATTATTGTTGCGGTTTACATTTAAAGCACATTTTTTCTATTCTAACATTTGGTCCCATAAATGAACACTTAATAAAACTTAATTTACACTTAGTCGACAATTTTACAAAAAAAATCTAAAAAACCAGCCGAAAAACGGGCTGCACATATTTAAAGTAATATACAGGGAGTAGTTTTAAAACACAGCTCGTAAAGAGAAATAGTTTCTCGAAATTGACAATAGATGGCGTTTTAAAATTGCTCTTCTACGTCTACAGTGAGTATCAAAAATAAAAGCGTTTTTATGTATGTTTTCTAAAATGTCTCAAATATTCATAGAAAATTATTATTCGTGGATATATTTTGTATTGGGATATTTTCCGTTAGGTACTTACAAAAATTGGACCGGGATCAATTTTTTTCATTTTATAATGTAGTAGGTATTACGTATATATATTTTGTATCCAATAGGATACGCCTAAGTAAACATTATTGTATTCTTCCATTTTTGTTAGACCTTAAATATTTAAGGATGTTAAACAAAAAAAAAAACATTTTAGTATTCCTATATCTATGTATGAGGCCTGTAATACAAGAGCGGACATTATGCAGTTCTTTAGGCGAAATATCAATGTCTCCATTTGCATTTAGAGGCCTCAAATATAGAAACTAAAGTACGATGGCAACTTTTACATCATCTACCTGGACATGACACAAAAGAATAGAAATTATTGTTTGCTGGAATGTCAAAGTACCTTTCACCGCCCATATTTTACAAGTCAATATATTTTGGGTAAAGAATAATTACATTTTGAACATTTTTCACTTAGGTAAATAATATAAAATTATGCCCTTGTATCATACTTAACTAGAATTGACTCCTCTAGTGCTGTACGGGCAATTCAGGAATATAAATTTATAATTTTAAATTATTCCACACCTGAATTTATGACAGCTCTACTTCCATTATCATGTTCAGTCTTATAACGCCATAAGTACAAACATGTCCATTTCTTTGTTTCAAAAAGAACGTCAAATTGACATTTAAATAACGAACTTTAGTCCAATGGCGCGTCTAACATTAAAATAACATAAAAATTCGACTTATATTCCAAAATTCACGGCACAACACTAGACACGCTCCTCAAAAGTCACTTACAAAACTACCGATGGCACGCTGAAATAAATACCTAACCTCAATTTCTGATAACTTGACGTGTGTCCATAAATTCTAAAATCGTTTAACTAGTTTACGAATCATTCGCTTTTGTCATGTCTACCAACTCTTGAGCATCGGCGTTTCGTCTATCCTTCTCTGTAATCCCACCTAACTCACCCTCACTGAGAATGTCTACCAACCTTGCGCATATGCAGTCGCACATCACGTTTATCGTCGTCCTAAAACGATCCCTGGAAAAAATAGTGGTGGGCTATTTCATTAACAATTTGGTCACAGACTAAAGACAATCAGAATATAGATACTATAGCTCTCTGTCGGTAACTTTGATCTTTTGAAGCTGATTTCAAATGACATGAGATGTATGTTGGTAGTGGAAGTCTTAATACTTACAATAACCAATCAACTGCAATGATGGTAATTACATCATTTTCTGGCAAACCAACAGTATTAAGTACCATTACTAAGGTTACAAGACCGGCTTGGGGTATTCCAGCAGCTCCTATACTAGCTGCAGTGGCAGTAATACTAAAAATTATATTAATTACTTTAAATCCCTCCACAATCACTTCCATATGTTCCTCTTACCAAACGGCGACAGTTTTTCCGAAAGTAAAATCGATATTCCTAAGTTGGGCGATGAAGATGGCAGCCACGGCTTCGTAGAGTGCAGTACCGTCCATGTTTATTGTAGCACCAATTGGAATAACAAACCTTACGATCCTTGGATCTAACCCCATTTTGTCTAAGGTTTGAATAGTAAGTGGCATGGTTGCAGAACTTGACGCGGTACCAAAAGCTGTGATCAAAACCGGACTGAGTTGGGCGACGAACCGGAAAGGCAACTTTCTTGTCATAATGAAGAAGATAATAGATAGAGTGACGAAACCGTGAAGAACGAGGCCCAGCAACACGGTGCCGAAATACAGGCCCAATTTACCAACGAGATCTCCGAAACTTTCGACTTCTATTATCTTTGCTGTCACGAGAAAGAAGACACCCAACGGCGAGAGCCTGAAACACGGAACTCCATAAATCAACCACTTGAACGCTAAATATAAATATTTCATTACCATATAACCCACGAAGTCACCAACATGGAAATTTCGCTCAAGCTGTGGAAGAACAGCAGAAAAGGTTTTGCTGGTTCCCCAAGAATCCCCACTGCAACTCCCAATATTACACTGAAAGCGACCAACCCGAGAACATTTGTAGGTTCCTCGTATATTTCTTTAAAAGGCAATGCGTTCAAAGAATGATCTGAAAAATAAAATAGAAGAATCGTCAAAATTTTGAAATAAAAGCGAATTTTACTATCCATATTTGATTTTGAATTGGTTAATCTACTATGAATTCTTAATAAGTTAACCTCACACAACAAATGACGGTGACAGTAATTAAACATGACACGTGTTTCGCTGACAACGCCAGCATCCTCAGGAGTTGAACATTAATCTTACATTACAGTAAAACCTATAGGGTTTCTTAGAACTGGAGTGTAAAAATTAAAAGATGACTTGCAGTACTCACTTTTTCCATCATCTGGCTCGATTATGCTTGTCCTGCTCTGAAAAAAAGTTGCAGTTTGAATGAGAAAAACTATCCTATGTTTAAAGAACAGTTTCATTAAGAGCCCCTCCACAACATTGCTCTTGGTAAGCAGTCGCAAACCTCAGCGTGTTGTGCCCTTCGGCGCTTTGCGCCTGGGGACTCAGTCACACCTCGAGCCGTAAAAACTTATTTACTGATAATACTCCCTCATTATTTGTAACGTATGAA
Source organism: Xestobium rufovillosum (assembly GCA_963966045.1). Classification (NCBI taxonomy): domain Eukaryota; kingdom Metazoa; phylum Arthropoda; class Insecta; order Coleoptera; family Ptinidae; genus Xestobium; species Xestobium rufovillosum. Next base: position 5,355,630 of record OZ014495.1, on the reverse strand, counting down.
GTTGGTTTATGGGCAAGATACATTGGGCAACAAAGTCCCATTTTACTAAACTCCATTTACTAAAGCAATTTCTTTTTGAACTAAAAGATACGAGTAACGAACTTACCTGATAAATACAGGCTTGTATCAGATTAGGAGGAAGGAGATTCCTGAAAGAATACAAAAACTTAAATAAGAGCACTTATCACGGCATACGCAAAACATCAATTTTCAAATTGACAATATCAACAACATTAATCCGCCGAAATTTAATAAAATTAACCATTATGTCAACCTTAAATATCTTTTAAAAACCATTTATTTTAAATTAATAAACTCAATCATCAAGGAATGCCCCATTGATTTGTAGAAACTCCGAATTTAAATTATGTGGCACGCTTTGAGTCTACCATTCATTAAACCCGTTATTGTGAACACGCCTTTTACCGTATAATTTTAAAGGTGCAATAGTAGGCTGTGTACTTCAAGGTCAATAACTATGAACTCTTCGAAACCACGTAACCACGTAACCTTGGGGAAATCTAGCTTTTCATGTCAAGTAGATTACAAAAGTTAGGTTAAGAGTTTTGTAAGCGACAGTGACAGATGTCGAGGGCAAGTAACATTTGTTTTGTTTGGAATAAAAATCTGATGATTGTGGCGACACTCTTGTGGCTTAATAACTGCTTGCATTCCAATGCGCGCGCACTACTAAACTTGATGTAAAGTTTATGGGAACAGAACCAACCTGACCAGATCCATGAGCGAGTCCTCTGTGAGAACCTTCTTGGGTTTGAATGTTGAACTGCTGGCACTCACATCGAAGTTGTGGTGTGAACCCCACGAGCCCGGTTTAATCACCAAAACAAGGAAAATACCCAACACCACAGCACATATTGTAGTCGTCATGTAAAAGAATATCGACCTGAAAGCGATTTTCTTCGACAAGCTGATGTCCAGGAATCCCACGGCGGAAATGACGGATGACACCAACAAAGGAATTATTAAGGCTTTCAGTGCTCTCAGGAAGAGTTCCCCAGGGAACTGGATGTACATTATATCTCTCTTGGTCCATGGCTCGGTGGACGTTTGACGGATGATACAGCCGACTGCAGTTCCTCCAAATACGGCAACAACTGTGAGGATCGTAAGGAGATTTTGTCGGACTACTTTGTAAACTTTGCTCGGCATTTTCTGGAAAAAAGCAAAACGATGGTATTTATTTATTTGAAGTTGTTACTACACAATACAAATCAAACTGTCTGATATCCTTGGGATGCTAGTCTATTAGGTATTGATTTGTTATCATAGTACTTGGAATGAGACGATAGAATGATACGAGTTTAGAGGAAATGTGTTTACCTACTTATATGCTTATACAGGGTTGGTGATTCGGCACAGTTTATTTATTAATAAAGTGTTAGCAATATTTAAATTGTTAATGCAGTTCTCAATTTTCAAACATTTCATAAAAATAACGTTAAGTACGCCAATATGAATGACTGATTGGTTAACACTAGACACTTGACCATAAACTCCTTACCAATGGTGTAGATTTATCTATATTTATCTATTTGTCTATATGAAAAACTCAGTAGGTCAGTTGCTGTGCATGCTTGACCAATTTTATTTCTTGAGGTAAGTATTTTAAAAAGGAACAAAGTAGTCTCTGTGTTGATTGCACACATTCACGACAGACGTAACAAGCAGGAGAATCTAATAAGGCTCGCAGGAAGAGACCATCAGGAAATTAAAGATACATGAGCATTCTCCCCTCTCTAGCTTCATGTAGCATGTCGAGGAAGTTCTTATTACGCACACTTGATGGCAAGAGCAACAGTCCCTAACCAAACTCAACTACTAGTAGGTATATTAATAGTAACATTTTGCAGATTACTTTATAGGTGGATCACCGTTTGAATTGAGTGGTCTAGTCTAGTTACTTAAGGCATATCTAATAATATAATCTTGAACTTAAATAAGTGGCCCTGGTGTTATTACACCAACTGAACTGAATTTAAATGATTCGGCCGTTATCCGGCCTACTACTTTAACTAGAGCAACGTCAATTTAGTAAAAAATACGATGATTATCAAATTTCCTAACGAGGATTACAATAACATAGACTGCAATTAGCTAGATTAATCCCTGATGAGATTCAGCATTTACAAGTGAGATAGCAGATAATAATTTGCATCATAAAACAACTAGAACAGACACTCCGTGAGCTCACCACTCGAAGGAATTTCTCTTACACATTTCCCGTTTTAAATCGATTAAGTTAGGTGTTATTTTTGCAACTCACGTTCTACATAACTTACAAGGAAATCTGGTAACTGTGGTTACTATTGCTATAGGAGTAAAACTGTCTAATTCAAGTGCTGTCTTAACAAATTCTTATGCAACTGACCCGAAATTTTATTAACATTTTAGGAAGAATTTACCAAAACTCGAGTAAAGTTGATAAGATTATTTCAACTAAGTTATATAATAATCATTTCTACACACTCACAGATAAATAATAGTAATAATTGAGATAAACAGGTTTTGTCTCTAACCTTGAATTGCAACGATCATCCATAATTCATTAGTTTTGAATAAAAAAAATCATTTATTTATTTTGATTAAGTGCATGTCACAAAAGATGATTTAAACACCTTAAACCTTTTATAGCAAACAGCAAACATTTTCGGTTCTATGAAATGTGTTAAAGAGAAACATGCAGGTAAATATTATTAAAGTACCTATTGTTCAAAGGTTTGTTAATGCACAATTTATCACGAAACGAAAGAGAAAAATGTTATCGTCGCTTTTGTTAATTCAAACAACAAGTTCTTGTACCTGTTGTGCAACCGTATTCATATGCTTCTAGCCCAGATTTGGTTTATATGCAGGACAATGCTCGTCCTCACATTGCACATCAGGTACAAAATTGGTTTGAAGAAGAGAACATTGCCCTTTTGCCATGGCCTCCTCAGTCTCCCGACCTCAACCACATTGAGCATGGGTGGGACATGCTGCAGTGACAACTTCTACCAGTTATGGCAAACATTCAAGGCCGTTTTGCATTTGAAAATGCATTGAGAGAGCAGTGGGCCCTTTTTCCACAAGTTGCAATCGATAGACTGATTTTAAGTAAGCCTAGGCGGTGCCGGGCATTCATTAATGCCCGAGGATGCAACACGTCGTATGAAGTTCAAATTTTAAAGAAATAACGTTATTAGAAATACACTTCTATTTTAATACACAATGTATTGTTTTTCAATTAAATGTTTATTTTCATTATTAAACAAATAATGCAAAATATTACAAGTTTATTTTTAGCCAATTTTGTAGTAGACAAGCTAATCAAATAAATAGTGTAGGTAACCTACTGACTTTGACTTGTAGGATAAAAATCATGCAATAAAAAATTGGCACAAATAATAAAAAAAATGTCAATATAAAGTTGAAAACTTTCCATATCGATAATGTGAATTTATCAGGATTTAATAATAATACAGGTTTAATTCGCAGAAAACTTATTAAGAATACGTTGACATCGTTTACCAGTTCAATCCAAAACATACTGCTCAAACTCGGATTTCTCGACCTTTCGTGAAAAAGACACGCCTTGGACAAGCAAAACTTCTATCATGCATAATAAGACAGGAGGCTATGCACATGCACTTTAAAATGATTCAGGAAAAAGAGTGGTTATATTTTTTCTCCGCAGCTGATTAAAATTGCTAGAAAACCGCATTGCTACTTCCTGAACTTTTGTTAATAATTGTAATCTTACATAATACATCTTAAACTTAGAAATTATACGCATGTACAGGGTGTCCTATTTTCGTTGTGATTTGGCAAAGATTTTGGTACTTTTTACCTTTAGAAAATATAAGATAGGTAGGTGCATCCAAGATACCTGTGATTTTATGTTGGCAACTTTTAATAACCACTGATATGAAAGCAACAAAAACAGAAAAAACAGCGAAATAAACAAAAACAAGAAAAACAACAAACAACAAACCACAAAATTATAGGAACTGCTCAAATTGATTGCCATGTTTTTCAACACATAATCTACATCTTTTAGTTAATAGATTGATGACGTTCAAAAGTTTGGTGCCGGTTTGTATCAGACCAGTGACGCACATTATGCCTGTTCAATAATCCTACGCTGCTTATGTGAGTTTCATCTGTCCAAATGACAGACCGCCCAAATCCTGGATTTTCTTGAATTTTATTTAAGTACCACCTACAAAAATTAAGCCTTCTTTCTTGATCTCCCGGGAATAATTTGAATTTTATATGGCCTATATTTGCCTTTTTTAATATTTTTTAAACTTTTGTTTTGGAAACACCAACTTGTGATTCGATTTCGAGACAAGAAGTTTTTGGTGTCGCCTCAACCAACGATAAAACATTTATTTCTTCCTCTTCCCTATTTTCGTTATTATAAATTTTGTTTCTAGGTTTATCTTATATTTTCTAAAGTTAAAACTTAAAAAGTACCAAAACCGTTGCCGTTTTTTGAAATAACATAACTTGACCAAAGCCTGCTGTGGTTAACATTTTAAAATTCAACTTTGTCATAACTCAAAAAATGCGCTCCCTAGAAAAAACTACGTACGCCACTGAATTCCTTGGAAAAAGTTCTATAATAGGAGTCAATCATAACAGTTTTAGTCTGCTTATTACAAAAAGAATTGGAGTAAGTTTTTGAAAATCGATAAATCTCAACAATATTCTCAGATTCGCGAAAACCCCGAGGCTCTATCTCTGCTGCTTCTATGAGAAACCCCCAAATCACAACGAAAATAGGACAGCCTGTACATGTGACAAAAATAAATAAAAAAGATTTCACGAAAGTAGTAATCTATTTCAATATTATTTCGGTGCCAACATTTCAAATGACTTACATAAAGAAATTACAAGGATTTTAAAAATTATACTTTGATTCCTCATGATATACGGCAACACGTGTTTCACTCTGAAAGTGACACCTGTTTCCATCAGTAGCTACACGAAATCCATAGCCTACTAGTAACAAAGTTCGTGAGCCGGTTATGATCCTGGGTAGAGGAAGGAGGCAACAGTACGAAGCTGCTTCATGAAGAACATACCCACATCGGGACGAGCATCGGGATCACTAATTTGTGGAACGAAACTGTCGTCAAAAACTATCTTTACACGACTGACGATAGAAGGTCAAGGGTCCTCGAACGAAGATTTCTCAAATGAAACCTAAGAAACGCTGACAAAAGGGAGATGAAATCTTGTTGAAAAAGCGCAAACTCCACGATTTTATCGATCTCCATTCATAAAATACAAATGAATCAACTAAACATATTCAAAATTGTATTCGCACGCTCATTATAACATTTAAGTAAATATAATTTTCATTCATAAAGTTAGTTGAAATAATTTAATAAATTGTACAAACATATCAATTAAGAACATTTACACACAGACATGTGCAAAGGCGTAAGCCAATCTACAAATAAATTAGTGCAGTCAGCTTTTTAACATCTGCTCATGTAATTATCACAATTCGTCAACATAATTGCGAGAAATTCTATAAATTACCATAAAGGCCAAAAAGTAAGAAAATATGGAGGAAGAAAATCTTGATAGTTTGAGAAAAATTGCGGTTTTACAAAGAATTTTTAGAGCTACAACGTTATTTCAAAAAAAATCACATCCAAATGAGTTACAATAAATTCATGATATCCACCAGAATTTGGGATAGACGTATGATCTAATAACCTATTTTTTGTAGGTAATTTACCGTTCATATCATATCACTTGTTTTGCATTTAGAAACTTAATTCCACGTTCACGTAACCTCTGCCCTAACTCCAAGCAACGGTCCAAACACTTCTTCGAAAACAAGAGTCAAAACAAATTATTATTCTCAGGAAATTTGTACATAACAAATCGGGAGATGTGTCGAAAATACCTAAGTTAAATTATGATTTATGAATATTCTACGCAAGAATCCAAGAATTTGTCACGCTATTAATTATTCTGCTAAAAAGAAGATACGGAAACTTGCAGAAAATTGTTATGCAGAGAGTGAAAGGTTCCGCGCTTGTTCGTAAGTTTAGAGTTCCAATGCTCTTGAGCTATGACACACATAACATAATATATATGGCTGTTCTCCCACAATTTTGAGATAAACTTCATGCTCCTGAAGATGCTGACGTTGTCAGCGAAATACATGTCGAGTTTAATTACTGGGTTCCTGTTTTGGCGTGTGAGGCGAACTTGCCTAACAAAATGTCACTTAGGTACCTAATATAAAAACTGCATTTTGCAAGTTTCAGGTAGAACATCCCAGTTTGAACCTATTATTTCTTATTAATCATAATTGTATCAATGTCTAAAATAGATACTCGTAAACTCAACTCCAGACAATTTAAGATAAAATTATGGCAAATAAGATAGCAACAATCCTTGAACTACATAAGCGAGTGCGGGGATTTATTGAAATGCCAGTTTTCAACAATAAATCTGAAAAATTTATAACTAGAACACGGGATTCTTGGCGCTTAGAAACAAGCCCGACTAAATTTAGAAAGATGCACCCAAGACGAAACGATCACAATTAAGAAATGAGAAAATTGTTTCTTTCGATTTTCATTCACTAAAAATAAGCCAAAATAATATAAAAGAGTGTACAGTCTACAAAAAAAATTGTTTTATGTAGATAATTGATAAACAACCTCAAAATATTCATGTTAAGGTCAGTGCCAAAAATGTAACTTCCAAAATAACAAATACCTAAGCCAAGTTTATATTTGTCACGTGGTTTTCTAGAATTTTATTAACACTCTGTTTAATGATAATTTCAAATACGGATTAAGTATGCATAGGACTTTGATTGTATGTAAAAAAAACTAATAAAACTTAGATAATTAAAACAAAAAAAAACGAGTTCTACAATCAACTTTTTTACATACCCCATAAAACTGTTAAATAAATAACGATGACATAAGAGTACCTAATAAAAAAATGATTTGACAATTGATACTACCATGTGCGTTTCTTTCTTTTTTCTTCTGAAAACATTACGTAAGACTCCTACCCCAAAAAACTAACAATGCACGACTCTGAGAGCACAGCTTTATGTCAAACTGGCACAACATAATGTATTTTTACTTTGACCAAAAATATGTTAGAACTCGGGACAGCCAGCGTCTTAAAATAAACTAGTTCACAGTGTACGAGGTGCATCAGAAAGCAAAGAATTCTAGCCCTACGAGTAATTATATAGAACAAAAGCAATAGAATAGGGAAAGAACGCCTATATAGGTTTTGTACATTAAAAAAAGGTTCGACAACGTAAAATGCGGATGTGCGTTGTCACCAGCAAAGAAGAATTATTGGAAATGGCTCCGAATGGAATGGAAGCAGTTTTGACAGAGGGCTACGACATGAAAATCAATAAAAATAAAACCAAAATTTTGGTATGTAGAAAACGTGAAAATAGAACTAAAACTAAAATACAAATAGGAAATGAGAAGATAGAGGAAGTCGCGGATTTCTGCTATTTAGGAACTCAAATAATTCACGATGCTCTCAAGTAGTTGGGGATGTAGGATGTTCTACTTTTAGGGAAATGTGTAGGTTAGCTCAGCCTCAGGACTGAGAAGTTTATGATGATGAAAAAAATATTTTGGCAATCGTTCGATCATCTCCAAAAACCACTGAATTTCGTAGAAACATCTCATCATAAGGTTCTCAGTCCGAAGACTGGTTGGACGCGTACCTCCATTCTTTTCTCACCTGAGCTAACCTACGCATTTCCCTAAAAGTAGAACATCGTACATCCCTAACTATTTGAGAGCAGTAGTCTAATCTAGGCCTACCCCTACCTCTTTTTATTCCTATCTCTGACTCTAGTATGTCACGAACTATTCCTTCGTGTCTTAGAAGGTGTCCTACCATCCTATCTCTCCTACTCTTTATTGTTTTCCATACCTTTCGCTTTTCCCCAACTCTTTCTAATACTTCCCTATTGCTAACCTTATCTATCCACGGTATCTTCATCATGCGTCTGTAGCACCACATTTCAAACGCTTCTACTCTTTTTCTATCCGCTTCTCCTATTGTCCAAGTTTCGCACCCGTATAATGCCGTACTCCATACATACGACGTTAAGAGTCTCTTCCTAGTCTCTATATTAACCGTTCTCGAGCATAACAGTTGTTTCTTTTTGTTAAACATCTAATGATATTTTTTTTCTAAAAACTTTGACAAACCACCACACGACACAAAAGTTGTGTGACACGATTTAATAATCAAAAATTATGGAAAGTGAAAAGGGTTAGGGTTAAACATACGACTGGGTATAGATATCTAGTTAGCCTAGGCAGTTTTCCAAGCAATCGATGTCACTACAAAATAATAAAAATAATATTCACTATAAATGAGCAACCTGTGCATATACTGGATAGATTTAATCAAAAAATGGTTTAAACGAAAGAAAAATCATTGATGTTATTTACTTTTAATTGTTATACTCTTAATAGTTTCTTAATTGTTTTCATCCGGTATTAAATTTCCATAGTTCCAACATTTGTGTACAAAAAGAAACAGTTTAAGCTCAAAGATGTCATAAAATTAGCGTTTTTTCACTCACCGCTCAACAGGTAGCCTCGCAAATCTATACAGAACAATACCCAGCAGAACTCAAAAGCAGCAAGAACCACACACAAAACTCGAACTCGGCCTGACTGCAGCGGCAGTCCTTCACAAACTGTTCAGTGTAATTTTGCCATCAAATAATTTGGACTCCACCTCCTCATATATACACAGAACCGACGGCATTAGAGCATCAATGTGCCTCTCTCGATTCCAAACGCACTATCGCACAAAGCCAACAAGGACAGATTCAGAAAATTACGACAGGAAACACGCGAATTTCAAGATTTCCCGGGGCATCAGAGCGATACGATGCGTTGCTGCCGGATTTTTTCTGTTTTTTGAAATTAAAACCGCTTCAGAGCCGGCTTTTGGTGGTTTAATTGTGACCTGAATGTGCTGATAGCTTGTTTTAGTAAACAACTTTTTAATTGTATTTAGAAAAGTGCATTAAAAGCATTATTAAAAAATATTCTTAGAAAGATAATATATTGCGACACCATCATCATAAAGTTCTCAGTCCAAAGACTGGTTCCTTTCCTATGTATTTCCCTAAAAGTAGAACATCCTACATCCTCAATTATTTGAGAGCAGTAGTCTAATCTGAAGCTACACCTACCTTTTTATTCCTATCGTCGACTCTAATACGTCGCGAACTATTCGTTCGTGTCTCAGATTTTCTTTTTTTGTATTTGTATTTGTTGTATAGGAAATTTCGTGTTTAAGTGGAAATTTCCCAATCCGGCAACGCAGCAGCTGGACGCATGTTCGAAAATTCCCTGGAGATGAAAATCAATGCCTGACACTTTGTTAGAGGCAGTAATCAAATACGCGCAGTCGTGAGATCTTACAGAATCCCCCCCGTATGTATTTTTGCAAAATTGCTCTTGATAGCTACTTATTAAATCACAGCATTCAGCATCCTATTCATCGCCTCTCAGCAGCTGTGTATTGATTGAGGATGCTCAACTAGAGATTATGGAATTATAAAATGGGGTATTAAACGGTTTTATGACGATGATACTTGTAGAATCATAAAAGCTGTAAAAGGAGTATTGTTTTAAGCATACATAAAAAAGGAAAGAGACTACTATAACAGCGGGTTTTGCTGGGGGGTAATTGTTCAACTTTATGGACATTCCACTGTATGCCAGCTAGTGATAACTCATTAATTGCCATACTATAATTACCTAGTAGCAGGTGTTGCATAAATTTATTATACCTACGATAAAAATTGCACACTGATAACATCAGTGACATGAAAAAATAATTCTTAATGGTGATAACCGAAATCTGCAATTTTTAGACACAATTATTACTTAATATTGTAATGGCTAATCAATATCCCGTATTTATGTAGTGACGGATTATTGTCTGATAACTCAAAGGTAAATGCTGAATGTCATCAGTTATACAGAATAAAGAATGTTGCCAGTAGCGTTTGTTTTATGGATTGTGAGAATCTGATCTGGTTACTGTCAATAAAACTATTTTTTTCACTTTTCTAGTATCCACCAATTTACACGAAGCAAACAAAGCATTTTTTCAATGCCTCGTTCCAAACTGCAATACTGTGAAGCCCATCCTAATTTATAAATTTACCACACAAAAAACTTAAGTATTAAATTCATTTATTTATGACACATATTAAGGACGCATAAAAACAACTGAAGTTATGTAAATTTATTCCCATGGCAATTTTCATTCAACAAATTTTAATTGTTCCAGTAATCGCCGGTAGAATATCTGACGTACAAAACAACTCGTGTGCAGGATCTCGGAAACGAATAGCAAACAACGCGTGCATTATTTGAATTTCACAATGTCAATTACTTCCTAAGAAGATTTTATGAATCGTAATTTTCTTGAGCAAAACATACCCACTCAAGTAACATATTATGAAGTTTTCTTATTGTCTTATAAGCAGCTTTAAAGTCTATAAAAGCTTGCTTAAAAGTGTTCTGGAAACCAATATAAAACCTTATGAAGGTTCTGAAGTCTAAATTTTAAAACCGTTTTGATACCTATTAGCTGACATGGAAAACCCTTAGAAATCAATTATAAAACCTCGTAAAAACCCGTTATAAAACATTGGTAAGAGTTTAAAGTTTGTTTGCAGTCTTTAAATTTGAATGTACAAATACCACACAGTTTGATCAAAGTTGAAACAATAATAGTTGAAGATTGGTTTTAAAAATAATTTATAAAAACGCATAGGTAATAATAAATTAAAGATAAAAAGGGCATTTTTAAACTAAAAAAATTGATGTACCTATTTATTCTTTGACTTTTTATTCGAAATGTTAATTTACAGTTGGAACTGTCAATTTACTGTTCGAACTGTCAATTTTCTGTTCGAACTGTCAATTTACTGTTCGTTTTGTCAATTTGCTATTCAAACTGTCAATTGAAACAGTCAATTTACATGTACAACTGTAAATTGACAGTTTTAACAGTAAATTTCAGGTTACAATTATTGTAAATTTGGATGGCACTCCAGCGCTGTCGTAGATGCCAGGTGTTTTGACAAGGGCGTAATTTTAACGTTATCCATATTGGTAGGTACTTCAGATGCATGAAAAATGAAATTAAAAAATGCGTCCGTAACAATTCCCATATAGTTATTACGCAACATCCGCATTTCGTATCATATAAAGCTAGCTTGGTGCCACCGGATATACGGAAATGAGTTGTAATTTAGCAAAAGAGGAGCAGGACCCGCATCAGCTTTGAAACAACACTACAGTTAATAACAGTGCACTCGTCAGTGGCGTGGAGAACAACAGGCAACAATTTAATGACAGATTTATTCTATTGCCTACTACTACTACCTACTAATCTTATCAAAAGAATTTATTGTTATAATAAATTTTAATATTTAACTACTCACTTTCTTAAAACAATGTAAAACCAAGTTAGCTAAATTTATTATCTTTGGACATTTTTCAATTAAACCACTGTTTTATTCTACAAAAAAATGTTGAAGAACTTTGTTTACGAACGGCACTGGAATGAACCAAGAACTACTGTGAAATTACCAAGCGCTTAGGCCACCTTGCCAACCCGAGGTGTGTACTCTGTTGCATAACTCTGTACGTCATTGATTCCTAACCTAGAAAATTGTACCTAGTACATATAAATAATCAACAAATAAACAAACGTTATTTTAGTTAATGTGACTTATTCCTATAAACAGAAGCAAAAGAAGCTAACAAAAATGCCTCTCAAGGCAAATCCAGTGTGCCTGAAGTGTGAAACAAGTGAATCTCCGATGTGGACAAATGCTGAAAATCTGGGTGCCTTGTGCCTAGATTGCGTGAATGAAGCAAAAGATAATATCAAATCAGAAGAACAGGAAGAAGACTTCGATTCCAAAGACGATACTAAAGGAAATTGTAGGAAACCGCGAGCGACTCGATCGTACAAAACACGGTTGAACCCTTTTGCGTTGCCTAAAAATTTCACCCCGAAAGGTAGAGGTAGACGGAGTATTTTCAAGAGAAAACCGATGAAGGCACCCGCGGCTGTCGCTACACCTGTCACGAGTGGTTACGTTTTTTACAAAGTAATTCCGAATCTGTCGGTTTACATTTCAAATTATTTAATTTTGTTGTTTCAGGGAAGTTATATTCAAATAGGCGATATAGTGTCTGTAATAGATGAAGATGGAGATATATTTTATGCGCAAATTAGAGGTTTATTGACTGATCAATATTGCGAGAAGAGCGCTGTGATTACTTGGTTGTTGCCAACGCAAGAGAGTCCACCACCGAGCGAAGCTTTTGACCCTGCAACATACGTAATTGGTAAATTGTACACGTTAAAAATATATCGATCAACAATAACTTATAAGCGATCTTAATTTTTAGACTTTTTTTGTTACAGGACCCGATGAGGAGATTCCCCGAAAATTAGAATGTATGGAATTTATAATGCACGCGCCTTCGGATTATTACAAATCTAAAAGTACGCCGTATCCTCATATGGGCCATCGTGAATCGGCCGGTTTCATATGGACGACTATGAATGTTGTTCAAAGAATGAATAATGGCATCAATGAAAACACGAATACTGAGTGAATAATATTGGGAAATTATAAATGTTTGTATGTTTTTATTTATATTTAAGTTAATAAAACAAGTGTTTCACTTTTTATTTATTTATTTTCTTGAAATATTGTCTTCTCTACTCCAATATTTCTCTACAGTTTGCATGATGGATCTTTACGCGTGCGTCACAACTGCTTACATATGATACAAATCATTTCAAGGTCGAGTGTATTGTCAAGCAGTGGCGTGTGTTTTATTTTGCTCAGGTACAGATATAAATATGGTAATTTAACTGTTACATCATATATTAATTAGTAGGTATGGCACCAGCAGAAGAAGAAATGAAAGAAACTTACATTTTTAAGATATATTTTGTGATGTAATTCTAGATTTTAGTGAGTTCATAGTACATACCTATTTAAAAAATAAACTTACCTTGTGCATACATGTTGTATAGCTTATAACATTACGAATTTCCATTTTTTGGCATTCGCAGCCGGGATTTTCCTGGACTAAGCAAAGGCTCATTTCTTTCTGAACGTACTTTGATGCTGGAAACTGTACACAAGCTAATCTTTAAAGCATCAGAAACACGGTAAAACATTATAAAAAGTTTATAAAATTAATTCCACATTAGGAAATTTACTTGACAGTAGGTACCTATGCCACACGCCTATGAACTGTAAAGCTGAATGACGCTTCGACATCACTTCATATAGTCGCATTTGTGTTCCGCTCAATATTGTATTATGAGACGTATGTCTTACAACCAAATGACATACGTCGCTACATTTATATTAAGGAATGGTACGGGCTAGCAGTAGGCGCGTATGTCTTAACTAATTTTATACACACGCAAAGACTCATCATACAAAGTATAGTCACATATACCTAGGTAGTCGCACTTTTAAGGCTCAGTCCTTGAACGTTGCCATAGCAACGTAGGTATAATAAATGCTCAATTTCTTCAATTTTCTGACTAGTACATATAAATTTGACATTTTGTGATATCCTACAACGCAAACGAATCACAAAAAACATTTTTCCTCCTAATAAAACATGCTATTTTTTCTTCAAACGTTAAAAATTCAAAATAATTAGCTACTTTCTTCAAACGTCAGAAAAACAACGTTTCTCATTTTTAATTTTTTGTTAGGTAGGTACTCAAAATTAACCGTAAAATATCCAGATCTCTTAAAACATCATAGGAAATTAGTAAACAGTCGGCGTGAGAGGCAGCAAAAGTAACTTCTACTGCACCTTCGCAGTAAAGTTGAACTTTAAGTTCATGTATACAGTCGCGATATGTCATATTTTTCTGACGTTTGAAGAAAAAAATAATTTACGAACCAAAAAAATTTTAAATGATAAATACTATATTGTTTTACAATGAGGAAAAGTGTCACTTTTTAGTAATATGGGTCTGTAGGCAACAACACAGATGAATCACAAAAAAACACTCTTTTCCTCCGAATAAAACATGTAATTTTTTTCTTCAAACGTTGAAAGTAGGTTAAGAATTCAAAATAATTTGCTATTTTCTTCAAACGTCAGAAAAACATGATATTTCTCATTTTTAATTTTTTGTTACATACTCAAAATCGTAAAATATCCAGATATCTCTGAAAACATAGGGAATTCGTCAACTGTCAGCGTGAGCGGCAGCAAAAGTATAGCTTTACTGCCTTGGCTGTAAAGTTGAACTTTAAGTTCATGTATACAGTCGCGAAATGTAATGTTTTTCTGACGTTTGAAGAAAATAGTATTTTATTTTATAAGGATGAGCTAAAGTGATACTTTTTGTAGCGAATCTGTAGACGTTTGACGGACGAACGAGGCGAGTCCGGCAACTACAGATGAGGCACAAGCACAAAAAGCACTTTAGCTCCGCATAAAATATACCATTTTTCCGACAAACGTCGATATACTTATCTAAATTCTAATAAACATGATTATTTTGCTTGAAAAAAAGAGTAAAAAATATCAAAATAGTTACATTAATTTATTTATTGCATAATAGATCGCTTTGGATTAGCGTCAATAAAAAAATTTTTACGGACTTGTCAATAAAAAAACTTTTTTCTGACTCCTTGTTGCTAACCACATAAAAAGTGACAGTTTAGTGTCGTTCATAGAATCGCCAAAGCCATGTTTTTCTAACGTTTTCCGAAAAACATTTTAAATGATAAATATAGTAGGTATATGTATTGTTTTATAAAGAGGAAAAGTGTCACTTTTTAGTGATGGAGTCTGTAGATTTGGCGGAGGAGCTTGCGAAGCCGACAACACAGACGAATAAAACATATTATTTTTTCTTCAAACGTTGAAAATAGGTTAAAAATTCAAAATCATTAGTTATTTTCTTCAAACGTCAAAAAAACATGACATTTCTCATTTTTAATTTTTTGTTACATACTTATCTAGATATCATAGGAAATTCGTCAACTGTCAGCGTGAGCGGCAGCAAAAAAGTAACTTTTACTGCCTTGGCAGTAAAGTTGAACTTTAAGTTCATGTACATATACAGTTTGTTTTACTGTTTAGAACCAGCCATTTTAAAACTTCCAAAATGCACGGTCTAATTCAAATAATTTTCGTTGAAAGATATTAGACATTAAGTTTCATACATCTTGTACGCAAATGCACAGTAAAACTGCTGTTTTACCGATGCAAATAGGTAAATTTGTCAATTCAAGTCAAAATAATGAGAGTTCCTACAATAGCGACATCTTTGATGTAAGTTATTCTATTATACGAGTTTATTCGATACCATGATGTATAGATATCTGGAGAACGCAATAAAACTGGAACCTAACTTACCAACTCTTTCACCATAACCTCACTTATTTTTAAAAATTATTTTTTTTTCCAAATGTTACATATTTCTAAGCTATTAAGAGGCTTAAAAAACATGATCCATTTGTCTCTCATTTCGCAGGGCGCCTCCAGCTATATGTCTGCTTTCACCTTAAGAGGTCGTTGGCGTTCAGAATTTTCCATTTTCCGCCGTCGTCGCCTGCATGGGACTGGGAAACGCGCGCCGATGGTGCACTAGCGGAGGGGTTGTCCCTGTCGGTATCGAGCGATTTCCACCAGTCCGCGCCCGGCCTCGCTGTGGCAATGGTTCACCATCTCCCACTATGACCTTCCGCGTCGCGCTGCTCTGCGTGTCGTGGGCGCTCTTCTTGCGCTGCGCCGCCAACTCGACCTACGAGAATGGCACGCAGATCGACACCAACAGCACCATCTCCACCGACCACATCGTCTACCACCAGGCGGACCCGCTCTTTCCCGAGGATATCTTCAGCCTGGAGGAGCGCAGATCCGGTGCCATAGTTCTGCACGTCTTGGGGGTAGTCTACATGTTCGTAGCCCTAGCTATCGTCTGTGACGAATTTTTCGTACCGTCTCTGGACGTGATCATCGAAAAATTCGACATTCAGGACGATGTGGCAGGCGCTACGTTCATGGCAGCTGGAGGATCCGCTCCGGAGCTCTTCACGAGCGTCATCGGGGTGTTCGTCAGCTTCGACGACGTGGGCATAGGGACCATAGTGGGCTCTGCGGTGTTCAACATCCTCTTCGTTATCGGCATGTGCGCGCTATTCTCCAAAACGATCCTCACGTTGACCTGGTGGCCGCTGTTCAGAGACTGCTTCTTCTATTCGGCCAGCCTCATCACCCTCATCATTTTCTTCAGGGATAATTACATTCACTGGCACGAGGCGCTCGTGCTGTTCATGTTTTACGTAGCGTACGTCAGCTTCATGAAGTGGAACCAGCAGATGGAGACCTTCGTGAAGAAATTTGTTTATAAAAATAAGGTTACGAGAGTCAGGAGTACAGACCAGCTCATGCCAACGGTGAGTATCATAAAAGAAATGATGGAATTGTACTGCTACATGAACAACGTAATTAATTTGATGCGGTTATTACCATATTTACAAAAGCAGGACATTTTCGGTGGTTGTGCAGAAATCTGTATGCTACTATTTGTGGCAAAATTGCTGCTGTTACTCAACCATTTCTAAAACTATTATTCTTCTTTTATTCCAAAATTACCAAAAGCTAAACCATGAAAAGAACTGTAGTTGCATTTCTTGCCCAATCAATTCTGGTCAAATTGCTAGGCAACAAAATTTCCTTCAAAGCAGAAATTTATTCGGCAAAATAAAAACCTCTCGTCTAATAAATGCAGTCGAAAATTTTCATATTTTCAGAATTGCACAAAATAAGAGCGACTGAAAATACAGGCCAAACATTATTAATTTGTTTGTTTACAGTTTACACATAACGTTACGAGTAAACTGTCATTTTTTTAAACTATTAAATAATTAATACGCCACTGTTTTGTTGTGTTGTGGGGTGCGAAATGAGAGGTGAAAGGGATTCAGTAACTGGTTAGGTTTATTGAGAATCCCTGCTGCACTAAATCATCGTGGAGAGTACGTACTTAAACAAGTTGTCAAATAAAAGACGTGAAAAGTGGATAAAAGCCTTAAAAGGGGAGTTTTGAGCAAAAACCAATTAAAAAATTAGCGAGTATGTTTCTAAACATTTCATTTCTGGTAATAAAAAGTTAATTTTAATTCCCCAAATAAAATATGAATAAATGTGTGCCCTCCAACAACAAATGGCGGCCTGTCAAAATCAGGCATTCTACAACGGTCTATTGATTGAAATATTGCATGACGAAAATTCGCAGACCACTGGTTTCATCATTTTGGTGCCTTCATACACACTGGGGTAATGTAACATAGAATTATGTACATCACTTCTACGAATTCCTGAACAAAATTTGGTTGAAAGAATCATTGGTCTGCCCTGCCGAACAATTATCTGCCAGTCCGAAGTCTTCAGTAAATTTGAGGGAAACGTTTTAAGCGTGTAATAAAGTGAACTCCATCCACATAATGGTTTTAGAGCACTAAAATTCAACAATGAATTTTCTGGACATTACACGCGCCGACGGACTCATTTATTAATGAAGTAGTTCCAGTTTTAGAGTTTTACCCTAGAGATTTGTGTCGAATGCACTATCACTGCTGCCCTTTACAATGTAGAACGATGCATTCAGATGGTAAAACACGTGCATTAGAGTACGTTTTGCCAGAATCAAAAAATTATCGCTGTTTCATTAATTCGTATTTTGTATAACGAATCGTCAATTTGAAAATTTGCAACACATTTAACAAGTTATTAGCCTGGATTGGTCGATTGATGATTATCCATTTGGGTCTAAGCAAGTAGTTACTCTCCTTCGAGTGGACAAAAGAAAAATTATTGTGTTTTCGGAAACAACGTCTTTTCTGTATTTTAAATTGCAGAATCGTATCTACACTGCCGGACAAAAAAACCGGACACATGTTTTTATTTTTATTTTAAGGCCCTACAATATTTTTATGTTACTTAACTTACACAAATAATTAACGATTGCCCTACTAGTGAGGAAAAATAAAGTTTTAGCTGAATATTGCACCTTTCGTAAGCCTAAACAGCCATATCAGCATTTTGACTCTTCATGCATCTTTATTGAAACATCAAAATCTTTTACCTTATTGGGCTGCTCTCTATTTTCTATTGGTTTTTTGGTGAAATTTCATTTGTAAATGTCAGCTTTTAACATTTTCCATACATGCACCCCGAAATTTGTTCACAAATTGTTGCTTTAAGCCACGATGGCCGAAGAGTGCGGTATATTGCTCAAGTGCTGAATATACCCCGTAACACAGTGCAAAATGTACTCTTGCGATTTCGTGAAACTCATGGGTTTGTAAAGAAGGTCGGATTTGGTCGTCCACGGACTGCGAACCATCAAGATGTCCGTTTTCTCCATGTTGCTGCGCTGCCCGATCGAGCATTGCCATCACCTATTCTTCCTGGACGGTTAGCCGAAGTTCGAAGAGTGGCGCAGTTTCAGCCAGAACAGTTCGGAAAAGGCTAAACGAATATGTTTTGACTTCAAGAAAGCCAGCTACGGGTCCACTGTAGACCGTAAAACATCACATAGCATTACTTGCATCTGCGCGGCAATACGTAAATTGGGACGAACATCAATGGAGGAACGTGCTCTTCTCGGACGAGTCAAGATTTAGTGTCAGGTCACCAGATGGACGTGAAAAGGTGTGGCGAAGACCAGGGGAGCGGTACAGTCAATGTTGTATATCTCCCAGGGTCAGTTTCAATGGTGGTAGTCTTACGGTGTGGGCCAGAATATCTCTGAGGGCTCACACAGAATTGATTTTCATTTAGAATGGAACAATGACTGCACACCGATACATTGTTGAGTGCCTGGAACCCCATGTCACACCATATATGCCATTTATAGCGGACAATTTTGTGTTTATGGATGACAACGCCCACCCAGTACCGTGAAGAGGTTGGTATTGGATGTCTCCCATGGTCAGCCAATAGTCCAGACCTGAATCCCACTGAACATCTGTGGGATCAGCTTGGGAAAAGGATTAGACGTCGCCAACCCCTACCAGAAACATTAAATGGCGTTTCAAGAAGAATGTGAACAAATACCCCAAGAATCTATTGATAGCCTCATTTAGGGCATGCCACAACGTTTAAGGGAAGTAATAAGAGTTCGTGGTGGTAACACCCATTATTAGTTTGGTTCTACTAGTGTGCTTTTCCTTTTAATATTGTTTTTGTTTGTCTTTTCAAGTTCTTAAGTAAAAGGTTGATCTCTAAAAAATACGGTTGTTAGGTTTCTGTTGACGAATCATTTTGTTTCTTGTTTTTTATTTATTGTTAAGATGAAAAGAATATAGTTAAATATCATTTCAAACCGTCCGTTGTTTTTTATTCACTAAAATAGTAATTCTGAGAGTGTCCGGTTTTTTTTTTGTCCGACAGTGTATAAGAAACCAGGATGTTCGCATAAGTGGCACCACATTCTATTACAGAGTTTTTTTATTAAATATAAGGCGGCAAAATTTTTATCTTGGAGTTTTTCATGTTCTTTTACAAAGTTCTTCCACCTGACTATAATATCAACACTCATATTATGAGTCCTCTTTTTATCAGTATTGGTTCAGTTCCTTTTTTCTATTTGTAGATGCCCCTGCAAAACACATGATGTTCGTTATATAAATGACATATGAACTGCCCGTATCAGTAATGACTTCCACTGTTATGTTCTTTTTTTGATTACTAGTAGGTACTTCATTTTTGTCATCATACAACCAATTTATTTGGAGGCTGAAATTAAAATCAAATATTTATCAAAAAACGAGGCTTAATAACTTCGCTGATATGATACCAATCCACTGATTTTTAATGGATTTTTTGGTTTGGATTATTATTAATATGTCTAGAAGCTTTTTTATTATAATATCCTTTGCGTCATACACGCAGTTTTCTCTTAAACAAAATTGATTTTTCGCAAAAACAGCATAGTTTTTTTTATGACGATAACAATTTTTAAATTCTGTGCAGGACAACAAAACTTAATGCAGACAATAATTAAAGTCAGTAATATGTAAACAAGTATAATATAAACAAAATACAATAATACATACCTAACTGAAATAATAAATTGTTTAAATTAGAAAAGAAAATTTATTCGAAACATTTATGAAAGAAATAATTTATAATAAATAATACTAATTAATTATTGTCGTCGTAATAACATCATAATTTATTAAGATCTTGTAAAAGTTCCAAAAATGTATCGTCTTCATCTTCAGAATCTTCAGATGAATCATTCAAGTTTATTATGAGCGGTTCAACTTCATCAAAGCGCTCTTCATGTTCCCAGTCTTCCTCCACAACTTTTTCCGTGTGATTTATACAATTTTTCCAAACATCTGGAGTGACTTGGTCTAAGCTTTTTGCCACATATCTAAAACTTGTTTGTCTCCAAAACCAGCTTCTCCAATATGCAGATCATAATATTGTTTGCAAATACCCCACACCAACTCTATTGGATTATACTGACATTGGTAGGGTGGCAGTCTTAGGACTTGATGGCCATGCTCTTGGAGCATTTCGTCTATAGCGTACCTTGGCTGTCGTTTATTCTCTTTACATAAATTTAGAAGTTCAATTTTCAAAGCAGTTTCCGAAAATGGCACACTTTTAGTTACAAGCCAATCTTTTAATTTTGATTTATTCCAGGATGCATGAGGACGTGGCTCTACCAAGAAGCTATGATATGATGCATTATCCATTACCACTAGCGACAGTTCCTCAAGGTTTGGTATAAATTCTAAAACCCACTTTTTGAACGAATTCTGATCCATTGAATCATGGTAGTCTGCCGATTTTGATTTTGTAGAGAACAGCAGGTACAAAACCATGCCTAGTTCCTGCATGGAGCACAACAAATCGCTTCCCATTTGAAGTGTGACCTTTCTTACAGCTTTTAACACTTTCATCTTGCCATGTGCGCTTGCATCCTCCTTTAGCAAAAATCCATGTTTCGTCGAGAAACAGAAATTGTCTGGGATGTTCGCTTTTCATATTTTTTCTGTATTCTCTTAAAAAAGCAATGCGCTTGCTTGCAATGTGATGTTACTCACAAAGAAAACGCCGATTATTCTCAATTTTGAAACAAAATCCCAAGTTCTTTAAAATACGCCTGTTATGCGATTTTCCGGGTGTAATAAGAGGATCACCAGATTTAGATTCTACTTTGATACGACCTATGGTTCTTAAACTTATTTTCAATGCGGCAGAAACTCTCTCGAAAGTCATACTACAAAATTTTATATATTTTTTACCTGATAATTTTGGGTATATGCTATTATGTAATTTTTAATAATTATTTCTATTTTGAATCCATTGGTTCGTTTTCGAAGTTTTTGAAGTTGTCTGGGTTCTTCTAGAATTATGTTATTTTCAATATTCAGTAATGAAAACATTCTCTGACGATGGAAAGAAAATTTCCTAAAATACATTTTGAAAGTGACTATAATGTTATATAACAATAAATTATTATTTGTAGTGCGCATAGTAGTGTTATAAACGCAATACAAAGCATTTACTTAATAAATAAAGAAGAAAAAACTATTTTTTTGAATATGAGGACCGTTGAATTTCACAAACTTTAGTGGTAGTTTCTTTCAAAAATTTACCGCGAAACCTAAAACTGCTCGTTGAAAAAAAAATGTGATACATCGCTCAAAAGAAAATTTTACTGGGAATCCAAATATGCAAAAGGATGAACAGGGTCGGACCCACTTCTGGTCAAACCGGAAATGATTTTGTTATTGCTTTATATTTAGCAGCACAAAGGTTCTTTCGCTTATTCAAAATAGTTCCATTATATTGGCTGGTTAGAGTGCCTAGAACCTAGATCGTGGTCGGAATTAATTGCGGAGTGACGAGACCACAGACAGAAATGACAGAAAAGTGTGTAACATATGGAAAACTTTTTTAGTATTGAAAATACTTCTGGGCGCGTGTATACGGGACTCATCTTACGAAAAATGTATCGACAGGCGACAGATTCTGTCGTAGCGCAGCGATATTCAGCAAATACTAAAATTTTAACTTTGAGTGATCCCAAAGTATAACCAGATGAAACTCTCACAGATGATTCTACAAGTCTTTTGGCACCTAAAAATGGCAATTACGACTTTTTTGGGTGGTAGCGAAAAAAATTAGGGGTGAAAAAGCAGTAAATCTATCCCACCGTGCGCCGGGAGACTCTCGGGCATCTTACGCGAAAATTACACGTCGTAGAACTTTGCGTTTTTTTTAATTGTTGAAGAAATATTGACGTTTTTAATGGTGTAAATTTTGTGTAAATGCAAGAAACCAAACTAATTTTATTGCACCGTATCTAAAATATGTCGCCACATCGGTAACAATACTGAACCTGGATAACTTTTTCTTTCACGATATAGATTTTGTTTTTTCTTACATAGAAAACTTCCTTATGGTATAACGAAGTTATGATTTCGAATAATGTATGGTCGCGTTTCAAAAATAAGTCCGCTATAACACTTTCAATGCGCCGATGTCAAAAATTCACTTTCGGTACACGGGACGAGCCGTGCGAGTGAAAAGGATAGACTATGGGGAATAGCCGAGCACCAGAAGGAGACAGAACGCGGCCAAGTTACTCTGCAAAAGAACAGCGTTGTAATAATAATAATAATAATAATAATAACATTATGGTTTATTTATCACTAGGCTATTACACGAACAATACAATAAAAAATCAATAACTACAACAAATTAATAAACATTGCAACTAAACTAAATCAAATAACACTTAGAATTAATCTTATTCTAAACTAATCTAATACTGCTCTAAAACCACTACTATTACTACTATACCAATATACCAATGACAGTAAAAATCACATCAACAAAAAATCTTTTAATTCTCGTTTGAAAATTGTCAAATTAGAAATACTACGTAGCTTTTCAC
This sequence comes from Xestobium rufovillosum, assembly GCA_963966045.1. Classification (NCBI taxonomy): domain Eukaryota; kingdom Metazoa; phylum Arthropoda; class Insecta; order Coleoptera; family Ptinidae; genus Xestobium; species Xestobium rufovillosum. The sequence continues at coordinate 5,332,581 of OZ014495.1, read as the reverse complement.
TTAACTTATTATACATAATTACACCCTTAAAGAAAATAGAATTCTGAGTACTTTTCAATCTCTTTATGTCCAAATGAAATTTATTGTTGCTTCTTGTATCATACTCATGCACTTCACCATTTTTCCTTAAAATTAAATTGAAATACTCCGGCATTAAACCCAAACTAATCTTATGTATTAATATAACTGTGTTATATTCCAACAACTTCTCTATGCTAAGCCATTCCATGGTTTTTAACATATCGGCAACTCTTGTATACCTACTGCATTTGAGTATAACACGCATAGCTCTGTTTTGTAGTATTTGTAACCTGTCTATATTAGTTTTATTTGCCATAAACAAAATAGATGCACAATATGTGAAATGAGGCAATACAATCGTATTAAAAATTATTTTCTTTGCCCAGATACTCAGCGTTCTTCCAGTTCTTGCTATCACTCCAATCTTTTTTGATATCTTTTTACATATGTAGTCCACGTGCCTCTCAAATTTTAATTTCCTATCTATAACAATTCCTAAATACTTAACCTCCTCAACAAGATCCAGTTTGCAGTCGTCAATCACAATATCCAAGTTATTCCGTTGAAAGTTTTTATACCCATTATCATTACCAAAAATCATTGCATTTGTCTTTTTAACATTAATATTCAATTTATTATATTTAAGCCATTTACTTATTTCATTTAAATCTGCATTAACTTTTTTTATAACATCCTCCAAACATTTTCCTTGTAAATATAATACAGTATCATCTGCAAATAGATGATATTTGCAATTCTTCAAGTTGTTTCCTAAGTCGTTTATATATATAATATAAATAGCAATGGGCCTAATATACTACCCTGAGGTTCACCAACATTTATTTCTTCCTCTTGGGACATTATATTTCCACATTTCACTCTTTGCCACCTATCACTTAAATAATTATTGAGCCACGTATGTACATCTCCTCTTATTCCATATATCCATAGTTTTCTTAACAAATTTTCTCTGTCCACTGTTTCAAAAGCTCTCTTTAGATCTAAAAATATTGCACATACCATCTCTCCTTTATTTATTGCTTCTTTCCACTCATTGATAACATATTGAACCGCTGTCTCACAGCTATAGTGCTCCCTAAACCCCGACTGATATTTCGACAATATGTTACTTCGTTTTACATATTTAATTAATTGATGGTGGAGGGGTAGGCCTAGATTAGACTACTGCTCTCAAATAGTTAGGGATGTAGGATGTTCTACTTTTAGGGAAATGCGTAGGTTAGCTCAGGATAGAAAAGAATGGAGGTACGCGTCCAACCAGTCTTCGGACTGAGAACCTTATGATGATGATGGACAGATTTTTCCAACAGCTTTTCTATTGAGCATAGCATATTGATGGGCCTAAATTCCTCAACTTTTATAGTGTTTGCTATTTTCCTACATGGCACTATTGTAGATACTTTAAGTAGTCTTGGTATTATACCTTTTTCTAACGAGCTATTAATTATGTTTATTAGCGGATCCGACAATTCATTAAAGTACTCTTTCAAAAAATGTGCGTGTATTTCATCTGGACTGCTCTTGTTCGCCAAGCCATAGGTCAATTCTCTAAGTTCTTCTTTTGTAAGTAAAGCAAATGATTCTAATCGAGAGTCAGTTTCCAACATTGAAAATATTTTATTTCCGCTCTGTATATTTTGCACTATTTCATGGATGCTATTTATGAAGTACTTATTAAATTCTTTGGCAATGTCTGGGAGGTTTTGTAATTTTCTGTCTTCGAATTGAATTTTATCATACTTTTCATTTTTATTACTACCTACAAAAGTTTTTAGTGTTTTCCACATTTCCTTTGAATTCCCCTTAGCTTCATCAATTTTATTTTCATAGTACTTCCTCTTCTCGTTTTTTATTACCTACACTAACTGCTATATTTCGACAATTCTTATACTCCTCCCAGTCACTAATGTCTTTGGTTGTAATATATTTTTTATATTGCACATCTCTGTTTCTAATAACTTCCTTAATATTATAATTAAACCAGTGATGAGTATTATTCTTAATCTCTACCTTTGGCATATGTTTGTCTAAGAGCTTGATAATATTCACGTAAAAATCATTGAATTTAGTATCCAGGTTAGTTTCAGAATAATTAAATTTGATATTGTGCAGTTCCTGTTTTAATAAATCAACTTGACCAACTAACCGTCTTTTTGTTTGTACTGTACCCTTGCCTAAATTTTCTATTGGAATCTTTAAGCTTATTATATTGTGGTCACTAATCTTTGGTTTATCTAACACAGTACACTCTATATCTATGTTCGTTATTACTAAATCTAACAATGTTTGGGATCTGTCTGTAATTCTAGTATAGTCTCTCACAACTTGTTTACAACCACTGTCATTAATTATTTGTTTCAGTTTATGTGCATATGTTTGTTCTGCCATCCAATTTATATTAAAGTCCCCTACTATTATTACATTTTTGTTTAATAAAATTACATCTTCAATCCATAATTTTAAGAAATTTAAAAAATCGCTATGAGATGCATTAGGAGAATGATACAGAATTCCTAAGTAATACTCTACTCCATCTATTATTATTTCGACTAAAAGTACCCAGTAGTTCATGCTTTTAATATCTGTTCTAACAACTTCATACCTGATATCACTTCGCAGATAACAAACTACTCCACCAGTATGTCTACCTTTAAAATCTTCTTTCAATGCATTTTCAAAACTCTCTTTCTGTAATAGCCACGAAATAAAGGCTAGTAAATGAGGTAGCTACTTGTTTAGCGAAACTTTTACTGTTTATATCATCTGGGGAAGGATAATTTTTATTGGGTATTGCAAAATTTTCCATACATTTTCTTAAAATTGCAGCAGCTCTGTGAAGAATTTGCTAATCTGATAAATGTATCACCCATTGTTTCCAGATTAAAATCAGACGATTCGTCTGTTGAGCTTGCGTCCTCATTTACACGCTCGATTTTCTTGTCAAAAGTTCTTTGCCAGAACACAACAAATCACCTGACCTGACCTGGTCTACGAATCAATTGAATAGAGCCTTTAAATCTTTTCGACAATTTCATTTTCAGTTTCGCGGATTGTATTGGGATCTTTCTGCATTACGTAACATAGAATTATATTTTTGTGTTACTGCAGGTACTTAATGGCAGCTTTTTTTATTAGTTTCTGAGAAAGAAACACTTTGTATTGGCACCCCAACAAAATTGAGTTTCACTTTATACATTCATCGAGATATCGAATTAAACCTTAAACCTTTAAAAACTTCCTGGTATAATAAACCCACTTTCTTCACATACCCACTTGTGCGCTGGATTTTATTCCTTTTAAGATCGTTCATTAATTTCTGGGGCTGAATTTCTAGTATCCACCACTGCCGGCACACAACATCATTATTCAAGTTTTGACGTAACCTGTAAAAACTTCATATTACTCATTTTTCTTTGTCAGCTTTTTCCTTTTACCACTATTTTTCAAACCAACACTTCAGACAAATAAACACGGTAGGCAAGTGAATTCTAAATATCGGAAAGAGGCACGCACTAATCACCGTTCGATGAGGGCACAAAGGAAACGAAATTTATAAATGAAATTTAATATTCTTGTTTCGAACGAGAGCGATATATTCCACGTCGCAGATATACCGTGTGACAAACTTCCATGTGTACATGGGGAAATAACATGGGCAATTACATTTTTGGGGATTCCTGCTCCCCGTGTGTAGTTACAGTGGTGGTAAAGGTACCCCTTCACGTGCAGTTATTGCCTGCGCACCTGGACTGAAAACCCGGCTCGCGATCCGGGACTGACGCTAATTGTTCAACCCTACACGTTCAGTCCGAAACTGTAGGCTGTTCTGCACTTTTCACTTTTAGTGACATATTCTTTATTTGCATCGGCTACAACCGTTTTGCAAAATTCAGTTAATTTTTCAAAAGCCTTTTCCCTCGAATGCTTATTAGCGTATTCCGCGCTTTTTACTTTCCATAAGCATGTACAACCTCTGTATATTTCGATAAATTCTGTTAAAAACTCCATAGACAGAGGAGGTGCCATGTTATCTCCACAATTATTATACAATATAATATATTAACATAATTAATAATTAATAATGCCCACTAGTAGTGGGCCACTACCAAATTACGCAAGCAAAATGCACGGCTGATTGTGTACGAAACTGAGAACGTAGCACACGTCTCTCTTTCATTCACGCAAACCACTGTCGCCGCTCTCTTGCTAATCGCCAACTGGGAACTGAAGCGCAGCTACACGCTCAGATCTTGCCTGTGGCGCGTCTCAGGCCGCGCCAAATCTTTTGTCCGATTGGATTTCTTCAGTCCGCGCCGGGACTGAGACGCGCCGGGAATGTTGCATCCCTTCACGTTCAGTTTTGGACTGACCTGAAGGACTGTCAGTCCAAAACTGACGAAAAACTGAACGTGAAGGGGTACCTTAAAGGTAGCAATCGAAAGACAATTTTTTTCTGCGTATGAGGATATCAAGAACTCTGCAATTTTCCAATTTATTAAAGCATTAAAAGCAAAAATTACACTATGAGGCCTTCTCCGGAAGACGGGCCTAACTGGAGAAAGGCCCTTTTGCCAAAGAACGTCCTAAATGATTCTCCATACTTTAAACTGTATTCCCACCAAATTTTATTCAAATATTTCAATCTTAGATGGCAGAATTGAAATTCAAACTAGGTCTCTGTATCAGCTGATCTATGCAGTAGGTACATGGTGTAGGTACAAAGAGTGTGAAACAAGTTAAATATGGATTGAACTATATCCTATGCCTTATGGAAAACTAAATGTGGGGAAAGAAAAGACTGTTCGAGATTTATACCTCTTTCTTTCTCCCGATGATAAAGATTGGCTCAACGTGATTTTTGAGGAGTTAAAATAAAATAATCTGGAAAATAATCATTTGTAAACTTATTATAAAATACAAAGTAAAATACTATTCAGAATATACTTTTTCTCTGACTTATGCAATATGTTTAGTTTAATAAATTTCCTCATCCAGAACCATTCTATGGAAAAAGGGCCCATAACACCATAAACGAAATTTAAAAACTAGAAATATATCTGTAATTTTTAAGTATTTTAATGAGACAAAATATATTTATAGAACTCTACGTTAACAGTTATGCACATGTTCATAGTTCTCTAGGTTGCTGCTAAAGATATACCGGCAATCAAAATCTTTAAAACTCATTTTCTCAAAACACCGTTTGGTAGTTAGGCCCTTATTCCGGAGAACGCCTAAATTTTCAAATTAAAACACGGATATTCATCAGATTACCTATGACAATTTAATTTATTCTAATCAAAGAATCCCTTGATTCTAATTTCTAATTCGTCTTGAACTGTCAACATTATTTATCGACAATTTAAAATTTGGGTTTCAAAATGAACAAAAATATTTATTCAATTGAAGAAAAGGTTTTCATTGTGAAAACATTTTACGGCGGCAATAGTCTGCGGGTAGTCCGTGACTTATTTTCTGTAAAATGCAATAACAGTCCTATATTCCTTCGGTAACAACAATAAAAAATTTAGTTAAGAAATTTGAAGATACTGGGAATCTTTCATTGAAAGAAGCTAAATTTTACGAATAAATTTACTTGGTTTTTATTTAGATAATTCTGATTCGCTTATTATTATTACCTAGTTGCTAATTCCTTATTGTTCCCTAACTTAAATTTTACTGGGATTATGAGAAATTTAACAAGTGATAACGTGGAGTGAAACAAAACTAAAATTAATCTTATCACTTATTTTTTAGTCGTTCCAAGAAATCTAAATGTTGAGGTGGAGGAAATGGTAATAGGCCTGATAACTGCTAGTCCAACATCTAGTTTAAGGTCTATTGCCCTAGAATGTAATGTTTCAAGAGACACTGTCCGTAACATATTAAAAAAAACAAATATCATCCCTTTAAATTCCAATGTCACCAAGAGTTACTTCCTTTTGACGAAGAATCAAGGCAAACTTTCTGTGAAGAAATGCAAGAACGGGCTAATCGGGATCGCAGCTTCCTCTCATCAATTTGTTTTACCGATGAGTGTACCTTCACTTTAAATCAAGAGCCAAATTCACAAAACGTTAGGCATTGGGCCCAGGAAAATCCCAGAATAAATCTAGCCACTACAACGCAATACCCTCAAAAAATCAATATTTGGGCAGGCATTTTTAATAATCGCATTATAGGACCATTTGAAATACAGGAAAATTTAAATTCAGAAGCTTATTTAGATCTTTTAATTAACCATATATTGGCCCTGCATTAGAAGAAGTTGCACATGCGAATCGGGAGGTCTGGTTTCAACATGACGGATGCCCAGCACATTTTGGAGCACAAGTGAGGGGTTTATTAAATGAAATATTTCCAGAGAGCTGGATTGGGCGAGGTGGTGCTATAAACTGGCCAGCTAGATCTCCCGATTTGGCACCGTGTGACTTTTTCTTGTGGGGTCATTTAAAAAATAAGATTTATAAAACTCGTCACCCAAATATTGATTCTTTAAGGAATGCTATTTTTGCGGAATGCAACTTAATAAACGATCGGCAACTTGCGAATGTAGGCTGGGATACTGTCTGATACAGAATGAGGGTTTATTTGAATATTTCTTATAGTTATTTTTCTTTTTTTTATGTTACTTTAATTTCATTGTATATTAATAAGTTTTTGTCCTTACCTAGATATGAAATAATAAAGTATTAAATTGCCAGATTACAAAATTCATTAGAGCAAAATAAACAAATGTTGCCGCTTGTTAAATTTTTCATAATTGCAGTAAAATTAAAGTAATTTAATTTTTATTATTTCATTTTACTGCTTTAACATTTTCCCAAAAACTTTTTAATAGGTTAGACGACACCTACAATTTACCCTAAACTATGGACCAGCATTCACCAACGAAACATCCACACCAGTAATCAATTAATTGTCAACTATAGGTAATGACAATAATAATGTGAGAATTATCTAAATAAAAAAACAAGTTTATGTACTTATTAGTAAAAATTAACTTCTTTCGATGAAAGATTCCCAGCCTTCAAATTTCTTACTAAATTATTTGTTATACCGAAGGAATAGGACCGTTATTGAATTTTACAGAAAATAAGGCACGGACTACGCGCAAACTATTGCCGCCGTAAAATATTTTCACAATGAAAACCTTTTCTTGAACTGAATAATAGTATATTATTATATGAGCGATTATGACAACCATTATTCACGAAGATGATGTTTGAGCCCACGAGCCGAAGGCGAGTGGCGCAAATCATCTGAGTGAATAATGGTCATAATCGCGAATATAATACTATGCTTTTTCTACACCTATTAAACAAATAAATTAGACTCAGATTTGATAACTTGAATGGAACACTATCATAATACATTAATTTTTATTTTTCAATAAATGAAAGGACTTGTACCTTGACGCAGTTCTAGTAATACTGGGACGGGTGGGATGGCTTGCGCGCTTCAATGATATAAAGAGCCGAACCATAGGTTTAACCATATTGGAGGGGTTTTTATTTGAGAAGCCAGACTAAATCAAGTCCCTGGAAGGGGGCAGCAGCTCTTTCAGTAATCATAGTGGCAGAGATCGTGAGGGTTGGTATGGCACTGTGATACACACTACTGCGATGTGGAAGGCAACAGGAAACCACCACATTATTTTATCCCTAGTACAGCGTACTTTAATTTATGATGATGGCACCTTCTGGAGTAAAATATTCCGGAGGTAAAATAGTCCCACATTCGGATCTCCGGGCGGGGACTGCTTCGGGGGGAGTCATCAGAAATGATAAGTGTAACATCTCACGAGTCGGAGCGTGGAATGTTAGAAGCATGAAACAAGTAGGGAAGTTAGAGAATTTGAAAATTGAGATGGATAGGTTAGCATTAGACGTAGTAGGTATCAGTGAAGTGCGATGGCCAGAAGCTGGAGACTTCTGGAGCGGAGATTTTAGAGTAATACACACAGGATCTGTAGGAGGAAATTCGGGAGTAGGAATTGTTATGCGGAAAAAAGTAGGACAGACTGTAGAAAATTTCTTACAGCAAAGTGACAGGGTAGTTATGGTTAGGTTAGATTCGAAACCTGTAAAAACAGTAATAATACAGGTATATATGCCCACTTCTAACTACAGTGATGAGGCCGTAGAGGCAGTTTATAGTGATATTGAATATGTGCTAGATTTTGTGAGAGGACACGAAAATTTAATAATTATAGGAGATTTCAATGCAATCGTAGGCACAGGGCGAGAGGGCGGAATAGTTGGCCCCTTTGGATTAGGCAATAGGAACGATAGGGGAGTTAGACTGATAGAGTTCTGCGATAAACATAACTTAACGGTCGCGAACACTCTATTTCACCATCATGTTAGGAGATGCTATACGTGGAAGATGCCAGGAGACTTAGGGAGATATCAAATAGATTACATTCTCGTTAGGCAAAGATTTAGAAATCAAGTTAGGGATTGTAGAAGTTATCCAGGAGCAGATATAGATAGTGATCACAACATAGTCGTTATGAAAGCCAATCTTAAATTTAAGATTTTGAAAAAAAGAAGCGGAAGAAGGTATCTTGACCCAGAGAAACTAAAAGATGATGATATGCGCAATAAGTTCGAGAAAAAGACAAACGAAGTACTAAAGGGCACGGGTGGAAATATTGTTAGGGACATAGAGGCAGAATGGAATTGCATTAAAAATAGTTTAGTTTCCTCAGCTAGGGATATTTTGGGTCATAAACAGAATGAAAGTAGGAAACCCTGGATAACAAAACATATTGTGAGTCTAATAGAGGAAAGGCGAAAATATAAAAATAGGTTAGATGAAATAGGGAAACAAAGATATAAGGCGATCAAGTGGGAAATTATTCGGAAATGTAGGAACGCGAAAGAGCAATGGATCGATAATAAATGCAAAGAAGTGGAAGATACGTTCGAAGTAGGAAAGACTGATGAAGCATATAAAATAATTAGGAGAAATTTTAGAGAAATTGGATCTAGTACCAAAAACATTAGAAATGAGGCAGGAGATATCCTAATCGGAAGCGGGGAGAAGGCAGATAAGTGGAAAGAATATTTAGGAAACTTATATGCGGGACAGGAAGTGCAAGATATATTAGAAAGCGAAAGCAGTGTAGAGGGGGATAACCTAGGGAGTCCTATAATGAGAGAAGAGTTTGAGATAGCACTAAAAAGTTTAAGGAATAATAAAGCACCAGGTATAGATGGCTTGCAGGCAGAAATCTTAAAGTGCGCAGGTCAAGAGGTAATAGATCGTTTATTTAAATTAGTTAGTCGCATATACCTGACAGGCGAGATTCCAGAAGATTACAAACGGAACATCATAGTAGCTTTGCCAAAAAGAAAAGGCGCGGATAGATGCGAAAATTTTAGAACTATCAGTTTAACTTCCCATGCGTCAAAAATTTTAACTAGAATTGTGCAAAGAAGGATGGAGAAAAAGGCGGAAGAAATATTAGGAGAAGATCAGTTCGGATTTAGACGAAATAGAGGAACGCGCGAGGCCATTCTAGCTTTACGAGTAATTATAGAAAAAACGATAGAAAAGAGAAAGAGCGTCTATATAGGATTTGTAGATTTAGAAAAAGCCTTCGACAACGTAAAATGGGGGAAGATGTTCGAAGTGCTGAGAAAGGTAGGGATGAAATACAGGGACAGAAGAATAATACATAATCTCTACAAAGAGCAAAAGGCAGTTATAGAATGTGAGCAGGAACAAAGGGAAGTAGATATCCGGAAGGGAGTGAGAGGGATGTGCATTGTCACCTCTAGTTTTCAACTTATATATCGAAGATGCGATTAATATTGTTAAGGAAAGAACAGCCTCAGGGATCAATGTACAGGGCCAAACTATTAACATGCTCAGATTTGCGGATGATATAGCAGTGTTAGCATCTAGCAAAGAAGAATTAGGTGCGGCTTTGAATGAAATGGAAGCAGTTTTGACACAGGGCTTCGGCATGAAAATCAATAAAAAGAAAACTAAAATTTTGGTATGTAGGGGATGTGAAAATAGAACTAAAATGGAAATACAAATTGGAAATGAGAAGATAGAGGAGGTCGCGGATTTCTGCTACTTAGGAAGTAAAATAACTCAAGACGGTAGGAGCACTAAAGATATAAAACAAAGAATGGCGCAGGGCCGAGTTGCGTTTAACAAAAAGAAACAACTGTTATGCTCGAGAACGGTTAACATAGAGACTAGGAAGAGACTCTTAACGTCGTATGTATGGAGTACGGCATTATACGGGTGCGAAACTTGGACAATAGGAGAAGCGGATAGAAAAAGAGTAGAAGCGTTTGAAATGTGGTGCTACAGACGCATGATGAAGATACCGTGGATAGATAAGGTTAGCAATAGGGAAGTATTAGAAAGAGTTGGGGAAAAGCGAAAGGTATGGAAAACAATAAAGAGTAGGAGAGATAGGTTGGTAGGACACCTTCTAAGACACGAAGGAATAGTTCGTGACATACTAGAGTCAGAGATAGGAATAAAAAGAGGTAGGGGTAGGCCTAGATTAGACTACTGCTCTCAAATAGTTAGGGATGTAGGATGTTCTACTTTTAGGGAAATGCGTAGGTTAGCTCAGGATAGAAAAGAATGGAGGTACGCGTCCAACCAGTCTTCGGCCTGAGAACCTTATGATGATGATGATGAAATGAACTACTTACTAGGATAATAATATTGAAATTTGTGCAGTTATTAATATATAAATTTGGAGTTGTCCCTTCCATTGTTAAATTCTGGCAGTTTTAGTGGTTGAATTGTTAGTTTGTACGGATTAATGGGTACCTACTCGACCGAAGTGCATACACGTTGGAAAACGTAAACAAGTAATATGGCGAGATACACTTGGCTGTCACCCGAACGATTGTCAGCTCCAGCAAGAGCTGATCGCGGTCGATATAAAATATCATTGGATCAGGGAAACAGCGATTATTGAATCTATATTTGTGATTGGCCGAAATGCCGTGAATTATGATTTCATAATTCACTACAGTGAATTATGGGTACGATATTTCACGAAGAAAATCCGAATAATTGTCATATATAGTATTTTTCAGATTTGTTGGCGTTTACGCCGCCATATCCGATTATCCAAGCAACCGCCAACAGTTCAGTAGTTTCCAAAATTTTTCTGTTGCTAGGAACCCCGACAAGCGTGTGCGCCGCGACTCTGGACACGGCACACGGCAATGAGCATTTTGACGTTTTCCCTCAAGAAATATATTAATTCTTTTACCCACAACATTAGCCCGTTCACACAAAAGACACCGGTTATTTTCTAGTTTGTACTTAAATCTGCTATTGGTTATAAACGGCACAAACTTGTGTCAGAAATATCCACTATTTGTTTTGTTTTTAATTTGTTATTTAAAATGTTTAATGTAATGTGTTATTTCTTTTCTTTCATGGAATAAATAGCATTCCTTACTTTTATCTAACCCCGCTATGAAATGTCACATTTTAAATGCATTTTTGACATTACGAAACGTCATATTTTTCATAACTGTCAGTTCATTACGTAACTAGTTATGTAATGAACTTTCCTTACATAACTAGTTATGTAATGAACTTTTACGTAACTGAATATTTAAAAGCAAAAACAAAAGTAAGAATTTATTACAGGGTATTATTGAATCTATTGCCAAATTCGCTGATTCTTCTATATCAGAAGGCATATCTACATCAGAATCATCCATTTTTGGCGTAATTTGAAATAAAAAAACTCATCACTGACAATAGTTATTTATAGTATCCATAGCAACGCCAAGGTAAGCGATGAAGTTGAATTTATTTGTACGGTTACAAGGGATGTTACATTATTTGGAGTAGCACAATTTTTTTTTATTTTAAAGCGGAGTTAGATAAAATTTTGTACTTAACACGTTATGAAAAGGCTAATTTTATTTGACTCATATAATTTGCAAAACTCGCAAATTAGTCTTTTCATAACTGGTTACGTAAATAACTATGGTTTTAATGCTGTCAGTTACATCTTCACTTTTTAATTTTGCTTTGCTGTGCCTTTTTCCAGGCGTTGCAGCAGACAAACCTCGTTTTTCCTCTCCAACTATGCGCGACACGCTGCGTAGACTTACTTTTGATGCATCGGCCAATCGTTCCTGGTCACAAGTTAAAGACAATAGGGGACCATTATTTTCCTTCTCCCGGGTAAAGTATTCAAAAATATTTCGTAAAACTTCTCGACACTGTTTGGTAAAAACATTTCCAAGCATCTTTACACCTGACAATCAAACTGACAGTTATACTTGAAAGGCAATAATTTTTAATAAATTGCTTGGTGACCACTGGATATTGCAAAATAAGCATATTAACACTGAAACCATTTTGTTTCACACAACCATAGTAAGAAAGAGTGAGATCAAATACGGAAACGTGAGAATATTCTCAAGTCATCTTACGGCAGTAATTAAAATTCAACAAATCCATTTTACACAAGGGAGAAAGCCATTTGAACGTAATGCGCAGATTGCTGCACACACACGCCAAGATATCTGAAAAGAACTATAATTAAATAGGTATAGAAAAATATTTTTGTTCATTTTTAAATGTTGACAGTTCAGAAAATCCATAAAAATCAAAGACGTCCGTGATTACAATAAATTAAGTTGTCATGGATAATCTGATAAATATCTGTGTTTTAGTTAGAAAATTATTAAGGTAATTTTTGCTTTTATTGCTTTAATAAATTGGAAAGTTGTAGAGTTTTTGATATCCTCATACGCAGAAAAAAATAATTTTTCGATTGCTACCTTTACCACCATTGTAACTACACACGGGGAGCAGGAATCCCCAAAAATGTAATTGCCCCTGTTATTTCCCCATGTACACATGGAAGTTTGTCACACGGTATAGAGAGTAAAAGTTACAAAGTTTATTCGCATAAATAAATATTTTTCAGCCCAACACCAGCTATGTATACCATTTCTACAAAGCATTTTCGTTGCTGTTGCGACTAGGTATCTGGTATTATTATTTTTTACCAAGGACAACGTAAGTGGCGAGAATAGTGTGTCGTTTAAACCGAGAACAGACCCTTTAAAGCATTTCTTGTAAGAAATTCGAACTTGTGTGATATCAAAGTAATTGTAACTGAACAAATTGCTCGGTTGTTAATGAGCACTCCATTGAACTTAATTGCTAATTCCAGAAAATAATTGTTTCAGCTTATGTAACTTGATACTTGTGGAAACAGTTTAAACGATTAGAAAAAAATCGTCTATATAAAACAATGCAAAAAATATTTTCCAAATATTAGGGCCATGCAGATTTGTAGTAATAGCAGAGGACTGCGGAGCAGCAGCACTCGCGGCGGCAGCTTCGATGTTTAGTGGTGTGGCTATTGTCGCTTTAAACTAGTATGATATTAAGAAGCAGACATGTTGCCCAACTATACTTACCTGCTTAGTTGCAATTTTCTATGTTATATGTATATTCGCACCAAACACTAAATGCTTTTACATGTACCTTCCTGAGTTAACATCAAGCGCTTTTTCTTTGATACAACTTTATAATATCCGCATAGTTATAGTCTCTTGTACTAAACATGTGCTTAATTCTTTACAGCACCAAGCTGCAGCACAAGCTTTGGTGAGTTTTCAGCTCATTCTTTTGCCTCCTGTTGCTAAGAAGTAGTTTAAAACTTTGTTTGCTAACACGCAAGTACATTAGAATGCACAATTGTTACACTTTAAGAAGATGGAGAGGAAGTTATTGATTTTCAATATACGGGTGTCCCGTAAGTAAGTGGACACACAATTGTACCAAATCGATAAACATTTGCCAATGTCGAAAGACGATTAAGAGAAACGGGAGTTTTGAGAAAAAAATAATCGCCAAGGACGTCCTAATTTAATTACTCTATAAGATGAAGAAATTATTTTGAACATAATCGAAGATCAGCCAGAAATAAGCACTAGAAATTTAGCTTGCCAAACGGGTCTGTCCAGAACATCAATAAATATTATTATAAGATGCCAACAGCTTGGTTAAGTCGTCATATTTTAACCTGATTTACACATGTCCACTTACTTACAGGGCACTCTGTATACGATGAGTTCTGTTGGAGTTTTCAAGATGTCAGAAAGTGATGGGGTGAATCATTCTAAGAAAAAGTGTTCATATGAATTTCTAAAATTGTTTTTGCCTACAACTCTTCATGGTGGTGATAAAAATTGTACTTGATTCTGCCATCGAAATATGTACTACAATTTCGGCAACATCTGGGAACGATGCTATTTAGGTACCAAATGCTCATCAGAATATTCTTTTCTAAAACAAGTTCGTTCAGGCGCTTTCTGACATCTTGATAATGATTTCTTAAACACCATGTGTGGATGAAAGCTGCTTCGAAAATGCTGATTATTAAATGCCAGAACTAGCTTCAAGTTTTTTTCTTTATATTATCCAGTTCCTGATGTCTTCGAACCAACTAGCAAGAGTTCTAAGTAAAGAACTTTCTAGGCCATAACTAGAAGAAATGAAGCATGTGATTTAAACAGTTCAGATCAAATTCAAAGAATCTCTGAAGCTAGTTCAGATTATTTGCAACAGGCCCATAATCTTTGCATGTTTTGGCTTAGCTTGTAGATTAAAAAGTTTCCTATAATTGTTTTTCGTAATTTTTGATTCTTTCTATTTTTTCCAAGGTTTTTTCATGATACATTGCATTTCCTTAAATCAAGGCAATCTGAACTGCATTTCTGCAAATGTCTGAAGTCGATTTTTAACTGACATGCTTAGTAATAACGGTTCATTTAGAAATATGGATGTATGTAGTGTACAGATTTCTTGAACTTAAGCTAGGTGTAGGAGATAGAAGTTTATACAGAAATGTGATGTACGGCACCACTTTGGTAATATGTATATTACTGTAATATATTTACAGGGTTCCTAAATATTGAAGCGAACTCTAAATGACTAAGTACTAATGAAGTAAATAAATTTGTCCACGACTATCTTATAATATACTCTTTATACTTGTGTTTCTTCAATCATAATTAGATACATTAATCACTGCAGTGATTAATGAATATTATTCACTACACCAATAGGAACATCGCTTTGACCCTTTTTTACATTTATTTAGTAGGCCGCGATCGCGATGTGTCAGTTCAAATTGAAACGTCAAATCAGCATGGTTTGCTTTTAATTTGAAATGCATATTCTAAAAAAGAAGATATAATGAGTAGTGAGAGTGAAAACGAGGTTTCTTTGACAGCACCAGCAATAAAAGAAGCTGCAGAACTTGCCTCATTAGACTCATTGCCCAAAAAACTAAGAAAATTATACCTGAGAGCGTATGTATGAATCTTTCTTACACTGGAGAAGGGAAATGAAGGTAAATCCTTTCTGGGAATCTGTTTTGATAGTCGTGGACAAAGTATAGTATACAACTCGTTATAAACTCGTGTACAATATATCTACTATTATAAGAGACTAGGGTTCCCTGAACGACTTTGTCGCACTATTCAAAAAACCTAACATTCTATATAACTATTAACAATTGGATTTATATTGGGTTCAAAACAGAGTTTAGTATCCAAAATGACCCCCAAGTCTCTAACCTCAGTCACCTCATTCAACTTTCCCTCAATTAAGTAATTAAATGCAACTTTACTGCGCAAATAGGAGAACGTAATAGCACAGCAAAATAGAAGGGGCCCTAAGTGGGAGCCCTTGGGGACGCCAGAAGATACTTTACCGAAGCTAGAACTGACATTATTTATTTCTACAAATATATATGACTTAATCCACCTTAGTAGATCACCATGCGCACCAACATTCTCCATCAACGTATTATGATGAACAAGAATTAAAAAATGCATTAAAATAGGCATCATCATCATAAGGTTCTCAGTCCGAAGACTGGTTGGACGCGTACCTCCATTCTTTTCTATCCTGAGCTAACCTACGCATTTCCCTAAAAGTAGAACATCCTACATCCCTAACTATTTGAGAGCAGTAGTCTAATCTAGGCCTACCCCTACCTCTTTTTATTCCTATCTCTGACTCTAGTATGTCACGAACTATTCCTTCGTGTCTTAGAAGGTGTCCTACCATCCTATCTCTCCTACTCTTTATTGTTTTCCATACCTTTCGCTTTTCCCCAGCTCTTTCTAATACTTCCCTATTGCTAACCTTATCTATCCACGGTATCTTCATCATGCGTCTGTAGCACCACATTTCAAACGCTTCTACTCTTTTTCTATCCGCTTCTCCTATTGTCCAAGTTTCGCACCCGTATAATGCCGTACTCCATACATACGACGTTAAGAGTCTCTTCCTAGTCTCTATATTAACCGTTCTCGAGCATAACAGTTATTTCTTTTTGTTAAACGCAACTCGGCCCTGCGCCATTCTTTGTTTTATATCTTTAGTGCTCCTACCGTCTTGAGTTATTTTACTTCCTAAGTAGCAGAAATCCGCGACCTCCTCTATCTTCTCATTTCCAATTTGTATTTCCATTTTAGTTCTATTTTCACATCCCCTACATACCAAAATTTTAGTTTTCCCTGTCTCACTCCCTTCCGGATATCTACTTCCCTTTGTTCCTGCTCACATTCTATAACTGCCTTTTGCTCTTTGTAGAGATTATGTATTATTCTTCTGCCCCTTTATTTCATCCCTACCTTTCTCAGCACTTCGAACATCTTCCCCCATTTTACGTTGTCGAAGGCTTTTTCTAAATCTACAAATCCTATATAGACGCTCTTTCTCTTTTCTATCGTTTTTTCTATAATTACTCGTAAAGCTAGAATGGCCTCGCGCGTTCCTCTATTTCGTCTAAATCCGAACTGATCTTCTCCTAATATTTCTTCCGCCTTTTTCTCCATCCTTCTTTGCACAATTCTAGTTAAAATTTTTGACGCATGGGGAGTTAAACTGATAGTTCTAAAATTTTCACATCTATCCGCGCCTTTTCTTTTTGGCAAAGCTACTATGATGTTCCGTTTGTAATCTTCTGGAATCTCGCCTGTCAGGTATATGCGACTAACTAGTTTAAATAAACGATCTATTACCTCTTAACCTGCGCACTTTAAGATTTCTGCCTGCAAGCCATCTATACCTGGTGCTTTATTATTCCTTAAACTTTTTAGTGCTATCTCAAACTCTTCTCTCATTATAGGACTCCCTAGGTTATCCCCCTCTACACTGCTTTCGCTTTCTAATATATCTTGCACTTCCTGTCCCGCATATAAGTTTCCTAAAAAATAGGCAACGTTCCATTTTTATCTTGCTGTATATTTCAACATTGCACAAGCCATTAGAAATTCAGCATAGACACTATCACGCTACGTGCTGCTATCATCACGAAATCTTCCCAGATGTTATCAAACAGAAATTGGTCAAAAAGGTTAAGCGTTATATTATGAATCTTAGAAGCAAACGCCGTGGTTCAGGAGGGCCCAATTTTAAATTATGAGCTGATTTACGATATCCAAGCGGGCATGATGCCAAATTTTCGTAGAGCATACCTTGATATTGGCGGAGCATTTTAGGAATGGCCTTCTCTTTTGGTCGGATCGATCGATAGTCGAGCCTGATAGCGCCAAGCAAGCTCGGTCTTAGATAGTTTTCAAACTAAATTCAGTACAGGGTGCATGCCCATACAAAGAAGTTATTGTGCGAGAATTGGATACCTACTTGACGTACACTAACTTCCGCAGCAGGGACGCATTTAGGACATGAGTGGGCTATCTATACCTAATTCAAGTTTAGAACAAAATACAAGTTATGCTAGGATTCGATCACAGAGTTTTGAATGAAGATATTCCTCAACAAAATGCATTTTAGGCGAAGGGTGCTGCATTATTGTAACATATTACACATTTCAGATAAAAACCTTAAGTATAACTTTCATTCTTTCTTCTAAACACTTATAATATTTCAAGAAAAGGTGTTGAAATGTGAAAAGAAAACGGAATAAAATACTGGAAGGCTGCTTGGTTTTGATAAGAATCATAACATTTGGATAGTTAATATTATCATCATAAAGTTCTCAGTTCGAAAACTGGTTGGACGCGTGCCTCCAGCCTATCCTGAACTAAACCTATGCCTTTCCCTCAGAAGCAATCACAGTGCCATACTGACCCCACAGTCTCTGCCACTTTTATTACTGAAAGAGTTGCTGCCCTCCTTCAGGGACTTGATTTAGTGTGTTTTCTCAATATGGTTTCGCTCTTTAGATCATTGCAGCAGCAGGCAACGGTGACCACGACCCCCAGTTCAGAGCATGGCTATGTAGGGTAGTAGGCGTGGGGGGTGGCCAAGTATTCCATTATCTACTGATGTAGTAGTCAGTCTGCATACTGAGTCGAGGCACGTCTTGCGTCTTCACGTGTTGAACGCTCTGAAGAAGACAGGGTTTCGCTCTTTGGACACCCTGTGGGCAGACAATTCTGGTGTCTGCTCTTCTGACATTCCTGTCGCCAAAACAGTTTGCTCTCTTCCATACGAAAACCAAAATGATGCTTGAGAAGTATGTAATTTTGACCAATTCAGAGCAAATCGAGGCTCGTCCGACAAGAAATTCATATTCTACTTCCAGACATTCCAGTTCAAATTTTTCCGCGCAACGTTGAGTCTAGCCACGCGGTGATTCCTTAGAAACTAGGGGCCAATTGGACGTCTTCTCAAACATAAATTTGCTTCTTCTTATCTTCTCCCATGACTTTGACATGGCGAGCTTCTTATAGTTCATTTATCAACTGCAAGTCATTTAGTAATCTTGTAGGAATCAAACCACGAGTCGATCGTCATGAGTTGTGTCTTAATTTCTGATCTTGGTGTTCGGTAGGTACCTACCTAATAACTGCCATCCTCTAAAAAACTAAGCATACAGTTGCCAAATTTATAGAATAGAGCAAGGTGCTGTGTAGACTGTTAGACCATTCCAATATTTGTCTTATAATTAATCCTAAATTTGCATAAAGTTTTCTTAGCTCCCTATACACTTCTTCAGAGTCGTTCCCTTAGGTTAAATAGGGCACTCTATTCGGAGATTCAACTAAATACAGTTTGTTTCTATCAACGAATACGTACCCTACGTATAATTTTACTCTGTATTGTTCCCGTACAATGCGACATGTGAAATGTGAATTTCAAAGCATAAAGGACAAACGCAAATTAATACATGAAAATCCGGGACCCAATTCCCTGCCGAAAATAATTTATGGGATTTTTCTCTCGCGGTAAGACACAAAGAAGAAATAGAACAAGGAATATTCTGAAAAGAACCAAAGGCAGCAAAATGCAATAAATATTACATTATATCCAGCGAACTGAAAGAGATATATCAACTTAAGTATTATTCAGAACGCTTTGTTCAAACTATCCTGCATACACAAGAGATTCGGCAAGTTTTCTTTTTTGTGTGTCTACGTTTTTAGATCTAAAAGGGAAAAGAATACTTAAATGACCTGCAATGTTGTTTGTTGGTCTATGGACTGACGAGTTGACTGAAGCAGTTGTCCGACGAGTAAAAGACCTGGGTTCAAATCCTAGTCGGTGCTTTTTCATCTTTTTCGCTTTGACGAAAAGCAAATTCACAGGATTCATATATCAAACTACCAACATCATTTCAATAAAGCAATAATTTAGGTAAGTTGCAAATTTAATTTAAAAAATTTGTTACGTTCGGAAGATATCCTTTTGATGGTCCAAAAGACCCACTACTGCGTGGGTTCTTTTTCAATAACCTTCATCACCCCGTACCTCCTGTAAAAATCGTCAATAGCCGTTTGCCTGTTGAAGCCCCTCTCAGGAAAATCGTAGAATTTCCTGCAAGGTCTCCCGTAATTGTGAGATGTCAGAAGCGGGACGGCCCTTTTTTCGTCCTGCGAAAACAAAAGACTGATAAAAAGGATAAAAGAAAGCGCGATACGGCTCTGTCCCACGGTATGACTTCCACGCCGGATCGAATACTGCAATCCTTGCACTTGCAACCCGCGGGGTGCATTTAGAAAAGAATACGACTCAAATATGCTGTGTTTCTCCGTGAATGTTTGATTTTGATTGTAACCCGTTGCATTTTAAAATTCAATCTATGAACCGAATTTAAGGTGAATTAGAAATATGCAGTACGTTGAAAAACTCATTTAAAGGTAGAAAATACCTGATATTACTATTATTTGTAATTTCTTCAATAGATCAGTTGATTGTCTATACCAGTTCTGAGCCAAAACTTCAATGTAAAATATTACGGACCCTATTGTTGTAAGCCAGTGGCATGGGAATACATTTTCACTTCGGAAAAGATCTAACGTAGGTATACTACTATTATAATGAGATTAAATCATCAGTCAGTGATAAAATTTTGACAAATTTAAGAATTTAAGAAATCTAGAAAACTCCACCGACATGCCTCAAATATATTTATCTTTTCTCTCTAGAATTGCATAAACACACCTGTCGAAATATATTTTCGTGTATCTCCGGGAGGTATCGTCTGTCATCCCTCGGCTTACGCACGTCGAACAAAGGGAACACTTTGGTGTAGGAAAAAAACAGGTCGTATTCCAGCATCTTTTCGTACGATTTCGGATTATTGAAATAGGTTATTTCATTTTCCAGGTCCACGTTAGGGTCCTGAGAACAGAGCAAAGATTTTATGTAAATCGCATAGAGATGGGTATCGATAGAGACCGCGCCTTAAGAGATTGTATTAGCATAATATATATAAAAAATAAACTTTCTAGTACAGTTTATTCGTCAAATTTGTTTCTATAAGCTGTAAACCTTCTAACCAACAATAAAATATTCAATTGCAAGGTAGTCAACACCACAAACCTAAATTCAGTAATACCAACTGCGGAGCACATTTCAGTTTTAACATGTTCGATGAAAGCTTTACTTGCTCACCTCAGCAATTGCATAATATGAAATAATAATAACCGGGCACACATTGCAAAATCGACCAAAGTTTCAGACAGCTTAGTAAAGTTAGATTTGTTTCGAACTGTTGTAGATTGCTCCACATATATGCAGTAGCTTTGTGATAATAATGTAATAATTTCAAAGAAACGATGGACACTTTCCCGTAGAAGGCACGCTTAATATTTATGTAAGAAATTGAAATTGAAATTTGTACTTACCAACTTTTTATTCTCAAGTTTCTGCCATACGTCTTGCTTGTGTTGCATCGAAGCCAACGGAGTATGCCACTGAGCCATATTTGCAACCAGTAATACAATTATTTTAATTACTCAAAAAAGTTTGACATTTGACCAGTTAAATGTCAACTCACGACGTATGCTCGCGTACATGCCGTGCTACGCTGCCGACCGGAATCCGTCTCGCACTGCGCATGACGTCACATCGAGGCGAAATTATTGGCGCGAAGTCTCCGAAAGATCCGGTTGGCGGATGTGTTTTTGCTTTATCGGCGCGAACGTTAAGTGACAAGTGTCAAAATGGCAAATTGTGCGATGGCTAAATGCCACAATCATTATAAGAACACAAAAGGCACAAACATAAGGTATTTTTCGTTTCCCAAACACAATGATATGCAGAAAGCATGGATTATCGCAGGTAAGCGTGAAGACAAAATCAATGTTAAACATGGTACGCAAAAAAGTGCATTTGCATGGTTCATATCAATTTCGGATGCATAAAGTTTATTAATTACTTTTAGCAAGTATCTGAACTGCGCATCTTGATGAATAATGTTTCGAAATCCCGTTCCAAGTGCGTCTTCTTGGAAACTATCTACATATTTATTATTTCGGCCGTGGATATTTTCTGATTAATTATGCCATTATGCGTTTAAATTTGTCTTTCGCCTGTACTATTACAGTAATAAACGCATTTCTACCTCGGAGTTTCAAGTTCTTAAGCAGTTTCTTATAGGTACCTATAAACGTGTCCAAATTCCTTCAAACCAAGAAAATTTTTCCTGTGAAGTGAAGTGTAATAATTCAGATCTTGCATTTATTTATTTATTTATCAGTTCCATAATCATACATGTACAATATTCAGCGAGCCTGAGGCTCATGTTTTGAACACATTTCTACAATTCTGAGAAAAAAGTCCAAAATTTCCCCTGCCGAAAAATTGTAGCTGTCAAACTCGTCTCAATTAGGTAATTATTTTCTTCAACAAGCTCACCCCCATCCAAAATTACTCATCTTCATCTCCAACAATCCATTTCTTAATTTCCATACAAACACTTTTCTCAATTACTGTAATTTACCTATTTGAATCAAACATTTTTCACTGACAATTTGAAGTTTTATTTTGACACATATGTAGATCTAAGTAGGTATGTGGTTGGTGTCTCTCGAATCGCTGCGCCGCCTCGATTTTACGTCATCGAAGTGGGAGGAGCAAGGAGCGATTATGCGCCGTAGCTTACCATTGTATTTATATTATGCTCGCGTACAATCAATTATTGTTCCATTAATTATAATTTGCACAAATTTTGAAATTAACGTTTACAACAAGTAAGTTTAATTTGATTTGATTTTAATGTTAGTTTGCTGTGCACTTCACTTCACAAAAGGCCGAGTTTGGTAACCCATCGTGTATCGTAATTTATAGTTACGATAAAAGTGTTGTACAACATTTTATCTACTATCAGTGTGACCATGACTATCATATTATTGCTTAAGAAGTAAACTAGAAATATTACTTAATTATACAATATACAGAATATAAGTAATTCTTAAGTCAATATGAATCTAATATCGTGATGTGAACTATTACGATACATGTGTCGTAAATAACTATGTATTTTATGCGTTAAAATCGTGAAGATGATACTGATGAAGATGAATGAGTTATCTGTTCACGTTGGTCGATTCTGATTGGAGATTACATACAAGAATTGTATTTTAAGGCTGTCAATGAAGCAAGATGGAGGTTCTTTCATTTTCCCATTAAACAAATACCGTAGTGAAGGCGAGCTCGCAATACTCATTAATTTTTCATTTCCGTACTCAGAATAGCTTCGCCGGTAGGAACATTGACTTGAATTTATTGCAGAGCGGACATTTGGAATTACGATGGAATGTTTATTTTTGGTTGTGTCTATTCATAGATAACAATGAGTCTGAAGCTACATAAAGCATAAAGAACGAAGTACTCTAGGTCAAGTAATGAAGAAGTGTCCTTGGAGATAAACGGTTCTTTTAGCTTTATCGATATTTTATTAACAGCTAGAAGCATTGGGCGAAATAATTTATAAGCCATGCCAAAAGTGAGGTGTAATGTTTACGGTTTATTCTATTATTATTAATGATTTGTAAACACTTTTATAATGTATACAAAGGGTGGAAGACACCCTCGCGTGTCTGCTAAAAGGTGCCCGTCAGCTTTTCGATTTTCTTGTCTTGCATTCTGCTGTTAAAACTTTGATGTCCTGCTGGCACGAATTTCATGAATTCTGTGACGTTTGTGCATCCCCTCCTTGAGGTTTATAAATTTTCTCATTACTAAACAAATATACAGCGAAGACCACATAATGTAAACACTGCGTACGCGAAAATCCGTAAGGAAATAGATGAGACTGATAACAACTTAAGGTGTCATTAAAGCGTAATTTGAACATCATCATAAGGTTCTCAGTCCGAAGACTGGTTGGACGCGTACCTCCATTCTTTTCTATCCTGAGCTAACCTACGCATTTCCCTAAAAGTAGAACATCCTACATCCCTAACTATTTGAGAGCAGTAGTCTAATCTAGGCCTACCCCTACCTCTTTTTATTCCTATCTCTGACTCTAGTATGTCGCGAACTATTCCTTCGTGTCTTAGAAGGTGTCCTACCATCCTATCTCTCCTACTCTTTATTGTTTTCCATACCTTTCGCTTTTCTCCAACTCTTTCTAATACTTCCCTATTGCTAACCTTATCTATCCACGGTATCTTCATCATGCGTCTGTAGCACCACATTTCAAACGCTTCTACTCTTTTTCTATCCGCTTCTCCTATTGTCCAAGTTTCGCACCCGTATAATGCCGTACTCCATACATACGACGTTAAGAGTCTCTTCCTAGTCTCTATATTAACCGTTCTCGAGCATAACAGTTGTTTCTTTTTGTTAAACGCAACTCGGCCCTGCGCCATTCTTTGTTTTATATCTTTAGTGCTCCTACCGTCTTGAGTTATTTTACTTCCTAAGTAGCAGAAATCCGCGACCTCCTCTATCTTCTCATTTCCAATTTGTATTTCCATTTTAGTTCTATTTTCACATCCCCTACATACCAAAATTTTAGTTTTCTTTTTATTGATTTTCATGCCGAAGCCCTGTGTCAAAACTGCTTCCATTTCATTCAAAGCCGCTCCTAATTCTTCTTTGCTAGATGCTAACACTGCTATATCATCCGCAAATCTGAGCATGTTAATAGTTTGGCCCTGTACATTGATCCCTGAGGCTGTTCTTTCCTTAACAATATTAATCGCATCTTCGATATATAAGTTGAAAACTAGAGGTGACAATGCACATCCTTGTCTCACTCCCTTCCGGATATCTACTTCCCTTTGTTCCTGCTCACATTCTATAACTGCCTTTTGCTCTTTGTAGAGATTATGTATTATTCTTCTGTCCCTGTATTTCATCCCTACCTTTCTCAGCACTTCGAACATCTTCCCCCATTTTACGTAGTCGAAGGCTTTTTCTAATTTGAACAGTCAATAGAAAATTATATGTCCGTACAAAACGACCCGCATAGGCTTGACTCGCTTCTTTGCTAATTGAGGTATTTGGCTCTGTATTTATTGGGGGCAGAAAGTGATGACGGACACTAAAAGGATTAATACAGGCTTATACTAATTATAGACGTTTGGAGCTTCGATCAACTGGATTTTCAGTTTCAGTTTTCTTTTGGATAAAAGGGGTAGATTATTTAAGATTTAATGTATAAAGTAGGAAACCCTGGATAACAAAACATATTGTGAGTCTAATAGAGGAAAGGCGAAAATATAAAAATAGGTTAGATGAAACAGGGAAACAAAGATATAAGGCGATCAAGTGGGAAATTATTCGGGAATGTAGGAAAGCGAAAGAGCAATGGATCGATAATAAATGCAAAGAAGTGGAAGATAAATTCGAAGTAGGAAAGACTGATGAAGCATATAAAATAATTAGGAGAAATTTTAGAGAAATTGGATCTAGTACCAAAAACATTAGAAATGAGGCAGGAGATATCCTAATCGGAAGTGGGGAGAAGGCAGATAGGTGGAAAGAATATTTAGGAAACTTATATGCGGGACAGGAAGTGCAAGATATATTAGAAAGCGAAAGCAGTGTAGAGGGGGATAACCTAGGGAGTCCTATAATGAGAGAAGAGTTTGAGATAGCACTAAAAAGTTTAAGGAATAATAAAGCACCAGGTATAGATGGCTTGCAGGCAGAAATCTTAAAGTGCGCAGGTCAAGAGGTAATAGATCGTTTATATAAACTAGTTAGTCGCATATACCTGACAGGCGAGATTCCAGAAGATTACAAACGGAACATCATAGTAGCTTTGCCAAAAAGAAAAGGCGCGGATAGATGCGAAAATTTTAGAACTATCAGTTTAACTTCCCATGCGTCAAAAATTTTAACTAGAATTGTGCAAAGAAGGATGGAGAAAAAGGCGGAAGAAATATTAGGAGAAGATCAGTTCGGATTTAGACGAAATAGAGGAACGCGCGAGGCCATTCTAGCTTTACGAGTAATTATAGAAAAAACGATAGAAAAGAGAAAGAGCGTCTATATAGGATTTGTAGATTTAGAAAAAGCCTGTATTAATCCTTTTAGTGTCCGTCATCACTTTCTGCCCCCAATAAATACAGAGCCAAATACCTCAATTAGCAAAGAAGCGAGTCAAGCCTATGCGGGTCGTTTTGTACGGACATATAATTTTCTATTGACTGTTCAAATTAGAAAAAGCCTTCGACAACGTAAAATGGGGGAAGATGTTCGAAGTGCTGAGAAAGGTAGGGATGAAATACAGGGACATAAGAATAATACATAATCTCTACAAAGAGCAAAAGGCAGTTATAGAATGTGAGCAGGAACAAAGGGAAGTAGATATCCGGAAGGGAGTGAGACAAGGATGTGCATTGTCACCTCTAGTTTTCAACTTATATATCGAAGATGCGATTAATATTGTTAAGGAAAGAACAGCCTCAGGGATCAATGTACAGGGCCAAACTATTAACATGCTCAGATTTGCGGATGATATAGCAGTGTTAGCATCTAGCAAAGAAGAATTAGGAGCGGCTTTGAATGAAATGGAAGCAGTTTTGACACAGGGCTTCGGCATGAAAATCAATAAAAAGAAAACTAAAATTTTGGTATGTAGGGGATGTGAAAATAGAACTAAAATGGAAATACAAATTGGAAATGAGAAGATAGAGGAGGTCGCGGATTTCTGCTACTTAGGAAGTAAAATAACTCAAGACGGTAGGAGCACTAAAGATATAAAACAAAGAATGGCGCAGGGCCGAGTTGCGTTTAACAAAAAGAAACAACTGTTATGCTCGAGAACGGTTAATATAGAGACTAGGAAGAGACTCTTAACGTCGTATGTATGGAGTACGGCATTATACGGGTGCGAAACTTGGACAATAGGAGAAGCGGATAGAAAAAGAGTAGAAGCGTTTGAAATGTGGTGCTACAGACGCATGATGAAGATACCGTGGATAGATAAGGTTAGCAATAGGGAAGTATTAGAAAGAGTTGGGGAAAAGCGAAAGGTATGGAAAACAATAAAGAGTAGGAGAGATAGGATGGTAGGACACCTTCTAAGACACGAAGGAATAGTTCGTGACATACTAGAGTCAGAGATAGGAATAAAAAGAGGTAGGGGTAGGCCTAGATTAGACTACTGCTCTCAAATAGTTAGGGATGTAGGATGTTCTACTTTTAGGGAAATGCGTAGGTTAGCTCAGGATAGAAAAGAATGGAGGTACGCGTCCAACCAGTCTTCGGACTGAGAACCTTATGATGATGTATATTTAATTTTTGTAATGTTTATAAATGTACGCCTGAGTAGTATGTTTATGGTGATTTCGAAACATCCCGGTGTGCCGGAGTTCCCAAAAAACTACTTCTGCTCCATTTTTCTGGATGTGCAATAAATACAAAATTATGTTTTAACTCAAACACAAGAACATAACAGAAACTCAATCTTTAACTATGAAAGTTTGTTACATCCGTTGAAACCCATTTAAGAAAGACAAGTTATGACGGTATCTCAAAATTACTTGCCACTTTACTGTAAAGACCGGTCATTTCATTGTTGATTTAAAAACGCGTATCAAAGTTGGCCGTCGTCCAAAACATTTATGAACAGTAATCGGTTTATCTACTATGTTTTACACGCAAAACCTAGGATAATTTTGAATTGTTTTAAATATACGTGAAACATAGAAACTTTACTATCTAAGCAGAAGAAATAACATCTTGTGAAATACCGAGCCATCTAGCAACTAACAATTTCCAATTAAATCACAACCCCTTCTTCAAAAGCATAAACACACCCATGTTAAAAACGGGAAAAGACTAGCGGATATTTCGGGTATAAACACGAAAACTGACAGTGTCAAATGGAAAAACACTGGCTACATCCTTTTTCTGCGAGACAGTAAATGGGATAATCCTACTTAATGTTATCATAAAGTTTACGACTCTCACTTTATATGACTGAATTTAGTTTTGTCGAGGTCTTAGACAACATTCTCATGCTCGAGTCTATTAACAAACTTAAATGCACATAAGAATTTGGTATTTTCCCAGTTCAAAAAAAATCTGTACGCTTATGAACAACAGAACTTGGCGCAGTCGGCAGATAAATTTGAAATCCTCCTCCGGAGCAAGACCGCGTACATCATAACTTATTTTTTATTTAGTAATTTATGATTTCCGTTCTCACAGATAACGTCTTATTTAAAACAGTCTCGAGTTGTTGGGGAAATACAAATAAACTTGGGAAACGCCGGTTCAGCCGGTGGCAATTATACACTGTGTTCTATTTGCAGTTATGTTGTTCAATGAAATCGACAACATTTCTCAGTATAATGTATTTACTGGCATCAGAATGAGTCATACTTACAGTACTTG
The DNA here is from genome assembly GCA_963966045.1 of Xestobium rufovillosum. Classification (NCBI taxonomy): domain Eukaryota; kingdom Metazoa; phylum Arthropoda; class Insecta; order Coleoptera; family Ptinidae; genus Xestobium; species Xestobium rufovillosum. Next base: position 5,304,450 of record OZ014495.1, on the reverse strand, counting down.
TGGTCTAATTGTAAGACCAGTAGAGGGTTGTAAATTCCACTTCAATAATTCCTTTATAAAAAATAAATCATAATAAATTCATCGATTCCCCCTCACAGCTGTGTAATCGAGGTCACAAGCTTACGGTTCGGGTGAATAGGTACGACTCTGAGCTCCAACGATCAATGCGTGATGTGGACCCCGAAATATTACGCACCGTTTCCATTATTACGTTGGCAATAATACAAAAAATCGTCGAGCAGATGAAAAAATGACGCTCTTGGAACTGTATTATAATCCCATTGTTAGCCATAAAAAAGTTAAGTGGTGCATGCTGATCAGTTCCGAATAAAATTTTGTTTGAACTTCTACTCGGTGAAAATAAACTACAAACAAGACCTGTATACTTAGTGAAATAATAGATGTTCAATAAAATAATAAATGTTTAGTAGAAACAGCACATTTTATGCAAATTAATTATCTTCAAAAAGTAGGGTACCATAGCTCAACATTTTCGGGTTTTTGTCAAGCGGAGCGAACCAAACGGTATCTGTATACTTTTAGACTAATAAAAAGGAAATTATTTATTTACTAAGCACCTAGTAGTAAACCTACCCTTAAATTAAACCAGGATTATTTTCTTCCAGCATGGGAACGCGGCAACATCGAGCGAAACAAGTGTTGGTACGCAACCTGGAGGCAGTGTCACTTCCCGAACTGCATCAGAAACACCACAAGCCCCATCGCTTCATCATCATCACACAGGAGCAAAATTTCGACATGGTCTCCTGCAGCTCATGATCCATACCATAGACCCTCTTCATGATGGTCAGTATACAGGTAGTTCTAAATAATTCCAAAAATTCTCGGTGTGTAGCATTGGACGTGTACAACTGTGTCGATTTTGTATTGTTTTGTGGTAAGCTGCATGCACCGAAACTACTTTGACAGAAACATAATAATCGTTTAAGTAGTACGTTTTTGGAGAATCTAGTTTCACCAAAACATAATAATCGTTGAAGTAGTATGTTTTTGGGGAATCTAGTCCATCGATCCTAGTTCACTAACTCTCTCATTCGGCATCACCGGGTAGAATAAGGGCAAGCAAGAATGGAGCGTTAAGGTCCAATAAAATAAACTCCTAAAGAAATCCCACCATTATTTTTCTTTCAATAAATTTATAAGAAAGCATCGATTCTTGCCTCAAAAACTAATAACACTCGTACGAAAATTATACCTTACTCAATTACGAGTAACAGAAACTCATTCTTTTTCGTTAAAAGCTTGTTATATCCGTTGTCTTGTATAGAATTCGCCAATAGTCCACTCAAAGAAAACAAGTTGGGATGGTATCTCAAAATTGCTTGTCAGTTTATTGTAAAGAGCGGTCATTTCGATGTTGCTTTAAAAATGCGTATCCAAGTTGGCTATCGTCCAAGACATTCATGGTAGAGTTAAAATTGTTCTTTGTAACTGATGTAAGCTGCCGTAATTGTTGTGCTTTCGAAAACCGACATCATATGCTTAAACTGTTGTCAGCTAAATATTGCCTTCTACAGGGTGTCCGAGAACTCGACCAAGGAATATTAAACACCGTTTATTACGACATGTATAAGGAGTTTAAGGATTCCGTGGTCGAGTCCTTGAGCATCCAGTATAAAGAACTCAATTTTCCGTATAAACATATTTTCAGGAAAAGTGGATGAGAAGGCGACGCAATTACATGCAATAGCCTCCCTGAAGGTTCTTCTGGACGCTACTAAACCACAAAATGGCGCTGCTACAAGCTCGGCTGCCAATTATGTTACAGCTGCTAAACAGGAAACCATGTTAGCTCAATCGAACGACATGCCCAACGGAGTAGCTAACGTACTCAATGACTGCAATTTAGAAACGGTGAGTTTTCGTCGAGTAAACCCCCTGTTTAAATGATGTGATGTACATACACTGAAATCATATTTTTTCGTCATCGTTGTGATGTGGAAGTTCTGAGCGTATAAAAAATGACCAAAGCTCTTCCAGTTGAATCTACTGATGTAACTTCCACAATATAGCGATACAGATATGTTATATTCATAATATTTAATCGCCTGTACAATTGCATTACACACAGGTTGCCTCATAGTATTTTTTCAGGGAACAAAAGCTTGACCAGGTTGTATTAGGGGAACAATGTGCGGAGTTTTATTGCTTTAATGCCTCATGCATTGTTTAACTCGCTCGCTACTGATTTGACTTTACAAAAGATTCAATAGTTTCATGATAGCTCCCATATTGATGCTACTATGATTTCTAATGTTCGAACACTTGTACCTACTAATTATTAAAACTTTATTCTCAATAATTCAACATAAATAAATAAACGCAAGTCGTCTTTATATGTATACAGCTAGGGAAATCTAAAACACTAAACCATAGAACAGAATTAAAGGAAGTAAGAAGAAACGAAGCGTACGCGGGGGGAGGAAGGAAAGTACAATTCAACAAGAACCGTTGGACATTAGGGATTCGGCATCGAAACTGACGAAGACAACTTGGAACCCAACCTTCAATTCGCGAACAAAATGTTCGAAGTTAAGAACAAAAGAGTCTGTCTTCCGTACAAACTACTTTTACGCCACCCACTGCAGGGGAACTTAATACAGGGTGTATTTCAATAGTTCAATTGAGTAACCAAAGATATACCATTCAGTAGTATATTCCAATTCGCTTCATTCGCTCAGATTCCAAATCTGTAAAAACCACGCAAGTTCAATGAAAAACCAGAGCCAAAAAGTTTCTGCGATATCTATTAACAATTTACTTGAGCTTTTATTCATAGAACCAACGTAACATGAATTCCGAATCAACATATTTAACGTAAATCTAAACCGTAATAAAACTCTTTACTTTCATCAACTTAATTCTTCATAATTTTCTTTCATTTTCTGAATAAAATTACATGAACACTTATTAGGGTTACACACGCACCAGGAACGCATTAGCCTTAAGGACTACGCTCTTCTAGTAAGTTCGATTATTTTGAGTGTCAGACGCTCGTGTTAAAATATTGATTTCACTTAGAGAGTTGGGCTCTATGATTTCATGTGAGAAAGCTTCGTGTCCACAAGCAAATGAGGTACGATCATTCTTGCTGGACAAACTTGAAGATTCTGTCTACGCACAGGCAGAAAAAACGGTTCCACATAGAACTAGAAGAATATGAGATGTCAGTGACGTAACTGCGATTTCCAGGGACCAATTTTTCGGATTTCAGGAATTGATGACCTGACCTCGGAAAGTTCGAGACTCGATCTCGAATTTGGATCGTTCAATAAAATCCGGAAACGGATCCACCAATATTTCTGGACCCGTCCACCACTAGGTCCTATGAGAGAATAGAGTTTTTAGCACTTGGCCCAATACCTCTAAAAAAACTCGCTATAAAGTCAGCTGTTCTGGGACACATTATATCAGTGAAAACTATTTTTCATGTCATAAAAATACTATGAGGCAATTTGTAACGCCATTATGTAATTATGTAACGCCAAAGTGACAACACATTTCCCCGCCACAAAAAACATTTATTCAAAAAGTCTGCCCGGTAATTTATCTGCTAACATAGCAATTACCATGGAAACCCGAGCCAATAGTGAGTTATTTGTTGTCTTGCTTGTTTGGTTGCTCGGTGTGTGCTCGCAACTGTTTATGTTCCTTTTCGGTGTAGATTTCCAAATATAACTTTCATTCACTGTGAGCACGATGGAGTTTTATAAAAAGGACAAACCTAAAAGTTAATTTTAACCTCGGTCCCTACCGGGATTTTAAATAAGCGATGAGTTAAATGTGTGGTTTTTCTATTTTTGGTAAATGTTTATGTGCTTTGAATGGTGTGCATTTTTGACTGACACTGTATCACCTGAACCAATGAAATATCTATCGATATTGATTGTGTACTTCTCTTTTTATAACCCCTGTATACTGGCTTAATCCTGACAACGTACTATAAGGTAAATTTACGAAAAAGCTTCAGTAGGTTTAGAAAGAAAAAGTTGTGCTTTTTAGACGACCAATCATACCAAAAGTTTTGCTTGTATTACACACTTTTAGCATCACCATAAAATTGAAAATTCTCATAAAGTACTGGGGGCCAGATAGATCCTCTTGTTACAGGAAAATCATTTGCTCAGCGTTACAAGGCTAATTTTGTTATTAATAGAAATGGAATTGAAAATCACTCATTTTTCTTCAGCCTTGCCCGACTACAGTCCACCAGACTTAAGTTGGCGAGAGGTGGGGGCGCGACGCAATGGGTCGAATCAATCGCTTAGTAGCCAAGTAAACCTTTCATTAGTTCCATTAACAGCAAAATTACCGTGACGCTCGAGAAATGGTATTCCCATATAGGAGACTAGGCCAAGAGAATTTCGAAGAAAAAAATATTTTGCCACGTTCACCATGTTGACGTTCATTCATGCTTAATAGAATTCAATGCTAAATACAATACATAATTATGCATTTAAAGTGTTTTGGCTACATGCTATAGTAAGAATGTAATAGTTCAAAGGGAACACTCCCCACTAGTTCAATTATTATACATTTTAAATGCCTAAAGAATCATCTGTAAAAGTTACTCGTACAGCACTCAGTACAACACTGTATATTACTGACACTTTACAGCCTATATACGTTTGGAAAATTGGGATTAAGCTTTACCAACATGTACTCACTGCTGCTCAAGGCAAATGCATAAATTACCTTTTCAATATTTAGTCTTCAATATAATTTACGAAAAACCTTGGGCAGTGTGTGTGGTTTTGATGTTTGCGTGCAAATTGTTGAAATTTTGTTACTTGTTTGGCGATGTTGTGCGGATACTTAAGTAGAAAAGTAACATTGCAACATACAGCCATAGGATAAAGACATGAGGTGAGCCCTCTCGAAGGAAAACGTATAACATTCTTATTTCTAATTCTAGCGGCGCATGTCTTCAGTGCGTGCACGTAAGTCACTGACATCTCAAGCAGTGGTGTGTCTGCAGGTAGGAGACGCCGAAGATGACGTCCCCGAAGCCATGGACATATCCTGGCCCAGGGGTTTAAGGAAACAGACGACGTACCTGCTCCTGGCCCCCATCGTCATCCCATTGTGGCTGACGTTGCCTGACACAAGGTCAGCTAGAGGTGAGCACTACCAGATCTCTCTAGAAAAAATCAGAAACGTTAATGTCGATTTCCGACATTCTATTTCCTATTTTCTTTGCTTCACTGGTCTTATTGGATAAACTTTGTACATAAATACTATTTTAAAGTTACATTGACGGAATATGATAGGGAGCATGTGAGATATATTTGAACTGCTCAAGTTTTCAAACACAACAAATAGGCAAGTGCAGTTCTACATGAAACGCAGTTAAAATTTAATAGTTTTTGGATACGTACTTCACTGGATATATGGAATTTTACTGTTTCCATGCAACAAGGAGTTACTGCCGACCTAAATTTTCGTATCAAGATATCGCATGCATTAAAGAGAGTGAGCGTGACCAGACTTTACTAATGATCGGCGTTTACAATTTTAACTGTACGCGAGTTACATTACCCTTTAAATCATCTTTGTAACCTTTAAAATACTCGCTACAGTTACACTTCTACAATGTTGCTAAACACTCGCGTTAACACGCATTAAAATTTCGAATTTGAGCAGCACACTCCGTCATAATTTATTCCACCTTCACTTCTCTTGTGCGGTGGGGCGAAGTTTCAAACCCACCATTTCCTTCTACTTACATATTATTTTAACATTGCAGGTAGAAAATTCTTCCCAATAACATTTCTGGGCAGCATCGTGTGGATTGCGGCATACTCGTACCTGATGGTGTGGTGGGCAACTAGGGTTGGCGAAACAGTGGATATACCACCAGAAGTGATGGGGTTAACTTTTCTGGCGGCCGGTACCTCAATACCGGACCTTATCACGTCAGTTATTGTGGCGCGAAAGGGTTTCGGCGATATGGCCGTCTCATCTTCCGTCGGAAGCAACATTTTTGATGTTACCGTCGGGTAAGTTATTGAGTACACGTTCACCCAGAATTTGCCATTCCATGATATATACCGTAGCATATTAGTAGATATAAAATGCCGTTTCTTGATCCCGAAACATCATTGTACTTCTACTCATACTACAAAGTGTCTTCGTCTCCCTTGTTGGTTCCAAATTCACAAGACACTTTCATTTTCCTATACAAATTACGTCATTATGTAATGTAAGTAGAACGCTTGATGGTGATTTGATGAAATTCGCGGCACTCCAGCTGTCATTTACGATCCTAAGTCCGTTACGAGTACCTAGCCGGTAATAAAGAAAACTTTCTGCTCGGCCTGTACCCTAATGGCAGGAAGTCGTGATTTAAGTGCGGACGAATTATGGCAATCAATCAAAGCGCCCGTTGTGGTCAAAATTACCAAGAAATTCCACGCATACTTTTTTTCTAAAATAAGATGATAAATAACTTCGCATTATGTTAACGTAGCAGATGTTATTCCGCACATTGTACTACGGGGAGATATTAATCGTTTTAAATACACCCTATATCTTCTCGTCTTGTTTGAATGACAGTCTTGATTGTTGTAACCGAGCCCACGACACAGATTTGCCCGCGTAAGCGCTTACACGTCAAATATTACGTTTAATTAATAAAGCTACACAATTATGTAATTAGCTGGGTGCCAGAACAGCACTGATATCGAGCATGCTCAGCAGATAAGAAGCTGCATAATACTTTGTGACGACACCCACCACTGCAGATTCTTCAGATCTCTTCACATGTTGGGCAAATCGGTTTGGTTAGAAAAAAATCAAGTCTGGCGCAGTCGGTAGGATCCAAGAATCCGTTGCATTTTACAGTTTTAACTGTTAACTGGGAACACCAACTTTAACCCTGCTAGTAGAGTATATATGTCGGTTCTAGCGCACAATTAACATTGAAACTCCCATAAGAGTAAAAAACTTCCAGACTGTTCGAAGAGAGCAGAGATTGCGCATGCGCGCCCGGTTTACAGGTAACATTAATTTATCCATGGCTATTCAAATTATAGGAAACTGTAAACCGGATGCGCATGCTTAACCGGGTTTTTTAAAGACTAGAACCGGCATATATACTCTACTCATGCTCTTGAGTATTTCAATATATTTTACAGAGTTCCATCCTTGTATTAATTTTATCAAGGTCAGAACCCCATTTCCCGCACTATCTCTGTTAACCATAAATATCGTTCTGACATTTCCAGAAGGAAAAACTAAGTTGAGCTCTGCGAAGTGCGATTTCATTAGTTAATATCTTGTTTTCCACATAGTTTGAAGCTGTAAACACGCTAGAAATGAATAATGTCTTACCCCTAAATCAGAAACAGGGTCGTAGATCATATCACATCGCCTTGTCAAACATTATAAATACACATTATGTAAGGAGTTTGCTTTCTATTAATAATTCAGGCTTGCTAGTGTTATTTACTTCACACTAAGTTTGATTATCCTTCACAAAGAAAGAATATTGGAGAACTCCAAATTCTAGAGACGGTAATTTTCGTGGAATGTCTGACCCTCGCCCCTGTTTAAAATATTCTGCAAGGTTCTGTATTGAAGACTGAGCAACTATGACTGGCATAGGTGGTAAAGCTATAGATGATTCAATTTTTTCCCAATCTTTCGGGATTGTCTCGGCCAGAAGGATGGTCCTGATAAAATATACAGAAATGTATTATGTAGAACGCTATTTGCAAGCTGCCTAACAAAAAATTGGGTACTCGTATAATATCTTTTATCACATTTTCAAAGTATATGATAAAACTGAGACTGTTTTGTGAAGCAATAAGAATACAATTTAATTTTTAGTTTAAAATCGCAGATTGCGCACTAGTGGATCATTTGACCTTGAACAGGATTATCTTACTGCAGTTGTCTATATAGGCTTAAAATATTATCGATCCCTTCGCTAGGATTATCGATCGTCTTTTACTCGCTCCCCGGTAGACGGCTCTTCGGGTACTATATTATTGAAAATTGCGTCAATTATTCTGGAAATAATTTCCATCGCCGGTAAGACTCCACTAGTTAGTACAGTGAGAATCGAAAGCGTAGTCCGTCAACGCTGGTTGAACGTGGAGATACTGGATTTAATGAACTTCCAACAATCGTCGGCCGTTGAATCACCATCAAAGTGTTATCTCTCCCTCTCTTCAGCGGTGTCTCTAAAGCATCCGTCGGCGATTCCTCTGGACTATACCGTTTCAAATCAAAAACCACCGACGACGAAGGAGACTGAACGTAATATAGATCAATGGTTGCCAGCATAAATTAATAAAATGCTTATAATCTAAGTGGATGTCCTCAAGTGCATGCTGCGATAGAAACTTCATAATCGGCTACTTGAGTTTATACCCATCACTGTCCGCAATGTTGAGTGGAGTAAAGAATCTCGAAAAGGAAATAACTTCGAAGAACGTATGTGTATTATTAAAGTTGCATTTTCCATCAACGCGAACTATTGTGAACGTGTTGCATTCAGTACACTTCAACAGCCACGTCTATGGAACACGTATGCACATACATCTCACAATGTAGTAAATTGTACAAAAAATCAATTTCCTGAATAACGCGAGCAGAATGTATTCCCTTGTGAAAAAACTTTTGTATTGTGTAGATATTTAAAGACTCCGTCAAACGTTCTTTCCAAGAACCCCATCGATTTCACATGCTCGAGAAACTCCTTTCGAAAATCATAACAGTAATTATTCCGAAGGTGCAAAAAGCGAACTAAGCAAATTTCCTTGTTTGTTTTTCATTAAAGAAAAGCTTATTTATGTTGGCGAAAGCAGTTCCTACTGCGTGTGTGTTTGAATTGTGCGGTCAGCTGAATCGATAGAAAACCCAAGAAGTGTAAACGACATGGGAAACATTGCGCCAGACAGAAAACTAATCTCGGCCCCTGTTTCGACCAAACAGAGTTACAACAAAGTTTCATCGGCGGATAGATAACCCTCGCCGACATGCTTTTCGCCATTCCTGAAAACATTTTCCTTTAAATAATAAGGTTATCTCTTTAGCTTCCGTGATTGCACAATTGGTTTGGTGTATTCACTAGAGGACTATATTGGATTATGATATACGAGTCAACGTAGTACTGGTAGCGCAAACACTTCTTTGAACCTATTAACTTTCTCTGTTGCTTCCAAACATATTACGGAATCTGCGGTCTTTATTACAATAATTAAGTGTCCACTCTAAACTTACAAGAAATATGCCCACGTTCCAACATCATTCGGTACCCGAATGTTCAATGGAGGACTAAAAAGAATGTTTCCCATCTCACCTTGGAGATTCTGCATCACTTATGATAAATTACTTGTGCAGCAGGAAACAGATTCTCGGGGTGCGTCTGATGTTGTTTCAGAAAGGGTGTTCCACAAGGCTCTATACTGGGGCCTCTTCCTTTTAAACACACACCTCAAATTCGCATGAACACGGATGACACACAAATTTATTACTTTTTTCTACATAATCAGGCTCTTCGTGCAATGGAAGTTTTTAATGCTGATTTGGGTATAGTGGCAAACCTTTCAGAACAACATTCTTTAACGGTAAATCCAGGAAAATCTTGTTGCTTGTTGCTAGGAAGAAATTGTCAGTAGTAATATCACAAGAATGAGAATGAATTGAAAATAATTCGACAATTTTACAAAAACTACATAGGTAGTAGTATTCCCTGGTCGTAGCAGACTATAGAAGTGTACGGTCCAGTTGTGTTCTTGCCACATTCCTTCTCCCATGGACAGGAAACCAAACTCGGTAGATATTTCGTGACACCAGAAAATTAACAGGCCAAAATCTTCCAAAACCGTTCAGGTTATTAAAACTTGTTAAAGCACGTCTCTCTGCTTAAGGCCTTTGAAACTGAAAAATAGCAAACGAAAACTGATCTTTCAAAAAAACTTTGATCGTCGATCCCACAGCAAGGGTTCCTCCAGACGGTGCTGAGCTTAAACACTTACAATTGCCATATGTTTTAAAATTATTTCAAGCACAGCGAGATTAAAATGGAACCTGATCTCAGTAGCCCATGAATTCTTGTCTGCGGATGTTTGACCGAAAAGTAGTTGAAAAGTCGAAACACTCCCCTGTTTAACTTTCATCCTCGGTAATAACCAAAGACTTATAGAGGGGACTTAGCTATTTACATTTTCGATTGAAGCAGGGTGAATATTCACAGTCTAAGCGTTTGTGTGTGGAAAAGGCAAAACAAACCAGCCGACCAGTTGTGTACTGAACAGGTGCCGCCGCGGAAACAGAATATCGCGGAACATTCGCTTGGTCCGTTGCTTGAATATAATAACAAACAACGATCCCCGCGACCCGCTGGCCTACGAACGTGTAGGCTTCAAAACAAAATCAGCTGTTGCATAAGGACGCTAGGTCCATTCTAGACGTCTTTGGTAATAACAACCATAACTCTAGAGTTGAACACTATACTTTGTCTGCAGAAACTCACAGCCAGTTACACTTTAAAGAGTACACACAAAGAAGCATGACCGAGTTTTGTTATAGAAACGTGTATAATTCATACACGATTCATTGACAAAAAAACTTGTGTGCGTCAGCTCCGACGCACGACTGGAGTTCACTCCTTACGAATGATTATTTTAACTTCAATCACTTGATAATAGGGTACACGCGAATGTCAGTTTTATACCCAAATGTGTATTTATCAGATGATTTATGTTCGAAAATGTCCAACTGCATCAAAATATAAATTGTTTATAAATTCAGTAATTAAGTGACAATCTGCTAAACGTCGATCCCACTGGCAATGAAATAAATACTCTTCCTGGTGTTCGAATAGGCGTTGATTCACATTTCGGCACTAAGCAATATTTGGAGTATTTGATTTTAGGTTTTTCCATATTAAATCAAAAGATTCAACAAATTTAGGAATGAACAAACACTGCAAATGCTGACTTTACAACGCCAACTGTCATATTTACTCTATGCCACTCTTTTTTCACTATTTCCATGCTCTATGCAGTCAGAAGACATAAACAGCAGTATCCATAGATACCTACGTACATAATTTCAATGTTACAAGTAACGTAACGCGTTACTTTTAGTTAACGCGAAACGTAACCCTTGATTTTAATACTCGTAAAATTTCCGTACCGCGGGCTGTAACTGAAAATCGATGCTTGAGCAGTAAACTCCAATAAATAAATTTGACGTTTCCCGCTTCACGGCAACCTCGATATACTACAATAGGAATTCTTTGGTTGTAAAAGTAATGAAAACAATTTGACGGTTTATTATTCTGCGTTTTGATTGACATTATTCTAACTTTAATGACAAATTCAATCAAAGACATGCAGAGATGCAGACAAAAATTGCTAAGCTACTGGGGATTTGGTTACTACTTGATCTCGCTGTATTATATTTCACATGCCTATCTACATTTTTCATGCTATTATACAAATTCTATACTTACCTTGGGATCACAAATTTGTTGGTATTTCATGTACCCTACCTTTTACAACAAAATCACAACCACTGCAATGCAAAATGTTGCGACAACTCTTCAGTTACAGACAGTCCTGCTAATGAATGTCGCTTAACTGTCAAAAGCACGAAACAGCGCTACCAACTTTAAGTTATGGTCTAAATTACCCTAGGTGATATTAATTTGTATTTTTGTTGCAGATTACCAGTGCCTTGGCTCATATATGGCATCATCTACAACAAACCAGTGCACGTAAGCTCCCACGGCATGGTTTGTTCTATAACCATCTTGTTCATGATGCTGCTCTTCGTTATAATATCGATAGCCTGCTTTAGGTGGAAAATGAACAAAGGACTAGGTTTCACAATGTTTCTGTTGTATTTTGTTTTCGTCGCTGTCTCGCTCATGTTTGAATACAGTTATGTAACATGCCCTTTTTAGGACGACTTCGGAGATGGTTTTCAAACCCGGATCTCAAAGTGTCATTTGTCAAATGTCAAAACCCACTTCCAACAAATAACGGTTGGTGTGAATGAATTGACGCTTTGAGGTCGAGATAGTTTGAGATTTAATTTATTGTGTGTACAAAACTTCGGGTTTAAAATTGGTTGTTCTTTAAACTCCAAGAGTTAGCTTATGAAACTAATTACAAATTAAATGATTGAATCTTCCAAAAAAAAGTTCTTGTAGAAAATATATTTATCCTCGAATATTATTGTAGTGAAAAAGTTTAAGATTTATTCGTTAATGATATATTTAAGAGAGTATTTATAAAATGTAGTATGGTGCTAATAATTTAAGAGTTATTTAAAAAACCTCAGCAGCAACACAGAGAACAAAAAAATTATTGTAGACAATCGTGTTTAACAGTATACAAATAAAATCAATTTTTAAGTTGGCACCTATTTTGCAGCATACATCCAGGTACACTACATGAAAAGATGACAAATAATATTTCAAGTACCGTCAAAATGGCGGTAAATATTACGTAGGTAGGGTACCTTAGATCAATTTCTGATAATTTGCAAAACAAAACAAATATTATTTGGGAGCCAAATGCACAAAATACATTGAAAGAAACCCGAAGATTTTTTGTTACGAATATGCACAAAAATTCGATACTTCCAAACCATAGTATTGTACAGCGTATATACAGAGTGTCCAAAAAGCACCGTATAGTTTTTTCGATGCCCTGTATTTTTGTTTGTTAATAGAGTATAGATAACCCATCCCTGATAGCAATAAATTGTACTGAAGTGAGCAGGTTCGACATACTATACCGGGTTTGTTGATAAAAGAAAACGACAAATATCATACAGAAATAAAACGAAAATAGTCATTTTATACAAGAATAAAAAAGTAGACTTTTTTAGAAGTAAACTAGTAATAATAGGATTAGTTTTTCTTATGCTTTGTAATGAGTTGTATAAACTAAATAGCATATATAGGCTGTCCCGTACAACGTTTTATTAGAAGCTACGTACAGCCTACGCATGGGAGACACAATTAACAAATAAACAAAATATCTTCCCGAAAAAGTATGTTGCACTTTAGTTTGACCACAAAACTTAGTGAAATATACATATCTAGTTTGTAGGTATAAACTTAGGAATGTTCTTATGTGTATAGAAAAAAGCATGTAAATATAAATTTAAATATGTAAGTATCAGTATGTTTAAGGCACTGAAAGACGTAAGTCTTTGTTAAGTGCCTACCTTTGCTTTGTGTTTTTACAATTTGCTCAAAATTCGTCGATACAGTAGATTATAGGGATGGCAAAAATATATCGATATATTTAAAATATCGATAAATGCAGTCATATATATCGATATATTTATATCGTTTTTAATGTTCTAATCTATCGATATATATATCGATATATCAGTTCGATATATCGAAAAGTTTATTTTCCTTTTTCTGTCAGAGGTGATATTTTAAAATTTAGGTACACAAAACATACACAGCAGACATTATCTTGAGAAAAGCACAAACTGTGAAACTGCATGGTTATAAAGTGATATTAGTGCATTAGTGCCAAAGCTGTACGCTAATGCTCTCTCTTTGGCGTTTATTTCTATCCCAACTAGGTTTTGCCAAGGAGGTCACTTCCACTTTCACTCGCTTTAATAGACTGCTTAACTTCATGCTAAACAAGGAACGAGCTAGGCTCAGTAGCAAAACGCGCAGGTAGTTTTTGTTCGAATCCAAACGGATCCTTATTCTTTTTTTCTTATAAAGTTTGTTGTAATTTACAGAATTTTGCATTCCATGTGTTGTGTCCGGTGTCCCGTCACGAAAGGTATTTCTTTAAAGAAAATCCGTCATTACTAATGAAAACAAGGGAATAATAGCACGCTTCATTCCTGTTTGTTATACCTAGCTGTTGGTAAGCAGGCTTTTGTAATTAAAAAATATATCGATATTTCAAATATATCGATTTTTTCTTTGCAATATATCGAACGTATCGATATATCGTTTCAATATATCATATGATACAATATATCGATATATGAAAATATTTTGCCATCCCTAGTAGATTACATACCGTTCATTTGTTTCTTACACAATAAACGTAATTTTCGCTAATGTAGAATTCTACAATAACATGAAAAAGGCGGCCATAGTTTCTGCCAACTGTAAAACATTAGTCAAACCAAAAATATTTTGACAGTTAACTGGAGGCGACTTATTTTGAACACTTTGTATCTACTATGTGATAAATCATCCAAGATTCAAGAGAAAGAATGTTACCAATTTTGTCGTGTTCCTACTTAATTTGGTTTTAAAGCAATCAATTCCGACTTATCATAGGGACTTCTTTTTCGAAAAAATAACGTTAGGATAGGGACCCAAATATTTAAATGAGTTTAATATTGTGGGATCGCCAATGTGACGGATAAACAAACGGATGCGGACCGGACTATACAAATTAAGTTGAACCAAAATCACGTGCATATTCCGCTGTTATTTTATTGGTCTTTCACAATTTCACTTAACCTCCAAAAGTTTCTTCTGTATCCTACAATATATTTATTGTTTAGATACAAGATTGCGTGTTTTGGCTTTATAAAATGCAATATTTGAAATTCCCGCTTTAAGCACCTACGAGAAGTTAGCCCAAGGTCACCGAAGCACGAGTGTATGTTTATCTTTCATTACGGCGATAACAAAAACTTCAGTGAGAACCCTTAAAATGTGTTTATAGATACTTAAATAATACATATCTATCTGAAAAAATGAAAAAATATATATATACCTATATAATTTTACCTCCGAGTTAAATAAAAATTTGTGATTATATCCTTGTTGTGGCGCACAAACGTGCAAAGATTTTAGAAGAAAGAAAAACTATAATAGAAACTAATAAATTAAAAAATAACGCTTCGTGTGTAACCACAAATTATTAAGAGCATTATTAAACGCTAACACGTAGTACATTCCGATAACGTAAGTGTCGACTTTACCTGAAAAGAAACTTCGAAAACACCTTAACTTGTTCGTTGTATGTCGTGCAAATCATTATTTTCTTTATACTTCACTACTACTCTATCGAAAAACTAATGTAAACACATCGACATTAAAACACGCCGCATACAATGGCAAGCATACGCCTGCTGTGTCTCTGATTTTGTTGTGCAACTTATTCCAAGTGGTGGGGGTAAATTCAGAAACCGCAATTTCACACTACTAAATTCCGTAAATCGCAATGACGTATGTTTGTTGTTGTGTGCGTATTTCGTTCTATTTCAAGGCAGATGGAAGAAACTGTGTGAATGTTTAAATTTAGGCGGTATTGAAACCTTAGAAATCAATACAATGATGAAATATCGTGGCGCAAAAACATAGTCCATTAGAATAGGCATATCAATAATATTTCGAGTTCTGCTTACATATATTGTTAATCTTCTAAAAAATACTATTAATATATAAACACCTTTTAGAAGATAGTTATTTAGAAAAAATACTGCATACTCGACCTATTGTTATATTGATAATATTTATTGCGTGAAAATTACAAGAAAGTATTTGTTGTTACGACAAGCTTATTTATTTTGGTTCTTATTTGTCATATTTCTTACTGTAGAGTGCAGAGCCCCAGAGGTGGTAACTATTGCACAGAGCTGTATACATAGCAGTTTTTTTTCAAATTTTAAGCAATAAATTTTGAAAATTAAATATCTTTGGATGAAATAAATAAGTTGTGGCAGTGATATTTCTGTGGAATTAAAACTTTTTACATAGCAAAGACCCCGATACAGCTCCGTGCAATAGCGGTTCCCACACTATTCGTATAAAATCAACAGCATACTTTCATTTTGCTTCACACATGTAGGACTAGAATCAACTTGTACGAGTTACTTTTCTGTTCCACCTTGTATACAGTCTGCACCGGACAATGGCTGTGCTATTATAGCAAAAAATCTGTTTCGTAGAACTTTGTTATTTATTTAAACAAAAATAACGAGTACCTATACCCTATCTGTGTTTCGCAAACATTGTGCTTCTATCGAATTTCTGTTTAAACGATTATATCTTTATACCGTTAATTGTTAAATTTCATCTATTTATTATTGTGTAAAATGCAGACGAGTGATTATATAACTCAGTTAGGCAATAGTGTACAATCCGAAAACAAAAACAATTGTTCTTCTTCACTCATTGTTTGTAACCATAAAAAAAAACGTGTAATTTTGTAGCTCTTTTTCAGTATGGAACATAACAAGCTGTAGCTTCAACGGCAAATGAGAAACTATTATTAAATTCAATGGTAGTTCCACTTGAGTCGATGCTCCTTAATACTTGTTACTTTTTTGTAAAGTCATTCATAAATATCAGAAACTAAGATTGTTAATGGTGTAGTAGATTGTTATTGCTAGCAAATTTTTATTATATAAATAGAAAATGTAATATTATTGAAACCATATCATGGTATGTTATTACTTTTTGCTGACAATATAATATGTATATTAAATTTTGAGTTTTATATTCTCAAGAACCTCCAAACGCTTTATTAACTGCCTTCGCCTCCCTCGCCGATAAAGGCTTCAAACCCATACCGATTATCCTCGGCTCATGCTCCAGATCTCTCAATTTACATACGTTTTTCTTTATTTTATCTTGTAATTCTTCTATATCATTTTCGGCACTATTTATGTCTAAAATACAGTTATTGAGATACACTTTAACTTCCAGGGCAAATCATACTTTCTCGTAGGATTTCTTTACATTCCTCGGTAGGCATTTGCACGTAAACACCACCCAACTGTATCCACGATTGCCGTTCAGTAGTTTTTTCAAGAGCCCGAAATGCTTCCCTATATTTATTTTGAGCATTCGATAATTCCAATTTTAATTCTTTATCTGTTAGTATTTCTTGTGCTACTTCTTCTACTTCTCGTAAATATTCGAAAGACTTTTGAGTATCTAAATCCATGTCTTCATTACTGTTTGAGGTTAATGTACACTATGACACTTGACAGATGACAGTGTTTGATCTGACCTATAAGTGTGCTAATGACCTACTCAGGAAAATTGAATTGTTTTAGAAGAGAATAATTATGGGGTACGGTTCACTTTAACACCCTACTACACAAGACTCCTATCGACTCCAAACTTGCACCAGTTTAATAAACACATTTTACATGCCGTTCTAGGTACGGGGGAACGCAATTCTCGCGAAAATAATATCAAAACTTCTAAATTAATACAGAACATATATTGACTCCATTCTGTCATTTTTCTTGCGGGTGGAACGTGTTTACAATGCCGTCCGCCGTCTGCATTAACCCGTCCTTTGCGCAGGAACACTTCCGCTTCTACAATCTACATTCTTGTCATTCTATTCCAGTAATACTATTGCTATTGTTTGTAATACTTTCAACATGTTGTATCAGTATACAAAATTTACTGCTTTGTTTTATAGTTGCCCGTCACTAAATATACCCAAAGAAGTGATTCCACGGCTCACTATTTCCGGTCTTTGGGCAAGCGGAGCGAGCGAAGCGAGCGGAGCGTTTAAGTTCCCCCCCCCCCCAAAAGCCAACACACTAACAGTGCGCTAAAACGTTATACTGGCAAAACCTAGTTGGGATATAAATTAACATGAAACCCTACCGGGACTCTTACTAGAGGCCGCATCCACTGCTGCTGCGTTTTCAACCTATCTACACGTGGGACAATTGAACTACGCGCTTACTGATGCTCTACTGCTATTTACAAAGTTTTCACAAAAAAACCTTTCTCTTCGCTTTTTCCGGTTCTACGAGATGCCCAATCGACTCATATACGAACAAAACATGATAATGCTCAATTACACCTAGTATTTTACCCCACCCAGCACCACTATTCGCTCCCGGTCCCGCAAGTATGTCGACCAAAAGTAATATACCAAAATGCATCGTTCGCACAAATTTTCTCTTTTTTGTGCTCCACTAAGTCCCCTCTTTCTAAGGAACTTCGAAAAAACGCGAAATGCGTGCAGTGCTAAAGCGTACTTTACCCTAATTATGTATTAACATTTTCAATTAAGATACTCGGAAAACTCTAAAACTGCATCTTAAATGAGTGATAATGTTCTCGTTTTAAAAACTAAAGTCAAATTATGTAATTATTTAAGTATTGGTACACCTTGCTGTCACTGAGTGGGGTGGATCACATATATAGATCACTATATCGCTTGAGAGAGTGCAACTACACTTGTAAAATTGAAACTTGACCTTGGCGCCATTTTTACCTACTTTAGCTGTCAAACAACATAACCCAAGAATTTTCAGTAAGAAGAAACCACAATATTTTGATAAGCACATTGTTGTTAATAAAGCTTCTTGTCACGGAGAATGTAACTTTGTAATATATGGTAAGAGCAGGTATTTTGGACATGAATTTATATTTTCTTTTGTAAGAAGAAAATTTTGTGTCTAGTCGTACAAAGTTGTTATTATATTAACAATTTGATTATAGGTATGTACATATAGAGCTCTAGACTCATTAACTTCGCTGAGCAGTACATTATGAGAGTTTCCAGTCAATCAAGTTCTCATACTTTGAACCTGAAGATGAATTACCGGAAATGGATTCTGAAACAAACTATCGCTGCCATGGAGGATCATAGAACATTAGCGGTAACTTTAGATGCTATTAGAGAAATATCAAGAGCATGGGATACAGATGTCTCAGCAACAACAATTCAGAATTGTTTTAAGAAAGCCGGATTCTCCCGACATTCGTGAAAATGAAGATCATTCGTTGGATGAAGATGATCTTAGTCTTATTGAATTAAAAGCAACGCTTGCGAAATGCAGGGAATCGGTACAAATGGAAGATGTTAATTAAAGGCAACGCTTGCGAAATACAGGGAATCGGTACAAATGGAAGATATTAATTAAAGGCAACGCTTGCGAAATACAGGGAATCGGTACAGATGGAAGATATTGACGTAGAAGAACATTGCCATCGACGACGACATCCAAATTGCAGAATTTCCAACTAATGATGACATTTTGTCTAGTTTAAAATGTCACTCGTCTAATTGCGAAATGTCCGACAGCAAAGGCAACGAAGAAAATGAAAGTGAAGGCGTTGAGACTGGGATAACAATACCAACAACTAAGCAGTTAGGTGACAGTTTGTAACATTTTTAATTTTTTGTGTGCAAGTGAAGGTCTGTACAGCAATTTTGTGAAAATGAACAGTTATGTCATCAAAAACAGTGCAAAATTACACTTTTTTATTAAACAATGATTTGATTGGTTACAGAATTGTAATAACCTGCATTTTGTATGGGTATATTGTGTATAGTTACGTTATATGTTATTTTGTGAATAATGCAATGTATGGAAATTTTAATAAAATGTTCTTAAACTCGAAGTTTCTTTAACTCAATTTTTTTGCGTCCCTTGAGATTGAGATTTGACTTATGGGAGTTCCACTGTATTTTTATTGACCTTGTAAGAATAGCAATTGAAAAATTCGACAAATTACATAAAAATCACAATTTATTGTGCATGTTTGATACAAATAAAAATGAACTAGTCCAGTTCCACGCACAAATCACGATGATCCCGTGCTCTGTTTGTATGTCCGCAACCTGGGTCTCGGTGGCTTCAGCAACTGTGCTTCCAAGTCAAAACATCAGGCTCCAATCACGTGGAATAAAAAGGCTGACTCAGGAAACATTCACAATCTATATTTTTACTTCAAAATTATGTTAGTTTTAAACGAGTTTGATTCCAAAAGGAACAGCAGGTATATGGGTGCACTAGGAGATGAAAACTTCACACAAAAAAAGAACACTTAAACTATTCCAACTGATCAGAATAATAAATGTATGGGATTTTAAACCACATTCAAAACGTGAAACCAAAGAACATAAGTAACTAAACAAACAATATTTTCTTTGGTTATGTTACTTGACACTTGTCAGTTGTTGAGCCAGCAAGCAACTCCAGATTTGATTGGACCACATCCACCAATCAACCGCGAGTATGTAAAAATGGCGTAATTTTCTATCCCTTTTTATTGCATGACCGGAATTGATGCGCAATGGTCCAAAGGCGGTATATTTATCTAAGTATGTGGGGTGGATGCGTCAATTCTGTCACTGTAAACGTCATACGTCAAGTCTTCAAGTATGGAGCAAGAAAACGTGGTTGTTAACGGTGCGGAAAAAGTTAAACAAAACGAAAAGGCATGACTTATTTAATTAATTAATCTTATTTTCTTTATAATTAAGATGTTAAAAACATTGATAAGTAATAGAATTTCTGTGACTTTCTTGCGGCACACATACGCTACATTGGTTTGTAAAAAATACGCTACTACCTTAGTTCTTACCTGGAAACTTAATGATGCAATATAACGATTAAATCAGTAATATTTTTTTATCACTTAATTAACACAACTGTATTCAAGAATGTAATATTCGTGTTTACTTTCAGGCTTCGAAACAAAAAGGCCAAAAAATGCCTGCAGCTTCCGCTGTAAAAGAGTTAAACCCATGGCCTTCTTATATTAAGGAACGTTTAGTGCTGTGGGATAAACTGAAAAGTAAATACGACCAAGAATTACAGAATAAACCGGAGAAAAGTATTAAAGTTACTTTGCCCGATGGTAAAGAAGTAGATGCAGTTGCGTGGAGGACTACGGCATATGACATTGCTAAAGGCATTAGGTGAATAATTCTTTTACTTGTTGTAACATGTATATTAAGTTCATTTTAGTCAAGGGTTAGCTGATAATACAGTTATATCAAAAGTAAATGGAGTGTTATGGGATTTAGATCGTCCTCTCGAAGAAGACTGTAAACTACAGTTAATCAAATTCGACGACCCTGAAGGCAAGGCAGTATTTTGGCATTCGTCTGCCCATATTCTCGGTGAAGCGATGGAGAGAATGTATGCTGGTTGTTTATGTTACGGACCTCCTATTGAATCAGGCTTTTACTACGACATGTATTTAGATGATAAGGGTGTTTCTGCTGTAGATTTCCCTAATATTGAAGCGTTAACTAAACAGATCGTCAAAGAGAAACAACCGTTTGAACGTTTAGAAATGAGGAAAGAAGATTTACTGGAAATGTTCAAATATAATCCCTTTAAAGTTCGGATTTTAAAGGAGAAAGTAAATACCGATACCACGACCGTGTACCGTTGTGGACCATTGATTGATCTGTGTCGGGGACCACATGTACGTCACACGGGAAAAGTGAAAGCACTTAAAGTCACCAAGGTATTATAGTTTTATATTTTGCGTCATCATGTGCTGGACATCTGCATTTGTTGTTAGAACTCTTCTACATATTGGGAGGGTAAAGCTGATGCCGAAACTTTGCAAAGGATATACGGCATAAGCTTCCCTGATCCGAAACAATTGAAGGAATGGGAAAAGTTCCAGGAGGAAGCCGCGAAAAGAGACCATAGAAAAATTGGCAGAGTAGGTGACTTTCGAAAATATCTCGAAAGAAATTTTTACATTCGTAATTTTAGGAACAAGAATTATTCTTTTTTCATGAATTATCACCTGGTTCTTGCTTTTTCCAACCCCGTGGGGCTCATATCTATAATACTCTGATCGAATTCGTAAAGAAAGAATACAGAAAGCGGGGTTTCCAAGAAGTGGTAACGCCGAACATATACAATGCAAAATTGTGGCAAACGTCGGGACATTGGGCCCATTACGCTGTAAGTTCCTGCAAAATGAACGGATAATGTCTGTAGATACGCTAATTTTATAGGACAACATGTTTTCTTTTGATGTGGAGAAGGATAAATTTGCTTTGAAGCCGATGAATTGTCCAGGTCATTGGTAAAACCAAACGTAACGAACGATCGATCATTTTACTTGAATAATTTTGATTTTAGTCTAATTTTTGATAACCGTACTCGTTCTTGGCGTGAATTACCTCTTCGTCTGGCCGATTTTGGTGTGTTACACCGTAACGAACTATCTGGGGCTCTCACTGGGCTAACGAGAGTCAGACGTTTCCAGCAGGATGATGCGCACATATTTTGCGCAGCTGAACAAATTAAAGAGGAAATTATGGGTTGCTTGGAATTTTTAAAGCACGTTTATTCAGTTTTCGGGTTTACTTTCGAATTGGTTTTGTCCACGAGGCCGGAGAAATATTTGGGAGATATCGAAATGTGGAACCAAGCTGAGAAGGTCACTTACCACGATTTTATAATCTGACGAAATGTGAATTTTTTTCATAAAATAAGCTTTTCCAAAACTTACTCTACAGTATATTAATAAAATTACTTGATGTTTAATGTCTGGGGCGGGGTTTTTAGGCTTTGGAAGAGAGTTTAAATGATTTTGGAGAACCTTGGAATTTAAATCCGGAAGATGGGGCGTTCTATGGACCAAAAATTGATATTACAATAAAAGATGCTTTGAAGCGTTCGCACCAGTGTGCGACCATTCAACTCGACTTCCAGTTACCTATTCGATTCAATCTTAACTACGTTAAGTACGTCACACGACAAATTTATGTATACCAGGATTGGGGACCGGCTATGTCTCGGAAACTATTTAGTGGTGAAAATTGGAAGCTACATATATTTTTTGCCGACAGCTATAGAATGAGTTTTCGAGATATGGCCAACATTAACTGAATAGCCAGTAACGTGATGTGTTTTTTAGTAATAATGGTGAAGAAAAGCGCCCAGTAATAATCCACAGAGCAATTTTGGGCTCCGTAGAAAGAATGATAGCTATTTTAACCGAAAATTATGCTGGAAAGTGGCCGTTTTGGTTATCGCCGCGTCAAGTTATGATCGTACCCGTTGGACCAGATTTTAATGACTATGCTCACACCATTCAGAAGAAGTTGTACGAAGCGGGATACATGTGCGAATTAGACACAGACCCTGGCGACACCTTGAATAAGAAAATTCGTAACGCCCAGCTGTCCCAGTTTAATTTCATTTTAGGTATTTTCAGCGATTTCTGAAATTTTTCAAATGTAATTTCTATATTTTGTTTGTAGTTGTTGGTGAAAAGGAACGTACTGCTAATACCGTGAATGTTAGAACGCGGGATAACGTCGTTCATGGTCAAGTTTCAGTTTCAGAATTGATAAGAAAGTTTGATGTATTTCGAGATAATTATTCCAGTGGCGAGGATAAATTCTAAGTTTTAAACAACCTAAAGTGTTTGTAAGATTTAGAATAAATTTAATTTATTGCGCATTTATTCCTGTTTTGTAACTTTTTGATGCTTAATTGCTAATAAATAATTGTTATTAAACACAATTTACAAATTTTTTTTGTGTTCCCTTGCCAAAATAAAGAGAAAGAGGTATATTTTTGTGGAGCCCTACTTCATCAAGAAGTACGAGCCGCCACTGCAAATATTACCAAGAAACGTTCATCTCATAAAATCGCCTCACGTCCTGTCATGTATTGTCAAAAATCAAAATAATTGACAGGAACGTCATTTCCATGAAAATATTTTTTATTCCAAGTTTTCTGAATTAATTTACCTACTTAAAATGACAGGAAAAGTAGCAGCCGGTTTTTTAATATTTCGTAGAGTAGCAGATAACATAGAATATCTATTATTGCAAGCTTCTTATGGAGAGCACCACTGGACTCCCCCAAAAGGTAGAAAACATTATTGCTTTATTTTACCAATCGCAGATAAATTCGTGTTCGAAGGTCACGTAGATCGC
This sequence comes from Xestobium rufovillosum, assembly GCA_963966045.1. Taxonomy (NCBI): domain Eukaryota; kingdom Metazoa; phylum Arthropoda; class Insecta; order Coleoptera; family Ptinidae; genus Xestobium; species Xestobium rufovillosum. Next base: position 5,280,781 of record OZ014495.1, on the reverse strand, counting down.
GGCGAGAAAGACGAAATGACTACAGCATTACGGGAAACTAGGGAAGAATCAGGATTGACAGAGAGAGATTTTAAAGTTTATGAGGAGTATAAAAAGGTTTTAAAATATAACGTTAAGGGTAAACCCAAAACAGTAATTTATTGGTTAGCCGAATTAATTAACCCCAATGCTACAGTGCAACTATCAGATGAGCACCAAGATTTTAAATGGTTGAATTTTGATGATGCTTGTATTTATGGGAAATATGACGACCTGAAAGATATGTTACGTTATTTTGATGATATAATAAAAAACCAATTGAAATAATCTTTGTTTTTATTCTTTTAAAATATTTCATGGATAAGATTTGGCAACACAGTGTGGCCGTTTATTATGACTCAGACGAGCGTCTGGCAATGCGCGGTTCGCCTGTCAGTGTCAGTCACTGTCAAAAATAAATTTGGTTTTCCAACAAAATCTTCGCTTTCGTAGTGTTTTAAAAAAATTGCACCGTGTTATTCGTTAAATAAGTGACAATAGTAGTGTAAAAATGAGTTTCTTCGGCAAAATATTCGGTGGTAAAAAAGATGAAGCACCTACGCCTCAAGATGCCATCCAAAAACTTCGCGAAACCGAAGAAATGCTTACGAAGAAACAATTATTTTTAGAAAAAAAAGTAGAACAAGAAATAGCCTTAGCAAGAAAAAATGCATCAACGAACAAAAGAGGTAATATACACAACCTATAATCTATGAATCATGCGTTCATTACCCGTGACATTCGCTTGCAGCTGCCATACAGGCACTTAAGAGGAAGAAGAGATATGAAAAGCAACTGGAACAAATCGATGGCACGCTCAGTACCATCGAAATGCAGAGGGAAGCTTTGGAAGGGGCTAGTACCAATACCCAAGTATTAAAAACGATGAAAGATGCCGCTGACGCTCTTAAAACAGCGCACAAACACATGTATGTCAAGAAAATGCTCTTAATTTTGAAGCACTTACATTTAGTAATTTCGTAATGTTTATTGCTTAAGTTGGCACGGGCTAAGTAACCTTAACGTTTTTGTCGGCCAAACAGTATCTCCGCCTTTAGTTTCTCGAGGTCTTCCAGCGTTCCGTTTTCTCAATATTAATCTATACTTTGGAAAATATTCGTTATCTTTACTGTTCAAAATTATACAGTTATGTACAAATAATTTTAGGGACGTTGATCAAGTCCATGATATGATGGACGATATTGCCGATCAGCAAGACCTTGCTAACGAAATTTCGAATGCTATAAGCAATCCGGTGGCTTTCGGACAAGATGTCGACGAAGACGAGTTAGAATTAGAATTGGAGAAACTAGAACAAGAAACGCTAGAAAAGCATTTGATCGAAGTACCTGTTGGGCCGAGTGCAGATGATTTGCCAGCAGTGCCGAATGCTGTGCTTGTCAAACCTAAACCAGCCAGTAAGTATTTATTTATTACTTACAAATAACGATATTGAAAATATTCTGTCATTTCAGAAAAAGTTGAAGACGATGATGATATGAAGGAACTTGAGGCATGGGCATCGTAAATATGATACTGCAACGGTGATTTAGTTTTAAAAGGGCAAACATATGTTTTATGAGCTAAGCTTAATAGGTTTGTATCAGCAACAAAACGTTAATGAAATATGTAAAAATATAATTCAGTTATTGTTACAGTGTATATAGCTTTAATTTGTAATTGTACTAACTTCAATGTTTTTCAGCTAATTGATAAAGAACACTGTTTATTTAGGTATATTATACATAAAAATATATATAGGTATTCAATTTATTTTTAAACTTTTAATAAACTTATCTTCAAAATTTCTCTCATTATTTTAGTTCACTATCGATGGTTTCATCCAGTCAATAATGCCATGGAAATCAAGACTGAAGAACAAAGGCGAGGTCTAAATCTACCGTTATAGAAAGGAAAGGGCAATTACCTAAATAAACATTGTTAAATTTATGGGAGCCTTTAAATCAATATTGAAACTGCAAGTGCGTAGTCGCAAACGTCAAATTTTCATTAAAAAAAAATGGGTCCTTGACATCTGTCATTTGTCTGTCGGCTAGAGTATCACTTAAACTTAACCTAACTTTTACGGGAAGGAAGAAGAGGAGGAATAACAAAGGAGATATTCCTGTTACCATTTGGCACCAAAAAAGGGTCGTAACCTTAACTTCTTAGTCTCTTTACGCCGAGAATCGAACGAAGATTCTTAAAATGGTATCACTAATTGCAATATTGCAAATGTTGCTTTCGTAATTTTGAGTTAAATTACATGAATTCTAAAAAGTAACCTGGTTTCACCACTTTGTTTGGCTCCAAACCTGCTCAAATTTTGGTAACACTCACGCGCACGGCAAAGATCGGGCGTTGTGTCTTGTGTGTCCTTTATAATCTTCCCTCATCTAAGGAGTAACTACTGCTCCGGCGGACGATTATTTTAAATTTTATTCGAACACGGTCGGACGTGCGCGTTACACAAATATCAGTAATGCCTGAGTCACACGAGCGTTTTAGTAACGCACGTTATAACGGACGTTGTTTTTAACGTGCGTTGATATCGTGGTCACACAGAGCGTTAGTGTTGTTTGAAATGAATGACGTGGAAACTGCAGTTGTTGTTTATTTATTTCTGAAAATACGAAAAAAAGAACTAAATGGCGAAAATGGTGGGTGCATCTTATAAACAGCGAAAGACTATCGCGAGGAGCTTTTTACACATTGAACGTCTCCTACTAATAAATTTGTAACTTCAAACCATTCTTTTTTTATATTTTTATCTTTATAATCGTTACAAGATACGTTCCACAATGTTGGCCGCTTTTCTACTTCTGTTATTAATAATTTAATGCCCATCTATATTTTTACCGATAATTTCAGTCTTCGTAATAGACGACGGACGTTAACTGTCGACCGTGTGCCTTGATAAATATGTTCATATTGTACCGTTGATTGTACGCTACAACGTCCGTTACATTCCTTAACGTACATTGTAGCATATCTCCTCCGTAGTCAACGTTGAACGGACGCTAAATCCAACGTACGTTGTTAATGTGACTGGTAACATTTATGTTAGTATAATCCTTGTCTATCATATATACTAGTCTGCTAATCCAATGCAATTTATTGGAAGCCGGTTTTTGGACGCCACGTATTTTAGTTCTGGACGCAGCTGGTTAGATGGGGCTCGATACGCTTAGTAAACTTCCAGTTTTCAATCTGCTATCGTGGCACTTTAGTTGATTTCATTGTTTAACAGATGGCAGGCACGGCGATTTTAATTCTGGGGTGATGCGAGACGGCGCCAGCCGGCAAGACGGGACGTTGCGGAATAAGATATCAAATAAGCTTTTATGTTCCCGCAGGGCACAGCGCGGCGGCACGCTTTGTCGCTTGTCGGGGTAACACCTGCATGAAATTTATGCCTTTACAATACTTTTTATGTCCAATTTTGTCTTTCTGAATTTGTTCACATATACCAGCCCCAATTATTTAAATGGCCTTACTTCCTAGATCCCAAAAATAAAAATTAAGAGACAGCCCAAAAAGATGTTTTAACGTTTTAACGTATTATTCGAAAAACCAAAAAACGCACTTGTTTTTTCCAGTAACTTTCGTTTTTGAAAACACTTTGAGGATCTGTATGCAGCGCCGTAGCCAGGGTCAAAACTTAGGGGGGGCTTATGAATTTTTTGAGGGGGCCTAAACAAAATATTTGGTAGGATGTCTCTTGGAATATGCGATTAAAATTATTCTAAAAATTGGAAATTATAATACTTTACTAAACTAGATAAATTGATAAATACCTATATACCTAGTTTGAGGATATGGAAGCAATAAACAATACATAAATATGACTAATTCTTGTAAAAAAATGGACAACGAAGAATGAAAAACTATTCAGTAGAACTTCACAATAAACTAAAATCTTCACTTCTTACAATGAAACAAAATACAACTATATGTATAGGGTGTTAACAATTAGCGGGGCAGTATTGACAGCTTTGTTATTTTTGGAGCCACGATTCCTGTTAAATGACAATACTAGTAGTATTTCTTAATAGATTACGGTCGCGAAAACAGAAAAGCAATGATTGAACATCAGGTTTTCGAGTTATGTGCAAAAATAATTTTTTTAAATGGAACGCTCTATATATTTTTGCATATATTGGGAGAGAGAAAAATTCTTAACAGAAAGTCTTAATTAATGGCTACCCTAAAATTTAAAATAAAGACGTTTTACTCCATTTAAAAGTAAAATACTATATAAATACATCTTTTACACTATAAATCAAAACAGGCCGAGGAACAAGGCAAGTGTCGAAATCAATAAATATTCTTTGTAAATTTTTATTAGTAGGTACTTATTGCTGTTTAGAGAGTTTTCGTATTATTTTCGTGACTATATCGACATTTTCACCATGCCGTTTACTCTTGTAGAAAACTGGGACACGTGTGATTTAGTAAGCTTATAAAAAATGAATTTCGATCTATCGCATGCTACGCCGAATTATTTCTTGGGCGGGAATAGCCGATGCAAAGAAGGATGGACAAAAAGGCGGAAGAAATATTAGGAGAAGATCAGTTCGGATTTAGACGAAGTAGAGGAAAGAGGAACGCGCGAGGCCATTCTAGCTTTACGAATAATTATAGAAAAAACGATAGAAAAGAGAAAGAGCGTCTATATAGGATTTGTAGATTCAGAAAAAGCCTTCGACAACGTAAAATGGGGGAAGATGTTCGAAGTGCTCAGAAAGGTAGGGATGAAATATAGGGACAGAAGAATAATACATAATCTCTAGAAGGAGCAAAAGGCAGTTATAGAATGTGAGCAGGAACGAAGGGAAGTAGATATCCGGAAGGAAGTGAGACAGGGATGTGTATTGTCACCTCTAGTTTTCAACTTATATATCGAAGAAGCGATTAATATTGTTAAGGGCAGAACAACCTCAGGAATGGATGTACAGGTCAAACTATTAACTTGCTCATATTTGCGGATGATATAGCAGTGTTAGCAGCTATAGCAAAGAAGAATTAGGAGCGGCTTTGAATGAAATGGAAGCAGTTTTGACACAGGGCTACGGCATGAAAGTCAATAAAAATAAAACTAAAATTTTGGTATGTAGGGGATGTGAAAATAGAACTAAAGTTGACATACAAATAGGAAATTAGAAGATGGAGGAGGTCGCGGATTTCTGCTATTTAGGAAGTAAAATAACTCAAGACGGTAGGAGCACAAAAGATATAAAACAAAGAATAGCGCGCAGGGGCGAGTTGCGTTTTACATCAAAAAGAAACAACTGTTATGTTCGAGAACGGTTAATATAGAGACTAGAAAGAGACTCTTAAAGTCGTATGTATGGAGTACGGCATTATACGGGTGCGAAACTTGGACAATAGGAGAAGCGGATCGAAAAAGAATAGAAGCGTTTGAAATGTGGTGCTATACAGACGCATGATGAAGATACCATGGATAGATAAGGTTAGCAATAAGGTATAGGGAAGTATTAGAAAGAGTTTGGGAAAAGCGAAAGGTATGGAAGACAATAAAGAGTAGGAGAGATAGGATGGTAGGACACCTTCTAAGACACGAAGGATAATAGTTCGCGACATACTAGAGTCAGAGATAGGAATAAAAAGAGGTAGGGGTAGGCCTAGATTAGACTACTGCTCTCAAATAGTTAGGGATGTAGGATGTTCTACTTTTAGGGAAATGCATAGGTTAGCTCAAGATAGAAAAGAGTGGAGGTACGCGTCCAACCTTATGATGATGATAAGAATAGCCGAACCGGACGTGCGTCCTAAAATTGTACAGGAAATTAGGGAACAAAACAGATATTTTTGTACAGAAGAGGAGGAGAAAATATTTAATTTGGGATGCACAAACGGGCCTTAAGTACCTACATAGCTGTATACAGGGTGTCCCAGAACAACGGGGCAATATTTCTGGAGCATATAGTTTGGGTCAAAATAACACTTAAATCGTATAAAAAAAAAATTCTAGGACGCCTCCCTTCGAAGCTATTCGCCCTTAAAATTAAAGTCCCGAAGAAGGTTTTTTGCTGGTAACTTTCAAACTACTGTATAGAATGTTATAAAATTTGGACTGTAGGCATAGTAAGCAAGTACCTGTGATCCAGTGACATGACATCTTCCGTATCTTGTCTAGGAAGCCGGGGGTGGAACACCCCTAATGCTTTTCATCCCTTAACTTTTACGTTGGTGCTTTTAACGAATTTGCAATGAGATTTTTAAATTCCTCAAATAATTTTCTCAAAAAAGGTACTCTTTTTTGAAACCGTTAAAACGGCCCGTTTCCGAGAAAAAAATGTATACAAAGACATGGTTTATCATTTTTACCGACTTTTACTATACAAGCCAGGCTATGAAATATGAACTGCTTCATGAAACATGTGAAAAAATGAAAATGAAGTGAAAATGTATCAACAATCGGTTTTGCAAACATATAATAGCAGCTACAATAAATTTTTGAAGTGAGCACCTTGTAGACGCATACGTTTTTGTGTAGTAAAAATGATAAATCATGTCTTTGTATCATTTTTTTTCTCGGGAACGGGCCGTTTTAACGGTTTCAAGAAAGAGTACCTGTTTTGGAGAAAATTGTTTGAGGAATTTAAAAATGTCATTACAAATTCGTTAAAAGCATCAATGTAAAAGTTAAGGGGTGAAAAGCATTAGGGGTGTTCCACCCCCGGCCTCCTAGGCAAGATATGGAAGATGTCATGTCACTCGATCACAGGTACTTGCTTACTATGTCTACAGTCCAAATTCCAAATTTTATAACATATTCGATGCAGTAGTTTGAAAGTTACCACTTACCAGCAAGAAACCTTCTTCGGGACTTGACCTTTAAGGGCGAATAGCTTCGAAGGGAGGCGTCCTAGATATTTCTTTTTTTATATGATTTAAGTGTTATTTTGACCCAAACTATATGCTCCAGAAATATTGCACCGTTGTTCTGGGACACCCTGTATATGTAGTGTTTTAAATGGCTCAGATCTTCTTTATTCCACATTTCACGAAAATTATTATAATTATTAAGGCTTATTTGTTAAGAATTTCTTTCGCTTTCAAAAAAATATACAGGTTGTTCAATTAAGAAAAGGTATTTTTGTTGACAACGCGAAAACCCGAAGTTCAATTCCTTTTCTGATTTCACGACCTGAATTAATCTACGTCAAAAATCGAGTAAAAATACTACTAGTTTGTCCATTTAACCGGAATCGTATAGCTCCAAAGATAACAAAGTTACCTAGTAATAGTGCCCCGTTTCCCGTTAATTGTAAACACCATGTATATGAAATCTAGAATAATTATTATTGCAGTCTCCTATTTCGACTGTCATTAAATTTTTCTATATCAACGTTTTTTGTTCGCTCTAAGGGGAGGGGGGTCTACGGACCTGTCTGTATGGCATGGTTGTTCAATCCCTGAGTTAACGCTGGAAGTATTTTTTAATTATTTTATACTTCATGCACCTTATGTTCAATGAATAAATATTTGTCTTAATTATTTTGTACTACAAAGTCGTTGTTTGAACACTGCGCACTTTCTTAAAATTTGTTTAGTGTACGGAAATCCTTTTTTACAGACCATTAAAATGTACATTTTTTGATTAATTTAATTTTTTCGGTTTAGGTACTTACTGTCTTTATTATAGTAACCTTGATTTAGCTTGGGTTTTTCTATGCTTACTAACTCAACCGTCTACCCTTACGCGCTGGAATAGCGTAGTATAAACGGTATAAATCATCTTCGTTAACATGGTCTCCTGCCATCAGGAAACTGCTTAATTCTCATAGTCCGACGGTTATATCTGTTCCAATATCTCATAGAAAGAGAAACCAAAAAAATCTCTATTTAAACTTACTTTTTTCCTGGAAATAAACAATCATGTTCTCATTCTTGTCTGGATCCCTTTTGGGCATGACTTTCCACTTATTGCTTTTGTTTGGTTTTAACAAAAATGTCCCTTGAAATGCTTTTCGAATAGGTAAAACGTAAAAGTAAGAATTAACCCAGCCATTTATTTGAGCGGCTCCGACATTCAACCAAAACCGTGCCGCTCCTCTCAAATTAATTAATTTTCATTTTTGTTCATTTTGTAAATTAAGTATGCACCTATTTATTTATGGAACAGGAGGCCGATATCTGCCAGCACCCGGTTTTTGAAGTTCGGAAAGATATAAAATATCCATTATAAAGTAATAAAAATGACTAGAACATTTAAATCACATTGCTTGCCGGCTGTCATCTACGTACATAATTTATTAGTTGGCGGCGTGTTTTGATCACCGAAGTTCAAGAAAACCGACGACTACCTGCTATTGCGAAACTCTTGTTCGCCATCTGCAATGAATAGATTTAAAACATCTCTTCTCAAACTGCCAAAGAAGGTGCGTATCTATACTTTTGAAACTCAAAACAATTCCAGATCGCGCTTTGTCTGCCATCTAGCGGAAATGTGAGTACTTCTTTAAAAGGCGTCAAGGTTAATAGACTTCATTGGCTAACTATAATGTATATAAACAAGGGTATAATGCAGCAACGTACGTCGCAACGTCCGTTATAACGTACGTTACTAAAACGCTCGTGTGACTCAGGCCTTAAATGACGTTATCGGAAAGCACCGCCAGCGAGTTTTCTTTTTGTATCCCAGTTTCTCCGCCTTGTCGGGCATGCGCATTACAGAATATCAACACATTTTGCAAGTGTAAAAGAACTAAAGCTGAGAGAACGCATTTTTGAAACAGACCATTTAGCTGTCCTCGCACCAGACACACGCATTTTTTGGAAAAAAATATGATGTAGAAACAAGCAAAATAAATCGACCTGTACGGGAGCAGAACTCATGTAGCCGTGTGGAGAACAACAGGGTAGCTCTCACACACTCACAGAGTTTATTGGCGGTGCTTTTCAATAATAATTACTTAAACATCATTTTACTGATATTGTGTAATGTGCACGTCCGACCGACTTGGAACACAATTTAAAGTAATCGTCGGCCGAATAGGGATGCACAATTCAAACAAAGTATCGATACTCTTTTCATAAGATACTTCTTATTCAAGTATCGATACTATACGATATTTGCAGTGATTTTATAATATTATAAAATAACTGGATATTTGACGGAAAAATTCTCGATACTTGAAAATATCGAGTATCCGAGAAATAATGATTAACAAGACGAGAAATAAAAAATGTATTTGGTATCCTCTTATTTCTGTTTTTATTTACCTCAAACAAAGCCCGCAAAGGATTTTGCCGGCTCTAAAAGTCTGCTGCTGTACGTAGCTGCCTAATTTGCATTTTTGCACTTTAGGATACAGGAAATACCGCGAAACCAGAACTTTTGGAGATTCTGTTATACCATATCTAAATGAAGGTATCGATACCTTAGAAGTATCAAAACAAAAGTATCGAGGTTTCAATACCTACGATACCCTTCTAAATATCGATACTTCAGAAGTATCGTATGCATCCCTACGGCCGAAGCAGTAGTCACTTCCATAATTTAAAGGAGGGACTACTGCTCCGTCCGACGAGTGCTTTAAAATTTGTTCCGAGACGGTCGGACGTACAGGCTCGGCGGGTGTTCTCTAGGGCTAGGTAAGTTCTGCTCCCGTACAGGTTGGATTTATTTTGCTTGTTTCTACATCATCTTTTTTCCAAATGCATGTGCCTGATGCGTTCTCTCAGTTTTTTTACACTTCCAAAATGTGTTGATATTCTGTAATGCGCATGCGGTCGGACGGAACAGTATTCACTCCCGGGAGTGACTACTGCTCCGGCCGGCGCGGCGGTCCCCTGAAATTTTGTTCCAATACGGACGAACGTGCGCATTACTTAATGTCAGTAAAATGACGTTTAAGAATATCGTTATCGGCTAGTGACGCCAACGGTCTCGGTGGGTCTTCGGATATCGTACAGAACTGCCATTTTGTTCTCCTACGGCTAGACGAGTTCTGACCCCGCAGCGGTTTGATATATTTTGCTTGTTTTTACATCATCTTTTTTCCAAAAAATGCGTGTGTCTGGTGCGAGAGGGCAAGTAAGGGCTTTGTTTAAAATGCGTTCTCTCAGCTTTAGTTTTTTTACACTTCCAAAATGCAAAATGTGTTGAAATTCTGTAATGCGCATGCGGTCGGACGGAGCAGTAGTCACTCCCATTATTTCAGTAGTTTTGGCAAAAGTTAGGTTAAGGTGTTTTGTAAATGAATTTAACAGATATCAAGAGCACGTGACGTCTTGCTCATTTCGAAAGGAAAACTGATTGTTTTTAATATTAAAATAATACAACTTATTGGTTTAATTAGTTTGTCAAAAATCAAAATAATGGGTTTTTGTTGGTTACAATGTCTAAAGAGAATATAGGACAACTGAATAGAATACGATTTTTTGAGTGAAAGACTGAATAAAGGAATCTTAAACCCAAATTTGATAAATAAATTTATCCTGAAACTGTCATTATTTTATCCAACTTACTATCGTTGCTAGGGAAATGAAGACTTGGCTGCAAGTTTCCATTCCAATTAATGTCGTAACTATGGAAACAAATAAACTAGCAATACCATTAAAATACAATATAATAAAATAAAAACAATGTATGTACACTAAACAAATATGTATATCAAATAAATAAAACAATCTAATCTTCTTCTTGGATGCAGTTTTCAACCATTTCTTTCAAATTTGGATTCTCCATTGCTGCGGCAATCCGTTCTTTGTCATTAATTTGCTTATTTACTAAAAATAAGCGACGTTCACTGAAATAAGTAATGAAAATAGCGGCATGCATAATTACTTTCATGCTCCGTAGTGTGAGCCCCTTTTTTAATGAAAATATCCAGTTTTATTTTGTACGGCATTGTCCGTTCTAATTTGATTCGAATACATAAGCCTATTAACGTGGCTAGTGAACAATGGGGTACGGTGGGATTAAATTCGACTCTGACGACGTTTATGTTTCCCACAGCAGGTTCACTTACCTTAGGATTACAAAATTAGGTGAAAAATACAAACATAACCTAAAAATAGCTTACAACAATTCCTTCTTCATACACTACGTTGAGATCTTCTAAGGTGTTTGGCTTTTCAGGATCTTTAATAGTTCGGATAACATCTATGGAACACAGTAATTAGTAAAATTATTAATGATATCTGCTAGAAACGTTTACATACCATAAATCGTATCCCTCACTTCTATTACATCCCTATTATTTTCTTCTGGGACTTTCTGCTCGATTTTATCTGTTTTTTTACGAAATAAAGACAAAAACATTTTACTAATAAATTATTCGAATACTTTATAATACTGAATTGAAGTTTAAAAACGTTTATTTGTTAATTACATGCTAAACACAAAAGACAGATCACAGAAAATAACACGTAAATGTATTCGTCTAACCTTGATTCATTTTCGGAATTTTATTTGAAGAAACAAATCTTTTGTATGCTTTATTTTTAGGCCAGGTAACGCGTATAATCTCATTGCCCTTTTGGCTATGTAAACATTTGTGTCAAGGATTTGATAAAAAGTGAATTAAGGAATTTCTAATTGGTCAAAATTCCAGCGGTGAAAGAACAGGCTAATCAACTAATATCTAACAAGTAAAGTTCCAACAACCACCGGACGCTATTAATAAGTTTAACTCCCGAAAATTTTGATGATGCGTAAATTCAATATGAGAAAATAAATTTTATTTGAATTTCCCGCTCCAGCACGTGCTATTAATTCTTATGGATCAAGACTATTTAAAAGCGGTTGCCACCAATCGGTAACAGCAAATCTGTCTTGTATTTATGGGTGACGTCATCATAGAATCCAAGGCGGGGCAACCTGCATCTAACAAATCTTGCTCACAGGTGATGTCCTTTCGCCAAGAACGTCACAGGAATTCGGGATAACATGAATCCGCAAACTTGCAGGGAATTTGTCTGACAGACAGTTCAAATTAGATTTTTGTTCGGTGTTGTGTTATCATGATTTGTTGTTGCTCAAGATGAACGAAAATTACGATTATTTAAAGCACCGTGTTTATTATGCAGCTCGTGATGGAATGGCATTGCCGCTCTATATGCTGCTATGTGAATTTCCCGAAGGAGAAGCAGAAAAGGTCCTAAATGAGGTAATGAATTTTTTGGAGGTTTGGCGGATTTTACGCACATGGGAATTCTTTGTTCCATCAAAAGGCCAATAGCATTGGTCAATGCCATTACTTGGCAACATTCGGTTGTTTTAAATTTAACATTCGATTGTTTCTTTAAATGTCAAATTTGATTAATATTGCAGATGGTTTATGAGGATGATGGTCTTCAGTGCACACCCTTGATCGTAGCTGCTAGATGCGGACATGTTAATGTCTTAAAAATGCTTTTGTCGTTGTTCAACCCGAATCTTGAGCAAGAAGCCGTCGTTAAATTTGACGGTTATGTTATTGAAGGTGCTAGCGCGCTTTGGTGTGCAGCTGGAGCTGGTAAGCATTTGCTTTGAATAATTTTGATACTAAAGTAACTGTCATTCGTTTTAGGTCACTTAAATGTAGTTAAAACTCTAGTTAGAGCAGGCGCAGATGTAAATCATCAAACGAGAACTAATTCAACGCCTTTGAGGGCCGCTTGTTTCGATGGCCGACTAGACATAGTTAAATATCTCACTCATCACGATGCCGACATCCATATTGCTAATAAATATAATAATACGTGTCTTATGATAGCTGCGTATAAGGGTCATTTAGACGTAGTAAGTGTTTTGTTTTAATCTTGACAGTTTGTGAAGACTTGTCATTATTTTGACATTTCGTGCAGACTTGTTATTATTTTGAATTTTAGGTTAGTTTTTTGCTTGAGAAAGGTGCAAATCCGAATGAAAAGGCGCATTGTGGTGCGACAGCTCTTCATTTCGCTTCGGAATGTGGGCACGTTGAGGTTGTGAGAGAATTATTGTTGTACAATGCTAAATTTAGTGTTAATGAGACCGGTATGACGCCTATTAAAGCTGCGGCGGAAAGAACGAGAGCTGATGTAGTAGAATTTTTATTGGACAGGGGCAATATTAGCAAAGAAGAACAACTGGAAGCGTTGGAGTTATTGGGCGCATCGTACGCAAATGATAAAGAGAATTATTGTATAGAGCTGGCTTATAAATATTTACATAGGGCTATGGAATTGAGGTTAGAATTCGTTTATCATTTTCTAGTCGAGGGCTGAGTTACCATAATTTTTTTTAAACAATCATTCTACTTAAGTTTGTAAAAGTAAAAAATTTGGAGGTTTTAGCAAATTATGGAACACCATTTGTATTTTTAATGTTTTGTTTCAGGATATCTCGGATATTTTTAAATTACGAATATCACATTTTTTTAAATATTTAAAATTGTTTTATAGACTTTTTAAATAATTTTTTATATCGAATGCTGAATAAGAATTATTTTTATCTGATATTTACAATTACCTATTTAAAAATATCTGCGAGATAAAATTATCTGTGGGATATCGATAATTCATAGACATTTTTAAACCATGAATTATGGATATCTCACAGATATTTTTAAATAATTATGAATATCTCACACAGTTAAAACTTAAAAGTAATTATTGTTCAGTATTCGATATCCAAAATTGTTTAAAAATAACTGAGATATTCGTAATTCGTGATTTAAAAATATCTGTGAGATATCCTCAAACAGAACATTAAAAACACAAATCATGTAAACATTGTTTACAAAAACGTTGGCAGGTCAGCGCTACAATATTTTTCCCGGTTTTGGAACAAGAATTTGTAAAATTGTAGATTTAGTGATCCAGATAATATAATAAGAAAAACTCCAATCGTACCCATACCAGCGTATGGTAATTGGGTAGAGTGCCAGACATTACAAGAACTAGAAGCCATACGACTCAATCAAAACGCTTTACACATGGAATCGCTTACAATACGGGAACGTATCTTGGGTAGACATAACCCAGAAGTTCCCCATCCGATAATATTCCGAGGGGCGGTGTTTGCGGATAACGCAAGGTTTGACAGGTGTCTGGATCTTTGGTTACACGCTTTGGATCTGCGACAGATGAATGGAATATCTGTCGTGAAGGATCTCTTGAGGTTTGCTCAAGTTTTTTCTCAGATGTGCCATGTGGGAGTGCAAGTATCGTACGACCACGTAACGAGAGTTTTGTCAGCTGCGGTTGAGGAATTAGACAGGAATAAGAAGAAAATTGCTAATCCAGGGCCTAAAGACGATCCAGATACTATTACAGTAAGTATTTGACAGTCTTTCGGGCGTTGCCTTTTAGTTAAATGTGTGTAAAATTGTGGCACTTTAGGAAGAGATGGAGAGCAACTTAATGACAACGTTGTACTTGTTAGCAATTCTAACTAAGTTACTCAAAAGTTGCACGGACGAGGAGAGGTTTAATGTTAACAGATTGGTGTTTATCTTAAATCACTTAAACGTTTCTTTACGCGACGGTCAAACGTTGTTACATTTAGCGTGCAACTCGGAGACACCGGTTGATGATTTTCACACGAACGACATCTGCAAGTAAATCTGCATTTTTCGCGAACTTGCTTGGGATGTTTATTTTATTTGTTTTTGTCAGGTTTCCGTGTGCGGAAACGACGAAACTTTTGATTAGTTGTGGCGCTGATGTGAATGCAATGGACGTTGAAAGGAACACGCCTTTGCATATGATTGTAAATTATCACAAGCCGATTTCGGATTTCATGACGCTTCATACTATAATCGTGAGTCTTACGGAGGCTGGCGCCCACATGGATTGTGTAAATATTAGGGGAGAGACACCTTTAGACTCATCGGCTACTGGTGATTGTGGTTTTTTAATTTTTTATGATGAAATTTACAAACTTCTTTGCAGGAGTGGCCGAAATCATACTTAAAACGCAAGCCAAATTGAGTTTGAAGTGCATGGCTGCGATGGCTGTTAAAACCTACAAGCTCACCTACCAAGGGCAGGTTCCCTCAGCCCTCGAGTCCTTCATAGAGTTGCACGGCTCGGGCAAACCTAAAAGAATCTAGTCTAAAAGAAAATTGGTTCGTTCGAACCGTTTTTCTTTTAATTAATATTGTGTACAATATTATTAGTTATTTTGTAATTATTAACGTTTAAGATAAATTTTGTAAATAGAATCGAAGGGTGGATCACTGCCGATCGAGAATTGTAAAGGTAGGTAGATTTTTTAAGTGATTACGATATGTCGACACGATTTTTATTAACTTTTTCGATATTTTTCGCTGGTGCGTATTTTTTAAACTGCTCGCTCAATTTTGTATATTTGCTTTATTTAATGACTAAGCGTTTAATTTCCCTAACAGTAGCTGGCGACGAGGAAATGAATTGTTTATTGTACAAAACTGTTTTCAAAATAGAATAATGCGAAATTCTGGGCGTTTTTGTTTGTTTCAAATGTTTAATATACTTTATTTCGAAATTATTTTTATGGCAAAATACAATTATAACATTTTGGGCAATATCTATACAGCTTGAAGTCTAAAACGAAGAGTTCTAAGAAAATTCTTTCGGAAAGTTGAACTTGATGCTTAAAAATTGACTTAAGAGGGCAAAAGTTAGGTTAAGATATTTCTTGAGTGACACTGACTTATGTCAAAAGCATGTTTCCCCTTAAGGAAATCTAGTAGTACTAGAAGCTTCACATTTCCCATTACGAAGTTCCGTAGTAATTCGATTGGATAGAAACCTAAACTGATTGAACCATACATATACAAACTTGTAGATTTGAAGATAATATTGTGAGACTGAAGAAATGTTTGTTACGTGTATATGCATCACAAATTGCATGAATCAAGGCGCTCATCTGACAGTTTTCTTAACCTCAAAAGTTTTTCAATTTTTATTTGGGAGCGACTGCTCCATCCGACAGTCCCCTGCAATTTTGTTCCAATACGGTCGGACGTGCGCATTACTTAATGTCTGTAAAATGACGTTTAAGTATATCGTTATCGGCGAGTGACGCTAACGTTTTTGGAGGGTGTGCGGGTGTCGTACACCGTACAGAACTGCCATTTTGTTCTCCTACGGCTGTACGGCTAGACGAGTTCTGATCCCGTAGGGTTTTGCTTGTTTTTACATCATCATTTTTTCCAAGAAATGCGTGTGTCTGATGCGAAGACAACTAAATGGTCTGTTTCAAAAATGCGTTCTTTCTGCTTTAGTTTTTTACACCTCCAAAATGCAAATTGTGTTGACATTCTGTAATGCGCATGCCCGACCGTGTTCGAATAAAGTTTCAGGGGACCGTCGGCCGGAGCAGTAGTCACTCCCTTATTTCTACGTTAAATTGGCAAATTTCTATTTGTAACACTTGCCATCAAATTAGAAAAGAGTTTGATAGAGTGACATTTTGAAAATGTTATGTTTACATAAAATAAACATTTTTTTGATAAAGCAATGCCAAACCGCTTATTTTTTTTTACTAAAACATCAGCAATCTTGCTGTCACCTGTCATTTTTTGTCCTTCATTTGTTTTTGTTCGTAATAAGTTGAAATTGGCTGTCATTCGTCACTCATTTGATAATGAAAACCAAGATGCAAGATGTTCCTGCAGTAGCACTGTACCCTGTATTGTATATGCGGCATAATTTGTGATAAACATAATTTTTTTATAATAGTGTATTAACAACAGTGAAATAGTTTGGTTCAAAAATAATAATAATTGTTGCACTAAAGGCTTGTACACAGGGTGAGGCAAATAACAGGTGCTTTTAAAATAAATTGCCTTATAAGTATCTTAGATGTGAATATAATAAATAGATAACAAAAATAAGTTTGAGTTTGATTTCTGCCAGAGTTGAGACAGTCAGATTGTTTTCTGCTTGCCAATGTTTTTAACTCGCCCTGTATGGTATATTTTTGTATACAAATACGTCTGACATGCAGATTTTTACAGAAGCGCTCTGGTGTCACGTATTATTTATTTTCATTTTCCGTTATAACGAATTTTTTACCGGATCTCTTATTTCCGATATAACGGATCTTTTTCCCATATAACGGATCTCTTTTCCGTTATAACGGATATTTTTTTCCGTTATAACGGATCTTCTATTTCCACAAAAGATGTAACTTTGTAACAGCTATAGCCTAAGTATAACAGGTGGCTGTTTGTGTGGGGTTTTACTTTTTAGGTTAGTGTCTTCATTTAAATCAGTACAACAGTTGGTAAAGTAGGTACTTATATGTTAGTTATGACCGCTGTCCGCTACCAACATGAACGATAAGTGGATATCGATATCGTATCGTAAGTCACTTGGCGAGTAATACCACACTGCACACAGTTCTTGGAAAGTCTGTTATAAGGGAATAAAAGATGCGTTATATCGGAAAAAGGTCCATTATATCGGAAATAAGAGATCCGTTATAACGGAAAAAGAGATCCGTTATAAAGGAAAAAAATCTGTTATAACGGGAAAAATCCGTTATAACGGAAAATGAAAATAAATAATACGTGACACCAGAGCACTTCCGTAGATTTTAGTGATAATACGTAGGTATTATAATAACAATTTATTGGAACAACTATCTTTTAATTTTTTTAAGTTTCCTTTTTAAAGCAGCTGTTGTGTATATACTCGTAGTATTTATTTTGTTGACAGAAATTTTAATTTGACTGATGAATCTCAGAAGACGTATCATTTAAAAAATTGGTGCATAGGTATTTTATTTTATTTAATGGTTTTTGTCTAAATTTCTGAGAACTTATATTTTGTATTTTAATAAAACTTAATTTGAAAATAGACGTTTTTTTGTTAAATCGAATGAGAACTCAACAATACGCCCTTAGGGGAGGTTTACTAAAAAAGTCGGTCGAAATTATAAGTTTATAACCTTAAAACCAATAATTAAATTTGAAGTTTAATACATGCAATCGCCGGCCTTGTAAAAATTCCTTATCAAAAACAAATATATTGCAAAATCAACCTTGTTTTCATATTATTATTATTGTTATTTTGGCGACACCTACATGATCCCACTTATGAATAATTAATTTTTCGTCTACACAATTCGAGTTTATTAATTGTTTCAATGCCCATACTGCGTGGGTACTGAAAGTTCTCAATAATCTGATATTAAAAAAATCTGAACCTGTTGGTTGGGTAAGTATTGTAATTACAATACTTCTTTAATTTTCAAATTAAGACAAAATAAACAAAATTTCTGTGGAATTTTTAAATGTTTTTGTATCAACTAACTTTTAGCATTGAACTAAAATTTAATGTTATAATTAGATACGCCAGACTTTCTCCCATTTGATGAAAACGTAATTTATTTATACAATTAATTTTTTAGTGAGATTTAAGATATGACCCGCTGTTACATTCGTACCCGTAATTTGTACATCACAAATTATATCATTACCGTATTTCTCCGTAATTTTCAGAAGAGAAGTGCCCATTCTTTTAATTAGCATGCAGAGACCCTTGACTACAAGTAAAGTGGTGCTGCCAATGCCTTCGTGAGGCATATTATATTCAATTCTAAAAATGTTAGTTGTTAGGTTATGTCATTTAGCTTGGTTTAGATACGGTAGACGGAACCGTAGTTTAGTATAAAGGGTGGTTGGCCATTACGCAGCTTTTGGGGGCCACTGGTATGAGAAGACTTTAATAGTAGCTCCCGGTTGCATACAATACGCATGCGGCGTGACCATTACACAATATCAGTAAAATGACGTTATTCGTTATTGGAAAACATGGCCAACAATCTCGGTGGGTGTTCGGGTATCGTACAGATCTGTCATTTTGTTCTCCTACGGCTAGACGAGTTCTGATCCCGTAGGGGTTTGATATATTTTGCTTGTTTTTACATGATCTTTTTTCCAAAAAAATGCGTGTGTCTGGTGCGAGAGGGCAAGTAAATGGTCTGTTTCAAAAATGCGTTCTCTCAGCTTTAGTTTTTTTTTACACTTCCAAAATGCGTGCGCATGCGTATTGTCTGCAACCGGGAGCTACTATTAAGGTCTCGTCTGATATGGGACATACTGACGTATGTATGTGGAACTCTGGGGTGTTTGGTCGCGAACTACTGTATTTTTCTAAAATCACCGGTTACCGTCAGCCATCAAGCGTCAAGGACACTACGAGCATTATTTCCACATACTTAGATAAATATACCGCCTTTGGACCATTGCGCATCAATTCCGGTCATGCAATAAAAAGGGATAGAAAATTACGCCATTTTTACATACTCGCGGTTGATTGGTGGATGTGGTCCAATCAAATCTGGAGTTGCTTGCTGGCTCAACAACTGACAAATGTCAAGTAACATAACCAAAGAAAATATTGTTTGTTTAGTTACTTATGTTCTTTGGTTTCACGTTTTGAATGTGGTTTAAAATCCCACACATTTATTATTCTGATCAGTTGGAATAGTTTAAGTGTTCTTTTTTTGTGTGAAGTTTTCATCTCCTAGTGCACCCATATACCTGCTGTTCCTTTTGGAATCAAACTCGTTTAAAACTAATATAATTTTGACGTAAAAATATAGATTGTGAATGTTTCCTGGGTCAGCCTTTTTATTCCACGTGATTGGAGCCTGATGTTTTGACTTGGAAGCACAGTTGCTGAAGCCACCGAGACCCAGGTTGCGGACATACAAACAGAGCACGGGATCATCGTGATTTGTGCGTGGAACTGGACTAGTTCATTTTTATTTGTATCAAACATGCACAATAAATTGTGATTTTTATGTAATTTGTCGAATTTTTCAATTGCTATTCTTACAAGGTCAATAAAAATACAGTGGAACTCCCATAAGTCAAATCTCAATCTCAAGGGACGCAAAAAAATTGAGTTAAAGAAACTTCGAGTTTAAGAACATTTTATTAAAATTTCCATACATTGCATTATTCACAAAATAACATATAACGTAACTATACACAATATACCCATACAAAATGCAGGTTATTACAATTCTGTAACCAATCTGTTCATTTTCACAAAATTGCTGTACAGACCTTCACTTGCACACAAAAAATTAAAAATGTTACAAACTGTCACCTAACTGCTTAGTTGTTGGTATTGTTATCCCAGTCTCAACGCCTTCACTTTCATTTTCTTCGTTGCCTTCGCTGTCGGACATTTCGCAATTAGACGAGTGACATTTTAAACTAGACAAAATGTCATCATTAGTTGGAAATTCTGCAATTTGGATGTCGTCGTCGATGGCAATGTTCTTCTACGTCAATATCTTCCATCTGTACCGATTCCCTGTATTTCGCAAGCGTTGCCTTTAATTAATATCTTCCATTTGTACCGATTCCCTGTATTTCGCAAGCGTTGCCTTTAATTCAATAAGACTAAGATCATCTTCATCCAACGAATGATCTTCATTTTCACGAATGTCGGGAGAATCCGGCTTTCTTAAAACAATTCTGAATTGTTGTTGCTGAGACATCTGTATCCCATGCTCTTGATATTTCTCTAATAGCATCTAAAGTTACCGCTAATGTTCTATGATCGTCCATGGCAGCGATAGTTTGTTTGAGAATCCATTTCCGGTAATTCATCTTCAGGTTCAAAGTATGAGAACTTGATTGACTGGAAACTCTCATAATGTACTGCTCAGCGAAGTTAATGAGTCTAGAGCTCTATATGTACATACCTATAATCAAATTGTTAATATAATAACAACTTTGTACAACTAGACACAAAATTTTCTTCTTACAAAAGAAAATATAAATTCATGTCCAAAATACCTGCTCTTACCATATATTACAAAGTTACATTCGCCGTGACAAGAAGCTTTATTAACAACAATGTGCTTATCAAAATATTGTGGTTTCTTCTTACTGAAAATTCTTGGGTTATGTTGTTTGACAGCTAAAGTAGGTAAAAATGGCGCCAAGGTCAAGTTTCAATTTTACAAGTGTAGTTGCACTCTCTCAAGCGATATAGTGATCTATATATGTGATTATTTCCTCGTAGCAACGGCATAGTAGGAATTTGCTGTCAAACTTTGGGGAAGATCAAAATTTTTGGTTGAATTTGAATTTTGTTTTGCTCCAATGTGAGAATAAATTATGGGAAAATCAAAAGAATAACATACCTGAAAGCGTAAATTACAATTTAAATAATATTTGGAATAGAAATTGAAAATTTGTGACCAGATCATGAACTTTGAAATTGAAACTTCAAGAAATCTAGAAATCTGATCTGTAAATTAGCCGTTTTGCAGTTGACACCTATTTGGGTATTACGTAAAAACCAAAATAGTTCATGCAAGAACACTTTCGTGTTCAAACACTTTATATTAACGAAAAACTTTGGAATTAAATCCTGAAATTTATTTAATTGCAATTAACTGACGTTGCTAAATTGACATATTGGCAGTGTCACAAAGCGAAAAGAATCCGACACTCCTGACTACAGAGGTTCTCACAAAGTTTGTCCACATGCGCAGAAGGCGACGAAAATCGGTTCTCGGAGTGTCGGACCATTATCTATACTAAACCAAGTATTTGATCCATACATTTTAACTGAAAACAACTATATCAGCTTAAGTTAAAATAAAATAACATGAGATAGAACTAACTATAAAATTTCATTTTTGAGAGAAAAAGTGCTGGAGACTGGATAAACAAAGTTCAAATATAAGCCCGGAAATGAAGAAATCTTCACATCTAACATTTTAAAAACTATAGTGGCGTCTAAAAAATGTGTACCAAAAATCTTTTTGAAATTAGCAATAGAAAAACCATTAACAAAAGATGAAGTTTATGCCATGTAAATCTCTATGATGCAATGTTAATAAAATAATGTCTATTCTATGCAGTCAAAAGATTCTGATTTGAAGTACTTGCAAGCAAGCGTAAGTAATGAATTACAAGAAACAAAAGTAGCTATCTCACGGAATGCTAATGCCATAGCCGGTCTTCGTTTCGCAAGTTGACCTAAATGGTAGTCGGCACAAGGTTGGTCACTCAAGCTGACCACGGGTCATCAGGTCAACTCCGGAATGCTCATTGCCTTGTCCGGAGTTATTTATAGACATTCCGACTTTATCCTGCAACTGTCAAATTATTTTCTGTGAGTTTTCATTTAATGCTACCAGTGGCGACTCGTGACATGTTCAAGAGGGAGTGGTCTGTCAAAGAATAATTTAAGTACCTAAGTTTAGTCGATTACAGTATCTAGCATCTTTCTATGTATAAAATCGGAGAGAACTAAAAAGAACAATCTTCTTTATCGCGTAAATTAATGTAAGCATTCATCCCAATTAGTTTCTAATGAGTGTGTAAGATTCCCAGGCACATAATTCATTGCAAATAAGGTGAGATAGAAAGTGAGCGATAAGAAAAGTGGATCATATTGTAATAATTCTTTACGCACTCAGTTAGAGCTAATCGAGTAAAAATAAACAACAAATCGCAATACTAATTTATTATATGACCAATTTGCTGATCGAATATAATGCGCAAAGTGTAACCTTAAAAATACAATGAAATTTTGTTAAATACTGGCAGTGTATTTATTAAAATTCCTTTTTATGAGGCAATTCGGTCCACAACCTGTTCATGGCGCCCAAATAATTGACAAGGACGTCTTATTCGGTTATCGGAGTCGCAAATAAAAATAAGTAGTTCACGTTAATACATAATTCAAAACAATAATTAATTCATTACGAAGTTCTGCCATAGTCTGAATAATCTTGATTTCAGCAGTGGCACAAGTTGGGCCATGATAGGAAAGAAATACAACTTTATCAACATGTTCATCATCTAAAATACTCCGAACTTTTACGTTCTACGTGCTTTCTTCCATCGCCTTCGTACATTAACACAACTGGCTAAGGCAGAAAAAATTGCGCAATTGTATTATAATTACATTGGATTCTTAGTCTGACTGTTTGCAGGAAAAGAAAATTTCACCGCGATTAGTACCGACACTTGAGACCTGACCTTTGAACAATAATTACCATTTTTACGTTTTAATTTCTTACTTCGACTCCGTGTAATTGTGAAACAATATGTTTTCACGTTGTAGAAAACTCAAGATCGACTTTCATACCAAAATGATGTTTTCGAGTTTAAAATCAAATTTAATTCACTATGGGTCATTCAATAAACCTAGAAACAAAATTTATAATAAAGAAAATAGGGAAGAGGAAGAAATAAATGTTTTATTGTTGGTTGAGGCGACACCAAAAATTTCTTGTCGCGAAATCGAATCACAAATTGGTGTTTCCAAAACAAAAGTTCAAAAAATATTTAAAACAGGCAAATGTAGGCCATATAAAATTCAAATTATTCATCATCTCTTCCCGGGAGTTCAAGAAAGAAGGCTTAATTTTTGTAGGTGGTACTTAAATAAAATTCAAGAAAATCCAGAATTTGGGCGGTCTGTCATTTGGACAGATGAAACTCGCATAAGCAGCGTAGGATTATTTAGCAGGCATAATGTGCGTCACTGGTCTGATACAAATCAGGACCAAACTTTTGAACGTCAGAGGCAAGGACATTTTGGATTTAACGTTTCGTGTTTTATTTTGGGTGGTCAACACTAGCATACCAAATTTTTGATGGAAACTTAACGGGATTGAGATACATTAATTTATTGAATATTAACGCAAAGGCGATAATGGAAAATGTTCCGTTAATAAACATAAATAGGGTATATTTCCAACAAGATGGTGTCCCGGGTAGATGGTTGGGTACAAATGGGCCTATATTATGTCCTCCATAGTAATGATAAACTCAGTTAAATAAATTTTAATTTTTACTGTCGGTGATCTAGTTAATAAACAATAACAAAGCAGCAATTAGTAATTTAAGGCTGCAGAAAATCGGATACTGCACTTAAATTCGCACACATTGTGCAACTGTCACGCTCTAAAACGCAAGTGAACCAAATTAAAAGTACTGCCAATGTTAATATAACGTTCAATAAAACAAAACATTAATTCTCAATTTTAATTGGTTCATTTGCATAGCTCCAGGAGACATTTTGGCGAACAATGTAGATAAACAAGGATAAGAAAACGTTTGGATATTTGCAAACATTTCTGTGGCAATTTTTAATTTTGAAATTAAATTGTTCGCAACTGTTATAATAATTGTAAATCCTTCGCACCATCCTGTTGCGAAAAATAACAAGAACATGTATTGCACGGAAATTATTACATTTTAAAGCGTTAAACACTTCTAATTGAAGCAATTATTGGGCAAAGTATTTAAAAAGCATAAAAATCTAGTATTATTTCGCCATGTGCTTTAGAAACTTTTTGAAAGAATTTTCAAATGTTGCTCAGGATCGTCAATTAAACATTTCTATTCGAAATAGAACCTTGCAGCAAAACTTTTTATGCCTTTTGTAGCAATGGCACATTTTCCATATTAAGGCCCGTGCACCTTTCATTCAATTGTCTCCAGAAAATCGTGACGAGTTTCAGTGGCACTATTATTACAAAATATCTACGTACACAACGCCATAAAAACGTGACCTAACCTTGGTTTAATGTAGGTGGTTGATATAAAATGATAAATCCAAAAAAGTCGACACATCTGTCATTCAGAATAAAACTAATAGAGAATGCGATAGTAATTTTGTAATGCTAGAGGTATGCTAAATATAAATAGAATGATGCAATGTTGTTTGATTGGAATTGAACAATTGAAAGCCTTGGTTGACAGTAATAACGATATTTGAGGAACATAATTGTAGAGAAGTCACGGATCAAGTTATCCTAGGAAAACAAAGCGACCATATTTTAGGGGTCGATTCTGTAAGCACCAACAACATATGAAATGAATTTTATTCACAACCGTTTAGTAATAAGTCAATTGCCAACTGATGAGTGAATTAGAAGCATTCTTGCAAGCATCTTCAGAAAATTTGAGCAAATCATTTACGATTGAGGATATTTCTTGGCATTTCATAGCTGCTTATTCACTTTGGTGGTAGTTGGGAAGCAGGTATCAAATCTACTAAGCATCAACTTAGAAGAATTGTAGGAAATGCATCTCTTGTTTTTGAAGAGTTATGCACTCTTCTGATGCAAATTGAGGCCGTATTAAATTCTAAGTCGTTATTCCCGTCCTCCTCTGACCCCAACGACCTATCTCCTATCACTCCAGCTCACTTCCTAGTAGGGCGGCCATTAACAGCCGTTCCAGTTTAGAGGTTACTCGAAGTTCAAGATGTGAGATTGTCCAGTTACCAGCAGCAGCAGCATTTTTGGGAAAGATGGAGTTAAGGAGTATTTGCTTCAACTGCAAAAGCGGTCAAAGTGGACAATAACAAAGGGTAAACTTCAAGTGGTGCTAAGAGACAATCTGCCACCCATCAGATGGAAGATGGGCCTTACTACGAATGGAAAAAGTTTATTATAATATTGACAGATTTCAAGATTTAAAAATCTCATCGTCAGAATATGTAAAGTATTTTATTAATTCAACAAAAAGAGCCGATTGTTGAAAAAAGTGGTCCCAAATGATTTGCCCTGTAGACATTGCCAAATTGTAAACTAAAGTGAAAATCGAATTCGCAGATTATATGATGTATATTCTGTAGAATGCTATTTAAACAAAACTGAAAAGGAACAACGAAAAGTATTTTTTCCATTGATCCATCCAGCGGATTACTAGCCCTATATTCAAACAGTATTTTATGTTTGTCCGAGTGTATTTGAATCTGACCAATAGGAAAACTTTGTGTGCCTAAATTCCCCCGGTCGAGGTGTCTCTTAGTGGTTTTTGTGCCTCGTGTTTCGTGCAGAAAAATTCAGATAAGTAAAAATAAAACCGCACCTTTCCAAAAATATCGATTCAAAAACATCGAGTCTTTTAGTTCAACGATCGATTCATTTGGTACACCACTAAATCTCAGTTAATGGAAGCGTTTTAACGTGAGATTACGCTTCGCAGTTGATTAGAATAATGTATGCAAGATCATGAATCCTTGATCCGTGTAGCAATCTAAATGGTACTTCATATTTTTCAAACGGGCGCTCGTCCTCAGCAGTGTTGTTAAATAGACCGTGTCAGTATCCTTGTAAGGAACGATTTATAGGTGGGTAAATCGTCACATACAACCTATCAACGTTTTAAGTGCGAAGAATTTTTAATTTAATCGAACAATCACGTTGTTCACGGAATGAGTCACCATAAGACTGCATCAAACTTCCAATTATAGTACCTATGTCTGTTTTGACTGTACTAAATTCCAAGTAAACGTCTGCAAACTTAAAAAATGTCGAAAAAAACTGGAATAAATCGAAAATTTCAACCGTTTTGAGTCGAACATTCATCATTGCTGATTCATTCCTCATCCAGGTGGTTGTCACGCGGTAAGGTGTTAAAGAGCTCCGAGGAAATAACACAAATAAGTATGTTTGATAGAGGAGTATGAGGCGCCGTTTGTGTCTTTAATAATTGCTTGATAACTATAATTTTATTTGATAAATATAATTTTTTTCCAAATATATTTAATTTATTTCATAAATATAATTTTTTACTAATATATTTAATTTTTTTAAATATATATAATATTTTTTCAGAAATATATATTTTTTTAACAAATAAATAATTATTTTCAAAATATAAATATTTATTTGAAAAAATATTTATATTCATTAGCAAACCGAATAAAAATATAATTTAGGCTTTGGGTACCAATCGCGTGGTGGCGCTGTCAGTGTTTTTGAACGTGGTGTTGTGGCAACAGTGTTGGTGCAGTCGACCTACCTACTCCGCGGTCTGTTCGTGTTCCTTGTAGTGATGGAAATAATTGAGAGATTTTAATAATCGACGTATTTCAATAATCGAGATAATTAGTAATTCAAATTTAGTAGTTGGATGCAGGTGTTCCTATTCATAAATTCAATTCATATGACATGGCATAGGCGGTACATTGCAAAGGCCGGCCTTATCCAAGTGCTTTCATTCGCCGACAAAGGGTTGTGGGTTGTGGGTTGT
The DNA here is from genome assembly GCA_963966045.1 of Xestobium rufovillosum. NCBI lineage: Eukaryota > Metazoa > Arthropoda > Insecta > Coleoptera > Ptinidae > Xestobium > Xestobium rufovillosum. Next base: position 5,253,800 of record OZ014495.1, on the reverse strand, counting down.
AAACACAACCGACTCTAAAAGCGCGTCACGTTTTGGTTTTACTTTTTTTCTAGCGTAAGTGGAACCACATCTCTGCTTTTAGCTAGGTATATTTTGCATTTTTTACGTAGTACAAGCCAGAATAATCGAGAGAAGACGCAGCTTAGTGGTTTTCACTTCCCTATCTCGATCACTGTCATCGATATTCTGACTTGATTCTATGCGTAGGTACAAAATTAGTTAACCTAATAGGGGTGCGTTCTGTTCTCTGTCCGCCGGCCTAGCTACTACTAATTTCATCATCATAAGATTCTCAGTCCGAAGACTGGTTGGACGCGTGGCGTATCTCCATCCTTTTCTATCGTGAGCTAACCTACGCATTTCCCTAAAAGTAGAACATCCTACATCACTAACTATTTGAGAGCAGTAGTCTAATCTAGGCCTACCCCTACCTCTTTTTATTTCTATCTCTGATTCTATTCACGGTATCTTCATCATGCGTCTGTAGCACCACATTTCAACCGCTTTTACTCTTTTTCGATCCGCTTCTCCTATTGTCCTAGTTTCGCACTCGTATAATGCCGTACTCCATACATACGACTTTAAGAGTCTCTTCGAGTTTCTACATTAACCGTTCCTGAACATAACAGTTGTTTCTTTTTGTTAAACTCAACTCGACCCTGCGCTATTCTTTGTTTTATACCTTTAGTGCTTCTATATACCATCTCGAGTTATTTTACTTCCTAAATAGCAGAAATCCGCGACCTCCTCTATCTTCTTGTTTCCTATTTGTATTTCAATTTTAGTTATATTTTCACACCTCTACATACTAAAATTTTAGTTTTCTTTTTATTGATTTTCATGCCGTCGCGTCGCCCTGTGTCAAAATTGCTTCTATTTCATTCAAAGCCGTTCCTAATTTCTCTTTGCTAGATGCTAACACTGCTATATCTTCCTCAAGTCTGAGCATGTTAATAGTTTGACCCTGTACATTAATCCCTGAGGCTGTTCTGTCCTTAACAATATTAATCGCATCTTCGATATATAAGTTGAAAACTAGAGGTGACAATGCACATCCCTGTCTCACTCCCTTCCGGATATCTACTTCTCTTCGTTTCTGCTTAAATTCTATAACTGCCTTTTGCTCTTAGTAGAGATTATGTATTATTCTTCCATCGGTCCCTGTATTTCATCCCTACCTTTCTGAGCACTTCGAACATCTTCCCCCATGTTACGTTGTCGAAGGCTTTTTCTAAATCTACAAATCCTGTACATATAAACGCTCTCTCCTTTTCCATTGTTTTTTTTTTATAATAGAGGACATAAGTGCCTCCGTCATACGTCAGATTTTCATTCCAAACAAAACAAAAGCACGTGCCATTTGACGTTTATCGATATTATTTACAACGTCTTAAACTAGTTTTTGCAATATAATTATAGACGTTTTGCAGTGAAAACAGTTTATTTTCAATTTGTGTGTTGGGCTTACGTGTAAAAACTTGAAAACAACTATAATTATATTTCAGAGGTTAGGTTAAAACGTCAGAAAGCACGTGGCTTTGTTTTGTTTGGAATGAAAATCGGACGTGTGACGCGCCACTTATCTCCCCCATTAGTAATCGCGGATTTTCTTTAAAAAAATACCTTTCGTGACGGGCCACCGGATACAACACATATAAATCAAAATTCTGTAATTTACAACAAACTTTAGAAGAAAAATAACCCACTTGGATTCGAACAAAAACTTCCCGCGCGTTTTGAAACTGCCGCGTCATTCGGCATTGCGCCAAGCCTTTTGCATGCGTGGCATAAAGTTTAACCGTTGATTGACTTATTAGTCAATCAACGCTTAACAGTATCAATGCGCGTGAGTGGCCTATTCGGCAAAACCTACTTGGGATATAAATAAATGCGTACATGCAAGGAGTGCTGACTACGGGGTAGGTACTAGGTAGGTCGACTCCACCAACACTGTTGCCACAACACCACGTTCAAAAACACTGACAGCGCCACCACGCGATTGGTACCCAAAGCCTAAATTATATTTTTATTCGGTATGCTAATAAACATAAATATTTTTTCAAATAAATATTTATATTTTGAAAATAATTATTTATTTGTTAAAAAAAATATATATTTCTGAAAAACAATTATATATATTTTTAAAAAATTAAATATATTAGGAAAAAATTATATTTATGAAATAAATTAAATATATTTGGAAAAAAATTATATTTATCAAATAAAATTATAGTTATCAAGCAACTATTAAAGACACAAACGGCGCCTCATAGAGGAGTGTCGTCTTGAACCCAATAAAAATTATGGTCTTAATAAAACGACCATATAATTGTTAGTTTTTGGTAAACGAATTGCCTCATAAATCCTTGATTTGCTAGAAAAACCGAAATTTATACGTTTTTAAATTTAGCATATTGTTAAATAACAAGAGGTCACAGATAATAATATGCGTTTGTTGCGTAAATTGGAATTGACTTTGCTGGCTTTAAGTACACGGTTTGAAATATTATTAGGGTCATTAGTACGTTAATCCGGTTATTTATACACAATTATTACTCGTATGAGCGAAAATTAATGCATGTCACATGAATGGTATATTACAGTACAGAGTTTTTTTGCAGAACTACTCAAACGAGTAATAAATTATGTTTTACTTAATAATTAGTATGTTCACGTAGTTATGTATGATTTGCATGTGGGTCAGGGGTACGATAAACTGACCTCCATTGATTTTTGAAGATGACACTATTCACTATGGAATTTATAAATAAATTCAATTCGGGGTACAACGCGATGTCAAGTAGAGTTTGGAATTTAGTAGGAAAGTTTTATTTAAATTAATATACAGGTACATCAACAAATATAAAATATTCGTTTCTTCCATTTTTCATGTATATCTTGAACCGAACGATCTGAAACCCGAATGAGATCCAAAAAATCCGCCAACAACTAAGATGAAGCAATAATTTTATAGAAGAGATTGATTTTGTTTGATAAAGTTATTTTTATAAGAACCTTTTGTTTCTACGATAATAACTCGAGAAGCAAAAGTTGTCAGAGAATTCGCATAACATTTCTTTTTCAGGTCCCTACTTTTTTTCGATGTTTTAAACGGACACAATTATCGAAGATTTCTGTTAGACACTTTACCGGTTGTGTTGGAAGACGTCCCTCTAGAAACTAGACAGTTGATTTGGTCTCAGCTAGATGGGTGCCTTGCTCACTTCTCTAGGCATGCCAGGGAAATATTGAATGAAATGTGCCCAAGGAAATGGATTGGGAGAGGTGGTGTGGTAGCCTGGCCAGCCAGGTCACCGGATCTCACTTGTATGGACTTTTGTTTGGAAAGTTGAAAGGGGAAGTGTATAAAGATCGTCCAACTGATAGGCAGGATATGATGCGGCGAATAGTGGAAGCATGTAGGAGCATTTCTAAAGAAGAACTTCGTCGCGTTCACGTTTCTTTTGAAAACAGACTACAGAAGTGTTTGGAGAACAATTTGAATTTCTTCTGTGACCCTTTAGTTTCCTTCGTTAGCAGCGCTATCAATACAAACATAAAATGACAGCTCAATGACACCAGCCAACTCTTTTTTGGTAGTTTTGGGCTACTTTAGCAGTTTTTTTTAAATTAAGCAATTCCTCAAGAGCGACTCGTTTTAGAGGGATAACTTTCAGACAAAAGTTGTCAGGTTGGTAGAAATGGAAATCAGCCCATACTGCTATTTGAGTTTTTCGAGAAAACCTCCCTCGAATGATCCTTAATTTTAGCGGTGTGGGGATGATACTAATTTTGGCAAAATGCCATTTTGTAATACATGATACGAAAGGCAAGCTCTTGAACAATCATAAGCTAGCTTTGTTTTTGTTCTTAATCGCTGGGGTTAATCACAAAAAAATTGTTTGCAACCCTCAATTTTTTTCGTAAGTTGGCAGCCATTTTGAAACGGTTAGAATTATTGAAGAAATGTTTAGATAAAAAATGTTTCTTTTTCTAATTCCTTTTTAATAATGTATCGCACGACCCCCCATCCTATTTTAAATTCTCGAGAAACACACCCCCACCCCCTATAATCTCGGAAGGGATGACTCCGAGAAAAATGAAGTTATTTTCATTAAATTCTTCATGATGGGCAATTTACTCAGCAGGATTTTTTCCCATGTCCTGAATAAGGCATAGTTGGGGATGTAGGATGTTCTACTTTTATGGAAATTCATAGGGTAGCTCAGGATAGGAGGAGACGGAGGTACACGTCCAACCAGTCTTCGGACTGAGAACTTCATGATGATGGACTGTTTGAGAATATTTCCTATGACCACTCTTACTGGGAAAGAACTGATTCCTTCCCAGTTTTTTCTTAAAGTTGGGCGTTCTTCAGCTTTTCAGTGAAATGTTCGCCGAGTAGAAGCCGATCTGGTTTAGCTTTCTAAAAGGAGTTGTTTGACAGCTGGTTGGACTAATGGCGAAATTTGAAAATTTCGCCATTAGTCCAAATTGAAAACTGAAAATTTCGATGTGTCGACAGCATGTTGGACACGTCCGGCAAAATCCGACCGTCATCCATGATGAGAGGCAACTGCTGAATGATGGAAGGGCATGTACGACCTCACTTTCCCTAGTTTCTTCCACAATTTAGCAACAATTTTTAAAATCTTCTCGGGATAAAATTGGCCCATTCGTAAATTGGAACTGATAGGAATTGAAATAAAAGAAGTTGTCTTAACCGTAATTATGGACAGATTTCAAACTAGGTGTTTGTTCATAGTTTAATCGATTAATTGATTAATCGGGGGTATTCGTCGAAGTGTAAATTTAAATGGTAACATTAAATAACAAATTGTAAAATATAAACGAATCGCAGACATAGCTTGTAGAATTAACTCCTTTTCTTTAAATTCGACGTCAAGTTTGACGTATCAAGTATAACGATGGCGAAGAACCACAGAACCAGCCACTTTACCAAAATGCAGGTTCACCGCTTCATCTACCGTTCGACATTCCATACCTGCCCAGCTGCCCATAGCTTCATACATCGCGATAATCTCGCATCGCAGGAAGCCCGCTGAAGTGACGTACCGATACAACGGCACTGTGATTCCCCCTCCCTGCTCGCCAGCAGTATGCACTCCTGCAGGGCAGTGACCACAACCAGCGGGATGACAATTTTACTTTCAGTTTCGTTGACGGGCTTGTTGCAGCCGGCTGTAGCCCGTCCCGCGATATCTTCTTTTCTCATCGGTGCGTGCACGCTCTTTAAAAAGTGAAATTAAATTTGGTGTCACTTTCGGTTGTAAAAATAATTTTATTGTGGGATCTGTTGGATGAGATTTGTTTATGGACGGTTTTCTATTTGGTGCGCGAGAAGTTGAGAAAAGAAATACAATTGAAAAAAGGTAGAAATTTGGTTTGATAAATTTATTATAAATAGTTAATTTATGCGTCTGTAGGTGAAACGAAAAAAATTTCTCAATAGGAAACAAATTTTTGGGCAAAACCCAAAACAAATACCCACAACCAATGCCGATGACATTTAGAAACTGATGATTTAGATTTAGACAGTTCCCGAAATTTAAATCTAATACTTTGTACCAATATTCAACAAATATAAAAGAGTAGATATTAAACTGTATTTACAATATGAATGAGGCTCAAGTTCACTATAGAGAGACATTCTAAAGATTTGTTGAAATAATTTTTGCCGCTGATCTCTCAGTTTTGTCGTCAGCACAATAGAAATTGAAATTTGACAGTTTCAGGCACCGATAAATCATCGCGCAGGCGCCAAGTACTACGCAGGCGTCGTTTGCTTTACTGCGATCAATCGCCTGGATTCAAATACAGGAAATATGACTCTAAATCTTTTATAATAAATTAATGGCACCAAGAACATGCGTGTACCAAATACACGACTGACAATCAACTGTCAGACAGACGACAGACGTTATGTGACGTAACCGCGTAAGAATATGACATGGAGTATACGTACAGAACTGCATTTATCTTATTAATAATTAATGTCTGGCTTGTTTTGTTTTTTATTTTCGTTCGGCAACAGCCTCGTACATTCCTTTGTACTTTTTTCAACATAAATTGTCTGACATAACAGTCTAGACGACAATGTCAATGCTGACCATATAGGAGGTCGTTCAGTCACTTACAAAATATGTATAGCGGAAGTCTGAGCCTCGCTTATTACATAAAAGCATAGATATACTTACGCATGTGCTTATAATAACATTTACAAACAGAACTAGTGATTCATGCTCTTCCCAGATAAAGAAGCGAACGAGGCGGGATCGAGTTACAATCTTGTCCTGTGGCAGTCCGCTTTCATGGAAATGCAAAACGGAAGTCCAGAGATTTGCTTAACAGTTGGTATTTAATATTGTGTTAAAAGTAAATGTGAAGCTATGAAGGAATTGTTTATGCGGTTTAATTGAGCATTTAAGATTTACACAATATGATTAGCCATACTTTCAGTTTTGCAACCTAAAAAGAAGGCATGGTTTGAGTAGCACTTACTTATTTGTTTATTTATAAGTCTGAGTGTATAACTAGACGGTGTGAGTTATGTCCTCATTGCTTCCATATCGATAATTTCATCGTCATAGTCCCCTCCATTTTTTCTTGCCCTGAGAACCTACCCCTCAGAAAGTAGAGCATCCCACATCTCCACCTATTTGCGAACAGTATCCAATATGGGCTATATCTTCCTCTTTATATTCCTATCTCGTCTTCTATAGTGGCACACGCCACTTAGAAAAGTACAATCAACAAAAAAATTATAAATTGCAATGTAAAAAGTATAATAAAGTACTAAAAATTGTACAGTTTTCAAAAAACTAGTAATCTGGCAATTATTTTCGGATACCCGGGTATATTTAAATCGCGCGGATACCCGTATCCGTTCTTCAATCGGGTTATGTATATTCCCCGCGGTATTCCCTAAATTGTAGTAGGTATACGAAGTTGCTTTGACGCAGAAAACGTCAAAGTTATACTTAAATACTACTAAAAATATTTCGATTTAACCTACAAATAGGGAGGTTCGGAGAAAAATAAGATATCTATTTTTGGCATGAAAATGACAGACAATTGTTATTGTACTCGTAATTGATTTACGGCGAATTTTTTTTTCTAAAAAATTTTTTTGCGGCGTAATAAGCGAAAGAAATTAGCTTATCACCCCCACATGTTAGTTCGCTTTGTTATTGGTTTGACGTCAGAGATTCGTAAGGCGCTCCTCCCACTTCTCTTGAAGTGCCCGTGAAGCGGTACCTATCTCATAACATACTTATTGGGACTATTTCGAGCGTGAATTTTTAAAGTAAGGTGTCAAGGAAACATAAAACAAAGACAACATAATCGATATAATGATGCAACAAGGGTGTCAAAACTCCGATTCACATAATTTGCCATATTTATGTAGTAGGTAGGTAAATGTCCCGGTAAATGTGGAAATGGTGTGTGATTCTTGCATCTAACCCCAATTTCATTCAACCTCAAAACAGTAGTGTAAAGGCAGACCGGTATAAGTAAAACAAAGTCAACAATTTATTAACTGTAGGTACATGCCTTTTATAATTCAGTATAAGTAGGTATGTAGATTGTAGATACCTGCTTACTTCTATTTGTAAAATATGTACCTACCTATATTCTCTAATACAATACAATACATACCTACTCATTTATGTAGGTATGTATACCTAAGTGATTGACAAGTTATCAAGTTAACAGTTTTATAACGGATTGGAAATTTTTTAAAAAAACGGAAACAAATACAACTCACGCGAATCAAAAAACTACGCTACGTAGGTAGAGACTCTTAAAGACGCATGTATGGAGTTCGAAATTATACCTATGGGTGCGAAACTTGGACAATGGGAGAAGCGGATTGAAAAAGAGTAGAAGCGTTTGAAATGTGATGCTACAGACGGGTGTTGAAGATACCGTGGATAGACAAGTTAGCAATAAGGAGGAATTAGAAAGAGTTGGGGAAAAGAGAAAAGTATGGAAGACAATAAAGAATAGGGGATAGGATCGTAGGATGGTAGGACACCTTCTGAGACACAAAGGAATAGTTCGCTACATACTAAAGTCAGAGATAGGAATAAAGAGGTAGAGGTTGGAGCAGATTAGACTACTGCTCTCAAATAGTTGGGATGTAGAATGTTCTGCTTTTACGGAAATGCGTAGGCTAGCTCAGGGAAAGGATGGAGGTACGCGTCCTGCCAGTCTTCAAAAGACAACTTTAGATGACGTACTATTTAATTATTATTGTAAAATAGTTAATAACATTTCTTTTTTTAGTTCAGGGAGGGAACGCTACCGGCGATTCAGTACCTATTTGGCTCCGTCATGCTCCTAGCATCCTGTTTCAAATTATGCTAACCGTAACACGTTACCAAGTACCAAGGGGTCCCAGAAAACTGTCGATAAATTACATTATGTTCGATTTTATTTAGAGTGGCTGCAATGGGGCAGCCGAAAATTTTCTAAACTTTTGCAATGATAAACTAACTCGCGAAAATATCGATAATGCTGACCGATTTTCCTTCTGGCTCCAACGAACCACTTTTTCCATTTTATTGGTGTGCTGTACGATGTATTAGTCTGGGTACAAAACAGAAAACACCAGTTAGAACCAGTTAATAATATAATAATGGGACTGCTGCAGCTGGGACTTGTACGTTATACTAAGTTCTGACGTCACGCGGCCTACTCTCGCTGCAAGGTACGATTTCTAGCCTCGCACCGACGGAAAACTTTGCAACGGCTTCACAGACGAAGGAATTTTTTTTTAACAAAAATTAACAACATAACTGCTTTCAGTATAATAAACTCTATCAATTTTAATGAAATTTGAAAATTACCGAACCTGCCTATTTTGACAATTTCGAAAATTCCCTTTAAAACGGGGAATTTTTAAGAGAATCGAAATCGAGGGGTATTCACTGTGAAAATCTGTACACCAAACAAACCCCATTACTTTGATAACAAATAATCAAAAGCGAGGTTGGTAATAATAGACACAAATCAAATTAAGAAAGCAAGAGTTTTTAATATCTTTCAAAATCATTATCAAAATATTATCGTTAATCATTTTAGTACAAAATCAGATTGGTTACCACCTGCATTAATCATAAACACAACGAGTTGAGTATTCTCTATCGAGATGCAAGATGCATTTATTATCTTTTATTACTGACATCAATCCAACAGCTATCGTTAAAGTTTTGTTCTTTAATGTTTATTGGCGTTTTCCTTACAGGTTATCGCTTTAATAACGAAGCAGATATAACGTTTGACAGTTACCAGTCGCTGTACAAATTCTTTTGTTTCACGGCTAGGCAGATAGCATATGCGCCTGCCCTCGTACGTGCAGGAACTGTGCAACTTAAAAAATTATTGTCTAATGCTTTCACGTAACGTGTGTGCAGAAGAATTAGCATAGTATTATACAATATGCTTTTCAGTTTTCACTGTCAACATAAGGAAGTAGCGCTTACCGGTAATTATTAAATAATTTAAATTTAAGAATCGGTAATCGTTAAGAAGTTGTCGCTCTTTTCTCACTGCGGTTTTTTACAGCGGTAGATACGATTTTTTTTGTAACACACTCCACTCTCATGTTGCAAAACTTGACTGAATAAGGTGACCTGCATTTGCACAAACCAGTTATAGATAAAACTGATGGATACTTTTACACCGTTTGTATAAGTGCAAAGCATATAAAATACATAATAATAAACAACTGCCAAATTCGCTTTTTAATGTCACGCAAACCGCTGGAGAAGGTTGTGTGAAAAATGAAAGAAAGTGTGAACTTATACGGGGTGAAACCCGAGCGCTTTGTGAAATATGCAGGTGCGGTCGCGGACTTTTACGCCTTTATTGCCCATTTTACGGAATAAACAATAATTTCTACAATTTTGACCGCTAACAAACTTTTTGAAAATTCACTGTAACTTTTATACGGAATAAGACAAAAACGTGTATGATGGCTCGTATTGTAGCTGGAGGCAAGTGCGACAGCATTGTTAGCAGATATCCAAATTTACCACCGATGGACAAAACAAAATTTAGAAGACTGAAATCCAATTTTGCTCAATTTGGTCAACACCTGCTTAGCGTTGATTTCTTATGCAATTAGGTAGGATAAGTGAAAATCTGCCCTCATATTGGAATTGCGAGATTTGCCGTAATGTTTAAAGTGACGCAAATTACCGCTGAACTTTACAAACGATCTCAATTTAGTAATAATTAGAGCAACTACCTGCTAATAAACAAATATTTTTGTATGCAAGTAAAAGTAGCGAAATACGGTCAAACGATACTATGTGGCAAAATGAAACGTTATCCGTCTATTATTTCGCTATTCGCCGCGAAGGTTACTAGGATAATATGAAACATAATTTTGTAATACGAGTACCCTTATTATAAGTTATCTTTTTCAGGCTCGTTTTCAGGTCACAGTATAAGCAGGTTATTGTGAAATTATTTTTTGATGTATATAGGTTAGGTTCGATCCTTTGTGTTCTTTGATATTTACCTACTTTTCTAAGTATGCGGTTATTAATTATAATGAACGCCTCCAGCCAAAGAAACTGCTTTTCTGACATCTAAATTCAACATATTTCTGATTACATCGTGGCAACTGGCAACAAGTTGAAGACAAATATTTGTAATTGTATTTCAGCATCAGAAATTTGACGATTTTTGCTTTTATTTCCTATAAATACTTACAAACATATCTGAAATTACTTGGAATTATTTTGAAGTAAGTTCTTGGATTATTTTGAATCATCTAGATGGCATTAATTAAAAAAATAGGATGGGCTTGCAAATATCGGAAAGCTGCATGTGCTGCCTCTGCTAGCTCGGCTTGATTGTTGCATCTCCATATGTATATTTTTTCTTTTAAAAATGCCCAAACAAAAAAGTCTAATATACTCAGATCCGGTGATCTTGCAGGTCACAATATAGGTCCATTTGTACCCAACCATCTACCCGGAAAATGATTTTCTAAATAATTTCTAACCGTTTCTAACTATTGCAGAATTGTGTGCAGGGGCACCATCTTGTTGGAAATATACCCTGTTTATTTTTATTAACGGAACATTTTCCATTATCGCCTCCGAGGGGTTCGTCACTGCCCAATATTACGGACAATTTATCTCCTTTTCTCCAAAATCTCCTTGGATCTCTCTGGATCTCCTTGAATCTCCAATAATCTCCTCGGATCTCCAAGAATCGCCTCGAATCTCCAAGAATCGCCTCGGATCTCCCCAGAATATCTTGGATTTCCCCAAATCTCCTCGGATTTCCATTTTCCATACATCTTCTGGAAGCTCGTTGTATATCGGTGGATCTTCAGCTGTTCTTTCACGATATTATCAAACATGAATTTAATTTTCGATTTCTTTTTGTAAGGGTTACCGGGTGCAAATTAGAATATTTTAATATGGCATACCTACCCTATTTTCCGACTTTCTTTGAAAGTTTTTTTATGATGTCCTTCTTTAGTTGCTTAGTTTCTTCATGTAAATCTAAGGGATCATGTAGTAAATTGTTAGATGAAAACGATGCAGATTTATTCGAAATGGATTGGTCATTAGATGGAATATTTTGAGTCTTTCTAGAAGTTTTCGAGTTTTGTGAAAGGTCTGCAGTTTTCAGTTTTTCACAAAATGCAATTAATGTTTTCTTATGCCCGGGTAACAGATAAAAATTTTGCGGAACTTTTTTATATACCACAATAGTCTTCATATTCGGAGTGATCTATCAAATTTATTAGATCCTCTCGTGCAAATTTTTCTATTGATTCGATGTCTGCATCATTTAGAGCTGTTAAAGCTGCTGAGTGGGTGAAGCCAGTAATAGTAAGTAAGTTTTTTACTTCTTTTGGAAGTGCGTTAAATCCGATAACGTTCATTTCTTCCATACTAATCTACTACTACTAATCTGCGAAATATTATATTCGGTACAAAAGTGAAAAAGAAACAAAAACGAGTATAAATATTTTATTAAATGATTATATTAGACTTACGTATGTTTTATAAAAGTTATGTATCTATACGACGGCATTTTACTTTCGATTTTACTTCAATTTCCTAAACCTGAATAATATGAACGAAAAGGAGTTTAGTGCTTGGTTTAGCATCATGTACATGTTTCAAAAGAAACAGTTAAAGCAAGAAGGAATAATGAAGCCTTAGCACCATAAGATATGAATATTTAATTTTAGTAATGTACACTGCTGGACAATTGAAATGGACCACCCCAAATAAATTGATTTTAAGCTACAATAATAAGATTTATCTAAGAGTGCGTTGAATAAAGTTTACTTAAGATGTTGCGTTTGTTTCATCTAAATGTCAAAGTTCGTGAAATGTGTTTATTTTTGATAAAGTTGCAAAAAAATTAAAATGTAAGGTACAACCTATTGTAAAAATGAAATAATTTACTAAGAATACGTGGTTGTTTACAGTTGTTTCATATTTTGGCTTAAGAAAGTAATGCCTTACAATCGTTTAAGCGTGGATAATTTGAATACAGCTTTGCGCCTTATTCAAAATGGCGCTCCACAAAGAGAAATTGCTAGATTTTTTAATGTTTCGCATAGCGTACTAAGCAGAGCTCATCAACGACTTCAAACTACTGGAAGTGTTGCTTTCCGGCATCGCGGAGGTCGCCAAAGAAGTCTTACACCAGCGCAGATACATTATGTGCGCTTAATCGCTAGGAGAAATCCCACTCATACGTCAACTCAAATTAATAATGAGCTTCATGATGCTGCTGGAATTGATGTTTCCACTCGAACCATCAGAAGAAGGTTGAATGAGTACAATTTAAGAGCTAGAAGGCGTGCGACATGTTGTTTGCTCACTAGGCAGCATCGTGTTGCCCGTAGAATTTGGGCCGAAGAACATATAAACTGGGGCAATGAAGAATGGAGCCCCCACCGTGCAAGAATTATTACCAACTCCCTACAAGAGCACGAAATCGTTAGACTGAATTGGCCTGCAAGAAGTCCAGACATGAATCCAATAGAGCATGTCTGGGACAAGTTGCAGAAGCAATTAAACCAACGCCAGCGTTATCCTTCTACACTACAAGAGCTCTCTGTTGCTTTATTGGAAGAATGGGAATTGATTCCACAGGAATTTATCAATGAAGTGATTAGGAGTATGCCTCGAAGATGCAGAGCACTTCTGGAAGCTCGCGGAGGGCCTACAAAATACTGACATTTAGATTCTAGTCATTTGGATTATTCTCATTCACTTTTCCATATTTAGAATATCCTAAAATTGTTATCACTTTTTCGTTAATAAAAAATTTTCTTCAATGTCTGCAGAATTTGGTATGATTTTACAGCCATATAATGACTAATGCAAACTGAACTCAACAATAAACAATACAATAATCTATTTATTATACAAAACAAAATAGCTACCTACACATAATTTCTGCTTATAATTCTGTGATACACAGGGCCTTTACAGTACCGCTATCTTTGGATAAATTGAATAAAGAACTAAACATAATGATAAAGTTACCAAATTTAGCACAATTACTTATTTTGGAAATATTTCTCAAAAGATTGCCAGTATTTTAAGAAAAAACAACATACAAGTCACATTTAAACCATCAAATATATTATCACATATTTTATTTAACAGTAAAGACAAAACACATAAACTTGACCACACAGGTGTTTATCAACTAAATTGCTTAGACTGTAACAGCATATATATCGGACAAACTGGCAGATCTATACGTATTAGGTATAATGAACATTTAAGATCATTTCTTTTAAAAAATGATCATTCAAGTTTTGCTAATCATTTCTTTGATAATCATCAATTCCCTCCTCCGGAGAATACTAAATTATTGTTTAATTTTGTAAAGAGTTATCAATTAGATATATTAGAGTCTATAGAAATTTATAAACATAAAAATGATAAAAATTGTAACTTACTTAATGACCAAGTCGATTTAATACAATCTAGTTTGATGAAACAAATAAATACTCCGCGAACTACCAATATATAACGTTTTATTTAAATATTTAAATAAAACGTTATATATTGGTAGTTCGCGGAGTATTTATTTGTTTCATCATGAACTTCTACCAAAAAGTAAAACAAGAAGATATTAACTACAATCTAGTTTATTTAAACTTTTGTAAATGATTCTCATGTGTCTATGGGACAGGTTCTATTATTGCCATTATGACATTAATTCAAGAATCAATTGCAGTTTATTTGCTGCCCATATAAACCATGGACCTTCGAGGTTATTTGGCAATATGGGATTTACTTTCTTCCTTTTTGTTTTATTTTTAATTTTGACATTATCATCGTTTTCATCATCATCATCAATATTACTATTATCATTGTTATTTTTATGATTGATTCTTGAATTAATTATTCAGCCACAGTCTCTACATCTTAATCCTTGACTTATTTCCTTTTTTGCCATTATGACATTTATTGACTTATTTCTCTTTTTTAGTTTATTACAATTAATAATAGCAGTTGGCAGTTGTCAAGACAGAAAACATAGACTTGGCCACACAGTTCATTACAAGATTAGCAGTTGGCAGTTGTCAAGATTCCATGGATATTTTGTTTATTTAGTTCTGATACTTCACTTGAAGGTTTTTTCAATTGAATTTATTGTTTTTTCCTATTATGGTTTTCTTTAAATTTCAATGTTTTTTCCCTTCAAGCTACGAGGTATTCGATTTTCCTTTGTGTTTTTCTTATACCCCGTAGGTAAATACTGAAATTCAGTTATCTAGTTGTCTTATTTCATGGATATCATTATTATTTGTATTGTTCTGTCAATTTTAGTTTCCTTGTCAACTGTCATAATTTGTTTACAATAATTTTATTTATACATTTCTGATGATGGAATCATTGTGAATTCTGAAACCGGTCAAGTTATAATAATAAATCGTTATATTGGTAGTACGCGTAGTAATTTTTCAATTCATCATGAATTTCTACCAAATAGTAAAATCAGAAAATATTAACTGCATAATTTACTTTCAAAAATCGTAGTGGTCCATTTCAATTGTCCAGCAGTGTATTTTAAAATTTTAATTTTGTTTCTGACAATTTGACAAAAATTTCAAAAATGAAAAATGAAAACTGCAATAAAAACCGCATCGAAAACAGTAAAATTCTAACAATACCTACTCAACAAAATCATACACGATCGTCGGTAGAGTGTTAAAAATGATCGAAAGACAGGTCACTTTATTAGTGTAGGCTGTAACATTGTCAGGACCACCATAAATATTAATTTATTCGAGGGTTGATTTCAGACACGATGCCAACAATTAAATGCAGTTAATATTGCAAATTAAAATGAACAAAGTTTTAAAACCTTTAAGTAAATAAATAACTAATTTTCTAGTTCCTATGTTACAGCCTTTAATAATGTGAATAATTTTCTAATAAATCCATTTCCTGTAATTAAAAATTATAAAGCGTTTAATTATGCATCTTTACTGATAGAAATCAATCGCCGTTCATTCAAGGTAACAATACAAGTAAAAAACAATTTAACCGCAGTTGGATTCGAACGTCCGTATGCCGGAAGCAACGTCGGCGGTGCAGCCACTAAACTTACTAAACCATTTTTATACTTGCATTTAAACCTAGTTGATTCCCACGCGATATATTTTTGGAAATATTTTTTTACATTTTTTGTTAAACTTTGAAAATTATTGCACAAAAACGCTCTCTGGCGCACGTTGTATGTGGGGACATAGAAATCGCAATTTTCAAATTTCCCATGTTAAACAGGATGCTTCAGAATTCCCGGGACACACGGTATAGGTACCACGCAGTAGATTTTACGCGACGCTAACTGACAAAATCTGGACTCGTAATAAAAATAATACGCAATAAGTAACGGACGCAAACGATGTTTGCCGAAGATTTAAAAAATCTCCTCGGATCTCCTCAGATCTCCTCGTATCTCCTCAAATATCCTCGAATCTCCTCAAATATCACAGATTTCCTTGGATCTCCCCGTATTTCCCGATATCTCCTTAGAATCTCCACAGATCTCCTTTCGAAGGAACACAGAATCTCCTCTGTGACGAACCCCTCGATCGCCTCTGTGTTAATATTCAATAAATTAATGTATCTCAATCCCGTTAACTTTCCATCAAAAATTTGGTATGCTAGTTGACCACCCAAAATAAAACACGAAACGTTAAATCCCAAACGTCTTTGCCTCTGACGTTCAAAAGTTTGGTGCTGATTTGTATCAGACCAGTGACGCACATTATGCCTGTTAAATAATCCTACGCTGCTTATGTGAGTTTCATCTGTCCAAATGACAGACCGCCCAAATTCTGGATTTTCTTAAATTTTATTTAAGTACCACATAAATTTGATTTTAATCTCGAAAACATCATTTTGCTTGATTGTCTTCCTGAATTCCTTGGAAAAAGTTCTATAGGAGCCAATCATAACAGTGTTTCTATGAGAAACCCCCAAATCACAACGAAAATAGGACACCCTATACACCATTTTCGCCAATTTACATAGGCTAGGTGAAATTCTATACCGGTAAAACTATATGCCGCTTCTGGATCTGACCTTGAACAAAAAGCACTGCAAACAAGCCGCCTGTAGGAAATTACATGATTTGACCCTGAATCGGCTCTATATGTCTACTCTCTTACTAAGCCTTATGTTGAAAAACACAAAATATAGTCCAGTTTATCATTTTACTTGCTGTGTATGATGCTATTCCACGCTAAGCGAGCATAATAACCACTGATACGAGGAAACTAAAAATTATAAAATAATAACGTTTTTAACAACTTTGTAGTCTAAGTAGGGAAAAATCGCCTGTTTTTAATTCTCATAATTAATAAGCCAGTATCTGCTTCCGCGGAAACGTGGAAACCACTTGTATTTTAATCGTATTTATTACATTCATTGCAACGTACAATAAGTGGTACCTTTTTCTTTTAACAATTATAAACGATACTTCGCTTTTCTCCCGGTCTTTTACTTTAAAACTTTCCCAAGCAATTTTGATTGGCGTCCGTGCAACACCTGTTTTTTTGATAAATGCGCTCGACAGTTCCTTTTTTCAACTTGGAAACAGTTTATTCTTTTATGGCGATAGAAACTAAATCTGCCCATTAACCAATTAGTCGATTTATGCATAATTAAATAAATGCTCTTACAGTGGCGTTCAAGCCTAAATTCAAACTTAAATAAATTGATTTTTCGTGTTCTTACACAGACTTAGTCGTGTGTAAATTTGCGAAATTTTGTTACGTAATAATTCATATTATTGCAGAGACTAGATGCAGTAAGCGATAAATGTAGATAAACGTTTCGGAATTATTCCACTTTGTACTGTCATTGAGTTCCTTTTTAGTGAAAGTGCAATGACGAGTTGAAAATATGCTTATAATTGTATAGCTACTCAAGATGATTCCGATTTGAATACTAATGCCGATAATTAAAAACCCGCGTAGAAAGAAACCGCGTTTTTGCAATCAGATTAGCTATTGTGTGGCCAATTTTCGACTTTAGCAACTCGCTTGTTCAGCATGCCAACGCTCCCCAAAAAACTTGGAAATTTAATAAAACGAAAAATGAATTTCAAACTTAGTAGCCAATTCACAACGTCTGCGAAATCCGATCATCAATAGTTCCAGAAGTTTTCTAGCAGACAGTGGTTCTTTAATAAAGCCCTCTTTCACGATTGAGTTGGAAACTTTAAAGTCTGATTGTGAACTTTGTAATACCCACATTACGAAGTTAGGCTTCTAAATGCAAAAATATACATTAGGTGCCTAGAAGATTTTTGCCAATCGATTATTTCTCACAAGAAAATTGCAAATAAGCAAAAAATTACAAAAATTACCTACCTACATTATTTAATATAAGCATTTCAGGAGAAGATATTGGCAAAAGCTTAAAATCTGGATAGGTCTGCCTATAAGCTTAAAAATTTTGTACATTTAAGTATTAACAATCACCTGGTGCCTTTTCTGGTTAGTTTTAGAAACTTGGGGAAGTAGTTGACGATGATATAACTCATAAAGGTGTAATACGGTAAATCTAGAAATCACCGGTACCCAAGGTACGATGCCTTGTGTCTCATTGGCATTCGTGTTTTGCAGAGGCGGAGTGCGGATGAAGTTTAGGATTGCATGTGGGTACGAATTATTTTGCTCCGTTTTTAAGAATTATGGTATGGCCCAGTTAAATATAGGAATACAATCGCTAATGTGGCAACACTGTACAATATGTTTCAATATACAACATATCCTATAAAGTTCTCTACATATGGGAAACTTATGAAAAATTATATTTCATAAAAAGCTCTGCATTGCCGAAAAACCAAAATGCACTCGCAACATTCCAAAAATATCGGACAATATACAGGATAGATCAAAAAATAATAATTTGACTAAAGACTATAGTACTCTTATTTTAGAAAATAATGAAAAACGTTACTTAGGATAGTTCATCATCATCATCATAAGGTTCTCAGTCCGAAGACTGGTTGGACGCGTACCTCCATTATTTTCTATCCTGAGCTAACCTACGCATTTCCCTAAAAGTAGAACATCCTACATCCCTAACTATTTGAGAGCAGTAGTCTAATCTAGGCCTACCCCTACCTCTTTTTATTCCTATCTCTGACTCTAGTATGTCGCGAACTATTCCTTCGTGTCTTAGAAGGTGTCCTACCATCCTATCTCTCCTACTCTTTATTGGTTTCCATACCTTTCGCCTTTCCCCAACTCTTTCTAATACTTCCCTATTGCTAACCTTATCTATCCACGGTATCTTCATCATGCGTCTGTAACACCACAGTTCAAACGCTTCTACTCTTTTTCTATCCGCTTCTCCTATTGTCCAAGTTTCGCACCCGTATAATGCCGTACTCCATACATACGACTTTAAGAGTCTCTTCCTAGTCTCTATATTAACCGCTCTCGAACATAACAGTTGTTTCTTTTTGTTAAACGCAACTCGTCCCTGCGCCATTCTTTGTTTTATATCTTTAGTGCTCCTACCGTCTTGGGTTATTTTACTTCCTAAGTAGCAGAAATCCGCGACCTCCTCTATCTTCTCATTTCCTATTTGTATTTCAATTTTAGTTCTATTTTCACTCCATCTACATACCAAAATTTTAGTTTTCTTTTTATTGATTTTCATGCCGTAGCCCTGTGTCAAAACTGCTTCCATTTCATTCAAAGCCGCTCCTAATTCTTCTTTGCTAGATGCTAGCACTGCTATATCATCCGCAAATCTGAGCATGTTAATAGTTTGGCCCTGTACATTGATCCCTGAGGCTGTTCTTTCCTTAACAATATTAATCGCATCTTCGATATATAAGTTGAAAACTAGAGGTGACAATGCACATCCCTGTCTCACTCCCTTCCGGATATCTACTTCCCTTCGTTCCTGCTCACATTCTATAACTGCCTTTTGCTCTTTGTAGAGATTATGTATTATTCTTCTGTCCCTGTATTTCATCCCTACCTTTCTCAGCACTTCGAACATCTTCCCCCATTTTACGTTGTCGAAGGCTTTTTCTAAATCTACAAATCCTATATATACGCTCTTTCTCTTTTCTATCGTTTTTTCTATAATTACTCGTAAAGCTAGAATGGCCTCGCGCGTTCCTCTATTTCGTCTAAATCCGAACTGATCTTCTCCTAATATTTCTTCCGCCTTTTTCTCCATCCTTCTTTGCACAATTCTAGTTAAAATTTTTGACGCATGGGAAGTTAAACTGATAGTTCTAAAATTTTCGCATCTATCCGCGCCTTTCCTTTTTGGCAAAGCTGCCATGATGTTCAGTTTGTAATCCTCTGGAATCTCGCCTGTCAGGTATATGCGACTAACTAATTTAAATAAACGATCTATTACCTCTTGACCTGCGCACTTTAAGATTTCTGCCTGCAAGCCATCTATACCTGGTGCTTTATTATTCCTTAAACTTTTTAGTGCTAGCTCAAACTCTTCTCTCATTAAAGGACTCCCTAGGTTATCCCCTTCTACACTGCTTTCACTTTCTAATATATCTTGCACTTCCTGTCCCGCATATAAGTTTCCTAAATATTCTTTCCACCTATCTGCCTTCTCCCCGCTTTCGATTAGGATATCTCCTGCCTCATTCCTAATGCTTTTGGTACTAGATCCAATTTCTCTAAAATTTCTCCTAATTATTTTATATGCTTCATCAGTCTTTCCTATTTCGAACTTATTTTCCACTTCTTTGCACTTATCATCAATCCATTGCTCTTTCGCTTTCCTACATTTCCGAATAATTTCCCACTTGATCGCCTTATATCTTTGTTTCCCTATTTCATCTAACCTATTTTTATATTTGCGCCTTTCCTCTATTAGACTCACAATATGTTTTGTTATCCAGGGTTTCCTACTTTCATTCTGTTTATGACCCAAAATATCCCTAGCTGAGGAAACTAAACTATTTTTAATGCAATTCCATTCTTCCTCTATTTCCCTAACAATATTTTCGCCCGCGCCCTTTAGTACTTCGTTTGTCTTTTTCTCGAACTTATCGCGCGTATCATCATCTTTTAGTTTCTCTGGGTCAAGATACCTTCTTCCGCTTCGTTTTTTCAAAATCTTAAATTTAAGATTGGCCTTCATAACGACTATATTGTGATCACTATCTATATCTGCTCCTGGATAACTTCTACAATCCCTAACTTGATTTCTAAATCTTTGCCTAACAAGAATGTAATCTATTTGATATCTCCCTAGGTCTCCTGGCATCTTCCACGTGTAGCGTCTCCTAACATGATGGTGAAATAGAGTGTTCGCGACCGTTAAGTTATGTTTATCGCAGAACTCTATCAGTCTCACTCCCCTATCGTTCCTATTGCCTAATCCAAAGGGACCAACTATTCCGCCCTCTCGCCCTGTGCCTACGACTGCATTGAAATCTCCTATAATTATAGTTATAGTTATTCAAAATAAAAAATTATGGATTATCAAATTTACTTTTTGAAATTACAAATGTGTTAATTATCTAATAAACAACTAAAGTTATTTTATATATAACTTAAATTTAAATTAGAGTACATACTTCCTAAACTATCGCCTCAACATATCCACCATTTCTTTCCATGCAAATTGCTGTTCTTGCTCTAAAAATTTGATTTTCTGCATGACCATTCCAAGGTTGGTGTGGTTTCCGACAATTATTAACAAAATTTCCACACGTCTTACCTTGAATATCGTTACCACATTACACACTGTAATGAAGTGAAGTGCGCATGTGCAGAAGTACACTGACAATCAGATGTTCTTAGTTTCTCGGACAAATGTCACTGTCAGGCCTTGAACTTCGTGTAGAATATTCGTAAGTAAATAGTAGAATATCAAACATGGAGGGTGCTTGAAAGACGGAAAATTACAAATGTTAGTTCCCGATTATATCCCTCATAAAATTGTGAAGCTGAATCCCGAAAGGCGTGCCTGGTTCTTGCTTGAAATACGGAAATGTTAACCAACATGTCTCCATCACGCAGGTTTTTAATACGTAGCGGTGAAAATAAATCATTCCATACAGTTTTCCATTTCGAATTTTGCCTTACACATTTTTATCTACGCAACACAATTTGTATAGGTGGAACTAGGGATGGGAAAGGTATCGATACTTAAAGAAGGTATCGATACCTAATCAAATATCGATCATCGATACTGACTCCATGCAGGTATCGAAGTATCGAATATATCCATACCGATACTTCCGATACCTCGAACCTTTCGATACCTCGATACTTTCGGTACCTCGATACTATCGATACCTCGATACTTTCGATACCTCGATACTTTCGATACCTCGATATTTTCGATATCTCTATACTTTCGATACTCCGATAACTACACCTAGTGGAGCAAAGTTAAACCATATTGAATAAATATATCCTACCTACCTTGGCAACTAAACTATTTTATGAAAAATTTGGTACTTCCCCGAACAAAAAATTTCTGTCAAAATAGGTAGTTTGTTTTGTTTTGTTCCAATTTTATATTCGAGTAGGTAGTACTAGTAGGTACTATTTATTACTTTCATAATATAATGAGCGTTATGTTTTTGTTTTGTTTATTTAATAAATTTATTTACATACATATACGTAGTAACAAATTTATCATGCAATATACATACATTACATACATCCATACCAATTTATCTATTCCTCTAATAATTCAGAATTCTAGATACTTTTGACACCTCGCTACTTTTGATACCTCAATTCTTTCGATGCTTCGATACTTTCGATACCTCGATACGGCGATACTTCGATACTTTCGATACCTCAACACTTCGATACTTTCGATACCTAGATACTGTCTATACTTCGATACTCTCGATACCTCGATACTTTCGATACTCTCAATACTTTCGATACCTCGGAACTTTCGATACCTCGATACTTTCGGTATCTCAATACTTTTGATACTTTGAATAGTATCGATAGTTTGAAGGTATCAATATACGATTCCGCATTTCTGAGATAGGCAGATTTATAAGTGTTTTCCTTATTGGATACTTAGTTACTTCGGTATTTAATTGCCAAAACTTTTCTAAATCTGCTAAAATTTTCCAAATAATCGCAGCTTTAGACAAAAAATACATCACACTGAAATGGATAAGGAAATACAGAACTGTAATCATGTGGGGTATTTGTACAGAAGTTAGGTAATAATAAATCCGCAGGTTCTGAATGCAAGATAGAAAATGTTTCAACTTCAAGTTTTGCTTTGATACTACTACTTTCCGAGTATCCCATCTATTCTACTTACCTAGAAGGTACGCATACGAAATAACGCCGTGGGGACCATTCTCTTTGTAGATTTTGTTGAACAAATCGTCTTTTTATTTTCAGTGTCAACTGAAACAGCAACGATGCCCAAAGAAGCTGTCCAGCGCTAGACATGTTAAGATGGCTGGGCCCTAATAAGGCCCAGGTGTACTCTAACATTCATCCTCACATCAGAACTCTCCAAAATGGGGAAATCACCGATGACCCATTAGCAGCGATAGGCAGCACCAGCAGCGATCCAAACAGAATTTATTCAGTCAGCAGGTAAAAGAAACAAAGAACAATTTTTACAAAACTATAAGTGCATATTTTTTGTAGAATAAATCCTCTGTTTCTGGATTCTTTGACCTCCAGTGATGGTCAAGCCGAAGAGCCACAAAACGCCAAAAAATCAGAAACTAAATCTTCTAAGAATGCAGAAAAATCCAGTTCTTCAGGTTACGCGGGTAGCTTTGAAAGTAGCAGCCACAGTCCTGCATATTCCGATCGCCTTCAACTACAAGAAGTAGCAGTTGCCATATTAGAACAAAATCCAGGGAAAGCCCCAAGAAATTCCGCTTCTGGTTCTTCCAGTTCTGGAACCTTGAACACCATACCAGAAGGTAAATTAGATTTGACGATTCCAAGACCAATTTGGCCTTATGAGGACGAGAAACGGGATAAAAGAAGAAAAGAATATTACGACTCTTTGGTAGATGAAACTTTGCTTTTATATACCAGTTTCAGTTATAGACCAGAAGGAAAAGACTGCGTAAATGACAGATTAATTTCTGTTAAGGATATTCTAGTGGATTTACTAAATGGAATCAACGCTACAATCGAAGGAACTACTGGATTATCGCCCGAAGATATGCTCAAACGGGTGAATGATCGTATAGCTATGAGCATAGAAGCTTTAAAGATGTCAACGGAAGAAGAAGTAAAGAATTTGTGCATCAACTTGAGCAACTGTCGCAAAATCAATTCTGTTTTACGAGCTTTTAGTAACTCCAATTCTTCCAGTGGCAACTCCAGCCAGAGTTCCCCAGAATTCAGATCGCGATCCCAATCAACCGACCCTGAAGAAATCTATCACATCCCCTCGGGATCATCAAGTAGTGGATTTAGTGACTCTGTTAAAAATGTGACAAACGTTAACGCAAATTCAAGTCCAGGTTTCACGTACGAAGATCTGTCGGGGGTGCGGAACAGTATTCGTAACGCGATGGTTTATGGGACTTTGTGTAGGGGGTGCAAATCGACATTGACTGGCAAAAGTGGAGAAGTGCCCAAGAAGAGTTTGTTGAAAAGTGGGGATGAAAAGCCGAGTGTTTGGGAACAGTATTATGGAATTGGAAGCGAACCGGGAGGGGAAGTCAAATTTGCTGTGAAGCCTACTGATGTCCCATTGTTTGTAAGTACTTTTAGAATATATTCTTTGTTATTTTTGTATTATATTAAGTAATTTTCAATTCCAAGGATTCTGGGTTCTTAAGACAACGAATGTTCTTTAATCTTCGCTTCTATAACTACTGTCATATTCCTCTCATTTGAATTCCATATGACGCCGTTGCAAGCGGTTACTGTCCGGCCGAGACGCGCTTTTCGCTCGGCCGTCCGCAGTCTGCGAGAGCTCATTTTCACGTGCGTATCATTTGCAATATTTTTTAATTACGAACGCATGTATGTACATGTGCTAAATCATGTAAGCTCGGGCCCGGCGTATTAACGTCCAATTTCACTTTCATCGTTTATTCGACCCACTACCCTACTTAGTACTCAAACCAATCAAATCGAAAAAGAAAGTTCATATATCTTTAAAATCAATTGTTACATCGGCAAATATTGTCTCTGCATTAACAATGATTGCGTTAAATAAACATGGTTATTGTAATTAAGAGGATAATTCCTTAATAATGAATATTAATTATTATACAATGATGGATTAATTTAGCCTAAATTCTAGTTTAAATATTTTACTGATGTCGTTTGAAGTTCACTAACTCCGGTGTCGACCGGATTTTCCAATATTTCACAAACTATATTGAGCAATATGAACATAAATTTATGAAATATGTCAGTATCATTAAAAGGTAGTCAGGTGAAAATTATAATTATTATAGATTTGCTAGTGTTAATTATTCAAAACAAGTTTCTTAACTTGCTCTTAGTTTTTATACGGTGATTGACATTGTGTAAAGTTTTCCGATGAATCAGTAAAATGTAATAATAATAGGGAGGTTCGGAGAAAAATAAGATATCTATTTTTGGCATGAAAATGACAGAAAATTGTTATTGTAATTGATTTACGGCGAAATTTTTTTCTAAAAAATTTTTTTACGGCGTAATAAGGGAAAGAAATTAGCTTATCACGCCCACATGCTAGTTCGCTTTGTTATTGGTTTGACGTCAGAGATTCGTAAGGCGCTCCTGCCACTTCTCTTGAAGTGCCCGTGAAGCGGTACCTATCTCATAACATACTTATTGGGACTATTTCGAGCGTTAATCTTTAAAGTAAGGTGTCAAGGAAACATAAAACAAAGACAACATAATCGATATAATGATGCAACAAGGGTATCAGAAGTCCGATTCACATAATTTGCCATATTTATGTAGTAGGTAGGTAAATGTCCCGGTAAATGTGGAAATGGTGTGTGATTCTTGCATCTAACCCCAATTTCATTCAACCTCAAAACAGTAGTGTAAAGGCAGACCGGTATAAGTAAAACAAAGTCAACAATTTATTAACTGTACATGCCTTTTATAATTCAGTATAAGTAGGTATGTAGATTATAGATACCTGCTTACTTCTGTTTGTAAAATAGGTACCTACCTATATTCTCTAATACAATACAATACATACCTACTCATTTATGTAGGTATGTATACCTAAGTGATTGACAAGTTATCAAGTTAACAGTTTTATAACGGATTGGAAATTCTTTAAAAAAACGGATACAAATACAACTCACGCGAATCAAAAAACTACGCTACGTAGCTACTAGGTACTTGTTTAACAAAAAGAAACAACTGCTATATTCTGGAACGGTTAATGTAGAAACTCGGAAGAGACTCTTAAAGACGCATGTATGGAGTACGAAATTATACCTATGGGTGCGAAACTTGGACAATGGGAGAAGCGGATTGAAAAAGAGTAGAAGCGTTTGAAATGTGATGCTACAGACGGGTGTTGAAGATACCGTGGATAGACAAGTTAGCAATAAGGAGGAATTAGAAAGAGTTGGGGAAAAGAGAAAAGTATGGAAGACAATAAAGAATAGGGGATAGGATCGTAGGATGGTAGGACACCTTCTGAGACACAAATGAATAGTTCGCGACATACTAGAGTCAGAGATAGGAATAAAGAGGTAGAGGTTGGAGCAGATTAGACTACTGCTCTCAAATAGTTGGGGATGTAGAATGTAGCTCAGGGAAAGGATGGAGGTACGCGTCCTACCAGTCTTCAAAAGAGAACTTTATGATGACTTACTATTTAATTATTATTGCAAAATAGTTAATAAAATTTCCTTTTTTAGTTCAGGGAGGGAACGCTACGGCGATTCAGTATTTGGCTCCGTCATGCTCCTACCATCCTGTTTCAAATTATGCTAACCGTAACACGTTACCAAGTACCAAGGGGTCCCAGAAAACTGTCAATAAATTACATTATGCTCGATTTTATTTAGAGTAGCTGCAATGGGGCAGCCGATAATTTTATAAACTTTTGCAATGATAAACTAACTCGCGAAAATATCGATAATGCTGAGCGATTTTCCTTCTGGCTCCAACGAACCACTTTTTCCGTTTTATTGGTGTGCTGTACGATGTATTAGTCTGGGTACAAAACAGCAAACACCAGTTAGAACCAGTTAATAATATTTAACAATTTAACTACACATGCATATGCATAATACTTATGGGACTGCTGCGCGCTGAAGCTGGGACTTGTGCGTTATACTAAGTTCTGACGTCACGCGGCCTACTCTCGCTGCAAGGTACGATTTCTAGCCTCGCACCGACGGAAAACTTTGCAACGGCTTCACAGGCGAAGGAATTTTCTTTTAACAAAAATTAACAACATAACTGCCTTCAGTATAATAAACTTTCTCAATTTTAATGAAATTTGAAAATTACCGAACCTGCCTATTATAAAAATAATAGAGATACAGTCCATTCAAAGCGTTGTCTCTTAATTTTATCATAAATTTGATGTTATCCGTTATCCAGGGCGTATAGCAGTTTGTTAATCTTGCGCCTTTTAAACACACGGAGAGGTGCATGGAGATTAGCAAGATAGAGAATAAAGGAATTTAAGATATCAACCTTACGATCAATACTACCCGAATCAAAACGATCAGTATCTATGTCACTAAGGGACCAGTAAACAAAACTTGGAACTTCACATGGCTCAGATAGGTTCGCAATTTATTTAGACAGCTTTATAATTATTTACTTTGGTGTCAGGATGCAAAAGAGTTCCTTATCTTAAGAATTCACACGGAAGACCTGAACTCTTGACACAAACTCTTCATGAAAAGAAAACATGTAGAGAAAGTTTAAATACTGCTGAAGATCGCTTACGATCTGGGAGAACAAAGCCCAAAGAAAATATCAACTGCGATATTGGTATAGTAACTAACATGATTGCTCAGTACAATTAATCTTCATCAGGTTTTGAAGTATATAGGGGCATTGACATAATATTTAACAAAGGCTGTAGCAATTGACCCAGCTAGCACAAATTGTGTCAATAAAAAGTACATTATTCTGTATTGATAAATTTCGCAAGAACTGGCGCCAAAAACCGACCACCACCACCACTAAAAAAATTATTGAACTAATTTTAACCGAAAAATTACGCAATGGAACACCTCTGCACGCGAGCAGTGAACAAACGGCCTTTGAAGGACGTCCGAATGCAATCATAATAAAATCCAACCTGTTTGAGCACAGAGAGAGAAATATTTACCTGGCGGCTCTTGAAAATTTTATTATGAACACTATAGACAAAGAAGTTGTTTTGTTAGTTACAACATAACTCAGTGATTGTGCAAGAATATAAACAATGGGTGCAGTTATGACTCCCAAAACGTGCTTTCAAGAAGCATCCAAATAGATTTGCTGAAGTACTGGTCTTTCTTTTTTTAATGAGGCAGCTACAAAATCTTCAACGCTTCCTGGTCTTTAGTCAAGAATGGGCAATATACCGAGCCCAAAATTAAATTAGTTCGTACAGCCATATTGAAATAAATATATCAAATAGCCAAAGGCAACCCAATTAGCACACTTGCTGTATAATTGAGATTTAAAAAACATAGATGTTTTGTTATTGATTTATAAAGGTTGCAACCTTAACTATATCGCGTATAAAAGCTTTTATTTCCACTATTTAGTTGTGAGATGCTAATAGTTGCTGTCGAATGCTGCTACAAAGAAACCATTTGCTGTTTTATAATTATGCTTTGTAAACAGTTATAAAGCTGTCCGTTAGAAGTAAAATACAGTTCAAAGAACCGCAATATAACAGTTATATAAGAGTGATTTTATAATTCTTACATAGCATATAGTTATATTAATGTTCCTCGTGTCAATTACTGCGGACGTCTAGTTCTATTGAATGCTATGCGTTTAATTTGCAAGACAAAAATGTTCCAATGCGATTTTATAATTGCTATATTAATGCTTTCTAGCAAAGCGGCCATATTTTAACAGAAATGTTGATGCAGTCTTCGATGGCCATCTTGAACAAAATATAATTCTTCGTAAATCAAAAATTGATAATTTTTTGAAACTCAAGTTAATTTTCAATATTAGAGGTCGATAGTTTCCACATTTGTTAGAAAATATCACTGATATAAATTGCTTCACAGTACAAGTAAATCACGCAAAAATATTATAATATATGTATTTCTATCAATTTCCAAAAATCTGTGTTATTTTTGCAATGATGATTTTATAGGGAATACATGCAGCTTTTATGAGATGGCCAAAAGAAATGCTTATTCCAAATTTAGGTCACCTCTCATTAATCATTCAACAATTTTAAACAAACGACCAAATTCCTAATGGAAAGGGTGACATTTTGTATTGGCTAATGAAGCAAAATCAAAATCCCTTTTTAAATTTATTAAAAGCAGAATTTCCTTCAATGGCAAAATCACAGTAAGCGAAGAATTACCACCACATATTGGTGGTAAAATTCCAAGGATTTTGGATGACAAATATTTTGTTTGTAATTATGCTAATAGATGTTCCATAATAGTCAAAATTGGTACGATCTGAACCGCCTAAATATTAATCGCCGTCCCACTATACAGTATGTATTTTATTTTTTCAATGTCATTTTTGAATTTGAAAAAATAAGATTATGTTTCCTTTGCGAGTATTCGTTTCTGTATTTAGAAATGATGTTGCCGAACGAGACCGTGGTAGGCAGTAAGGTTCGCAAATCTCGGTCAACGGGTCATCTCTTGCCTTATAGAAGAGATCCTCCTCGACTTTTAATTTATCACCGACTATCAAAACATTTTCGTTTTCTTTAATATTTCAAGGTTCCCATCAATCAGTTTCTTTAAGAGATCTATTAGATTTTCTTGGTTATTTATATCGTATAAGATGCGTGCGGCTAGTTATAGTGCTACCAAAATCGTGGGCAATGTAAAATTGATTAATAAGACCAATCTAAGTAGTCATCGACTTTTGAAGTCGATTTTTAGGTTAGGTTCCTATTATATCAACCAAATTAGTGAGGCTCTGTTATTATTATGATTTCAGCAAAAATACACTTTTAAAACAATTAAATTGACGAAAAACTCCCACGAAATAAAACAAAACTGAATACAAGTGCCATTCGCTTTCATCGGAGTTTCCTTAAATGGCGTTGGAGAGAAATTTCTTCAGTAACAAGGGACTTGTTCCACATACCTGAGCGTTGTTTTAATTGCCAATTTCGCTTTCCTCGCAATTTTCAGCGAGAAAAAAAATGCCGCCCGAAGACGACGTTACACAAGCATGAAGTTCAATCTCTTACGTGTTTTTATGTTTTAATGGTACATGAATGACGCGGTTACGTTGATAATTCAATTGGATTTTTAATTCATTGATGGTCTCTGTGGTTTCTTTAAAGTTTTATCGATAGAAAGTAGATGTCGGTCTTGGAACTGGTATTTAGCGTAGTAGGTGGTTGAAATATCAAATGCAATGGAAATAACTGTAAAATGTAGGTACGTACTTTTTGTACTTAAGGAAACTATTGACCAACCAGTAAATTATTGTCAGAATGACTTCTACCAAGTGTGCTTCGTTGGAGGACATTGCGCTGCGAGTGATTTATGGCCATTCTTAATGCGAAGTGTCATTTAATGAGGTTTATTGTTTGCATTAAAGTATTTTAGAACTGTTCTTGATTATTATGGTAAGATCTCTTTGAGTGTAAAACGGCTACGATCTGCGGCTGTCATCTGCCGGTATCATAGCAACGAAGCCGGTATCTGACTTACATGACTGACATAATATTTCATGCAGGTACCAGTGCTATCAAAAATTAATCTTCAGAAAGAATCTGACAGAGTTTAGTTGCTACAGTACCCAACTAAGCTGAATTTCTGGCCTCTCATACAATTTTCATTTCTATCTCACTCATACACATACATTATATATACAACTAGGTCATCTCGCGCGTTACGCGCGCTCACTGCCCTAGTCGAATCATGGCTTCAAAGAAACCCATTATTGCCTGATTACAGAATAATTTACATCTGATATAATTCCCTGAAAACGTAGTTTTGAACTATAAGGCTATTTCTTTGATTTCCTAAATAAATTATCAAACCTTCCCAAGAACGAACTCTTGAAAAAGCCACGCATAATTGTCCGTGAGTAAATATTTATTTTCGGAGATCAATTCCTATTTGATCAAATGTTTGGCCTTGTGCTTTGTTAATAGTCATTGCAAACGGTAGTTTAATGGGATATTATTGTCGTCTTTTAAAAGTAAAAGGATCAACATTTTCACAGTACAACGCTATACGGTTAACGAAAACTATATCTCCATGTTTATCGCCTGTTAAAATTTCGCACTGTAGGATATTGTCTCCCAATTGTAAAATTAACGATCTAGTACCATTACATAAGCCTTCATTAATGCTGAGATTTCTAACCAACATCACAATACAATATACTCTCAACTTCAATTCATTAATTCAACATCAGAATAGCTAATTAGGTCATATCTATGAATCGCTTTTCTCTAATTGATTCCTCCATATATACGTTCAACGATATCCGAATTATAAATACATCTCTGTGGCAAAATTCTAAATTGCTATTCATATCGTTCAAAACTCCATCTCCAACATCCAATAAAAACTTGGTGAATTCTTGTTCCTGTGGTAAAGCCCGCATATTTTGTGTTTAAGAAAATTTACGAAAATAACTCCAAAGAGAACTAAATTTGATACTTAAATTCACTGTTTCACAGCGGGTAGCATTTATTTTAACCGGTAACAATTGTCAAAAATCTCCTCGCAACACCATAATTTTTCCACCAAACGGAACATCACAATTCGTAAAGTCTCGTAAGGTTCTGTCTATAATGTCTAAAGCATACCTTGGCCCCACAGGAGCTTCATCCCAAATAAAAACATCTACACTCCTTAAATAATCTGCTTCTTTTGAATTTTTCTTAAAGTTGGAAGATGAATCTAAAAACAGAGGACCAGGTAACCCGAACGTTTTATGAACTGTTCTGCCATGAGGAAGTAGTGTTGCTGCTATGCCCGTGAAGGCCATGGTACAAACAATTTTATTCTTACTCTTCAGTAAGCTGTAAAGGGTTG
This sequence comes from Xestobium rufovillosum, assembly GCA_963966045.1. NCBI lineage: Eukaryota > Metazoa > Arthropoda > Insecta > Coleoptera > Ptinidae > Xestobium > Xestobium rufovillosum. The sequence continues at coordinate 5,222,123 of OZ014495.1, read as the reverse complement.
TATAAACATAAGTCTTACAGGAGCCTCCTGGACCGTCTAATATAAAACCATGAAGATTCAGAAATTGATTCATTTATGTTAGCATCACATTTACCCAAAATAATATCTATAATTTCTTTCTGCTTTTCATTTAGGTGTTTATATTGTCCTGATCCTATTTCTATTGCTTGTTCTTCATTTGCATATTCAATGTCGTGGCATGGTAGGAAATATTGAAAGATTGTAACCTTCCGCAGAAAGCATGGAACTAATTTGAATATAGGCTTTTTTGTCCTTCAGTATTGCTGTAACGTCTTTCATAATCTTGTGACATTGCTTCTTTAAATTCTTCCCACAATTCTTCCTGATAAATTGGTCGGCAATGCATTAAAATACGAATGAATAAATATCTCAGCTGTCTGGGCATCATCCAAATTTCAGCTTCATTCATGGCCCTTTTCCACTCGTGATGATCTTAAATAAGACCTAATTTTAAACACGCTGCTACATAAGATTCCTGTATTTCTCCGTTTACTGTTTTCAGATTTTCAAATCTGTTTGCTCCTTTAATATGAAGTAATAATAATCGAAAATGAAGTAGTTCAATTTGGCTTACGGAGTACTTGAGTCCAATAACTTTGAATTGTTTCTGACGGCGTATACTTGTACTTGTACAACGACAACAAACATGATACCTACCTGTGATAGTTCAGACGTACGGACTTTTGGCGATCGGCTCCCGTACGTATTAAAACGAGACGGAAACGAAAAATCTGACCTCGCTAGATCGAAACGGTACGTGTCTATTGCGCATTCTCCACGACTAACATCACTTGTATTAGATAGGATTATTTCGAGTTACTGTGCGTTTCATTCATGATAAAGAAATAGGTATGCTTACAGTTGACCTAAATGTGTAAAGTAACGACTTCAGTTACAGTCTACTGACTTTTTGCTATTCTGTGCAATTAGTTTCTTTGTAAAGTTAATATAGAATGCAAGATTGGTAAAAAAACTAGGAAACGGTCATTCAAGTCAATCTTATTAAAACAGAACTAACTCAATATCATAGCGTAGTTATTATGCACTGTTGCGTAATACTTTGCGAGTGTTATGGTATGGGTGTAATTTTTAATAATAAGGGCCAACATGTGTTGTGCATATGATACAAAAAAAGTATATTTTTTTGGATGCTTAGTCACGAATTTAATGTACGATACTCGTACATTTTTATGGTCGTATTTAAAAATTGTTGCATTTGGAAACCTTGTATGACATTTCCAGTTCAGCTCCTACCTAAGTATTATACGTTTCTATGGCAACGTTCGTTCAAGGACTACTGTCTGTGCACAGGACATTATTATCAGCGCGTGTACGAAACTGTCAACTACTGATAGTTAATATCAAAACATCCAGGTTCTGCAAAAAACCAATCGACGTACACAGGTATATCGTATGTAGGTATCTTCCATAGTATAAGCTATCACTACTGTTTCTGTCAGATGTCTTCATTATAAATGTCTACAGTAATAAGAATCTAGTACATTTCGTTTTTGGTATTGACATTTTACGTAATAAGATAGCTTACCTTTTTTATTCACTATTTTAAGTTCTAATTTGCAATTCCAACAGTAACACAAAAACTTAATGACCGTTTTCACGGTGTACCTAACATTTGCGTTGTTGTTTAAGATGTTGGTAACACCAGGAAGCGTGAATTTACAAGAAAATATTAACGCTAACTTGAACAACAAACATTGCACCTCTTGCACTTTTCCGTGTCCGGTCTGCTAGAAGGTGAATTGCCCAATTTTAATATAAACATCAGGTATATTAATTAATGAATTTGTATTTGAATGCTAATTGTCTAAAAATTATATACTTACACTGTCTATTTTTAGTTGGGTGTGATGATCACTAAATAATATTCTCTTTTTTTCGTTCAAATTTAAATATTTATTAATATAAAAACGTACAAAAATAAATAAAACATAAAATTGGAAAAAATAAAATAAAATATTCTAAAATTGGTTCTACAACATAAACACTAGTTGTTGCCTTCCATGGTTTCTTGGTATCGATTGCGCGTCATCTTTCTCACAAAATCGCCGTAATTTTGTCCAGACCACTCAGGATTTTGCGAAAAACTGCTTCCCAGACCAGCCACACTCCTCCTTTGTTCGATCTAAAAAATATCCCTATCTTTTTCAGAAAAACCCTAATTTGTATCTTAGGAACTTAAGTTCACACATTGTTACCATTATTCAAAAATTATACCTACCTGAATTATAGAAGTTCTGCCTTGATTAGATTTTCCAAGCCCTTGCCCTTCAACCCAGCCCATTTTATGCAATATTTTGTTGCCAAAGTTGTCCGCACTGATGGATTCTGACGAAATAATTCTGTCAACGCTAGCTGTCAAATTCACTGCTTCTGATTGTATTTCTTCTGTATATCCGAATTTTGTGCGTCTTTCTTTGGCCCTATCGCGATAAAATCGTGGTTTTTCTTGATTATCCAATGTTTCTAAATTTTTCTTGTGCAGTAAGGATAGTTTTTGGTGTTTATTGAGTGCTTCTACACAACTAAATTGTCTTTTACACAAATTGCAAATTAGTTTGGAGTAATCCAAGAACTTATCCGACGGTTCTTCATCAGAAGTATCACTGTCGATGAGATACTCTGGAACTAATGAAGTAGTTTCTTCGCTTTTTTGTATTTTTCGCCCAATTTCATTTGATCTTTTTTCTAAAATAGTATAACCAATATCGGCAGATGCGGTATGGTGATTTAGAAGCGTCACAGAATCGGTTTGTTCATTTCTTTCTTTCTTTTTATTCAAAGTTTTAGCCCACCTTTGCATGTCCTTAGCAATTTTCTTGCTCATTGTTGTTTTATCGCGTTTATCAACTTTAGTTCTCTTTGTATCTTTGTCTAAAGTTTCGTAAACATTACTAACGTAATTATCTACATTAAATGGAGAAATTTTGAAGGTTAGGTTTTCGTAATCGTAATACAGAAACTTTTGTGTATTACTGTTCCAATAGTAAGTTGATGATGGATCGTAGTGTAACCCAGTAGAAGAATCATAATGATAATCGCTGTTTTCCATGGGTGTGTATTTTTGGATGTTAGGTATTGCTGTAAAAGACACTAATGTTCGTCCTTTGAAATAGTAGACTGAATACTTACGATAATGCTTGCCATCGGTTCCATTAGGTACAGACACATATGTATCTTTGCAACATCCTTTTTTCGCTTTCAATTGCTCCATTGCTGACTGAGCAATGGCTGCCGCAGTATTTCCTGAATCCACCTGACCCAAATGTTGCTCAAAATAATTCTTGTAGTACTCGTAATACTGATAGTAATCCTTTAAACATTTGGCATACAAACCAGCTGTACACGCCGCCATATTGTCGACGTCATTTACTTTGAAATTGTCCCCTAGTTTATCATTATATGAACTTTTTGAGTCACCCATGTAATATTTGCAGTAGGAGATCAAAATTGGTTTTCCGTCAATTTTTAAGGGATGTTGTAAGTTTTTTAAGGCTGTATGGATGGTCAGAGCGTCAGAACTTCTTTCTGTGCCCAAATAACAAATGCCGCGTGATATTGCTGTCACATGATCGTGTCCGATAAAAATGGCACTGATTAGACTTACTAGCTCAGGTATTGATATTTGTAGAGCTTGAATTACGTTTTCTTCTGTTGTCAGTACGTCCAAATTACGTAGCATTACTGCTGCAAAGTAAAAATATCAAATATCACTGTTTCTTGCACATTTTGATTGCAACAGTTTTTTAACTTGCTTTTTGTGGTGTATGTGCAAATTTCATCCCTTCCACTTCCCCCCTCTTCACTCTCTATTCTGGATGCATTACATTGGTAGCAAGTAAGTCTTTTTCTGAAATTCTGGAATCCACACTAAAAAAATGGGTTAACAAGTTTGACGAAAACACAGGAAAAATAGGAAAGTGCATGCATCTTAATCATTTAAATTCTAAAAAATATCGGTAATTTCGATTATCGAAATATCGATATACCGGTGTCGATATTTTCATGTTTCCAGAATTTACTGCTCTATTAATATAGTGAATCAAAATTGCATGCACTTTCTTCATTGGGAGAAAAACATAAATAGAAACCTTGATGCAAAACCAGTCGGTTGGACACTTTAAAAAGGAGTTTTCCGGTTTTTGTCTAGCGTTTTTAGGTCGGCTGTATTGCATGGAACCTTGATACTGATTCTGTATCTTTAGGATACCCTAAGACAGAAAAATAGTTTTTAAAATTCAGACAAAACCCGTCTCATTTTTTTGAATTTCCCTCTCTATTAACGAATATACCTGGTTTATTTCCATCCATTGTACAGCCTCAGAAACAGTAGAAAACTCGACAAAGGCGAAACCACGTGACATACCTAAACAATACAATATAACGAACTAAAGTCCTAACCTCGATTTCAAATTTTCATGTTTTAATTCCAATAATTGTAATGCCATTCAAATTAGAAAGGTATTTGATAAGATTCTGAAGCCCTTAACCCGTGTCAATTTACATTGGTTTCGTATAAACTTCTTGTATAAATGCAATGTGGGGCACACTGTATAATTGTTTAATTATTTACCTGTGTCTTTCTTGCGGATGACTCGAATGTTTTTTGGAATGATTCCACTTGCTTTAAACTCTTGTCGAATCTGGACAGAAAATATTTAACCGCGGATGTTTAGAACCAAAATGGCTGACAAATCAGCTGTTAGATATTTAAACAGTTATAACAGAAAGACTTACGGCGTTTTCGGTGATATGCAATGCAAGTCCAGTTATCATTATGGTGCTATTAGGGGGAGTATTTCCGTACCCCTTTATATCTACGCCACTGCATCCTGTATTCGGACTGTAACCGAAAAAAAGTTAGTTTTCTTGACCATTGTAATTTGGTAAATGAAATTTGCCACCCTTTCTTTATATTCTTGTCGATTTCATTATTTACGTCTTGATCTCGCTTTGTATCTGTCTTGTCTATCGATTTTCTTCGACTCCCTCTGCAACTTCGCGATCTATCTTTATTTGTTCTATGGTACTCTCTACATCTACATCTATGCCTTCTTCTTGAACTTCTACACGCATTTGTATTGTATCCACATTTACTATCATCTGGATATTCATATTTTACTTTAACTGAACTTTCTGAAAGCGAACATTCAATTTTCAATTTCAAAATTCCCGCGTGAAATAAAAATTTGTAATTTGAGGTTATAAAAAACATAACGAAACTAAAACTGCATGTAAAATCTCTAATATTCCTTTGTTTTATATTCAGTAAGGGTGAGGCTTGCTTTGATTTTAATACCTAGTTACTCATTTAGTGCGGCGTCTCAGTGTACAAACAAAAGTATGATCACGCATTCGAATAATTTTTCATTTAATTCAAAGAAAATGTATGAAAATTTTTATTTTTTACCTTCTTTAATCGTAGCCATGGCGCCTCACCGAACTCTGCTCAGTTACCTACTCATAATAATAATAATAACAACAAATAACATCACTACTGCTTACTGCAACGCTCAGCGCCTACTTTGATATTTGAAAAATAAAATTGACAAGAAGCCGTGCAACTTTTAGGAGATTTTTCGCGATCGTACGTGGTTTATTCTTTTTATCTTCCCTGGTAAAATCACAAAACGCCAGATTGATCACACATACGAAATAAAAAGCCAATTATAATAATTACTTACCCATTTTGTATAGTGCGCGCTGCTTCCATGACGAATACAATTATCCATACAGCAATTTTCATTGCGATTACATGACGTTTGTTGACATAAACCATTTCTACGGATGATGTAATGGTACATGAGTGAAATTCCTTAAAGTTACCGCAAATATTGTGGTTATGTATGACTGTATAGTGCATGATATTAGGTACACTACACTTGTTTATGCTTATGGTATTTTATTAACAAAGAGTCTTGCGGTTGTGGAAAGTGATTACAAATAAAAGAAATTTGAAAAGCAAATAATATGTGGATACACAATATTTTTAAAGAAAGCTGGGTTGTGTTGATAGTTTGCGCGAAGTTATGAGAGCATACTTTGCGTTAAGTATGTTACTTAATATTTCAAAAAATGAATGCGTGATATAATAGAAAAATGTGTGAATTTATTGTTATTGTTGTGTCATTGTTTGTTGTTTGATGCCCACTTTAGATATTAAAGTCATATAGACTGTTTTAGAATAGCCTTATTTTGACAGGCCGCCATTTTCTGTTGGAGGGCAGAGTTTGGATACACAACGTTATGCACGTGAGTGTTACCAAAATTTGAGCAGATTTGGTGCCAAACAAAGTGGTGATGTTTAGAGTTCATGTAATTTAATTCAAAATAACGAAACAACGTTTGCAATAGTGCAACCAGTCATATCATTTTAAGAATTTTCGTTCAATTCTCGGCGTAAAGCGACTAAGTTTAAGTTGCGCCCCTTTTTTGGTGCCAAATGGTAACACAAACATCTGCTTTGCTATTCCTCCCCTTCTTCCCTCCAATAAGCTATATACAAACAAATGCGTGCCCTCCAGCTGTCAATTGTGTGACGACATTCTAAAATGATCTATACAGTTTAGTTTCAAAATATTAACCTCAAATATTTATTGCATTTTTTCTTGTACATTGGTAGGCAATTAAATAATTTTTTTTGTTGTGAGTACAATTTTTTTTGTAATTATAACTAAAAACTTTGTACCTACTACCAAAAGCCGTTTACGGCAAGAATTTTTTTAGGTTCCCTTGGACAAAAAAGGAATTTTACGTGAACTAATCGCTGTCGAATATATCCCGAAAAATTTCCAATGTTTAGTTCCGTAACCCACGAAATTTGCATTCAATTTTTACCTTGACTGAATTACTTGCAAAGAAACCATTCAAGCAATTCAATAATTCGTTTCACATTAAGTTTTTTCGATGCATATTTTGCCCCGTTTCCAAAAAACAGATTCAGATTCAATTAAAATTCTTCAGTGCACAGTACATCTAAATAGGTGTCAAATATTACGAAACTATAATCGAGATTTTAAATATTACTTATTGGTTGGATGGGTTTTGTGTTATGTATTTGTGAATCGTTATTTTAACCTGGAAAATTGCCTTAAAATGCCTTATAATGTTAGAAATAGGAGACTATAAGTCATAAGTGCAAAAACCATGTACTTAAAAAATAAAAAAATATTTGTCTAACTTACTACATTAGGAGCGAGAGTGACTGTTTACGGCAATCGCCGCTAGAGTGAAGCTCTCTACAGTCGAAATACTTGCCGTTTCCACATTACCCTCATGTTTCCACATTTGCACCCCCTCCTCTATTTATGTCAGTTTGAATAGAGCTTCCAGGTTTATTATTGATCTAGGTATACTTATGACAATACGTGTTTACGTAAAAATCTTTCAGGAATTTTTTGGTCTGAAGAAATATGTCGCCAGTTGTTGGCAATAAGAGAAATTTGCTGTTTGCTGAAGGGCAGGATTTATATTCCTGCAAAAGGTCACCATTTATTACCTGCATTGTTTCAAAACGTAAATCTCTCTATTGCATTTTACTGAAATCTTATTTCAGCAATTATAGTCATTAAAAGTTTTTGCACTTTCCTTTATTAGGTATACAGGGTGGAACTTTCAAATGGAATAAATACGTTACAAATCAGGACAAATAAATAAATGGTTCAAAGTACCTACTCTCAATTTTTTAATTGGCCTGCTAAATTTACGTTTTTTAAGGATTATGTTAAAATTGCCAATCTTCAGGAATTGAGGAATTGTTGGTAACTCAAAAAATATTACAAAAACCATCCTAAACAACCTTATACTGAAATCGTTTAATGTTACAATGTTTCCTTCATTCGAACTTGTTTATCTTTTGTCCAACCTTATAGTTGTCATAACACCAATAACCCGTAATGAAATTCATTTTTTTCTGTATACCATCATTTACAAAACTTTCTCCATTGATAACAATAACCGTTGCCCAATGACATCATGTTGTCATGTATAAAACAAAAGCAGCAACAGCAAAACGGCTTCGCTAATAATTCGCGCGCTCGCAGCCTGCTGCTGTCGAAGAAAAATTAACAAACGAGCGCTTTCTCGCTTTCACCCACTGCTAGATCGAGGAGGCCTTGGAAATGCCGGTGTAAATAGTTCCAGTCCGTAGGACTTGGTCCATTGTGTTTAGTTTTTTTATTTTTTTGGCGTTTGTTTTTAGCGTGACTACTTAGTTGTGTAATTCGTTACAAATATGCAGTTGCCCTTTTTTTAGTTGTTAAGTTAGGTGTTTTGTAATTAATTGGGGACATGACTGAGTTTATTTTGTTCTTTTTTCGCACAGGCAGCGTTCAAGTGTAAATGGTGAATGAGTGTTATTGGAGTTTACTCCTTATTTAAGAATCGATTTTCGGTACGGAAATTTTATGAGGAGTAAAATCAAGCGTTACGTTACCTGTAACATTGAAATTATGTACGTATCTATGGATACGGCTGTTTATGTCTGACTGCATAGAGCATGGAAATAGTGAAAATAGAGTGGCATAGAGAAGATATGACAGTTGGCGTTGTAAAGTCAGCTTTTGCAGTGTTTGTTCGTTCCTAAATTTGTTGAATCTTTTGATTTAATATGGAAAAACCTAATATTAAATACTCCAAATATTGCTTAGTGCCGAAATGTGAATCAACGCCTATTCGAATACCAGGAAAAGTATTTATTTCATTGCCAGTGGGATCGACGTTTAGCAGATTGTCACTTAATTGCTGAATTTATAAACAATTTATATTTTGACGTAGTTGGACATTTTCGGACATAAACCATCTGATAAATACACACTTTGGTATAAAACTGACATTAGCGTGTACCCTATTATCAAGTGATTGAAGTTAAAATAATCGTTCGTAAGGAGTAAACTATATAATACACGCAGTCCCATTTCTTCTGCACAGTACCTAAATTTATTTTTTATTTTGATTATTCGTTTAAGCCATTTTTTTCTTTTTTAATTCCATGCGCATAAAATGAACAGGCGAGGCGTCTGGGTATCGGTTTATGTTTTCTCTGGAATCCCGAGAAATTAGAAAGTAGTTTCGCGTTCGATTTTTAATGCATTAATGTCTAGTTCAGGGCTATTACATATTTTACTGTTTTTCTGACGCGCGTGATGGAGAAATTTCAATATTGACATTGCGGATTCAGTTTTTCGTAATGCGTCACTGAAAGTAAAAGCTCGACATTATAACAAAATTACGTAAAGTTTGCATAATAAAATACTGATTTACATTTGAAAATGGTGATACAGAAGTCATCCACGACGCTGAATTCACTGGACGTGTAGGGACAGCGTCCTGGCCACCCAGTACTCCGGATCTTATCCTTCTAACGTTCATATACGTTTTTGAAGTGTACGTAATAATAGATACTTACAATTGATTTGCCTTTTTGAATTTAAGGGTTATTGTTTCAAGTTGAAAATCATAATTTTTGAAATTTCATCAATTGCAATTTAAAACGGCAGCAGATATTGAAAAATGGCTTAAAAACTAGGATAGGGAGATGCTAGGAACATAAATGTCCCTATCCTAGTTTTTAACCCTCTGTCAAATAGGGAAAATAATACTTCTTGATTGGTCAAAAATTACAAAAAATACCAGTTACGGGTCAAGTCAGCAGTATTTTCCAATCCAGCATCCAGCAGAGATTGTACAAAAAGTGCATTGCAAACTTCAGCATCGAGGGAATTTCCTAACTATTATAGTCAGCTGCATACATGTATCGTATCGAATGTTCCGAAAAGAATGTGGAAAATTTTGGTGAAACAATCATTTCAATAACGTTTTTGTAGCAAAAGTTATAAATATTTATTTACAGCGTACCGCTGCCCGCTGTCGCAGGGCAAACCCCGACGCAGTTCAGTTCCTATCCCTATCATGCCTCGCATCATGCTCACGTCCGTCTCTTGTTAATCTGTGCGTTATCGCGTAAGTCTGTCTCTTTCTCACTAGCAGAATGTGTGAAGAAATAAATTTTCGTCTTCGGTCAGCCTAAATGCTTTAATTGTTACGTATAAAATAAAAACTACATATTATTACACGTATCATGATGAATTCAAATAGTTGTGGATCCGCAGATTTGATCTGTCTATACCAATTCATGTTGTTATTAGAGAACTATCGCAAAATACTGGTTTACTATTGACTGCATAATGTTTTAAGTGGATGCTACATAGTAAGCTTCATTTTCAAGAAAATTGAAAATTTAAATAAACTGAGAGCTCACTTGTTTCACAATTGCAAATCCGACATTCGAAATTTACTACCAACAGAAGATGCCTTTCATCAACATGTGTTAAGAGCCGGCGCTTACCAGTTTATTCTGGAGTTTATTGTTTGGAAAAATTCAACAACTTTTAATCCTGTTATCCGTAACCCCGAAAACTTCGGATGGATTTTCAAAGATAACATATATGTACCTACATACCAAAGTTAATAACAATAAGTATTAGGCCGCAAATAGAAACAAATGACAATGTATTCGGCAAATGTTAAAGGTGGGTAATTGTTCAAGAGATTGTAATTGTAGCAGATATAAATTGCATAATCGGTTGTTATTGTGAAGGAATGTGTGATTAGTACTCCGGATAGTGACAATTTTTATAACTGATTTCAGCGCCCTTCGTATTCATATAAAATAGTAAATTGTCTGTTGGAAATCAGGAATATCCATCATGTGCGAGCCCCCAGCGTGGGACGTTTTACAAATGGCAGGTCTTCAAAAATGAAAAAGATAAAAGTTAACCAAAATCTTTTCAGTGCCCCTGTCATTTGATTACATCAATTTATTAATTAAATCATGAACAAGAAAATATCTGAGGCAGAGATCCTGTACAGCTTCAGATCAGAGGCAGACGTTTTAGATATGTTTAGAAAAGTAGCTCTACTTAGTCATTTCAGCTCGTTTGAATCTAAGTAGGCCTATATTCCAAACACTTTCAAAACCTCTGCCTCTGCTCAGGGACTGCTCAGAACCTCTACCTCGGATATTTTGTCGTTTTCTATGATTTAATTAATAAGTTGAATCATAAGGCAGAGGCGTTGAAAAGATTGATTTAGGTTAACTTATTCTTTCTTTTAAATTTTTGAAGACATGCCAATTGTAAAATATCCGACGCGGGGTGGGCAGAGGTCAATTTTCCTGTTTGCCATCACACAAACTACCAAATTTACAACCTCTTCCACACGCTAAAATCATTTTAAAATTGATGTCGCCATCCGTCGTACTAGATCGGTGATAATATGTAAATGTTGTTCCAAATTTATATTTTAGTTACCTATGTAAAAAGTTGCAGTTTATGTTTATTAATCATAATACGTGTAATAATATGTAGGTTATTTTATACGTTACAATTAAAGTATTTAGGCTCACCGAAGACGAAAATTTATTTCTTGTCACACATTCTGCTAGTGAGAAAGAGACAGACTTACGCGATAACGCACAGATTAACAAGAGACGGACGTGAGCAAAATAGGGATAGGAACTGAACTGCGTCGGGGTTTGCCCGGCGACAGCGGGCAGCGGTACGCTGTAAATAAATATTTATAACTTTTGCTACAAAAACGTTATTGAAATGATTGTTTCACCAAAATTTTCCACATTCTTTTCGGAACATTCGATACGATACATGTATGCAGCTGACTATAATAGTTAGGAAATTCCCTCGATGCTGAAGTTTGCAATGCACTTTTTGTACATTCTCTAATTAAACAATTTATATAGGTTTTATTAACAATAATATCAAAACGGGCTTGATACCAGCGGAAAGTGCAGAGAATAAGCTTTCTATTTATGTAAAAATTATTACTGTATGTCAAATATCACGCTCGCAAATACGATTCAAAAAAAAATTAAACACTTTTGAATTCCCAAAAAAAATTACAAAATATTTTTTTTTGGCTTTTTGCAGTCCCGGACTTTTGCGCCCTTCTAGACACGAATGCGCATAACGATTTCCCATGTTGCCCTTATTTTTTTAAAACTATATCTTCGAGTTGACACCCTTTGATCGATTTTCGACCTTCAGATTCCGTACTATTATTTATTCTCTAGCATACCCACCAACTTATGATAGGTATCCATTTTTTAATTTCCTTCTCTTGTGGCAAAAAATCGCAGCTAGAAAGTCACGAACACATGGATATTTTTTAAAGAAACAAGATCTCTCTTTGACCCGTCGATTACCTAGGAAGTGACTAAGTATATTACATACAATTACTTAACGCATTATTCTACCAATTGCACAGTGACAAAAGTATATTTATGAAATTAACGTGCTTCTAATTGGTGCTTAAACTCACTTCCCCATATCCAGTTTCAGGCTATAAAACGCATACTCGATGCAGGTAATAATTATATTAGATTTAAGTACCAAGCTTCCAGATTCTAATTGCAAAATTACACGATTTAGACAGTTTTCTAAATTTATTGGTGGTAATTTTCATTCGGAGTGAAGGAATGAAATAAATGATTGGCGGTCACGCATGCCTTTAAAAAAAATCACGGAGAATTGCCCTCAGTCTGAAATTTACTAGTGTGCCTTGAGTGTTTGTCAATATTTGACATCCTATCAAATTAGTGTTTCCTTAATCTGCTGTATTTTTTACCATTATTAGTTACGCATTAGTAGAGAATAAGGAACTACTCGTATAGAGAAACAGCACTCGCGGAAACAACGTTGGCGTTGATATAAATATTTGCCACTAATGTCACTTATTACAGAAAATGGCTGAGGCGCATGCGCGATCGTACCAATAAAAAAGTTTGGAGGATCCAAACATTGTGCTTTTGGTGACTGCAACGGTTCTAGCAGGCCAAGTTATCGCTTGGGGCTACGACTTGATTCATTTCCCAAACCCTGCCTAACACTGGGGTAAATTGAAGTTAATAACTGGGTCGGTGACCATGTAAGGACTTGTTCCACCTATATAAATTGTGTTGCGTGGATGGAAATGTGTAAGAGACAAAATTCAAAATGGAAAAGTGTATTGAACGTTATCCCTATTTAAAGTGGTCGAATTTCGCAATAGCATTTCCTAATTAATCTATTGACAAATTCTGGATCGAAACCGTTACATCTCGCTATATCTTTGATTGTATTTGCTGTCTTGCGGTATCTTTCAACGGGTAATGGTAGACTCAACAGTCTATTAACTAAAATTCCAAAACTAGCCTCTTTGTGCTGACTGCAATGGCCCGATTCCAAACTCAACCATGTATAGATTTATCAGGCCGATAGAATTTAAGACTAGCCATAAATACTTACCCTCCAGTTCTAAGAATGTACATAAAGGTCTAAGAAACCCTATAGGTTTATCGATTCATTTTACTTCAGCAGTATTAGGTTTGATATTTATAGCAACGTAGTGTATAAGTTTAGACTTAGATTAACCTTCAACACGAGTAGAGTTTAATCTGTGTTTACTCCTTACGAACGATTATTTTAACTTCAATCACTTGATAATATGTAGGGTGCACGCGAATGTCAGTTTTATACCCAAATGCTCACCCAAATGTGTATTTATCAGATGGTTTATGTTCGAAAATGTCCAACTACATCAAAATATAAATTGTTTATAAATTCAGTAATTAAGTGACAATCTGCTAAACGTCGATCCCACTGGCAATGAAATAAATACTTTTCGAATAGGCGTTGATTCACATTTCGACACTAAGCAATATTTGGAGTATTTAATATTAGGTTTTTCCATATTAAATCAAAAGATTCAACAAATTTAGGAACGAACAAACACTGCAAATGCTGACTTTACAACGCCAACTGTCATATCTACTCTATACCACTCTATTTTCACTATTTCCATGCTCTATGCAGTTAGACATAAACAGCCGTATCCATAGATACGTACATAATTTCAATGTGACAGGTAACGTAACGCTCACTATAGTTAACGCTTGATTTTACTCCTCATAAAATTTCCGTACCGCAGGCTATAACTGAAAATCTGCATACTCTCCCTTCGTAAATTGCCAAATGTTTTTACAAACTTATTTATTTAACTAATTATTTGACGTTATTTAATTAATAAATAGACAGACACACGATTGTTTGCTTGGCAACAATTATTTCATACTTAAAGTGACAGGTAATATTGTTTCCATGGCTAATGTTATTTAACACTTACTTATTAGATTATTTCAGTTTCGAATTTTTAAACTCAAATAACTCAGAAACGAGGCAAAATTTGGAAAAAGTTTGTTCTGCCCTTTTAACTTATAATTTGATTCTGTATCCTTCAAAATTTATTAACTAACCGTATTATCATAGTCCTTGGTAGCTCACTTGCTTGTTCACACGAAAATGAACTACAATACTTAATACTTTGTCACGTTATCTAAATTTGGGAGCAAACATCATACTGCGGTGAAGGCAGAGGCACCCCTAGTTTTAATACATTTCAAAACGAGAAAATAGATTCAGGGTATCTCCATCTAAACGCGAAATGACGGCGTAACTTGCGGATTTTCCAGGCAGTAAAAAGGCGCCCTCGTTGGCAATTTACACGAGAAATTATGCCGCCAGACGCCCCACGCAGATACATTTCGCAGTCTACGCGTACTCATTACATCAGTCGCCAAAAATGAGTGAGGAAGTTGCGCCCAGAACCTTATTAGACTTTCTCCGTGTCTACGCCATAATTCCGGTAGTTCCGGTGACGTCATGTACTAAAAAAGGTGACTGTATGTTTCTGTAAATGTTCACTGATAAAAAAGGCTTGTATGAACATCATTGCGTTACAGGTTACACGAGTATAGGAGAGGAGCGAAGCACAAAGCAAGAAAAAGAAATTTTAAACTTGTATCGGTTTGAATCTGTTACAAGAACGCGGGAATCTTGACATTAAGAGTGGTTTCGAAATTTGCTAAACGGCGTTTGATGTTGCAATTGCGGCAATTAGTATATTGAAACAATACAGGTTTGTTAAACACAAGAAGTGTAATAGGATATACACTGATGGAGTAAGCTTTGAAATAGGACGAAAGTTATTCGTGGAAAACACTCTGCATACGTAGCAATTCTCATTATGATAAAGAAAAGCCAACACTATTTTCGGGAAAGCAGGCTTCAAAGCGGTTCACACTTCGAGCAACAATTTGTGAAATCTACCCAAAGGACTTGTACCTTGACGCAGTTCTAGTAATACTGGGACGGGTGGGATGGCTTGCGCGCTTCAATGATCTAAAGAGCCGAACCATAGGTTTAACCATATTGGAGGGGTTTTTATTTGAGAAGCCAGACTAAATCAAGTCCCTGAAAGGGGGCAGCAGCTCTTTCAGTAATCATAGTGGCAGAGATCGTGAGGGTCGGTATGGCACTGTGATACACACTACTGCGATGTGGAAGGCAACGGGAAACCACCACATTATTATATCCCTGGTACAGCGTACTTCGAATTTATGATGATGGCACTTTCTGGAGTAAAATATTCCGGAGGTAAAATAGTCCCACATTCGGATCTCCGGGCGGGGACTGCTTCGGGGGGAGTCATCAGAAATGATAAGTGTAACATCTCACGAGTCGGAGCGTGGAATGTTAGAAGCATGAAACAAGTAGGAAAGTTAGAGAATTTGAAAATTGAGATGGATAGGTTAGCATTAGACGTAGTAGGTATTAGTGAAGTGCGATGGCCAGAAGCCGGAGACTTCTGGAGCGGAGATTTTAGAGTAATACACACAGGATCTGTAGGAGGAAATTCGGGAGTAGGAATTGTTATGCGGAAAAAAGTAGGGCAGAGTGTAGAAAATTTCTTACAGCAAAGTGACAGGGTAGTTATGGTTAGGTTAGATTCGAAACCTGTAAAAACAGTAATAATACAGGTATATATGCCCACTTCTAACTACAGTGATGAGGTCGTAGAGGCAGTTTATAGTGATATTGAACATGTGCTAGATTTTGTGAGAGGACACGAAAATTTAATAATTATAGGAGATTTCAATGCAGTCGTAGGCACAGGGCGAGAGGGCGGAATAGTTGGTCCCTTTGGATTAGGCAATAGGAACGATAGGGGAGTGAGACTGATAGAGTTCTGCGATAAACATAACTTAACGGTCGCGAACACTCTATTTCACCATCATGTTAGGAGACGCTACACGTGGAAGATGCCAGGAGACCTAGGGAGATATCAAATAGATTACATTCTTGTTAGGCAAAGATTTAGAAATCAAGTTAGGGATTGTAGAAGTTATCCAGGAGCAGATATAGATAGTGATCACAATATAGTCGTTATGAAGGCCAATCTTAAATTTAAGATTTTGAAAAAACGAAGCGGAAGAAGGTATCTTGACCCAGAGAAACTAAAAGATGATGATACGCGCGATAAGTTCGAGAAAAAGACAAACGAAGTACTAAAGGGCGCGGGCGAAAATATTGTTAGGGACATAGAGGAAGAATGGAATTGCATTAAAAATAGTTTAGTTTCCTCAGCTAGGGATATTTTGGGTCATAAACAGAATGAAAGTAGGAAACCCTGGATAACAAAACATATTGTGAGTCTAATAGAGGAAAGGCGCAAATATAAAAATAGGTTAGATGAAATAGGGAAACAAAGATATAAGGCGATCAAGTGGGAAATTATTCGGAAATGTAGGAAAGCGAAAGAGCAATGGATCGATGATAAGTGCAAAGAAGTGGAAAATAAGTTCGAAATAGGAAAGACTGATGAAGCATATAAAATAATTAGGAGAAATTTTAGAGAAATTGGATCTAGTACCAAAAGCATTAGGAATGAGGCAGGAGATATCCTAATCGAAAGCGGGGAGAAGGCAGATAGGTGGAAAGAATATTTAGGAAACTTATATGCGGGACAGGAAGTGCAAGATATATTAGAAAGTGAAAGCAGTGTAGAAGGGGATAACCTAGGGAGTCCTATAATGAGAGAAGAGTTTGAGCTAGCACTAAAAAGTTTAAGGAATAATAAAGCACCAGGTATAGATGGCTTGCAGGCAGAAATCTTAAAGTGCGCAGGTCAAGAGGTAATAGATCGTTTATTTAAATTAGTTAGTCGCATATACCTGACAGGCGAGATTCCAGAGGATTACAAACTGAACATCATGGTAGCTTTGCCAAAAAGGAAAGGCGCGGATAGATGCGAAAATTTTAGAACTACCTATCAGTTTAACTTCCCATGCGTCAAAAATTTTAACTAGAATTGTGCAAAGAAGGATGGAGAAAAAGGCGGAAGAGATATTAGGAGAAGATCAGTTCGGATTTAGACGAAATAGAGGAACGCGCGAGGCCATTCTAGCTTTACGAGTAATTATAGAAAAAACGATAGAAAAGAGAAAGAGCGTATATATAGGATTTGTAGATTTAGAAAAAGCCTTCGACAACGTAAAATGGGGGAAGATGTTCGAAGTGCTGAGAAAGGTAGGGATGAAATACAGGGACAGAAGAATAATACATAATCTCTACAAAGAGCAAAAGGCAGTTATAGAATGTGAGCAGGAACGAAGGGAAGTAGATATCCGGAAGGGAGTGAGACAGGGATGTGCATTGTCACCTCTAGTTTTCAACTTATATATCGAAGATGCGATTAATATTGTTAAGGAAAGAACAGCCTCAGGGATCAATGTACAGGGCCAAACTATTAACATGCTCAGATTTGCGGATGATATAGCAGTGTTAGCATCTAGCAAAGAAGAATTAGGAGCGGCTTTGAATGAAATGGAAGCAGTTTTGACACAGGGCTACGGCATGAAAATCAATAAAAAGAAAACTAAAAGTTTGGTATTTAGATGGAGTGAAAATAGAACTAAAATTGAAATATACAAATAGGAAATGAGAAGATAGAGGAGGTCGCGGATTTCTGCTACTTAGGAAGTAAAATAACCCAAGACGGTAGGAGCACTAAAGATATAAAACAAAGAATGGCGCAGGGACGAGTTGCGTTTAACAAAAAGAAACAACTGTTATGTTCGAGAACGGTTAATATAGAGACTAGGAAGAGACTCTTAAAGTCGTATGTATGGAGTACGGCATTATACGGGTGCGAAACTTGGACAATAGGAGAAGCGGATAGAAAAAGAGTAGAAGCGTTTGAACTGTGGTGTTACAGACGCATGATGAAGATACCGTGGATAGATAAGGTTAGCAATAGGGAAGTATTAGAAAGAGTTGGGGAAAGGCGAAAGGTATGGAAAACAATAAAGAGTAGGATAGATAGGATGGTAGGACACCTTCTAAGACACGAAGGAATAGTTCGCGACATACTAGAGTCAGAGATAGGAATAAAAAGAGGTAGGGGTAGGCCTAGATTAGACTACTGCTCTCAAATAGTTAGGAATGTAATATGTTTTACTTTTAGGGAAATGCGTAGGTTAGTTCAGGATAGAAAAGAATGGAGGTACGCGTCCAACCAGTCTTCGGACTGAGAACCTTATGATGATGACTTGGAGATGCAGTCAGCTCGATCGATTTTAACTCGCTTCAAGGAGTATCAAGCTCATTAAAATACGGCCGTTCGGATAAGTCTAGCACGGAGTCGCACGCATTGGAAACGGGCCATAAATTCAATATCAATAATATCAAACTCTTAAAACCAGGAAATAATAAATTTGATTAAAATGCCTTGGAAAGTATAGCGATATATAAAAATAACAGTAATTATGGTCCTATTCCAAACTCAACCCTGTATATATTTATCAGGTAGATAGAAATTAAGACTAGCCATAAATACTTACCCTCCAGTTCTAAGAAACCAATTTTATTTATAGCAACGTAGTGTAAGTTTAGATTTAGATTAATCTTCAACTCCTGAGGATTCTGACGTTGTCAGCGAAACACGTGACGCGTTTAATTACTGTGTCGCTGTTTTTGGCGTGCGCGGTTAACTTATTGAGAATTCATAGTGAATTTACGTCAAAGATCGGGATCCAATTTAATGGCTAAAATTGTGGAAATAGCGCTATCGCTCCTCTTTGGGCAAATGAAGTATTTTTGAGGACAATTTAATGAGGAAATCTTGAAAATTCCCTTGTTGAATTCCTCTTTCCTCATGTTTTTCATCAAAGTTTGAAATTTTAGTTTGCCGAAATTATTGATTCTAAAAAAGTTAGTTTTATGACCCGCTGCACAGTCCAAAGCAATTACACATTTGAATAAACACGGAAATTATTATAAAAATGATAGTAACCAGGAACAGTGAAGGCCTCTCTTGATGAAGGTTTTCTAAAATTATATGCAGAAATATTTTTTCGGTATTTCCCTTTCAGCGCATCATAACACATTCGTTCGTACAAGAAATTATTAAAACAATAAAAAATAATACAAAAAACTAACCATTAGGTATTAATAAAATTATATGTACACGTATCGTACACAGAAGCATCAATAAAACAGTAAAAATGTTGCTATACAATAATTAATTATATTTAATAGATGTGTTACAAAATACCGGCAATCAAGCATTTAACAAACAAAATTATATTTAATTAGTAAAAAAGTTGTGAATTAGCCAAGGTTTAAAGACCCGGAAATTATTTCTACTAACAATGTAAATAGACGGTTAAAAAAAGTCACAGCTAATATTAATAAAGGCATGAATATTACATGTATCTGACATGACGCAAGTATCATCGTTTTTGTTTGTTTAACAATTTATTTCACTTCAGTTTTTGTCTGTTTTAGTGCTTATATAGTTGTTTTCAGTTATTTTGGCTCGTACGTCAATATGACAGTATGGGTCAAATATGTATTGCATTCCAGCAATTCTCAACAAGTAGAATTTATGATTATTTGAAAGAAGGCACCATAGATTAATAAATTGCTGGAAAATGCATGCACTTATCTATGTATGTAATTCCCAAAGTAGTTTAACGATTCAATCAGTATAATAATTACTATATTTTCGGGAGTTTCATTGGAATATAGCGACGCAGATAAATTACAGAAGTTCAATTTTAGCTAAATGAACAAAACTTAATGCAGACAATAACTAAAGTGATGCTAAATAAGTGGTCGGTAATACGTAAACAAGTATAATATAAATAAAATACAATAATACATGTTACCTAACTGAAATAATGAACTGAAGAAAGTTGAAAAGAAAATTAATTTGAAACATTTACGAAAGAAAAAATTTATAAAAAAGAATTCTAATTAATTGTCGTAATAACTACATATTAGGATCTTAAAAAAGTTCAAAAAATGTATCGTCTTCATCTTCAGAATCTTCAGATGAATCATTCGAGTTTATTATAAGCGGTTCAACTTCATCAAAGCGCACTTCACGTTCCCAGTCTTCCTCCACAATTTTTTCCGTGCGATTTATACAATTTTTCCAAACATCTGGAGTGACTTGGTCTAAAGCTTTTTACCACATATCTAAAACTTGTTTGTCTCCAAAACCAACTTCTCCAATATGCAGGTCATAATATTGTTTGCAAATACCCCACACCAACTCTATTGGATTATACTGACAGTGGTAGGGTGGCAGTCTTAGGACTTGATGACCATGCTCTTGGAGCATTTCGTCTATAGCGTACCTTGGCTGTTGTTTATTCTCTTTACATAAATTTAGAAGTTCAATTTTCAAAGCTGTTTCCGAAAATGGCACATTTTTAGTTACAAGCCAATCTTTTAATTTTGATTTATTCCAGGATGCATGGGGAACTGGCTCTACTAAGAAGCTATGGTATGATGCATTATCCATTACCACTAGCGACGGTTCCTCAAGGTTTGGTATTAGTTTTTCTAAAACCCACTTTTTGAACGAATTCTGATCCATTGAATCATGGTAGTCCGCCGATTTTGATTTTGTAGAAAACAGCAGCGATGCATTCGGTACAAAACCATGCCTAGTTCCTGAATGAAGTACAACAAATCGCTTCCCATTTGAAGCATGGCCTTTCTTACAGCTTTTAACGCTTTCATCTTGCCATGTGCGCTTACTTCCTCCTTTAGCAAAAATCCATGTTTCGCTGAGAAACACAAATTGTCTGGAATGTTCGCTTTTCATATTTTGTATGTATTCTCGTAAAAACGCAATGCGCTTGCTTGCAATGTGAGGTTGCTCACGGAGAAAACGGCGATTATTCTCCGTTTTGAAACAAAACCCCAAGTTCTTTAAAATACGCCACATACTCGTATTAGATACATCTATGACACCCCTTTGCTTTGCTAATTCATTCAGCGTTTGAATTGTAATGTGTTTCTTGTCTTCTCTCATCATATAAAACGTGTTGCGAATTTCGCATTTTATTTCTTCACTTACATCGTCACTCTTAAACTTTCGCCTGTTATGCGATTTTCCGGGGGTAGTAAGAGGATCACCAGATGTAGATTCTGCTTTGATACGACCTATGGTTCTTAAACTTATTTTCAACGCGGCAGAAACTCTCTCGTTCACAGAAGAAAATGGAATCAAAGGTCCTTTATTTTCTGCTTCTGCCTTAAAATACTCCATAAGATCTAGTACAAATTGCCTGCACTGTTTTGTTATAGTACACCCAGGCATTTTAGTTTAGTATTTCAATACCAAAATTGTTAGAAATAAATATTGGAAATTACTAATTTGACAGTTAATGAAATAAACTTGACGTTACAACTTATGAAATGCCAAAAAACATTTTTGTGCGTTCTGTTTCCAAGGAATTAAGATTGCACGTGCGTTAGCTGCCAAAGTAATAAAATGTATACATATTTTGATTGATACGTATAGCGTTTATTGCATCAACATACGTTCAATACAAAAACCATTGTGATTTGAACGAAAACATCATAAACATGAGGCGTTGCTTAGTGCATACACACGCCAAGATAGCTGAAATGAACTATAGCAATGTAAACTATGAGGCATGTCCAGAAAATTAGCTTTATTGGTTTTTAATTTTTCATAATAGCTGCTGTTACAGAAAAATGCAAAAATGCGGCATGAATTTACTGCTAGTAGGTACCTAGTGAATGCTATAATTTTTGTTGCGTTTGCAAAAAGATTTGTTGTTGTGGTAACCAAACATTATGCGGGCACAGCAAAACTCCCTTGTGTTGCAGCAACTGTGTGTTCAGTATGGAAAGTCAGAACCCCAGTTGTCAACAAAATATTATAGTTTCCGTAACAAAATCGGAAAGCTATTGCAACAAAATATTTTTGTTATAGCGACAAATCGCCGTGATTTTTCTATGTTATTTAACAATATTTTATTATAATTATACATTTTATACCAAAAAGGAGACAGTATATTTTAATCTAACTGAATCTGACTTATTTCGTTTCAGCCTGGTGGGCGACCAGAGGCAGACTTCACTCTAGACGTGCCCCGTTCCGAGCTTCTTTCCAAAAGAATGAAAGCTGACAAACAATGGAGGTGCAGATGCAGGCTTCTAACGTCATTTCTCGGATTAGTTTTCTTTTTATTGTCAGTAATGGCGGTCAGTTTAGTTTTGACTAAAGGGAAAAGAATGTTTGGCTCGATGGTCTGAAATTATAAATAGGTCCTGTCTGCTTCCAAGCCGATGTGAACCCCCCAATTCACGCCCGAAACTGTAACACTACACTACCTCACACCTAGCGCTTTATCCCAAAATGCTATACCAACAAATGAGTGTAATGACTGTTCACGTTACCATGGAAGTAGATAGTACCTTTATATATATTGGAAAATACGAGGCATTATGGTAAAATCTCAGGAAAAATATATTTTAGGCTACGAATATAAAATTACTTTGTTTATAATTCTGTTTGTGTAACATCGAGCTTTCGCTGCCATTTTAATGTGTTGCTCAAAATTGTATAATTTTTACAGTGCCAAATAGTTACCTTTATATGTTAACAGTATTGGTCCATTAGGGACCTCTTTAGATGTGATAAATCACAGTGTCATGTGTATATTAATTATCGAATTATTTATAAATAATTTATATTTAAGTATAAAATAAATTATAATGCATGTAAAAATGAAATTTAAGGCACCAGGTGAACAAGCAAAATTTTGAAAGTAAGTATTGCAATGGTTTGGAAATACACTAAGACATTATTTTTTGATGAATTAGTGATTTTTTTTCACTGATAAATAGATTAAAGAAACGAATTATGCCTTTATAGCATTAGATTTTCGAAATTAAATTAGCATTATGAGATGTGTAGAGGAGGGGGTGCAAATGTGGAAACATGAGGGTAATGTGGAAACGGCAAGTATTTCGACTGCAGAGAGCTTCACTCTAGCGGCGATTGCCGTAAACAGTCACTCTGGTTCCTATTCGTCACGGCGCAGCGCTAGGAATCAGTCGGGCATTGTAGTTAATGGTGGTGCGTCGATTTCTGTTTCGTGATTTTCGTGAAGTTTTTGGAGGTAAGTTTGTGGTATTATTTAGTCTAACTTATCATAGAGGTAGCGTAATGCGTATCAGAGTATTGGGAAAGGGAGTTATAGGGAAGGTATTGTTAGATTTCAATGAATCATAAGCTAACGTTTTCTTGACTTAACTCGTAAAATCCAGTTTGGCTAAAGTGCGGGTAACTTGGAAACATGTTGATGAGGGCAATGTGTGGTATCAACGAATAATGTTTTCTATAAATAAAAACATGCTATAAAAAGAATATAATGCTTAAAGTTCAATATTCAAACATCTTTATGTGCTTATACATTGATTTACTGTAATCTTAGGATGTTTCCACATTACACCCACTTTTTTCAAAAATCTAAAAATGTAGTAGGTAAGTTAGCCAAATATTTTTTTTATTTTTTAAGTTCTTGGTTTTTGCGGTTGTGACTTATAGTCCCCTATTTCTAACAGTATAAGGCATTTTAAGGCAATTTTCCAGGTTAAAATAACGATTCACTGATTTTTTACAAATTGTATAAAAACAAACTTGGTTTCCACATTTGCCCACCTCTTCTACTGTTCAAAATCGTACTAACTTTTTATGTGTCTAATTTAAAAAAATCTAATTCTATAAAATCCTGTGCTATTCTTTTATTTACAAATTAGCCCAAGAGAAAATGGAATGTGTCAAAAAATATCGTTTTGGCAGATGTATTTCAAAACCATTATTTTACGATTTTTTTGTTACTATTGCGATACCTACTGGCTTTCTGACTGCAATACGCTCTGGAAGTTAGGCTTATTTGAAACGATTTTTATTGAAAAAATTCACAGAGAGCCTTAAATAATATAAAATGTACCTAATTTATTTTGTGAATGTTTTGCGATAATATAGGTAAGTACCTAGGTGTTAACCATGTTTTTAAAGTCTGAATGTAAGTAAGCTATGTACAGATGTAAATAAATTATTTAAATACTTAGTTTTTTTTATAAATTTTGTCAATTGTTTCAACACATTTTTTAAAATAAAAAACGCCCTGAAGTGTAGGCGTGTATTTTTTTTCGAAATTCTGACAGATGCACAGGAATATTTAATACGAAAACGAAAGAAATTTCATGACCTCAATTAGAATCGATCGAGGAATCAAAAATTATACGTTTATGAATGACACTCCGTTTAAAAAACGTACCTAGTTGGATTCAGAAAAGTAATAACTAGAAATTCTGTATAAATGGGTACGGATAACTAGAGGTAACCAAGGTAACCATAGTAATGTTGGTATTAACTCATGATACAAAGATAATACGATTGCGCATGTTCCAGGAGGGCGGCTACGTCATTTGGTGACCCGGTATATATTATAAAATTAAATCAAATAAATTAAATTAGATGATAGAAATAGTTACATACTCGTACCTTGTAAAATTCTAGTGTTCAATAATGCACAATAAATTGTTTTCTTTTCCAAAATAAGTACAAGTTCCGCAGTAGAAGTTAAAAACAATTAGAAAACGGTTGTTCTTGTGTTATCGTCTAAAAATGACGTCCGTTAACAATTCGGCCTTATAAACGTTTTGTAACTGTCGCCGACATTCAAAAATTCGCAATCTCGCTGAAATTTTATCAGTTGGGTGTTGGGATTCCATCGATTTTGAGGGTG
This sequence comes from Xestobium rufovillosum, assembly GCA_963966045.1. Lineage (NCBI taxonomy): Eukaryota > Metazoa > Arthropoda > Insecta > Coleoptera > Ptinidae > Xestobium > Xestobium rufovillosum. The sequence continues at coordinate 5,197,111 of OZ014495.1, read as the reverse complement.
CGCGACATTTCTATTGCACATTTCCAAAAATTAAATTCTTCCCTTAAAAGTTGACCGTTTCGGATTTCGTTTCCACGCCACTCCCCGAAATCTCCTTTTTCGAACCCTTTCTCGTAAATCCCCTGGGTCAATATGCCGGGCCTTCGGCATAGAAGAGGTTTTATGCTTGTTTTAAACTAGGTAAATTAAAGAAGAGAAAAACACATTTTTTTAATAAAAGGTCACAAACTTAAGACATGCGCAGAATGGACTATTTTTGTTCCAATTATCAAATCTTGTTATCCTTGTAGCATGGTATTAACTCAACTAACATGACATTTGGTGACATTTTTCTGACTAGAACAAAAATTTGTTTGGTTATGTTCATTATTATTTTGATTTTCAACAATTTCTCGAAATAAACAGCAAAAACTCAAGAAAACAGTTTATTTTCCGTCAAAAAAATAATGTTAACTGTGTTCTTCGGCAATTGGATGTACACCACCAACCCCAGGTTCTCCCTGATGCGAATCTTGCTCGTTATCTGCGTACAAAACCATGTCCAACTTATAATCGTCGACAGTGGTAGGGATTGTGCTTAAAATCTGTTCTTTAAAAGCCACCCCTATGGTGCAAGGCACGGGGTCTTGTACAACTTTCAATTTCTTAAAAAATGAATCGTAATATCCGCCTCCATGGCCGCACCTCTCACCGTATTCAGTAAAAGCAACCCCTGGTACGATAATTAAGTCCAATCCACCTAAAATACTTTTTTAAGCCTATTTTCAAGGTAAGAAATAACGTACCGGTTTCTAAAGCATTTTCTCGCTTCTCTTTTAAATCTGGTTGGCGAATTTTGTATTTAGTCAACGGCAAGCTCTTCCAATCCTCCATGGACAATAATTTAACCATTTCCATGTTTTCATTTGAATAGCGCGGTATGAAACAAGATTTTCCTGCTTCGAAAATCTTTTCGCAAATTTCTTCTGTAGATATTTCCAAGTCTGTACTTAAGTAAACGCATATTCGATTGCTGTTTTCAAAAACGGATAAGGAGAATAACTAAAATTATTTTAATCAGCGTAAGTAGAGTATGGTCAATATTTACCTTGCGCTGAACAAATTCCGATTGAATTCTTTTCTGTTCCTTAGTTAACTGCAACAACTTGGATTTGATTTCTTTTCTAATAGCTGCTTTAGACGCTTGTACAATAGCCATTTTATTAGTTTATCAAGTTTTGCAATAATGTTATTGAATGAGAATATAAACAAAAAGCTATTGGGTCATTCATAACCTTGCGTCATTTACATGATACGTTTTGAGAAATTTTCATTTTTTTCAAAAGAATATTTAAAATCGCCTTTTGCTATTAATTTAGGATTTAACCTTTTAATTTTGAAAGAACTGTCAACGTCATTGCCATGAATCAAATTTCCCGCTTCCTAATTTGACAACAGTAACTTTAGGGATATACCGTTTATAATATTGGCAAACAAAATGCACTTGGTATGCAACCAATATTGCATTATTGTTATTAATAAAGATAGTGAAGTATAGAGGTCAGCACTGACAAGAACAAGAAGCTGTAGAACTGCAAAGTCTGTGTTTTCGAAAATTCCCGAATGTCCCGGCAGCCGCATTGCGAACTTTATCGAAGTTTCATTCAGTCTATTTCGCAATCCTTTTTGGGATGCACGTGATTGTACAGCGGTTTTGTACGTACTGAAAGGGATCATTCATCGCATGCAAAGGTAGACAACTTTATGAATCTTTTATTACTACGTATTTCATGTATTAAAAATTATTGATGTGATTGAGGTAGATAGTATGCAACAAGTAGATTAGTTTCAGCGTATTTTGTATAGTTTCCAGGAGTTCGATAATAGTTGCATGTGATTTGTTTTTTTTATTTTTATGGGTTTTTTATATTAATACATTAGTAGCGAGTGGTTTTGTCGGGAATATTTTCCAAGGTTTTCAATGAACATTTACAGAAGTAATTAATGAATCTGCTTGTATTTGGAGAGAATGCTGTTTTAGGTTATATTATTTGTTTATAACGTACTTTATAGATTAATTCAGGTATAAATTGGCAATATATTCCCTGCTGAATACAATCAGATTTCATTTTAATGACGTTACCATTTTTTCCGCATTTAACTGCATACCTATAAATATTTTTGCAAATTATCTTTATTGCGTTATAGATTGTACAAATTTGTTTTTGCTTTTTATCTGAGCAACACAAAATAATGAATAATGAAATTAGTAAATGAAACAGCAGGGCGGTATTAAAATTCATTGATATTTTTTCATTAAAATGCAAATGCAAGTCTGTTATTAATTTTAATTATGCTGTGATTTTTTTTTGTTTGCGTTTCGTATTTTATTTGATTTGCCAGACAGATTTGGGCCAAAGTAGGCAAGAATTTATATACTTTTCCTGTTGATTATTGACGAAGGTGAAATTTCTTCAATTTGGCACCTAAATTTGGAATAGAATTTTGTTTTAGAAATTGCTTCACCTTGCGCAACAAACATTCGATAACAATTTTTTAGAGTTACGATATGTATGTACCTATTCATATTTTGTTCACAAAAATATTAAAATATTCTAAATCACTTGCATACTTCCCAGAAAACTTCTCGGTAATTAACTTTAATTACCTGGGTACTTAGAAACATGTCAGTTGTTACAATCAGCTGTAAATATTATCAGATCACTCGAAAACTCAATCATCAAGTTGTCAGTATTTACAGTTCACGATTTATATGATTTTTGGTTCAAGGATCACTGTTTTGCGTTCGCAAATCCAAAATGGACTTAGATTAGGCATTTTAACAACACGCTCAACTTTTCTCAAAATTTTGAACTACCTACCAATTTCTGGACGTTTTATAAAAAGTTGCCATTTCCATTGCAACACTTGATTATTCTCACTATAATTTTTGATCGTAGTTAGCTGGGGGTCATACAATACATGAAAACTCGAGAATTGTTCAAGTTTTTGTGTGGTACATCAATTAAATCAGAAAAAACAGGACTTTTCTAAGAATCCCATATGACCGCCATAAAAAAATTAACTTGAAGATGGTTTTGTCGGAACGAAACGTTTTACCAAAATTTGACAACACTTGATAAAAGAGTATAAAAAAGTGTTCCAACAAAGTGGTTTTTGTTTTTTCGACCGTTTTGGAAGCCAGAACCGAATTTTGGGTTTGTCGATTTATTTTCAAAATAACTCGAAAACGATTAGTGACGTCTCAAATTTCAGCGTGGATTATTACTAAGCACCACTAAAGGCAAACCTTCTCCCCTTTAACCAAATCTATATCTCTGATAACAACAAAGTTACCCATGTTTACCCTGGGGCACCTGGTAATGCTCTACAATATTGGAAAATTATTTTCATTTATACAGAGTCCGATGTGTTCTGTACACCACCCTGTGTATTTTGTCTATTTTTGGTTTAGTTAGATGCAAGTGTAGTAGCTTAATTACATAAAAGCGAATCAATCTGTGAAAGTCAGGAATAGGGAGGTTCGGAGAAAAATAAGATATCTATTTTTGACATGAAAATGACAGAAAATTGTTATTGTAATTGATTTACGGCGATTTTTTTTTTCTAAAAAAATTTTTTGCGGCATAATAAGCGAAAGAAATTTGCTTATCACGCCCACATGCTAGTTCGCTGTGTTATTGGTTTGACGTCAGAGATTCGTAAGGCGCTCCTCCCACTTCTCTTGAAGTGCCCCTGAAGCGGTACCTATCTCATAACATACTTATTGGGACTATTTCGAGCGTGAATTTTTAAAGTAAGGTGTCAAGGAAACATAAAACAAAGACAACATAATCGATATAATGATGCAACAAGGGTATCGAAAGTCCGATTCACATAATTTGCCATATTTATGTAGTAGGTAGGTAAATGTTCCGGTAAATGTGGAAATGGTGTGTGATTCTTGCATCTAACCCCAATTTCATTCAACCTCAAAACAGTAGTGTAAAGGCAGACCGGTATAAGTAAAACAAAGTCAACAATTTATTAACTGTACATGCCTTTTATAATTCAGTATAAGTAGGTATGTAGATTGTAGATACCTGCTTACTTCTGTTTGTAAAATAGGTACCTACCTATATTCTCTAATACAATACAATACATACCTACTCATTTATGTAGGTATGTATACTTAAGTGATTGACAAGTTATCAAGTTAACAGTTTTATAACAGATTGGAAATTTTTTAAAAAAACGGAAACAAATACAACTCACGCAAATCATAAAACTACGATACGTAGGTTCTAGGTACTTGTTTAACAAAAAGAAACAACTGCTATATTCTGGAACGGTTAATGTAGAAACTCGGAAGAGACTCTTAAAGACGCATGTATGGAGTACGAAATTATACCTATGGGTGCGAAACTTGGACAATGGGAGAAGCGGATTGAAAAATAGTAGAAGCGTTTGAAATGCGATGCTACAGACGGGTGTTGAAGATACCGTGGATAGACAAGTTAGCAATAAGGAGGAATTAGAAAGAGTTGGGGAAAAGAGAAAAGTATGGAAGACAATAAAGAATAGGCGATATGATCGTAGGATGGTAGGACACCTTCTGAGACACAAAGGAATAGTTCGCGACATACTAGTCAGAGATAGGAATAAAGAGGTAGAGGTTGGAGCAGATTAGACTACTGCTCTCAAATAGTTGGGGATGTAGAATGTTCTACTTTTACGGAAATGCGTAGGCTAGCTCAGGGAAAGGATGGAGGTACGCGTCTTACCAGTCTTCAAAAGAGAACTTTATGATGACGTACTATTTAATTATTATTGTAAAATAGTTAATAAAATTTCCTTTTTTAGTTCGGGGAGGGAACGCTACGGCGATTCAGTATTTGGCTCCGTCATGCTCCTAGCATCCTGTTTCAAATTATGCTAACCGTAACACGTTACCAAGTACCAAGGGGTCCCAGAAAACTGTCGATAAATTACATTATGTTCGATTTTATTTAGAGTGGCTGCAATGGGGCAGCCGATAATTTTATAAACTTGTGGACTTTTGCAATGATAAACTAACTCGCGAAAATATCGATAATGCTGACCGATTTTCCTTCTGGCTCCAACGAACCACTTTTTCCGTTTTATTGGTGTGCTGTACGATGTATTAGTCTGGGTACAAAACAGAAAACACCAGTAATAATATTTAACAATTTAACAATTTAACTACACATGCATATGCATAATACTTATGGGACTGCTGGGCGCTGAAGCTGGGACTTGTACGTTGTACTAAGTTCTGACGTCACGCGGCCTACTCTCGCTGCAAGGTACGATTTCTAGCCTCGCACCGACGGAAAACTTTGCAACGGCTTCACAGGCGAAGGATTTTTTTTTAACACAAATTAACAACATAACTGCCTTCAGTATAATAAACTCTATCAATTTTAATGAAATTTGAAAATTACCGAACCTGCCTATTGTTAAGAACTAAAAAGTAAAAAGAAGTTTAGAGTTGGCAGAGACTGACTTTGGATCTCAAATTGGTTAATTAAAAAGTCATAGTTAAATGTAGAAACGAGTGTAGAGATGTAAGGATATGAAAAGTTTGATGCAAAACGTTTCAAATTACATGAAAATTTCAATAGGAATGACACTTTTCAAGTTTTTATGGAATGTTTAACTCTGACATATGATTCAAAAAATTATAATACCTATGGTGAGGTACTTTGGGAAATTATGTTATAGGATCGCATTTTTTCCACACAATATTTTTAATACTCTGTATGGTAATAATCGATTTCAGTAATACTCAAGCCGAAAACGTAAAAATTCTAATAGATCGAAAACTACGGCATTTAGGCATATAGGGTTGTGAGGACATTATGTATTAGAAATGAAAAGGGGAATTTAACAAATATACAGGGTGTTCTATTTAAAATAAGAAACATTTTCATCTAGTCATTAATTTAGCCATATAGCAGAAGAGAGACGGCTTGTGGACACACTGTATGCATAAGGCACGGATATAATAATTTATTTATATTTTTCAGAATAAACCTATTTCAACCGGCCTGTGAACAATGAAAGAAACGGTATTGTCTAGTGATATAACCCGCAGCCAGCATGAAGAAATCAAAGTCCGCAAAAATGGTAAGTTGATTTTTCACACGCTAAACTTACTTCTACACTTCCCATGTTTTACAATAATTTATATAAGATGTAGAATAAATACTTTTGTTTGAAAATGTTATCATATTGTCAAAGTGGATAAGACAAGGGTATCTTCCCGTTTCGGGCGTTTTTGGGTTTCTACCTGTTTTCGTGCCGATTCGAGCGTCAATAATTTGTTGCAATAAGGGCATACAAAACGTACTGTTTTGTTTTATAGTTATCCGTCACTGAATACGGCCAAAAAAGTGATTCCACGGCCCACTATTTCTGGTCTGTGGGCAAGCTCAGCTCGCGAAGCGTGCGATAGCGAAACGATTACAGCAGCAATCTTTAAGAGACTGTACATGTGTGCAAACGTATTTGGTTTTATTTTATATTCGCCGTGGGATGAAAATATTAAAATGGAACGAAAATGTGTAGTCCCTAATTGTGCTTCGGGTTACGCAACGTGCAAGGAAAAGGTTGCCGCTGACAGGTATACGATTTCAAGAGTTACGCGCTCAGAACGATTATCGTGTTCAAACCGCCATAACTTTTTTTCTATGCGAGGTTATGAACTGAATCTTGGTGTAAAATAAAATTCAATCCTTTCTCTATAACGTTGCCGCCGGAAGTTTGTCCAAATTCTAAAAATGAGCATAGTTCCTCGGTAGGTGAAAATTCCACTGCACCAAAAAGACAACGTCCCGAAAATCGCGAAGCGGAATGAAAAGTAATTATGTAATTGTGATTTGAAAGATTTCGTGAGCATCCTGAAAGTTTAAGAAGTAATTTAAAAAAAATTGCAACTCGATAAGAGAATTTTTGAGGGAGTTATGACATGATACATTTTGAGTGCGTTGCATTTCGTACGCGCGAAATATGGAAAATCGGCCCGATTCCCCTCTCGCACTTCTATTCTCTTGCCTATAAGCTCGCACAAATACTACTCAATCATAATGCTACAGTGGTGGTCTGATGGTGTTCATACTCTTATTATTTTCTATAGAAACGAATGTGGCACCCGTAGAGAAATAACAAATTACATCACAGGTAACGAAGCCTGAATTATTCGTCGCGATGCGACATTGTGAAATTCTCATCTGTTGTGTTTGCTGACGAGTTAGTTGGTAGTTCCATGACATCCATCCCACACAGCCTTAGTGTAAACTATGACAACTTTATAATCAAAAGTTGGGAGGTACTTAGTCGAGAGTACATTCTGAGTGATCGATAGTGGATGAGTGGGTATAGGTGTTGGAATTTAATTTACGAGGAACAGTGGAAACGTGAAACGTTAATAGATTAAAGGAATAAACGTAAAGTCGATGCATGCATGATGAAAAGGTCTGCTTAGAATTGCCAATTGGGGGTGCATTAAGTCTGAAATAGGTAGGTTTATAGAAGTGGTGATAAATAGCACCCCTGAACACTTGAGGGTAAAAACAGAAGTGGAAAATGATCGTAAAAAATAATGAGACGTCAGAACGGCGAGAAGTTCCAAAAAGATATAGAGAATCGACCGTATAATGTTCGCCTCGAGCAGAAAAGTGGAAAATCATAGTACACCATTTTTATTGTGTATTGCCCGTCAGGTTTGACGATATTATTTTTTGCGCGATTGCAATGAAATGTGCCACTTCAGATAGATCGTCCTCCTCATTTTAAATAGAACACCCTGTACTTATATTTTTGCTTTGTATTAAGTAGGCGCGAAAGTTGACAATTTCGCCCACTCGTGTGTTGATGCTCTGCATTATAATAACGCATGTCCCAAGTAACTATTTAAGTTTCTTTATTGTCTACCAGGTAGCAATTTTCCAATTTATTAAAGCATTAAAAGCAAAAATTACACTAATAATTTTCAAATTAAAACACGGATATTCATCAGATTACCTATGACAATTTAATTTATTCTAATCAAAGACTCCCTTGATTCTAATTTCTAATTCGTCTGAACTGTCCACATTATTTATCGACAATTTAAAATTTGGGTTTCAAAATGAACAAAAATATTTATTCAGTTGAAGTATGCAATAGTATGCGGGTAGTCCGTGACTTATTTTCTGTAAAATTCAATAACAGTCCTAATCCTTCGATAACAACAATAAAAAATTTAGTTAAGAAATTTGAAGATACTAGGAATCTTTCATTGAAAGAAGGTAATTTTTACTAATAAATTTACTTGGTTTTTATTTAGATAATTCTGATTCGCTTATTTTTATTACTTAGTTGCTAATTCCTTATTGTTCGCTAACTTAAATTTTACTGGGATTATGAGAAATTTAACAAGTGATAACGTGGAGTGAAAAAAAACTAAAATTAATCTTATCATTTATTTTTTTAATCGTTCCAAGAAATCTAAATGTTGAGGTATAGGAATTGGTAATAGGCCTGATAACTGCTAGTCCAACATCTAGTTTAAGGTCTATTGCCCTAGAATGTAATGTTTCAAGAGAAACTGTCCGTAACATATTAAAAAAAACAAATATCATCCCTTCAAATTCCAATGTCACCAAGAGTTACTTCCTTTTGACGAAGAATCAAGACAAACTTTCTGTGAAGAAATGCAAGAACGGGCTAATCGGGATCGCAGCTTCCTCTCATCAATTTGTTTTACCGATGAGTGTACCTTCACTTTAAATCAAGAGCCAAATTCACAAAACGTTAGGCATTGGGCCCAGGAAAATCCCAGAATAAATCTAGCCACTACAACGCAATACTCTCAAAAAAATCAATATTTGGGCAGGCATTTTTAATAATCTCATTATAGGACCATTTGAAATACAGGGAAATTTAAATTCAGAAGCTTATTTAGATCTTTTAATTAACCATATTGGCCCTGCATTAGAAGAAGTTGCACATGCGAATCGGGAGGTCTGGTTTCAACATGACGGATGCCCATCACATTTTGGAGCACAAGTGAGGGAATTATTAAATGAAATATTTCCAGAGAGCAGGATTGGTCGGGGTGGTGCTATAAACTGGCCAGCTAGATCTCCCGATTTGGCACCGCGTGACTTTTTCTTGTGGGGTCATTTAAAAAATAAGTTTTATAAAACTCGTCACCCATAAGTATTGATTCTTTAAGGAATGCTATTTTTGCGGAATGCAACTTAATAAAAGATCGGCAACTTGCGAATGTGAGAAATTCTTTCTATAATAGGCTGGGATACTGTCTGATACAGAATGGGGGTTTATTTGAATATTTGTTATAGTTATTTTTCTTTTTTTATGTTACTTTAATTTCATTGTATATTAATAAGTTTTTGTCCTTACCTAGATATGAAATAAATAAGTATTAAATTGCCAGATTACAAAATTCATTAGAGCAAAATAAACAAATGTTGCCGCTTGTTAAATTTGTCATAATTGCAGTAAAATTAAAGTAATTTAATTTTTATTATTTCATTTTACTGCTTCAACATTTTCCCAAAAACTTTTTAAAAAGTTAGACGACACCTACAATTTACCCTAAACTATGGACTAGCATTCACCAACGAAACATCCACACCAGTAATCAATTAATTGTCAACTATAGGTAATGACAATAATAATGTGAATGAGAATTATCTAAATAAAAAAAAACAAGTTTATGTATGTATTAGTAAAAATTAACTTCTTTCGATGAAAGATTCCCAGCCTTCAAATTTCTTACTAAATTATTTTGTTGTTATACCGAAGGAATAGGACCGTTATTGAATTTTACAGAAAATAAGGCACAGACTACGCGCAAACTATTGCCGCCGTAAAATATTTTCACAATGAAAACCTTTTCTTGAACTGAATAAATATTTTTGTTAATTTTTAAATGTTGACAGTTCAGAAAATCCATAAAAAACAAAGACGTCCGTGATTAGAATAAATTAAGTTGTCATGGATAATCTGATAAATTATTAATGTAATTTTTGCTTTTAATGCTTTAATAAATTGGAAAGTTGTAGAGTTTTTGATATCCTCATACGCAGAAAAAAATAATCCTTCGATTGCTACCTTTACCACCACTGTAACTACACATGGGGAGCAGGAATCCCCAAAAATGTAATTGCCTATGTTATTTCCCCATGTACACATGGAAGTTTGTCACACGGTATAATAAATCATTGTGTAAAATGTTCCTTTCTTCTTTCTCGATGGAAAGTGTTTTTCGTGCACTCGTGTGATTTCTGCACTCGGCTGCGCCTCGTGCGTAAGCGAAATTTGTCTCTTTCCGTACTTGTTATATAATGTACCAGTTAAATCTTGCAATGTTAATAAAATAAAAAGCCAAGTCGACATCGAACTGACGCCTCTCTTATTTAACGGGCAAGTGTTTTAATTTTAATTGAATGATTCGTATGGTATAATAGAAAGAAACTTGACACACTTTTCATATCACATAAGTAATGCGTTATTACGCAATAATTATTCCTATCATTGACATTGAAAATGGATATATAGAAGATGAGATTCTTTACTATTGCACGTATGCAGACAGTACTACATTTATTAAATGTTTACTCTACGTACCAGTAATATCTCTCCATAGATGTTCTCCAGGAATCAATAGAAGTTATATGAAAGATCCGATCCATAATAAACTTTATTGGAAATTTTCGGTACGCCGGAGAATCTCGAGATGAATATAATACGTGTAGGTATAAAAAATTTTACAGGCGAATTGAGCAAAATAACTTTTAACCTTTCCCAGAAGCCAGAAGCATTTTGCGGGAATGATTGATTCAAGTTTGGGGAGCATCGTGGGAAATAGGAATGCGGAGGGATGATAAACAGAAGAATCAACAAATGTTTCGCACCTACGCACAATACAAGATATTGGGGCACAGCTGGTGGTATGCTGTTACGATAAAATGCCATGTAAATGCAGTATTTAAAGGGAGAACCTTCTAAACAGTTTGTTGTTAGTCCAAAGTTCTAAAACAGAAGGCGTTATAGCGCTATAGAGACAAAGGGAAATGTTCGTCTAGTTACTTTACTGAAAGCAAATTGCTGGCGACTGCTTACTTAGTTTAATGAGGGTCAATTACTAGTTGATTGTTATGGCCGCGTAAAGCTCAAGACATTCCAGGAATTTACAAATGTCGTCCACTAGATATTGTGAATCAAGTTTCAAAAGGGACTCACTTGCAGCTAGACCCAAAAAAGCATCGGGCTACGTCTGGGGAAAAAAGGAAACTATAGCTAAATCGCAGAACCTGATATTGAAGTCGGTTTTCCGTTGCCAATATTTTCTTTTGTTTGTTATTTTTTAATATAAAACACGATGGCATGTCAGGTGCTTCGTGTGTTAGCATGATTTAAAATTTACGTATTCTAGTTCAGAGTAGAAGCTTTTGTAAACGTGCAAACTAATTTTCTGCATTATCTTAATGCTCCCTCTTAGAGGATACTCGCGCGCCAGGGGTGGAATGCTGGTATACTAATAAAGTGATAAGGAAACTGCCCCGAGCTGAAGCCCGCTGATGAAATTTACTCCAAGTTGTAAATTCGAAATTTAACTGTGAAATTGTACGATGGGTAAACAAAAGTAGTTTGCTGTAGAGAAGCTGGCAAAATAGATCAGGTTAATTTGATTTCAACACATAATCTACATCTTTAAGTTAATAGATTGATGGCATTAATTAAAAAAATAGGATGGGCTTGCCTCTGCTAGCTCGGCTTGATTGTTGTATCTTCCTATGTTTATTTTTTATTTTAAAAATGCCCAAACAAAAAAGTCTAACATACACAGATCCGGTGATCTTGCAGGTCACAATATATGTCCATTTGTACCCAACCATCTACCCGGAAAATGATTTTCTAAATAATTTCTAACTATTGCAGAATTGTGTGCAGGGGCACCATCTTGTTGGAAATATACCCTGTTTATGTTTATTAACGGAACATTTTCCATTATCGCCTCTGCGTTAATATTCAATAAATTAATGTATCTCAATCCCGTTAAGTTTCCATCAAAAATTTGGTACGCTAATTGACTACCCAAAATTAAACACGAAACGTTAAATCCAAAACTTTCTTACCTCTGACGGGAAGAGATGGTGAATAATTTGGATTTTATATGGCCTATATTTGCCTTTTTTAAATGTTTTTTGAACTTTTGTTTTGGGAACACCAACTTGTGATTCGATTTCGCGACAAGAAGTTTTTGGTGTCGCCTCGACCAACGATAAAACATTTATTTCTTCCTCTTCCCTATTTTCTTTATTATAAATTTTGTGTCTAGGTTTAGTGAATGACCCATAGTCCTATCTAATAAAAGTTATGTTAGTCGTGGAGAATGCGCAATAGACACGTACCGTTTCGATCTAGCGAGGTCAGATTTTTCGTTTCCGTCTCTTTTCAATACGGGAGCCGATCGCCAAAAGTGCGTACGTCTGAACTATCACAGGTAGGTATCATGTTTGTTGTCGTTATAAAAATATACGTCGTCAGAAACAATTCAAAGTTTTTGGTCGCATGTACTCCGTAAGCCCCAGCCAAATTGAACTATTTCATTTTCGATTATTATTACTTCATATTAAAGGAGCAAACAGATTTGAAGACCTGAAACCAGTAAACGGAGAAATATAGGAATCTTATGTAGGTCTTATTTAAGATCATCACGAGTGGAAAAGAGCCATGAATGAAGCTGAAATTTGGATGATGCCCAGACAGCTGAGATATTTATTCATTCGTATTTTAATGCATTGCCGACCAATTTATCAGGAAGAATTGTGGGAAGAATTTAAAGAAGCAATGTCACAAGATTATGAAAGACGTTACAGCAATACTGAAGGACAAAATAGCCTATATTCAAATTAGTTCCATGCTTTCTGCGGAAGGTTACAATCTTTCAATGTTTCCTACCATGCCATGACATTGAATATGCAAATGAAGAACAAGCAATAGAAATAGGATCACGACAATTTATTATAAACACCTAAATGAAAAGCAGAAAAAAAATTGTAGATATTATTTTGGGTAAATGTGATGCTAACATAAATGAATCAATTTCTGAATCTTCATGTTTTTATATAGACAGTCCAGGAGGCTCCTGTAAGACTTATGTTTATACAACCTTTTACAGCTTACTGAAGAGTAGGAATAAAATTGTTTGTACCAAGGCCTTCACGGGCATAGCAGCAACACTACTTCCTCATGGCAGAACAGTTCATAAAACGTTTGGGTTACCTGTTCCTCTGTTTTTAGATTCATCTTCCAACTTTAAGAAAAATTCAACAGAAGCAGATTATTTAAGGAGTGTAGATGTTTTTATTTGGGATGAAGCTCCTGTGGGGCCAAGGTATGCTTTAGTTTAGACATTATAGACAGAACCTTACGAGACTTCATGAATTGTGATGTTCCGTTTGGTGGAAAAATTATGGTGTTGCGAGGAGATTTTTGACAATTGTTACTAGTTAAAATATAATGCTACCCGCTGTGAAACAGTGAATTTAAGTATCAAATTCACCAAGTTTTTATTGGATGTTGGAGATGGAGTTTTGAACGATATGAATAGCAATTTAGAATTTCCACATACAGTAGTGGCCATAAATATAGCAACTTCCTGAAATTTCGAATTTAATTTTTTTTTCTAAGCAAAAATATTCTTTTTATTTACTTTTTGTTCTTAAAATACATACACATTTCTAATACATAATGCGTATTTATGTGTAATTAAAACAAGTATTATTTTTAATATTTTTTAATTTATGTGTTGGACATAATTATAGCAACTACGGAAAAAAAAATTTTTTGACAAGTATTAATTAAAAATAACAAAAGCGTTTAATATTTTGTATAATAACCTTTATTTTTAATAACCTGGGCACATCGCTTGGGCATCGATTCTATTAATTTAGTAATGTATCCATCATCAATTATTTCCCAAGCATTTTCCAGTGCAGTATAAAGGTTTTCCAAATTAGTATAATTATTTCCTCTAATTTTGCCATCCAAGTAATCCCACAAATTTTCTATTGGATTTAAGTCGGGTGACTGTGATGGCCATCGCATAATTTCGAAGTGTTGCTCCGCTAACCAATCCTGCACAAGTTTCGACGAGTGTTTCGGGTCATTAACTTGCTGAAACACACAACTTAAAGGCATTGTTTCCTCGATGTATGGGACCAGATGGTATTGCAAAATATTTTAATACATGAATCGATCCATTTTACCATGGATTCGACAGATTGGGCCCATCCCAAACTTAGAGAAACATCCGCAAACCATAACTGAACCACCACCGTGCTTAACAGTTGGACATGTGCACTTCTTGTCAAATCTCTTGCCCGTTGGTCGTCTAACATAGAGTAGCCCATCACTTTTAAACAAATTAAATTTTAATTCATCGCTAAAAACTACATTCTTCCAATTTTCTGGGGTCCAGTTAATATGATCTATTGCGAACTGGAGACAGGCCTTCACATTTTTCTTTGACAACAGCGGTTTCTTCGCTGGTCGGCGACCAAATAACCCGCCGTCGACTAATCTCCTTCTTATTGTACGAGCACTAACATCTTTTGATCCAATTTCCTCCAATTTTCCAAGAATTTTGGAAGAGGACAGGAATGGGTTTTCTTTAGATATTCTTAGCACGTGTCGATCAAATCTTTCAGAAGTTTTTCTTGGTCTTCCTGGATTTGGAATGGGTTCAACATAAATAGCTTCAAAATTCTGGACACAACGGATTTATTTAAATTAAAACTTCTTGAAATTTCAGCCTGTTTGACACCGTTTTTATACTTTTGTGTAATAAGGTTCCTAATTTCAATTGAAACTGTTTTAGCCCGACCCATTTTTTAGTTACTAACCAGAAATAGTGCCAATGCGATAAATACTCGGGATAAGTACAACTTAACTGGCGTTTTAATTACTTTAAACTTATTTATGACAGTTGTTGCTATATTTCTGTCCAACAAAAATTTGAACAAATGCTGGGATTAATTTGTTATTCACAGAGCTCTAATTTTTATTGCAGGAAGCACTTACCATAGAAGCAATGTGAATGCTGGAAAGCATTTCTAATCTTAAAAATAATGTTGTTTAATATTACATTGATTTTTTAAAAGTTGCTATATTTATGGCCACTACTGTAGATGTATTTATAATTCGGATATCGTTGAACGTATATATGGAGGAATCAATTAGAGAAAAGCGATTCATAGATATGACCTAATCAGCTATTCTGATGTTGAAGACATTAACAAAATAGTGGTAGAACTGTTAGGTATAAAAACAGAAAAAATATATACAAACTTGGATAGTGTTGAAAATTGTGATAATGGAGATTTAAACGATGCTATTCTTCCTGAATATTTAAATACTTTAAACCCGCCAAATTATCCTCCGCATGAATTGAAGTTAAGAGTATATTGTATTGTGATGTTGGTTAGAAATCTCAGCATTAATGAAGGCTTATGTAATGGTACGAGATTGTTAATTTTATAATAAATTGGGAGACAATATCCTACAGTGCAAAATTTTAACAGGCGATAAACATGGAGATATAGTTTTCGTTAACCGTATAGCGTTGTACTGTGAAAATGTTTATCCTTTTACTTTTAAAAGACGACAATAATTTCCCATTAAACTAGCGTTTACAATGACTATTAACAAATCACAAGGCCAAACATTTGATCAAATAGGAATTGATCTCCGAAAAGAAATATTTACTCACGGACAAATATGCGTGGCTTTTTCAAGAGTTCGTTCTTGGGAAGGTTTGATAATTTATTTAGGAAATCAAAGAAATAGCCGTATAGTTCAAAACTACGTTTTCAGGGAATTATATCAGATGTAAATTATTCTGTAATCAGGCAATAATGCGTTTCTTTGAAGTCATGATTCGACTAGGGCCCTAACATACTAGGGCAGTGAATTAAATTTGATTTTAATCTCGAAAACATCATTTTGCTCGGTTCTGGGTATCTAAATTTAACAAATCTATGGATAGGTATTATACTGGAAATGGGTATCTAGGAAATTTTTGTGTACCTGTTGAGATATAGATCCATTGATAAATTTACTTTCTCACGACATTCATTGCAAACAGAAATTATGTCGTATTTTTCGAAATTTTTATAATTTTGAAGTCCCATTATGTATACACTAAGTACCTATTAATAAAAGTAGCTGCATGCAACTTTTGCTAATGCATGGCAACAGATAATTTTCCAGTTGTTAACATAAAATCACAGGTATCTTGGACTTTATGGAGTAGCGTATGTAATGTAACACCTTCAGAAAACTACTGAAGCGGTGCGATCGTCATGGAACTGAATTTGAATAGATGCTCTTCTCCAAAGTGATGTGCTAGTGTCTGATGAGATGTGTGATTCGGTCCACTTCCAGTGAGTTGTGTAATGCCATCTGTCTACTTAGTCGGAAAGGACCGACTTGATCCCTTTCCCTCAATTTTTCCTACAAACTGAGTGATACATCGTGTCGCTGTTTTTACATCGTTTTATATAAGTTTATTCACTTGCAAGTAGGTTATTCCTAACTTCTACTTCCCGACCGAGTTGGAATATTAAAAAAAAATCTTTCTGTCAACTTCACCTCTTAAAAACTTTTAGAATACTTAAGGGCCATCCTGTATAAACAATACGCCTGTTGTACGCTATCAAGTGGAGTTTAAGAGGCCATTATTCTGATCTTCAAGGCTCGAAATAACGACGTTATGTTTTAGACTTCCTAACATACTCAAAACTTATTAGAATACGACTGTCAATACGTTAGTACGGCTGTAACATGATCCGCGCACAAACTTAGAAAAAGTATAAGTTTCAATACTATCGTTTTGACATTTCTTAGATAAAAGTTAGTTCATTTGTTGACCATGGCCTTCTCACACATCTTTTGTGTTTGTAGCCTAATGCCTTCGTCAAGAAGTCTCTAAGATCCCCAATATCATATCATATTACAGTGATGACAAGTGGAAGTTCTTGAGGTGACCTGACCCTTAGCAGCTGTCAACTGCGTTCACAATTAATTAGTAATTGACCCGTATTAATTTTAAGCAAACAGTCTCCAGCAATTTGCTTCCACTTGGTTAAATTCCGGTAAGCAATTGACGTAATTGTACGTAGAACATTCCAGGACTAAATGCCGGGCATTTTTGCCGGACATTTTTGTTTTTGAACAGTTGATTTAGTACCCATTTTTGTGATAAAATTGTATCAGACACAGTTATTTGCTTATCGTTTAAAATAAATACGAGATACGTTTGTGGTAGTACAACAGTGAGGGAAAGAAGTTTCCAGTTTTCGTTCAGACTGTAATGGAATAGTTTAATGTGAGAGACGGCGGCAAAATGACTCTAAGCAAGAAAGATGTGGCTAACTTGACGGCTAAAATTGGCAGCAGTCTGCAGGAATTAGATGCACGGAAGTTGCTTAAGAGACAGAAAGAGGAAGAGGTTAGTTTCGCTGAAATATTTCTGCACTTTCAATTATGTTTTATTGTTTTTTTATTGAGAACCTTCGTCACAAATTAGCAATTAAATGGCGTTTTTCTTCGGTTATCTATGAGGTTATCTACCGTGTGACAAACTTCCATGTGTACATGGGGAAATAACACGGACAATTACATTTTTGTGTAGTTACAGTGGTGGTAAAGGTAGCAATCGAAAGATTATTTTTTTCTAACTAAAACACAGAAATTTATCAGATTATCCATGACAACTTAATTTATTCTAATCACGGACGTCTTTGATTTTTATGGATTTTCTGACTGTCAACATTTAAAAATGAACAAAAGTATTTATTCAGTTCAAGAAAAGGTTTTCATTGTGAAAATATTTTACGGCGACAATAGTTTGCGCGTAGTCCGTGCCTTATTTTTTGTAAAATTCAATAACGGTCCTATTCCTTCGGTATAACAACAAATAATTTAGTAAGAAATTTGAAGGCTGGGAATCTTTCATCGAAAGAAGTTAATTTTTACTAATACATAAACTTGTTTTTTTATTTAGATAATTCTCATTCACATTATTATTGTCATTATTAAGTTGCATTCCGCAAAAATAGCATTCCTTAAAGGATCAATATTTGGGTGACGAGTTTTATAAATCTTATTTTTTAAATGACCCCACAAGAAAAAGTCACACGGTGCAAAACGGGAGATCTAGCTGGCCAATCCAGCTCTCTGGAAATACTTCATTTAATAATTCCCTCACTTGTGCTCCAAAATGTGCTGGGCATCCGTCATGCTGAAACCAGACCTCCCGATTCGCATGTGCAACTTCTTCTAATGCAGGGCCAATATGGATAATTAAAAGATCTAAATAAGCTTCTGAATTTAAATTTCCCTGTATTTCAAATGGTCCTGTAATGCGATTATTAAAAATGCCTGCCCAAATATTGATTTTTTGAGGGTATTGCGTTGTAGTGGCTAGATTTATTCTGGGATTTTCCTGGGCCCAATGCCTAACGTTTTGTGAATTTGGCTCTTGATTTAAAGTGAAGGTACACTCATCGGTAAAACAAATTGATGAGAGGAAGCTGCGATCCCGATTAGCCCGTTCTTGCATTTCTTCACAGAAAGTTTGCCTTGATTCTTCGTCAAAAGGAAGTAACTCTTGGTGACATTGGAATTTAAAGGGATGATATTTGTTTTTTTTAATACATTACATTCTAGGGCAATAGACCTTAAACTAGATGTTGGACTAGCAGTTATCAGGCCTATTACCATTTCCTCTACCTACCTCAACATTTAGATTTCTTGGAACGACTAAAAAAATAAATGATAAGATTAATTTTAGTTTGGTTTCACTCCACGTTATCACTTATTAAATTTCTCATAATCCCAGTAAAGTTTAAGCTAGCGAACAATAAGGAATTAGCAACTAGGTAATAATAATAATAAGCGAATCAGAATTATCTAAATAAAAACCAAGTAAATTTATTAGTAAAAATTAGCTTCTTTCAATGAAAGATTCCCAGTATCTTCAAATTTTTTAACTAAATTTTTTATTGTTGTTACCGAAGGAATAGGACTGTTATTGAATTTTACATAAAATAAGTCACGGACTACCCGCAGACTATTGCCGCCGTAAAATGTTTTCACAATGAAAACCTTTTCTTCAACTGAATAAATATTTTTGTTCATTTTGAAACCCAAATTTTAAATTGTCGATAAATAATGTTGACAGTTCAGACGAATTAGAAATTAGAATCAAGGGAGTCTTTGATTAGAATAAATTAAATTGTCATAGGTAATCTGATGAATATCCGTGTTTTAATTTGAAAATTATTAGTGTAATTTTTGCTTTTAATGCTTTAATAAATTGGAAAATTGCAGAGTTTTTGATATCGTCATACGCAGAAAAAAATAGTCTTTCGATTGCTACCTTTACCACCACTGTAACTACACATGGGGAGCAGGAATCCCCAAAAATGTTACTTCACCATGTACACATGGAAGTTTGTCACACGGTATATGGTAAAACGTAAATATAACCGTAAAATCTGCAAAAATGGTGGAAGCTTTAGAAAGGGGCTACTAAGTTAGGTTTTTAAAAAAGAAACAACAATAAACAGAAAATATTAGTCTGTAGTAAAACTGTCATTTATCTGTGATGTTTATAGACATTTGATATTTTTAAGTATCCAATTCCAGAATCTTATATTAAATCGTAAAACCGTTATTTCTCACCTTGACAGAATTTACCCCTTGAGATTTATAATTTATCTCGTATTTAATGTTTTTGTTCTGGTGGCATTCGCCAAGAATAAATGGCATATCGACCAATTCTTAACGAGTTAACGACATATACTTATTAAACGATCAGAAATAAGTTAAATAATAAAATAACAGCAAACAAATAACAATGTTACCGGTTGAAAATTTAATCATCATAAAGTTCTCAGGCCGAAGACTGATTGGACGCGTACCTCCATCCTTTCTTATCCAAATATTTCCCAAATATTCTTTCCACCTATCTGCCTTCTCCCCACTCCCGCCTCATTTCTAATTTTTTTGATACTAGATCCAATTTCTCAAAAATTTTAACGCCGACTTTCTCCACTAAAAATTATCAAAATTTATGTTACAAAGGACTTGATCAAGGGCAAGGCCGATCGTTTTTTATAAAATCAATATTTTGGTGACGAAATCATTGCTGTGAAGAGTTTGCCTTATGTTTATGAGCCAGTGTTGAATCGTGTTGGAAAATCCAGTGTTTGTTATAAAACATTGTTTCACAGCTACCTCTAAAATCTCCTGTTGATACACTTTTGATCGCCAACTTTGCACCTTTTCGACAAAATTGGATTTGGGTCTGGATTTCTGGAATCAGATTTTGCACAGACCGAGGGACAGACGTTGAAATCTTTATAAAATACAACTGATGAATATTAATTTATTTTGCCGTTTGATGAAAAGAATAGTTTGCGCTGTATTTTAATGAAATTTGCTGTAGTTGAATAGGTTTTTAAGCGTCCCCGTCGCGTTTTTAAATGAAATGTTGGCGAGAAAAATTATGAAATCAATATAAAATAAGATTTCCATCAGCCACTGCAAAATAATACTTACTGGAATTCTTAGAGGTAGAAAACGGAAAATGTTGAATTTATTTTGTTGGTTCAAGTTTTTGATAAATTAATATGATATTTATGGGACGCTATTTTCAGCGAAATTTGCTACAGTTTATTTCAACTAACGCGAGCAGAGGCTTTGCTGTGGTTTGTAGATAACTGTCTATTTTTCGGTGAGTTGTGTGGAGTTGAAAATGTGTTTTAGGGTCCCTCTATCCTTCACGAAAACATGCTTACACCCTAAGGATTTGCGGGATTTGGGACGGACCTCGATGATATTGGAAAAGTGGTTTACTGTCATCAGTTATTAATGAGATTGTTCCGTAGTTTAATATTTCGTGATTCATTCGACTTTTCCGTAACTATTAATAACAACCGCCTATTAAATTTAATTTATAGTAATTTTCCGAGTTATTTTCAAATAAGACGCTTATCTCAAATGTAAACCATTGTGTACTGTTTGCTTTGCTCCGTCTGCGAAGCCACTCAAATTTTAGTGTAATTGTAATCTAAAGTTTTCGTCTCCGAACAAGTACCTACGTTAGCGTTGATTTGAAAACCGCTTGCTTTCAAATATTTGCTCAAATGCATTTGAATCCAGTAAGAACAAAACTACATACCGTGTGACAAACTTCCATGTGTACATGGGGAAATAACATGGGCAATTACATTTTTTGGGATTCCTACTCCCCATGTGTAGTTACAGTGGTGGTAAAGGTAGCAATCGAAAGACTATTTTTTACTGCGTAATGAGAATATCAAAAACTCTGCAATTTTCCAATTTATTAAAGCATTAAAAGCAAAAATTACACTAAAAATTTTCAAATTAAAACACGGATATTCATCAGATTACCTATGAAAATTTAATTTATTCTAATCAAAGACTCCCTTGATTCTAATTTCTACTTCGTCTGAACTGTCAACATTATTTATCGACAATTTAAAATTTGGGTTTCAAAATGAACACAAATATTTATTCAGTTGAAGAAAAGGTTTTCATTGTGAAAACATTTTACGGCGGCAATAGTCTGCGGGTAGTCCGTGACTTATTTTCTGTAAAATTCAATAACTGTCCTATTCCTTCGGTAACAACAATAAAAAATTTAGTTAAGAAATTTGAAGATACTGGGAATCTTTCATTGAAAGAAAGTAATTTTTACTAATAAGTTTACTTGGTTTTTATTTAGATAATTCTGATTCGCTTATTATTATTACCTAGTTCCTAATTCCTTATTGTTCGCTAACTTAAATTTTACTGGGATTATGAGAAATTTAACAAGTGATAACGTGGAGTGAAACAAAACTAAAATTAATCTTATCATTTATTTTTTTAGTCGTTCCAAGAAATCTAAATGTTGAGGTAGAGGAAATGGTAATAGGCCTGATAACTGCTAGTCCAACATCTAGTTTAAGGTCTATTGCCCTAGAATGTAATGTTTCAAGAGAAACTGTCCCTAACATATTAAAAAAAAAACAAATATCATCCCTTTAAATTCCAATGTCACCAAGAGTTACTTCCTTTTGACGAAGAATCAAGGCAAACTTTCTGTGGAGAAATGCAAGAACGGGCTAATCGGGATCGCAGCTTCCTCTCATCAATTTGTTTTACCGATGAGTGTACCTTCACTTTAAATCAAGAGCCAAATTCACAAAACGTTAGGCATTGGGCCCAGGAAAATCCCAGAATAAATCTAGCCACTACAACGCAATACCCTCAAAAAATCAATATTTGGGCAGGCATTTTTAATAATCGCATTATAGGACCATTTGAAATACAGGGAAATTCTAATTCAGAAGCTTATTTAGATCTTTTAATTAACCATATTGACCCTGCATTAGAAGAAGTTGCACATGCGAATCGGGAGGTCTGGTTTCAACATGACGGATGCCCAGCACATTTTGGAGCACAAGTGAGGGAATTATTAAATGAAACATTTCCAGAGAGCTGGATTGCTCGAGGTGGTGCTATAAACTAGGAATACTATTTTTGCGGAATGCAACTTAATAAACGATCGGCAACTTGCTAATGTGAAAAATTCTTTCTATAATAGGCTGGGATACTGTCTGATACAGAATGGGGGTTTATTTGAATATTTGTTATAGTTATTTTTCTTTTTTTATGTTACTTTAATTTCATTGTATATTAATAAGTTTTTGTCCTTGCCTAGATATGAAATAAATAAGTATTAAATTGCCAGATTACAAAATTCATTAGAGCAAAATAAACAAATGTTGCCGCTTGTTAAATTTTTCATAATTGCAGTAAAATTAAAGTAATTTAATTTTTATTGTTTCATTTTACTGCTTTAACATTTTCCCAAAAGCTTTTTAATAGGTTAGACGACACCTACAATTTACCCTAAACTATGGACCAGCACACCAGTAATCAATTAATTGTCAATTATAGGTAATGACAATAATAATGTGAATGAGAATTATCTAAATAAAAAAAACAAGTTTATGTATTAGTAAAAATTAACTTCTTTCGATGAAAGATTCCCAGCCTTCAAATTTCTTACTAAATTATTTGTTGTTATACCGAAGGAGTAGGACCGTTATTGAATTTTGCAGAAAATAAGGTATGGACTACGCCCAAACTATTGCCGCCGTAAAATATTTTCACAATGAAAACCTTTTCTTGAACTGAATAAATATTTTTGTTCATTTTAAATGTTGACCGTTCAGAAAATCCATAAAAATCAAAGACGTCCGTGATTAGAATAAATTAAGTTGTCATGGATAATCTGATAAATTTCTGTGTTTTAGTTAGAAAATTATTAATGTAATTTTTGCTTTTAATGCTTTAATAAATTGGAAAGTTGTAGAGTTTTTGATATCCTCATACGCAGAAAAAAATAATCTTTCGATTGCTACCTTTACCACCACTGTAACTACACATGGGGAGCAGGAATCCCCAAAAATGTAGTTGCCCATGTTATTTCCCCATGTACATATGGAAGTTTGTCACACGGTACAAGAAAAAATATATGAACTGTCAAAATTGACAAAATTGATAAATTTTAAATCTGTCATGTTCATGGCGTTCTTTGATATTGAGCTAATATTGTTGTGATGTTATAATAAATCAATATCACTTTCTGAAATGTTTCTCATATATTTAGAATCATCCCGTACAGGGCCGTAGCCAAATCTTCAGGAAGATATGCCATGCTACATGGGTGTTAAGAATTTAAGTTTTATTTGTGGATTTATGTAGACATAGCAATAAATGTATTATTTTATTATTATTATTATGTGTATCTCTGAGTTTCATGTAATATAGGTCATGTTAGGTACCGTTTGTGTAAGTTACAACAGAAAAGTTATACAAATATTGTGACCAAGTAAGTCGTCAATAAATTCAAAAATAAAAATGCACTTCACTTTGAACGTTTTTCCTCAACGCCAGGGGTAAAACGGACAGCGATTAGGGGTATAATGAACACATGTTTTTAATTGTTGTTCTTGTGTGTGTGTTGGGACATTCTTCGTCTTCGTCGTTATTCACGACACATTATACATATACAGTAACCCCAGTTATCACCAAGCAATATCTTCAAATACGCCACCGTATATTCAATTGCTGACTTATACCTACGACCAAGTGACCATTTTGTAGACAGGACATTTTAATGTTTACCCGGTGTAATAAACAGCAGCTAAAATTCGTTTACTTAGGGGTGTTTCACATCTATTTGTCAATTAATACAAATTGGTTTATATCGAAGGGCAATAATTAATGGAGCAGCCTAAAAGGATAAGAAGGATGCTGGCTATAAATCCTCCCCAGCGAGTTCAAGAAATTTATTACCTAACCACGAAAATTTCCCACCTCATAACATTTCGCATTGAAATATTATTTGAGTTGTTTATTGGTTATAGGTGTAAACAAGGATCAAAATTTTGCGAGATACGGTTATCGTTAACATTGGCGGATTAACCTTGAATGTTTTAATGAATGAATTCAATTATTGCGTTTGTAAACGCAGGATAGTATTCTTGTGAAATACGTGATAGCCTGGGATTATCTGTTTGGGATTCGGGTCACATATTCAGGGTCGAGTTTTCGTCTTTCAATCGTCGACACCTAAAGGTTCATTTTCAACCAAATGTTTCACTTTTCTCTTTATTTTAAAGACATTTTATTGCATCCGTAAAGTATGCTAATGCGCAACCCCACCGCCCGCCAACTTAAATCCATTGGACTGTACTTATATTATAATTTTTTCTTATTATTTCAGACTCCTGCGCGGAGTTGGGTAGAGGCGACTTTTCACAAACGAGAGTGTATCAAGTTCATACCCAATCCCAAAGATGAGTCAAGGTAAGCCCTTAATTTAATACCCACTTTACTTTTTGCCCCAGCCAAATTGAAGATGTATTTATAATTCGGTTATCGTTAAACGTATATATGGAGGAATCAATTAGAGAAAAGCGATTCATAGATATGACCTAATCAGCTATTCTGATGTTGAAGACATTAACAAAAAAGTGGTAGAACTGTTAGATATAAAAACAGAAAAAATATATACAAACTTGGATAGTGTTGAAAATTGTGGTAATGGAGATTTAAACGATGCTATTCTTCCTGAATATTTAAATACTTTAAACCCACCAAATTTTCCTCCGCATGAATTGAAGTTGAGAGTATATTGTATTGTGATGTTGGTTAGAAATCTCAGCATTAATGAAGGCTTATGTAATGGTACGAGATTGTTAATTTTACAATTGGGAGACAATATCCTACAGCTCAAAATTTTAACAGGCGATAAAAATGGAGATATGGTTTTCGTTAACCGTATAGCGTTGTACTGTGAAAATGTTTATCCTTTTACTTTTAAAAGACGACAATAATTTCCCATTAAACTAGCGTTTGCAATGACTATTAACAAATCACAAGGCCAAACATTTGATCAAATAGGAATTGATCTCCGAAAAGAAATATTTACTCGCGGACAATTATGCGTGGCTTTTTCAAGAGTTGGGAAGGTTTGATAATTTATTTAGGAAATCAAAGAAATAGACTTTACCACCTCAAGGCACGGATGCAATGATCAACTTATATCTGCATATACCGTATATTGTAATCTAACTCGGAAAAACTTCCAACTTGATTGCAGCAGTATCTGAGGAGTACGTTTAAAACTTTCAGTTATCTACACAAAACAACCTGGTGCCTTGAAAAACTAATTTAAATAAATATTCTTTTTATTACCTACCTGTTCATGCGGGTGCAGGATATTCTTTCAAATATGTATCTCGGGCTACCTTTGGTGATGCAGTGCAATTGCAGTGGCCTGGATACATTCTACAAAAGCTCGGCTAGTTCCAGAAGTACATACACACTCATCATTTTCGGTTGTGTATTCCCCGAGGATAATCCTGCATTTTGCATTATTTTGTCTCCAAGGACCTTTGCTATGACGGACATGGCTATTTCTTCGAGTTAGATTTGTAGAATTCTATTTTAAGGAATTAAATAATTTGCAATTATAATCTGCAGAAGTTTTGCTGTTAAAATTAGAGGAGGCCGGGGAGGAGGCATTATTAACTTTGGAAACTTCATTGTAAAGTTTCAAGTCTACTATCACGGTCAATTAACCAGGACATCACAAGACACTCCCCAAATATTTAGACGACTTTATCTCATAATTCAAGTTTTTAATAATTTTTTCGTATTTACAAATTTTATATTTAGACGAGCACTTCAAAAACTCTATTTCGTTTATTAGTGGCTCCACTTTTATGAAGTTGTTTATGTGTTCAGTTTATATCTATATTTTTCTAGAAATTTATATATGTATACATATGAACTATGTGGGCATTAAAAATAACCCTTTTTAAAAGCCATACACGCGCCAAGGTCGCCTTGAAATGCCTTGGACATCTGTCAAGGTTCACATGATAGATACGCAGATATAACGATCTGCCTCTAGAGTTGTCGTTCCCTTATCATAATAAATTGGACTGAAATTACAAATGCATGGAAGGAAAGTATGTACAATCAAAGCTGAAAAAGCTACCCACTTTAATACTTACATATCTTTTTTCTGCTGTTGTGCCTAAAATAGACCGCACGCCAAATTCATGGGAAATGCAGTGTGGGAAGCGATAGATGAAATGTCTCCGAGGACAATCATCAATTATTTCAGTTGTAGGTGCGTAGTTGGGTCCAGGAGTGCGTGTTAAATTGTAGATAGACTGTCAGCTTCCTACTATCATTTAGAATGTTCTGGAGTAAAGTAATTATAGTTTTCCACTTATTTTCTGTGATATTATGGACTCGTAAATAAAATCAGTTATGGCATTAAGAATAAACAAACAGTAATATACAAGAAGAAGATATATACGGATACATAAATTAAGAAATACACTGGGGCTTACCTTCTGAGGGGAGTAAGTAAAGAGATGAGGGAAGTTAGCAACAAAGTGGAAGCAGGAATTTTCGAACCTATTCCTGCTTTTGTTGCTACATTCCTGCTTCATCCTGCTCAAAACCCCAAATTAGCAACACTTATCATTTTCGAGATATTTCAAACATTATTTTTGTTGCTGGTTTCACGCCTGGCAACAAAGTGTAAGCAGGATACTCGAGAACTATTCCTGCTTCTGTTGCTACATTGCTGCATTACCCTGCTTAAATGCCTAACTCGGCAACACTTAACGTTTTCGAGATATTTCGAAAATTGTTTTTGTTGCCGGTTTCCCACCTGGCAACAAAGGGTAAGCAGGACTCTCGACAACTACTCCTGCTTCTGTTGCTATATCTCTGCATTACCCTGCTTAAAACCCCAACTCGGCAACACTTACCGTTTTCGAGATATTTTTACAAATATTTTTGTTGCTGGCTTCACTCCCAGTAAGAAGCAGTAAGCAGGAATCGTGGGACCTCTTGATACTCATCTTGCTCTATTTCTGTTCTATATAATGCTGAAACTGTAAAAGTCCTATTACTTGTATATTTCTGTTAATTAGCGAAAACAAACATCAAAAGCTCATTGTAAGAAGGGAATGGAATGAAGTTAGTAGTGAGTAGTGTAGGTTAGCTTTGAGAAATTTCCGTTCCTACTCTGCTGTGTTTTTACCTCATGTGCTTAGTTTCATAGAGAATTACATTAAGGTAAGTGACCATATGAGTGCTTTTGCAGCTCAACGAACATGCGTGCCAGCAGCCAATCACAGCTTGTTGTGGGGGCACCAACCAGAACTGTTGAGGTTGGGGCTGGTGTTGGGTCCTTGCAACTGACAGATATAAGTATTTCATTTAAAGAGTATTTGAAATAGCCGTATTTAAATATTCATATGCATTAATTCCACTCGTCATTGGTAAACAGATTGTCATTGTCTGTCCAACCCTTCTTAAAATATCTGAAATTGTCATTGGGTCTAATTTCTTTCCATTTTGCACAATTAATGAAGAAAACGAATTTATCATTTTCTCCGCCACTGTCATCGGAAAAATTTCCATTAATAAACTCTTTCCTATGGTGAATTAAAAAATTACTTCACGTACTAACAATATAATGATTTATTATAATATATTGACCGGTTTCAGGATTTACAACGATCCCATCATCAGAAATGTATGTAAAATTGTAATGGGGTATCTCTAAAGCGTGCAAACAGTTACCTCTGTTTTCCTTGACAAATGTGTAAACTCCTTCAGGAGATATTTTATTAAGAGGAAGGTTACTTATTTCTGTCCATACTGACGCGGATGAGTGACACAAATTCTTAGCTATCTCATTTTTATGAGATTTCAGGTAGTTTATAACGTATTCTAATTGTATCTTTGGCTTCCCCATTTCTAAAAGTAAAGAGACAAAAAGAATTTAAGTTTGGGCATCGAATAACTTTTAGGTTTTAAAATCTCCAAAAACGAAGTAATAAGATTCAGAATAATAGAAAATTTTCAAAGCTAAACCTTAAAAACGAAAACCGGGTGTTTTCCACCAGTACGAGTAATAAATACCTAATACATACACTACAAAATTGAAACTACAGATTTGGCCCGTTTTATTTGAGGTCACGTTTTTAAACATTCTTCTAATAATGAAAGCAAATAATTATTATGATCTGAACAATGAAACTTTGTTATAAATATTTGTATGGTCACTACCTTAATGTAAATCTCTATGAAACTAAGCACATGGGGTCAGGGGTGGGCAAAATACATGGAAAATGTATTTTCGATACAAAATACACTACCCAATGTATTTTAAAATATGAGAAATTTTGGTTTATTTGGTGCCAGTTATAATTCGATATTTTAATTTTGTTGTGAAATGCTGGCATATAATTCAATTAAATACTTGGTAAAATCGACGTTTCGCCCCCGTTCGGGGGCTTTGTCAAGATTTATTGGTAAAGATATAAAATATAACTTGTCAGTAAAAATTTTGTTCTTGTCAAACAATTGTTTGAAAGAAAAAAAAATTGTTCTTGTCAAAAATTTTTACTGACAAGTTATATTTTATATCTTTACCAATAAATCTTGACAAAGCCCCCGAACGGGGGCGAAACGTCGATTTTACCAAGTATTTAATTGAATTATATGCCAGCATTTCACAAAAAAATTAAAATTTAAAATATCAAATTCAAAATACTTTTATACTGTATTTCAAAATACAAAATACAAAATACATTTTTATTTTGTATTTGAAATACAAAATACAAAATACCTATTATATGTAATTCAAATACAAAATACAAGATATCTGAAAGTACCGTTCATCTCCTTTCCTCGACCCTCCCTGGCACATTTGGCTACATGCTAGATGCTACATGCCTACATGCAGTATGCAGTACAGTTTAGAGTGCAGTATTGGTAGTGATGACTGATGAAAAATAACGATTTTTTCTAATCAGAAATAAAACATAAAAAAGGCATGCTTTTATACTGAAAAAAACATTGATTGTTTTTTTAACGGACTGCACAACTATGCAAACCGCGCCCATGTATTCATTAATCAGTTAGCGAGGTGAGATTCACATCTAGCCGTTGTACATATAATTTAAATATAATTAAATTTTAATTTGTAGTTGGAAGTATTTCAAATACAAAGTACTGTAAATAAAGTATTTTCAATAAAAAATACAAAATACACTAAATGCATTTGAAATACAAGTATTTTAAATACTGCCCACCCCTGCATGGGGCAAAGAAAACACAGCAGAGTAGGAACGGAAATTTCTCAAAGCTAACCGACACTACTCACTACTAACTTCATTCCATTCCATTCTTACAATGAGCTTTTGATGTTTGTTTTCGCTAATTAACAGAAATATACAAGTAATAGGACTTTTACAGTTTCAGCATTATATAGAACAGAAATATAGCAAGATGAGTATCAAGAGGTCCCACGATTCCTGCTTACTGCTAGTTATTGGGAGTGAAGCCAGCAACAAAAATGTTTGTAAAAATATTTCGAAAACGGTAAGTGTTGCCGAGTTGGGGTTTTAAGCAGTGTAATGCAGGGATATAGCAACAGAAGCAGGAGTAGTTGTCGAGAGTCCTGCTTACCCTTTGTTGCCAGGTGGGAAACCGGCAACAAAAATAATTTTCGAAATATCTCGAAAACGGTAAGTGTTGCCAAGTTGGGCTTTTAAGCAGGGTAATGCAGCAATGTAGCAACATAAGCAGGAATAGTTCTCGAGTATCCTGCTTACACTTTGTTGACAGGCGTGAAACCAGCAACAAAATTAATGTTTGAAATATCTCGAAAATGATAAGTGTTGCTAAGCTGGAGTTTTAAGCAGGATGAAGCAGGAATGTGGCAACAGAAGCAGGAATAGGTCCGAAAATTCCTGCTTCTACTTTGTTGCTAACTTCCCTAATCTTACGTAAAGTATATTTAAAATTACCGCGTTGTTACTGAATGCGCCCTCTGTACTACCTTTTTGATCAACATTGTTGCAGGCCTACTATTTCTCACTGAGTTGCACGTCTCCAATCCCTAGATAAGTTCAATCCATAAACTTAGAATACAATTTTTCGTATATTTTTGCTGGTTTTACGGATAATACATTTCGGACTATTGTGGCCTCTTCCACAATTTCTGGGGGAGTTAAATTCTCAATTGCACTCTCTTTATCGCACATTTTCACCGATTTTAATCACAAAAAGCACAAATTTTGGGAGTTTACTGAGTAAACAGTAATCACTGAACTGTCAAAATTTATAAAATTTTAATCTGTCATGGTCATGGCAATCTATGATTATTACCTCAGTAGGTCTGAGTATTACAAACTAAGCCCAACATTTTTAATACTTTTATTCATCGTGGAATATAATTTATGAATCGCAAACTTAATTATTATTATGTGCGTACCATTAAAAACGGAACACGCGCATTATGTATCTGTTTATTTTGAAACAAGTTTTCAGACGATGACAAGCAAATCATTTGTCTTCAAACCTCACCATTTGATCGAAACATCCGCGATAGAAACATTGTTTGTGGATATGCCTCGTACTAATTAATAACGAATGTTTTCAGCTAATTCATGTGAAGACGGCTTAAGATAAAGTACAAAATCAAGTGTTACATAAACTAATCAAATCTGTATATTTCTAGAAGAGCTCAGAGACTTGATCAAACCAACTACTTATTCAAAGTCGATTTTTGGCGAAATGTAAATACACATTCGTATGGTATGCTAACTCCAAACATCTCTTAACTCGATGCAAATTAACAGAAAACTTTGTCGCACTGTTTCAGCAAATTTCGGCTATTATCTTACGTGCTTTGTGCCTTCCCTGTTCATTCCAACCCCGTTGAATATGCAATATTATTCTAGTAGGCAGGTTATGTGGTAATTCCTAAATTAAACGGTGGCTTCCCAAAGTAAATTCGACTGGAATTCGTCTGGATCCAACAGGATTTGTATTAAAACTCTTCAAATTACGTAAATGTAGTTGCAATTGTTTGAATGTGAAGATGATTATTTACTGTCTATTGGGATTTTAGAAATGTAAACGTTGTTTTATTTATTGTTGGTGCAGTTAATTTAGCGCCCTGGTTGGAGGGAATTGTGCTAGAGGCATTTATATGCCGTCACGCACATGGTTAAATTATTCAACATTAATTTATGAACACGCAGCCCAGGATTGCGGCTTTTTGCGAAAATCGGTGCTGTGGAGGATTCCTGAAATTCTTTGCTTTTTATCGTTGAATTAATCGGTGGGACTTAAGATTTCTTTTAAACAAATCGGAAAAGTTTATCAGGTTTTAATACAATTATTTCTTTAGGAAAAATCATTAAAAACAACAAAGACAAAACAAATAAAAAATTTAGAGCGGGAGTTTACAAGTTATTTTGTGGGTCTTGCCCTAAGAGTTTTACGTGGGTCAAACAGGACGACCATTTATAAAAAGAATCACAGAGCATTTAAATAGTTTCAAAAATAGGAAGACAGACTCTACTTATGCAAATCATTTAATATCAGAAAACCACACATTCAATGAAAATTATGAAATTATGAAATTATGAAATTCTACATTTAGAAAATACAGGAATTAAGTTAAACTTATTAGAGGTATTAGAAATAAATAAATAAAAAACAAGATACAAAATGATTCGTCAACAAAAACCTAACAAAAGTATTTTTTGGAGATCAACTGTTACTTAAGAACTTGAAAAGACAAACAAAAAAAATATTAAAAGGAAAAGCACACTAGTAGAACCAAATTAATAATGGGTGTTACCACCACGAACTCTTATTACTTTCCTTAAACGTTGTGGCATGCCCTAAATGAGGCTATCAATAGATTCTTGGGGTATTTGTTCACATTCTTCTTGAAGCGCCATTTAATGTTTCTGGTAGGGGTTGGCGACGTCTAATCCTTTTCCCAAGCTGATCCCACAGATGTTCAGTGGGAATCCCACTGTGGGATTCAGGTCTGGACTATTGGCTGACCATGGGAGACATCCAATACCAACCTCTTCACGGTAGATACTCGGTAACAATTCTTGCTGTGTGTGAGTGGGCGTTGTCATCCATAAACACAAAATTGTCCGCTATAAATGGAATATATGGTGTGACATGAGGTTCCAGGCACTCAACAATGTATCGGTGTGCAATCATTGTTCCATTCTAAATGAAAATCAATTCTGTGTGAGCCCTCAGAGATATTCCGGCCCACACCGTAATGCTACCACCATTGAAACTGACCCTGGGTGATATACAACGTTGACTGTACCGCTCTCCTGGTCTTCGCCACACCTTTTCACGTCCATCTGGTGACCTGACACTAAATCTTGACTCGTCCGAGAAGAGCACGTTCCTCCATTGATGTTCGTCCCAATTTACGTATTGCCGCGCAAATGCAAGTCATGCTTTGCGATGTTCTACAGTCTACAGGGGACCCGTATCTGGCTTTCTTGAAGTCAAAACATATTCGTTTAGCCTTTTCCGAACTGTTCTAGCTGAAACTGCCACTCCTCGAACTTCGGCTAACCGTCCAGCAAGAATAGGTGATGGCAATGCTCGATAGATGCGTGAAGTTGGATTGACCCAACAAAAATATGGAGCATTACTTTGCTTAAAGAATTAGTGCTCGATTTGTGCTAATTTGTGCTGCAGGTCTCGTAATTTGTGCTCTTTTAATTGCCGAGTTATTCGCAAAATTAATTGGGTCAATCCAACTACACGTGGTTTAACCCATACGTAATATTAAATTCTTAAGACAGCAGGCAATTAGTGCCCTATTTGTGCTAATTTGTGCTGCATGTCCCGTAATTTGCGCCCTTTTAATTACCGAGTTATTGTCGAAATTAGTTGGGTCAATCTAACTACACGTGGTTTAACCCACACGTAATATTAAATTTTTAGAACTGAAAGTAATTAGTGCTCAATTTGTGCTAATTTGTGCCGCAAGTCCCGTAATTTGTGCTCCTTTAATTAACGAGTTATTGGGGAAAGTAATTGGGTCAATCCAACTACACGTGGTTTAACCCATACGTAATATTAAATTCTTAAGTTAGTAGACAATTAGTGCTCTATTTGTGCTAATTTGTGCTGCAAGTCCCGTAATTTGTGCTCTTTTAATTACTGAGTTATTAACGAGAACAATTGGACCAATAAAACTCCGCGCGGCGACGAATTCATAGGTAGAGGTAACTAAATTAATAGAAAATTGCTTCTTAGTGTGCATTGATTTATGCTGCATGTTCTGTAGTTTGTTCTTTTTGATTACTGATTTACTATGGAAAATATAATTAATATTATATTATTATTATCACCAGTATTGTACGAAACACATGTTTTGTTAATACAATTTCATTTTCTGAAAGCTCCGCTAATGCTGCTTAGAATAATATTTAAAATAGTATTTGTCTAATATTATCTATTTTTATTGTACATCTACAGGGCGGCAACTTAAAAAAAAACTACGCCATTTCGGCCACTTACATGGTTTCAGAACTTAAGGTTTACATTTACATTTCGAGAAAGAATATTTGAGTTTTAATTTTTTACATCCACGGAAGTATGTCAATTTATATTAAATAGGCTGTTTCATAATATTTTAAATAACCATTTTTATTGGCCGGAGTGTTTGCTCACATGTATGTTATGTTGCAACAAACGCAGTTCTGCATAAGCTTTCATTTCCACTAGGGTTAATCTAGTTGTCCTTATACAACCGGAATAGTGATTTGGTATACAGGGTGTCCAAAAAATAGCGGATAAACTCGTCAGTACGTTGTTAGGAATGGTCACTTCAGTATGGGAAAAATGCAAAAAAAATCTAAGTGCCGATGCCGTAGTTTTCAACAGAAAACGGTTCACAATGTCTGCCTACTCAACTCCTGCTACTGCCATTATGTTATCTGATCTTAAACTATTGTGAGACATCGCTATTATCATTTCAAAACACAAGGGAACATTTAGCTTCATTTACTTGAGTGTATCTGGGAAATTACAAAATACCAATTTTGCATTTTTGGGGCAGTGGAGAATTGCTGCAATACATGGCAACAATGCATTCATTAATGAATTATTTCAGTAATATTAGGTGGCCAAAACGAATTTGTCTTAATGTCAGAATTGAAAATAATAAGTGATTAACGCCCGGTTTTTCAAAGAATCCAACACCGGATTAAGTCTGACACCGGCTTCGTTGCTATGATACCGGCTTTCTGATTGGTTGTAGCATAGCAACAAAGCCGGTGTCAGACTTAATCCGGTGTTAGATTCTTTGAAAAACCGGGCCTTATTAGACTGTCAGTTCAAAAGTGGCACGTGGTACCTAATTTGGATTGTACCTAATTTGGATACTTTGTAGTGTTTGGGACTAAAAAGTGTAAGACTAATAACTGCCTTGTTAATTAAATTCTTCGTTCTCTTAATGTGTTTATGTCTTTTACTTTCTCTGGCCCTTATTTGACGAAATAATTTGGAATTATGATGAAGTTACTTAAATTCATGACAGATTTACGTGACAAGCAATCAATTTGCCATAGGTAACTAGGATGGTAACTAAGATTAAATAAATTTCGGGCAATGTGATACTTGATATTTTCTTTAAATCGTACATTGATATGTTGCAAGATTTATTGCTTTTAAAATCGAAGTAAACGAGTCACGGAAGCACAGAGATTTTTTAAAATATATTTTTTGTCATCCAGACAAATTGTTTCAACGTACCGTTGAGTTTATCCGCTATTTTTTGGACAACCTGTATACATACATTACTTTTAGTTCTAAATCTGTTATGCAGGTATGTCAATTATGCAATATATTTATTTTTTTCTTCGACTGTGTTTAGTTATAATGTAAATGTAATTATTCTCTAATCTGGGAACACAGTCAGTTTTATACAACTCTGTTATTTCTCAAGCATTCGACAACATTTTTATTGTCTTCCTCAGGAACCACGATTATTATTAAAATAATAATCGTCATTTAGTGTTATATTAAACTACACTTATTCACAATTTTATTATATACTTGCAAACTACAATAAGTTAATGGTATGTCTTAATTTATAATTGAAACTATGATTCGGTGATGGTATAACTAACTATTAATTTCAAAATTTGTTTTTCTTTAATTTTGTAAGCTAGTTTTAGGAGATAATTTACACTACTTATCTGCTAAAACTACCTTCCGAAATAAAAAAATCTGCATTTTGAAATTAATAGTTGGTTACCATATCACCGAATCTTATTTCTCATTTTGTTATCTGCCATTTATAAGTATGTGTTTCTATTATAAATTAATATATAAGTACCATTCACCCATTTAGTAGTCTGCAAGTATTATAATTTTGTATAAGTGATGCTCGTAGTATAATAAAAGTGGTTAATGTACCATTATAATAGTTAGTTCCCGACGAAGACAATAACAATTTTGTCGAAAGCTTGAAAAACAATACATTTAATTTATACATTTGATTGCATCCCAAATTAAAAATACATTTAAATTATGCATTATACATACAGAATTGTTCCCTAAAGAGTTCATTCGTAAAATCATCTGTTGTAAAAAGTAACAATGGGTATTGCTATAGGCGTTGATTGAGAAGGACTTCTCAATCAACACTATAGGGAAGGCTAATAAAAAAGGAATTGTGATTTATGACAGGCACAAAAAGGCATACCTACCCACTTCTATACTTCGACAAACACTCAAAAAATAAAAGATTAATTTTTAATAACTTAGTAACTGGAAGTTTGCTTACTTCCAATAGAAGTAGGAACATGCACTCGAATTAAACCCAGATTGCCTCATATTCAACATTGCAACTACATGTTATGTAATTATTACCTACTAACTTAATAGATTTGTTTTAGATTTTCTGCTAAATAAATTATTCAATGAATACATAGAATACATACATAAAATGCACATATCTACTTATATATTCTCAATAACCTATTCCAGGGTGCCCGAGATATTGAGTTTATTTTAACAATCTGAAATCGTAAAGAATTGCTTATTTCAAATGAAACAATCTCAATATTATTTTATATTCTATTGAAAATTTTATTGTACATACAAGGTGTCCCAGAACAACGGGGCATATAGTTTGGATTTCGGTTTCATAAGAGTATACCTTTTTTCAGAAAATTGTTTAAGGAATTTAAAAATGTCATTGCAAATTCGTTAAAAGTATCAAAATGAAAGTTAAGGAGTGAAAAGAATTAGGGGCGTTCCACCCCCGGCTTCCTACATTCCTGTTCCTAGATGTCATTTGATCACAGATACTTGCTTACTATGTCTAAAGTCCAAATTTTATAACATTCGATATAGCAGTTTGAAAGTTACCAGCAAGAAACCTTCTTCAGAACTTTAAGGGCGAATAGCTTCGAAGGGAGTGTTATTTTGACCCAAACTATATGATCCAGAAATATTGCCCCGTTGTTCTGGGACACCCTGTATATGCCATAAGGAACAATTTAAATGGGCAATATTTAAAATGAAATGAGAATTTGATTCGGTATTCCAGCATTAAAATTTTGTGGTTTTTACTTCTGTCAGGGGAGGTTAGACTTTTTTATATTGATTATCAAGAAGGAATCTCAACACTCGTCCCATGTGAGAGCCTGAGAGCTATTAAAATTTTCCGTGCACAAATGCCGATTACCGATATAATAATGCTCAAAATATTAAAAAGTAATACCTACGCGTTTTAATTCACTGCAGTTTCTGAGAATCGTGGAATTAACCGTAATCACCCTATATTATAATAGAGTGATGATCTGAAATCTTATAAGTACCTACATATAATAATTGTATACGAAAGTGTTTCTCATAATGTAAAGAAACAGTCGGCTTTTTTACTACCTGCATCTGACCTTCTGGAAGTTCTACTGGAATTCAATAGGGATATTGACCAAAATTTAACAACCGGGTTTGACCGTAAATATCCGATTTTCATTTACCTAACTGCCAGACAGCAATAATTTATTTCTTATAACCAAAAACATCAACTGTACAGGGTGTCCTATTTTCATTGTGATTTGGGGGTTTCTCATAGAAGCAGCAGAGATAGAGCCTTGGGGTTTTCGCGAACCTGAGCTACTTTTTTGAGTATAATAGAACGCCGAAACCAGAATTTCGATATCGTTTTTAGTTTTCGAGAAAAAAAATGTTGATTTTTATCGATTTTCAAAAATTCTCTCCGATTCTTTTTGTTCTAAGCAGACTAAAACTGTTAAGATTGACTCCTATAGAACTTTTTCCAAGAAATTCAGTATCGTACGTAGTTTTTATAGGGAGCGTATTTTTTGAGTTATGACATAAAGATGAATTTTTTAAATGGAAACCACAGCAGGCTCTGGTCTAGTTCGAAAGATCTTTTTTAAGCTATCAAAATAGATACCGCGTGTAACAGGAGCATGGTACACCCCCTTTTTTTATTTATTTTTGAAGATACATTTTTGCAACTTGGCACATCGTATGTACTGAGTAAACGTCAAGTTTTGGCACAAACAAGGAAATTTTCGCACTTCCGGTTTTGGCGGAAGTGGGGCCTACTTTTAATTTTCAACTGGGACAACCTGTATATTATTGATTTTTTGGACTCTACATAATTTTCTGAATGCATTGGTACCATGTTTCATTTGTTTTTAAATTTTCAAAACCCCCTTGCAGGTTTTAATTTTCGATGGACTGTAATTTCAGTTGTTCTTATCCTAGATGCAAACTGGTTATATCAGAAGATTCCTTATTAATAGTAGCCTTGAATAGTACCTTGGTACCAATGGAACCAATGGTTCCATTTGAAAAATATGAGTTTTGTCCAAAAAGTCATTTGGAGAACTTTTTTTAAGCACGAATCACATTATTTAGCATTTTCAACGCAATTCCTTTTTTTATGGCATTACCTGGGTCTATTAGAATAAATTGGAACAGTCATGGCACACTTAAATGACAAAATTAAAATTAGATTTTAAAAAGCCTCAGACTTGAATTGTCGTTTATGTGGCATCATTGCATTCTGAAAATTATGTAGAGTCCAAAAAGTCAATAGCATACAGGTTGTCCCATTTGAAAATCAAAAGTTGGAACCACTTCCGCTGAAACCGGAATTGTGAAAATTTCCTCGTTTGTGTCAAAACTTGACGTTTACTCAGTACATACGATGTGCCAAGTTTCAAAAATGTATCTTCAAAAATAAATAAAAAAAGGGGGGTGTACCATGCCCCTGTTACACACGGTATATATGTATATACTTTTATATTGTTATATCAACAAACGGCAACGATTTTGGTACTTCTTACCTTTAGAAAATATAAGATAGGTAGGTACATCCAAGATATTTGTGATTTTATGTTAGCAACTTTTAATAACAGCTGAAATAAAAGCAACAAAAACAGAAAAACACAAAACAAACAAAAACAAGAAAAACATCAAACAACAAACAACAAACAACAAAATTATACGAACTGCTAAAATTGATTGCCATGCTTTTCAACACATAATCTACATCTTTTAGTTAATAGATTGATGGCATTAATTAAAAAAATAGGATGGGCTTGCAAATATCGGAAATCTGCATGTGTTGCCTCTGCTAGCTCGGCTTGATTGTTGTATCTTCGTATGTATATTTTTTCTTTTCAAAATGCCCAAACAAAAAAGTCTAATATACTCAGATCCTGTGATCTTGCAGGCCACAATATAGGTCCATTTGTACCCAACCATCTACCCGGAAAATTATTTTTATAATAATTTCTATTGCAGAATTGTGTGCAGGGGCACCATCTTGTTGGAAATATACCCTGTTTATGTTTATTAACGGAACATTTTCCATTATCGCCTCTGCGTTAATATTCAATAAATTATTAATGTATCTCAATCCTGTTAGTTTCCATCAAAAATTTGGTATGCTAGTTGACCATCCAAAATAAAACGCGAAACGTTAAATCCAAAACGTCCTTGCCTCTGAAGTTCAAAAGTTTGATGCTGCTTTGTATCAGACCAGTGACGCACATTATGCCTGTTAAATAATCCTACACTGCTTATGTGAGTTTCATCTGTCCAAATGACATGGATTTTCTTGAATTTTATTAAAGTACCACCTACAAAAATTAAGCGTTCTTTCTTGATCTCCTGGGAAGAGATGGTGAATAATTTTCAATCAAAAAACATGTGTTTCGTGCAATACTGTTAATGATATAGTAGTAATGATTTTCCGTAGTACCTAAATCAGTAAATAAAAAAGACCAAATTATAGAACATATAACATAAATCACGGTGAATTAAGCAGCAATTTTCTATTAATTTAGGTGCCTCTAACTATTACGGATGAGTTAGACGTGGAGTTTTATTATTCGACATATTTTCGTTAATAACTCTGTATCTAAAAGAGCACAAATTACGTGACAAGTAGCACAAGTTAGCACAAATTGAGCACTAAGTGCCTGCTAAAATTAGAATTTAATATAACGAGAATAGGTTAAATTGCATGCGTATAGTTGAATTGACCCAATTAATTTCGTTAATAACTCAGTAATTAAAAGAGCACAAATTACGGGACTTGCAGCACAAATTAGCACAAATAGAGCACTAATTGTCTAGTAACTTAAGAAATAAATATTACGTGTGGGTTAAACCACGT
This sequence comes from Xestobium rufovillosum, assembly GCA_963966045.1. Taxonomy (NCBI): domain Eukaryota; kingdom Metazoa; phylum Arthropoda; class Insecta; order Coleoptera; family Ptinidae; genus Xestobium; species Xestobium rufovillosum. The sequence goes on along the minus strand of OZ014495.1, from coordinate 5,156,898 downwards.
GTAGTTGGATTGACCCAAATAATTTCGCCAATAACTCGGTAATTAAAGGAGCACAAATCACGGGACTTCCAGCACAAATTAGCACAAATTGAGCACTAATTGCCTGCTGTCTGAAGAATTTAATATTACATGTGGGTTAAACCACGTGTAGTTGGATTGACCCAATTAATTTCGCCAATAACTCGGTAATTAAAGGAGCACAAATTACGGAACTTGCAGCACAAATTAGCACAAATTGAGCACTAATTGCCTGCTGTCTTCAGAATTTAATATTGCGTTTGGGTTAAACCACGTGTAGTTGGATTGACCCAATTAATTTCGCCACTAACTCGGTAATTAAAGGAGCACAAATTACGGAACTTGCAGCACAAATTAGCACAAATTGAGCACTAATTGCCTGCTGTCTTAAGAATTTAATATTGCGTTTGGGTTAAACCACGTGTAGTTGGATTGACCCAATTAATTTCGGGAATAACTTGGTAATTAAAAGAGCACAAATTACGGGAATTGCAGCACAAATTAGCACAAATCGAGCACTAATTGTATATAGAAAGTAATGCTCCGTATTTTTGTTGGGTCAATCCAACTTCACGCATCTATGCTCGATCGGGCAGCGCAGCAACATGGAGAAAACGGACATCTTGATGGTTCGCAGTCCGTGGACGACCAGATCCGACCTTCTTTACAAACCTATGTGTTTCACAAAATCGCAAGAGTACATTTTGCACTGTGTTACGGGGTATATTCAGCACTTGAGTAATATACCGCACTCTTCGGCCATCGTGGCTTAAAGCAACAATTTGTGAACAAATTTCGGGGTGCATGTATGGAAAATGTTAAAAGCTGACATTTACAAATGAAATTTCACCAAAAAACCAATAGAAAATAGAGAGCAGCCCAATAAGGTAAAAGATTTTGATGTTTCAATAAAGATGCATGAAGAGTCAAAATGCTGATTTGGCTGTTTAGGCTTACGAAAGGTGCAATATTCAGCTAAAACTTTCTTTTTCCTCACTAGTAGGGCAATCGTTAATTATTTGCGTAAGTTAAGTAACATAAAGATATTGTAGGACCTCAAAATAAAAATAAAAACATGCGTCCGGTTTTTTTGTCCGGCAGTGTATTAATTTTAAATTTATAGTAAGAATTTTGTAATTCAGACATGTGATAAAATTATCTATACCGACAATATTTCCAATCGTATTTACCACCTGTCTAATAACCCCCGGAAAGTTCGAAGACTTCTTACAGATTAATATATTTCCAACGCCATCATCATTTCATGCATTCCTGGTCTCGACGCAGTATTTATTGCATTATGAAGACCCGCGGCAAATTCCAATTAAATTGCTCGACAAAAGGGCTGACATCTTTCGTTAAAAGCATATAAAATTAACAACTAAAATTTCAGGGGCTGAAATAGAGTATGCCTTTTAGAACCTAAAATATCCGAAGCAATTTGCTACATCGTTTATTTCAAAATAAAGCGCTGTCACTGTCAAAATATCTGAAAAAGGGTTTTCATTTATATAGAGCAAATCGATTGTTCTTTCTGAATAAGTTTCTCTTGCATCCGGTGCAGGAAGGCTTCAAAAGTAGAGAGACATAAACGAACCGAAATGTGGTTATAACTTTCAATTTGAGTCCATTTATAGGAATTCTAAAAGGCCGAGTGGGCAAAGGGATTTTTTAAGATGAGGCCGGCAGTAATTGCATTGTAGGATTGTGAAACCGACTGTGTCACTTGTCCGAAACTTCAGAAAAATCGCGATTTCAATTTAATTGGGCGTGAGATGACGCACTTCGAAGATGAGACCGACACAGCCTTTTTGGTATACTGGGTCATCTCGCGCCCTACGCGCGCTCACTGCCCTAGTCGAATCATGACTTCAAAGAAACGCATTATTACCTGATTACAGAATAATTTACATCTGATATAATTCCCTGAAAACGTAGTTTTGAACTATACGGCTATTTCTTTGATTTCCTAAATAAATTATCAAACCTTCCCAAGAACGAACTCTTGAAAAAGCCACGCATAATTGTCCGTGAGTAAATATTTCTTTTCGGAGATCAATTCCTATTTGATCAAATGTTTGGCCTTGTGATTTGTTAATAGTCATTGCAAACGCTAGTTTAATGGGAAATTATTGTCGTCTTTTAAAAGTAAAAGGATAAACATTTTCACAGTAGGTACAACGTTATATGGTTAACGAAAACTATATCTCCATGTTTATCGCCTGTTAAAATTTTGCACTGTAGGGTATTGTCTCCCAATTGTAAAATTAACAATCTCGTACCATTACATAAGCCTTCATTAATGCTGAGATTTCTAACCAACATCACAATACAATATACTCTCAACTTCAATTCACGTGGAAGAAAATTTGGCGGGTTTAAAGTATTTAAATATTCAGGAAGAATAGCATCGTTTAAATCTCCATTATCACAATTTTCAACACCATCCAAGTTTGTATATATTTTTTCTGTTTTTATGTCTAACAGTTCTCCCACTTTTTTTTTAATGTCTTCAACATCAGAATAGCTGATTAGGTCATATCTATGAATCGCTTTTCTCTAATTGATTCCTCCATATATATGTTCAACGATATCCGAATTATAAATACATCTCTGTGGCAATTCTAAATTGCTATTCATATCGTTCAAAACTCCATCTCCAACATCCAATAAAAACTGGGTGAATTCTTGTTCCTGTGGTAGAGCCCGCATATTTTGTGTTTAAGAAAATTTACGGAAATAACTCCAAAGAGAACTAAATTTGATACTTAAATTCACTGTTTCACAGCGGGTAGCATTTATTTTAACTGGAAACAATTGTCAAAAATCTCCTCGCAACACCATAATTTTTCCACCAAACGGAACATCACAATTCATAAAGTCTCGTAAGGTTCTGTCTATAATGTCTAAAGCATACCTTGGCGCCATAGGAGCTTCATCTCAAAATAAAAACATCTGCATTCCTTAAATAATCTGCTTCTTTTGAATTTTTCTTAAAGTTGGAAGATGACTCTAAAAACAGAGGAACAGGTAACCCAAACGTTTTATGAACTGTTCTGCCATGAGGAAGTAGTGTTGCTGCTATGTCCGTGAAGGCCATGGTACAAACAATTTTATCCTTACTCTTCAGTAAGCTGTAAAGGGTTGTATAAACATAAGTCTCACAGGAGCCTCCTGGACCGTCTATATAAAAACATGAAGATTCAGAAATTGATTCATTTATGTTAGCATCACATTTACCCAAAATAATATCTACAATTTCTTTCTGCTTTTCATTTGGGTGTTTATATTGTCGTGATCCTATTTCTATTGCTTGTTCTTCATTTGCATATTCAATGTCGTGGCATGGTTGGCAACATTGAAAGATTGTAACCTTCCGCAGAAAGCAAGGAACTAATTTGGATATAGGCTTTTTTGTCCTTCAGTATTGCTGTAACGTCTTTCATAATCTTGTGACATTGCTTCTTTAAATTCTTCCCACAATTCTTGCTTATAAATTGGTCGGCAATGCATTAAAATACGAATGAATAAATACCTCAGCTGTCTGGGCATCATCCAAATTTCAGCTTCATTCATTATCTTAAATAAGACCTAATTTTGAACACGGTGCTACATAAGATTCCTGTATTTCTCCTTTTACTGTTTTCAGATCTTCAAATCGGTTTGCTCCTTTAATATGAAGTAATAATAATCTAAAATGAAATAGTTAAATTTGGAAATAGGAACATTTTACGTACAGTTCGACCACTGAAAAAGTGATTTGGATTTCCAACCAAAAGCGCCAAAGTGGTGAAACTAATAAGATAATTTCAAAATTTCTCAGAAACAACTTGGTTATTGTCTTAGGGTTTGTATGCAGTCGTGTGGCAGCTTTTTTCTTGTTTTCTGAATATAACTTATAAGGTATAACGCCATTCTAGGCTTTGAAACACAAACAACACACAACTAATAAATGAAACGGAGCACAATAAGTTTAAAAAAACAACATTTTAAACCAGAAAACATTTATATTTAAACTTAAAAATACTTCGGGAAACAATTTGTTACAATCATGTACATTTCTTTCGATTTTAAAAACTCCAAATTTTATCAGAATCAAATATGCAAAATTATAACTCCTGTTTTTTAAATTTATACAGGGTGATTCGCGGAAACCGTCGAGTATAGATATTTCCTGATACAACGAGCTTATAATTCTGAAAATTTGTATTCGTCCATAAACGCCTACGAACTTCTCAACGAAAATATTTTCAAATTTATGGAACTTCCATTTATACCGGAAATGGACATCAACTTAATTTTTTTAAATAGAAGGTCATATTTTTGACCATAAATTTCGATTCGGCTTGTTTTTATAAGGGGTCTTTTCAAAATATTTATTATTTTTCGAAATTTTCACACTGCATCATACTTTTTGAAAATTCATTTTTGCTACGTAGCTAAAATTGAAGGAGCGATATACACAACATCGTAAGTCGCCACTTGTACCTTTCCCAGGATGCCTCTAATTTGCTTAAGATACATACAGGGTGTTGTTAATCTAATATCGTATAGAGGTAGTGGTAGGCCCAGATTAGACTACTGCTCTCAATTAGTTAGGGATGTGGGATGTTCTACTTTTGAGGAAATGCGTACGTTAGCTCAGGAGCCTGGCCGCCAGGCGCTAGACCGCTCAGTATGAGTAAGCTGAGACTGTGATTTTTTCATTACTGTAGTAAAGGACTTAATTTAGAAAAGTGTCGCAACGTAACTCTTATCGTTGTCGAGTTCATTGTATTTAACTTCCTCCACTAGAAATAAAATACCAATTAAAGCTATTAATTTCGATTCATTGTCCCAAAAGTCGTTTAATGAACGGCAGCTGCGAATGATTGATTTAAACACAAATACACCTACAAATTTGCACGTGCCTGTTACCAAATAAACACAATTAAACCAATTTGTGCCGGCTTCAATGCTGGCGAGCAATTTAAAATGTGATAATTGCAATAATACATTTCAATTTAGCGTCATGGGTAAATTCCTAGCGTTTCACTTTCAGTCGTACATTACGAACTCCGGCATTAATATCCCATCCTGAAATTAACGTTTGTCGTCAGCGGGGGCGACCGTTACCCCAAATGGCCATCAATTCGATTTCCAGAAATAGATGAGCAGTTAAAATTTTACGCTTGGGGGTTTTGTCGTAGCATCAACTCATTAACACAGTAAGTGTTAAAGATAACAGACGTTTTTACTACATACTTGTCAGTTATTTTTATAAAAAACATTTTTCTCGATATATTGGCTTTTCTATGCAATCCCGCTTCTTTACGTTTACTCCTTACATAGAAAGTGACATTTCTTAGATGGCGCATACGTACAAAATTCATATTTCCTAGCTTCAGCTCCGGCCGTATTTACGCCTGGCAACTCAAACAGCAAAATTAGGTCTTATTTAAGATCATCACGAGTGGAAAAGAGCCATGAATGAAGCTGAAATTTGGATGATGCCCAGACAGCTGAGATATTTATTCATTCGTATTTTAATGCATTGCCGACCAATTTATCAGGAAGAATTGTGGGAAGAATTTAAAGAAGCAATGTCACAAGATTATGAAAGACGTTCCAGCAATACTGAAGGACAAAAAAGCCTATATTCAAATTAGTTCCATGCTTTCTGCGGAAGGTTACAATCTTTCAATGTTCCCTACCATGCCACGACATTGAATATGCAAATAAAGAACAAGCAATAGAAATAGGATCCCGACAATATAAACACCTAAATGAAAAGCAGAAAGAAATTGCAGATATTATTTTGGGTAAATGTGATGCTAACATAAATGAATCAATTTTTGAATCTTCGTGTTTTTATATAGACGGTCCAGGAGGCTCCTGTAAGACTTATGTTTATACCACCCTTTACAGCTTACTGAAGAGTAAGAATAAAATTGTTTGTACCATGGCCTTCACAGGCATAGCAGCAACACTACTTCCTCATGGCAGAACAGTTCATAAAACGTTTGGGTTACCTGTTCCTCTGTTTTTAGATTCATCTTCCAACTAGATGTTTTTATTTGGGATGAAGCTCCTGTGGCGCCAAGGTATGCTTTAGACATTATAGACAGAACCTTACGAGACTTTATGAATTGTGATGTTCTGTTTCGTGGAAAAATTATGGTGTTGCGAGGAGATTTTTGACAATTGTTTCCAGTTAAAATAAATGCTACCCGCTGTGAAATAGTGAATTTAAGTATAAAATTTAGTTCTCTTTGGAGTTATTTCCGTAAATTTTCTTAAACACAAAATATGCGGGCTCTACCACAGGAACAAGAATTCACCAAGTTTTTATTGGATGTTGGAGATGGAGTTTTGAACGATATGAATAGCAATTTAGAATTGCCAGAGATGTATTTATAATTCTGATATCGTTGGACGTATATATGGAGGAATCAATTAGAGAAAAGCGATTCATAGATATGACCTAATCAGCTATTCTGATGTTAAAGACATTAACAAAAAAGTGGTAGAACTGTTAGATATAAAAACAGAACAAATATATACAAACTTGGATAGTGTTGAAAATTGTGATAATGGAGATTTAAACGATGCTATGCTTCCTGAATATTGAAATACTTTAAACCCGCCAAATTTTCCTCCGCATGAATTGAAGTTGAGAGTATATTGTATTGTGATGTTGGTTAGAAATCTCAGCATTAATGAAGGCTTATGTAATGGTACGAGATTGTTAATTTTACAATTGGGAGACAATATCCTACAGTGCAAAATTTTAACAGGCGATAAACATGGAGATATAGTTTTCGTTAACCGTATAGCGTTGTACTGTGAAAATGTTTATCCTTTTACTTTTAAAAGACGACAATAATTTCCCATTAAAATAGCGTTTGCAATGACTATTAACAAATCACAAGGCCAAATATTTGATCAAATAGGAATTGATCTCCGAAAAGAAATATTTACTCACGGACAATTATGCGTGGCTTTTTAAAGAGTTCGTTCTTGGGAAGGTTTGATAATTTATTTAGGAAATCAAAGAAATAGCCGTATAGTTCAAAACTACGTTTTCGGGGAATTATATCATGTAAATTATTCTGTAATCAGGCAATAATGCGTTAGATGATACAATTTTGCAGCGAAAATCGGAATGTGGTTACACTTTGTCAAACAAACACGTAAGTTAACCACATTCGCAATAAAATTAGCAACATTTCGGAATAAAAGTTTTGCTTAGATTTTATTATGTCGACTACCACTCAATGTAATTTAACAGAAACTAATAGAAAAATAAAATGCTAGGGGAACAAATCTGGCTTAATTGCAATTTGTACAGTAGTTTCAAAACACTTTAAGTTTTCAGTTTCTCCTTTTTAACCACGTACTGATGTTCGCCGAGCTGTTATATTATTGATGATATCAAATATCACGCGCAAGTGCTGTCGGGAACTTACAGAAAACTTCTGAATTTTATTAGTTCGCTTGGAAAAAGATAACTCGCTTTTTATTATCATCCAAAAATTTGTAGATAAGTACAGGTTTCAGTCTGACTTTTGTCTTTTTTATGGGCCTAAAGCTAACTCCAGAATTGAAAACAAAGATAGTGAATTTTTAATCTGGGTCTAAAAATGTAGAATTCTTCAGAAAACCTTAAATATTTGAGAACTCTTCTTAGTAACTTGTGTATTCCATTTGAGTGTGGGCATCGCCTTTTAAAGCAAACGATAAAATTGATGGGACGCTTGTAATTGCTGGATTCACTCTACTAAGGAACAGAATAACGACACAGCAGATTTCTAAGTTGATGTAGATGTTCGGAGTTGATGTTATCTCAATGTAAATGATCAAAGTGGTACTAAAATAAATCAACCTGGAAGCTGCGCAAGTTGTGAATATAAATTATCTTCAAGTAGACTCGCCAAATGTAAATTTTCAAGTGCAAGAAGCTGGCATAGTGATTATTTTACATCAAATTTAAATACCGATTGTGCACGTGTCGTTTATAGGTCACGTGCCTTAAATTGAATCAGGATGGGAGATTGAGACGGGTTTACGTATTTACGTAAACCGATCGAGTGATGGCGAGCGGTGGGGGTCAATGAGAGCAAGCAAGATCCCGCCCAATCGAAACGTAGTCGGCACAGAGTGTGAGATGCAATAGGTGTCTGTAAGAAAAGGCAATGTTTGCCCAAATATTATCAGTTCCAAGTCCGTTGGGCAAAGGGGATCGTTCAATAATTTCAGATTTCCAATATTTTTTCCTGGATGAAGACCTGAATGTCCCCGGGTATGAGACATTCGCTAAGTTTATAGTTACTGATTAATAGCAGATAGTGATTATGTCTTTAAAAATGCCGGCATATAAAAGAGCTGTTATCAAACTCGAACATTTCCATAACATATAAACCTACATCGAAATTTGCTATCATGTGAAATCTGATACTTGTTTTATTGAAGATTGTCTTTTGCTTATGTTTGGTCTAGACATGTGCATTTACAGTACTCTGTATGACACGTGAAGTTTACAAAACTATTCAAGTCGGAGCCACAAATAGTAAACTATAAGATTGACGTGGAACCTCCTGCCTAATTGATTTTTTATTTGTAAATATTTAAATGTGAGATATGGTTCTTTAAATATTTTGTACTGTAAAGGAGTAGCCAAAACTTCCGAAGTGCACCCTTAAGGTAGATACAGTGTAATATAATACAAGGCGCGTTCTGATACGACGGGGAATTTCTTAATAATGAACAGACTACAATCAAGAACTAAAATAAACTACTCCTTAAAGGGTTCCACACTGTCATCAACAGTCTCACGAGTTTTTGAGATCTTATCTTAGAAACCTCTTCTCAATCGATTTCTATTAACAATCAGTACCTATTTGGTCAGACTTTAAGCCATAAATTTAGGTAATATACAGGTCAGGTCAGGTCACACATTGCCCTCATCCACATGTTTCCAAGTTACCCGCACTTTATCCAAACTAGATTACGAGTTAAGAGCCAAGTCTCCCTGCTGCATTTTCGAGCGATTCAGACGTTCCCGCCTTTACAAACTGGACGGTTATTTATTAATATTTTGCTTTCTAATTTTGCAAGCATATACAGAAAACATTTCTTAAGAGTCGTCTCATCGGCGATTTCTAAAAAAAATAATAGAAGTTTGTTTTTGTTCGGCTCCAAATATACCCTAATTTTGTGTACTTATAACTTACTAAAAAATTACTCTTTTAAAAATCCGAGATGAGAGGCCGATTTCCACAAGTTCCTTCTTTCAAATAAAACAAACAATTTCAAAATCGGTTCATAAATAAGGAAGTAATTTGTAAAGAGAGCTGCCCTTGCAAACGCGATTTAATGCCCTGCGTTGTAACGCCCTCTGCTTGTTCATCGCGCAACACTTGGTAAACTGCTAGTACGAACTCAGTGATTTTTGTATGGGGCCCACTTCAATAATTGTATAGCCATACATTACATATTTTAATCGTATATACGCGAACATAGAATTTTGGTCTTGCGAATTAATGTATTTGTGCTTAATTGCAGCGCTCTGCCATATCCCACATTTTTATTTATTGTTCAATTTAGAGTCGATTTTATCTGAAAGTAAATTAACACAATTTGAACACGTTTGTTATTGAAAGTAATGAACATATAGCAAGATATAAAATAATTCAAATTTCACCTTAAATAATGTTCTCTTTATAACCAAATAACAAAAACTTAAAATCTCTGAATGAAAACCCAGTAAATTTTTTCAGAGATACGAAGGTTGTTCTGACATGAGCGGGGATTTTATTATAATTTATTTGTAAATTGATCCAAAAGTAGACCTGAGCAAATATTTTCAAGATTGCAAGTAATTTATCTGCAATATAGTAATTCCGGGTTATAATGGAATGATCCTCATAAATAACAAATATTTAGGTAATGTAACTCTGAACAAACTAAAAATGCTAATTTCGCCTAGAGTTCTAATAACGTGGCTTTCAACATTCATCGTAGAGGCATATTCCTACTTTTTCTACTATCATTTAATTCTGGTAACACATTCGTATAAAAGTTTACAAGTTGATTTTCCATTTTCATTTTCCAAAATTCATTGTCTCTCATAGCCGTTTCATATTTTATGCCTTTGGGTGTCCAGACTTTAAAGATACAATACCCTCTTTTTGTAATTTGCATTTGTCCCTGAATTTGGTAAAAGTAATTGTGATTCTTATTTATCTTCCCGTTTCGATTCCAAAATATGATTTTCCTTTTCTCGATACCTTCTTCCGGGGTTAGATTACAAGAACTTTGGGCATAAACTTCAACAACACCTTGATCTCTTATAAGACCGCCCGGAGTTTCTGACAAATTTGTGGCTCTGAACCTGAACCCTAATTTTAATTTTTCGCCCCCTGGTATATGTTACGGGCATAGTGACGAATGACGAATCGGGCGATGTTAGCGCCTGGGCAACGTGACCTGACCTTACAAGACCTGACCGGACAGCATGAACGGTCATTGTTTGCATTGCCAGGGCACCGTCAGCATTGCCCTACTTTCCCACTATGCCCGTATCATATACAGGGTGTTACAAAAAAGTAGGTCAAGCCGTTAACCACAGGTTATCTGACCGAAAATAATGGGACTTTCCTTATGCCATTTTTCATTTAGGCTTCTTTCTTTCAAGATACAGGCTGTTAAAGTTAAAATTTAAAAAACTATTTTTATGAATAACTCCTTTGCTTTTTAAGATATTCCGTTGAAATTTTGTACAACATTTTCTCATATGCCGATAAAATGTTTGTGTAACTTTGATCAAAAAAATCGATGCGCGAACGGAGAAAAGGGGGGTTGTAATACCCATTGACCCCCAAACTTTTTCCTGCGCACGTCTATGGTTCCTATGGTTCCTGCATAACATCTAAGCTTCAAAAAAATGCCTTTGGATGGTACCTCTTTTATTAATAATTATTTTGGCAACTTAACACCTACCCGTCTTTCTTTCCAATGCTAATTTGGCTGTTAGACGTTATGCAGGAATATGACCGAATCGGTACCATCCAAAGGCATTTTTCTGAAGCTTAGACGTTATGCAGGAACATATACATCCAAGGACATTTTTCTCGAGCTTAGTTCGTCACCTTAGAAAAATTGGGAGACTTAAACAGCGAGTGGATTAACAACACACATAGTCAGATGAGTTGCAACATCTCGTAAACCAAGCCCTAAATCAAAATTTTACAAGAGAGAAAAATAAAAGAAATGAACGATTGGTATCAAATCAATACCTTTGAACCATACACGTGCGCAGAGAAAAGTTGGGGGGTCAGTGGGTATTACAACCCCCCCCCCTTTCCTACGTTCGCGCATTAATTTTTTAATCAAAATTACACAAACACAAAGCTGAAACCAGAATTTGGATACCGTTTTACTCGAAAATAATGTTGATTTTTATCTCTCCAATTCTTTTTGTACTAAGCAGACTACTATAGAACTTTTTCCAAGGAATTCAGTAGCGTACGTAGTTGTTTTCTAGGGAGCGTATTTTTTGAGTTATGACATAAAATTGAATTTTTAAAATGGAAATCATAATAGGTACGCTTTGGTCTAGTTCGAAAGGTCTTTTTTTAAGCTATCAAAATATATATACTTTTATATTGTTATTTCAAAAAACGGCAACAATTTTGGTACTTTTTAAGTTGTAACTTTAGAAAATATAAGATAGGTAGGTACATTTTGATAGCTTAAAAAAAGACCTTTTGAACTTGACCAAAGAATGCTGCGATTTCCATTTAAAAAATTGAACTTTATGTCATAACTCAAAAAATACGCTCCCTAGAAAGTAACTGCGTGCGCCACTGAAATCCTTGGAAAAAGTTCTATAGCAATCAATCTTAACAGTTTTAGTCTGCTTAGCACAAAAAGAATTGGAGAGAATTTTTGAAAATCGATAAAAATCAATATTATTTTTTTTCTCGAAAACTAAAAACGATATCCAAATTCTGGTTTCGACATTATATTATACTCAAGAAAATAGCTCATGTTTGCGAAAATCCCAAGGCTCTATATCTGCTGCTTCTATGAGAAACCTCCAAATCACAACGAAAATAAGACACCCTGTACAGACAAAAATCCAATTGCATAGTCCCTTCAAACGTCAAACCGAACCAGATTCAGACCTATACAAGCTGCAATACAAATTGAAATTAAAGCTTTGCTAAGCGAAGCCAGAGTGCGACCCTGGAAGAGCTTCCGAGACACGTGTTTTTGACCGTGGCTCCGCCTTCGGAGCATACCTCGTCTTACGTCCCTAAAAAATCTTGATGTTGGCGATCGGATACTTGGCTCTTAAGTCAAGAAAACGTTAGCTTATGATTCATTAAAATCCAACAATACCTCCCCTATAACTCCCTTTCCCAATACTCTGATACGCATTACGCTACCTCTATGATAAGTTAGACTAAATAATACCACAAACTTACCTCCAAAAACTTCACGAAAATCACGAAACAGAAATCGACGCACCACCATTAACTACATTGCCCGACTGATTCCTAGCGCTGCGCCGTGACGAATAGGAACGAGAGTGACTGTTTACGGCAATCGCCGCTAGAGTGAAGCTCTCTGCAGTCCAAATACTTGCCGTTTCTACATTACCCTCATGTTTCCACATTTGCACGTTGCTTGCCATGTCTAAGAGAATGATTTACCATTTCGCGGCGTTGCAGAAATGTATTAATAACTTGTCAGGATGCGCTTCTGGGACTTGTAATCCAGACATCTCGCATAAAAAACCCCGATCTTTAATTAAAAAGTGTAGGCACGTGGTAATAACGCCGGAAAATTTGCCATCGTTGAAAGGAAATCTTCAATAATAGCGTCCCACCACGTAGTTCTGCCGTGAAACCACGTAGACATCATTATCTTTAGATATAGGTATCAATTCAATCCCGCACAAAAGCTCAGGGCTTTTGGGTTAGATGAGGTTCAGAATAACTTTTTTTCGAGACTTTAAAGGGACTCGTGAAAGCAAATAAGAGTCGCGATTTCATGTAATGAAATTCAATATCGAACGTGTACTTTCAGTTATAATTGGATAACATTATTCGCTGAATGAAAACAGAACAAACAGAAAGCTCCGTGTGCAATACCCGGGTGCAGCAAAGCTGCAAGCGTGAGCTTTATTATAATAATAATAATAATAATAGTAACTTTATTTGCAATTTGCAATACAAGCATGACAGAAAAAAAAAACAAACAAAAAAGAAAAATACTGCAAATCTCAGGGCGAAGTTCAGATAAATGCCCAAAGGGCATTCCCTGTTCTACCACTTAAACCCTGTTAATTAAGAACTAAACAAGCAACGCAAATCCGAGAATTTTGAAATATATAACGGTAATACAAAAAATATGAAATTCAATAATAATATAATATAATAACATAATAGAAGATAAAAAAAGAAAAGGATAATCTTATAAGTAGCACCAGATACCACCTCGCATAGGATCCAACTATAAACCAAGATTAAGACTTCGATTGTAAAGGAGAGTGTGGCGCAGACATTCCTTAAACCGCCTAACATTGGACACTTTCGCACAAGATGGTAATTTGTTATAAACTTTGTAAATGTTCCAAGAAAATGACCTCTCGAACAATGATGTACGATGGATAGGTGGAGATAAGGACCCTCTAAATCGCACATTTATATTGTGTACATCGGTTCGAAAGGTCACCTTATTATACAAGTAGGGGGGAGACTTAAAAAGAATTATTTTGTGGAACAAGCATGCAGATAACAATGAAAATCTATCTCGCATCGTCAACCAACCCGCATCCACCAATTTGTGAGAAACATGTTGATATTTTCTTAGTCCGTAAATGAAACGAATACAAGAATTTTGCACCCTCTGTGTTTTATGCATGGTGCTGCAATCGAGACAGTGCGAGTACAATTCAGAGCAGAAATTGAAATGCGATAGAACCAAGGTATCACACAACATAATTTTAACCTGCTTAGTGAGGTACAATCTATGGGGATATAATAATTTTAAGTTTGAAATCGCGCGCCTGACACACCCATTCACATGCACCCTGTATCTAAAAGTATTGTCAATCATTAAACCCAAATTTCTGGCACTGTCATTCAAAGGAACAGCAATACCATTAACCTCCAATTTCACAGAAGGAGCAAGCGTCTCGCAAAGTTTTTTATTTCCAAAAATAATTGCCGTTGATTTAGCAGGATTAATAATCAAAGAATGTCTTTCGGAAGCAATAGCAATGTACTTTAGATCTGTATTAATCTTACTGATTGCTGCAGAGAACTCGGAAGGTTTGAAACTGTAATATAGTTGAGTATCATCAGCGTATATATGAGAACTGGAGAAACGAATATTATGTATTAAATTATTAGTGTACACCGTAAAAAGAAGTGGCCCCAAGATAGATCCCTGGGGAACTCCCGAGGTGACAACTAGTGGATCAGATGAACTACCACACACTCGAACTCGTTGAGATCTATTTGACAAATAATTTTTAATAAGATGAATAGCTGACATGTCCATGCCAATAAAATGTAAAATAGAGATCAAAAGTGAATGATTTACTGTGTCGAACGCTTTGGTGAAGTCAAGTAACACTAAAATAGTTAATAGTCCCCGGTCAGTAGCTCGCAGAATGTCATCAGTCACGTTTAGTAAGGCAGTAGTATAGCTAAAGTTCCTACGAAACCCAGATTGACAGGTAGGTAGAATGTTATAAGTTGTCAAATGATCTTGAAGTTGGCAACACAGAATTTTTTCAAGTATTTTAGAAAGGCAGGGCAAAAGGCTGATGGGGCGTAAGTGTTTCATTTCAGTAGGAGTTGTGATTTTCGGAATTGGGATAATTATGGCTTGTTTCCACATATTAGGAAAATTGTTCGACAAGATACAGGAATTAATTATGTGAACAAGGAAATCGATAATAAAAGGACAACACAATTTGATGATCCTCAAGGTAAGTCCATCAATACCTGGAGACGTCACCTTCATATTCCCAATTATGTGAATGACAGTGCCGGCATCAACCAGTTGGAAATTAAATAATGAATCTAAATGTGTTTTGGTGTTGTTACTATAAAATGCGATAGAATCAGATACACTGGTGTTTGAAATAGTTGTAGAATCAGTGAAGAATTCACAAAGTGTATCTACATCACATAATGAGTCAGGAATCGCGGGCTTCCTGTTAACACCAATAACATGCAACCTTCTAAGAAACTTCCAATTATCACTTGGTTTACTATTTTTTAGTTTAAAGTTCATATAAGCCCTTTTCTCATTTTTAACAGCTAACGTCGTGAAATTTCGAAGTGATTTATAATATTCCCAATGGACGGGTAATTTTGTTGTTTTAAACTTAGATTTGGCTTTGTTTCTTAAAGACATTAAGAACTTGATGTTGTCAGTCATCCAAGGAGAATGATTGTTAGTAATTTTGACTGTTTTCAAAGGTGCATGTCTATCAATCAGTTCCATAACATAATTATTAAAAAAGGAAATTTTCTCTTCAATCGATTCGATATAAAGAATGTTATTAAGGTTACTCACTTCAAGCTCATGCTGAAACTGAACCAAATCAAAGTTATTAAAGGATCTATATGTATAAGTAAAAGGGACAACTCTTTGGGATTTCACCAAAACATTGCACTGTATTAAGTCGTGATCCGAAATATCAATACTAACCACAGTCGGATCAGTAATCAATTCCGGATCAGATGTAATAATATGGTCAATGAGACTCGCTGAGTTTTGAGTAACACGTGTGGGCTCTGTAATTAACTGTTGCAGTTCCAACATCTCAAGAGTCTCACCAAATAGAGTCACATCACCCTTATCCAAGTTAAGCAAATCAACATTAGTATCGCCCATAACAACAATGCTCTCACAAACCGGCAGACGCACCATTATAAGATTTTCAAATTCATTAAGGAAATCAACAATATTAAGTTTAGGGGGTCGATATAGAACACAAAAGATAAAATGATGTGACTTAGTGTCAATAGAAATACATACTTGTTCAACAGAGCCGGAAGCAATTTCAATAAGTTTATAAGCTATATTTTGTCGAAGGAAAATACCTACACCACCTCCACGAGTGTCTCTGTTTTTATAGATGAAATTATAACCAGCTAAATTGATAAGCTTTGCTGAATAATCATCAAGCCACGTCTCTGTTACAGCAACAAGGTCATACCCAGAACCACGAACAAGTTCCTGAAAAATATCAAATTTAGGTAAAATTGATCTTATATTTAGGTGACAAATTTTTAAACAATTAAACATATTTCAAGATAAAACAGAAAGAGAAAAAAAAGGAAAAGTACAGATAAGAACCCGCAGACGAATACTCCAGCTCCCCGAGAAATTATATCGGTCCAAGGAAGATATAACTAGCTTTCTTGAAGATCGGCTAACTCGCCTAAGGAGGAAATTTTAAAAATTCCCCTTGGCAATTTAATAAAAATGACTCCGTCCCATGTCCATACATTTGTCTTTCCAAATCTTCTTGCGGCACTGTTGAGCAGTTCAGATCGAATACCAGTCAGATCCTCCTTTATCACCAGATTAGTTCCCTTTAGTAACTTCTTATTACGAAAAACCATCTCTCTAAATTTGTAATTAGAAAATGTAATTATAATGGCTATGGGAATATTTGTGGCAGTTTTCTTTCCAACACGATGACATCTCTCAATTGCAAACTGGGGTAGATCAATTTTAAGATATTTAGAAAAAACTTCCAACATCATAGTTTCACAATTCTCCTTTGCGCCCTCTGGAACACCGAAAGTTCTTAAATTGTTTCGCCTTGTGTACTGTTCCAGCTGATCGCATTTATTTTCGTTTTTCTTTTCAAGGCTAGTGTTATCCTTCTTCAATTCAGAAATTTCTCTTTCCAGCCTGTCAACTTTGTTATTTACTTCCTGTAGCGCAGTTTTTACCGCCATCGACACGCACTCGGTTATTGTTTTTGTGAGATTTCTTACCACTTCTTCTTTACCCAGGGCCGTGGAAATGACATCCTCGATATCAATTAAATTATTAAATTATTAAATTTCAATTGCACTGTTGTTTCCTAGATTTCCCTATTAACGCTTCTCAATCTAATAATTCGGTGTATGGACATTCAGTTTTCTTGCAAGTGGTATGTTTTAGATCAAATTTGTTTCTGAATAGAACAGTAGCTGCGAATTACATTTTTTTTTTACAAAATTTTGCAAAAAAAATCTGCCTCGATTAATATTTAATTCGCTCAAAAAACTTATCTAAAAGCTAGGTTCGGTTTTATCATAAGTACTATCATAAGAGCTTAAATTTTACCGGAAAAAAATTTTGTAGGTGGTACTTAAATGAAATTCAAGAAAATCCAGAATTTGGGCGGTCTGTCATTTGGACAGATGAAAATCACATAAACAGCGTAGGATTATTTAACAATCGTAATGTGCGTCACTGGTCTGATACAAATCAGCACCAAACTTTTGAACGTCAGAGGCAAGGACGTTTTGGATTTAACGTTTCGTGTGATGGTGCCCCTGCACACAATTCTGCAAAAGTTAGAAATTATTTAGAAAATCATTTTCAGGGTAGATGGTTGGGTACAAATGGACCTATATTGTGGCCTGCAAGATCACCGGATCTGAGTATATTAGACCTTTTTGTTTGGGCATTTTTAAAAGAAAAAATATACATACGAAGATACGACCATCAAGTCGAGCTAGCAGAGGCAACACATGCAGCTTTCCGATATTTGCAAGCCCATCCTATTTTTTTAATTAATGCCATCCATCTATTAACTAAAAGATGTAGATTATGTGTTGAAAAACATGGCAATCAATTTGAGCAGTTCCTATAATTTTTTTGTTTGTTGTTTTTCTTGTTTTTGTTTGTTTTGCTGTTTTTCTGTTTTTGCTACTTTTATTTCAGTTGTTATTCAAAGTTGCTAACATAAAATCACAGGTATCTTGGATGTACCTACCTATCTTATATTTTCTAAAGGTATAAAAATCTTTGCCGTTTTTTGAAATAACAATATCGCAGTGTATATGTATACACTGGCGAGCATAAAATTAGGGTCACTTTGAAAATTGCCAATTTTTCCAAGAATTCAAAATATTAAATTTAATTAATTCTTGAAGGCAATAACACTTGCATTTCTAAGAACTGTTATAAGTTTTTTGTGGTTTCTTTTGCACAACAAAGATTCAATATTTCCGATTTCTAGTAAATGCTTGCAGGTGCGCTACTTGGAAGCTTATTTCTCGGGGTCTATTTTTCAATTTCCTTCATTTATTCACTAACTTTCCTGTGTATAACTTGACGGTAGAAAAGTGTAGTCTTCGTTTATTTCCTTATAATGGCTTTAAATCCTGTCACGGCGGCCAGAATTATAGCGCTGTTACAAGATGGTCGGGGGCAACGTGTAACGGCAAGAACGGTTGGTGTAAGTCTTTTTACAGTTCAGCGGGTATCCCAACGATTTCAGGAAACTGGTAGGCTGACGAGAAGACCAGGATCAGGGCGGAAAAGAACCACCACCCCAAGGAATGACCGTTTTCTTGTGTCCATGGCTTTACGGAATCGGACTGCTACGGCAGTTTCGCTTCGAAATCTCCTCCAAGAAGTCAGAAATGTTAACATTAGCGAATGGGCAGCTAGGAGGCGACTTCGTTCTGCTGGATTATCTTCTCGGAGAATGGCTACGGGTCCTCCACTTCTCCGTCGCCATAGAATTGCAAGACTGAACTTTGCTCGAGATCACTTGGGATGGACAAATGACGATTGGGGGAGGGTATTATTCTCAGACGAGTCACATTTCTGTTTAAATGGGTCGGATGGACGTCGGCGGGTATGGCGAAGACCCGGAGTGCCCAGGCTTGTATTGATGAGCGACTTACATTTGGTGGAGGCTCAGTTATGGTGTGGGGAGGAATTTCTTCAGACGCACGTACCGAATTAGTGTTTATCGGCAATGGATCCCTAACTGCCCATAGGTACGTAACGGAAGTTGTAGAAAATCATGTCATGACGGTTCTGGGAGAAAATGCAACTTTTATGCATGATAACGCTCGACCCCACGTGGCAAGAATTGTTAGCGGTTATTTGGATGAGGTTCAAATTACGCGATTTGACTGGCCAGCACGGAGTCCCGACTTGAACCCCATAGAACATGTGTGGGATGAGCTAGGACAACGTGTACGAAGTCATACGCCGTCTCCCACCAACGCACAGGATCTTAGGGAGCTCCTACTACAGGAGTGGAATAACATCCCCCAAAATGTGATCCGTAATTTAATTGAGAGCATGCCACGTCGCCTCCAGGCTGTCAAATGCACGGGGAGGAAACACTCGTTATTAGGGGTCAAAATTTTAACAGTTCCTTGTTTTATTCCAACATTTTTCTCACTACACATTTTTAAGACAATTTTGTTAAAATTTGCTTCTTTACGAATTTTCAATAAAAACATTAGAAAATGAAACGTTTTCTTTTTAAAACATTCCTGTTTAGAGATATGTATACAACGAAATCCATTTACAATAATAAGATACAATAAATAACCAGAAAAGTTGAATTTTTGAAGTGACCCTAATTTTATGCTCGCCAGTGTATTTTGATAGCTTAAAAAAGACCTTTCGAATTTGACCAAAGCCTGCTGTGGTTTTGATTTAAAAAATTCAACTTTTCTTTCGCTTCCCTACATTTCCGAAAATAAATAAAAAAAATGTGTGTAGAAGTGCCTTATTCATAGTAATAACATTCAGATGCCGCATCCAGAGCATTTTTTTGCCGCTGTCCAGAAAGAAGACAACCTCTTAAAAGTGTTTAAGAAGTGAAAAAAGAGCACTCATCAAAAATTATGGGTCATATAACAAACCAAGAGAAAGGCTTCGACAAAAAATAAATATAAACTAAAGAAACAAATAACAATTTAAAAATCAATACAGGAAATTGATAATAAATTTTGTAACTGAAAACTTCAAAGTAAATGTTTAAATTGATGTTCGTTACTAGCAAGACATAGATTACGCCTTCGAACTGCATTATGATTGCATATTTACGTAAATACCGTTTCAGTAACTGCAAATCGATCATAAATATTGGTACACAGTTGTTGTATACTAGAAATCCCGACATTAAACCAATCACACGTTAATGAAAATGAGTATGACTATCGGCTATTTTCCAACAGCTGTATTCCTAATGCTAGTAATTTATTTATAATTGGTGACTCATATCCTCGGAAAGGACCAAATTCACAAAATATTCTGACGCAATATTGTTGATATTTAACATTAACATGCACGAATATTAAATGGTTATTAAATACGGTTTTTCGACCGTGAAATTTTAATTTGTTTGCGTTAAAATCATGAACATGCTAGTTTTTACACGTGCCGAAAACGGAGCACAACAGCGTTTGAAGGAAGCAAACTTTTAATATCAAGTCGAGTCTTAAATGCAATTATAAATTAGCTCTGGAGTGCCCTTAAGTCTTAAATTAAATTATAGCTTAGATTTTAAGTGTCTACAATATTTTGTCAAACTCCGAGACAAACCCTGAAGTAGAGCAGGCTTTGTATGATTGAAAGGAAAGATGCTATACAGGGTGAGTCATTAAGGCGAAATCGGCCGATAACAAGAGTACAGTTCAAAATGGAAGAAACTTTTTCAAATAAAAGTTTTTCAAAAATAAGTGCTTAATGAGATAAAAATATTTTCAAATATGGCGGACTTCCGGTTATACCGGAAATGGACACTAACTATGTTATTTTAAATGGAACACCTTGTATTCGTTTGCATTTTTGGATTTCACATGAAAAATAAATGTCAGTTTGTTAATCAAACATTGGGTCTAGGTCGAACCGCTATGGAGTTTTTTAATTTTTTTTTTTAAATTTTGACGTTTGCAGTAGTTGGCGCCATTTTGAATATCTTCGAAACGAAAGCACTTAGAGGAATGCGGTTTCGACAGTTCGTCTCTGGAAGTAACAGCCTATTAGACACAAGTATAACATGGAATCATAACTTTTTAATTAAATGATATTTATCCATGCCAATATTTACTAATTCAACCAGGAATAACTCTTTTTTTTTTAATGGAATGCTACATTGGTTCTCACCTCATAAGACGCAACATTAAATTTCCTTTCTGATGATGTATGGTTGTTGGCATCTGTCACCAGCAGTCTTTAAGAAATTTGCGTTTTTCTGGAAATTTTAAATAATATCGTGTTATTGCGTTAACAATAGTTGGCGTTCAGCGATTTTGCTTTGTTTTGCCAACGAAATGTCATTTCTATTAAATTATTGTTAAGTAAGAGTGCAATTTGAGTTCAATTAGTGAGAGTATTGATTTCAATTTTAATAAATATCACAATTAAGAAAACTGAAAATGTACACTCAAGAAGAATTAATTGCTATGGTGTATTCCTTGGGTGAAGCAGAAGAAAATTCGTTACTTGCCTCAAGAATGTATGCGCAACGTTTTCCCGAGCATAGACATCCAAATGTAACGGCATTCGCAAAATTAAAAGAGAGGTTTGAACGAACTGGTTGTGTGGGATACGAGAAGAAAGAACGTGTAAAATCAGTGACACATGAGAAAAATCAAGTTTTAGTAGCTGCTACTGTTGTCCGAGATCCTCATTTAAGTACCAGAGAAATTAGTCGCGAGTTAGAAATAAGCCAAACTTCTGTATCTCGAATACTGCGCAAAAATAAATTTCACCCGTACCACGTTCAGTTGGTTCAGGAACTATATCAAAATGACTTCAACAATCGGTTGCAGTTTTGTGAGTGGGCTTTACGTAAACTTCAGGAGCGAAATGACTTTTTCGATCATGTTCTCTTTACGGACGAAGCTTCTTTTCATAAGAACGGTTTTGTTTCAAGATACAACTGCCATTATTACAGTACTGACAATCCCCATTGGATAAGGCCATTGGATCATCAACATAGGTGGTCTTTGAATGTATGGGGTGGCATAATTGGATGACACGTAATTGGACCACATTTTTTCCATGGAAATTTGAACGGTAACAATTTTTACAAAACGATTTGCCAGAAATGTTAGACAATTTACCACTTGCTGCAATACAACAGATGTGGTATCAACAAGATGGAGCGCCTGCACATTACGGGAGGGATGTAAGGGAGCACTTGACTGCAGCATTTCCAAACACATGGATAGGAAGAGGAGGTCCGACACCTTGGCCAGCGCGATCTCCAGACCTAACAAAACTTGACTTTTTCTTGTGGGGGTACGTAAAGCAGTTAGTTTACAGGGAACCTCCAACTACTCGAGAAAATATGATTGAACGAGTTCTCGATGCATTTCAAAGTATCAATGAAGATATGTTGATAAATGTGAACAATTCTTTGTTGAAACGATTGCGTGTTTGTTATCGTGAGGATGGAGGTTATGTCGAACATTTAATCTAATTACATTAATTTATTTTTGTTGCTGTTATTATCTAATGATCTTTGAAGTTTTGGAAATAGTATAGAAGATTTGGAACGAACATTTTGTAAGACAAAACAAAACAATATCGCCAAACGTCAACCATTGTTAATGCATAAACATGATATTATTCAATATTTCCAGAAAAACGCAGATTTCTTAAAAACTGCTGTTGACAGATGCCAACAACCATACATCATCAGAAAGGAAATTTAATTTTGCGTCTTATATTGGTGAGAATCAATGTAACATTCCATTTAAAAAAAAAAGAGTTATTCCTGTTTGAATTAGTAAATATTGGCATGGATAAATTTCATTTAATTAAAAAGTTATGATTCCATGTTATACTTGTGTGTGATAGGCCGTTACTTCCAGAGACGAACTGTCGAAACCGCATTCCTCTAAGTGCTTTCGTTTCGAAGATATTCAAAATGGCGCCAACTCCTGCAAACGTCAAAATTTTCAAAAAAAATTAAGAAACTCCATAGCGGTTCGACTGAGACCCAATGTTTGATTAACAAACTGACATTTATTTTTCATGAGAAATCCAAAAATGCAAACGAATACAGGGTGTTCCATTTAAAATAACACAGTTAGTGTCCATTTCCGGTATAACCGAAAGTCCGCCATATTTGAAAATATTTTTATCTCAATAAGCACTTATTTTTAAAAAACTTTTATTTGAAAAAGTTTCTTCCATTTTGAACTGTACTCTTGTTATAGGCCGATTTCGCCTTAGTGACTCACCCTGTATAGTACGATTTCCAGATCTGTGTGATATACATAGGGCAGATTACATCATTTTTACAGAAGAGACTCATGATGGACTTACGAAATCTACAAAAATTGGCCACAGAACATTTGGGGATGTAGGTGCAGATACGTATGTGTTTATTAATGAGCTCTGAACACAGGCCCGTTGGGGGTGCTTCAAAATAGAGTTGATTTGATATGTCTGCGTAAGGGCGAGTGTTATCATTCGTTTAAGTCCCCAGTAATTATTGTTTGCATTGTAACGTACATTTGTTTGTTCTTTTGATGATGGCACTGTTTTTGTTTTACATGCAAGTTTCAAAAACACGCTCATCCTGCCGAACATTTACCTTTAGCTTGTTCATGGGTTAATTTTGTTTAAAATCACCTCGGTTATTTATTTTTCGATTCCAATTTACGCCGTTTACCTAATACGATGAAGCAGCTCTTGTAACATGCTAGACCGAGTTTATTTTTAATATGAATAAGATTGGTTGCCATTCGGGTTCAGTCATAGCGGAAAATTGCTCTCGCTGACTGAGCAATGAAACTATATACACGTCAAAACTAAATTATCTGCCACCAGATGGTGCAAAATGCGTGGCCCCCGTGATTTATTAATATTGGATTCAGACCGATCAGACCTGTATTGAACGCGAATGAAAAGTGACAACAAAATGTGTACCTATTAATAATTAATTTTTATGGGAATCATTTTCAATGTACTAATTGTACATAATATGGCAATTAAAGCTATTATTTTAAAATGTTGACCAATCAAGACATTGTTTCATCTACAACGCTCCAGTCTGTCTATCAAACTTCGGTAAATTGGAAACGAATCTAACCTACTTTAAAATTAATTTCCTTTGGGCGATGGAAATAAAGGAAGTTCCATGGGTAGCTTGTTTCCTGTGCTGAACATGAATTTTTCGATTAATCATCTCTTTACAAGAACAAATGTTTCGTAATATTTCACAATGTGAATTTTCTAACTTATGGAGAACGTTTAAAGTTTGTTCCGACCTCGGGAAATATGAATTGGATGCAAGACGATGCAAATTATGATTTTAAAATTCATATCTTTTGCTTTCTTTGTACCAGGTGAAATTTGCAATTGCTGGTTTTTGCTAAAAATGTAATAAATTATTTTTTAATCTTTGGTCGATCTTCCCAACACAGCTTCATCTACTTGTGCTTGACTGTTTCAAATTTCTACAGTATGCTGTATAAAAACATCAAGATTTGGAGCTGTTGGCCATGTTGAAAGGGGGGACATCTAGTATCACTATCTCCTACTTATATGTCAATAAAGTAGAGAACCTTCGTACTTTTATGTCACTAAAGTAGAAAACTTCTTCGCCTAGCGTTTTCAGCATCACCTACAGATCGAAATATGGAATGCTAGAAACAAATTTATTTTCTTTAAATTCTTAACTATAATTTCCAGAAGTCCTTTTCATTTTCAGAAAATTCGAAGCAAATTTCGAGACTGTAGTAAAGAATTTTAAGAAACTGCAAGTAGTTAAAGAAGTTTGCTGCATACGCAACATGAATATGAACCAACAATAAAGAATTAATTAAATTATTAATTTTTCATAACCACGTATTTTGATATTTTTGTATCTTATGATTATGATTATGAGAACCAAAATTTTGTCATTCGTCGTAAACTTTTATTAAATCTTTATTAACATTCAACACTTTTTGGCTCCTTATAAAATTAGCAATGGTCTTCCAAAATGAAATAATATAATATATACACTGGCGAGCATAAAATTAGGGTCACTTCAAAAATTCAACTTTTCTGGTTATTTATTGTATCTTATTATTGTAAATGGATTTCGTTGTATACATATCTCTAAACAGGAATGTTTTAAAAAGAAAACGTTTCATTTTCTAATGTTTTTATTGAAAATTCGTAAAGAAGCAAATTTTAACAAAATTGTCTTAAAAATGTGTAGTGAGAAAAATGTTGGAATAAAACAAGGAACTGTTAAAATTTTGACCCCTAATAACGAGTGTTTCCTCCCCGTGCATTTGACAGCCTGGAGGCGACGTGGCATGCTCTCAATTAAATTACGGATAACATTTTGGGGGATGTTATTCCACTCCTGTAGTAGGAGCTCCCTAAGATCCTGTGCGTTGGTGGGAGACGGCGCATGACTTCGTACACGTTGTCCTAGCTCATCCCACACATGCTCTATGGGGTTCAAGTCGGGACTCCGTGCTGGCCAGTCAAATCGCGTAATTTGAACCTCATCCAAATAACCGCTAACAATTCTTGCCACGTGGGGTCGAGCGTTATCATGCATAAAAGTTGCATTTTCTCCCAGAACCGTCATAAAAGGCATGACATGATTTTCTACAACTTCCGTTACGTACCTATGGGCAGTTAGGGATCCATTGCCGATAAACACTAATTCGGTACGTGCGTCTGAAGAAATTCCTCCCCACACCATAACTGAGCCTCCACCAAATGTAAGTCGCTCATCAATACAAGCCTGGGCATACCTTTCTCCGGGTCTTCGCCATACCCGCCGACGTCCATCCGACCCATTTAAACAGAAACGCGACACGTCTGAGAATAATACCCTCCCCCAATCGTCATTTGTCCATCCCAAGTGATCTCGAGCAAAGTTCAGTCTTGCAATTCTATGGCGACGGAGAAGTGGAGGACCCGTAGCCATTCTCCGAGAAGATAATCCAGCAGAACGAAGTCGCCTCCTAGCTGCCCATTCGCTAATGTTAACATTTCTGACTTCTTGGAGGAGATTTCGAAGCGAAACTGCCGTAGCAGTCCGATTCCGTAAAGCCATGGACACAAGAAAACGGTCATCCCTTGGGGTGGTGGTTCTTTTCCGCCCTGATCCTGGTCTTCTCGTCAGCCTACCAGTTTCCTGAAATCGTTGGGATACCCGCTGAACTGTAAAAAGACTTACACCAACCGTTCTTGCCGTTACACGTTGCCCCCGACCATCTTGTAACAGCGCTATAATTCTGGCCGCCGTGACAGGATTTAAAGCCATTATAAGGAAATAAACGAAGACTACACTTTTCGACCGTCAAGTTATACACAGGAAAGTTAGTGAATAAATGAAGGAAATTGAAAAATAGACCCCGAGAAATAAGCTTCCAAGTAGCGCAACTGCAAGCATTTACTAGAAATCGGAAATATTGAATCTTTGTTGTGCAAAAGAAACCACAAAAAACTTATAACAGTTCTCAGAAATGCAAGTGTTATTGCCTTCAAGAATTAATTAAATTTAATATTTTGAATTCTTGGAAAAATTGGCAATTTTCAAAGTGACCCTAATTTTATGCTCGCCAGTGTATATATATATATAATAAAATATATGATGAATAATATTAATATCGAGAACGAGTTTCTAGATTTTTTCAAAATTTTAGTGTGCGATTCTAGATGTATTATGTACTTATTAACGCATAAGCGTTATCACCATCTAGTAGAACTATCTCCAACTTATATAGTCGATATTTATTTACTTTGTAGTTTGTTATAGAGATTATGGACTCTTAAAGAGACTTATTATTATGGGCTTCCGGTTTTAGGAAAACAACTTTGCGTCAAGGGATGGGGGTCCTGAAAACGATATTCTGATTCACGTGTTGTAATATCATCACTCGTCAAAATAGATGGTTCATTACTTCGTTTTAAAATGTCAAGTTAAATGTATAATGGCACGTCTGAATAAATGTTCGTTAAACACTGAACGATGAAAATGATTTGAGAAAAGTGATCTGCGAAAAACCACCCCTCCCTTGTTCTTTGTTTACCTAGGGGCAAACAAGGATAATATTTCATAAATGAATGCCGAAAATATAATTAAAATATAATACTTCACACTTCACAGCTCCAATCTTTTGTTTTGCCTTCTCCATTTCACATTTCGCAAGCAGTCAGCGAAAGAGTTCGTTGCGCCTTTAGCGGGAACAGGGCTTTTCATTATAAAAGAATACTGAGGCGCATGCGCGATCGCGCCATGATATTTTCGGACAGATATCAAAGTTTTGTATTGTTTGAAAGTGTTTATTTTAAATTCTTTGGTGTATACAGTAAAATTGTATTGCAAACGTGCAAAATTAGTATGGAGCATCCAAACTTTGCGCTTTTGGTGACTGCAGAGCTTTCCCAAACACTGCCTAACACTGGGGTAAATCGAAGTTAATAACTGGGTCGGTGACCAAGTGAGGACTTGTTCCACCTATGTAAATTGTGTTGCGTGAATGAAAATGTGTAAGACGCAAGATTCGAAATTGAAAAGTGTGTTGGATGTTTCCAGGTTTTACGTCATTATTTGTTAGGTCTTTAAAATAATAATTATTTGTAGTTACATACAAACATTGTAGAAGAATACGCACCTGTCTATTAGATCCTTTTTCTTTTAAAAAATTTATTGATTTTTACCGTTAACCTGGTTAACATTCCCGTAGGCCAGGCACGTCTTCGGAATTCAGCCCCATAATTTTATGAAGGATGTCACTGGGTACTAACATTTGTAAGTTTCCGTCTTTCAAACACCCTCCTTATTTGGTACTCTACTATTTACTATCCTATACGAAGTTCAAAAACTGACAGTGACATTCGTCCGAAAACCTAAGAACAGCTGATTGTCAGTGTACTTCTGCATATGCGCACTAACGAAATCAAACGAAGTGAAAAGGTCTATTGAACCCAAGAGGGTCTAAGGGTGTCTTTGGTATTCTCTGCTAGTCTCAATGATAATTTTGGATAGTCTTTATGCAGTGGTAATTTTATACTATGTAGGATTCGCTGCAGCAGTAGTTTTAATTTTAGAAGAAATTGTTTGCTGAAGGATATCATAAAGGAAACTTAAACAAGTCGTAATTTCACTACGGGGGCGTTTTAATTTCGTTCTCAATTACTGTGTACACCTCTGTAACAAATAGCAAGCAATTGAGCGAATAGCCCTACTAACCTAATTTTCGCGCTTTCTGAAAACCAGTTTACTGTACGTAATTTCAGTCGAGCTTCCGACTCATTTACTACTATTCCCATACGGTGGATTAATATTAGCATCTAAATCTTTCCCCGCGGGGTGCTTAAATCACGAAACTTTTTTTAGGCTTCCAGTGGGAAAGTAAGAGTTGATAAGGTAATGTGCTCGTTTTCTTTTGTTAAGATCGGCCGTGGAAAAACTACTATAGCGTAAATGATAATCGTTAAATAATAGAATGTAGAAGTTTAATAAAACTTATTTTTCGAAATTTTGATAATTTTGAAGTGACATTATGTATTATACTAAGTATCTAAATAAAAAACTATACTTGGGCCGCACAACAGACGGAGTGATCACCCTGCAAGAACGTGCTCTAGGCGGGACCACTATCAATTTAGGACATCCGAACCGCAGTGATGCGCTTTCTTTAGACCCAACGAAGTCGCATCATTCCAATTCGGTCGTCATAAATTACTATTGACCCCGCTAGAGCACGTTCTTGCAGGGTGATCACTCCGTCTGTTCGGCGACCCAAGTATAGCTGCATGCAACTTTTGCTAATGTAGGTCAACAGATAATTATTCAGTTGTTAACATAAAATTACAGGTATCTTGGATGTACCTACCTATCTTATATTTTCTAAAGTTAAAACTTAAAAATCGTTGCCGTGTTTTGAAATAACAATACAGTGCGGTCCTAAAGTTTGGAATAAAATTCATAATTTCTTTTTTATTAATATTTCAATGAAATGCTCGGACACGTCAATTTTTATTTTCGATTTAGAATTTTGTGAGGAACATATAAAATATATAGGGTGTTCCATTTTCATGTACCGCTGTCAATGTCAATTTTCTTAAATGGAACACCCTATATACATTCATGTTTCTAAGTAGGCCATTGAAAGACAATTTCATAAATGTGGCATTTGTTACCTTTTACCTCTATGGCTATCGAGATATTAACATTTGAATTTAGATATTCCTCAAAATTAGAATTAGGATATCTGAACTTCTACAAAAGCTAGAGATTGCTGAGATTGGAAATTAGGTTTACAAAACTACCACGAAATGACAAACAATGTTGAGTAAAAACACAAGCAAGTAATTAACATCAAAAATAATCGAAATTAAATGTTCAGTGTGAGCTCCAAGAACTTGCTAAGCTATAGCCAAACTGTACTCGAATTCGTAAAGAACATTTCTAATAACTTCAGGTGTGATACTCCGAATTTCATTTCGTATTTTTGTTCATAAATCTTTGATGTCATACGGTTGTGTGAGGTATACTTTGCTTTTTTTTGCTTCTAATTTTGACGAATTTCTAAATTCAAGTGTTGATATCTCGATAGCCATGGAAGTAAAAGGTAACAAATGCCACATTTATGAAATTGCCTTTCAATGGACTACTCATAAATGTGAAAATGTATAGGGTGTTCCATTTAAGAAAATTGACATTGACAGCTGTACATGAAAATGGGTCAACTTGTATATTTTACATATCCCTTACAAAATTCTAAATTGAAAATAAAAATTGACGTGTCCGAGCATTTCATTGAAATATTCACAATTTCTTTTTTATTAATATTTCAATGAAATGCTCGGACACGTCAATTTTTATTTTCGATTTAGAATTTTGTGAGGAACATATAAAATATATAGGGTGTTCCATTTTCATGTAACGCTGTCAATGTCAATTTTCTTAAATGGAACACCCTATATACATTCATGTTTCTAAGTAGGCCATTGAAAGACAATTTCATAAATGTGGCATTTGTTACCTTTTACCTCTATGGCTATCGAGATATTAACATTTGAATTTAGATATTCCTCAAAATTAGAATTAGGATATCTGAACTTCTACAAAAGCTAGAGATTGCCGAGATTGGAAATTAGGTTTACAAAACTACCACGAAATAACAAACAATGTTGAGTAAAAACACAAGCAAGTAATTAACATCAAAAATAATCGAAATTAAATGTTCAGTGTGAGCTCCAAGAACTTGCTAAGCTATAGCCAAACTGTACTCGAATTCGTAAAGAACATTTCTAATAACTTCAGGTGTGATTCTCCGAATTTCATTTCGTATTTTTGTTCATAAATCTTTGATGTCATACGGTTGTGTGAGGTATACTTTTCTTTTTTTTGCTTCTAATTTTGACGAATTTCTAAATTCAAGTGTTGATATCTCGATAGCCATGGAAGTAAAAGGTAACAAATGCCACATTTATGAAATTGCCTTTCAATGGACTACTCATAAATGTGAAAATGTATAGGGTGTTCCATTTAAGAAAATTGACATTGACAGCTGTACATGAAAATGGGACAACTTATATATTTTACATATCCCTTACAAAATTCTAAATTGAAAATAAAAATTGACGTGTCCGAGCATTTCATTGAAATATTCACAATTTCTTTTTTATTAATATTTCAATGAAATGCTCGGGCACGTCAATTTTTATTTTCGATTTAGAATTTTGTGAGGAACATATAAAATATATAGGGTGTTCAATTTTCATGTACCGCTGTCAATGTCAATTTTCTTAAATGGAACATGTTTCTAAGTAGGCCATTGAAAGACAATTTCATAAATGTGGCATTTGTTTCCTTTTACCTCTATGGCTATCGAGATATTAACATTTGAATTTAGATATTCCTCAAAATTAGAATTAGGATATCTGAACTTCTACAAAAGCTAGAGATTGCTGAGATTGGAAATTAGGTTTACAAAACTACCACGAAATGACAAACAATGTTGAGTAAAAACACAAGCAAGTAATTAACATCAAAAATAATCTAAATTAAATGTTCAGTGTGAGCTCCAAGAACTTGCTAAGCTATAGCCAAACTGTACTCAAATTCGTAAAGAACATTTCTAATAACTTCAGGTGTAATTCTCCGAATTTCATTTCGTATTTTCGTTCATAAATCTTTGATGTCATACGGTTGTGTGAGGTATACTTTACTTTTTTTGCTTCTAATTTTGACGAATTTCTAAATTCAAATGTTAATATCTCGATAGCCATGGAAGTAAAAGGTAACAAATGCCACATTTATGAAATTACCTTTCAATGGACTACTCAGAAATATGAAAATGTATAGGGTGTTCCATTTAAGAAAATTGACATTGACAGCTGTACATGAAAATGGAACAACTTGTATATTTTACATATCCCTTACAAAATTCTAAATTGAAAATAAAAATTGACGTGTCCGAGCATTTCATTGAAATATTGATAAAAAAGAAATTATGAATTTTATTCCAAACTTTAGGACCTCACTGTATATTTTGATAGCTTAAAGGGCCAAAATCCCAGGCCATTAAATTGTCAATCTATTTCAGCAAATCGAATTGCTGGTCATTTTCGGTAATGACCGTCCTCGCTGATGACAGGAGTTAATTTTAGGATTGCGGGGTTGGATATTTTAGGGTTAAGCTTGTGATATATACAAACAGTTAGAAGGGTAAACTAGAAATTTCAATTTTATCTTTTTTTAAGTGTCTTTTCATCAAATTACACACGTGTTATTTATTTTCCAATTTACTATCTTGTTTGATTCGAGATAATCATCGATAAATTATTAATTATCAAACTTGAACAAATTAATCAAATAATAAATATTCATTTGTTCAGAGATAGGTATACACTTGTTATTTTTATTGAACAAGGTTAAAAATGGCTAGCATAACGCTACTTGCAACCCGAATGCATGGATATTTGTTGCAGCCTTCCGTTTTATTTTATTGATTCCTGCTGCATACAAATAGAAATAGGGTAATGTTCCTTTTGATTTGATATTTTTCCGGTTCAGTGTGTTAATATTCAGAGAAATATCAATAATTGTTGAACGCCAACGTTGTAATAAAGTAAAGATATAATTCCCAAGAAATAACGACAAATTTGTATGATGTGATAATTGGAATGGTAAATACCAGGAAGTCTGTTCATAGTCTAGTCATGACGATTTTCAAATCTTGGTAATAAAATATTTAATGGAACTCGTAAACTGAAATTTAAGGAAAACTGCTGTAGGTATTTCATGTAATTCAATATATGAAGTTATTATGGCGCCTACATCTGTTTAGATATTTATCTGAAAAACTGAAATATCAACAATCGATGTTAGCTATAATTCCTGAAAGAGTTAGATTCCGTCATAGTTCGTAATCGTATGGAGTAAACAAGACATCCCCATGGCGCAAATATACATGGGCGAGCCAAACTCTCGGATATATACGGTCCGCTACACACGGCAAATAAAACAGTAAACCGATCGAGTGATGGCGAGCGGTGGGGGTCAATGAGCGCAGGCAAGATCCCTCCCAATCGTAATGCAATTGGCAAAATTTTTAAAACTCGACCGAACTGTCCCAAATTAGATACATATTTGAATATCAAAATAGTTTGCTTTATGTTTTCTGCTTTTTTGTTCCAGATGTTGCTGCGGTCGAAAAATCGAACAACACAAATCCCTTCAGAATAGTCCCGTTTCAAAAGATGAAGTTTGGGCCCCCCACAGACACACCACCCCCTCTCCTACAGACGCTTACGGTACTTTAGAATTCCAGGGCGGGCCTCACCCCACACGAGCACAGGTAAGAGATTCACTCCTACGAATATTCCACTCTTTGTTTAATAAAAACGTTTGCCCGCGGCACGCCGTCGGATCACTGTCTTCCAAATTCGTCCGCCTTCACGCGTGACGTCACGCGGTGAGTGATTTTGAAGTGACATTTCGCGCTGACGTTTTAATTAAGCCATTATTAATTCGTTTAGTGACGGAATGTTTTTTGTACCTACATGGAGAATATCGCCACCCCGAACGAGAAATGCGTTCTGCTGGAAATATTATGAATTTCAGTTTTATAAAAATGTGATAATGCTAATTTACAGAGACTGACAAGGGCGTGAAGGGACATGCCCCATTGTTTTTTTGTTGTACTGCGCCCCAAGGAGTTTTTCATCCTAAAAGCTCGGTTTTCCGCGTTATAAATTTATCGGAATCTTTATATATTTTCCATGTTGAAAAGTGTGTCCGTGCTTGTGTTGGGAAGCCGTACTGACATACATCTACGGCTTAGGCTATAAAACTTGTCTCCTGTGGTTGAGGGTGACAAGTGCAAGCTCGGGTTAAGGGTAGGGGTAGTACACATGTTGGAGAAATGAGAAAAACCAACCATTTATTATTTGTAGGTTTACTTTAGATAAATATTTCAATACTTATTTTTGAGCTTATTTGAAACTAGAACGAGTGATTTAAGCGATATTTTATTGAGAATTATAGCACAAGAAATTGTGTGCACTGTCACCATTCAGTATGAGGGTCACGTTCTAATTGTTATGTACTCTTCATTCATATTTACTCATAAGTGAGATTCGCTCTATTGTACAGGATATTGCACGTATTTTACTGCCTGCGAATAATGAATAAATAAGTTGCATATTGTCGAGCTTCCAAGCGGAGCGAAAATCTGTAAATAAAGGTGAATTAAGTCCACTGAGAATTTTCCAAAGTTGTCTCGTTTGATCAGTAGTATTCCGATATTTTTCCTTTGAATAACTAAATATGTCTTCCTACAGCTAAGCAAATATTATTATTTACTCTGGCTCGTAATATCGTCAAGTGGAGGTTTCTATACATCCTACTGTTGACAGATTATAGGCATGTTTGGTTTCCTGAAAGGTAAAACCAAAGAAAAATATTGTTTCTTTTCGCATTTTTTACAGACAACAACTCTAATAGAAAATTTCCACGTACCAACTTTGTGCCAGTTTCATGCACTTTATTATGTGACTCGTCATAATCAAAAAGTAAATGTTGAAACACCTTTGTTCCTACACTTGATATGTTGCTGAAAATAATGCGAAAACTTGTTGACATTGTTATCTTGTTTACACCGCCTTATGCTCATCAATTATTTTTATACAGGATAATTTCGCAAAGACTAATTTTATAATGAATAGATCTGTAAATAAAAATTTGCTCTTTTAAAAAAATAGTATTTAAATCATCTTTTCAGTCACCGACAACATATTTTTTCCATTTTTAGGGTTGCATGCAAAACGGTATCCTATTAGCTGTCTGTCTGTCTGTCTGTCTGTCTGTCTGTCTGTCTGTCCCGTCAGTCATATATGCTGTTTCTGCTTCATGATTTTCAGAATATTTTTTTGACTTCTACTTACGATATTTCTATCTATAAACAAGAAAAACGTAAGCCTAAAAACCCAGTAACTGATACGAGTCAAATTTAACAGCATAATTAGTAACTGAAAATGTCTTTGCATCCCTTATACAGGTGACCCATTAGTGCGGGGAGGGTCTATATCTCTTGAACCATTCAAGGCATCAGAATGAATTTATCGAACTAGAATCACAGACTATTCTATTTGCAAATTCTGTTAATACCTTTGCTACAGTACTTTGTATTATACAAGGTGGTCCACATACGCATAATTGAATTTTTCTCCAGAATTTCAAATGGAACACCTGTATATGAATTGCACATTTAATAGCCAGTTTACTAAGCTCTTAATTGATGCAGGCATTGCCAGGTCTGCGGCTGACAGTTTCTGCGAAAATTAAAATTGAAACTTAAAAATTTTCAATTTCACTGTTATTTTTTACAATAGGGAGGTTCGGAGAAAAATAAGATATCTATTTTTGGCATGAAAATGACAGAAAATTGTTATTGTGATTGATTTACGGCGAAATTTTTTTTCTACAAAAATTTTTTGCGGCATAATAAGCGAAAGAAATTAGCTTATCACGCCCACATGCTAGTTCGCTTTGTTATTGGTTTGACGTCAGAGATTCGTAAGGTGCTCCTCCCACTTCTCTTGAAGTGCCAGTGAAGCGGTACCTATCTCATAATCATAACATACTTATTGGGACTATTTCGAGCGTGAATTTTTAAAGTAAGGTGTCAAGGAAACATAGAACAAAGACAACATAATCGATATAATGATGCAACAAGGGTATCAAAAGTCCGATTCACATAATTTGCCATATTTATGTAGTAGGTAGGTAAATGTCCCGGTAAATGTGGAAATGGTTTGTGATTCTTGCAACTAACTCCAATTTCATTCAACCTCAAAACAGTAGTGTAAAGGCAGACCGGTATAAGTAAAACAAAGTCAACAATTTATTAACTGTACATGCCTTTTATAATTCAGTATAAGTAAGTATGTAGATTGTAGATACCTGCTTACTTCTGTTTGTAAAATAGGTGCCTACCTATATTCTCTAATACAATACAATACATACCTACTCATTTATGTAGGTATGTATACCTAAGTGATTGACAAGTTATCAAGTTAACAGTTTTATAACGGATTGGAAATTAAAAAAAAAGGAAACAAATACAACTCACGCGAATCAAAAAACTACGCTACGTAGGTACTAGGTAGTTGTTTAACAAAAAGAAACAACTGCTATATTCTGGAACGGTTAATGTAGAAACTCGGAAGAGACTCTTAAAGATGCATGTATGGAGTACGAAATTATACCTATGGGTGGGAAAATTGGTCAATGGGAGAAACGTTTGAAATGTGATGCTACAGACGGGTGTTGAAGATACCGTGGATAGACAAGTTAGCAATAAGGAGGAATTAGAAAGAGTTGGGGAAAAGAGAAAAGTATGGAAGACAATAAAGAATAGGGGATAGGATCGTAGGATGGTAGGACACCTTCTGAGGGAAAGGATGGAGGTACGCGTCCTACCAGTCTTCAAAAGAGAACTTTATGATGTACTATTTAATTATTATTGTAAAATAGTTAATAAAATTTCCTTTTTTAGTTCAGGGAGGGAACGCTACGGCGATTCAGTATTTGGCTCCGTCATGCTCCTAGTATCCTGTTTCAAATTATGCTAACCGTAACACGTTACCAAGTACCAAGGGGTCCCAGAAAACTGTCGATAAATTACATTATGTTCGATTTTATTTAGAGTGGCTGCAATGGGGCAGCCGATAATTTTATAAACTTTTGCAATGATAAACTAACTCGCGAAAATATCGATAATGCTGACCGATTTTCCTTCTGGCTCCAACGAACCACTTTTTCCGTTTTATTGGTATGCTGTACGATGTATTAGTCTGGGTACAAAACAGAAAACACCAGTTAGAACCAGTTAATAATATTTAACAATTTAACTACACATGCATATGCATAATACTTATGGGACTGCTGAGCGCTGAAGCTGGGACTTGTACGTTATACTAAGTTCTGACGTCACGCGGCCTACTCTCGCTGCAAGGTACGATTTCTAGCCTCGCACCGACGGAAAACTTTGCAACGGCTTCACAGGCGAAGGAATTTTTTTTAACAAAAATTAACAACGTAACTGCCTTCAGTATAATAAACTCTATCAATTTTAATGAAATTTGAAAATTACCGAACCTGCCTATCCCCATTAACTTAAATTCGGACCTGTCCCGTTTTAAATCGATTTAGTTAGGTAACTTTGGTGCGTATTTTGAATTCCTTGTTTTGAAATTTCGAGTTGCTTCAGGACAGATAAATGGTTAAAAGTAGGTACAAATTATTAATAAGCTAAATATGACTTTGAGGAGGAAATGTAATTTAAACGAAAAGCTGGACGGAGAACAAGTTTATAATGTAAATAATGTTTATTAACAGTGCCATTTTTACGGAAAGTAATTCGAAAACATTACTTTCCCGAGATAACTGTTTTATTCTCACTTTTTATTGAAGAATCATATTTTGTAGTCAAAATGCAAATCGCGTTGGAATCATGTTCCCTGTGATAAAAAACAGCTCCAACTCGCATCTGTCATAGTTTCAAGGATTTTGTGCATTTTCTTAATTTTTTTGTTTAATTTTAATTTAGGCATACGCGGGTAGACTTAATAAAAATTAAATCGATTTTACCTTCAAGAAGTAATTTTGCAATGGGAATTTTTGTGTCAGTGTAGATTCTATTGGCTTAGTTTTGCGTATGTTTACCACCCTGTATAATGTAAAGTGCTGTGACAAAGGTATTATCAGAATTTGCAAATATAATAGTTTGTGAATCTAGTTCGATATTCTTTGACAGCTTCTGTAAGTAGGCGTCAGTAGTGCCACAAAGATGGGTCCAGATCGACACTAAAATGGCAATATCTTAACATCCCCTGCTCGAAACCCATTAATGTGGTATATTGTTTTCCATGAAATTTTGTGGGGAATGTGAATATTAAAAAAAATATGGGGTTTCCATTTAAAAAAAATGTAACTTTGGTTTGTTACGCAAAATGTGAAGACCCTGTATTCACCAAAATAATTTTATAAGATGCAGCATGGGATTTCCTAAGCATTTGAAAAATTTCATTTTGATTCCTTGAATGGTTCAAGAGATATAGACCGTCCCCGCACTAATGGGCCATCCTGTATAAAGCGTTTTTGAAAACCCTGAGAAATAGGGCGGTCTGTAGAACTTCAACAATTTTTTCCTTTTTCTAGTACGTCCGAGTTGCTTACGACACAAGGCCAGAGCACCTGATACAATTGTTGACGAAGGAATGGAATCTGGAGCTTCCAAAATTGCTAATTTCCATACAAGGCGGCAAGGCGAACTTCGACTTGCAACCGAAATTGAAGAAGGTCTTGGGAAAAGGTTTGATCAAAGCCGCACGGTCCACAGGTGCATGGCTCTTCACAGGGGGGACAAATACAGGTAGATAATTTGAATTACTGTTTTGGGGTGCCTCAAGACACCCGCTAGGGTCCCTTTTAATAACGGTACACTGAGGTCAAAATTCTTTGTTTCTTTTTAGGTGTTACGAGGCATGTGGGTGACGCCCTGCTCATGGAGAGGGCGAAACGCACGGGCAGAGTAATTACTTTGGGAATCGCTCCGTGGGGAATCGTAGAGAACAATCAAGAGTTAATCGGACTTAATAAAGATGTGCCATATCATTCCATTTCTTCACCTCGGTACGTATTTTGGTATTAAATAAACAACGCTCTTATTATTTTGGATTTTGCTATGTTTATTGAACTTCTTGAGTACATTTATTAGTTTTGGATCAAGGTTTATTTGATGGGCGTCCCAATAAAGAACATTCTAATATTTCGAAGCTGCTCACTGTCCATTCCGGAGCGGCATCTTTGCTGTAATCCCGAGTGAATTCGCTCTGAAGCGCTATGAGTACTAATTTTAAGTTTCCGGTCATCTCGAACCATTTTAAAGCTAAAATCCTTAAAGTTACGTTGCACGTTTTGTCTTCTCCGTTCTTTATTAAGTTGACTTGTAAAGGAACGAGGATTTTGATATCTTCCCGTTTAATTTTCAATAATTGACGTTGAAAACTCGAGAGACGACTAACATTTTCTTTTAGTTTCAAACGAACGTCTTCGGTAACGAGCTGGTTAAGTTCCTTTAGTTTATTTTCGCTTATAATTTCGGTTATTCTGCAAACGGCTTGAGTGGACCCGTAAATAAAAGCTCCTTCCGTGAAGTCCGGATCCCACATTTTCTGTAAATACTTGAATTTTAATTTCGTTTTGATCCAACGAGCGAAATGAGGTACGTAGATGAGTTCCGGAGTCTTCGGGTTGTTCCATGTCGAGTGTTTTATTTGGCAGTGCTTGACGGGGTTTCGTTTGGCGAGGATCTGGTCGATTTTCTGGTTGAAATGGTAGTTGCGAATGATTTTCGATAGATTTTGATGGGCAAGGAATTTATTCAAGATTTCAGTGCCACATTTTAGTTTGTTCATTATAATTTTTTACGGCAATTTTGGTTTGACATGTCGTCAAAAGAAATGATGAGGTGACAGAACACATATCTTGACAAGAAATGAGAATGTCGATGTCAAGGCTATCTCAGTTCTGGTTTTGGTCAAAAGGAGCCTTATCTGGGCAACTTTCAACTTCTGTCTGTATGTCTTTGGTTGAACTTGTTTTGAAAATGTCAATCGAAAGTTAAAATATTGTAATGAGTGGTACTGGAGTGTTCGAACAAGTACTCCTCAATTATTACGTTTATTGAATTAAACTGTTTGTTTATAATTCTGTAACAAACACTTTAATTTACGACATTCGTACCATCGTTGTAATATTTTTTTGGAGATTTCAAATAAACATAAAGTCATGAGCTTTTTCCAACAATCATATTAATTGTAACTAAAAATTCAACTGACAAGATAATTAAACATACACAAAAATTCAAATAACATTTTAATTCCCAATGAATAAATTTTTTGTTTGATTTTTATGTTTGTTGATAATTTCAAAACAAACCTATTAATTTACTAAATTATTTTGTTTGATTCAATACATTTGTCGAATTAATTTGTTTTAAAATTATCAATAAACATAAAAATTCAAATAACATTTTAATTCTCAATGAATAAAAATGTTTGTTGATTTTTCGTTTGTTCGTAATTTTAAAATTTACGGAATTATTTTGTTGAGTTCCATTATATTAGTTGATTTAATTTGTTTTGTTTTAACATTATCAACAAACATAAAAATTCGACAAACACTTATTCAGTGGGAATTAAAATACTATTTGAACCTTTATGTTTGTTGATAATCTTAAAACAAACGTATTAATTTGCAGAATTATTTTGTTTGATTTTATGTGTTTGTGGAATTAATTTGTTTGTTTAAGACTTATGAACAAACGTAAAAATTCAACAAACATTTTTATCCATTGAAAATTAAAATGTTATTTAAATTTTTATGGTTGATCCTAGTTTAAAAATAAACAAATTAATTCATCAAACATGTAAAATCAAACAAAATAATTCCGCAAATTAATACATTTGTTTTAAGATTATCAACAAACGTAAAAATTCAAATAGTATGTTAATTCCACTGAATAAAAGTTTTTGTCGAATTTTTACGTTTGTTGATAATTTAAAAAAACAAAATAATTCAACTAATATAATGGAACCCAACAAAATAATTCCGTAAATTAATAAGTTTGCTTTAAAATAATTATTATGAACAAGTGAAAAACCAACAAACATTTTTATTCATTAAGAATTTAAATGTTTCAATTTTTATGTTTATTGAAAATTTTAAAACAAACAAATTAATTCAGCAAATGTATTAAATCAAACAAAATAATTCCGTAAATTAATGGGTTTGTTTTGAAATTATCAACAAACATAAAAATCAAACAAAAAATTTGTTCATTGAGAATTAAAATGTTATTTGAATTTTTATGTTTGTTCAAAATTTTTAAACAATCACTTTAATTCTACGAATTATCATGTTTAACTGTTAAAAATTTTACCCGAATTAAAATGTTTGTTTAAAAAATACAATGAAACAAAATATTTCAGGAAGATCTTTTATTTGTTGGCAATATACTTTCTCATGTTTATTTGCAACTTTGAAATAATCGTATTAAATCAAATAACATTTTAATTCCCAATGAATAAATTTTTTGTTTGATTTTTATGTTTGTTGATAATTTCAAAACAAACCTATTTATTTACTAAATTATTTTGTTTGATTCAATACATTTGTCGAATTAATTTGTTTTAAAATTATCAATAAACATGAAAATTCAAATAACATTTTAATTCTCAAAGAATAAAAATGTTTGTCGATTTTTCGTTTGTTCATAATTTTAAAATTTACGGAATTATTTTGTTGGGTTCCATTATATTAGTTGATTTAATTTGTTTTGTTTTAAAATTATCAACAAACATAAAAATTCGACAAACACTTTTATTCAGTGGGAATTAAAATACTATTTGAACCTTTATGTTTGTTGATAATCTTAAAACAAACGTATTAATTTGCAGAATTATTTTGTTTGATTTTGTATGTTTGTGGAATTAATTTGTTTGTTTAAAACTTATGAACAAACGTAAAAATTCAACAAACATTTTTATCCATTGAAAATTAAAATGTTGTTTAAATTTTTATGGTTGTTCCTAGTTTAAAAACAAACAAATTAATCGATCAAGCATATAAAATCAAACCAAGTACTAATTCCTCAAATTAATACGTTTGTTTTAAAATTATGAACAAGCGAAAAAACCAACAAACATTTTTATTCATTGAGAATTAAAAAGTTATTTCAATTTTTATGTTTATTGAAAATTTTAAAACAAACAAATTAATTCAGCAAATTTATTAAATCAAGCAAAATAATTCCGTAAATTAATAGGTTTGTTTTGAAATTATCAACAAACAAAAATCAAACAAAAAATTTGTTCATTGAGAATTAAAATGTTATTTGAATTTTTATGTTTGTTGAAAATTTTTAAACAATCACTTTAATTCAACGAATTATCATGTTTAACAAACTATTAAAAATTTTACCCGAATTAAAATGTTTAAAAAATACAATGAAACAAAATATTTCAGGAAGCTCTTTTATTTATTGGCAATATACTTTCTTATGGAACGCCGTTTTACTCTTTACAAAATTTTTCAAGGAAACATTTTTATTGGCAAACAGTTTTATAAGAGTAATTTTTATATTACTTGAAATTTTTTGTTACATTTAAGGTGATATTACAAAAGTTTCTTTGATTTAATATGTTTATTTAAAAGTTGCAAATAAACATGAGAAAGCATATTGCCAATAAATAAAAGAGCTTCCAGAAATATTTTGTTTCTTTGTATTTTTCAAATAAACATCTTAATTCGAG
Source organism: Xestobium rufovillosum (assembly GCA_963966045.1). NCBI lineage: Eukaryota > Metazoa > Arthropoda > Insecta > Coleoptera > Ptinidae > Xestobium > Xestobium rufovillosum. The sequence goes on along the minus strand of OZ014495.1, from coordinate 5,115,039 downwards.
TAAAATTTTTAACAGTTAAACATGATAATTCGTAGGATTGAAAGTGATTGTTTAAAAATTTTGAACAAACATAAAAATTCAAATAACATTTAAATTCTCAATGAATAAATTTTTTGTTTGATTTTTATGTTTGTGGATAATTTCAAAACAAACCTATTAATTTACTAAATTATTTTGTTTGATTCAATACATTTGTCGAATTAATTAAGTTTTAAAATTATCAATAAACATAAAAATTCAAATAACATTTTAATTCTCAATGAATAAAAATGTTTGTTGATTTTTCGTTTGTTCATAATTTTAAAATTTACGGAATTATTTTGTTGGGTTCCATTATATTAGTTGATTTAATTTGTTTTGTTTTGAAATTATCAACAAACATAAAAATTCGACAAACACTTTTATTCAGTGGGAATTAAAATACTATTTGAATTTGAACCTTTTTGTTTGCTGATAATCTTAAAACAGACGTATTAATTTGCAGAATTATTGTGATTGATTTTATGTGTTTGCAGAATTAATTTGTTTGTTCAAAACTTATAAACAAACGTAAAAATTCAACAAACATTTTTATCCATTGAAAATTAAAATGTTATTTAATATGGTTGTTCCTAGTTTAAAAACAAACAAATTAATATGTTTGCTTTAAAATTATGAACAAGCGGAAAAACCAACAAACATTTTTATTCATTGAGAATTAAAATGTTATTTCAATTTTTATGTTTATCGATAATTTTAAAACAAACAAATTAATTCAACAAATGTATTAAATCAAACAAAATAATTCCGTAAATTAATAGGTTTGTTTTGAAATTATCAACAAACAAAAATCAAACAAAAAATTTGTTCATTGAGAATTAAAATGTTATTTGAATTTTTATGTTTGTTGAAAATTTTTGAACAATCACTTTAATTCTACGAATTATCATTTTTACTGTTAAAAATTTTACCCGAATTAAAATGTTTGTTTGAAAAATACAATGAAACAAAATATTTCAGGAAGCTCTTTTATTTATTGGCAATTATACTTTCTCATGTTTATTTGCAACTTTTAAATAATCATATTAAATCAAATAACATTTTAATTCCCAATGAATAAATTTTTGTTTGATTTTTGTTTGTTGATAATTTCAAAACAAACCTATTAATTTACTAAATTATTTTGTTTGATTTAATACATTTGTTGAATTAATTTGTTTTAAAATTATCAATAAACATGAAAATTCAAATAACATTTTAATTCTCAATGAATAAAAATGTTTGTTGATTTTTCGTTTGTTCATAATTTTAAAATTTTCGGAATTATTTTGTTGAGTTCCATTACATATATTAGTTGATCTAATTTGTTTTGTTTTAAAATTATCAACAAACATAAAAATTCGACAAACACTTTTATTCAGTGGGAGTTAAAATACTATTTGAATTTGAACCTTTTTGTTTGCTGATAATCTTAAAACAAACGTGTTAATTTGCATAATTATTATTATTGATTTTATGTGTTTGTAGAATTAATTTGTTTGTTCAAAACTTATAAACAAACGTAAAAATTCAATAAACATTTTTATTCATTGAAAATTAAAATGTTATTTAATATGGTTGTTTCTAGGTTAAAAACAAACAAATTAATATGTTTGCTTTAAAATTATGAATAAGCGAAAAACCAACAAACATTTTTATTCATTGAGAATTAAAATGTTATTTCAATTTTTATGTTTATTGAAAATTTTAAAACAAAAAAATTAATTTAGCAAATGTATTAAATCGAACAAAATAATTCCGTAAATTAATAGGTTTGTTTTGAAATTATCAACAAACATAAAAATCAAACAAAAAACATGTTCATTGAGAATTAATGTGTTATTTGAATTTTTATGTTTGTTGAAAATTTTTAAACAATCACTTTAATTTTACGAATTATCATGTTTAACTGTTAAAAATTTTACCCGAATTAAAATGTTTGTTTAAAAAATACAATGAAACAAAATATTTCAGGAAGCTCTTTTATTTATTGGCAATATACTTACTTTCTTATGGAACGCCGTTTTACTCTTTATTTACAAAATTTTTCAAGGAAACCTTTTTATTGGCAAACAGTTTTATACGAGTAATTTTTATATTACCTAGGTACTTGAAATTTTTCATTACATTTAAAGTGTTTATTACAAAAGTTTCTTTGATTTAATATGTTTATTTAAAAGTTGCAAATAAACATGAGAAAGTATATTGCCAATAAATAAAAGAGCTTCCTGAAATATTTTGTTTCATTGTATTTTTCAAATAAACATTTTAATTCGAGTAAAATTTTCGTAAAATTCGTAGAATTAAAAGTGATTGTTTAAAAATTTCGAACAAACATGAAAATTCAAATAACATTTAAATTCTCAATGAATAAATTTTTTGTTTGATTTTTATGTTTGTTGATAATTTCAAAACAAATCTATTAATTTACGGAATTATTTTGTTGGGTTCCATTATGTTAGTTGAATTAATTTGTTTTAAAATTATCAACTAACGTAACAATTCAACAAACATTTCAATCCTGGAAGTTTATTTTTTTCGCGAATTTTACCTCTTTAATTAATATTTTTCTTGAATTATTATGTTTGTTGAATTAAACAGTCCCTTGTTAATTCTATAACAAACATTTTAATTCATGGCATTCGTAGTATTGTTGTAATATTTTTTCTGGGATTTTAAACATGCATATATATGACTTTTTCCAACAGTCATTCTAATTTAAAAAAAAATCAACTACGAAAATTACCCACATAAAATTATTTGTTAATAAAATGTTTATTGAAAAATTTTGTGAATAAAGAGTAAAACGGCGTTCCATACTTTCTCATGTTTATTTGCAACTTTTAAATAATCATATTAAATCGAAGAAACTTTTGTAGGTAACATACATGTATACATTTCCCGCTTTGTTTTCTTCTAGATCGAAATTTGCTGCTTTAAACAATCGGCACGCATATTTCCTTTTAGTTGACAATGGAACCGTAGGTAAATACGGAGCAGAAATAGTTTTAAGAAGAAAATTAGAGAAATTCATATCAAACCAAAGGTTATATCCTTGTAAGTTGGCAAAAAATAAAGTACGATGGGTTTTTTTATACGTTTATGTATTTTTTAGTTACGCATTCTGTCCCTTTAGTATGTTTAGTAATAGAAGGAGGTACCAATACAATCAGGGCTGTATTAGAATATGTAACGGACGATCCTCCCGTTCCTGTTGTCGTTTGTGACGGTACTGGAAGAGCTGCTGATCTCATCGCGTTTATGCACAAGTATGTCGCGCAAGAACACGAAAATGTTAAAACAATACTAAGCGATCTTTATAGGTATGAACAAGCAACGCTAGAAAATATGAAAGACTACATCATATCAACGATTCAAAAAACTTTCGAAGTAGTGGAAGACATCGCGGAGGTTTTGTTTCAAGAATTGATTTTATGCACCAGGAATAAGAATTTGGTATATTCTACGCAATGTGGATGAAAGTGTTGCAAACTTATGTCTCCATATTTCTTTAGATAACTGTCTTCAGGATAGCGGAAAAAAGTGACCAAAAACCGCAAGAGCTTGATCAGACTTTGCTTACCGTGTTTTATAAGTCCCAGCACTTAACGCCAACGGAACAGTTGAGTCTAGCTTTGGCTTGGAATAGATCTGATATCGCTCGATCGGAAGTGTTCATTTACGGACAGGAGTGGCTCGATGGGGCGCTAGAAGACGCGATGATGCAAGCGTTGGAGCACGATAGATGTGAATTCGTCAAGTTACTCTTAGAAAACGGCGTCAGTATGCGAAAATTTCTGACGATACCAAGACTGGAAAATCTCTACAACACCAAGCAGGGACCTAGTAACACTTTAGGGTATATCTTAAGAGACGTCCGGCCTCATATTCCTCGGGGGTACGTGTATACTTTGCACGACATCGGGTTGGTTATAAATAAATTGATGGGTGGCGCCTACAGGTAGGTTTTGTATCGAATAACTTTTGCGGGGATTGTAATTCGTTGTTTCAGAGCATTTTATACACGAAGAAAGTTCCGCCCAATTTACGCAAAAGTTATGAATAAATCGCAACACTTGCAACGAAATTCTACGTCCTTCGCTAAGACCTACGGAAATGCTATGAGCTTATTGGCTGGGGCCCTCCCCTGCAACGCCAACCCATGTCTCTTTGATTATCCTTTCAACGAATTGATGGTAAGTTTTTATGCGAATCATCTGCCCGGGTCATCATCATAAGGTTCTCAGTCCGAAGACAGGTTGGACGCGTACTTCCACTCTTTTCTATCCTGAGCTAACCTACGCATTTCCCTAAAAGTAGAACATCCTACATCTCTAACTATTTGAGAGCTGTAGTCTAATCTAGGCCTACCCCTACCTCTTTTCATTCCTATCTCTGACTAGTATGTCGCGGACTATTCCTTCGTGTCTTAGAAGGTGTCCTACCATCCTATCTCTCCTACTCTTTATTGTCTTCCATACCTTTCGCTTTTCCCCAACTCTTTCTAATACTTCCCTATTGCTAACCTTATCTATCCACGGTATCTTCATCATGCGCCTGTAGCACCACATTTCAAACACTTCTACTCTTTTTCGATCCGCTTCTCCTATTGTCCGAGTTTCGCACCCGTATAATGCCGTACTCCATACATATGACTTTAAAAGTCTCTTCCTAGTCTCTATATTAACCGTTCTCGAACATAACAGTTGTTTCTTTTTGTTAAACGCAACTCGGCCCTGCGCTATTCTTTGTTTTATATCTTTAGTGCTCCTACCGTCTTGAGTTATTTTACTTCCTAAATAGCAGAAATCCGCGACCTCCTCTATCTTCTCATTTCCTATTTGTATGTCAACTTTAGTTCTATTTTCACATCCCCTACATACCAAAATTTTAGTTTTCTTTTTATTGATTTTCATGCCGTAGCCCTGTGTCAAAACTGCTTCCATTTCATTCAAAGCCGCTCCTAATTCTTCTTTGCTAGATGCTAACACTGCTATATCATCCGCAAATCTGAGCATGTTAATAGTTTGACCCTGTACGTTAATCCCTGAGGCTGTTCTGTCCTTAACAATATTAATCGCATCTTCGATGTAGAAGTTGAAAACTAGAGGTGACAATGCACATCCCTGTCTCACTCCCTTCCGGATATCTACTTCCCTTCGTTCCTGCTCACATTCTATAACTGCCTTTTGCTCTTTGTAGAGATTATGTATTATTCTTCTGTCCCTATACTTCATCCCTACCTTTCTCAGTACTTCGAACATCTTCCCCCATTTTACGTTGTCGACGGCTTTTTCTAAATCTACAAATCCTATATAGACGCTCTTTCTCTTTTCTATCGTTTTTTCTATAATTACTCGTAAAGCTAGAATAGCCTCACGCGTTCCTCTATTTCGTCTAAATCCGAACTGATCTTCTCCTAATATTTCTTCCGCCCTTTTCTCCATCCTTCTTTGCACAATTCTAGTTAAAATTTTTGATGCATGGGAAGTTAAACTGATAGTTCTGAAATTTTCGCACCTATCTGCGCCTTTCCTTTTTGGCAAAGCTACCATGATGTTCCGTTTGTAATCCTCTGGAATCTCACCTGTCAGGTATATGCGACTAACTAATTTAAATAAACGGTCTATTACCTCTTGACTTGCGCACTTTAAGATTTCTGCCTGCAAGCCATCTATACCTGGTGCTTTATTATTCCTTAAACTTTTTAGTGCTAGCTCAATCTCTTCTCTCATTATAGGACTCCCTAGGTTATCCCCCTCTACACTGCTTTCGCTTTCTAATATATCTTGCACTTCCGGTCCCGCATATAAGTTTCCTGAATATTCTTTCCACCTATCTGCCTTCTCACCGCTTTCAATTAGGATATCTCCTGCCTCATTCCTAATGTTTTTGGTACTAGATCCAATTTCTCTAAAATTTCTGCTAATTATTTTATATGCTTCATCAGTCTTTCCTACTTCGAACTTATCTTCCACTTCTTTGCATTTATTATCGATCCATTGCTCTTTCGCTTTCCTACATTTCCGAATAATTTCCCACTTGATCACCTTATATCTTTGTTTCCCTATTTCATCTAACCTATTTTTATATTTTCGCCTTTCCTCTATTAGACTCACAATATGTTTTGTTATCCAGGGTTTCCTACTTTCATTCTGTTTATGACCCAAAATATCCCTAGCTGAGGAAACTAAACTATTTTTAATGCAATTCCATTCTGCCTCTATGTCCCTAACAATATTTCCACCCGCGCCCTTTAGTACTTCGTTTGTCTTTTTCTTGAACTTATCGCGCGTATCCTCATCTTTTAGTTTCTCTGGGTCAAGATACCTTCTTCCGCTTCGTTTTTTCAAAATCTTAAATTTAAGATTGGCTTTCATAACGACTATGTTGTGATCACTATCTATATCTGCTCCTGGATAACTTCTACAATCCCTAACTTGATTTCTAAATCTGCCCGGATAAAAAAAATAAATACTTTAGTTTCTTTTATTCATCATCATAAAGTTTTCAGTCCGAAGACTGGTTGGACGCATACCTCCATTCATTCTTATCCTGAGCTAACCTACGCATTTCCCCAAAAGTTGAACATCCTACATCCCTAACTATTTGAGAGCAGTAGTCTAATCTGGGCCTACCCCTACCTCTTTTTATTCCTATCTCTGACTCTAGTATGTCACGAACTTGGCCTTCGTGCCTCAAATGGTGTCCTACCATCCTATCCCTCCTATTCCTTACTGTCTTCCATAAATTTCGCTTTTCTCCAACTCTTTCCAATACCTCTCTGTTGCTAACCTTATCTATTCACGGTATCTTCAACACCCGTCTATAGCACCACATTTCAAATGCTTCTAATTTTTTCCTATCGTCTGACATAGGTTAAAATTTAAATTAAACTGAACGGAGTAGATTTTCCCCCTTTTGGCCAAGTCATACCCTGGGATGGCCAGCACGATTGCCAGTTATGGCCATAGCCTGGATAGACCTTTCGATAGATATAAAAATGTGCTTAAAGTAGGTATGTATTTTATTACCAAAAAGTAAAACAATCAAAAATTGTATCAAATATTGCATATTTTGAATGTGTATGGAAAACCGCAGACCAACTGGTTTCGTCTTTCTGGGACTCATCAGTACGATGCTCTCCCCTACACACTCAAACCATGCAATTTAACTTGCTATATATGCTGCCATGCTCTGGACAGATATCAGCAAGTGACAATTACTTTGGGAGTAATCAGTGGTACTGGAAGGTTCGAACAACTACTCCTCGGGCAAATACCCCGCCAGGCATTGAATTATAGAACTCAATCCAGATTTTTTGTACTACGAGACGTTTCAGACTGCTACCCCACCTAAGGTGGCTTTGAAACAATCCTAATTTGTCTCCATGTACGTACGTGCTTTTAAGCAGGTCTTTGTTCAAATATTGCATGTTTGAAAATCGCAGACCAACTGGTTTCGTCCTTAAAAGCACGTACGTACATGGAGACAAATTAGGATTGTTTCAAAGCCAACAAAAATTAAATAACATCAAATTAAAAGTACTCTTCAAATTGTTTTAGGTTAGTCCCTAAATCTTTGGTGAATCAGGTTAGGTACCTACCTACCTAATTGTCTTCATATTTGGACATTTCATGTACATGGTAGGTCCCACGAGAGGTTTTTTTAACATGGGGTTGGATAGATTCTTGGATTTCCTCGAATTTGTAGATCAATTCATCTACTTTTGAAGGCCACTTCCAACAATATGGTCCACTTTTCCACATCGTAGAAATTAAAAATTGATTGCCGTCCTTCACCTGAACAATTTTGCCAGGAAAGTATTGTGTTTTGTATCTGATTATCACGTAAGAATTTTCTAGCAATTCAGATGAGAGTGCTCTGGCTGATTCTGTCTCATTCTCAGGATCTTCCGTTTTCTTCAATTCAGTCTCAGTTCCATCTAAGTCGGCTGCCTGCATATCTTCCTCTTCACTCACTGCCTTTGATGAGCTCTCATCTTCTATTGCAACTGCTTGCTTTTTGCCTTTTCTTCTCGCAATTAAAACATCTTTAATGATTTTTCTTTTTTTTACTACCTGCCAGTGCTGATTTTTGTTGTCTTGCCTCTTCTTTTTGCTTCAATAAGTCATTTTGCTTTCTCTCCTTCTCAGTGGTAATACCTATCCATTTATCAGATGTTATAACACTTGGTAAAATTTCTCGGTTCCGCTTTTTTGTAATATGTACCTACTTTTATTCTCTTCTGAGGGATATAGTAGGTACGGCCAATAATTTTTAGATAGCCAAAAATGAAAATTTACCCATTTCTGGCCAGCACATGGCCAGAAACGGGTATTTTCAAGAAAATATGGTTCCTTTTGTGGCCACCATTATTTCAACAGAAAATCTTTAATTAACTTAAGAAATATTGTTGAAATTAGAGAGATAATAGTTTCTCATTATTAAGTAAACCAAAAGTATTCTCACAGTCGGTGATAAACAAATGTAATAGCTAAACACACTTACCCTGCTTCCTTAACGTTTTATCTCAAAGAATAGGTGATGTACGGTTAAGCACAAATTCTGTTTGGACCACAACTGGTACAACTAATTGAACAAGACAAGCAGAATTGTTCTAGGATTGGTGGAAATCTTATTATAGGGGGGAATAGGGAATAGCAGGAACCGATGTATCTATCCTACTATAGTCAGAGATAGGAATAAAAAGAGGTAGGGGTAGGCCTAGATTAGACTACTGCTCTCAAATAGTTAGGGATGTAGGATGTTCTACTTTTAGGGAAATGTGTAGGTTAGCTCAGGATAGAAAAGGATAGAGGAACGCGTCCAGCCAGTCTTGTACCAATTTAACCCCAAGTATTTACTCCTCGACGTGGTCAGTCCGCTAAATAATTGACAGGATTAATCAATATTTTAAAAATGGGCAAATGTCATTGGGTAATTCATCCAGAATGAAACGGTCCTGAGTACCCTTATTTTTCTTCTGCGACACATTTTTTATTCAGATTTGGGCTGTGCTTATGAAACGTCAAAAGATGGCGCTACTTATGTGGCAACATGGTGAAGAAGCGCTTGCGAAGGCTTTAGTCTCTTGTAAATTATACAAAGCCTTGGCCCACGAAGCAGCGGAAGACGATATGGAAACAGAAGTGTATGAAGAACTGAGAAGTTACGGAAAAGAATTCGAAAACATCGGTAAGTTGTTTGATTCGATGTGGTCCTGTTATACGCATGATTTGTGCAGCTTTGGAACTTCTGGACTACTGCTACCGGCAAGATGATGATCAAACCCAACAGCTGCTTACCTGCGAGTTGCAAAACTGGTCCGGGCAGACATGTTTGAGTCTCGCAGTGGCGGCCAACCATCGCGCTTTGTTGGCGCATCCTTGTTCTCAAATTATCCTAGCCGATCTGTGGATGGGCGGTCTGAGGACGCGGAAGAACACGAATTTGAAAGTACGGATTTTTATTTGTTTAGTTTGCTCTAAATTGTTCTCTTAGTTTTCTTTTCTTTTTGTTTTCCGTTTAGGTGATACTTAGTTTAATTTTCCCCCTGTATATACTAAAGTTGGAATTTAAATCAAAGGAAGAGCTGCAGCTGATGCCGCAGACTACTGAGGAGCACATGGAGTTGGAGAATGACGATGATGATAAGTCGGACTCGGAGAAGTTGCCCGATGTTGAGGTGAGTCTATTTTTATTTTTTTAAGACTCTGTACTTACGTGACTACCTATTCGAGGATGCCTGTCGTTTCTTTTGCATGATGGTGAACAGTACTTTATGAGTAATTAACCTAATTTATTCTAGAAACATTTACGAAGTTTGAGTATTCGGAACATATCTTCGAGACAGCAGGGTGTGAAGGTAGCTGCATGTGCACTACACTTACTGTTATCTTTGTTTAGATTCTATCACTGTCTAAAACTAACAGACTGTCTTCCACTCTCAACTTCACACACTTGTGTTAACATGGGATTATGTTTTTTGTATTTTTCCCCACCACTAACTTTTATCACTGGCAAACTTACAAACCTAAACTGGAGCTGATACCTTAAAAAAATCTCTCGCCATTTCAAGCAAATGCTTCATAAATAACAAAACCCGGAAATTACAAATTGCAAATTTCGGATATCTACTTCTCTATGTTCCTACTCAAATTTTATAACTGCCGTTTGCTTTTTGTGATTTTTTTTGACCGTCTATTAGAAGTATCTGGAGAACTAAAAGAGATATTGATTTGAAATTTTGGCTGTGGCCGAAATTGGGTCGGATCTATTTAATGAAAATATTTTCAAAATGGTGGCATTTCCGGAAATACCGGAAGTTGACACCAACTTTCTTATCTTAAATGGAATGCTACCATTTTCTATTTTTTTTTAGATTCCACGGAAAATTTTAATGTCAATTCAATAATGGTTCGCTATGTCTAAAATTAATATTTTCGGAGATATAAATTTTTTTCTCAATATTTTGGCAATTGTGGTAGATTATGTAAAAATTAATATCTCGATAACGTCTAGCAGTAAGATGTTCGATTTTCTATGGTGGCAAGAGGAAGTATTGGAATTACTAATCAGGCAACCAAATTTTCAAAATCTATTACATAAAATTTTCTAATCAACGACATATGTTGATCGCACAAAAGTAGCAAAAAGTCATTTTTCTTAAATAGAATGATACCTATTTAAATAAACCAATTAAAAAAAGTGAAAAAATGCACGTTTAACAATGTATGATGTTTCTCTACCCAAAATGAATAGTATTTTAGATACCTACTAGATGGAGCGCCAGGTCATTGTTCTGCAGCAGTTACTAACGAATTGTACCAGATATTTGAAGATAGATGGATACTGCGTTTGGGTCCATGGAGTTGGCCTGCCAGGTCTCCAGACATTACACCGTTGGATTTTTATCTTTGGGGCCGTATAAAGGATAAAGTGTATCAATATCAACTCAACAACAGGGATGAATTGGTGGAAAGAATTGCTACAGCATTTGCAGGCTTTGATCCACATGAAATTCATGGTGCTACTACACACGCCGTAAATAAGCGAATTATTAAATGTGTAGAAGTTAATGGACTACATTTTGAACAGTTTCTTTAACATTGTTTTACTATCACGTACCTGTCTACTTTATTTTTTATTTAGTTAAAATAAGTTCAGTGGTGGTAATTCAGGATATGTTCCATTAAATGTTCTGTATGTCCTGTTAATTATTTTATCGCATTTTCTATGAATGTTGAATAAATTCATAATATCCGAGTTAGAATAATTATCATTTGCCATATCCTATTCGTTAAACACCAACCGTACTAAATTACTAAAAAATACCGATTGCTTTTATTAGACATTATTTGTGAAATTTGTGAATATTTTGTTTTGTCTACAAGCCAAGGTCTACTTACTAGAAGACGGCGCTCTTCAATTTTGATCGATGAAATAAGAAAACAGCAAATATCCAAAATACTATTAATTTTAGGTAGAGAAACACCATACATTGTTAAATGCGCATTTTTTCACTTTTAACATTGAAAATGTTTATGTTTTGGCAAGTACGGAGTTCGTTTTCGTGTTACATTTGCAGTCTATCTTCGTGAGAATTCAGGCAGTGGCGAATAAGGCCGAGCGTCTGGCACACAACTATGAATGACACATGTGGGATGCGGGAACGAGAGGTGGTTTATATGCATACGCACACACAGCTTGCCGATTAGGAGAACATACCAAAAGAATACAGTACAGACTCGATAATCCGGATCAATAAAAACATGGGCGATCCGGATTATTGAAAAATCCGGATTATTAAATCAATAAATTAATTAATAAAAGAACTGAACAAGAGGGATTTTTAATGATTTCATTGTAAAAACATACAAAACGGGTAAAATGAACATAAAAACACTTTTGCATAATTGCTTCTACTACATTAATAAATAAAGTCTGTAATTTTAGTTTGGCTGACCTTCTGCTAACTCAAACAAAATGCTTGATGCCCGAGTATTAACAATTCATTTAGGGGTGCGTTGTTCTTTTCAGCCCAATCTATACATTGTTGAATGCTTAAATCCGTCTAATCGGCTTCTGTGAATTCAGGGCATGGGGTAAAGAGCATTTATACAGTGTTGAAAAATAGTAAATGGACACTTTCGTTTGCGCCGGTAGATGCGGCACGTACCGGCGGCCGACACGCGCGACGGACACAGTCGCATTTGAACGTGAATGCACCGGCCGGCAGGTTAAACGCACAAACGAGAGCAGTTCTATTTAAGGCTGGGATACTCGAATACCCGAGAAGCGTTCTCCTCGCTTCTGAGACGGTGTTAATACAGACAGTCCAGCTCAAAAACTGTATTACTCATAGACATGAATTATGGTTTAAAAGAAATATGAGGGTTGGTAGAATACGCTTATAACTATTTTATTTGCTATATTTACACTGTTGTTAAAATAAACGAAGTTGAAAACTGGCACATTTTAACGGAAAACACAAATTGTACATTCGGATTGTAGTTAACAGCCAAATAAAATATAAGAGCATATTCCCCGATCTTTTAGCTTTATTTTAAGACTATATTTGCCTAATTTCGTTGTTTCAATTTTCTGCTGGACTGACTGTACCAAGCGGTTGCTAAAGCTATGTCTATTTCTGTCTTACACATGTACTGCCGATCTCCTGTCCTTTCGTTGCGTATCCCACCCTTAAATACTATTGGAGAAGTACAACGGGTGTGTCGGCTGTCGGTACACGCCGCGTCTACCGGCGCAAACGAAAGCGTACCTTTAGCCGTAAATTTTGAATTTCATCAAGCAAAGTCGTTAATGTCAAAATGTTCTCGAACTCCAATGCGAGGGCTCTTTATAGACGTCGGTATTACCTTTGCAAAACAAAGAAGCCGCCTCGGCATCCATAAGCTGCAAGGAAGTGAGCGGATTGCCGGCTTTTTTATTTTCACCCTTTGATACCCTCGCCGCCACTCCCAGTTGACCAAAATCAACTTGTACCAGTGGAGCAGCCAGCATTAAATCGGAAAAAGAATTTAAAATGTATTTTTGTACAATCAGGTCAAAAATGTACTAGATTCATACAATTGTACTAGCTGTGGCAACGCTGATTCCGGTTCGCCGCCGAACGTCTGATTTGGCAAGTATTTGGGGATTGGTTAGAAAAACACCCTAGAAGGCGGTGACGCGCCCGCAAAGCGTTTAAAAGGTACGTTAGAGGCGCATTCGGATTACCGAAACTGAAATTATCCGGATTACAAAGTACGCAATGCAATCAAGGAACTATCCGATTACCGAATAATCCGGACTATTAAGGATCCGGATTAATGAGTCTGTACTGTATTTATTTAACATTGAAAATGTTTTTATTTTCATAGTATGGAGTTCAATTTCCTGTTTCATTTGCAGCATTTATACGAAACAGACCCGACTGCTAGCGGCTAAATTAATGTGAGAGCCTGGCGGCTCTGAACTCATTAGATTTAAAAAGAAACGCGACAGGGGTAATTTGAAGAGGTGGTTATGGGGGTGGGTTTGGGGGTGGTTTGTACGGCTGGTGTTAGGAGCAGTTGTTAGGGGTGGTTTTTAGGGGCGGTTTTAGTGGTGGTTTATGGGGTTGGTTTTGGGGGTGATTTTTAGGAGAGGTTTTGGGGGTGGTGTATAGGAGTGGTTTTGGGGGTGGTTTTAGGGGTTGGTTGTAGGTTTCGTTTTTGGGGGTGGCTTTAGTTGTGGTTTTAGGGGTAGTTTTGAGGGTAGTTTTGTAGGTGCTCTTAGGGGTGGTTTTTAGAAATGGGTTCGGGGGTTGTTTTTCGGGAGTGGTTGTTAGAGGTTTTCCAGGAGGTAGTTTTAGGAATGGTGTCGGGGGTGGTTTTAGGGGTGGTTTTTGGTTTATGATTTTTGGGGTTGGCTTTAGGGGTGGTTTTTGGGGGTGCCTTTAGGTGTGGTCTTGGGGGTGGTTTTAGGGGCTGCTTTAGGGGTGACTTTTAGGGGTGGTTTTTGGGTTAGGTTCAGGGGGCTGGTTTTGACGGGTGGTTTTGAGGGGTGGTTGTGGGGTTGGTTTTTAGGAATGGTTTTAGGTGTGGTTCTTGGGGGGTGGTCTTGGGGGATGCTTTTTGGGGGGTGGTTTTTGGGGTGGCGTTAGGGGTTTGTTTTGGGGGGTGGTTTTAGGGGTGATTTTTAGGGGTGGTCTTTAGGGGTGGTTTGTCTGCTGGGGGTTACCTGTATTTCCGATTCACCTGATAATGGGCGCGTGCAGCGCGCTCATTTTTCCCACGTATTACACATCGACGCTTTTATTGCTACATTACACTTACCTCTAATACATATCGATAATACTGTTGCACTTTACGTTATAAATCAACACTAATTTCCATTTTTATCATATTCCAAATCCCCCAAGATTACCACTAGGTACTTCATCATTTTCAATGCCCCCCGATTGCATCTTTGCAAAGGCCTGTGAATTTTTTTAATTGGTTTCTTTAAATAGGTATCATTATCATTCAATTTAAGAAAAATGACTTTTTGCTACTTTGTGTGATTAGAAAATTTTATGTAGTACATTTTGAAAATTTGTAATTAGTAAATTATACTTGGGCCGCCCAACAGACCAATGTTGCCAGGTCTGGTGAAAATTCACCAGATTTGGTGATTTTTTAACCCATTTGGTGATTTGGTGAAAACTTTCTTAAAAAGTCTTATTTCTGGTGATTTTTTAACTGACGTAAGAACTTATAAATTTATATTAAAAAAACGATTTTATTATGTTTTTTATTCTTCGTTGTTAAGTACATATTCTGTAATATCATATTATCCAAAAAACTCTATTATACATACATATGTTTCAAAAACTCAACTGCTTGAACCGGGATTCCCAGACTACAGATATTAAAAACCACAATAATAGTATGTACCAATAAATTTTCATGTTATTTGTTTTGTTTTTATTTGCAATGTCAAGAATTTTGTTTTAGTTGTTATTTTGCAATTTTATGTGTTTGAAATAAAGCATTATATTTTATTTATTATTCGTATTGCATGTAAATACGCGAAAAATATAAAATCTGGTTATTTTTTGTAGAATCTGGCAACTTTTAAAGCAAGGGTCTGGTGATTTTCAGTTTTTTCACCTGGCAACATTGCAACAGACGGAGTGATCACCCTGCAAAAACGTGCTCTAGCGGGACCCAATATTAATTTATGACAACCGAATTGAAGTGATGCGACTTTGTTGGGTCTAAAGAAAGCGCATCACTGCGGTTCTGTCGTCCTAAATTGATAGTGGTCCCGTCTAGAGCTCATGCTTGTAGGGTGATCACTCCGTCTGTTGGGCGGCCCAAGTATAGTAATTCCAACACCTCGTCTTGCCACCATAAAAAATCGAACATCTTACTGCTAGACGTTATTGAGATATTAATTTTTACATAATCTACCACAACTGCCAAAATAGGCATGTATTGAGAAAAAATTTATATCTCCGAAAATATTGATTTTGGACATAGCGAACCTTTACTGAATTAACATTAAAATTTTCCGTGGAATCTAAAAAAAATTGAAAATGGTATCATTCTATTTAAGAAAAATGACTTTTTTCTACTTATGTGTGGTCAACATATGTCGTTGATTAGAAAATTTTATGTAATAGATTTTGAAAATTTGTTTACCTGATTAGTAATTCCAACACCTCGTCTTGCCACCATAGAAAATCGAACATCTTACTGCTAGACGTTATCGAGATATTAATTTTTACATAATCTACCACAACTGTCAAAATAGGTATTGAAAAAAAATTTATATCTCCGAAAATATTGATTTTGGACATAGCGAACCTTTACTGAATTAACATTAAAATTTTCCGTGGAATCTAAAAAAAATTGAAAATGGTATCATTCTATTTAAAAAAATGACTTTTTGCTACTTTCGTGCGATCAACATATGTCGTTGATTAGAAAATTTTAAGTAATAAATTTTAAAAATTTGTTCGCCTGATTAGTAATTCCAATACCTCGTCTTGCCACCATAAAAAATCGAACATCTTACTGCTAGACGTTATCGAGATATTAATTTTTACATAACCTACCACAACTGTCAAACTATTGAGAAAAAAATTTATATCTCCGAAAATATTAATTTTAGACAAAGCGAACCTTTATTGAATTGACATTAAAATTTTCCGTGGAATCTAAAAAAAAATAAAAATGGTAGCATTCCATTTAAGATAACAAAGTTGGTGTCAACTTCCGGTATTTCCGGAAATGCCACCGTTTTGAAAATATTTTCATTAAATAGATCCGACCCGATTTCGGCCACAGCCAAAATTTCAAATCACTATCTTTTTTAGTTCTCCAGATACTTCTAATAGGAGGTCAAAAAAAAATCACCCTGTATATATATTTTTAGCACTACAGGCCTAGTAGGCCCATGGCTTGATTAACCAATACTCTCCATTCCTTTTTATTTTCTGTTTTCTCCCTCCAATCTTCAATGCCATTTCCTTATATCCTTCATTACTTCTTCCCTCCACCTCGCTCTCGGTCTTCCTTGTCTTCTTCTGCCCCCTATACTACTTTCAAATATTCTTTTTGGTGTTCTGTTTATTGTCATCCTCGTAATATGTCCCAACCATCTCAGCCTTTGTGATTTTGCAATTCTCACTATATCCGGTTCCCCAAATAACTCCCTTAGCTCTTGGTTAGTTCGACTTTCCCACACATCATCCACTCTTTTACCTCCATATATCTTCCTCAGCATTTTTCTCTCCCACACTCCCAGCATTCTTTGTTCTGTACCTCTCTTTGGATGTTCGGTTTTCTGCAAAACATTGTCCCCAGATATGAAAAACTCTCCACTTCTTCAATTTTGTAAATTATGCCTTCGTTCGTTCTTAATTTTAGCTCTCCACTCACTCCCAAATCTCTATCTGTCCATGTCATGAATTTTGTTTTATTTGCATTGATAATTAGACCCATTTTCCTTGTCGAACTTTCCAATCTCTGCATTACCACCTGCAGTTCCTGTTTACTTCTTGTCACAATCACCACATCATCCGCAAATACTATGCACTGGTGTTGCTTATTGTATACCAGGCCAGACCTATTAACATTGGCATCCTGTATTGATTACTCTTTCCAATGCAAAATTGGACAGCACGGATGATAGAGGGTCACCTTGTCTTACTCCTTCTTTCACTCTAAATTTCTTTGAAGTTTTACTGTTTATTCTGACTCTGTTCTCAGTTTCGTTTAATGTCAATTTCGCCATGTTTACAAGTTTTTTGCCTATTCCCAGCTGCTTTAATGCATTGTAACTTTCTGCCTGTAATTCTCTCAAAGTAAATATCTGGTCTACAACCGATCTTCCCCGTTCATCTCCCAGTTCATTCTCCATTCTTACCGTTAACCTATTCTTTAAACATGATGCAAGTATCTTATAGGCAACATTAAGTAAGGCTATACCCCTGTAATTCTTAGGTTGCATCTTATCGCCTTTCTTATACAATGGATGCAGTATTGCTTCCCTCTAACTCTGTGGTATTTCTTACTGTATCCATATTTCCTCCAAAAGGTCCCTCACACATCGAGCCAATTCCTCTCCTCCATATTTAAACATTTCTGTAGTTATTTCGTCACCTCCAGGACTCTTGTAATTTTTCAGACTTCGAATAATATCTTCAACTTCCTTTAAAATTGGTGGTTCTTCCTCCCATCCATCTTGATTCTGCATATCATCTTCTGTGCATTCATCTATTATTTCTTCGTCTCGCCCTTCACCCCCTTTCAATAATTCATCAAAGTAATTCTGCCACAATTCCAACACGCCCCTCTCTTCTCCTATTATTTCGCCATTTCTATTCTTATAAAATACTGTTCTTGGTTGACACCCCTTTTTTTCTCTTCTTACTCCTTCGTTGTTCTTGTGATTCTCCTCTATATCATTATATATCCACCAATTATAACATTTAAATTCTTGTTCAAACATTTTTAGAACATTGGTATTGTTATTTATAAGGTATTTGCTTTAGTTTTCATTGTTTTTTTTTGCTGAGTTTTGTTTTCGGCTTTTTTCACCCCGCTGCTTCATTTCATTTTTGCGCGGAGAAATCTGAAATGTTTTCCTTCTAGGCATTGCTCAGCGACAGTTTTATTCAGCGTGAAACCATAGTGCACGAAAACGGTAAAGTTATACCGGACTTGGACGATACGAAACAGTACTTTTACGAAGACCGGAATTACCCGGAGAAGCGTTCGAGACCGCTTAAAGTTAAAAAGAAAGTTTACGAGTTTTTCACTGCTCCCATTACGAAATTTTGGGCAAACTCTGTAAGTAACGCAAGTAAAGAAATGGAAAATATAGTATAACCCGATTATTCGTAGATTTCTTACGTGATTTTCTTGATAATATTCAGCTACACGGTTTTGGTAAAAATGGAACACGCTCCCAATTGGCAAGAGTGTGTAGCAATTATTTATATTTGCTCTCTGGGGTGTGAGAAAATTCGTGAAATAGCATCCTCTGAACCGGTAGCGTTGAGTCACAAATTAGTTGTATGGACATACAATAGATGGAACCCCTGTGACGCTGCGGCTATTATATTCTTCTTCATCGGGGTGTCGCTCAGGTTCAAACCAGACACGATGGAAGTGGGGAGGGTTATATATTGCGTAGTCAGTATTTATTGGTACTTACGTATTTTGAATATTTTAGGCGTCAACAAATATTTAGGTAAAGAATAGTATTTTTATTCTTTCCGAACTCGTAACACTTGCATTGTAGGTCCTTTGGTGACGATGATGGGAAAAATGGTGAAGAACATGATCTATTTCGTCGTACTCTTGCTGGTTGTCTTGATGAGTTTCGGAGTTTCACGACAAGCCATACTATTTCCTGATAACGAACCCAGTTGGACCATAGCAAGAGATGTAACTAACTCTCTTTAAGCATTAAGATTATTAAAGAAATATGTTTCCAGGTCTTTCTCGAGCCATATTTCATGATGTACGGTGAAGTGTACGCAGATAAAATCGACCCTCCCTGCGGTCCAGGCACTGACTTACCTTGCATAACGGGCCACTGGATAACCCCAGCAATTATGTCAATATACCTTCTCATCGCAAATATCTTACTTATAAATCTTCTTATAGCAGTTTTTAACAACATCTTCATCGAAGTAAACGCCGTCGCGCATCAAGTCTGGATGTTCCAACGATTCACCGTGGTGATGGAATACGAACAGAAACCGTTGTTGCCGCCACCGTTTATCTTCTTTTGTCACATATTTTTGCTATTTAAGTATTTTAAAGCGAAGTTAGAGGGGAAAGAAGAAAGTTACGATAACGGACTGAAGTTGTTTTTGGAAAAAGACGAAATGGAAAGGTTGTATGATTTCGAGGAAGATTGCGTCGATGGGTATTTCGCCGAAAGAGAATTTAAGCTTCAACAATCCATGGAAGAACGCATACGGGTCACTACGGAAAGGGTGGAGAATCTTTCTCAAGTAAGTCTCGTGTATGGAAATATCGGAAGATATATTCCCTTCTTTTGACAGAAAGTAGAAGATATAAACTCCAAAGAAAACCTTCAATCGGGCACCTTACAAAGTATCGATTTTCGTCTGCGTAAACTAAGCGAGGAAACGCAAAGTTTACTGGGACACTTGGCGGTGATCCACAGGCTGATTGCCACGCAATCGAACACTTTATTACCTCCGATTAATCCGACGGCGGAAAGAATGAGGACTTCTAGTGAGCGCTCTGAAGGAACGGTTGATGATACACAGTTGATCGTCCCGACAAGCAAGAGGCGGCCAATTGTACGATCTATTACGGAAATCAGGCCTGACGCTTACATTTTCGATAACGGATTGCATGTTGAAGTCAGAACAGGGGATGAAAGAGAAGAAGACGAGGATTTTGATGATTTAGCAAACTTGGGTAAGTCGTTAGACATTTTTTAAAATTCTTCGATAATTTGTAGTCCTAATTTCCAAGATATTATAAAGATTATTATAAACAGCTTAGAAATTTTAGAAAACATGTCATATGTAATAAAAAAAGAGTATGCTTACAGTTTAAATTACGTAGAGGATACAAAAATTTTATGGGAAGAATTTAATAACACTTGCAAAGCAGTTCGACAGAAAGTTTGACAATAATATTGTCGAAATAATATATTGATAAGAATATTGATAGTACCACACACTAAACAATATTATTCCATTTTAAACACACTCAAGTCGGCCACTTAACCAAAAACAGCCATTAACGTCAACAGCTACACAAAATCGGTGTCCGGTGCCGGCAAACATTCAATATTTTTGCCCATATCCCTTCCTCCCCTGAAATTGATGCGCGGATTTCAAAAAAATCTAGATTTTCGTCAATACCGATCATCAATCTATCAATACATTCCACACACCATCAATAATATTGTCAAATCACGATATTGTCAATATTATTGTTAACCGAAGTTTGACAATAATATTGTTGAAATAATATATTGATGAAAATATTGATAATACCGCACACTAAACAATATTATTGGCAATAATACAAGGAATATTTGGCAAGTAATGAAGTGAGCAGCATTGATGAACTGACATTCTTTATAAGAAATGAATTTAAAGAAAAAAGCATGTGTTGCCATAATCTTGGCATTTAGAATAAAGAAAAAAAAGTCAAAAAGAAAACGGTGGATTGTTTTTTATTTGCTTCATTTGCGTCTTCGTGGCTTGGGTCATATTCCATTTTAAACACACTCAAGTCGGCCACTTAACCAAAAGCAACCATTAGCGTCAATAGCCACATGACAATTGGCACAAAATCGGTGCCCAGTGCCGGCAAACATTCAATATTTTTGTCCATATCCCTTCATCCCCCGATATTGATGCATGGATTTCAAAAAATCTAGATTTTTGTCAATATCGATCATCAATCTATCAATACATTCCGCACACCATCAATAATATTGTCAAATCACGATATTGTCAATATTATTGTCGACCCAAGTTTGACAATAATAGTCTTGAAATAATATATTGATGAAAATATTGATAATACCGCACACTAAACAATATTATTGGCAATAATACAAGGAATATTTAGCCAGTAATGAAGTGAGCAGCATTGATGAACTGACATTCTTTATAAGAAATGAATTTCAAGAAAAAAGCATGTGTTGCCATAATCTTGACATTTGGAATAAAGAAAGAAAGGCCAAAAAGAAAACGGTGGATTGTTTTTCATTTACTTCATTTACGTCTTCAGGGCTGGGCTCATATTCCGTTTTAAACACAGTCAAGTCGGCCACTTAACCAAAAACAACCATTAGCGTCAATAGCCACACGATAATTGGCACAAAATCGGTGCCCGGTGCCGGCAAACATTCAATATTTTTGTCCATATCTCTTGTCTCTTCCTCCCCTGATATTGATGCGCGGATTTCAAAAATCTAGATTTTCGTCAATATCGATCGTCAATCTATCAATACATTCCTCTCACCATCAATAATATTGTCAAATCACGATATTGTCAATATCATTTCAACCCAAGTTTGACAATAATATTGTTGAAATAATATATTGATGAAAATATTGATAATACCGCACACTAAACAATATTATTGGCAATGATACAAGCAATATTTAGCCAATAATGAAGTGAGCAGCATTGATGAACTGACATTCATTATAATAAATTAATTTAAATAAAAAAGCATTTGTTGCCATAATCTTGGCATTTGGAATAAAGAAAGAAAGGCCAAAAAGAAAACGATGGATTGTTTTTCATTTGCTTCATTTGCGTCTTCGTGGCTGGGGTCATATTCCATTTTAAACACAGTCAAGTCGGCCACTTAACCAAAAACAACCATTAATGTCAACAGCCACACATTAATTGGTACAAAATCGGTGCCCGGTGCCGGCAAACATTCAATATTTTTGTCCATATCCCTTTACTCCCCTGATATTGATGCGCGGATTTCAAAAAATCTAGATTTTTGTCAATAATGATCATCAATATATCAATACATTCCGCACACCATCAATAATATTGTCAAATCACGATATTGTCAATATTATTGTCAACTCAAGTTTGGCAATAATATTGTTGAAATAATATATTGATGAAAATATTGATAATACCGCACACCAAACAATATTATTGGCAATAATACAAGGAATATTTAGCCAGTAATGAAGCGAACAGGATTGATGAACTAACATTCTTTATAAGCAATGAATTTAAAGAAAAAAGCATGTGTTGACATAATTTTGCTATTTGGAATATAGAAAGAAAGGTCAAAAAGAAACCAGTGGACTGTTTTTCATTTGCGTCTTCATGGCTGGGGTCATATTCCATTTTAAACACGCTCAAGTCGGCCACTTAACCAAAAACAACCGTTAATGTCATCAGCCACACGATAATTGGTGCCCGGTGCCGACAAATATTCAATATTTTTGTCCATATCCGTTCCTCCCCCGATATTGATGCGCGGATTTCTCAAAATCTAGATTTTCCTCAATATCGATCATCAATCTATCAATACATTCCTCACACCATCAATATTATTGCCAAATCACGATATTGTCAATATTATTGTCAATAATATTGATTGTAACTGTTGGCACTAATAGATATATTTGAATCTAATTTTAACCTAAAATATAGGCAGCCGCAAGCAGTTGAACATTCTGGATCAAAGAACGAGAAGTGCAGATTCTAAAACGTCCGTCGATAGTTGCGAACGTACCGACAGTACGCATGAACTATCAGGCGAAGAACTGGAAGATTTCCAATTTGATGCTTTGAAAGTGAGAAGAAGGCGAAGTTCTTCTGGTACGACGGGAAGGCGTAGTTCAGAAGGTAACGGTAAGTTTTGGTTAAATTATAGAAGAAATTTATAATTTTTTTATTTATGTCTTTTTCAGGAGACGAATCCATCCACGAAAACAAGAAAACCTTGTCTCGGCGCCAGTTCTCCCAAACTCAGTCCGAACCCGAATTCAGCGAAAGTCAGCCCTCCACCGCGTTGCCTGTACGGGCTGTAACTGTTGAGCGAAGCGTAACTTTCGCCGAGCCGAAGATACAAGTAATACCAACGGTTGCTATTTCCCAAAGTAGTCCTCGTGCGATGTTAATGGCGATGCACACTGAATACACCAGCATAACAGACGAATTGGAGAATTATTGCGGTCTTTTGAGTCCGCCAAAGTCGCCAGGTCTTCTTTCACCACCAAGGCCCGGACAGTCCCCAATATTTCACAGTAAGTGATCCTTATCTATTCTTTACAAATCGCCTTGTATATTTGTTATAATTTTGCATCTTTGTGAATCAATTACTTCGACAGGAAAACGTCACGCTTCTGAAATGTCGAACCCGGAGATGGCGCTGGTCATGGAAAAGGAGCACCTGAGGAGTGCCGAAGAAAGCGATTACATGGTGATGGAGAACTTAATCCAGAGGCGCTACGGAGATGACAACGAAAGCAATCCGAGTCTCCTCAACGTGTCGCGAGGCTACCGACTGAACTCCTGGCCTGCACGTACTTTGCGCCGCTCCAGTGCCGTAGAGGGCGACATACAGTGCCCCTTAGGTATCTTTATACCAGATTTTAATAAATTCGCTGTAGAACATGAAAATGATCGTTTGTTAATGCGTGTGAATTCTGTCCCAGGTTCAGATACTGAACCGACGGAGCGCCAGGATTCCGCAGAATCCACCGGCACTGCGAGCGACACGACGCCGTTTTTGGTCCCGCAATTATCGCAAAGACCCTCGATTGTTATCGACTCTTCGCAGTTGCCGATACAGACTGAGATTTTAAATAGGGCAGATAGCAAGGGCAGTCTGCACGTTCAGACCGAAACCATGTGTTAAAAGTGTTTTTCAGACACTCAATTTTTGGACGGTTTTGCCCAAAATTAATATACAGGGCACTTTTTATTATGTATGCCCGGGATATAATGATTTTTTTGGCGTAACTGTCTTTTTAATTTTATTATTTTCCAAGCGATATAGTTTCATTAACAATGGGAAATCCGTTAAGTGGAGATTCTACAGGTCAAATAATGACCATTGACCGCGAACATGCCTTATCGGAATGTTGATGGTTTAGGAAATACAGGGTGTTGAAAGTCAAGGATGGTAGAGGGAGAGGATCCCTCGATGCGGTAGTAGCCGTTCATTGGCCGCGATAGTTGTGACGTAGCGATTGACCCTGGCCTGATAATTGAGATGGGCAGAATGGGCTATTAAACAAGTTTTATTACTAATTCGATCTTTTTTGCTCTTATTTTAAATTTTTTTAGTTGTCAGCGGAAGAGGCAACGTGCCTAAATATATATTAGGAGTTTGAAAACTTAACAGCGTTCCATAGTGACAAATAATGCAAAAAAATATTTCCGTCCTTTATCAATACATAGGTTATTGCATAAGTCTATCTCATTCCCAATCACAGACTGCAAAGCAGGGTTCTAGAAACAACCATACCATTTTATTGGGTATTGTCAGGTTATTTTGGAATGTTTTTTCAATAAAGGATCTTTCTGTGTAGGAACGAAGCTGGTTTTTTGTTTTGACGAAAAAAGTTATACCTGCTCATTGTATAGTTTTGTTTCACCCCCGGTTTCACCTTTTCATTTATTTTTTGACGCAGTTTTCAAAATTACTGAAAATTAGTTATTCTGCTTCCCACGGTGAGGTAGGTATATGAATGTTTAGGTGAATTAAACAAAGGAAAAATAAACATATTTTATTACACGGGGTAAAATAAATACATACATACACTGGAAGTGAATAAATAAAAGAAGGTAAATTTGTATTTTCGGCAAACGTCAAGAAACATGGCTTTAGCGACTCTATGAACGACACTAAACTGTCACTTTTTAGAAGTCAAAAAAGTTTTTTTACTGACAAGTCTGAAAAATTTTTTACCGACACTAATCCAAAGCAATCTGTCATACAACAAATAATTAATGTCACTATTGATATTTTTTACTCTTTTTGCAAGCAAGATAATCATGTTTATTGAATTTAGATAAGTGTATTATCGACGTTTGCCGAAAAAATAGCATATTTTATGAGGAGCTAAAGTGCTTTTTGTGGCTCGTTTGTACAGATTCGCCACAAAAAGAATCACCTTAGCTCCTTATAAAATAATATACTATTTTATTTAGTTACATGGTAATATTTTTCATTTTCTTAATTTTTTTCCTAACTGGATCGCTGTCACTGTCCTGATGAAATCTCTTTTTTGACATGTTTTTTTGTTCCAGTAAATAGTTCAGATAGTTTAGCCTGATAAAAGTTCGTTGTCTAATAAATGTTGTAAGGACTGATATATGGATGTTGCTATCAACACAGTTTAAGATACTGTTGACTAACTTAGAAACCAGACCTTTACCTTTTCTAAGAGATATATTATTATTGTCAGTCTTGTGATATTCATTAAATTTTTGGTGCAGCATTTGGGCTGTCTCACTCCACTTAGTTGATGGCTCTATAAGACCTCCAAAAGATAAATGCTGAACCCACATAGGACCTGCATAATCATGACTTCTAATTTTATTTTTATAGGTAAAATTTCCCAGTACAGGATATTCATTTTTAAATTTATATGCCACCCATCCAGCTAAATAGTTGATAGCATCCCCTGCAGTTTCCCCAGAACTTTCAACCACAATATTATCATTTGATTTGAAAAATGTTTCAGTTGCTAATTCTGCAGCCTCAGATATTTCAGTTTCCTCCACGTTTACATTAGCAACTCGAATCACTTGGGCAACCACATACTCCTCTGGCGAGACCTCAATCGTATTGGTGTTGGTTTGAACAACACCAGTATTTTTCCCTGTAATTTCAGTAACCAATAATAAAATTATCACAAAATATTTTAGTTAAGTAGGTACCTAAAATGATCATTCGCATTCTATATAATGCATTCAGTGGTGTTGGATGGTCATCAAGGCCACCTCGACTCTGCATTTGAGAGAAAAAATTCTCCAACGAATCTTGGTTAAGTCTGTGAGTTAAAATATATTGCAACTTATAACGTTCCCTCATGTCTAATAGTAACGCTTTTAAGGAATTTATAGACACAAGTATCCCTTGCTGAAATATTTGCAAACTCTGTTTTCCCACACATCGCATTCCTTTGACTGTATTGTACATCCTGTCTAAAATTTCATTTTGTTCTTTCGAGTGTACTCCATATGGATGATTCTCACATAACGGGCGAATTTATGTCACTATTGGTTTTCGGGGCCTAAATTCACGTAAAGTCAAAATCTAAATATGTTATATGTTGAAGCTGGTGTTTCTGGATTTTGTCCACGTGAAGATGTTTAACAAAATGCTATTGTTAATAATAATATCTGCAAAAAAGTGAACCAAACGTCATTTCGGTAATTGTCACACACATGATGTTGCCAACTTCAAGGTCCTATAATGGGTGTACACGTTAATGTTGAATATGATTTAAATTTTTTTTTTACAATAAATATATGTATGAAAATATTACACAAAATATTACACGTATCAAAAACGCGTTTAAGTAAATATTAACTAAAGTGTGTGTGTCACACTGTTTTGCATCATTCCGGTAATGCTGCTTTCAAATGCCTGTATTTTGACAATGACAAGTAGTATTCTGTAGTTTGTATGACAGAGGTGTTGTGCTGCGTCATATGCTTTGAAGTCAGGCGAGTAAGTATTTCTTGAAGTGATAATATTCGCGCAATACAAATAAGCGACCCATGAAACGAGTGCGTACCGAAAGTCCACGTCAACCCGGTAACGCAATTATCTAGGCGTATTTTGCAAAATATGTTAATATAACATGCGATTTGGTGTATGCATAAACGTCGAGAACATAACCTCACATTTTAATTCAATTCCATAGACAAAGTAAGAAATTCTGGGCAATAATATACTGTTTCGTCATTCCAGTAATGCATCATTTCGGTAATGGTAGCATTACCGAAATGACTTTCGGTAATGGTAGCATTACCGAAATGACTACTACGTTTCCGAAATGATTGGCTGTGTAAATTTGTCGGTGCGATTTCGGTAGCTAGAAGCTACAATTTCATCTTAATTTCTTGTAGAAAGAAAAGATGGGAAAAACTAGGAGGTCGGACGAATTAGAAATCGCTTTAAACAATTTCGGTAATGGTAAGTGCCATTACAGAAATGATTTTGCCATTACCGAAATGATTTTCATTCTTCAGTAAAAATTTGCGAAAAACTGCAAAATAACGTCTAAATTTCGCTGCTGATAACAAAGTTGTCCTCTGTTGGCATAACTGGACACATATACAAAGTTACAGCAAAAACAGTGGCCAATTTTTTTAAAAATTGTGTACGACTCATTTTGGCCCATTATGTGAGAATGTCCCATATCCACTTTTGGCAGGAAACAAATTTTGTTTTGGAACATAAGTGTTCATTATGTCAAACCAGGAATTGACTAATTCAATAAAATTACTGGTCTCATCTACAAGCTTCGGAGGAACTTCAAGTTTCTGGACATAGTGCTTCAAAGCAATTGCGATGGTGTGTGATAATAGTTGTGCTGCTAAACGAACATTTTGTCTCTGACTTCTCTGGCAAGTTAAATGAATTTCCTTGAGTTTAAAACAAGCACTTACTTCGTGATTATTTAATTTTACCAGTTGAGTTAAAGGGTGTTTATTGATCATATCACCATTTTCAAGTCTAAAACCTGTATCTATAAGCCAGTTTCGCATCAATTTTAACATCTGTGGAGTATCAGCAAAAACATACACGTTTTTCTTTGTTTCTGGATGAAGGAAGTAGGGCTTGTCAAAGGAGATACCCATGTGGGTCCATAAACCAATATTACCTCCACCACAATCGCTGACACATGCAACTACATCATAGTTTATGATATACAACTTACTTATAATTTTCTGCAAAAGTTCAGGAGTAACTTTACTGTCAAATTTCACACATATTGGTTGCTTCCACTTTCCCACCAGTCCACGTACCATAACAACTTGCATTTGTTGGTGAGGTCCTACCACTTCATCATGAAGTCTATCATATTCATACCTATAATTTCGAAATTCATTAGAAATACATATTATTCACATTTTATTATAACATTTTATTTTTACCGTGCTTTTACTTTCATCTCGTCAAATTGTATTACTGCTACTCGCTCCTCAGGTTTCAAATCACACCCTGCTATTTCCAAAAAGGTAAACACGTCAGTTATAATCCCTTGTCTCATATTGAGTTTTGATGCGTATCGCTCCAAAGTTGAAAGACCTGGTAGGGGATAATTTAGTTTCTTTCTTAAAAATATATAACATCGTTTACTAAAATATCTTAAAGCAAATGCAGTTGAAATTTCTGCAGAAGACCAGTTGATTCGCTTTTTCTTTTGGAGTATAAAATCTAGCTGATTTTTTGTAAATACCGCTGACATCATTCCCCTGATTGTTTCTTCAATTATTTTGTTGGAATTTTTTTTCTATTTTAAATATTGCACACTTCTTTTTCATTTCGATATTGCAATTTTGTCATTTTCAATTTTTTTCTTTAAACTTGCATTTTCCAATTTCAGATTTTCAATTTGGTCTTTCAAGCTGCAATTTTCATTCATAAGTGGATTTTCTTTTTCTATTGAATCTGTTAAGTCTTTGTCTGATAAATCACTGACAGTATTTGCCTGAGAATCAATTGCAAACATTTTTTCCTCGATTTTTTCACTTTCTGAATTCCAAATTTCGTTGACTAGCTTCTTATTGTGAATTTTCATAAGCCTTTCAGCCCGCTGTGAAGAAATTGGCTGCTGCTGTGGTCTTAATTTCTGAGAAGGCACCGCACCTTTCTTCAAAATGTTTTTCTCTGGAAGCCCCAAAACCCTACTTTTATATCATCTTCAAAATCGTTTGCAGTAAAATGGTCGAAACAAATATGACAGGTATCGGCATTCCATTTGCCATCTCTGTGGCATCTTTGTATTCAAGCTTTTCTTAATCGGCGATCTTTTGGAAAACTGTGATAAGACACTACTGGTACCTTAGATTTAGTTTTGATATGGCTATTGTTGCACACTGCCACAGTACATCTTGCTCCTGGCATGGTAATTAGGTACTGAGGTACTGTAAATAAAGATAGTAGGATGTAAACAAACATGACACTGCTTTTATGCATAATAGTGTAAACTGAATAACTGTTTTGGTATTCAGTTAACAATAATACTTAATAGTTAGGAACGTATTTGCATAGCAGGTACCTACCTAGGTACCTAATGTACGTTAATATCTTGATACGTTTCCCTTACCTTGTTTTTGTACAGCCTAAAATCGGCACTGAACAACTGAACTATCACGAACAGCAAGCAAAACAGTGCGCGGCAAAATGAACTTGCAAAATGTGGATCAAACGCTACGTCATACTTTATCCCGCGCAGCCTCTCCATACCGCGCGCAACATACACATTGTTTAAACGGCATCGAGGGATCCTCTCCCTCTACCATCCTTGGTTGAAAGTTACAATTTTATTTCCATTTTTTGCCATAACTACAAAATTTCTTAGGTTGTCGACTTGAAAATTTGCAATCCTATGGTTTTTCTTGCGGGAAAAAAGATTCCAATAGCATTTCTGACGTCGCCCATAGAGGGCGCTACTTATAACCTATTGCTTTGATAAATTGACCCATAACTTTTTACCGTGTACATCTAACGTCAAATCGGCTTCAAAATCTGAAAGACCAACCTTTTTTAAATAATTAATGTATTCTTGTCTCATTTTGATATTCCAGCCCATTTTCAAGAAAAAACGACTTGATGCAGATAGTGTTTAAATCTTAGAAATGAAACGCTTATTAAGTACTGCTAACAAAATAAATTTTAATTCACTACAAACGCTTAGGCACAAGAAAAATAAAATTAGGAAACATTAAATTTTAAAGTAGTTGTTCGAAGTGTCCACCATTCACTTGGATATATTTTTCAATGCGTTTCCTTGCCTTTGATTTCATTGGCAGCTGCTTGTATTCTTCGCCACAGCTCAATGGGTGAATCAATAAACCATATCTTTCATTCTAGACCACATCGAAAAATCCAGAGGATTTAAGTCGGGGTTTCTAGGCGGCCAAGTAAATTCACTTCCACGGCCAATCCACCGATGTGGAAAGACGTTGTCTAAGTACACCCGCACCAGCCGGGAAAAATGTGCATGTGCCCCGTCCTGCATGAACCACATATTTTCCCTTAAATTAAGTGGTACTTCTTCAAATTTTGCTGAAGAAAATTTAAATAAAGTGGACCGTTCAGATTGGGTGGAAGCAACAATTTAAACATCACTCGAACTAAAATCAAAAGACATGTATTCTGTAGAAAACATTCTCAGTCAATATCCTTTTAACAACACATTTAAATTTAGCATGGCGATAGTCCTTCAAAAAATCCGGCAATTTATTATACAATGAAACGCACGTGATTAAGAAAGACCTCGAAAATAAATTACACCTCAACTGATGGGCTTTAAGCAAATGACTGAATCTGGTATTTTGCTGTGAAATTCCACTGTACCTCAAATAAATTTCCCCGTTCTCATGTGCAAACAACAAGCATTCCAGTATATAACAAGACACGCTGGTAAGAATTGACAGCCTCTTGAAGAATGGTCTACAAGATTCATACTTTCCTAGGTTAGCTAGGGCTCTGATTGCTTTCTTCTGCAAAATAAAAATTTCTCCCAATCGACTAGAACCACCCCATATCAAAATACAATACTTGAATCTTGATTGAAATAAAGCGTAATATGTCATTTTCAGATTTTCCCATGAAAGTATCTCCTTAACAACCTTTCTGAGGGCATACAATGACTTGTTTAAATTTACCTTTAATCGATCAATATGTTCTGACCATTTAAGCTTCTTCTCCATATATAAGCCAAGAATCTTCACACAATCAGACTCATTTAACAATGTGTCAAACACTGAAAACGTGAAATTACTCGTTGACGAAAATTGCAAAACATTTGTCTTCTGTAAATTGACTACTAATTTATTAGCACTGAACCAGTTAAAAGCATCCCTCATACACACTTCAACACGTTCCCCTAACTCTTGCAAGCTATTTGCTGCAACAATCAGGCTAGCATCGTCTGCATAGAAAAAAACATCACAATTATTTAATGTGAAATCATTGATATATAAAACAAACAGAAGCGGACCAAGAATAGACCTTGGGGAACTCCACAAACTACATGTAAAGGGTCCGAAACATATGCTTTGCCCTCATTATTAAAATTGTGAATTATCTGTACTATCTGAGATCTGTTGCTCAAAAATGACTCCACCAAGGCATTCGCTGTACCTCTTATACCAATAGAATCCAATTTACTCAACAATCTGCTATGGTCAACCAGATCAAATGCCTTGGATAAATCTAATGATACACTCGCACAGAAAAATCCCACATTCAAATGGGCAAACACTTTAGACATAATTTCCTGCAATGCTGATGATGTTTCTATTTCCAACAAAACCATGTTAAGAACTGTTAATGATATTGAATTGATATAAAAAACCTGTAATTCTCACCTTGATTAAACACTCGAAAACTTTAGAAAAAACAGACAAAATAGAAATTAGTCGGTAGTTCTCTACACACTTTTTATCTTTACTCTTAAACAAGGGTTGTATTTTTGCAGTTTTCAATTCATTAGGAAAATAACCACAATTAAAACATTCATTTATCACATCACATAAAGGCTCAGTAATCAACCCAGACACATCCTTAAGAATATTACCTGGAAATCCATCAAAACAAGTTGACTTAGTATTTTTTAATTGTTTTATAACACTCTGTAGCTCTACCGAATCCACTGGTGTTAAGAACAAACTATGATTAATATCAAGCCCATTATAATTATAGCAAATGTTATTCGAAATTTTTTCGATTAGTTTACTTGCAATTGAGGCAAAATATGCATTGAAATGATTAGCGACTTCCACTGGGGAATCGGTATTAGCATCATTAATATCCAAAACAAAATTATCCTGTATTTTACTTTTCCTGTTAATTTCCAAATTTATACAGTCCCAAGTTGCTTTGGCTATATTACCCGACTGAAAAATATTTCGTTGAATGGTCATCCGTTTTGCACATTTTAAGACGGAACCATAAATTGTGCAATACTTCCTATAATAATTCATCAGAGTTTCATCAGGACAAAACAAAGTTAACTCAAACAACTCCCTCTTTGTTTTACTAGACTAGACTAGAAATTTGAAATTACACCACACCAAACATTGATCTTAAATTCATGTTGGAAGTGTCTTTCTGTGAAGAGGATTTTGTTCAAGAAATTAGGGTCCGCGCCTTGCTGCTCTTGTAAGAAATTAGCGAAACGTAGACAAGGAAGAGGATCTTCCGGTAAAAAATTTTGTACTGGAGTAATGTAGTATGGGTGAACCTTCCCTTTGTGCAAAATTCTCCAAATCGAAGAGCTACTTACGCCTGTTGCCGCACTTAAACGACGGGTACTTACGCCTGGATTTTCGTGCAATCTAACCAAAACCTCATCTTCCTGCTCAGCCGGAATAATCTTCGGAGCGCTATTTTCACCTTTTGGATGGAAGGATCCTCTTTCACCTAAGCGATCGTACAGATTTCTAAATAATTTATGATTTGGTTGCCTTTGGAATTTAAACACTATCTGCATTAAGTCGTTTTTTCTTGAAAATGGGCTGGAATATCAAAATGAGACAAGAATACATTTATTATTTAAAAAAGGTTGGTCTTTCAGATTTTGGAGCCGATTTGATGTTAGATGTACATGGTAAAAAGTTATGGGTCAATTTATCAAAGCAATAGGTTATAAGTAGCGCCCTCTACGGGCAACGTCAAAAATGTTATTGGAATCTTTTTTCCCGTAAGAAAAACCATAGGATTGCAAATTTTCTAGTCGAGAACCTAAGAAATTTCGTAGTTATGGCAAAAAATGGAAATAAAATTGTAACTGTCAACACTCTGTATTTTCTAAACCATCAACATTCGGATAAGGCATGTTCGGGTCAACGGTCATTATTTGACCTGTAGAATCTCCAGTTAACGGATTTCCCATTGTTAATTCTTTAATTTTCAAAATGCATATCCCTCCGAATGTTACGATAACATTTTTTTTGAACGAACCATATCAATATTGAACGGCAGTCTGCAGTAGTCATTTTCATTTAATTTATTTAATATTATTTATTCTCGTGATTTTTGTAAAAATCAGTTTTTAAGTCCGATTTGATTTTTTTTCTCTTTAGATCAATTTTATTTATTGATGTAGGTTTTTTAGTACAATTATGTAATTGTGATTTATTATCGTAATATATTTTCTCGATTTTATTTTTTTTTTTATTTCGTTTCATCCTTAATGATCTCTTGTACAAAACCTTCTGCTCATAGCACTATAATGAATGTAACATGTAAGTATTGACAATATTTTAATAAGTAGTTGGTTGTATAAAAAAAGAAATTTATTATCTTGATCTCCATAGTATAATTTTGAATACACCAAATAAAATTGGGGGAAATTTTTCCACTAAATAAACAATCAATCTCCCCAGCCTTATAATTTTTTACATACTAATATGTATTTATCAAAAATTTTAATGTTAATGTACGTTTTAGTTGTAGGAAATTTAGTGGAGCTCAATAAACCGGGGTATGAGATTAATGGGACACTAGAAGGAATTATAAACGGCTAATTCAACTAGTGTCTTTGCAAGAAGAGCTCAAAATGAGTATTACTCCTTTAGCAATATCTGTGTAATTGTCTAAATTAAGATGATTAATAATTTTGCCATTTGAATTCAGGTATGTTTTGTATGTATACAGGTGGGCCACCTAAGGGTATTTTTTCTGTTACACCTTTATTATATGTAATAATAATAATAATAATTCTTTTTTATTTAAATATACTGGACTGGTGTTTCAAAATTTAATACAATTTGTTATAATCTGCTGGTGATTCGTAGAGAAAAAAAATTAAAATGCAGAAATGTGCGATTAAGCTCTTTATTCTTTTAATGAAAAGTAAGCAAAATTTCAAAATCAATAACGTGTGTGGCCTCCTCTAACTCGTAAAACTTCAGGGCAACGACGGGGCATACTCTCAACTAAATTTCGAATAACTTGAGGAGGCAGCTGTTCCCACACATCCAGAAGGATTTCTTCAACGTGTTGAAGGTTCCGGATTGGCTGACATTCCTCCAATCGTTGCCCAAGTGTGTCCCAGACGTCCTCGATTGGATCGAGGTCTGAACTGCTGGCGGGCCAATCCATAACCTCAATACAGTGCAACCTCGCTAATCCGACCATACGCCAATCCGAACCTCCAGTAATCCAAACCGCTGGTCTAAAAAACGTTACTTCTATAATCCGAACAAATCTTCAAAAACCTCGGTAATCCGAACAGTTGTGTACTGAAACAAGCAAAAATCTCCGCAAAAATTGACAATTTTTTCTCCGCGTAAATTTTAAGGTTATGTAAACGCGCGCAAAAAATATTTATACTGAAGGTTTATTCTTTTATTTTTAAAGAAAGTTTATGTTGTATTGCCGGGTTTCTTATACTTAACATGCAAAAAATATGTACATAAATGTACTTAGGTACATACCTAAACATACATACCTAAAGTTTAAATCATATAACTTGGCGTATGGGTTGACACATGCATGTGAACTAATTTGTTTGGACATTGACAATACTGTGACACTAATACTAGTTTCCATGATAACATACGAGACAAGCAAAGACGTACAAATACATTGTTATCCAACATTATAAATGAGAATGATTGAAATAAAGAGTTACAATGGAAAGTTTGATTATTTCATCTTACGTTAATAATTAGCTGCCATATCAACTAGTTGCGTGCGAGAGAGACATCAAACTAACATGATGCGTAGATTATTTCAATCATACGCCAACTTATATTATTCAGACTTTACATATTTGTACTTGTCTAAGAATTGTTTTGAAATTCTTTTAGACATTTTATACGTATGTTATTACCAGTTTTCTCACTAAATACAATGAATATCATTCTTAGCAAAATTTCGCGTGTTTTTAGAGTAATTCCAGTAATCCGAACATTTCGCTAATCCGAACTTAGCCCAGTCCCAATTAGTTCGTATTACCGAGGTTGCACTGTATTGTGGGCATTGAGGAAATTTTGCAGTATTCTGGCAATGTGTGGGCGGGCATTATCTTGCTGCAGAACGAATACTGGACCCATATTCTCGGCAAATGGTACAACATGTGGTTCTAGAACTTCGTCTGTATACCTATACGTAGTCATAGACCCCTCATGAATTACCACCAGCTTCGTGCGCCCATTCAAATTTGTCCCACCCCAAACCATGATGGACCCTCCTCCAAATGGAACCATTTCTTCCACAGTGCAGTCTAGAAAACGTTCACCTGGGCGTCTCCAGACTCGAACTAGTCCATCATTGTGATTTAAACAGAATCTGGATTCATCAGTGAACAGCACGTTGCTTCACTGCCCCAAGTTCCAATTAGCATGTTCTTCATCAAAGAATCTTCTTGCTCTGCGATGATCACGGCTTAAAGGAGGTACCTTAGCTGGTCTTCTTGCATGAAACTGACATTCATGAAGCCTGTTTGGGTACTTATTCTGATTCCTGTGGCCTCTACGAGCTGATTTTGGAGCGTTGTAGCGGTACTTCTGCGCATTCTGGTGGCCCAAATCCTTATTAGACGGTCTTCTCTCCCGGAAGTTGCCCTTGCACGACGCGGATAAGGTTGCCTTCTAACAATACCATACATTTGAGAACTTATCCAGGCCCTATTTATGGCAGCTCTAATTAACATTTAAAATTCGGGCTACTTGTCATATACTTATTGTGTAACAGAATTAAAAAGCATTTGGGGGGAGTATCTCCTATAACATTTTTCTCTAAAGTAAGTAATCAAGGTGAAACAAACGAAATTCGCTTAGTTGGCACAACCTGTATTATTTATTTCCTCACAAATTTTTCACTGAAACTCTTAATTCTGTAGGAACCTGTGTATTGTTTGGTTTTTTATTACTTTATATACGTTTTTCTGTATATTATGTAATTCTTTTTTCCCTTAAATTACAGAAGCAAAAAGTATAACTAGACCTTTCTTTATGAAATTGTAAAAAATATTGTGTTTGTAATTCCCTTTTCCACATAACGAGAATTTTATACGATGAAAAAAATTATCGTCTGAACATTTACAATTTCTTTTTTTTCTGTTAGCCGTTTGTTCGGTATTAGTTGGGATTCAGCAGTGTTTCTACAGATAAGTAATAAGTAACACTTGAAAAATTTTAAACTGCGTTATATTAGTTAGGTACAAAACTTGTTCGCTCCAGCCTATTCTCCACATTTGGGAGGAATTTGGGAAGCTGATACAAAATCTACGAATTATAGCCTAAGACACTAGCCCTAATGAACTAGAGGCTTTCGACATCTTTGTCATCATTCCTACCTAGAACCCTCGACTCCTGATCATTTTTTTGATTGGTGAGCATTTATCGTCGGAACCTGATTTAAATTCGGAAAATAATATAAAAGGAAAGTATAGTAATGAATGAGACAAAATTAAATTATGAAAATTTTTGTTAGTTACTTCGTTACATGTTTAGTTACATTTTTATTGTTACATAAATTTTCTTCCCTTAAAGCCTAGTACTCTATGCACGGCATCTCGTCATTAGCTGTAATATACGGCGTGCGATCTGTTTTCAAGCCAAACGTGTACCCTCCCATGCAATTTTTAGGATGCCAAGCTGGATATGCCGCTGGTCCCGGGCCAATTTCTTTGTTGATCTTACGAGCAGTTTGACCTAATGAATATTTCGGTTTTCTGGGTTTATAAGTGTTTATGTCGATGTCCCCATATCGAGCGGGACCTGGAGAAAGCGACTGTGACTTGACATCTCGCCGGGCGATCCTGAAACGAACCACACAGAAATTCATGCTAATGACTAAATACTGAGTGTCCACGAAATCGTCGTCCAGTCCGCCAGTATTGAAATACACTACTGTTTGCATAAAAAGTACCCCAAATCAATCCGGCATATGAATTCGCTTTACAGTGGTGTCATAAAGTAATATTTGGACTAAATATGGCGCCGAAATTACGTATTTATTAAAGAAGTTTTCCATTGAAAATTATTGATTTTCTTAACATTTCGTGATATAGCAAGGGCAACTTTCTTCCTAGGAAAACGAGTAATTTCGACGCCATATTTAGTCCAAATATTAACTTATGACACATCAATTTTCAAGTCTATGTTAAATAGACATTCGCGGACGCCCGATGTAGCATTGTAGGAAATAGGTTGTGCATTATTTGAAATTAAAACTGGTGTTTGTGATGTCACATTTCTTTGGTTTATGTTCAAATTCATTTAATATGTAGGACACTTACATCGAATATGCCCCATTGGCATGCTTGTCTGGCACTTTTGGTCCTAAACAAGAGGGTATATTGTATTTTGGTCCTGGATAATTGGGCAGTTTCGCCCCTTGCGTTCTGTGCCTCATACTATATTTTGGAGGTATTCTTTTAGGGTTGGGATTGGGTAAGTAATTTGCTGGTCCAACAGGAAGTGTGTTCGCTTAAATAAAAGATAAAATCGGTTTAAGATGGCGATTTAACATAAGAAAATTACGTACCTTTCAGTTCTGGTTTTATGTGCAATGTGTATGCTGGGGGGCTGACTTTTCCGAATCTAGTCATATTTGCTAGGGCATATTTCGTACCAGGTCCGATAGTTTTAAATTTCATCTCGTTCTTCAGCCCCATTGAATAATACGGTGCGCGCCATTTGTTAACGGCATGGTCTTTGAAACCAATTGTAGGTGGTAGCTTATAATTGGCTGGGCCAGGACCAGGGCCTAAAATAATTTAGTGTCAATATTTCGAGAGATTTAAATGTCAATATTTTCTACCTGCTTTAGGCATAGTGAAATTCTGTAATTATATCGCTGCACGCAAAGAAATTTATGATATTTACTTTTAAAATTTTGAAAATTCGTACATGGTTTTAAATTTAATGTAATTTGACTGATAGCATGAACTTTTGTTGATCAGCGTTATTTTTACCGGGCGCTGCGATGTTTTGTCGAATTTGGTTTAACGCAGGCTACTATTTTAAATAAATTTTGAGCAATTTTTATCAAGATGGCGACCTGAGAAAACGTGCACTCCTCTTATGTAGTGCTTGTTGGTACTTATGTCACCTACTAACTCTAGTAGTTCATATTCTCTACATCCTGCTGTCATTTACTGTTGACGTTATTGACACTCGAAAATTTGAAACTTGAAAGTCAGTCGTAGTATTTGATGTTTCTGTCAGTATCAGCAGAAACTATTTATGTGTATTTCCTTTAGAAAATAGTATAAGTCATAATGGAGCAATTGAAACCAAGTGAAGTACTGGAGTTCATAAGTTTGGTTAACAATTTAAAACACAGCCCAAGAAGAGGATGGGTTCTCAAGGATGTAAGAAATCCTGAAAGTATTGCGGGCCACATGTATGCAATGGGAATGATGACTTTCTTGTTAGGAAATGATTCCCATTTAGATAGGGTAAAATGTTTGCAACTTGCTTTAGTTCATGACCTGGCAGAAAGTATTGTCGGAGATATTACCCCCCATGACAACATATCCGTAGAAGTGAAACATGAAATGGAGGATAAAGCGATGAAAGAAATTGTATCTCACATTGGAGAGAAAATTGGAGGGTTAGTTTATAGTTTGTACAAAGAATATGAGGCCAAAGAGACACCTGAAGCTAAATTTGTTAAAGATTTAGATATATTTGATTTTTTGTTTACGGCTGATCTGTATGAGAAGCGGGACGAGACCCCTGGGAAACTTCAAGACTTTTTTGATGTGTGCCAAGCAAAACTTAAACATCCTTTTATTGTAAAACTGATGACAGAATTATCACAAAATAGAAATAAAACTTTAGAGAGAAAATAGTTATTTAAGTATAAAATGTAAGCGCAAATAAACTCCAAATAAATGATATTTTATTAGTTACCACATTCGTAGTTTTATATTAAATGTATTTCTCCCTGGTTTTGCAAAAATCCCTCATGGCAAACTTCTTGGGTGCTTAGTTCAAATGCACATTTGAGCACTACATTTTGAGTTTATTCTATTTTTTACGAAGGAAAGCTACGATCTCTTGCATATTACGTACTCGCGGCCAAACATATTTTTCTCTGTAAATATTAAGGTTCTTACGTTTCCTAATTGTCAGTTGGAGGTTTAGAAAGTTTCAAGAAACTATAAACTCAGTAGTTCTTTTAATTGTTGCCCTTTGCAAGCTTCGGTCATTTGAACTATTTCTGAATGATTTTAGTTAGGTTATGTAATTATTGTCGAACTCGAATGTTTATATTTGTGTGTAATATTTGAACAAAATGTTCGGAATGGACGAAATATCGGATTATGAAGGTTTAAAGGCATCTGCCCTGTCAAAGTTAAAGTTAATAAACGAGCAAGCAAGAAGGAATGAAGAAATTCAAAAACTAGAAATAAAGGAAGCCAAGAAGAGCGTAAAAAATAATATTCCAAGACAAATCATAATATTAGAGAGTGATCCAACACCAGTTCTTCCGGTAAGGAAGTTTTTAGCAGAATTTGAGAATGGAAGAAGTAAGAAAGTGCAAGAAGCTATTTCTGTACGCGTGAATAAATTTAACGAATTTACGAAACAACAAGAGCATTTAAAGAAGGAAGCGTGGTTAGATCAACAAAGGAAGATGATAGAGAACATGCAGCAACAAGAGTTACTTATATTCAAAGCCTTAGAGCAGTATGAGAAAGAAACTTCTGACCAACATGACAAATTGGTTCAATATTACAAACATGTTGCGGAGAAACACAAGAAAAATGCTGAAATGTTGATGAACAGGGAGCTTGAACTCAATCTCCGCAAGTGTATGATTGAGGACATCAAGAAAAATCAGACTGAATTTCGAGAAGTTTACGAAGAAATTGTCCAACTTTTGACGGAAACTAATTTGAAAGATACCATCAAAAACAATTATACTTTTATTATGTCTGAAGTGAAGGATCTTCCGGATGCTATGAATGAAATAGTGATGAAATGTAAATCCGGAGAAGTAACTCTGGAAGATGCGAAAAAGTCTAAGCAACATTTGGAGAGCTTAAAAGGACTAAAGGCCACTTTCAGCCTGTATCTCGATAGGGCGAATAAGAAGGCGGAAGAAGATGCGAAAATTGAAGAGGCAAATATCCAGGTGGTGGAAGCGCCACAAAAAACTCCACCTGCAGAAACTGTTCCGGAAGCCGAGAAAGAAGCTCAAGATGTACCTTTGCCGGTTTATTCGGAAAAAAAGTGTCAAACTGACGAGTATCGTGAATTCCTTGAAAATTACAGAAAAAGATATGAGGACATTTTGCGCAACGATAGTTTAAAGCAATTTAGATTCGATTGTAAAAAGGCAGTTAACACACCGGTTAATACGATTTCTGCTATAAGTGTTCAACATTTAGTAGACAAATACAATCGTCTCAGAGATTTGCTCTCTGGAAAAACTGTCATGGTTGGTGACAATAGAATTAATGCGAGTTCCCATCCACAAGGAATATTTTACTGTACTGATTTGTTGGCAGAAAAATTCGTAACGCAAGGTGATTTAATGATTTCAAGCAATCCAGACGCTGCATTTTGCTATGCTTCCGTCATCGTTGCTTTGTGGAATGATTTCCCAGATTTCGGCAAACTTTTACTTGCCCATTTTCACAGAGCATGTCCCTACACCATCCCTAAATACTTTGCAGCAGAATCTGATAGTCAGACCACAGAAGATTTTTACAAAACCCAGGGATACCGTTACATAGACGGAGCAATAGAAAAACAAGATAAGTTCTTAAAGAGAATGACGGGACTGATTCGCTTATACAGTACAATTTTTATAACAAAACCAAGGAGAGGGCAAACGAAAAATCCCTACGGTTTTCCAATGGCGTGGAGATGGCTCACCTCCTTTTTGAACTGTTACCCACGCCCTGATATAACGGCAACAGTATTACATGTATTTTTAGAAACAGCCGGTTCTTCTATGCAAGTTGTTTACGGTAAACAGTTTGTAAAAATTGTTAGGTTTATAATAGAAATATACATGCCGATGCTGTTGAGAATTGACGAAGGGGGACCTGTTACAAGACTCGATGTTCTTTTACAGGAATACAGTAAATCTGGACGATTCGAAAAGTCCGATGGTATATTACCTGCCAATTTTTGGTGAATTTTTCGCATATTAAAAAAGCTATTCAATTATGTAAATATATTTATTGTAAAATTTTGTCTTACATTAATAAACTATACAGATTTATACATTTTCTGTTGATTTTACTAGTAATCGCTTAGTAGGATCTTTCTTTAATTCCAATTCTATTCTTTTCACCGACCACTTATTTTCGTCGTCTTTTGTAGCCCAAAAATACATTCTACCTCTCTCTTTAGATCCACTAACAGGGACTTCATAATGAGCCTCATTTGCTTTAGAATAATTTGTAGCATCATCGCCAACATCAATCATTTTATCTTTAATAGGTTCGCCTAATAAAAATACTGAAGCTTTATGTCCACGAAGCGTTTTCATAGCATCTTTGTAATATTCTGTGCGTCTAATGTCGTTATTTATTTTCATACGAGCAGCCAAACCCATTGTTACTGTTGCGACACCGCCTATTGCAGCAATTTTAACCAAAGTCATATTTTGCACCATTTTGACATTTGGAAGTAGGGTTATGTTGCCTGTTTGATAGATTCAAATGAACTACTAATAAGAGCGGTGTCTCTTATTTTTTGACTCTATGGAATATGTAGAAATAAAAGGGAGCCAAAAATACACATTTAAAATTTTAGGTTCTGGGGATATACATAATGCACTTCTGTTGTTTGTTTATTTATTTTTCGAATAAAGCATGCAGCATTTCATGCGTCGCTAATTTTTATCAGTTTACTCAGCAATCTTAAAAGATAAGAAATCCGTACTTGACTTAAAT
Organism: Xestobium rufovillosum; assembly: GCA_963966045.1. NCBI lineage: Eukaryota > Metazoa > Arthropoda > Insecta > Coleoptera > Ptinidae > Xestobium > Xestobium rufovillosum. The sequence goes on along the minus strand of OZ014495.1, from coordinate 5,072,933 downwards.
GGTAATTAACTTTATCTCGATCTTGAAGAACGATGGCTTATAACAAAATTCCCCACAAATAAACCAGTTTATAGTCTTGTGATTAAGTGCGTACCTTGCGCGGGTGATAATATGTGACTTTGAGTTAATCCTGTGTTTACAAAGCAACATGAATTATCAAAGAAGGAACAGAAGTAGTACCTGGACTTCTCGGCCGCAACCTGTGACGCTTGTAAATCCACCTGCTGTAGAAAATCGCAGATCGTCCTTGTATTCGCCGAATCACGTAGGTATTATACGGGCAATGTTTTTAATGGGACTGCTCTGTGACATTTTCATAGAAAAACTAATCTATTCAGCGTATTAGGTACGGGAATTTAAAAATTAAGTAGTTTAATTATAGAGATAAACCTTATCGATTTAATATGATGGAAATACATTCGAATTTGCTTGAAAATTGTAGCATGTAATATTTCGCAACTTTTATTTAACGTAATAAAATTTCCAATAATAAAAATAAAAACCGGAACACAGAATCGGTCAGCGGTACTGGGATACTGGGAATCAATTTTTAATTGTGGGGTTTAAAAACTGAAGTACGTAGCGGGCCGTTCTGTGTAATAAAAAAGGATGGAATCTAGAACATAAGTGGAGTTGTAAACGTAACGTCATTAGTTTAGTGAAATATTTCTGTGTTGTGACAGTTGAGTGTTAAAAATTAATGTTGTGGCTGTGATCAAAAATTTTATTTAAATGTAAATTATTGCAATTTTTACTGTTATTTAATGGCATCAGAGGATAACTATTACGGATATACGCCAGGCGTTTGTGATGACGGATATGTAAGTCACTTAAAACCATTAATTCCATCTTAACTGATCATAAAATACAATAACTTAGTGCCAAGTAGTTAAGAAACGAACAGAAAAGTATAATTTTTGCATTAAAACCAGTTTTTCTTGATTGAAAATGATCGGAATCGAACATAACCTAAAATTTTGACGTTTTGTTTCAGACAGAAGAGCCAACCAGCAAATTGCGATTAAAAGTGATACGGGGCCATCATTTGGCGAAAAAAGATATATTCGGGGCCAGGTGAGTCGATCATGAATATTCTGAAAGGATTGACCTTAAACTAGCCATTGTTTTTTTAATGACCTAGCAATATTATGGTGTTACTTAACACACTTTTTCATTGATTTTCTTTAATTCGTGTTTACCACATCCTTTTTTTATAATAATTCGGATGTAATGTAACTTTCCATACTGCCTCGTTTTATCAGCCAATTGCCGATCTTTTTTTTTTGAATGAAATCATTTTAGACGATCTTGTTCTTATTTTAGCGACCCTTATGTACGTATAGACTTAAACACGGTCAACGGAGATGAAACGATCGATTTCGTACTTACGAAAACTAAGAAAAAGGTTAGTTCAGCGTTTAATTATTTGGGATTAATAACTAACGAGGTTTTCTACGAATTTTAGACACTCAATCCAGTATGGGACCAAGAATTTATATTTCGGGTGGGTATTTTATTAATTAAGTTTTTATTTAAATAATTCAAGATCATTTTCGTTAGCATTTACCTTGAAATTTCATTAACAAGTAGAACATATTTGTTGTAGTAATTTCAGTAGTTAATATTCATCGAATATTTGTCTGCTGTTTGTTTGTCAAATGCAAAATTCGATACAATCATTCTACATTAATTATCGAATGTTTGAAATTAAAGTACGCATAATTAGAGGTGGGTTATCACTTTGTGCATTTGTTTTACGAATGCACCCAGGTTACTACTGACGCATTCCCAATTTTTACACTTTGCAGGCTTTGGTCAAGTTCGAAAGGTGTTTTTTTTAAGCTATCAAAATATGTGTATACTTTTATATTGTTATTTCAAAAAACGGCAAAGATTTTAGTACTTTTTACCTTTAGGAAATATAAGATAGGTAGGTACATCCAAGATACCTGTGATTTTATGTTAGCAACTTTTAATAACAACTGAAATAAAAGCAACAAAAACAGAAAAAACAGCAAAACAAACAAAACAAACAAAAACAAGAAAAACAACAAACAACAAAATTATAGGAACTGCTCAAATTGATTGCCATGTTTTTCAACACATAATCTACTACATCTTTTAGTTAATAGATTGATGGCATTAATTAAAAAAGTAGGATGGGCTTGCAAATATCGGAAAGCTGCATGTGTTGCCTCTGCTAGCTCGGCTTGATTGTTGTATCTTCGTATGTATATTTTTTCTTTTAAAAATGGCCAAACAAAAAAGTCTAATATACTCAGATCAGGTGATCTTGCAGGCCACAATATAGGTCCATTTGCACCCAACCGTCTACCCGGAAAATGATTTTCTAAATAATTTCTAGCTATTGCAGAATTGTGTGCAGGGGCACCATCTTGTTGGAAATATACTCTGTTTATGTTTATTAACGGAACATTTTCCATTATCGCCTCTGCGATAATATTCAATAAATTAATGTATCGAAGTAGGAAAGACTGATATATTAGAAAGTGAAAGCAGTGTAGAAGGGGATAACCTAGGGAGTCCTATAATGAGAGAAGAGTTTGAGCTAGCACTAAAAAGTTTAAGGAATAATAAAGCACCAGGTATAGATGGCTTGCAGGCAGAAATCTTAAAGTGCGCAGGTCAAGAGGTAATAGATCGTTTATTTAAATTAGTTAGTCGTATATACCTGACAGGCGAGATTCCAGAGGATTACAAACGGAACATCATGGTAGCTTTGCCAAAAAGGAAAGGCGCGGATAGGTGCGAAAATTTCAGAACCATCAGTTTAACTTCCCATGCGTCAAAAATTTTAATTAGAATTGTGCAAAGAAGGATGGAGAAAAACGCGGAAGAAATATTAGGAGAAGATCAGTTCGGATTTAGACGAAATAGAGGAACGCGCGAGGCCATCCTAGCTTTACGAGTAATTATAGAAAAAACGATAGAAAAGAGAAAGAGCGTCTATATAGGATTTGTAGATTTAGAAAAGGCCTTCGACAACGTAAAATGGGGGAAGATGTTCGAAGTGCTGAGAAAGGTAGGGATGAAATATAGGGACAGAAGAATAATACATAATCTCTACGAAGAGCAAAAGGCAAGGCAGTTATAGAATGTGAGCAGGAACGAAGGGAAGTAGATATCCGGAAGGGAGTGAGACAGGGATGTGCATTGTCACCTCTAGTTTTCAACTTATATATCGAAGATGCTATTAATATTGTTAAGGACAGAACAGCCTCAGGGATTAACGTACAGGGTCAAACTATTAACATGCTCAGATTTGCGGATGATATAGCAGTGTTAGCATCTAGCAAAGAAGAATTAGGAGCGGCTTTGAATGAAATGGAAGCAGTTTTGACACAGAGCTATGGCATGAAAGTCAATAAAAAGAAAACTAAAATTTTGGTATGTAGGGGATGTGAAAATAGAACTAAAGTTGACATACAAATAGGAAATGAGAAGATAGAGGAGGTCACGGATTTCTGCTATTTAGGAAGTAAAATAACTCAAGATGGTAGGAGCACTAAAGATATAAAACAAAGAATAGCGCAGGGCCGAGTTGCGTTTAACAGAAAGAAACAACTGTTATGTTCGAGAACGGTTAATATTGAGACTAGGAAGAGACTCTTAAAGTCGTATGTATGGAGTACGGCATTATACGGGTGCGAAACATGGACAATAGGGGAAGCGGATCGAAAAAAATTAGAAGCGTTTGAAATGTGGTGCTACAGGCGCATGATGAAGATACCGTGGATAGATAAGGTTAGCAATAGGGAAGTATTAGAAAGAGTTGGGGAAAAGCGAAAGGTATGGAAGACAATAAAGAGTAGGAGAGATAGGATGGTAGGACACCTTCTAAGACACGAAGGAATAGTTCGCGACATACTAGAGGCAGAGATAGGAATAAAAAGAGGTAGGGGTAGGCTACTGCTCTCAAATAGTTAGGGATGTAGGATGTTCTACTTTTAGGTAAATGCGTAGGTTAGCTCAGGATAGAAAAGAGTGGAGGTACGCATCCAACCAGTCTTCAGACTGAGAACCTTATGATGATGAATCCCGTTAAATTTCCATCAAAAATTTGGTATGCTAGTTGACCACCCAAAATAAAGCACGAAACGTTAAATCCAAAACGTGCTTGCCTCTGACGTTCAAAAGTTGGGTGCTGATTTGTATCAGACCTCCCGGGAAAAGATGGTGAATAATTTGAATTTTATATGGCCTATATTTGCCTTTTTTAAATATTTTTTTAACTTTTGTTTTGGAAACACCAACTTGTGATTCCATTTCGCGACAACGATAAAACATTTCTTTCTTCCTCTTCGCTATCTTTATTATAAATTTTGTTTCTAGGTTTATTGAATGACCCATAGTGAATTAAATTTGATTTTAATCTCGAAAACATCATTTTGCTTGGTTGTCTTCTTTCTGGGTATCTAAATTTAATAAATCGATGAATATCTAGGAATTTTTTGTGTACCTGTTGAGATATACGTAATAATTTTCTCCACAAATATATTTTAAATGATTTTTCGTTGAATTAGGTGAAACCGGCGGAACATAAACTTGTGTTCCAAGTTTTTGATGAGAACCGCTTGACCAGAGACGATTTCTTGGGTATGGTAGAATTGACGCTCATAAATATTCAAAAGGAACAAGAGGGAAGGGTAATAGCTCCGGTAAAATATCTCCTGCGTCCCAGAAGGTTAGTTGTTACACAATTCATTCATGTTTCATTTTCCAATGTACAATTGTTTCAAAAAAACTATCAATCTTTCTAAGTTCCTTCTTTACGCTTCACCTTCCATCTGTTGCACAATCATGTGGCTTCTCTTTAACTTGCATGCTCTCAGTACCTGATTCTTTATACAGCAATTTTAGTGCGAGGTCGAGAGTTCGTGGTTTCTTGGAAATTTACCACGCTTTCATCTCCGACAACAACGTTCCTCACCGTCCTCCAGAGGATGAAAACGAACCCGACTACAGAGAGTGGGAGATCGTGAACGACGGGAGAGTGGAGAATGCGGCACAAGTATGTCTGAGTAATAGTAGCCTGATGGATTAGCTCATTTTGTGTAGTGTTGATTGTTTTGTTGATTCATCCGACACCGTTTTGTTTGTTCTCATAACGCGTGATTATTTTTTATTTTCGAGTATTTGATTCATTGTGAATGTGTAATTTTTTAAACAGCCCGTTTACGTGGGTACGTCGGACCCTCATTCATCTATATCGCCCTTGAACTTGCAACAGGCGCCGCTTCCCAGCGGTTGGGAGGAGAGACAGGATGCCAACGGCAGGACGTACTATGTGAATCATATCGCCAAAACTACGCAATGGGAAAGGCCTACGTTAAGGTATTCGTCTAGTTTCTAGATTTCACGGGTTTGATAGATTGCGTCGATGATTTTCAGCAATATTGTCCCGGCAGACAATCAGCTGCAAGAGCAGAGAGTGTTGGAGCAGTTTGAGAGGCGTTTTCACATCAGTGCGGACGAAGACGATGGTGCTAATGGAGACTCAGCAGTACCGACACCTGTGAGTTATTTATCTATTGTGTTATGCATGTACTTCATCGTAAAGCAGCATACTAACAAGTGAATTATCGTTTACTCATTTGGCTCGTGAGACAATTTTGTTGGGAATACCAAACGCAGTAAGACCTCGATTAACCATCAGAGTTAGACTATTGCATGATTTATTGATAAAAATGACTACTTGGAAAATTTTCACAGGTGTATAGGAATTTAGAAAATTAAATAACGGCAGGTTGAATAAAGCTTCGGCGGTGGTATTTTGATATGATGAAAGCAATATCTAGGAGTAACTGTCGGACTGATAAAAAGTTAAAAATATACAGGGTATGAAAAGTTGCAAGATCACATTAAAAAATTTCAAATTCTTTAAGAAAAATGCAAATTATGTAGTATGTTGTGTTTTTGCATGAAAATTAGGACTGATAATAGATATTTGGTGCCGATTGTCTCAAAAATTAACTTTGCAAGTATGCAAGCTCATACCGCAAGGAAGTCTGTAATCTTTCACCGATCTCACCTGGTAATTGTGAACATCCCGGCTACGAGCCATGTAATTCGGAACCCCGCCGTTAACAATCTTGTATATCAGAATAAGCGTGTTGTAAGTTATTCTCTGTTTTATACTTAGCCATTGTAACGTTTCCAACATCAATCTTATAGGCGTATATCTATTGCACTGCAAAATTATTCGCATTGCCCTATTCTGAAGTTTTTGCAACCTTTCCAAATCACCAGCTCCCGAGGGGTTTACCACTAGGAAAAAATCTGTCCCAAGTATTTCCCATTTCCAAATATGACCTTACTATTTCTTACTATTTCCTTGCAATTTCTTACTATTTCCTACTATTTCCTCACTATTTCTTAGTATTTCTTAACTATTCCTTAGTATTTCCTCACCATTTCTTAGTATTTCTTCACCATTTCTTACTATTTCTAAGTATTTCCAGAGTATTTCCTAGTATTTCTTTACCATTTCCGAGTATTTCTTCACCATTTCCAATTATTTCCAGTGTTCCCGAGTATTTTTTTTACAGTTTGATTCAATTCGTACCTTTTACCTCGCCTTTTACTATTACAAAAATAGCATACATGATCTATTTTCTTCTTGTGAAATAATTTACTGCACATTTAATTTTTGTGTTGTAAAATAAATGTGTCATAGCCGTGAGCCGTGGAATCTTGCTGGCATGCGCGAGTGAGTGGTCGTTAATGCTCAGCAACAGTGCCCGCGGTTTGGCTATGGATGGGTGACTCATTTCTGCGCTGTGGCTAGGGTGCGCCTTGGATCGCCTATCCAGCTTTACCTAATGAGTATGAGGTTTTCCAGGGTTTTCCTCATTCTCGCACTAAATGGTGGGTAGAGTACTAACAACTGTAGGTCGTTCCTGTGACGCACCTGCGGCCAATAGTAATATGCCGCCTCCTCCGTCTCGCACAAGCTATATAGGTAGCTTCTGGGGCTAACCTTAGGGTTAGTAGGAGTGAGTAGAGATATTATTATTATTATTATAAACGATTATAAACGCCACTTGAAAAACAACCCCTATACAATTTATTAAATTTTGAAGTATAACGCCCATTTTCTTTAAGAATTGTCAGGGTGTCCAAAATTAAGTGCGTACCATTGTTAACTTTGTTATTATTGGACCTACGAGGTTGGTTAAATGGGCAAAGAATTAGTCGAGGAATTAGTATTTCTTATTACGAACAATATGGTGAACATCGCATTTTCGTGATATTCACACAAACAACAATGTTTTAAATGGAACGCCCTATATATTTCTGTAAGTGTTGAAAGAGAATAAAAGTCTGAATAAAAAAGTCTTACGGAACAACTATCCCAAAATTAAAAATAACATGGCTTTTGAAGCTCGTTTTGAAGGATCAAAACAGCCCGCTGACGCTGGTTTCACGTTAGGTCTCACGTTAGGTAGTCCATAAAACAAATTTGGTTGGCTCCCATGTTTAAAATTCGCAAATAAGTAGTACAATAACAATCAAATATGTACTGTTAACACCCGCCGACAATAATTATGACGCAAAATTAGTTTCATGGCCTACCTGATGTGATATACTGAGCTCGATACTGGGGCATTTTTTATGCTCCAAAAGTCAAGTTATTTTTAATTTTCAAATAGATGTTCATGTACACAATTTTATACTCTGTTTAAATATGCAAAAATATACATGTCGTCCTATTTAAAAAATTATCGTTTATTTTATGTGAATATCTCGAAAATGCGATGTTCGATTGTTTTTTTTTGTTTTCACCATCTTATTCTTCATGAAAAACACTAATTCTTTGCCCATTTAACCGAACTTGAATGTCCAATAATAACGAAGTTAGCAATTGTAGACACTTAATTTTGGATACCCCGTATATGTATGCATGATGCGTTAGGAACTCTTCCCTAGTTTGGATGTGTATTTCATAACCTCTCTAATTAATATTTGCTTACTAATTATGTTACTCAATTGATAAAACTTAATTTCCCTTCCTTGCATAATTAACTGAAATTTTAGCCCCCACGGTCGTGGTTTTCATAAAAATGCGAAAACAATAAACATAATAACAATGCTATTGTATGTCACCTCTCGCGCCGCCGCCATGTCTAAATCGAGACCTACATAACATGATTACCGATATTTACAATAACTAAAATGACATGTGTTCGAGTATGTATTCAAAAAATGCTAGATATTCTTGCAATTCGCGAATGGTCACCACAGTTAAATACTGACAATTCTAGATGACCAAAGTAGATACTGAAAAGCCGGCAAATCGGGGCAAAGTGTTCACGTGCCAACAATTGAATCAAGTCGAAGTCACGCTATTGGCCGTCTACTGTGGCCTCATATTTGCTTCTGCGCCGCGGAGATTGCGACCGGCCTACCGGCCAATGTTTTTACTAATACTAGTACGTTTGGCGCGAAGAGGGAGTAGAAAGTTTTATATCGGTCGACTATTTCCAGTACTTCCTAGGTATTTCCCTTACTATTTCCAGTATTTCCCTGAGTATTTCCAGTATTTCTCAGACTATTTCCAGTATTTCTTTGAATATTTCCACCATTTCTTTACCATTTCCTGGGTATTTCCTACTATTTCTGAGTAAGAAATACTATTTCTGGACTATTTCGTAGTATTTCTGCACCATTTCCACCATTTCTCACCATTTCGGAAATACTATTTCTTGACCCTGTCCCAACCATTTCCTTAGTGGTAAACCCCTCGCCAGCTCCACACAAAAATAATATACTTGAACAAAAATCAAATTGTGGCGAAATTATTGTTTTATAAACCAGAATTCTAGCCCAAGGACCCAACTTTCTTCTTACTCTACCCAGGAAACCAATTTTTTTAGCAACTTTTTTAACAATAAAGTCTATATCGCTTTTAAAATTTAATTTTGAGTCAATTATCACTCCCAGATACTTAGTTTCGCTAACACGTTCCACCTCCTCATCATCTATAACCATTGACACTTCCCTTAACACCTCATTACTCCTGGTTATTGCACTAATTAAGTCACAGTCTGCATTTGCTATAAGGGCATCATCAGCAAACAGATTAATATTACCTTCTTTTATCACTTGCACCAGATCATTCATATACAGTACAAAGAGAAGAGGACCAAGTACCGAACCCTGGGGTACACCCAATCCATTTAGAACCTCTTCAGACTCATAACCACCATATCTACACTTCTGAGACCTATTGTCCAGATAACTGCCAAACCATTCTCTAATTGTACCCCTTACCCCACACCTTTCCAGTTTTTCCATAAGCACTCCCCTATCGATTGTTTCGAAAGCTCTTTTCAGGTCCAGAAATACAGCCACGACATAATTGTCCTCCTCTATTTGTTCTTTCCAGTTCATAAGTACCAAATTAAGTGCCGTTTCACAGGAATGATCACTTCTGAAACCCGACTGAAATTCCTACAGTAAGCCATTATCTTCTAAGTACCTTTGCAATTGTCCTTTTACTACACATTCTAAACCTTGCTCATATTTAGGAAGCATATTAATCGGTCTGAATTCCTGGGCCTGACCGGCCTTTTGCACCTTCGGAATAGGAACCACTATCACCGTCTTCCACGATACAGGAAAAATGCCCGTTCTCGAGGATTCATTTATAAGGTTTAATAACAAACGTCCCGTCGTTGGAAGACTGTCTCTCAACACCTCTTTATTTATTCCATCTGTACCACCTACCAAACTATATGGTTCCATTAAAAAAATACTTAGTGTGTTAGTCAGTTTTTGCTCATACATTTTTTTTACTAGTCTGAAGGTTGCTCCTAAATATTTCTTTCGCCCCACCAAAATACCAGGGTTTTAACTTTGTTCAACCAAAAGATATTCAATTTTCAAAAATCCTCTAGATTTGTCAAAACCTTCAGAAAACCGTTCGTAACACCAAAAATATTCGCTGTGGATAAAAAATATCTTAGGAAATTAGGTGCTGTGCAGAAGAAATGTGACAGTCTGTATAAGTGGAAATAATGTTACTTAATAAATGGGGGGGTCTCTCATATAACATTTTTCTCTATAATTTATAATAAAGGCACGAGAGCGGAATTCCGTAGCACTGGACTATAATTTTTTGTTTTGCATGTTTTGAACATGTATGGAAAACCGCAGACCAACTAGTTTCGTCCTTCTGGGACTCATCAGTACGGTGCTTTCCCCTACACACTCAAACCATGCAATTTAACTTGCCATATATGCTGCCGCGCTCTGGACAGATATCAGCAAGTGACAATTACTTTGAGTAATTATCTGGGCGTAATCAGTGGTACTGAACCGTTCGAACAACTACTCCTCGGGCAAATACCCCGCCAGGCATTGAATTATAGAACTAAATCCAGGGGGTAGCATTCTGTGACGTCTCCGAGGACGTCTCATAGTACAATAAATTTGGATTTAGTTCTATAATTCAATGCCTGGTGGGCGAGCTGGTGGGGTATTTGCCCGAGGAGTAGTTGTTTCCATACACATTTCTGTCAATTTTCAAATTGAGAGACTTACTAGAAACAATTTTAAAACAGTAGCTGCCGAATTCTGAACAGAACGTGTTTTGTCTCGTAAAATTGCAAGTACTTTTCTCTAACCAAAAATAACTTTTACGGGCAAGTTACGTTCATTTTACCAAGTTGTACAATTAAGTGTTAAACGAGGCCTTACTATTTATGCAAATCACTTATGAGTACAATCGAATCCAACCTCAAGAGTATTATACTTTAAGAACTTTGCCGTACTGTTTCTTAAATTTGTGGTCTCGAACTTTCATCTTGATACTGTGGCTGTCCATCTGCATGAGTGACTTTTGTTTGCATGCCGTTCAGCCGCCGTGTTCAGTGTCCGATTCGGCTGTCGACTCCGAGCAAATTGAACCTCCTCCGGAATTGCGAACACACGATGACGATTCCGGCATCGTCGACGAGCGGAATCGTCACAGCAACCGATCAGTCCACGATTCTGAATACAACGCTTCGGCGGAGAGTGACGATGACTGTAGCTGCGGTAGTTCCGTCAAATCTGATAATGAAACCTGGGTTAGGAATAGGCGGTTGCTATTTGGGTCGCGGGTTAATAGAAGGGTGATAGACGATGACGGTTTCATCGTCATGAACGACGATGGGCGCTCTGAGGTTGGTAGTTGAGTTTCGTCTGATTGCGATCGGACGATTTTCTGTCGTGTTTGTCGTTTTTCGCTTGTTGTGCTTGTTATACATTGCTTTATTTGTATCACCCCGTATTTTATTAACACACCGCGTATTTTTTTCCTTTATTAACGGAAGATACCCTTGATGCAGTGATATAAGGCTGTTATTTTAGAGTGAAGATTCTACGGATGTGTCGTCTACCAACACTTCGCGTCGGGACTCAAATTTGAGCAATAACACCGGACAAACTGCTGAAGCGTTAGCCGAAGGGTTACCGTCGGGATGGACGATGCAGCAGGCTCCTAACGGTCGTTGGTTCTTCATTGATCACAATGAAAGGACTACTTCTTGGGTCGATCCTAGGACGGGTCGAGCAAGTCCCATGCCGAACCAAAATACTGTGTTGGTTGCGAATAGGAAACCTGATGACGATTTGGGACCTTTACCGGAGGGGTGGGAAGAACGGGTGCATTCGGACGGGCGGATTTTCTTTATCGATCACAGTAAGTTTCAGTTAGAGATGTTGCGTTAAATTCATTTAGCTACAGTATGTTCTGTATGATGCTGAAGTTGGACAGCTCTGCTCTAGGGGATGCAAATTGAAAAATAACTTAACATAACTGAATATGGCGACTTGGCCTGTGCGATTTGGGAAATAATGAATAGGTTTTAGATTCACGAAAATTATCGATTAGATTAATCAAATCATATGATTTTATTCGAATCGAATCGTGAATCGGTCGCTCGAGCCGAATCGAATCGATTTGCCAATTTGATTCGATATTTCTTTTCAATTTTATGTGAATCGATGAATCGATTCGAAAAGAAAATCGATTCGAATTGAAATATTGATTTTTTTGCATATGGGAATGGTGGATTCACCATTTTATGTCTTAACAATTTACAGGATAGTTCCTTCTATATTCTGACTTTCGATTCGATTCAATATGTCGTTCAATTCAATATGCCAATTTGATTCAATATGTCGGCTCGATTTGATATACCAATTCGATTCTTTATGCCAATTCGATTCGATACTTCGATTTAATCTCTTTTTTAAATCGGTGAATCGATTCGAAAAGAAAATCGATTCAAATTGAAATATTGATTTCTTGCCCAAGCTTCATATGATTTTATTCGGATCGAATCGTGAATCGGTCGCTCGAGCTAAATCGAATCGATTTGCCAATCTGATTCGATATTTCCATTCAATTTTACTTGAATCGATGAATCGATTCGAAAAGAAAATCGATTCGAATTGAAATATTGATTTTTTGCAAATGTCTTAACAATTTACAGGATAGTTTCTTCTATATTCTGACTTTCGATTCGATTCAATATGTCATTCGATTCGATTCAATATGCCAATTCGATTCAATATGTCGTTTCTATTCGATATACCGATTCGATTCGTTATGCTGATTCGATACTTCGATTTAATCTTCTTTTTTAAAACGGTGAATCGATTCAAAAAGAAATTCAAGAAATTCAAAAAGAAATTTTTTAAATTTTTCAGTTTGTTGTGCCTGATTTGTCTATTGATTTTGTGTTTGAGTATTCCTGTGTTTTTAGTAGTGACTTAGATATTTATATTATTTGTATTTACCGTTCGCCTCAAAAGGATCTTAATGTATTTTTTGCTTCGCTTGACATTTTGTTGTCATCTGTGATGGGGAAACGCTCTCGAATTGTATTGACTGGGGACTTCAATATCGACTTTCGGGAGAACAATAGTACAACAAAAAAACTTGAGATGCATGTGAAGACTCCTACACGTACCACTGCCGACAGCTCTAGTATTATTGATTATGTTGTTAGTAATTTTCCTTCTGGTGCGAGTCCGTTATCACTGGTAAACAACACTTTTTTGTCTGATCATGAATTTTTGACCTTTTCTGTCAATGTATGTGGCTCACTGAATCATAAACCTATAAGATACGTAAGGGCATATAAAAGATCTGAGAGTGTTAATTCATTTAAGGACGCGTGTCTGAAGTATGAGAGATGTGATTCGAATATGTCTGTTGACTATCAGTTTGATCACCTACTTGCTTTCCTAGAGAGTTCCTATGATAGGTGTTTTCCTTTGAAGCGTCATGCTAGTGACTGAAAAACCATGGATGACACATGGTATACGTGTCTCATCTAGAAATAAAACTTGTCTACATGTCTTGAGGAAATTTTTCACTGATTCAACATTTATCAAGGATTACTATTTTAAATATAAAAAAATCTTCAAGTCTACAGTCAGATTAGCCAAGTCCAACTACATTAATTCCAGAGTTAATAATTCGAATAATAAAGGCAGAGAACTCTGGAATATCATTAATACAAGTTTGGGGAGGAAAGAGTCTCATAGTGACGTTCACCTATGTGTTGGCGATGCAGTGGTTAGGGATGTTGAGGTAGCTAATTGCCTGAATAATTACTTTTCAACAATTGCACAGAGATTGGTTAGTCAAATACCAGCTGTTGCAACTACTGCATCTAATTTCTTGACCGCTAATGTTGCCAAGCTGAATGATACTTTTGTTTTTTTTTCCAACTGATGTCGGTGAAGTTGCACATACTTTGAGACTTGTATCTAGAAAAGTTTCCTATAGGGACCGGATCCCTGCCATCATTTTTTCTTATTTAACTATTAATATTCATCTGTGTGCTGATCTTATAAATAAGTCATTTTGTGAAGGCATTTTTCCTTCATCTTTAAAAAAAGCATTTATCGTGCCATTGCATAAGGGGGGTGAATTTGGGCCAGAAAATTTTCGGCCGATCTCATTGTTGCCGACCGTTTCTAAGCTGATTGAGAGGCTGGTCAAGGCCAGATTTGTTAGCTTTTTGGACAAATGCTCTACCTTGTCCAGTTTGCAGTTTGGTTTCGGTAATAATAAGAGTACTGGTCTGGCCATTTTTTCTTTTCTGGACCATGTATATGAGGCAAAAAACACTCACTGCAACTCCCATTATATTCCTGTTTCTGTGTTTCTCGACCTCTCTAAGGCTTTTGATTGTGTTGACCACTCTATTTTGTTGGAGAAGTGCTCATATTATGGATTCAGGGGTGTTTCTGGGGGGTGGATTCGTTCTTATCTGATGGGAAGATGCCATGCCGTTTCTATTGTCAACGCTGATTATCAGAAATTTACATCTGACTCTGCTCAGTCTATGTACGGGGTGCCTCAGGGTTCTGTCTTGGGCCCACTTCTCTTTCTGTTGTACATAAATGATATGTCTTCTCTGCGCATTAGTGGCAAGTTCGTTCAGTTTGCTGATGACACCAATATAACTTGGTTCGGTAGTGATGGTCATGAGTTGCATGATAGGATTGTGTGGGACATGTCGCTCTTGAGATGTTGGTTTGCGGCGAACAGGTTGACTCTTAATCTGGATAAGACTTGTCTTATGAATTTCAGGCCTGGCGTCTTGTTTGCCCTTTCTTCAGATGGTGTTATAATTTCATCTGTAAATACTACTAAATTTTTGGGTGTTCATCTCGACCATAGATTGAATTGGCAGAAGCACATTAAACACCTAAGTACAAAGTTGTCTAGATCCTGTTTTGCCCTTAGGACTCTTATGAATAATTACGATTTACTTGTGGCTAGAAATGTGTATTTTGCGCTGTTTGAGTCACATCTCCGATATGGTATACCTTTCTGGGGTTACTCCTCTGCCGAAAATTTTAATTATATCTTTCGATTGCAGAAGAAGGCAGTGAGAATTCTCTCAAGGCGTCTTCCTCGTACCCCTTCAAGGCCGCTTTTTGAGAAACTGAGAATATTGCCACTGGCATGTATTTACATTTATGAGATAGCTGTTCTGCAGTTTCGGCTTAAGAATAATTGTGTCACGGGGGAACAGATTCATGAGCATTTTACGCGGTCTGCAGTGTTATTGTATCAGTCGAGGCCCTACTCGGAAAATTTTAAGAGAAGTGTAATATATATGTCCATTCAAATATTTAATAAGCTACCTGCATCAATTTCATCCATTTCAACTTTTTTAATGTTCAAGGCTTCTTTAAAAAGATCATTGCTTGATAAGTTGTACTATAGTGTAGATGATTTTCTCGGGGGTTGAGAGTGTTGTTCCCCGGTTTCCTCATGTGAGGTTTTGATATATTTTATATATTTTCTTCTTTTGTTTTGTTTTGTGATTTATTTTGTTTGATATGTTATATGTTCTATCTATGTATTCTGTATTGTGTTTTCTGTCTATGACGGGCTAAATAAATGATTTGATTTGAATCATATGATTTCATTCAGATCAAATCGTGAATCGGTCGGTTGAACCGAATCAAATCCATGTGCCAATTCGATTCGATATTTAGATTCGATTTTTTCTTGATTCGATTCGAAAAGAAAGTTGATTCGAATTGAAATAGCGATTTTTTGCCCAAGCTTAATTACAAATGGGAATGGGGGATTCACCATTTTATGTCTTAACAATTTACAGGATAGTTCCTTTTATATTCTGACTTTCGATTCGATTCAATATGTCAATACGATTCGATTCAATATTTCGATTTGATTCGATATACTGATGCGATTCGTTATGCCTATTCGATTTGATACTTCGATGAATCGATTTTTTGCCCAGGCCTAATGGCGACCCAAGAATTTTAGACATTGTAATAATAATAATAATAATGCGCAATAACTAAAATGCTAGTCATTGTGCAGACTTTGTGAAACTGCAAAAATTTCTTTAAGATACGAGAACAACGCAATGGGAGGACCCAAGGTTATCGAATCCTCAAATTGCGGGCCCTGCGATACCGTATTCTAGGGACTACAAGAGAAAATACGAATATATGAAGACGCAGCTTAGAAAACCTGTTAGTAACCCGCGTTGGACACGACGATAATTATTTTTGATCGGCAATTTTATTTCAGAGTAATGTGCCCAACAAATTCGAAATAAAAGTGCGAAGAAATTCGATCTTAGAGGATTCGTATCGCGTGATAAGCTCAATAAACAGAGTTGATTTGCTTAAGACTAAACTTTGGGTGGAATTCGAAGGAGAAGTGGGTCTTGATTACGGGGGGCTGGCTCGTGAATGGTTTTACTTGCTTTCGAAAGAGATGTTTAATCCGTATTATGGGCTCTTCGAGTATTCTGCAATGTACGTTTTTGTCGATAGAGCGGACTTTGGGGTTGCAATTTTAATGTTTGTGTTATTGCAGGGATAATTATACGTTGCAAATTAATCCGATATCGGGTATGTGCAATGAAGAACATCTTAGCTATTTTAAATTCATAGGTAGGATCGCGGGAATGGCAGTATATCATGGGAAACTACTAGACGGTGAGTTTTGTTGAAAATAATTATTTGTAAAATTTGAAAAGTATGGCAGACTTGTGCATCGATCCAATGTTGTTGACAATGTTGTCTTCTTTTCAGCATTTTTCATTAGGCCTTTTTATAAAATGATGCTGAGCAAACCGATTGACCTTAAAGACATGGAGTCCGTGGACAGCGAGTATTACAAATCTCTGCTTTGGATTAAAGAGAACGATCCGTCCGGTCTGGATCTTACGTTTAGCGTAGACGAAGAATCTTTCGGTCACACGTCGGTGCACGAGTTAAAACCGGATGGAGCAAATATTCCCTTGGATAATTCAAATAAAGACGAATATATAAAGTGAGGACGCCCGTTTGTTGCATTCATTATTCTGTCGCCTTTTTCTTTCGCAGTTGTGTGATTAAATGGCGATTTGTGAGCCGAGTGCAAGAGCAGATGAACGCTTTCTTGGACGGCTTCAGTGATCTTGTGCCCCTGAACATCGTGAAAATTTTCGACGAGAACGAATTGGAACTTCTGATGTGCGGCATTCAGCACATCGATGTCAAAGACTGGAAGCAGAATACTCTGTATAAGGGCGATTATCACGCTAATCATCTCGTCATACAGTGGTTTTGGCGGGTGAGTTGATTCAACTTTTGCATCGAGCATAGAATAGAATAGAATATATTTCTTTCACAATATTACAAATGTGGAAATGAGCAACAATACAATAAATTGGTGATTTGTCCACATAAGTACTAACGGTAGTTGAGAGTGGACATTCTCTTAAAATCCTTAAACTAACCAAAATAAATAAATACTGATATAAAAAAAACTAAACTAAAACTAAACTAAAATAATTTTAAATTTAACAAAAACCATGGTGCACTGTAAGATTAGAAGCATGTATAAATTTCACAAATGAGTCAGGTTCCAATTGAAAACCTATCTGAAAAAACCCTCCAACACACTTCTTCTCTGCAGAAGAAAATTTGCTATTTTCTTTTTTGTACTTCTGAAATTGTTTCTTAGTTCATCTGGTAGCAAATTATATGTTTTTAGGCCAATATAATCAAAAGTGTTGGCCTTTTCTGGTTTTCCTTCGAGGAGTTCTTAAATTATTTTTCATAACATTTCTTGTTACTATAGTTGTTGCCCGTCTATACAGCAACCCCACATTATGTTGCAACACATGCATAATACATACATAACAGAACAATTGCCTGACACTAAAAACTTTGGCCTCGTTGTACAGAAGAGTTGTTGAATATCCTCTGTGCCTTCTCAAGATGACTTTAAGTATACGTTTGTGCAAGACTTCCAATGGCTTTATTGCATTAGAATACGCACCCCCCCAAGCTATCATCCCATATCTTAAAACTGACAAAAACAGAGCATGATACACAGTAATTAGATTCTCAGATGACATAATATTTGATAATTTTCGGAAAACATAAATTTGGTATCTCAACTTATTGACTACGTGTTGAATATGAGCCTGCCATCGAAAATGCCTATCCACAATAACACCCAGGTAGTTCTGTGTCTCAGTAGCACCTATGGCACGGCAGTCACATGACGAAGCACCCAAACAATTCCTCCTGTGAACACTAATTTCAGTCATCTCAGGTACACTGTCACAATAGTTTCCGAAAGCTATGTAACGCGTCTTAGTAACATCTAATGTCAGCTTATTTTGTTCGAACCACTCAAAAACAATGTTCATGCCCACACCAACTCTGCGATACAGATCCTCCCAGCCACCTCCCTCAAAAATTACCACCGTGTCATCAGCATACGAGATTACGGTCGCACCTCGCAATTCTTCTCCAAGGTCATTTATATAAAGAATAAAGAAAATTGGTCCCAATATCGTTCCTTGGGGAACCCCACATTCGATTGTCATTTTTTCACTTCTGTTTCCACCAACTTCCACGGTCTGCGTTCTCTCTGACAGATAGCTTCTTATCGTGTCGTGTATCTTTCCTCTAAAGCCAAGGTACTCCAATTTTTCCAGAAGGATACCGTGATCCAAGGTGTCAAAAGCTTTCGCTAGGTCAACAAATACTGCAACAGCAGGCTTGCCATTGTCTATGGCTCCGTACACTATTTGAGATAGATTTGCAATTGCATCTTGCGTTGATCTTCCCTCTCTAAAGCCATACTGGGTGTCGTTAAGAATGTGAAATTTGTTCACATAGTTCATGATTCTAGACTGAAGGCATCTCTACTATCTTTGCCAAATTAGAAGTCAGAGCAATCGGTCTATAATTTCCTAACTCCCTACTATCTCCAGCTTTGTAAACTGGAACAACAGCAGCCTCCTTGAAATGTTGTGGCCACACACCTGTATTTATAATTGTATTGGCTATGTAAGTAAGAGGGACCACAATATACTCCGCCACTTCCTTCAACACTCTTGGCGATAAGTTGTCAGGGCCAACTGCCTTGTTTGGATCCAGAGCTAATAGACTTCTTTCAATCTCCCTCTTGTCCACTGCCGTCAAAAAAAAATGATTGCTGGTATGTGCTCTTTTATTTCATTTGGTTCATTTGTGGGAGTTCTCTTGCATATGTTGAGTCATCATTTCTAAAAACGGCAGTCCATTGTTCCAACTTAATAGACTTTTTCAAAACATCATAGTTTACTTTCATCACACATTTCTGTCTTATTGTGTCTGTTTTCATTTTAATACTGATTATAACAGGGTAATGATCAGTTATTGCAACCTTCAAGATGATAGGATTTATCCTCGCTTCAGGTATTTTTGTTTTTAAGAATATATGATCCAGACAAGAAGCACTCACTCCTTGTACTCTTGTGTGTTTATTGATGGTTGAAATAAATCCAAATTCAGTGAGAGTATTTTGATAATTTTCAGAATCTTCATTCATTGACAGTATATCGATGTTCATGTCACCAATTACCATCTGGTTTTCCACAGTAGAGTACTCCCTGAGGTATTCATACAGTTGATCTACGAACAATCTGTTATTCTCTGCCTGCAGCTTATAAAATGAATGTATCAGAAAACTGTCAGTAGCATTCACCTGTATATGTGCTTGAACTACAGTAATGTTGTTTAATTTGACCAATCTGTGATATACCTTTAACTTTTCTTTTATATATACTACTGTTCCATCATTTTGGTTGCTATTTCCTTCACTATATAACATCTTATATCCAGGTATATAAAACTGGCTTGGTTTCAATAGATTCCAAGTTTCAGTGCATATTACTACATCGAAAATATAATTGTATGATTCAATCAGAATTAGTAATTCATCAAAGTTCTTATTTCAGCTTCGAATATTTATATGAAAAACAGAAAATTCATTCTTACCTCCCTCTAGATACTTATAGCATTCCGTGTTTGTTTCCACTTCAATAGTTTGTATGTTAGGGAAACTAAAATCCATAATCTGTTAATGATTGCTGTATACGTTTAAGAAGTTGGAAGGAGGGACACTTCTCCGTCTCAAATGCAGCATGCTTGGTGTTATGATTTTCTTTATATTTACGATATTTCCAATGATTTTCTTAGGTTGTACTGACTTTTTCCAACGAGATGAGGGCACGTCTTTTGCAATTTGTGACGGGAACTTCGAGAGTTCCTATGAACGGATTTAAGGAATTGTACGGCAGCAACGGACCGCAGCTATTTACGATAGAGAGATGGGGGCAACCTGATAATTTCCCCAGAGCTCACACTTGGTAAGTTTCAGTTTGCATACGTTTGTTTTTGAATTAACCCTGTTCCTATTATTTTAAACTAATGGGTGTATTTGAACTCGAGGGGTAGGTGCGTTCTAAAAAAATGCACAAAAGAAGTCTCTCTTTGAAACTGAATCCTGGGAATTTGATTGAAATTTTAGGAAATCCTCTTAAAATTGTAGAAATTTTTAGTTTCTCAATTTTCCAAGAAATCTCGGACTCTCCAAGAAGTCCCCAGAATAGGGAGGTTCGGAGAAAAATAAGATATCTATTTTTGGCATGAAAATGACAGAAAATTGTTATTGTAATTGATTTACGGCGAAATTTTTTTTCTAAAAAATTTTTTTGCGGCGTAATAAGCGAAAGAAATTAGCTTATCACGCCCACATGCTAGTTCGCTTCGTTATTGGTTTGACGCCAGAGATTCGTAAGGCGCTCCTCCCATTTCTCTTGAAGTGCCCGTGAAGCGGTACCCATCTCCTAACATACTTATTGGGCCTATTTCGAGCGTGAATTTTTAAAGTAAGGTGTCAAGGAAACATAAAACAAAGACAACATAATCGATATAATGATGCAACAAGGGTATCAAAAGTCCGATTCACATAATTTTCCATATTTATGTAGTAGGTAGGTAAATGTCCCGGTAAATGTGGAAATGGTGTGTGATTCTTGCATCTAACCCCAGTTTCATTCAACCTCAAAACAGTAGTGTAAAGGCAGACCGGTATAAGTAAAACAAAGTCAACAATTCATTAACTGTACATGCCTTTTATACTTCAGTATAAGTAGGTATGTAGATTGTAGATACCTGCTTACTTCTGTTTGTAAAATAGGTACCTACCTATATTCTCTAATACAATACAATACATACCTACTCATTTATGTAGGTATGTATACCTAAGTGATTGACAAGTTATCAAGTTAACAGTTTTATAACAGTTAAAAAAACGGAAACAAATACAACTCACGCGAATCAAAAAACTACGCTACTTAGGTACTAGGTAGTTGTTTAACAAAAAGAAACAACTGCTATATTCTGGAACGGTTAATGTAGAAACTCGGAAGAGACTCTTAAAGACGCATGTATGGAGTACGAAATTATACCTATGGGCAAGGTTTCTTGATAGAATAGGTTAAATCGTTTTATGATCGGAACTTTGACGAATAGGCGCTTAGATCACAAAAGCGCGCGAATGACGTCACTCAGATCTGAAATTTAAAGATAAACTCGCAGAATATCGTTTCCTACGTTTTATGTGGAAATTTTTTATTTTGTATGTGCCTAGAACACACGGACGTATTTTTACAGACGTACCCCGGCAAGGTTTATTGATAGTATCAATAAACCTTGGTGCCCCAGCGATATTTTGACCGCTTTTTATGAAACATGTTTTAGTAAAATATGAAAAGTTAACAAAACGTTTAATAAACAAATAGTGTTGAAATAACAAAACGATATAATGTACATATTTTAGGAATGAAATGAAATACTAATTTACAATTTTGCTCATCTTTTTTGCAATTTTTGATGAGGAAGCCTGCACTAGAAATGGACAAAGTCTTTTGTGTTGCTATGTTTGTCTCTTTCTTTGTAGCGCTTTTCTTCTATCTTCAATCTCTTCTTGTTGTCTGTTATTAAGAAATTTTATTCGAATAAAAACTCTTAATATACAAAAAGATTTCAACAAATCAGCGGGCACGTTGTCAACCTTCTTAGAAATGTAGTTCATGCTATTAGCAACATTTTTTTTTTTATATTCAAACCCGTCTTTATGTAGCCTGCAAAAATACTTTTCCATTTTTTTTACATCATTCATCCAATCATCAGAAGGTTGAGTGAGTCCTCCAAAGGAAAGGTTCTGAAGCCATGAAGGCATGGTATATGTTTGTAGTTCCATTTCCCGTTGTTTCTTGGCTACATACGTGTATTGACCCAATTGAGGGTACTTCTTTTTATGTTTCCTCGCTAAATACCCGGCTATGTATATTAAACCGTCTTTTTCACACACGGGCTTATTACTGGTGTGCCAAAATGAATTTGAAACAATCATATTTGTTTTTTAAATGACTGTAGAGACCTTGAAGAGAATTTGTTGATATTAGCACACCTTTCTGAAAAACCTGCAAGCCATTTTTCCCGATACATAACATGCCAGACATGGTGTTCTTCATTTCTTCTAAGGCATCATTTTGTTGGTCTAAGTAGAGTCCATAAGGTTTTTTAAAGGTAAAGGCGCAGAAGTCGTGTAACTGTTCATTACATCAAACCAGTTATTCATAGTTTTAAAAAAATTTCCCACATTTTGCGCCAAAGTTTTGTTTTGGCCTGGCAAATACTGCTTCAGTGCCGTTGTGGTTGAATGAGAAAGTAACTGCACCGCTAACTTCACATTTTGTCTCTGCGTTTTTTCACATTTAATATGCAGTTCACGTAATTTATGGCATGAGCTAACTTCTGTTTGGCATATTTCTAGCAACTTCTTCACTGGTTCAACATTAATAAGAGTTCCATCTTTTAAAATAAATCCGGTATCCAAGAACCAATTTCTTATTAGTTTAAAAAGATGTGGAACATCAGCAAAAAAATAAATTGGTAATTGATTCTATCGAGGCGTTTTATTAAGTCATCCAAAATCTCTTTGGTCATCTTTTGATCGAAACCAATATAAATAGGTTACATCCAATTATCAAAAAGACCACGAGCCATTACCACTTGCATGTAATTATGCCGACCAAGAATTTCGTCTTCCTTTTGGTCATATTCATATACACTTGTAATCTAAGACAAGGGGGGTAGTTTATAGTACCGAGTCCCGGCTCTAAATACTTGGGCCGGTTAACATTTTCAAATAGATGTACAGACTATTAATTAAAACATGTAATAAAAAATGTTAGCCGGCCGAACTATTATGATAACGAAGTCAATTTATTAAAATCCGTCTTGGATCTTCCTGCAGCTTCCATCACATTGAGAACGTCCTCCAAGACGCCACTTTTTACATTTATGTGCTCTGCCCAGTGCTGCAAAGCTGATATTCCTGGCAGAGGGTACTTCAGTTTTTCCTCAAAAAAACGTAACATCTCTTGCTCAAGTATCTTATAGTAAAGGCTTTTGACAATTCATCCTGTGTCCATCTGGCTTTAGATTTTTTCTTCAAGGCAATAGCTATTTGATTTACGGTTAAAAAGTCTTTGAATGCTACTGCAGCCTGCTCTTCAAATTTTAACACATACTTCTTTAATTTTTTCTCAACATCAATAAGTTTGTTTTTTAAAAATTCATTTTCTTTTTGTAGGAATTGTACTTTTCTTGTAAGATGATCATACTCTAGAACTTTTTTCTTTTTTATTGAATCAATTTCCTTTTTAAATTGTACCAGTCTTCGCTCTAATGTATCACACTCTTTCTGTTTATTTTTCAGCAACCATGTATTTTCCTCTTGAACCTTTCGAAGCTTTTGTTTCCGACCATCACACATACAGCCAGTAGTTGAAGACGTATTTTCTAATTCAATGTTTATATTACAGTCTGTAACATAAGACAAAATTTAAGAACGTACCTTTATTTCAAGAATGGTAATAGGTATACCTACATATATCTTTTTTAACAGATGCAGATTCTAAAACAGTGTCTATGTCCAGTACAGCTAGATTGCCATTTTTGCTCTCACACTCATTTGCAGATTCTACCGACCGCAATAAGTTTTCCACTAGTCCTTTTTGTTCTCTCCTTGCACCTCGTTTTCCTGCACGTATATTTCTTTCTGTGGGCTTGGCGTCCTCAGGCAAATTTAAAGAAGGGGCAGCTTAAAAAAACACAGATAAAAATACGACTGCAATGAAAGTGAAAAATGCCGAGCAGTTTCTTACCAGTTTTCTTTAATTTCTTGGGACGAACACCCATGATTCTTGATTTAAATCCATCTTCAAAATCATGGAATTGAAAATGCTGCGAACATACACGTTTGTTCACTTTGTATTCAAAAGACGATTTCTGATGACATATTCTTAACCACTCTTTGCATAGAATCGAGTCCTTCGGAAAGTTGAAAAACTTAATAGCATTTTCTTTGTCGTTATATTGCTTCACATATTTGCTTTTGCAACCAGAAATACCACAGTTTTGTCCAAGCATCTGGAAAAAATAGTAGTTGCTATATATGTAGATCTAGGTACTAATAATCTAATTTAATAATAAAGAACGAAAAAACGTTAACCTACCTTTAAGGACTATATTATGAGTAAGTATAACTTTTTGGGAATAAGTTTTGACATGATTAAAAAAAATAGGATCTGAGTGACGTCAAAATTAATTAAACTTGACGTTTCCAATTCGGTTGATATCGTGATTAGTCGTCAATAGGCACTTACGATTTAACCTATTCTATCAAGAAACCTTGACCTATGGGTGCGAAACTTGGACAATGGGAGAAGCGGATTGAAAAAGAGTAGAAGCGTTTGAAATGTGATGCTACAGACGGGTGTTGAAGATA
Source organism: Xestobium rufovillosum (assembly GCA_963966045.1). Lineage (NCBI taxonomy): Eukaryota > Metazoa > Arthropoda > Insecta > Coleoptera > Ptinidae > Xestobium > Xestobium rufovillosum. Next base: position 5,048,233 of record OZ014495.1, on the reverse strand, counting down.
CCGCGGATAGACAAGTTAGCAATAAGGAGGAATTAGAAAGAGTTGGGGAAAAGAGAAAAGTATGGAAGACAATAAAGAATAGGGGATAGGATCGTAGGATGGTAGGACACCTTCTGAGACACAAAATAGTTAATAAAATTTCCTTTTTTAGTTCAGGGAGGGAACGCTACGGCGATTCAGTATTTGGCTCCGTCATGCTCCTAGCATCCTGTTTCAAATTATGCTAACCGTAACACGTTACCAAGTACCAAGGGGTCCCAGAAAACTGTCGATAAATTACATTATGTTCGATTTTATTTAGAGTGGCTGCAATGGGGCAGCCGATAATTTTGTAAACTTTTGCAATGATAAACTAACTCGCGAAAATATCGATAATGCTGACCGATTTTCCTTCTGGCTCCAACGAACCACTTTTTCCGTTTTATTGGTGTGCTGTACGATGTATTAGTCTGGGTACAAAACAGAAAACACGAGTTGGAACCAGTTAGTAATATTTAACAATTTAACTACACATGCATATGCATAATACTTATGGGACTGCTGCGCGCTGAAGCTGGGACTTGTACGTTATACTAAGTTCTGACGTCAAGCGGCCTACTCTCGCTGCAAGGTACGATTTCTAGCCTCGCACCGACGGAAAACTTTGCAACGGCTTCACAGGCGAAGGAATTTTTTTTTAACAAAAATTAACAACATAACTGCCTTCAGTATAATAAACTCTATCAATTTTAATGAAATTTGAAAATTACCGAACCTGCCTATTACTCGAGAAATCCCAGTGTAAATCCCCAAAGTTTCATATAAAACTTTGAAATTTTGTTGAAGATTTGAGAAAACGTTTTTGAACACCTTTACACAAATACAATACACTATGAATTCTTAATAAGTTAACCCCACACGCCAAAAGACAGTGACACAGTAATTAAACTCGACATGTGTTTCGCTGACAACATCAGCACCTCAGGAATTAAAGATTAATCTAAATCTAAATCATGGTTCTCTCCCGCGTCACACAAACCACTCTAATTTAATAGAAAACAGTCCATATGTGAAAATTAACAAAGATTCGTTGCCTAAAATGATTTCAGATATGCAGAAAACATTTAAACTATGTAACAACCTCATTACCTTGGATATCAAATGTAAACTACATGTGTCTAATCCAAAAGTGCCACGCATGTATTGTTTACCGAAGATCCATAAAGTAGGGAAAGCCGTAAGACCCGTAGTTTCAGCTGTAGATTCTCCTACTTACAAACTGTCCAAATGGTAGATCAATGAATTATTTACTAACCTCGAGATCAAGCAGTTGAGTTTTTCAGTAAAGAACTCTACAGTTTATAAACAAAATTAAGGCTAGGATACAGAGGAGTGACACCGATGTCAACAGCATGTAAAATATATGCATCAGTACTGGCAAACAAATTGGAAGAAGAATTAGAGGAGAAGAATATAATACCAGAAGGACAAACGGGATTCAGGAAGGCAAGAGGTACTATGGAAAATATTTATACACTGAATCACGTAATAGGAAGAGAAATGAAGAAGAAGGGAGGGAAAATAATGGCACGCTTTGTAGATCTAAGGGCAGCATTTGACAGGATACACAGAAAAAAATTATTTGAGATGTTGGAAAGAAAGAATATAGGAAAGAACTTGAGAGAAAGAATACAGGAAATATATAATGGAACAAGAAACAGGGTAAGGGTGGGAGGACGGAGAGAGGAGTCAGACAGGGGTGTCCCCTGAGCCCGTGCTTCTTTAACATCTTCCTGTCAGATTTAGAAGAGGTAATGGGAAAGGGACAGGCAGGAGGAATGATAATAGGGAAAAATAAATATTAGTAGTATATGCGGATGATATAGTCCTCTTGGCAAAGGAAGAGAAAGAACTAAAGGAGATACTGAGAAGAATGGAAAGTTGGAGAAGAAAGAACTAGTATTGAACACAGAGAAGACTAAAATTATGAAATTCGGGACAGGGGTTGGGGGGAAGAAATCGCATAGAGAAGTGGGAGTGGAAGGGGGAAGAGTTGGAGGAGGTGGGGGAGGTTAAATATCTAGGATTCACCTTTCAAAAGAATGGGGGCCAAGAGAAGCATGTAAGAGAGGTAGTAAGAAGGGCAACAATAGCAATGAAGCAGGTATGGGGAATAGGAAAGAGGAATTTTGGGGGCGACTGAAAAAGAAGAGTAAAGTTGTTTAACGCATTGGTGAGAAGTGTAGCCGTGTATGGAGCAGAAATTTGGGGGTGGGAAGAGAGAGAGAAGATAGAGGGGATCCAGGAAAAGTACATAAGATGGACACTGGGCTTAGATTGGATAACGCCAGGATACATGGTAAGAGATGAAACAAACAGAGAAAAACTAAGAACCAGGGCAGGAAAGAGAGCCATGAAATATGAGGAAAAGTTGAGAGGTGGAGGCGGGAGAAATTTTATCAGGAGTGAGGCTATGCAGCAGAAGTGGAGAACTTGAGAACAGCAGGATGGAACATGGTGAGAGAGGTAGAGGAGAGAGACAGGCAAATACAAGTGGAGGATAAAGAAGAGAAGATAAGACAATCAAGATACAACAACAAATATAAAGAAATACGAAATATCTACGAAGTAGGGGAAAGGCAGAGAAGATAATAAGGGTGGCAAATAAATGCTCTCGTAGCTCTTGGCCTGCCCACTTTTAGATTTCTGCCTGCAATCCATCTACACCTGGTGCTTTACTGTTTTTTAAATTAAACTCTTCCCTGCCCTCTATACTGATTTCCTTTTCTAATATATCTCCTAGTTCCTGCATATAAGATTTTTTTATACGCTTCATTATCACTCTATTGTTCTTTCGCTTTCCTAAACCCCGAGAGAAAAATATTTTTTTACTGGACTTTGCAAAACTATGATATCCAAAAATTGTGCAACAAGCCCGACACAACACCGCAGTATAAAAGAATTGCCTCATTTTGTTGTGTAATATCATAATTACTATTGTTATATTGCGGTAACTAATTATTTAATTGTGTATAAATTTGAGGAGGGAGTAAGGCTGGTTCTGACGAGAATCCGATTTTTTTTTCAGTTTTAACCGTTTAGATTTGCCCCCGTACGAGAGTTACCAGCATCTGCGGGACAAACTGATAAAAGCAATAGAGGGTTCGCAGGGTTTTGCGGGAGTTGACTGAAGGGTTTTTCCATACTTCTAAGTTCATTCTGTCCATCTAGTGTTTTTACAGAGATAAGGATATTTTTTTATTTATGCATATTGTAGGTATTGAATTGTACTTGATTATATATTATATTACCGTGTAAATACTATATATATTATATTATTATTGCTATTTCACTTTCGAGATTTCTTAAATATTGTGTATAGTCGGTTTTATTGCGAGAATAAATCCTTTATTGTTTCTAGTTTTTGAGTTGCTTTAAGTTGCGCACTTTGTGTGTTAGGAATTCATCGAACATTTTTGTGTATAAAGAATTTTTATGGTGTATTCCAAATAGGTAGAGGTTTTTCAAAAATTACGCTTTGAAGTCTCTCTTGGGGCTTTTTTACTTACTGTTGTATTTAAGGCGTTGCTTTATAAGGCATTTCCATGGGACTCCTCTACAGCTGATGAGGGCTAGGGTTCTTGTGGTGCAGCAACCTATTTTCTTGATTTTTGTAGGAGTTGTAGACAATAAAATGTTTTTTTCTTGTAACTCTGTTATAGGGTTCCCGTTATAACGAAAATTTGAAAATTTACAGCTTAACAGTTGATTCTGTTTTCCTCAGGCAAAATAATTTCTAGCACTTCTGGTTCTACTAAAAGTAGCAGTCAACTGTGTTATTTGCACTTTTTTGGATTCCGTGTTGAATTTTGAACATTGGTCCAAAAATGACGATTTCTGCTATTAAATGCCCCTCTTTGAGCAAATTTGGCCTCGTCTGTCCAGATAATTCGTTTCAGAATATTGTCATCCTCTTGTATTTTGACCAAAAGTTCTTCGCAAATGTAATCCGTTTAGGATAATCCGTTGGCCGGAGTTTTTGCAGTCTTATAAAGGAGAAGGGATGAAGTTTATGCAAATATAGGATCTTGTTGAGGAGGAATAGTTCAATCGCAAATCATTGGTGGCCGCTCTTATCGACACTCTTGGAAAAGCGGCAAAATATCCTAAAACATTAATTTCATTTTCTTCATCTCCGGTTACCACTTGAATCCTGTTTCTGGACGGATTTATCCTTCCAGTAAGAATGAACTTCTATAAAAGTGCTAAGAAAGCTAGACTCAAATCAGCTGTTTGTGGAGAAGTCAGAGATATTACCATGAGGTACCTACTTGGAAATGCCTAATTGGATATTTTAGAGTAGGGTTGTAAATATGGTCCATTTAACTGACTGACCGAACTGGTTCAGATCACGGTTAAAATTATAGTGTGATTGGTCTAACAGGTCGAATCTGTTAAAACTATAGACTGCTCTTGGTCGGATAGGATAGTGAGGCATGGACCGGTCATGGCCGGATTGATTATGTCAGTCAGTCCAACCAATTGTGGTCGATTCGGTCACGAAACTATAATATATAATTTAAAGCCGGTCCCTGGTCAAAAATCTTAGAGTTTGAACTGAACCGGGTTAGTCAAATACATATTGGCAGCCCTATTTTAGTAGAAGACGAAAAAAGAGATCTACAATTAAAACTAAAAACAAAACGCAAGTGTAAGAATGCGCTTTACTTGACCAATTCAGTATCTTTTCTATTTTATCTACTGGATGTTGTATCTTCAATAGAACAGTCTTTTCCATTTGTATTTATTGCGAAATAATATAATTATGAACTTGTAATAAAGAACTCTATTTTAATAAGTAGTAATTCTGTTATTGTTTGCCTTGTTTGTGTTAAGGCAAATGTTCTTTTGTACATCTATATACATTATGTAATAAAAATTGCATATAAATAACTTTTACGAATCACTGTTGGTTTTATTTCATGTAAACCATATTACAATTAAACTATTAAGGCTGGGATTTATCTATAAAGTGCTGCCACCTATCGTCCAAAAGTGTGATTAGGATTATGCAAAATGTAGTCAATCTATTATGATTGGTTTCTATCACAGCTGTAACCTCTAGAGCTTGGAATTTTCAAGGTTTTTTGCTTTAGCAGCAACCGAATAAATCTGCGAGGATTAGTCGGCGGTCCTATCTTTAAATTAATATTTTCTACTTGGAAATAAGAGAATAAACTGAAGGGCCAGCGCCATCTGCATTGCAATGGCCACACTACTACTGTTAAATGTAGTTTACTGTGCATCTGGGCTAAATATGCACGAGGAGAGATTGCAATACAATTTTCATTCCAACACGACCGTTCATCGAATAATTAACCCTATTTTCTATTATTTTCCTTTAAATAAAACTCCAAATATTATAAAAATGAATCTTTATCTTGAATTCACATCTGTAAATTATAAAAATATTCTTGCATCTCTTCGTACTTGTCAAAAAAATGATATGTACATTATTTAAAAAATGTCTCGAGTCAAACCGGAATTTTTTCAGCATGTCCGAAAATAAAAAGTAGTAAACGGTGCATGCAAAAGCAAATACACTATAAAAAAAAATACCACGACTAGAAGTCTCCTAATCAAAAAGGCGTACGTTAAAATATACTTAACGGAACTAAGAAACAACATTTCCCCAAAACAATGCTTCTTATAACAAATTTGAGACAATGAGGATGGCAAAAATACATTTCTTAAACCTCTTCATTTGGATGCAAAGGAATAACAAATTTCGGTCCGAAAGGAGAGATATATTTAATCCCAACTTCGCTAAATATTCCCGTGGGAAAACCCAGATTACACAGGTACAACCGTCCGTTTTCCGAAGAATGCGGCAATGGCAAAACCGGCACCAAAGAATACTTGGTCAAAATTCCCAGAGTCCCAGACGAAGGAGGATCAATGGCTAATACCGGAGCTCGGTTAGAGTTTGCCCACTCGGCCAAATCCGCGTGAATATCTACAACGTCTGCTTCATCGCTCAGCGCCACGATTATTAAGTCAACCACGTCAGGTAAAGAGGATATGGAATTCACTAATTTATTCTTTGTTAATTTGTACAACGAGAGCTCGTTTTGGACCAGGTTGCTCTCTGATGGAATCAGGTAAACTACAGTGCGTATCCCTTGACTTGTAAGTTGTCTAGCTGCGTTGAGGCCCATTGCACCTTGCCTGGAATAAGAATTAATAAAATTTTTCAGGGTGCATCTCTTCAACGGGGTTGTGCACTAAATGACAAAATTTTCATGTGGCGAAAAGAATTTTAAAGCATGAAGAACTAAAAGTAGGAAGGGGTTTTTCTCCAAAATTCATAATGAACAAACGCGTTATTATTTAATATTAGCGACACAACAATTTGAGGAGGTAAAAATGATGGACTTAAGGAGAATGGTTAAAAATTTATCAAATAAAGAGAGTAGCACAAATGGAATCGAGGGGTTTACCACTAAGGAAATGGTTGGGACAGGGTCAAGAAATAGTATTTCCGAAATGGTGGAAATGGTGCAGAAATACTACGAAATAGTCCAGAAATAGTATTTCTTACTCAGAAATAGTAGGAAATACCCAGGAAATGGTAAAGAAATGGTGGAAATATTCAAAGAAATACTGAAAATAGTCTGAGAAATACTGGAAATACTCAGGGAAATACTGGAAATGGTAAGGAAAATACCTAGGAAGTACTGGAAATAGTCGACCGATATTTATAAAATGTATGTACTAGTATTAGTGAAAACATTGGTCGGTAGGCCGGTCACGTTCTCCGCGGCGCAGAAGCAAATATGAGGCCATAGTAGACGGCCAATAGCGTGACTTCGACTTGACTCAATTGTTGGCACGTGAACAATATGTAATAAGTTTCTTCTGTAGCAACAGTGAGTGGTAGGGTCATGGTTAGCATTCAAAGCAAATAAAAAATCGAGTAAAAAATGGTATGAACTTTATACCTACAAGTATTCCTGGATTTATTATTTAATGTAAATTGATAGTTGCCATCCTATTTTAAACTCTGAAAAATATTTGTAAATATCCCCACAAATAGCATGATCGGTACCAAAATTCATATAAAAACGGATAACAATTTTTGGAAGTGAAGAGCTTTTTAGGTGGAGGTTTTAACGATAGACTTTTATATTATTTTAGTTAGGTACTCGTAGGTATACACTGTTCAACAAAATAAAATTTTAGGTATACCGCGAGGTATACTGTCATTTTTACTCACTTTTTATGCAATTTGTGGACCTATAATTTAAGAAATAGCATTGGACAAGATTGATGCGGGGTGAATTAAACTGAGCCCGAAATTGAGGGGTAATATAGAAGATAATATTAACTACCGTGTCCAAGACCTTGTCACATAATTTATTATGTTTAGAATCTTTCAAATGTTGGAACTCTTGGGAGCGAATATGAACCTCGATATAAACGAATAATGTTAAATTGATACATTCGGTTTTAATTGATTAAAGTTATGTAATATCTCGGGACTTTGCCCCGATTTGCCGGCTTTTCAGTATCTACTTTGGTCATCTAGAATTGTCGGTATTTAACTGTGGTGACCATTCGCGAATTGCAAGAATATCTAGCATTTTTTGAATACATACTCGAACACATGTCATTTTAGTTATTGTAAATATCGATAATCATGTTATGAAGGTCTCGATTTAGACATGGCGGCGGCGCGAGAGGTGACATACAATAGCATTGTTATTTTGTTTATTGTTTTCGCATTTTTATGAAAACCATGACCGTGGGGGCTAAAATTTCAGTTAATTATGCAAGGAAGGGAAATTAAGTTTTATCAATTGAGTAACATAATTAGTAAGCAATACTTAAATATTAATTAGAGAGGTTATGAAACACACATCCAAACTAGGGAAGAGTTCCTAACGCATCATGCATACATGTACGGGGTATCCAAAATTAAGTGTCCACAATTGCTAACTTCGTTATTATTGGACGTTCAAGGTCGGTTAAATGGGCAAAGAATTAGTGTTTTTCGTGAAGAATAAGATGGTGAAAACAAAAAAAACACCGCATTTTCGAGATATTCACATAAAATAAACGATAATTTTTTAAATAGGACGACATGTATATTTTTGCATATTTAAACAGAGTATAAAATTGTGTACATGAACATCTATTTGAAAATTAAAAATAACTTGACTTTTAGAGCATAAAAAATGCCCCAGTATCGAGCCCAATATATCACATCAGATAAGCCATGAAACTAATTTTGCGTCATAATTATTGTCGGCGGGTGTTAACAGTACATATTTGATTGTTATTTTACTACTTATTTGCGAATTTTAAACATGGGAGCCAACCAAATTTGTTTTATGGACTACCTAACGTGAGACCTAACGTGATACCAGCGTCAACGGGCTGTTTTGATCCTTCAAAACGAGCTTCAAAAGCCATGTTATATTTAATTTTGGGATAGTTGTTCCATAAGACTTTTTTATTCAGACTTTTATTCTCTTTCAACACTTACAGAAATATATAGGGCGTTCCATTTAAAACATTGTTGTTTGTGTGAATATCACGAAAATGCGATGTTCACCATATTGTTCGTAATAAGAAATACTAATTCCTCGACTAATTCTTTGCCCATTTAACCAACCTCGTAGGTCCAATAATAACAAAGTTAACAATGGGACGCAGTTAATTTTGGACACCCTGACAATTCTTAAAGAAAAAGGGCGTTATACTTCAAAATTTAATAAATTGTATAGGGGTTGTTTTTCAAGTGGCGTTTATAATCGTTTATAATAATAATAATAATAATATCTCTACTCACTCCTACCCTAAGGTTAGCCCCAGAAGCTACCTATATAGCTTGTGCGAGACGGAGGAGGCGGCATATTACTATTGGCCGCAGGTGCGTCACAGGAACGACCTACAGTTGTTAGTGCTCTACCCACCATTTAGTGCGAGAATGAGGAAAACCTGGAAAACCTCATTAGGTAAAGCTGGATAGGCCATCCAAGGCGCGCCCTAGCCACAGCGCAGAAATGAGTCACCCATCCATAGCCAAACCGCGGGCACTGTTGCTGAGCATTAACGACTACTCACTCGCGCATGCCAGCAAGATTCCACGGCTCACGGCTGTGACACATTTATTTTACAACACAAAAATTATCATCATCATAAGGTTCTCAGTCCGAAGACTGGTTGGACGCGTACCTCCATTCTTTTCTATCCTGAGCTAACCTACGCATTTCCCTAAAAGTAGAACATCCTACATCCCTAACTATTTGAGAGCAGTAGTCTAATCTAGGCCTACCCCTACCTCTTTTTATTCCTATCTCTGACTCTAGTATGTCACGAACTATTCCTTCGTGTCTTAGAAGGTGTCCTACCATCCTACCATCCTATCTCTCCTACTCTATTGTTTTCCATACCTTTCGCTTTTCCCCAACTCTTTCTAATACTTCCCTATTGCTAACCTTATCTATCCACGGTATCTTCATCATGCGTCTGTAGCACCACATTTCAAACGCTTCTACTCTTTTTCTATCCGCTTCTCCTATTGTCCAAGTTTCGCACCCGTATAATGCCGTACTCCATACATACGACGTTAAGAGTCTCTTCCTAGTCTCTATATTAACCGTTCTCGAGCATAACAGTTGTTTCTTTTTGTTAAACGCAACTCGGCCCTGCGCCATTCTTTGTTTTATATCTTTAGTGCTCCTACCGTCTTGAGTTATTTTACTTCCTAAGTAGCAGAAATCCGCGACCTCCTCTATCTTCTCATTTCCAATTTGTATTTCCATTTTAGTTCTATTTTCACATCCCCTACATACCAAAATTTTAGTTTTCTTTTTATTGATTTTCATGCCGAAGCCCTGTGTCAAAACTGCTTCCATTTCATTCAAAGCCGCTCCTAATTCTTCTTTGCTAGATGCTAACACTGCTATATCATCCGCAAATCTGAGCATGTTAATAGTTTGGCCCTGTACATTGATCCCTGAGGCTGTTCTTTCCTTAACAATATTAATCGCATCTTCGATATATAAGTTGAAAACTAGAGGTGACAATGCACATCCCTGTCTCACTCCCTTCCGGATATCTACTTCCCTTTGTTCCTGCTCACATTCTATAACTGCCTTTTGCTCTTTGTAGAGATTATGTATTATTCTTCTGTCCCTGTATTTCATCCCTACCTTTCTCAGCACTTCGAACATCTTCCCCCATTTTACGTTGTCGAAGGCTTTTTCTAAATCTACAAATCCTATATAGACGCTCTTTCTCTTTTCTATCGTTTTTTCTATAATTACTCGTAAAGCTAGAATGGCCTCGCGCGTTCCTCTATTTCGTCTAAATCCGAACTGATCTTCTCCTAATATTTCTTCCGCCTTTTTCTCCATCCTTCTTTGCACAATTCTAGTTAAAATTTTTGACGCATGGGAAGTTAAACTGATAGTTCTAAAATTTTCGCATCTATCCGCGCCTTTTCTTTTTGGCAAAGCTACTATGATGTTCCGTTTGTAATCTTCTGGAATCTCGCCTGTCAGGTATATGCGACTAACTAGTTTAAATAAACGATCTATTACCTCTTGACCTGCGCACTTTAAGATTTCTGCCTGCAAGCCATCTATACTTGGTGCTTTATTATTCCTTAAACTTTTTAGTGCTATCTCAAACTCTTCTCTCATTATAGGACTCCCTAGGTTATCCCCCTCTACACTGCTTTCGCTTTCTAATATATCTTGCACTTCCTGTCCCGCATATAAGTTTCCTAAATAGTCTTTCCACCTATCTGCCTTCTCCCCACTTCCGATTAGGATATCTCCTGCCTCATTTCTAATGTTTTTGGTACTAGATCCAATTTCTCTAAAATTTCTCCTAATTATTTTATATGCTTCATCAGTCTTTCCTACTTCGAATTTATCTTCCACTTCTTTGCATTTATTATCGATCCATTGCTCTTTCGCTTTCCTACATTCCCGAATAATTTCCCACTTGATCGCCTTATATCTTTGTTTCCCTGTTTCATCTACCCTATTTTTATATTTTCGCCTTTCCTCTATTAGACTCACAATATGTTTTGTTATCCAGGGTTTCCTACTTTCATTCTGTTTATGACCCAAAATATCCCTAGCTGAGGAAACTAAACTATTTTTAATGCAATTCCATTCTGCCTCTATGTCCCTAACAATATTTCCCCCCGTGCCCTTTAGTGCTTCGTTTGTCTTTTTCTCGAACTTATTGCGCATATCATCATCTTTTAGTTTCTCTGGGTCAAGATACCTTCTTCCGCTTCTTTTTTTCAAAATCTTAAATTTAAGATTGGCTTTCATAACGACTATGTTGTGATCACTATCTATATCTGCTCCTGGATAACTTCTACAATCCCTAACTTGATTTCTAAATCTTTGCCTAACGAGAATGTAATCTATTTGATATCACCCTAAGTCTCCTGGCATCTTCCACGTATAGCATCTCCTAACATGATGGTGAAATAGAGTGTTCGCGACCGTTAAGTTATGTTTATCGCAGAACTCTATCAGTCTAACTCCCCTATCGTTCCTATTTCCTAATCCAAAGGGGCCAACTATTCCGCCCTCTCGCCCTGTGCCTACGACTGCATTGAAATCTCCTGTAATTATTAAATTTTCGTGCCCTCTCACAAAATCTAGCACATATTCAATATCACTATAAACTGCCTCTACGGCCTCATCACTGTAGTTAGAAGTGGGCATATATACCTGTATTATTACTGTTTTTACAGGTTTCGAATCTAACCTAACCATAACTACCCTGTCACTTTGCTGTAAGAAATTTTCTACACTCTGTCCTACTTTTTTCCGCATAACAATTCCTACTCCCGAATTTCCTCCTACAGATCCTGTGTGTATTACTCTAAAATCTCCGCTCCAGAAGTCTCCGGCTTCTGGCCATCGCACTTCACTGATACCTACTACGTCTAATGCTAACCTATCCATCTCAATTTTCAAATTCTCTAACTTCCCTACTTGTTTCATGCTTCTAACATTCCACGCTCCGACTCGTGAGATGTTACACTTATCATTTCTGATGACTCCCCCCGAAGCAGGGAGATCCGAATGTGGGACTATTTTACCTCCGGAATATTTTACTCCAGAAGGTGCCATCATCATAAATTAAAGTACGCTGTACTAGGGATAAAATAATGTGGTGGTTTCCCGTTGCCTTCCACATCGCAGTAGTGTGTATCACAGTGCCATACCAACCCTCACGATCTCTGCCACTATGATTACTGAAAGAGCTGCTGCCCCCTTCCAGGGACTTGATTTAGTCTGGCTTCTCAAATAAAAACCCCTCCAATATGGTTAAACCTATGATTCGGCTCTTTATATCATTGAAGCGCGCAAGCCATCCCACCCGTCCCAGTATTACTAGAACTGCGTCAAGGTACAAGTCCTTCACAAGAAGAAAATAGATAATGTATGCTATTTTTGTAATAGTAAAAGGCGAGGTAAAAGGTACGAATTGAATGAAACTGTAAAAAAATACTCGGGAACACTGGAAATACTTGGAAATGGTGAAGAAATACTCGGAAATGGTAAACAAATACTAGGAAATGGTAAAGAAATACTAGGAAATACTCTGGAAATACTTAGAACTACTAAGAAATGGTGAAGAAATACTAAGAAATGGTGAGGAAATACTAAGGAATAGTTAAGAAATACTAAGAAATAGTGAGGAAATAGTAGGAAATAGTAAGAAATTGCAAGGAAATAGTAAGAAATAGTAAAGTCATATTTGGAAATAGGAAATACTTGGGACAGATTTTTTCCTAGTGGTAAACCCCTCGAATGGAATTAACTCTAGATTGTTGAAATGTGTGTTTGAGGTGTTGGGGCATAGACTACTTGAAATAGTCAACTCTTCGTTGGATACAGGAATATTCCCGGAAACATGGAAGTTATCGACAGTGGTACCAGTGAAAAGAGTAAGAAATACAGTACAGTGTGAGGAATTTCGACCCATAAATATGCTACCTCCATATGAAAAGGTGTTGGAGACCATAGTAAAGGATCAGCTCACAAAATTCATGGAAGACCACAATATCCTAACACCACATCAAGCAGGATTCAGAAAAGGGCGCTCCTGTGATACAGCAGTACAAACAGTTATTGGCAGATGGAAGGCGGTATTCTTGGATTACAGAAGGGCTTTTGAGACGGTGAATCGTGACTTGATGATGTGCAAATTAAAGAAAATGGGAGTGGGGGGCAGTGCACTGAAGCGGTTTGGAAGTTATTTGAGCAATAGATTCCAAGCGGTGAAGTACAATAATTCAATTTCAGGGGTTCAAACAACACATGGTGTGCCACAGGGTACTATTTACATTATACACAGATGACATGGTCGATACGTTGGATAAGTGTTGTATACAAATGTTTACACTCTTATTTATTGCATTGGGGAGAGTAAGGCTGAGGTAGCAGAAGTTATCAATAGTGAACTGAAGGCAATTTCTAGGTGGTTGAAGAACAATATGGTGGTTATAAATACTAATAAGACTGAAGTGATGTATTTTGGGGGGGCAAGAGTGTAGCAAATCAATTGTGTCCCATATGGTTGAATGAAATCGAGTTAAAGCGTGTTTGCAAAATTAAGTACTTAGGGGTTATTGTAGACAATGAGTTGAATTTTAAAGAGCATGCTAGTTATGTTTTGAAGAAAGTATCTGAAAGAGTGGGCCTTCTGTCTAGAATAAGTGGCAAACTTAGCTATTGGTCACGGCTAGGGTTTTAAGAATTCGGGATCGGGATTCAATTTCGGGATTTCGGGATCGAAATTTAGAATCCCGGGATCCCGGGATTGAATCCCGAACCCGAAATTCAGAAGTTGAAATAGGAAACACTACTATTTAGGGATGTAACGTTTAAACGTTTAACCGCACGTGTGGACACTACCCGTTTTGGGGAACGTTTAAATGAAATGCAAATAAAATTTAGATATAGGCATCCTTAAATTTCAGATAAAAAAGCCGCGGCTAGTGCTAGGCACGCACCGCGTAAGAGCAAAAGCGAGGCGACCACTTAAATATTGCAAAACCGTCATGCACTTTTCAAATTGATTGTTTGCATCCCTTTGAGGACTTTCGCCGCCAGCGCCGCAGTCCTCATTCAACGGTATAAGTACATATTATTTTATGATTTATAACCCAACTTTCAAACGACGCGACGTTTGATTTTTTCTAATTATTCAAGTTTCAAAACAATTTTGCAATATTGTTAAGTTTATACGCCGTTTAAACGTTTAATAAACGCGTTTAAACGTTTACGAAAAATCGCTAAACGTTGCATTCCTGCCATTATTTATAACTAATAAACACCCCGAACCAATTTACGTATTTACATAAATACAATCGGCGACTGGTGATTTACTGGATTATTTACGCACGCGGAGGTGCGGCGCCGAAACTGACCCACGGCGCTGATAGAAACTTGTAAGGACATGGGCGTAACGTCCTGTGGGATACATGAACAATAATTTTGCAATGCAAAAAAATTCCTTTTGCGTAAATTATTGTTTCGGTATTTTTCGGGATCCTGGTAAAATGTCGATCCCGAAATCCCGGGATTCGGGATTTCGGGATCGACATTTTACCGGGATCCCGGGATTCGGGATCCCGGGATCCCGGGATTGAAAACCCTAGTCACGGCTGCTTGTATATAAAACTATGGTTGCCCCGTATTTTGAATATTGTACAACAGTTCTATATATGGTAATGGATTTTTTTGTTCGGGAGTTTTAGAAAAGACAAAATAAAGCAATGCGAGCTATATTGAACTGCCGCAGGTATACTAGTATTTTGTTTATGATGGAGACGCTTCAGTTTATGAGTGTTGCGCAGAGAATTAGGTATAAGACATTGATTTTTGTATATAAAGTAAAACATAATATGCTTCATATGCTTCATATTTTCGTACCTGATGCAACTACTGCATTTGCTCAAAATCAAGAGTTTGTTAAGGGATATTCTTATTTTAATAATTCACCTACTTACTTCGAAATAGGAAAGACTGATGAAGCATATAAAATAATTAGGAGAAATTTTAGAGAAATTGGATCTAGTACCAAAAGCATTGGGAATGAGGCAGGAGATATCCTAATCGAAAGCGGGGAGAAGGCAGATAGGTGGAAAGAATATTTAGGAAACTTATATGCGGGACAGGAAGTGCAAGATATATTAGAAAGTGAAAGCAGTGTAGAAGGGGATAACCTAGGGAGTCCTATAATGAGAGAAGAGTTTGAGCTAGCACTAAAAAGTTTAAGGAATAATAAAGCACCAGGTATAGATGGCTTGCAGGCAGAAATCTTAAAGTGCGCAGGTCAAGAGGTAATAGATCGTTTATTTAAATTAGTTAGTCGCATATACCTGACAGGCGAGATTCCAGAGGATTACAAACTGAACATCATGGTAGCTTTGCCAAAAAGGAAAGGCGCGGATAGATGCGAAAATTTTAGAACTATCAGTTTAACTTCCCATGCGTCAAAAATTTTAAATAGAATTGTGCAAAGAAGGATGGAGAAAAAGGCGGAAGAAATATTAGGAGAAGATCAGTTCGGATTTAGACGAAATAGAGGAACGCGCGAGGCCATTCTAGCTTTACGAGTAATTATAGAAAAAACGATAGAAAAGAGAAAGAGCGTATATATAGGATTTGTAGATTTAGAAAAAGCCTTCGACAACGTAAAATGGGGGAAGATGTTCGAAGTGCTGAGAAAGGTAGGGATGAAATACAGGGACAGAAGAATAATACATAATCTCTACAAAGAGCAAAAGGCAGTTATAGAATGTGAGCAGGAACGAAGGAAAGTAGATATCCGGAAGGGAGTGAGACAGGGATGTGCATTGTCACCTCTAGTTTTCAACTTATATATCGAAGATGCGATTAATATTGTTAAGGAAAGAACAGCCTCGGGGATCAATGTACAGGGCCAAACTATTAACATGCTCAGATTTGCGGATGATATAGCAGTGTTAGCATCTAGCAAAGAAGAATTAGGAGCGGCTTTGAATGAAATGGAAGCAGTTTTGACACAGGGCTACGGCATGAAAATCAATAAAAAGAAAACTAAAATTTTGGTATGTAGATGGAGTGAAAATAGAACTAAAATTGAAATACAAATAGGAAATGAGAAGATAGAGGAGGTCGCGGATTTCTGCTACTTAGGAAGTAAAATAACCCAAGACGGTAGGAGCACTAAAGATATAAAACAAAGAATGGCGCAGGGACGAGTTGCGTTTAACAAAAAGAAACAACTGTTATGTTCGAGAACGGTTAATACAGAGACTAGGAAGAGACTCTTAAAGTCGTATGTATGGAGTACGGCATTATACGGGTGCGAAACTTGGACAATAGGAGAAGCGGATAGAAAAAGAGTAGAAGCGTTTGAACTGTGGTGTTACAGACGCATGATGAAGATACCGTGGATAGATAAGGTTAGCAATAGGGAAGTATTAGAAAGAGTTGGGGAAAGGCGAAAGGTATGGAAAACAATAAAGAGTAGGAGAGATAGGATGGTAGGACACCTTCTAAGACACGAAGGAATAGTTCGCGACATACTGGAGTCAGAGATAGGAATAAAAAGAGGTAGGGGTAGGCCTAGATTAGACTACTGCTCTCAAATAGTTAGGGATGTAGGATGTTCTACTTTTAGGGAAATGCGTAGGTTAGCTCAGGATAGAAAAGAATGGAGGTACGCGTCCAACCAGTCTTCGGACTGAGAACGTTATGATGATGATGATGACTTACTTGAAAGATGAAAGTAGTTTTAGGATTTTTAAAAAGAAAAGTGCAATTTATGTTAAAAATAGTTAGATAGTGGTTGCATTTATATTTATATTTATTTTGAATTATATTTTTGGTGTGTAGCTTTAAGCTAAGAATAAAGTTCATTCATGCATCATGATTTTGTACAATTCATTACCAGGTCATATTAGAGATTGTAATAGCATGTTAACATTTAGGAGGGAGGTTGTCCAATATGTTATAGAAAATTATTAGTGCAGTTTTAGTTGTTTATTATTATTATGATTGTTGTTGTTGCAGAACCTGATCTTTTGTTTTTTTTTAGATAGCATATTTGCTAATAAAGGCTATTATTATTATTTAAATGATTCTCACCTGTGTGGGCCACACAAAACGACGATCGTTGGCCATTGGTGAATATTATGCGGAGACAGCCTGTGCCCTCCCCCAACCAACTGCAAAGAAATTTCTGCAGCACCTCTGCCCATAAGTTCCACCCGTCTCTCCCAAGTTAAACCATATTTATCCGCCACTGCCCACAATTTATTCCGTACAGAACGACTTATGCACGGTATTATCAGCCCGTTGTCTGTGACATATTCGCACACGTCTTGCTTGGGTACGGTGATTTGCCGGAATGTTGTCGGAGCAGAAGCTATTATATTTTCATCGTGCCTTTAATGATATTGCACTTTGTTATTTTAAGTGGCTATGAAAGACAGTAAAATACCTGAATTTGGCTTGCTGCTGTTTCCGAATCTGATCCGCGTGTCGCACGACATCTGGCTTCGTCGAATTATTAATTTCGTCCCAAATAGCTTGCTTGTTAAACAAAGCCAGGTTTTTCTCGAAATCGAAATCTTTACTTATCGCATCGTCTAAAGGCGATCCAAAGCAAGCCTCGTCTTTCCACGATTTATTCCATTTTGACTTGCTCTTATCTCTTCGTGTATTTGGCGTGCTACCTTTGTAAGAACCTTCGCTATTACTACATCTAGGTTCGATATCAATTGGCTTCGATTTAGAATTATTTTGCGAATTTGTAGCATTAATATTTTTACTGGAATATATTTCTGAGTTGCTTAACGTTCGGTTAGCTCTTTTCGGCACTGGTTTTGCTATCGATACTGTGCTCCGACCTGTAGGACTCGACTGCTTCTCTATTAATTTCAAATCTGATATATCTTCCGCTCTATAAAATCGCAAGGGTTGCAAAGACATAGAAACTATAATACAACACCATAAAGACATGCTATGTGATGAGGTAGGACATTGTGTGCGAGTTTTGGAGTGGATGGAGTAAATGGAGGATAGAGCTCAACAACATAAGTTTGACGAACAAGAAAAGGTGTAACTTTTACCTCACAACAACTTCTGAAGTTTCCAACGGTATTCCATCACAAAAAGCTTTAATCAAAGTAATTTCTACATTCGTAGCTGCTTGTATTTCTCCTTGGTACGTTCTACCATCAAAACATTCAATTGATACCATATATCCGATCCACTGTGCCATTTTTCCCTATTTCTTTCTTAGTTAATTATTTTGTTAAGCTAGTGAAATATGGATCAAATCTGATTTATTTCTACTCGTAATTCTATTAGAGTACCTTAATTCAGCAAATCTTCAACATATGTATAGAAAATTAAGCTTATGTTTAACAGATGTTCAACTACATCAAATGTATGCTTTTCTGTTCCTGATTCCTGTCACTTTTAGTTCACTTGTCCGAAGTGAATAAGACATTAAACATATGGAGCAAATAGATTTTTAAGTGAAATATTTTCTAAAATACGAATTTCTGTCCTCTTACAGAAATACTTAGATACTGTATGAACAGTGGAAAGTTTAGTACCATAAATGTTTTTCTCTTTCTAAATACATTAGTAATTTTTCTATATTTAAGATCTATTTCCTATGAACATCGGTGATGCCTCTTGGCCTTGGCAAGTTCTGTCAGTGTCGGTGCTGACAGTTCGAACTTCGAAGTGGAAAAGCAACAATTATTTCTATTGAATTTTATCTAAAATACTGTTATTTGCTACAAGTTGATGCGTAATAGCTGAGCTATTGATCGCTGTGATTTCTTATAAATTAATTATTTATATTACCCGTAAAGTATTTAAAAAAATTGTTAACAATGGTGCTCCAAATAAGTCAAGAAACTTTTGATTCTGTTGTAAAAGAAAACGTGGAAGAATTTGATATGGGCCTTGAAGAAGCGATAAAAGAAGCAATTCAGCAATTTGAAATTCAGGTACTTTAAGTTTTTAATTCAATTGTGAAGTTATACTTCTTTATTAATATTAATATCAAAGCTTATACAATGGTTACTTGCTTAACTTGCCGTTGCTAGACAGCGTCACATTTTAAGGCAACTTGATCATTTTCGTTATTTAATTGTCGCGCCTGCTGTCAGTTTGATCGTTTTCAATCATTTTAGGGAGTCGACCTAAGTCATATAAGCACAGAACATATGCAACCTCCTCCCGAAGATGCTCACATCTTATTAGATGCTTTGAAGGCTCTACGTAATTTGCTAAAGTTAAATACTATTAAATCGGCTCCGGAATACATAACGCCAATTTCTGCGATTCGGGTAGAATGTAGTAAAGGCTTGCAATATAGAGTATTGGCTGGTAAAGAAGGAGCTTACGATGATTTACTTAAAGTATTGAATTTGACTAAGGAATATGTGGAAGTTTCTAGAGAAACTTTCAGAGCCTTGACAGCGTTAATGACCAAACAACCAGATTTACTGACGGAAGAGGGAGTGCAGATAATTATCCGGTTTTTGGACGAACGGGAGGATTTAGAAGTGGAGCGTTGGATCTTGAAATGGGTTAAAGAATGTTGCATGCTTCACGAAATGAATCGGCAAATGATTTTCGATGCCGGAATTTTAGAACATTTGAAGCCTCATTTAGAGCACGCAACTGCTCCGCTTTTAAGAGACGTTTTAGCTGTGCTTAGGGCGTTGGTTTTGGATGACGACGTTCGTGTTGAGTTTGGTAAAGCCCACGATCATGCTCGAGCTATCGCGAGCGATACTTTGTGCTTGTTAACCACCTTGCTCGTCAGTGAGTTTATATTAAAAGTGTTATAGAAGTGCAGTTGGTACCTATAAATTTTTGCAGAATTTGAAGATGATGAAGGCTTAATGAACGATGTTATGTTGACTCTATCGACGTTGCTGGTGCGAACCGAATTTTGTAAGAAAGTTGAAGATGCAGGGGGATTAGAACTGATACAAGACACGATGAAAAATTTCCCTCAAAATGATGTATGTATTATTATTTTGATTTGTTGAATTTCGAGTGTTTGTAATTTTTAATACATTTTAGAAACTTGTAAGACAGTGCTTTAAACTTTTGAAGGCTCTAGCTGGTAACGATGAATGTAAGGCTCATATTATTCAAAAAGGGGCTGCTCCTGTCATGGTAGCTTGTTTAGATGCCCATAAAGTAAGTTGTCCTGTCTGCTTAAACCTATATTGTTTTGAACTTCTTTTTTTACAGGATTCAGCAGCAACAGTTATTATGGGTCTGAGTTGCATTGCGGCTATTACTTTGCGGTCTCCGGACAATAGTAAGGCTTTATTCGAGGCTGGAATCCCGGCGGTTATCATTGAATCCATGAAAATACATTCCGATG
Organism: Xestobium rufovillosum; assembly: GCA_963966045.1. Taxonomy (NCBI): domain Eukaryota; kingdom Metazoa; phylum Arthropoda; class Insecta; order Coleoptera; family Ptinidae; genus Xestobium; species Xestobium rufovillosum. Next base: position 5,027,794 of record OZ014495.1, on the reverse strand, counting down.
ATGAAAGCGTTCAAGTAAAACTTTAATCTAATATTTCTTGTTATTTATTTATAGTGCTTTTCTACAGAAAAATGGGAGTTGGGCAATAAGAAATATGGTGTCGAGAAGTAGGTATCAGAACAAGGCATTCCTGGAATTAGGCGCAGAGCAGATTTTGAAAGGCGATTTGAAGAAGTTTAAGAATTGCGAATATGATATGAAATCGGCATTAAGAGATCTTGGTTGTAAGGTAGAATTGAAAGAAGAGTGGACTGGCAAAGGAGGCGCTCTCAACACTCAAGCTAAGAAATGAGGCAAAACATTTTTTACGTAAATTGTATTATGACTTAATAATTTATTAACTTTTTAAAATATAGCACTTACTGATTTACATAAATTTTTGTATTTTGCTTATTAAAATGTAAACCTTCGATATGCAGTTTTTTAATTCTTGAGTGGGTGGATTCTGGCCCATTAATTTTTTTATTTTGACAAGTTTTATAATACATAATGGAATAAATCTTGACTAACCATTGCACGATTTTATGGGTTTCTCCCAAATGTTTAAACGATCACAAACCTCCGTCCTCTTGGGTTTTTATTAAAATTCAACACTTGCCTCATCATAAAATAGGCGTCTTTCAAAACACGGTCGTTAGAGTGCTGTAATTTTAACTGCAATCTTCATTTAATTTGCTGCATTGATTTTGTTCCTTGTTTGCTGATATAGTGTTCCTGTTTTTACTAGAAAATTAGCAGATACAGATACTCTAATATTCCTTAATAATGAATAAGGTCCTGCAATGAAAAATAATATATCGAGAACGAGATTAAAAAACATACTTTAAGACTGGTTGCCCACTAGCAAGTTTATAGACGGTGTAGGTCTGGAAAATATTAAATACAAGAATTTAAAGGTTTAAACGGAAGCTAAAATTCGTATTAAAATGTCTCGTATAAAATTAATTAATAACATACAATAATAAAAACAGACAATAATAAAAATCAAAGATAACACTTACGCCTTTTATGTCATTGGTTCACTACCATGAAGGGCTGCACTGGATGATTCCACAACATAATAATAATAATAATAATTTTATTCGACATCAAAAATACATGACACGTCACAGCAACATCTAAAGATGTATCCGAAGAAAAAAAAATAAGAAAATGAATGAAACAATCGTGCGATAATGAAATAAAACTACAAATCAATTATAGTATTGGAGCCCATCTAGAGATGAATTACAAAAGTCTGTCAGGTTATAGAACACTTTCCCAATTAGGTAGTCTTTCAACACTGCTTTGAATTTCTTCAATTTCAGGTCCTTTATGTGTTGTGGCAGTTTGTTATGCATTTTAATACATAAATAATTTGTTCCCTGTTGGGCACAATTAACCCTGTGGTAGGGCATTACAAGCTGGCTTTTATTTCTTGTGTTGTGGCTATGTATCTCACTATGACTCCGAAACTGATGTTGGTTTTCATGGGCGTAAACTAGACATGTAAGTATTTATGAGGAGAGCAAAGTATTTTTTCTTTGAGAAATAGTGGTTTGCAACTGCTTCTGTACTCTGCATTGCACAGTATTCGAATGGCTTCTTTTTGTTTCAAGAAGACATCATGGGCTCTCGAAGAACATCCCCATATAATGAGTCCATATGAGATGGTACTGTGGATAAAAGCGAAGTAGGCCTCTCTTGTTGCTTGATATCCAGCCACCCTCTGTAGTTTACGCAAGGCATATAGGTAAGTGGATAATTTCTTTGTAATGTGATCCGTGTGTATGTCCAACTTCAGACTGGGATCCAGATATAGACCCAGCAATTTAACATATTCGTCTCTTTTTCCAGGTTTGGTGTCAAAGTCTTGCAGGTGAGTCTTGCTTACATTTATTTTCATTATATTAGCACAAAACCATTCTTCAGTTTGTCTAAGGCATTTTTCCGTTTTCATCCTACAATTATCTCGGTTTTCACTGGAGTTTATTATTGTGGTGTCATCAGCAAAGATTACTACTTCGTCCGCTTCTAAGTTGGCTGGTAAATCATTTATGTAGATTACGAAAAGGAGAGGGCCCAGAACCGACTCCTGTGGTATGCCGTGTGTTACTGGTTTCCAACTGGATTCTTTATTGTTATACATTACTTTCTGTTGTCTGCTTTGTAGGTAACTCTCGAATATTTTTAATGGGTGACCTCAGACACCGTAAGAATTTAGTTTTCGGAGTAGAATGTCATGGTTTATAGCGTCAAAAGCTTTACTTAGATCGCAGCAGGCCACTGTAGCACTATGTTTGGAATTAAACGAGTTTGAAAGTTTTTCCACTACATTTATCATAGTCGATTTTGAGTCGAGGTAACCATGTTGTTTAGGTAATAACATTTTAAACTTATTTAAAAACTTTATTAGCCGTTTTTTTAGGAGGGATTCTAATATTTTGGATAGTATAGGGAGAATAGATATTGGTCTATAGTTTTTTGGCAGCATTCTATCTTCAGACTTAAAGATAGGTACTACTTTAGCTTGTTTTAAGCAATTTGGAAAAACACTCTCTTTAAAGCAGTTATTTATGAGGTAAGTCAATGGTGCGACGATTTGATTTATAATTCTTTTCACAAACACACAAACCATATATATCTTTAGAATTTTTACTTTTTAACCTCCGCACAGTTTCTATCACTTCTTCTGGAGTTACCCAGAACAAATAAAATGATGAAGTTGCCCCACTTACATTTTTAAATAATCGAAAGGACCCTTATTAAGATTTTGTATTGTTATCGGAGGCACGATATATGAACTGTAACAAATACCTTGAATGTGAAACAAAAACTTGAAATTATAAAACAAGAATGAGGTCCATGATAACATTTATAATAGATAACGCATATATACAAGACGGATACTGCAAAGACAAAACGCACTCAGAGGCGACTGGCAAGAAAATTTTTAAAAATATGCAGCACGACCCTTCTAGACAACGAACGAAGTGAGAATCTACGGCAAATATGTAATGTGGAAAATGTTAATGACTTGGTGGTAAGCAGCATAGGATGGATAAGTAATAAAAACAGAACAGAACATGTCCATTTCAGGCTGAAGGACCAACTGAAATTCGAGAAAGGAAAAGATGAAACTATAACATTAAATATAAGGATAGAAGGCACCTGAATTTAGAGCAGGCATGTTCCTTAAAACAGAAGGATGAAGAAGACGTTTTTAAAACAATAATTTAAGGAAAGCACACTGACTTATCAAATACGTTGGATGACAAAACTTACATAAATCTGGTGCGTTAATAGCACTCTTCTGTGCAATAACTCAAAAATTCTTGGATCTACAAGTATATTCAATGCTGGTGGAAGGCTCTAGAGAACCTTAAATTCAAAGAAATGAATTTGAATATATTGTGCAGACGCACATCAATTCTGGAACTACAAAGTCCTCGACTAAGTCTGCAAGAAACTATTCTTCTGGATTATAGTTAATCTATATTATTACGAGCAATTATAAATATCTACTTAGCAAAGTTTAGTGGAATAAAAAATCATTGCTTACACGCTTTTTGAGGAAGTACAAATAAAGTTGGGACAGCTTCTTTTTTTAAAAAGTGTTGAAGTAGATGTCATCATCTGCGAAATGAGTGTGGCATACTCTTTTCATCTTTTTCACTGAACATGTGCGATATCTCACCATTGTTACACAAAAATTGATAAAATAAGCAGCTAAAATTAATTTATAAAAATATTACAGCTAAACGCGCATAAAAACAATATTTGAATTAAAAAATACTGTGACGGTATCAAGAATTTAAATAAATATTTAAATTTTAAAAAATTTTAATGTGCAATTCCTAGATTTATAAATCATTTATTACTTATTAATGCAGAGTCCTTGAAACAGTTACACCATCTAGTAGAACTGTCTCCAACTTAAATAGTCCATCTCTCTTGCACAGTTTGGCCTCAGAATGTGCATTTAAGTTTACTCCCCCTGGTCCGCAAAATTTATGAATTTATACACCAAAAATTTTTAAAATGGAACGTCCTGTTCAAACTTACAAAATATTTACTGGGGGTAAATACATAAGATATCATTTTTTTATCGATAAATACATGTTTAATTGTATGAAAGTCATGGCAAATAATCGAGAATCAAAGTAGTGAAAAAATCGCGAGAGCTTGCTCAAGCGATTTTTTCTACTTCCCTTGATTCGAGATTTTTTGCCGAATGGCAATAAAATTTGAATACAATTTGAAATGTATTTATCTTATAAAAAAATGATCTCGAATGTATTTTAGGGAGGTTAATACACAACTACATTATACGGACAATTTAATTGGAAATAGAAGATTTAATGAAACAATAAACATTTTAAATTAACAGAACATATTAAAATATTTAAATATATTGTGTAGAATTTTACTGATCTTTAGTTACATACATATTTTGAACATTGAAAGTGCAAGGGTTTTATGTTATATTATGACCAAATTTTTTTGCATATTATTATTATTGTTTTCAGTGGTAAAATTTTCTTGCCTTATATTTATATCTCTTGTAGTTTGGATTCCAGAAGGTTGTTTATTGAACTAGCATGATGTTCCTCGTCTAACTGTAAATAAGGGCCTAATGACTTAGCATTTGCATGTCCAGTCATTTTGATGAGCTGTTCTTCCGGGACACCTGATTTAGCAAGATTTGATACAGCACTTGATCGATTTGAATGATTCGTGATTTTGTTTGTCAGAGTATCAAGCCCTATTCTTTCAGCAGATTGTTTGGTCCATTTTCCAATCTCATTTACTCCATAAGGCATATTTTTGTACCATTCAGAATTGCTTTTATTCCAGTAAGGATTTACAGTCAGAAATAGTCGATCTGACGTAATTCTATTAGTACGTTTAGAAATAAGCTTTTTAAATAACCTTACCGGGCACATATCGAGATTATTATAATTAGGCACTAACCACTTACTGTCTGATAATTTTTGAGCTCCACCCTGGCATGTCCTCTCCAGGCTAGTTCGAATGCTATAATATGATACAATTTTTTTTGAAGTCCTGGACAATCTTCGTTCCACAGATTCATTATTGTATATATTTCTTTCTTACTCAGAGCAGTCGAACTTTGCTTCCTCTTTCCGAGAATAGACTGAAGCTGCTTTCGTTTCGCATTTTTTGCATCCCTTGCTTGTTTGAATTCAATGTCTGCAAATGGATTAAATTTTCGGGCGTACTCTTTGTAGTATTTTTCTTGAAGGAGTTTTGCAGTAACATTCCACATGGTCTTTATAACGCATTTTTTATAATCTTCACCATCAGCTCTCTTCATATTAAAAGCCCAATCATTCATTATCAGTCCAAGATCTTGATTTGAAGTAATTTCTAGAAGTTCATAATGCTTCTCTTTTAAAAATATTTCGAACTGTTTCCATATTGACTTTTGATTTTTAACTGTACTCCTCGGAGTAACACTCTGTACAGTTTTTTGAATATCTTCCAAAGATTCTTGGCCAAATCTTGCCATTTCAAAACGACGGTGTTGCAAGAAAACTCGAAAATAATATGACAATGACAGTTACCAAGGTAGAAATTTCAAAACTATCATTCACAGCGTAGTTGATTAAAAGCAAGGCGCATATTTATCAGTTATTGGGAAAGCTAGGTAGGTTTTTATCGTTTACAATGACAGTTGATTGGTCGATTTTAAGAAATTGAAGAAATATCATTGGCTCTTAGAATAGGCGTGTATTAACCTATTTAAAATTTAGCGTTTGAATCTGAGAATATTTTAACATGCTTGAAGAAAAAATAGTATATATCACTCGGAATAGAACGCCTTTTTGTGTTTCGCCTAGTTTGCATAGCCTCGGCCGCACACATCTGGGATCAACACAAAAAAACTGCGTTCTACTCCTAGTAATATACTATTTTTTGTGATAATGTCAACGAGTTCACTGCCGATATTTACTTAAACAAATTCAGACAAAAATGAAGCCCTTTCAGACACTAGTTCTTGCTTCATACATGTTAAAAACTGACTAAGTATAAAATATTTTATTAATCAATTAAATATAAAATACTAAAACTAAATCTGATAATTATCTTCATAACACTCTCTAAGATCGAAAAGTCTGTCCAAACATTCACTAAATTCATCTGGTTCTAAATCAACAAACTGATGTAGCTTTGATATTTTGATTCTTCTGCTTTCTGTATGTAAAGATTCGATCATATGCCCTACCTCTCCTCCGCAATGTAATCCTGTTAACAATGGCACACTATCAACTCCTAAAAAATTGTTTTAATCACGCTCTGATACAAAGAAAACTTAAACATGATGTACCTTTATCACCTAATCTTTCATTAATGGTGATACTGCCATTTATACCCACGTGGCTATCAAAAATATTTGGGTAAGGCAATTTGGTTGGAAGAGGTTTTTTAACTACAGTTACATTACTAGCTGTAGCGTAAGTGGTGCACGAAAGATAGAATCTCAACATATCTTCAACGGTATCATATTTATAAGCCGGTAAATCTTGCTGCGCTTTCGCTGTTGCCAGTGGTTTCTTTAACTTACTTTCGTCTACACCTCGTAAAGTAATATGTTGCAAAAGCCTATCAGTTCCTAAAATAAGAACACCGCTCGAGTCTGACGCTCAGTAAATAAGATGAACTTTCTATTACCGATATTACAACTAGGAGTTATTGATTTAGATAACGGCCCTTGCCAATTATCCAAACACTCTATCAAGTCTGCGTCTTCATTAAAAGAAAACGGCAGGCAGATGCTTGCAGCAGCTACCTTCTTGCCACGAGAACTGAGATCGCTACACAAATCGGTTAATGTAAAATGACTAGATTTTAGTCTATGCTTCATCGTAAAAGTGTCTATTGCTGAGCCTAAAATTGCGCTTGAATGGTACGGTAAATCATGCTGAAAATTAACGTGATAAAATTCTCTTTTGGGCCCCGGTTGTCGCCATCCTTTACTGCCAACACTTAAAGGAACAACAAGAGAGCTGAATTCTGCCAGCGAATTGAAACATAAAGCTGTGTTTAATACTCTAATTGTATCTTTCAAGACGGACTGTTGCTTTTCTTCGTAAGTAGTAAAACCGTAATCTGTGTAACTCGGGGGCATTATCGGCATGGTTAAAATGGATTTTCCGTTGTATTCATCTACTAAATGTTGAATACAACCTGCGGAAAGTCCAGCAAATGCATCCGTAGCATCTAATAACACTTGAAATCCCTACAAAATTTAAAATTAACATAGGTTCAAGTGTTCAAGAGAAGCTATCAGATAACTTATAAGTTCGACAATTTATGTCGAAACAAAACAATTTGTACCTGAAAGTTATCACATTCTTCCACATACTGGCGTATTTTATCGCTGAAATCCTCCTGGAAATGGTCGTTTTCCCAATATTCTTTACCCAAAGTATACAGGTCAAACGGCGTTTTATCATTCTCATGTTCAAATTGTTTGACAATATTCACACTTCTTGGATGAAATCGTGCATACAAAAAATCCGACCAAACTTTAACTTCTTTATCCAAATCGCAACTTTTACTAGAATCTACTAACGTAGATTGTTCTTCCAAGCGCTGTAAAAACTTATTTTTTCCAATCTTCTCCGCATGTTTTACTTCCACTAAACTTTCTGGCCAAATATTATATGAACTTGAAGCTTCATATAAGGATCCAGACTCCGGCAAAGCTTTTAAACTTCCTTTTAAGTCGACGATCAAAACACGAGGCGTGAACGTAACTTGATTCTATAAAACTTAACAGTATTTTCTTAAATTATTTAAATGTAAATAAATACTTTATGATCGAGTCCTTCTCTGTACAAGACGTCATGGTCAATTTCTGCTTGTGTTTGAGTACTGTACTCAAAACTGTTTTCTTGTATATTCCACAAATGTGTACCGACGAAGTTTGAATAATGTCCGAATTGGAGCGTCAATAATTCTTTCATTTTTCTTGTAGCTGGTCAAACTGTGTAAATAAAAAAGAAATTTTACAAGCAAATATATTTGTGAGGTTAGAACAATCTAGGGAGTGACTACTGAACAGTCCGATCGCATGCGCATTACAGAATGTAACCTATATTTGGCATTTTGGAAGTGTAAAAAAACTAAAGCGGAGAGAACGCTTTTTTAAAATAGACCCTTACTTGCCCTTTCGCACCAGACACAAGCATTTTTTTGCAAAACTCGTGTAGCCGTAGGAGAACAAAATGGCAGCTTTATACTATACCCGAACACCCACCAAGATTGTTGGCGATGTCTTTCAATAACGAAGTTTTTAAACGTCATTTTACTGATATTGTGTCGACTGTACTAGAACAAAATTTAGAAGTATCCGGCGGACTGTTCAGTAGTCACTCCCTAATATCTACTCTTTGGTGATTCGGGAGATAAGTGGCGCGTCACAAACGTCAGATTTTCATTCCAAACAAAACAAAGCCACGTGCTTTCTGACGTTTTAACCTAACCTCTGAAATATAATTATAATTACATATAGTTGTTTTCAAGTTTTTACGCATAAGCCCAACACACAAATTGAACATAAACTGTTTTCACTGCAAAACGTCTATAATTATATTGCAAAAACTAGTTTAAGACGTTGTAAATAATATCGATAAACGTCAAATGGCACGTGCTTTTGTTTTGTTTGGAATGAAAATCTGACGTATGACGGAGGCACTTAGGTCCCGAATTGAACTACACTTCCAAAGTAGTGTTGGGCACTGTCGAATAAAAACTATCGATTTATTCGTTAGTGGCAGTGCGAGACATAAGTGCCTCCGTCATACGTCAAATTTTCATTCCAAACAAAACAAAAGCACGTGCCATTTGACATGTATCGATATTATTTACAACGTCTTAAACTAATTTTTGTAATATAATTATAGACGCTTTGCGTGAAAACAGTTTATTTTCAATTTGTGTGTTGGGTTTACGCGTAAAAACTTGAAAACAACTATAATTATATTTCAGAAGTTAGATTAAAACGTCAGAAAGCACGTGGCTTTGTTTTGTTTGGAATGAAAATCTGACGTTTGTGACGCGCCACTTACGTGGTCCGGGCAGACTGTTCGAATAATTCGATAGTTGCAAAAGTATTCGAATGGAAAAAGTAATAAACAGTTTCATTCAACCGTTAAATCGAACGAAGACAGACAATAATGGGCATTATTTCTACTTTTCTAATAAATATGAAATTATTTAAAGGGAGTGACTACTGCTCCGTCCGACCGTCACCCAAAATTTTGTTCGAACACGGTCGGGCATACATTTTGGAAGTGTAACAAAAAAAAAACTAAAGCCGAGAGAACGCATTTTTGAAACAGACCATTTAGCTGACACGCTTTCTTTTGGAAAAAAGATGATGTAGAAACGAACAAAATAAATCAACCAGTACGTGAGAAGAATTCGATCTGAAATCAACTGCAAATTGACAAACGAAAATGACAAACAAGTATGCTGTAGGTAGTTCAAATGACTCTGTCGTTTTTAGTGTGTGTACGGGAATAAGTTTATAACTATTTGATCATGCTCATTGGTGAGCGCTGCTTACGTCATTGGGATTAAATCACGCCCACACTGAAAATCTCGTTTGAAAAAGTGGATGTTTGGAAGCGTTTTAAACAATTATTTCTCATAAATTTGAAACTTTTATCAAGACGTAATGGATGAAGGTGATATTTACTGTGATATTAAAATTTAATTAATGTCCAGTTGCCCATTATAGTGTTATTAGACGAGTGCTTTTTATTTTGTCGGGTAAATTTCTTAGGAAATTAAAAAAAGTGGAGACTCCATTTAAATGCATTTTATTTAAATTTATATTAATCTCATTCCGTTAAAAAAATCCAGCATCTAATAAATTCACAACTGTCACAGTATCCAAGAGTTCATCCGCAGTGGTTTCGGAGTAAGAACTAAAGAAGACCTCCTTGGTCGGCGTTACTTGGATAAAACCATTCTCTGACCATCTTCCACCGATCGGAGTTTCCAGCCAAACGAAAAGACTTATAGCGTCAGTGCTTAAGGTTATCTTGAAGGTGTTGTCGCCTGCTTCCTCAATAGACTCGACCTGAAATTTTATTTTAATGATTTTCACAAGCCCATTTGTTGGACTTACCGTTATTGTCGGAGTAATAAGTTCGACGTCTTTAAGAGGGGCAGGGAATAAGAAATTATCAGGTGTCGCTTGCTCCCCTGAGGAATCTACGGTAGTTAAATAGAAGAAGCAGTTTGTACTCGCTTCAGCCGCATCGCCGCAGGCTTCATATTGTGCTAAATATTCATCGATATCACCCGTCAAGAATTCCGTCGAAAATCCACCAGCCTAACAAAAAATACATTTTTTTCCCGGCAAAATAAAAACCAAAAAAAAAAACTCACTATGTCTACTTCGACGTCAATTTCTTCAACGGGTGTTAACGAATTCCAATTATAAATGGACACCGTCACCAAAGCACTGGAAAGCGTCGTTTGTAGGTCAGAAACTGCATAAAACGCAAACACGCCCGCACCGTTGATGTATCCAGTCACTATGACAGGAGCGAAAAACTTTTGGGCATAATATTGCAACATTTTCCATTGGCCCAAGAAATCTACAAAGAAAAATCAGCCGACCTGATTATTGACCCCTTATTGAGAAAATTGTCTTGTTTGACACTGCAAAAAAACTTTGAAAATGTCAACGATGTACCTATTTTTATATCGTCATCCAATAGAAAATCACATTTTAAGCGCACTTTTATTACCCTCTCTTATGTCTATTTCCATTACTTAAGGAGATATTTAGGTTTTTTGAGAATTTTCTATCGCAAATATTGTTTTTGCGAGCAGCTAGTTGGCCATGAACGTAAAACAATTGCTGCAGAAGCAGTTTCAATTATTGAAGAATGAGCAATTTGGTTTGGTACTAACGGTTTATTTATGAAATTAACTTAGGGCAATCATTTATAACAAGATTACAAGATATGCTCAATCTGTCCACCATTTTGGTTCTAACATTCAATAATACGTTTCTGAACGGCTTCATTTGTGACTCTTATTTCATGTCGATTCTGTCAATCAAGCCTTCCAGAGTTCTGGGTTCTGTTTGGTACACTTTCTCGATGATGCCATGCGATTTTCCAACAACAAACAAAAAACCTTGATTGAAAACTTGATTTGATTTTCCACCAAATAAGGATTTTCGGTGACCAAAAAATGACAATTTCCTCTATTAAATACTCCTCTTCGAGCAAATCTGGCCTTGTCCATCGAGAATATTCTTATCCTCTGGTATTTTGACCAAAAGTTCTTCGCAAAAGGCAATCCGTTTAGGAAAATCCGTTGGCTGGAGTTTTTGCAGTCTTATAAAGGAGTAGGGATGAAGTTATGCAAAGACAGGATCTTGTGAGTTGAGGAATAGCTCAATCCCAAATCATTGGCGGCCGCTCTTATCGACGCTCTTGGAAAAGCGGCAAAATATCCCAAAACATTAATTTCATTTTCTTCACCTCCGGTTACCACTTTAATCCTGTTTCTGGGCGGATTTATCCTTCAAATTAAATTCACAACAGGTTCTTTCCACTATTTTATCACAGCTTCCGTAAATAGAAAATAGATCAAAACTGACACCGTTCGGGTAGTGACTCATTTTGATAGTTTGAGTTACTTGTAACAGATGTACAACGAAACTATCAATTTGATAACTAAAAGAAGTTGTGAAAAAATTGAGTTTTTGAAGTTTTGTGGTTGACATTTTAAAAATTTTTTGCAGTGTCGAACAAGACAATTTTCTTAACAAGAGGCATACTAAAAGACACCTCAAACTTTGGGCTAGCGACCAAAAAAACCTTTTGCCTCTTGGGTTGACAGTAAGAGACATATGAATTTTTGAATAGACCTTTGCAATGAGTATTTTTTACACCAAAAACTATGACATAAGTTATAGACCAGGAGCCCACAGACCAAAAATTGTGCATAATAGGTTTACTCCAAAAATGCCTGAGATGTTATGATTTTTGGGTCGTGGAGAACAGAAATGCCCATGCCAGTTTTTGGTTTTGATACAGTGATGTGTGGCAGACCTGTAAATGTGTAAAAAAATTGCTTTAAAAAGTATTATAGGTTTAGGACTGGGGTTTGTGGGAAGCGCTAAATAATGAAAAGTAATCCAGCAGACGCGGTTCGCTTGTTGTGAATTCTGGGACACTGACCCGCTACAGGGGTCAAATTGTGTAAATAAAACACCCCCAAAAAAATTATAGGTTTACGCATGGGGATTGGAGGGACCTCCTAATTTACCCCCAAACATCATGAATCTCAACTCCCATTCATTTTGGTTGGTACAAAGAGGCGCCACTCTCGCGACATTTTGTAAATTCACTCAGGTAAAAAAATCATAAGTTTACTCTTCAAAACTTGGAGACAAGTTATTTCAATCACAAAAGTCGAATATTCACCGTTGACGATAAATAAAATTGGTACAGGGGGGCGCTAGAGACGCAACATTTTGTAAAAAAAAAAACTTACGTAAACAAATCATAAGTTTATGAATGGCATTCAAGAATTTGGTTATGATGAACCTGCTGAGTACAAAAATACATTCCTTATCATTGAACGGTGGTACAAGGGTCCGCTAGAAAGCTTGAAAGAAAGCAATTATAAATTTTCACCCTTCATCATAAAGATTTCAGTCCGCAGACTGGTTGGACGCGTACCTCCATCTTTCCTATCCTGGGCTAACCTACACTTTTCCCTAAAAGTTGAACATCCTATATCCCTAACTACTTGAGAGCAGTAGTCCAATCTCGGCCTGCCCTTACCACTTTTTATTCCTATCTCTGACTCTAGTATGTTGCGAACTAAGCCTTCGTGCCTCAGAAGGTGTCCCACTATCATATCTCTCCTATTCCTTACTGTCTTTCATAAATTTCTCTTTTCTCCAACTTTTTCTAATACCTCTCTGTTGCTAACCTTATCTACCCACGGTATCTTCGTCATGCGTCTATAGCGCCACATTCCAAATGCTTCTAATTTTTTCCTATCCGCTTCTATCGTATCGCACCCGGACACTGTTGTACTCCATACATACGTTTTTAAGAGCCTCTTCCGAGTTTCTACATTTATCATTTCCGAGCATAATAGTTGTTTCTTTTTTTTAAATGCAACTCGGCCCTGCGCTATTCTTTGTCTTAAATCTAGAGTTATTTGACTTCCTAAATAGCAGAAATCTGAGACTTCCTCTATCTTCTCGTTTCCTATTTGTATTTTAGTTTTAGCCCTATTTTCACGCCCCCAACACAACAAAATTTCGGTTTTCTTTTTATTGATCTTCATACCATAGCCCTCCGTCAAAACCGCTTCCATTTCGTTCAGAGCCCTTCCTAATTCTTCTTTGCTGGATCGCTGGATGCTAATACTGCTATATCATTCGCAAATCTGAGCATATTAATAGTTTGACCTTGTATATTAATTCCAGCAGCTATTCTAATGTCTTTAACAATATTCATCGCATCTTCGATATATAAATTGAGAACTAGAGGCGATAACGCACGTCCCTGCCTCACTCCCTTTCGGATATTTACTTCTCTATGTTCCTGCTCAAATTCTGTAACTGCCGTTTGCTCTTTGTGTAGATTATGAATAAATTATTCTTCTATCCCTATTAGTTAGAGAGCCGGTATAGTAAATTATGACTGTATTTTCTACCATGCCGGACATTATTAATCTTAATGTATGTAACAAGAGGAAGAAGAATATGACTATGAGAAAGTTGCATCTGAGTCGCACCGCAGATGGCGCTCTTAAGAAAAGTTTAGAATCGTCTGGCACCCACTCGCGACTATCTAATGTGTCTGGCATTGATATTTTGGCATTCTTCATGATACAAATAGTCAGTAAAAGAAGAATCAGCTACATTATAAGTCGCGAGTGGGTGCCAGAGAACCCCAAACTTATCTTAAGCAGGAGCGTCACGTGACGTATTTTCTACCAACAGATTTTTCTTTTACTGAATTTTTGTATTATGAAGAATGCCAAAATATCAATGCCAGACACATTAGATAGTTGCGAGTGGGTGCCAGACGATTCGAAACTTTTCTTAAGAGCTCCATGATTAATAATGTCCGGCATGGTAGAAAATACAGTAATAATTTACTATACCGGCTCCCTAACTATACTTATACTTAATCCCTACCGTTTTGAGCACTTCGAACATCTTCCTCCATTTCACATTGTCGAAGGCTGCAAATCTGAAAATCCTTTATAGGGTCTCTTTCCCTTTTCTATTGCTTTTTCTATTAGTAGTCGTAAAGCTAGAATGGTCTCGCGCGTTCCCCTATTTCTTCTAAATCCGAACTGATCTTCTCCTAATATTTCTTCCGCCCTTTTCTCCATCCTTCTTTGCACAATTTTAGTTAAAATTTTTGACACGTAGGAAGTCAAACTGATCGTTCTAAAATTTCCACACGTATCCGCGCCTTTCATTTTTGGCAAAGCTACTATGATGTTCCGTTTGTATTCTTCTGGAATATCGCCTGTCTGGTATGTGCAGCTAAACGTTTCATAGAACCATTTTAATTTTTTTTTAATTTCTTGCATTTCCTATTTACTGCAGTAATCTACACGCAGTAGGAACGAAGCTTCAGTGCACAATCAATTATCGTGAATGGCAAGACTTTTGTACCACTTTTCAACGATGGCGAATGTATTTTCGCACTCAGTATGTTTATATTAAACAAGTTACTGAACGCCATTCATAAACTTATGATTTTTTTTACCTTAGTGAATTTACAAAATGTCGCGAGAGTGGCGCCTCTTTGTACCAACCAAATCTTTGTACCAACCAAAATGAATGGGAGTCGACATTCATGACGTTTGGGGGTAAATTAGGAGATCCCTCCAATCCCCATGTGTAAACCTACGATTTTTTTTGGGGTGATTTATTTACACAGTTTGACCCCTGCAGCGGGTCAGTGTCCCAGAATTCACAACAAGCGAACTGCGTCCGCTGGAATACTTTTTATTATTTAGCGCTTCCCGCAAACCCCAGTCCTAAACCTATAATACTTTTTTAAGCAATTTTTTTTACACATTTACGGGTCTGCCACACATCACTGTACCAAAAACAAAAACTGGCATGGGCATTTCTGTGCTCCACGACCCAAAAATCACGACATCTCAGGCATTTTTGGAGTAAACCTATTATGCACAATTTTTGGTCTATGGGTTCTTGGTCTATTATAACAATTTGGGTTCATCGTACACAATAAAGTAAGCCAAATTCAAAAATTGAATAAAAAATAGGGGTTTCCATTTGAAAAAACAATGTTAGTATCGATTTCCGGTATAACCCGAAGCGCCTCCATTTTGAGAATATTTTCATTGAATTGGGCAACGTCGATTATGGTTGGGTTCCAAATTTCAAATCTCTAGCTCGATTTCAGATTGAAAATCTTCTAATGGACACATTAAAAAATCACGCTGTATATCAAGCAGTGGTTTTGAGGCGGCAATACTTGGACTGAAACGAGTGTAAAAGATCTTGTGCATTTGAGTGAAAAATTGGAAAAAATGAAAATTCCAAAAATCACGTTTACAATCAAATGGAACTGGCTGTATTCGGAAAAATAAATAGTCGTGCTCAACTGGATTCGGCGTACTGGGTTAATGTACAAAAAACAGATATGTTTTGTCCAAAATTATTAATTGTATAGCATTTTTCAGATTTGTTGGCGTTTGCGCTGCCATATCCGATTATCCAAGCAACCGCCAGCAGTTCAGTAGTTTCCAAAATTTTGCTGTTGCTAGGAACCGTGACAAGCGTGTGCGCCGAGACTCTGGACACGGCACACGGCAATGAGCATTTTGACGTTTTCCCTCAAGAAATGTATTCTTTTACCCACAACATTAGCCCATTCACACAAAAGACACCGGATATTTTCTAGTTTGTACTTAAATCTGCTATTGGTTATAAATGCCACAAACCTGTGTCAGAAATATCCACTATTTGTTTTGTTTCTAATTCGTTATTTAAAATTTTTTCATGGAATAAATAGCATTCTTTACTTCGGTTTTAATGCTGTCAGTTACATCTTCACTTTTTCATTTTGATTTGCTGTGCCTTTTTCCGGGCGTTGTAGCAGACAAACCTCATTATTCCTCTCCAACTATGCGCGACACGCTGCGTAGACTTACTTTTGATGCATCGGCCAATCGCTCCTGGTCACAAGTTAAAGGCAATAGGGGACCATTATTTTCCTTCTTTCCAGTAAAGTATTCAAAAATATTTCGTAAAACTTCTCGACGCTGTTTGGTAAAAACATTTCCAGGCATCTTTACACCTGACAATCAAACTGACAGTTATACTTGAAAGGCAATCATTTTTGATAAATTGCTTGGTGACCACTGGATATTGCAAAATAAGCATATTAATACTGGAACCATTTTGTTTCACACAACCATAGTAAGAAAGAGTGAGATCAAATACGGAAACGTGAGAATATTCTCAAGTCATCTTACGGCAGCAATTAAAATTCAACAAATCCATTTTACAAAAGGGAGAAAGACATATGAATGTAATGCGCAGATTACTGCACACACACGCCAAGATATTTGAAAAGAACTATATAAAGTTCTGCGGCGCTTTTGAACTGGCTCTAAGAGGTCACGATGCAACAGAAACGTCTCAAAACACGGGTATATTTCACGGCTTAAGTAATTAATTTCCGGCAGAACTAAATAAGACTAGATCATTTACAAAATTCTACGGTTTTCAAAGGCGCGTCTAAGGAAATTCAGAACGACTTAGTGGAAGAATAGAATAGAAATTTCATAATTTTTCTCCTTTTATTCACGAGCCGCCACTGACATAAAGACCATCTTATTTTTGGAGAATAAATCCTTTCAATAACCAGAAAATACTCACCAATTGAAGACCAGGTAGGAGCTACCCACACATCGTTAATTTGCCAGTAGAGGGCACCCATGGTGTAACCTTCGTGTGCGTCATTCGTTCTACTCCTCCACGAGCGGTAGAACTCTGATTCTATTTTGATGGCCATTGCTTGAGAAATCTGAAACAAAACGCACAAAAATGAATCTTACGCTTTGAAACAGATCAGACTGCCATTGGCGATGGCAATTTGCACAGTGAGAGTCATTTACCTGGCTGTAGAACGAGAAGGCCTTGTAAAAGTTGGCGCTCGTTTCCGGAGGAAGATTCAGTTGGTAACCAATTTGCAGCAATAAAACGTCATTTCCTCCGTCTTTGTGCTGCCTGTGCGTTAAAAATGTGCTGTGCGGCAACATGTCTTGAGAATAGTGGGTCGCGGTAAAAATGACTCCCGGGGACGGCAGTGACTGGTAGCCGTATTCAGAGGCGAAACGCGGGATCGGGTAGATGTTCGGATTCCAGCTATCAAGGAAATAGTTGTAGTAATGCACTGCAAGTTTTTTATCGTTAGTTTTTGGAACGCAAAAAAAAGAAAGTTATTATTCGTCGGTTTAAAAGCAGGTGAAGAAAAACTTACCGTCGCCGTAGAGATGACTTTGAGGATTTCGGGCTACATAACCTTCTTCATCTGATTCTTTTCCATTAGAAGGACTGGAAGTGATGAAGAGGAGATTCTCGTCAACACCCAGTGCTTCCTTCTTAATCGTGTCTACGTACAATTTGACGTAATCGGTTTCGTATAAAGAAAAGTTTGAACCTGTACCATACCTTAAAAAAACGGTTTTATAAGGGTGTCCCGTTAAGAGAGATCGCCGGCTATATCTCACAAATGATTAATCATACAGCTTTGGAAAAAAATATTTTCAGTAAATATGGTCCTGAACAATCGCTGGAAATTAGTTTGGAGTTCCTAAAACGACCGCTAGGGGGCGAAACATATACGGTCAATTACAAAAATGGCTTTTTGAATGTAACAACGATTGGCGCCCCCCCCGCCCTTTCATTTCAAGAGATGGAGCAAAAAACATGGGACAAAAAGTTTACAAAAATGTTGAGGTTTGAGATGCGGGTCACTGGAATATACAGGGTGGTCCAGTTTATATCATCAGGATTTCACCAACCGAAAGTTTATCAAAAAATAAAGGTAGTTTGTCTAATAAAACATGGTCGAATTTTGCTTCCTTTTTGATGTACAGGGTGTTAAAGAAAATAAATTATTTTATATAATCTGCTATAAATCATTAATAGAAAAGGGTAGCCTTCTGAAATTTTGCATAGATCATTTCTTTTGTATTCTCTATTAAATAGTGGTTGTAATTATTTTATTTAGAACACAGAGGCGTGCATACGGGTTTCCTCAAAAATACTTTATTTAATACAACGTACGCCACTGGTTTTTTTTAGAACACCAAATACAAAGACGATTTCTCATTCAATTTAGAAACTTTTTGTATCTTACAATTTTTTGATAACTCGACTCAAAACAAAAAAAAACATTAAAAAGTATCATGTGACCAATTACTGAATTTATTTACTTTTAAAGGAAAAACAACATTAAGCTTAGCTGACATATCAACTAGACAAGAATCACAATTGAATTAATGTAAGAACTGTTCGAAAGAGGAACCATTTTGCTGGATGCACAATTGGCAGCGTCTTATGATTGAGTGGTTTAAGTTTAGTAAAACATTGTTATTAATATTTGCACAAGCATTCTGAATTCTAAGGAGCAGTTCCTCCCGCGTAGGCACCGGGGTCGCATAGACGGTGTCTTTAAGATAACCCCAAAGAAAAAAATCTAAAGGCGTTAAATCTGGAGATCGCGGAGGCCAAGCAACGGGTCCCCCACGACCAATCCATCGTCCCTCAAAATGTCTATCAAGCCAGTGACGAACATTTCGGCCAAAATGAGCTGGGCATCCATCAAGTTGGAACCAAACTTGTCTACGCATATTAGGAGGAATTTCATCCCACATATTGGGACTCTCTGCCTCCAAGAACTCTAAGAAGTTTACGGAATTAAGGCGGTGCGGTAGTATGTAAGGGCCAAAGAGATTACCATTGTAAATCCCGATCCAAACATTAATACTGAACTCATTTTGAAAATTTCGTGGCCTGATTTCATGAGGGTTTTCATGTGCCCACACATGCTGATTGTGAAAGTTAACTATTCCTCTTCGAGTAAAACATGACTCGTCTGTCCATAAAATATTGTTTATGAAATTCTCATCATTTTGAACAGAGTCCAAAAGCCATTGACAAAATCTCATTCTGCGATCTTCATCCCCTGGCTGCAAGCCCTGAACTGGTTGTAGATGAAAAGGTCGTCTATGATCCCGTCTTAATACTCGTAAAATAGTAGTTTTTGGAATTCTAAGAGTTCTAGAAACTCTTCTCTGACTTGTTCTAGGATCTCTGTCAAATTCAAGCAAGATGCGATTGTTTCTGACTACCTCGTTGGCGATACGATGATTGGGATTTCTAGGTACAAATTTCAATCCTTGAGTAACAAATTGATGGTGCACATTTGCAAATACATTATGTTGTGGTTGTCGTCTATTTGGAAATCGCAAGTGATATTCTCGAGCTGCAGCAGCTGAGTTTCCATCGCAAAATCTGTAAACGTAATGCATGTCAGCATATTCTTTATTTGAAAAACGAAAGGGCATTTTAGATTTTAATACTTTAACCATACGTACACAAATTTTATAACTTAAACGTAAGTTATTTACTTATAGCACAGATCACCGATTGATAGTAACAAGTTCAGCCAAAGTGCAAAATGTCAAAGCCTAATCACAGCCTCCTTGTGATCAATGGCTTTTGGACGATGGCTGTTCAAAATGATCAGAATTTCATAAACAATATTTTATGGATAGACTAGTCATGTTTTACTCGAAGAGGAATAGTTAACTACCACAACTACGAACTTGATGGGTGCCCAGCTAATTTAGGTGGAAATGTTCGTCACTGGCTTGATAGACATTTTGAGGGACGATGGATGGGTCGTAGATTTAGCGCCCTTAGATCTTTATCTGTGGGGTTATCTCAAAGATACCGTCTATGCGACCCAGGTGCCTACGGGGGAGTAACTGCTCCTTAGAATTCGGAATGCTCGTGCAAATATTAATAACAATGTTTTACTAAACTTAAACCATTCAATCATAAGACGCTGCCAATTGTGCATCCAGCAAAATGGTTCCTCTTTCGAACAGTTCTTACATTACTTAATTGCGATTCTTGTCTAGTTGATATTTCAGCTAAGCTTAATGTTGTTTTTCCTTTAAGTAAATCAATTCAGTAATTGGTCACATGATACTTTTTAATGTTTTTTTTTGTTTTGAGTTGAGTTATCAAAAAATTGTAAGATACAAAAAGGTTTCTAAATTGAATGAGAAATCGTCTTTGTATTTGGTGTTCTAAAAAAAACCAGTGGCGTACGTTGTATTAAATAAAGTATTTTTGAGGAAACCCGTATGCACGCCTCTGTGTTCTAAATAAAATAATTACAACCACTATTTAATAGAGAATACAAAAGAAATGATCTATGCAAAATTTCAGAAGGCTACCCTTTTCTATTAATGATTTATAGCAGATTATATAAAATAATTTATTTTCTTTAACACCCTGTACATCAAAAAGGAAGCAAAATTCGACCATGTTTTATTAGACAAACTACCTTTATTTTTTGATAAACTTTCGGTTGGTGAAATCCTGATGATATAAACTGGACCACCCTGTATATTCCAGTGACCCGCATCTCAAACCTCAACATTTTTGTAAACTTTTTGTCCCATGTTTTTTGCTCCATCTCTTGAAATGAAAGGGCGGGGGGGGCGCCAATCGTTGTTACATTCAAATTGTCGTAACTCTGGTTTTGTTCAATAGAATTTAGCAAACTTAGTTTCATTGAAAATGTATTTTTCAACTGTATCGTTCACATTACAAACAATGCTTGGAATATGTTTTATCTGTCCGATAGAGGCCGCTATTAGTAGTTTTTTTATGGTTATTTTATTTCATAATTAGTTTTTTGTTAATATCTCCGGTTTAGAAAGAGATATAAAGTTGAGGTTTTCACTGACTTATTGATAAATGTTCGTTCTTTTTAAATGTGCGAAGAAAGGTATACCATTCCATTTAATATTTTCGCGAAAATTTATAAAATCTGCTGAGTTTACAAATAGCGGCCTCTACCGGACAGATAAAACATATGCCAAGTATTGCTTGTAATGTGAACGATAGAGTTGAAAAATACGTTTTCAATGAAACTAAATTTGTTAAATTCTATTGAACCAAACCGGAGTTATGACAATTTGAATGTAACAACGATTGGCGCCCCCCCGCCCTTTCATTTCAAGAGATGGAGCAAAAAACATGGGACAAAAAGTTTGCAAAAATGTTGAGGTTTGAGATGCGGGCAACTGGAATATATACTATCGGAAAATACCTAAGAAAAAGCCATTTTAGTAATTGACCGTATATGTTACGCCCCCTAGCGGTCAACTTAGGAACTCGAAACGAATTTCCAGCCACTTTTCAGGACCATATTTACTGAAAATATTTTTTTCCCAAAGCTGTATGATTAACGGTTTGCGAGATATAGCCGGCGACCTCTCTTAATGGGACACCCGGTACAATATTGTTCTTATCGTATTGGACTATGAAAATAGAAGGTTGAAAAGCTCAAATTATGTCAATCATCATATGAATGTAAAGGAGACATTTTCAAAATATCAGATTTTTTCACCAGCAAGATATGTAAGGGTAGGAGGTCCATCATTGCCTCCATGGCTATAGATGGCTCTCTTTGCAGCATGTTATTGCTATCCTCAGATCCTCACCCCAAATAATTTTCTCAATAAATTCAATTACCTGGATTTTCGAATATCAAACTGCCCCGGTTTAAATTAATCTGGGTAATCGATGTTCTTAGGTTTTAAAAAGGCATTTGATTGAAAATATTGAGACAACGTCAGCCAATCTGGAACCTTCAACACGTTGAAGAAATCCTCCTGGAAGAGTGGGAACAGCTGCCTCCTCAATTTATTCGAAATTTAGTTGAAAGTATGCCCCGTCGTTGCGCTGAAGTTTTACGAGTTAGAGGAGGCCACACACGTTATTGATTTTGAAATTTTGCTTACTTTTCATTAAAACAATAAAGAGCTTAATCGCACATTTCTGCATTTTTATTTTTTCTGTACGAATCACAAGCAGATTGTAACAAATTGTACTAAATTTTTAAACACCAGTCCTTTTTCGTTTTGATTAGTGTACAGGGTTACAACTAATTCAAGGGCCACTATGGGAATATTTGAAACAGTAATACATACAAGGTTGGTCAAATGGGATAAAAGTTGCGTAATTATGGGGACATCTCACACACATTTACAGATCTCGAAAATATTTCATGGATCACTAGATATAACAAGAAATGTGAAATTTGCCGATTTCTTTAATCTTAAATATCTTTTTTGCTATTAGAGATAGTGATCTGAAATTTGCTACCGTTGCATAAGCAAATATTCTGCATCTAATAGTAGTCATATAATCTTCCTAAGCCTCCTAGTTTCTTCAGGGTGATAGTCAACTTTTGTTTTCCTTATGGGCGCCATATTGGTTTTTATTCATATTAAATAGACAGAAAAAATCTTAATACAATGATACCAAACACATTATAAAAACTTTGAAGAAAAAATGCATATTAATAGATGCATATTAATAGATGTGATGCTAATAAAAATTTCGTTTGCAAAAAAATTATTTTCATCGTAAGAGATGTTAACTGATAACAAAAAGCAGTGTAATTGTCAAAATTCCAAAGCCAAGTTGAAAAAATGAAAAATATCATTTTATCTATTAATATGCATTTTTCTTCAAAGTTTTTATAATGTGTTTGGTACCATTGTATTCAGAGTTTTTCTGTCTATTTAATGCGATTAAAAACAAATATGGCGCCCATAAGGAAAACAAAAGTTTATTATCACCCTGCAGAAACTAGTAGGCTTGGGAAGATTATATGACCACTATTAGATGCAAAATATTTGCTTATGCAATGGTACCAAATTTCAGATCACTATCTCTAATAGCAAAAAATAAATTTAAGATTAAAGAAATCGGAAAATTTCACATTTCTTGTTATATCTAGTGATCCATGAAATATTTTCGAGATCTGTAAATGTGTGTGAGATGTCCCCATAATTACGCAACTTTTATCCCATTTGACCAACCTTGTATGTATTACGGTTTCAAATATTCCCATAGTGGCCCTTGAATTAGTTGTAACCCTGTATAAAGTCACACCTCAATTATTTAGCCCCGATATGGGGAGCAGTTTGTATATGAAACTCATTTAAATAAACTCCAAAAACAGAGCAGTAAAACTACTGTACACTATGCAGTACAAATAGTTTTTAAAGTAATGATTCAGATGAGACCATGTATCTCGAGGAATTAAAATGTTTAAATAAATAAAGAATATGAGAATACGCATACTTAAAAAAAACGAAATTTACGTCATCATGGTAGCAAAAGGTAAATAACATAATTATCGCAGGTATAGTTATGGCTAACTTTTTCAAAATCAGCCAGCATAACCATGTTCCCACATGGCGTTGAATAAAAAACTGAAGAACTTACCAGTTATCACGCAAAGCGCTCTCATTTTCGTTGTTACCAGCCCAAATGGCAATGCTAGCGTGATGCTGCAAACGTTTGACTTGCTGCCGTACTTCTGTCCTTACCGTACTGCGAGGAAACAAAAAACCACATTTTACAAAATCGAACAACATACAATTTGCTCATTTATACCTTAAGAAGTCTTCAGTTACAGGATACATGCTGCAAGCGAACATAAAATCTTGCCAAATAAGTATGCCTATTTGATCGGCGATATCGTAGAGTTCATCAGACTCGTACATGCCGCCTCCCCAAACACGCAACATATTCATGTTTGCGTCCCTAGCCGATCCCAAAATCCACCAAATCCAATCCGTATTCGCGTCCCTCTCCGGTAAAATGCTTATGGGAATCAAATTGGAGCCTTTCGCGAAGATCGGCACGTTATTTACTTTAAAATAGAAAGTACTGCCGTCCTCTACAATCAAACAGCAATTTTATATATGGGGCAACAATGCCAAATCACCCCGTATTACCTAAATCGTCTTCAACGAGTTCGATAGTTCGGAAACCGATATTCAGAAGTCTTATACTGGTTTCTCTGTTCCCACCTACGTAAGTTACGTTCAATTGATGTAAAGAAGGATTACCGTACCCGTTGGGCCACCAGAGATTAACAGCTTCCTAAGTTAATAAAAGACAGATATTTGATGTAACATCAGAAACTTCTCCACTTACTTGTTGAACATTAAACTCTGTAACAAGGTAAAATTCCCCGTCCTCATCTTCCGTTAAGTCCGCAACATCATATACGTTTTGCAGATAAGTTATAGTCGTCGGCAAGCTTACAATTAATTGGCCGTCATCGTCAACTGCGTCTATGGCAAAGTAGGTTTTCAACGTCACTACCCAATCGGAGTTCACTTGTTTTAAGTTAACAGTTACGGCGCGAATTTCGTTTGTACTGAACGCTTCTATGTAAACGCGTTTCCTAAAAAATAACGTAAGCAAATTAATTCTCAGGATGCTAGCAACAATTCATCGCAAAAGCTTTTTTATTATATGTTTTTTCGTATTGAAAAAACTGACAATTTTGACAGTTGTAGTTATGTCTCTTTTTCTCATGAACCATAGTGTTTTGTATGGCTATAAACAAAATATATAGTTCAGTCAATCGGTGTTCAAAACTGCCGTTTTCGTAACAAAATTGGGGATGTTTTTTTCTCAACAGTTCTATATAAGTTTCTTGGGGTGCTGAATCCGAATTTCAAGTTTGCTGCCATTTAGGAGATTGGCTTCACAACGAAAAACGCAAAAAAACCTCAAAATTTTCGCAATTTCTTCAGTTTTTCGCTTATATCTCGAAGATTGTGCATTTTTCGAAGATGACCATTCTATACAAAATTAAAGTAAATAAAATATCCTAGAAAATGCACTAGTCAACTTTGATTTTCTGACGAGAGGTATCGGCGCTAGAGCGCGCTGAAAAGCAGCGATTTTTTGGCCCTTCTGCGAAAACGTCAAAAACGTCCACGCCCACCCCCTACAACTCGAAAAATATACATGTTATCAACAAAATCCCTTATACTACGTGAAAGTACATTAAATCTCCTACAAGAGACGTCTCTAACATTCAATTTTCTCATAAGGTGGGAGGGAGCAAAGCGAAAATTACGAAAAATGCCTTCTGCGCTCTACAGCTAAAACAGTCTCTCCCACCTGTCTATCTCTCATCGGCGCTATACTTTCGATGTACTACGCTTAAAAGAGGTTGTTTTGACTGAATTGATGGCAAAGGACCTTCCATTGCCCAAGACCCTTCGCCTGGACCTTCTAGTGCCCAAAAGACATTGCCTGGGCCACCAACAACCAAACGGGGATGACTAAAATAACTGCGCACATGACATCAGGTACTTCTTCATACATTGACAGTTCACTCTACAACTTATCTGTTATTGTAACCATGTTCTAACACTAAATGCATTCTTTCTTTTCCAGGTGGAGAACCTACTCGAAGTGATGACCCAATCCTGGGTTCGACTTTCCCTCATTTCATGACACTTGTACATTAATACATACAGATTTCATATTCAGCTTTATATTCAGTGTCGTGTACCTAATATGTTGTAAATATAATTTGTTAATGTTTTCATCAAACATGCTTTGCCATCAATTCATTCAAAACAACCTCTTTTAAGCGTAATACATCGAAAGTATAGCGCCTATGAGAGATAGACAGGTGGGAGGGACCGTTTTGGCTGTAGAGCGCAGAAGGCATTTTTCGTAATTTTCACTTTGCTCCCTCCCACCTTATGAGAAAACTGAATGTTAGAGACATCTCTTGTAGGAAATTTAATGTACTTTCACGTGGTATAAGGGCTTTTTTTGATAACATGTATATTTTTCAAGTTGTAGTGGGTGGGAGTGGGCGTTTTTGACGTTTTCGCAGAAGGGCCAAAAATCGCTGTTTTTCAGTGCACTCTAGCTCGATATCTCTCGTTAGAAAATCAAAGTTGACCAGTGCATTTTATAGGGAATTTTGTCTACTTTAATTTTGTATCGAGTGGTCATCTTCGAAAAATGCATAGTCTTCGAGATATAAGTGAAAAACTGAAAAAAGTGCGAAAATTTTGAGGTTTTTGCGTTTTTTGTTGTGAAGCCGACCTCCTACATGGCAGCAAACTTGAAATTCAGAGGCAGCACCCCAAAAAACATATAGAACCGTTGAGAAAAAAAAAAAGCTAAAGTATCGCTGATAGAGCAGACACCCACGTGCTGTTTGGCTTTTCAGACAGCCAAAGCGGTGATAAAGGACCTAGTAAGACAAAGATGAACATGTATAGGGACACAATAAGCTAGAGCTTCAGCGCTAGAGGCCAGAAATCTACCCCGTAACAAATAATAATAACAACAAGTCTCTGTTTGTTTTTGTCCCTGCCTGTTTTAATAAAAATGTGATATTAAACACACTAAGATCGCGAGATATAAAGACCCCGTTTTTAGAAATATTATATCTTTAACTAGAAAATTGATCTAGATCACTATCATTATATGTATGCCAATAAGTTGTTCAAGTCTTATATAATATGGCACATCTGTGTTATTATAAACAACTTAAAAGCCCTACACTTGACTTTTATTTACAATCGAGTCAATTATCAAGCTACAAACTACATCGCCTGAGACCATATCAAACATATACAGCATTTTTCAAATATATAAAAAAAAGTAACCCAATAAATTATTATCTAAATGACTGATATCTCTATTACCTAACTGGTCGATAAACTTACCAGAGTCCCACGGAAGGGAAGGCTGGACCCCAGTCCCAAGAATAAGAAGCTTGCATTTTTCTAATATGATTCACGTGACATTCGCCGTGTTGAGCTGCTTCTACGCACTGCGGAGGCACGATATACTCTTCAGCCTGTTCATCGTACAATTCATCTGCTTTAGTGAGTGGCGACTCGAACTGGACAGTTAGAACATTTGTACCTTCCTATAAATCAATGACTTAATACCGGAAAAGATTAGTGGCGCACTTTTCTTGCCTGCAAAATGGTTTTTATATCATAAACGTAACGGATAAACATATCCTGAGTTTTTCCAAGTACGACATCGTTTAGGGTGACGGTAGCAAAAGTGTCGACACCATCGAAGACTATATTCACATTGTCTTCCGTTGGCAAAGCAGTCACTAAAAGAGCGAATTGCTTAAATTCAAGTCACATTCAAAAGTTAATATGTATAATTTTTTTTCAATGTTGGATGGGTCATTTATCAAATATGTTAGCTGTTTTTAGCATAAATACCATGCAATAATATTAATATCATTGTTTATTTCCGTAATGTAATCTATAATTATCTAAATTCTAAGAAATTTTAATTTATCAGAACCCAATTTCAGCATTACGTAGATACAGGATGTTTATGATAAACAATCTTTTACATGGTAATTTTAGTTACAACTACGGAAATACTGTCGAAAGGAAATTTTCTTATTTCAAAATAGGAAAATTGAGGTTAATTGCTGGTGGGGGACTCGTCCAAGGAGTAGTTGTTCGAACCACCCCAGTAGCATTTACTTGGCTATAAAATTTCAAGGCTAAACTACGTTTATTTATTTCAATATCTAGTGCCTGATTGGCCGCTGCCTTAACACAGGTGGACAGATTTGTCAACTTTTGCTACTACTTAGTCATGTGTAAAATGTCGCTTTCTCATGAGATGGTAGGAAAATGTTATTGTTTTCAAAGCCCCTGACGTTTATGCAATATTGCTACCATTTAATCATGACATCAAACATTAATAATAATAATCTAATTGTTTATCAAGTTGAATTCAATTTTGAAGCACTTATGAAATACATACACTTCAAATATGTACTTCATTTTAAAATTACTTATATTTTTATAGCTGAGTAAGTAATTGTGAAACAAATAAAAGTAATACTTAAATACGTACATTCGAAGGTTTTGGTATACGTCCAATTCCTTTTGGCGACCCACCGAGTATCTTCATCGTTAAAACCAAAAAAGACATCTTCTATTGCTCCGAGCTCCATAAGATCGGAGTATATACCTCCAGGCACGACGGCATCAATATCGATATAAGCTATAAAAAAAATAGTCAAATAATAAAAATCACTTTTAAAATAAATTAATCGCACTTTCAGTATCATCGCTTAAGGTCCAATCACCGTTAAGGGACAGTGCTATTCTACATTTTACTAGACAAATATTCAAAGAAATTAGAAATAGCAAAACAACACCGACAGCACTTGCAGTCCTCATCTTGCCGAAGAGTACTGGACAATTATAAAATCGCGATTATGCTTTTATTGCTATGTTTAAGTGTTTTTCATGTAACCATTATCACATTATTGTTTGAAAACAAAGTACTTGTAATCCAGGAGGGTATCCTACGAACTCTACATAATCATTCATCACTGATAACTGTTTGCTACTTAATAGTCTTAATATTTATCGATTTATCTAAAATCACTATTTCTTGGAAACAAGATAGGGGCATTGCCTCATTTAGGCACCCATTATACAGCTTAGTATAAACTTTATGACGCATTAGGAGATTTTCTTGATCTTATTAATCATATTTGAATTTTTAAATGTCATTTTAATATCGGCGTGAACTTAGCAATAAAAGATTCTCAGACCTATTTATGCAACATTTGAACTACTACTGTAGTATGAAAGAGCTATTTCACAAAGAGAAAATACACAAAATTTTGTTGCAAATATTGAAAGGACACAGAATAATAGACTGAAACTTTTACTTTAGCGAAATATTATTATTATAAAATATTTGTATGAAAATGGAAAAGTTTCAGATAACTGGTGGCGTCCTCGTTTGTCGAGTAGACCAAATAATCTTTTATTATTGCTGTAGGCAAAATCGCGCGAAAAGTGACGTTTTGTAAGTAAAATGTGGCGTTGAAATTTTTATATATATTTTGTTTTATTTAAGTGTTTTATAGCGTAAATTTTATTTTGGTGTGTATAACAAAACGTTAAAACATTCCAAAGAG
This sequence comes from Xestobium rufovillosum, assembly GCA_963966045.1. NCBI lineage: Eukaryota > Metazoa > Arthropoda > Insecta > Coleoptera > Ptinidae > Xestobium > Xestobium rufovillosum. Next base: position 4,998,674 of record OZ014495.1, on the reverse strand, counting down.
TTTTGATTTCGTTAATGTGATATAATATCTACAAGAAATTGTGTGAAATAAGGTTATAAAATAAGTAAAGAAAACATGTCTTCAGAACACAAAAATTCAGTGAAACGAAACCTAAAAGAGTCTTTCGCAAATTTATCGGATGAATCTATTGATTCTCCTCTTTTGAATTACTCTTTGGTGGATCAAAACAAGAGCTCCGATGAGCCTTTAAAATTAAAACTAAGAGTATCGAAAACTCCTAACATTTGCGTTTTAATGAAACGGATTCCAGAAGATGTAATGGAAAGTTATTTATCAAAAAATGAGACGGCAGTGAACGTGACTCCACAGAAGAGCACTAGGCGTATAAGTTTCGCTGCTAGCCCTAAAAGTAATTTGGGTACGCCTGTGCGTCGCTCGGGGAGAGTTACCGAAAGAAAATCTTACGCAGAGTTAATTTCTCCAGAGAAGTTTTTAAGAGGGAGACGAGGAAGGACGAAAAGTGTCGATTGTATTTCTTCGTTGTATTGCGCTAGTCCTAGTACTCCAAGGAGCGAGAGGGCTAAGAGAAACGTAAGGCCTCCCGTGAAATATAGTCCGGATGAAAATAGGCGGTATTCGGAAACGATCAAGCTTTCTGTCCTGGCAGAAAAGTTGAAAACTAGGACATCCAAAAATTTTGTGAGTATTCTCTTGTTTAATTGGTTATGAATAATTCTATATTGTATTTAAGCAGATTGAGGAAAGCAGCGATGAGGAAAAAGTGCCCCAGAAATTAATCTCTACTCCGAGCAGTAGTTCTAAGTCGACTTCTGCTAGAACAAAAAAATTAATTAGAGAAGGGATAATCACACCATCCGTACAAAGGCGAGCGAGACTTCTAGAGTATAATGGAACGCCTTTGATGAAAGCACGTGCTCAGTTGCATGTTTCTTATGTTCCTGATGCTCTGCCCTGTCGTGAGAAAGAGTACATGGATGTGTTAAATTTTTTGGAGGGTAAATTGCAAGATGGATGTGGAGGGTAAGTTCGAATCTGCCACAAACTTACTGTTATTCGTATTTCGTTTTTCGCGTAGTTGTATGTATATTTCCGGAGTCCCTGGTACGGGAAAGACGGCTACTGTAACTGCAGTTATAAATAAATTGCAGAAGAAGATGCAGCAGAAACGAGTTCCTAAATTTGAGTACGTCAACATAAATGGAATGAGATTAACAGAACCAAGACAATCTTACGTGGAAGTAAGTACTTTATTTTGTCCGGTTCTACTAGATGCCTAAACCATTTCTTGTGAAAGAATATACATAGAACTTTTCTAAAGTTGAGTAAATAATATTTTCGGTCGACACAATGTGGACTTTCTTGACAAAAAAAATCACATGACAAACAAGACAAAGTGAAATAAGATGTAAATTAAGGCTGGGATTTATCAGCTCTTAGTCTATAACGTGCTGCCACCTATCAACCAAAAGTGTGATTAGCATTATGCAAAATATAGTCGCAATCTATTATGATTGGTTTCTATCACAGCTGCAAACTCTTCAGACGGAACTTCTACAGCTTGGAATTTTCAAGGTTTTTTGCTTTACTGGCAACCGAATAAATTATTAAAATAAGAATATCCCTTAACAAACACTTGATTTTGAGCAAATGCAGTAGTTGCATCAGGTACGAAAATGTCTTCCCTTCTTCTTGTGTAGTAATCATGCACATCCGTTCGTAGTTTAACTGGATCATCCATATGAAGCATATTATGTTTTACTTTATATACAAAAATCAATGTCTTATACCTAATTCTCTGCGCAACACTCATAAACTGAAGCGTCTCCAACATAAACGAAATACTAGTATACCTGCTGCAGTTCAATATAGCTCACATTGCTTTATTTTGTCTTTTCTGAAACTCCTGAACAAAAAAATCCGTCATCATATATAGAACTGTTGTACAATATTCAAAATACAGGGCAACCATAGTTTTATATACAAGCAGCCGTGACCAACAGCTAAGTTTACCACTTATTCTAGACAGAAGGCCCACTCTTTGAGATACTTTCTTCAAAACATAACTAGCATGCTCTTTAAAATTCAACTCATTGTCTATACTGCCGTCCTAAGGAAGAAGGTCCGAACTGAAAAAACTCACTTCTGAGATATCGATCATTTTGTAAATTTTCCTATAGCATCCTAAATTTTCACTGTATCTGTTTCAAAATCGGCATAACTGGTCCAAATATTAAGTATTACTTAAACACTTAACAGAAATATCCTCACTCAAAGGTTTTCGAATTTATGGCAGATCGGACTTTTTTCATAGATAATAATTGTCAGATAGGACTAGTTTTATGTAATTTTCGTATATTTTTCCGTTTATCTAGATAGTTTTTTAGTACGCAAATTTTGAAACTGTTGATCCATGTGAGAAAGTTAATAAAGGGTGGAGGGGAGTCTACAAATTCTCACAAACCCAATTTGTTTATTAAACGTTTAGTAAACAAATTGGGTTTGTGAGTATTTGTAGACTTTTACAACCTCCCCTTTTTGTTAGTACCCCAAAGTGTAATAAGTATATTTAATACAATACATTTTAAAAGATTTATTTGTAATATAATTATAATGCACAAGATTATAAAATGCCATGTACATACTTCAAACAACTACACAGCTACTACTTTGCCTCTTATCCCATCTCACAAGTCACCGTCGATAACACTGGTGTTGGTTGCCAAATTTTCCCAGAATATCAAGCTATTTACAGGCAATATTGGTTTTAGCTTATCCACGAGACCATTTTTTCTCATAACTGATATGCCCCTACATTCGGTACGTGCCTGCGGTTTTGGAATCTCAGCTTAGAAATCGTAAAATTTACCTCCCGAAAATCTTCATTGAAATCCGTCTTATATTTTAATAAATGACTTCCTCTAGTAAACATCATCCAAATTATATCGTGTAAACACACTCGTGGTTCAGTCCTTTGCAATTTGTATTTTGAAGAATAATCCTTCCAGTTATAAAATTGACCGATGCCATATCAACAGTCAACTCTCATCCGTTAACGTACATTGACGATGATAAAGTTATAATTTGACCATGCTACTCCATCAAGTTTCCTCATGGGGGCACAAGAGCAACGATCGTGTGTGCTACCGGAAACAAGAAATGCAAACAGGGAAAAAATCCTTAAACTTTGGAAAGAACGTCAACGTATCCTCGGATGTTTTTGGAAAATTTGGGTTTCTGGTTATATGCAGCAATTGGACGGCTCAAATAAATAAGTGCCAATCGTCAACGAACAAGTTTAAAGTTCTACTACATGACCAGGAAGCACCCCGTTTAAGCTGGGAAATGGTAAAAATCACAGAAGTCTACCAAGGACGAGATGGAAAGATAAGGGCATGCGAGGTTCAATTGCCCAACAAAACAAAATTGAGAAGACCTATTTAGCTACTGTATCCCCTGGAAATAGACGGCGCTGCCGCCGCCGCGCGGGAGGATGTAGAAAATCATGAGCATTACTAATCTAAGCGGGCAGTTAAAAAAATTAATGAATGACATATACCAAATTTAACGAGTTCAGAAAATAATAGTTGTATATAAAGTTGAACCTTTGTTAATAAATTTAGACTGAAAGCTAAAGCTGTTTCACGTGCGATTTAACATAAAAAAGCAGCAGATTGGACAGTTTACCTTAGTATCATTAGATAGGACCTTTTATGTATATAACACGCATTCATTTACTTCGCAATAAAGTCCTAACTACTTAACAGAGAAGCAGATCGGACGTTTTAATTTAGTAATCGTAGATAGGACTTTTTTAGGTAGCAATACTACCTCGGTGTGTAGATCGGACAATAAACTTTGGCGATTTTCATAGCTTTCTGGTGCACTTAGGACTTTCTTGCTTTGTAGAAAGAGAGAAAACATTGTACTGTTACTGGTTATGTCAAGAACTAAAAATCGGAAAATTTGCAGTTCGGACCTTCTTCCTTAGGACGGCAGTATAATAACCCCTAAGTACTTAATTTTGCAAACACGCTTTAACTCGATTTCATTCAACCATATGGGAAACAATTCATTTGCTACACTTTTGCCCCCCCAAATACGTCACTTCAGTCTTATTAGTATTTATAACCACCATATTGTTCTTCAACCACCTAGAAATTTCCTTCAGTTCACTATTGATAACTTCTGCTACCTCAGTCGTACTCTTCCCAATGTAATAAATAAGAGTGTCATCTGCGAACATTTGTATACAACACTTATCCAACGTATCGACAATGTCATTTATGTACAATGTAAACAGTACCAGCCCCACATGATTCAACCAGCAAGCATTGAAGAATTGAAAATTATAGTGAGGAAGGTGGTTCATGAAATTCCACCTGGCATAAATATTGTAAATATTGTCCAGGATCGAATATGTCACTGCCAAGTTGTAAATTTTAGCCACTTTGAACAGTAGTCGTAAAAAATGTTACTTTTATTCTGTTTGAATATCATGTATAGTAAAATAAAAATATGGATAAGTGAAAATAATTTTACCGAGTTGAAAATAAAAAATAAAGGGAAGTCGGTCATTTATAGCTTGTTTCTAAAATGCGTAATAGAGGCACAATTGAAGAGATATATTGTAAATTGCCCGTATTAACTACGAGTTGGTTTTCTAGATTTTACGTCAACTATCTGGAAAAACAGTGCTATGGGAACAGGCCCAATCGATACTAGACACAAAATTTTCGAAAAGTAAGAAAGCTACTCTCCCAGTTATTCTTTTAGTAGATGAGGTAACTACATCTTTTTATTATGTACCGGGTGTCCAAATAAGAAAGGATGCCGGCCATATCTAAGGAACCGTTCATGGTACAGCTATGGGAAAGAAAAAATAATAATAAAAGTGGCCAAGTAGATCAAAAATACGAATATTGCAATTTTGAATATATTTTGTATAATTTTGGTTTACCACTTCTTGCTCTAGCTCATCAAATATCAGCGGAGGGGAAAGGGGAGCATCTGGTTGTGGTGATGCTTGTGACTTCGGTTTGATTTAACCGAATTTAGTAAACTTAGGGGTCGATTCTGTAACTAATCGTTTACGGACGACAATATTTACATAACGACATTGTTTGAACGACTATCTGAACGTTTTTTTTGAGAGGTACTATCAGTGCCAAAACTGATCTTCCACTTTACGGTTCAATTCCGCTTAAAATGCCATATCCAATTACGTTCTGAGATAAAAAACATTAGCAACTGTCCGCCAATTAAAGTTTTGAAGGCGGATCTAAATGATTTTATTTGAATGAAACAAAATATGTTAGCCTTGCAACAGTAAACAAAGGGCAGCAAAAAATAGATAAATAATCATATTCTTTTAACATAGTTGGCGAATTTTTGACTTTTAGGAAGAACTTCAAATACATTAAAACGTTATTATTTATTATTTTTCTCTGACTGTTAACTTTGCTCACTGTTTGTAGTTTTAAATGTTAAGTACTTATTACAATAATTTCTTATTATTATCATTGTTAATTATTTTAAGTGCATCACAAATTCAAAGTATCGAGATCAGATAACGGAAAATCACATCATCTATGGGGGGGCGGGACTGACGAAAACATAGCAACGTCCGGCACAAACGATTCCCTTTACAAAGTGGAACACCACTTTTGGAATTTATAGTACATTCCGTATCCAAGTCGTTATGATATCGATCTTGAACATAAAGCAACGACAAAATTAGACGTATACTATTAAAGTTGGTAATAAATTTGACAAATCACATACGTCGTTGATTAATTTGTGGCTAACAGTTTCCTACATCTTTGCGTTATTGTTTACCTGCTAAGTCCATTTATACAATTTGTGATGATACCGTTAGTTGCATTAGGACCAAGAGATAGAAAATCGACTCTAACTTGCTCAAATAACTACTCCCCAGGCAAGTACCCCGACAGGGATTGAACTACAGAACAAATCCTTGACGAGAGTGTATACTAAACGGTTAGTTTACACACCAGCTGCGGCGTACTGATGAGATCCACCGGGATTGAAATCATGATATGCAGTTACTGTGGACGAACAAACCAAATAGTTTCTATTCTTCTTTTATGCCCAAGAGGTCATCAAAAAGACACTGGATAGCAGTACGAAATTTATTTAAGTGAACTGCAAACAAATACACTGTCCAGGAAAAATTAATTTGATGGAAGTGATCCTGACATTATTGTTGAAAATTTTGCTTTCCTGAGTCGCAATTAATTGGGAATAAACCATGCATGTTCATTATTTGATAAATTCATTTCATACGTGCCACAATAATTGTGTTATCAAAACAACTACCTGCCTATCAAAAAGTAGAATTATCGTTTACATACGACATCGAATATGGCGTCGCTGAATAACGACAAATTGTAGTCGTTAACGTACGATGGTCGTTTATTACAGAATAAGGAAAATCGTTGCGATGTCGTTCATAGGCGACAATCGGTAGTGAACGATGTCGTTGGTGCTTACAGAATCGACCCCTTAGTCTCGTTGAAAAGAGCTATCTTCCTTTAATCAGATACTTTTATAATTTAAGTCATTTTTGTTCTGTAGTGATCGCTAGAGGGCGTTATTTGAAAGATCAGCAAACTTTTCAGATTTTCTTGAAAATTTTAAATGGAACGGTATAATAATCATAAATTAATTAAAAAGAGAACAAAAGAACGAGGGAAACAGTGAAAACCGCACATTGATATCTTTTTTCTAAACGAAGATATGGACAAAAGAGTTTTAGGGGCGGAAGGACGGGTTAATTACTAACCTTTATACGTGCCACCGAATATAAAAGACATTTTGAAAATATCATAATCATTAAAATTATATGTTGCTTCTTCGTGGCCGTTTTAAATGTGGAAATTACAATTTTTTAAAGCAAAAACCTATGTTTTAGGTACTCTTGTAAATTGCAATATTTATTATGAATTCTTAAGAAGATAAGCCCACACGCCAAAAGACAGTGACACAATAATTTCCAGCGATTTCTCTTGGTCACTTTTATTATTATTTTTTCTTTCCCATAGCTGTACCATGAACGGTTCTTTAGATATGGCTGGCATCCTTTCTTAATTGGACATCCGGTACCTACATACATAGATTAAACTTTTTTTTGATTGACATTATTTTAGTTAGATATTTTATGCACCAAACGCCAGGATGTGGTTTATAATTTACTGGACTGGCCCACAAAAGTCAATGCCCAATTGATCGTTGTAACGATAGCGAATACGATGGACTTGCCAGAAAGGTTTTATTACGAATTTTATGTTAATCTGAGCGTACTAATTTTTTTAAACAGGTTGCTGTTGGGTAGAGTCACAAGCAGATTAGGATTAACTAGATTGACCTTCCAACCATATTCATATAAGCAACTGCAGGAAATTGTAACCAAACGCTTGTTGGGAGTAGACACTTTTAATCCAGATGCTGTTCAGCTGGTGGCCAGGTACAAAAGTCTATTTTCCCCCCATTTTTTTAAATATAAAATAACCTTTTCTTGCAGAAAAGTAGCTTCTGTATCGGGTGACGCGAGAAGGGCTTTAGATATTTGTCGTAGAGCGGCAGAAATTGCAGACGCTCGGGATGGTTCTTGCACTTTAGTGTCGTTGAAACACGTCAACGCTGCTTTGAACGCTATGATTACACAACCCAAAGTTCAGGCCATTAAGCACTGCTCGAGACTTGAACAGTTGATAATGAAGTCAGTCGTTGCTGAGGTACATTTTCCTTGGTCTTAAATAATGTAACGCAATTAATTAATTTTTTTCTACAAGGTCGAGAGAACTGGCGTCGAAGAGACCTCCTTTTCAGACGTCTACACAATGCTAGTAGCAATTGCAGCACTTGATGGATTCCGGATGGTTTCTGTAACGGTAGCTCTGGGTGCCGTTCAAAGATTAAGTGCTTGCAGGCTGCTTCTTACCGACCAAAAATGTAGTGATATTTATCAAAAGATAATTTTAAATGTTAGCTCTGACGATGTATATTTTGCTCTTAAGAAAGACTAAGAAAATAAATAAATGTTTTAACGATTTTCTAGAATAAAAAAAATTAATTAAATTATTTAAATTGTTTATTAATTCAAGAACCATTATTTCGCAAAATATAAAAAAAATTAAGGTTTTTATGTAGCAGTCATCGCCATTTTCCAATCTTGCTCGACCTGCAAGGGACCTTCGATACTAACACCGTCGTTTGTAATAACAGCAAGCTGGTACTTATGAAAACTGCGGGCATCCCTATAATACAACACCCCCATGCATTTGTGCACTAAATCCCTAGCTTCTTGCTCTGTTGGTTCAGGCTTTGTGCTCAAAAAATCTCTGATTATAGGCGTAGCTATATGCGCCCCGTAACCTGTGCAAATTATTTCATCTTCGTAGGCAGTCCCTAATTTGTCAATCGTACCCAAAAATGGTTTTTTATCCTAAAATATTTGCTTCAAAAACCCGATACACGATAATCTAATGAAGACTTACCTGCATGCCACCGACGACAAAATTATTCCACAACGGATCAAACTTGCTTCTCCTGTTGTACATTACTCGAGTTAACCAACAGTATAGCGACTTTGGTTGCAACATAAACCCATCATCAAGACATTCCTCGTCAATACTACAATCGTAATTAAAAACGGGTCTTTTCGAAATTTCTAATGACTTACATTTTTTGCTCAATCAATTCTTTCACATATTGAAAATCTGCGTAATCACCACCAGCGCCAAAAATGATATTCTTATTAATTTTGACAAGGCGGGGACAATTTCTATAACGAGCCAAAGATCCGTAGGAAGCCAATACATCTCCAGTAATAATAACACCTTTATCAAAAGTAAACGCAACTACTGAAGTAGAAGTAGTAACTGGGGCCCTAAAAACAATTATTAATTCACAAAATGCAGACTCATTACGATTTTTGAGGTTATACTTACTGTGAATGTTTTACAAAATCGGCGTTGTTGCTGTAAGTATTTGGAAAATTGTACAGCTCACCTGGAGCTGGCCCATTATCCCAAAGAGGTGGTGCGGAGAAATTAGAAGCAAACATAGTTTTATTAAATTAAGAAATTTTTGAAGATCAAAACTCATTCAACAAAAACTAGCTTTTGACGTTTAGTAATACCGCTATCGGTAATGTAGGGTTCTGATCATATGTCTACTTAGCATTGCCCTCTATATTTAACTTAATGAACCAATAGTACCTTCGTACCAAACTTTCTAAACACCAAGATTTAAATATTGTACAAGACTGAGAAAAAACAAAAAAAAAACAATTAATTTACTAATTTAACTCTATTTATTTATTTATTCAAGTGCACTTTAATAGTAGATTCATCAAAGTATTTATTATATCTTTTCCATCCAAATCGTCGCTTTGGATCATTTTTACTATTCGGAGGATTTATATTTGGCATTAATCCTAAAACAACAACGATGAACATCTTCAAAAAAAACAAAAAATTGAATAACGATTGGCACAGTCCACACTTTCCGCCCAAAAGACTAGAGAAGCATACCTGCTTTTTGCGCCATCGCAACTAACGTAGCAACGCGTTTCTGTTGCTTCGAACACAAACCAGTAGTTCTTTTCGGTAACATGCAACCGTCCGATCGAAGAAACTGACTTAGAATTAGCACATCGGTATGCTTAACATTTAAATCCGTGGTACATAAGATGCACGTAGAAGGATGCTTATTTTCTACTACTTTTGATTCTCTCAGAGAATTTATGTATTCACCACTAATTACGGTTTCTTTCTCATTTTGAACTTTGTTAACTAAAATGATTAGCGAAAGTTTTTAGGTTAAGTTTTAAAAGAGGACGTAAATATTTAAATCCATGCATTTGCTTACTTTGTTTTAGTTGCAGACATGGGTACGTTGTAAAAGTCCGTGCTTCTGTTCTAAGTAATAGCCGCAGTAACGTTCCCATTAGGAATTATTTAATTATTATATTTATTTACTGCTATGTCATTTGAGTTTTGACACATAATTACCATAGACGAATAATGTAGTAGATTGCAATGTTAACGCTCTGCCCCATCACTTTCTTGTACAGCATTCTATTTACTATTATGTCAGTGGTATTTTTGTAAATTTTGTTCCCTTTCTTTTGCAAAACACCCAACAAAATAAAACTCAAAAATGATTATAATATACTTTATCAACAATGCAACAAAAACATACAACCTTATAATTTTCGTGTGTAAATCACATTTTTTGGTCAACATGGTGTACAAACACTGTATATATCAAAATATTAAATTTGTATTATAAATCATTAGAAATTCTGCATTTTTTCTAATGGTAAACGTCTTACCGACACCACAGTGCTGACAAAGATACACAAAAGTGTTAACATCAATACCAAATAAGTTAAAATTAAGTTTCAGATGAAGGTAGGCTTTTTCTTTTTGAAACTGTTTTAAATGCTATACAGGCTGTCCCAATAGTGCCGCCATGTATTTTAGAGAGAAATATAATATGAGAGACTCCCGTGCTTTAAAATCATTTCCATTTATACATGTTGTCCCATTTCTTCCGTACAGCACCTAAGTTTGTTTTTTAAACGGGACAACCTGTATTTGATTGCATTTTTGGATTCTATTTTATAAGATATTTTTCCCAAATATGCATATTTTAACGTTGTCGGCATTCATTTGAAGTTTTTGGCAGATATACAGGTGGGCCAAGAGTGTGTAGTCGGCCCATATTTCTGGTTCTATTCAAGGTATCAAAATGAAACTTTTCACGTATGTGGAGAACCCCATGAAGCATCTGATAAAATTATTTAGGTGTATACAGGGTGTTCACACTCTGAGCACCAAACCAAAGTTATGTTTTTTTAAATGGAACGCCCCACATTTGTTTACATATTTGAATTCCCAATAAAATTTTATGAAAGATGGCGTACTACACGATGGGGTTTAGAGTGAGCGATTTTAAGATATTGCCATTTTAGTGTCAGTGTGGACCCAACTTTGAGGAGCTGCTGACGTCTACTGGTCGAAGCTATTTAAGATTTCTTTATTGGACTAGGTTCGCAGAGTGCTCTATTTGTAAAATTCTTGAGTACTTGTGTCACAAAAGTTAATATCATACAGGGTGGACAGCTTACGTAATATGCATTTTTTCTTAAAATTATCAAATGGAACACCATATATTATTTCCATATTTGACAGACAGTCTACTAAGCTTTTGATTGATGTAGATATTGTTAGGTCTGCGACTGACGGTTTCGGTAAAATTGAAAATTGAACTTTAAAATGTAGTAATTTTAGTGCCCAAAACACAAAATATGCCATGGAAGAAAACCGTCCTTTCAAGAAGTAATCTTGCAATGAGATTTCTTGTGTCGGTGTAAACTCTGTTCGCTAAATTTTCTGTGAAAACAAAGTGTAAGCATTTTTCTGAGCTTTGGATGGCAAAATGGGGGAAATTCCCCAAAAATGGCACAAAATTACGGAAAAAATCTCAATTCTTAAGGTTCAATCTTTACTTCTGCCTAAATTATCAGTCGCAGACCCGCCAATATCTGCATCAGTCAAAAGCTTAATAAACTGACTACCAAACCTGCAAATAATATACGGGCTGTTTCATTTAACATTTTTGAGAAAAGCTCCATTTTGCGCAAGTTGGCCACTCTGTACAATAAGAACTATTTTGAAAAAAGTGTTCAGTCGAAATAGCAATGTCTTGGACGCAGGAAAATAATATCTATGAGAAATTGCCACAGGGTTAAGAAAGAGGAAAATATTATACAGGGTTTTTAGCAATCATATGACCCAGTTTTGCTTCTAAACGACAAATTCTTGCAACTTGCAAACCGCTTGGACATAAAATGATTGGTGCCGAAAAGATGCTTACCTTAACAACCCGTGAGATTATACATCATACCAATTGCGACACACAAAATTAGCAGTTTTGAGCAATTTGTGGCCCTTTTAATACTTCACGATAAGAAAATTATTATAGACTATCGCAAAATTGTATGTCTTAAACTAGTTAAGACATATTAAAATAAGAATCTCTCTTACTTCTCGTGGATTTCACGATTTTTATGCCTTTTACGAAATAGGCCCCCTCAACAACTGCTTTAACCTATAATTGCTCTTTTGTGTTCCACAGCACCAAAGTGAGATCAAATCAAAATACAAACGAATGTCGTATTTAGGACTACCCGTAAAGTTTCTCGAGTATAGCTGCCGGAGCGTCGGCTTGATACCGAGAAATCTGCCTTAAAAGAGCAAACTTTTTCATTCGCCCCTTCGACGACTCCATATCGTACAAGGTACACAGGTTGAGAAGTAGCGACTCGTGTAAGCCCTGCGCTGGATTCGACGCCACAGCAGTCTCTAGTACTGCTATGGCTTCCTTCAAGTGTCCGCTGTACAAGAGACACACTCCCATGTTGTTTAAAATCTAAAATAAGCATTTACACTACATATCGTCTTCGTTTATGTGACATACCATCACGTTGGATGGTTCTAATTGGCTAGCATCTTGAAAACACAAGTACGCATCATCGAACGCGTTTTGTGCAACTGCCACTAACCCACGATCGACATATTCTCTTACATCTGGAGGGCCGCCCCGATGCTCACGAGCCTCTACAAAACAAACTTCGGCACCAGCGACGTCGCCTAACTGAAGATGAAGACGTCCCAAAGCCGACAGCAACGTATCTTTTGGAGTCCCCTCTCTGTACCCACCACAATTACCACAATTTACTTAGTCGAAAACTAAAATTATTTACCTCTTGCATAGATCTTCCAATAAACTCATTGCTAATTCGTAATCTTTCAGCGTAAGGGCGCAGTTGACGATAGCGTGTATAACGCGGGCTTCACGCCCGTTCCACAACCTTAGGGAATCCGGTCTGTCGCTAATTTCCATCTGAACACCCTCCTCTGTTAGACCGTCTTTCAGATTTGCGATTATCTGCGATTTTTTGCGTATAAAAATTGTGTCTAACAAAAGCAATTGAGGAAATCTTACTTGTCTGACTACCGATAAGATACTAAAAAGCTTCGTTAACGACTCCTTTGGCTTACCGCAATAAGTAGGCAGTTCCGCTAGCAGTAAGCGGAAAGAGAAAGAGGCCATGGAGCCTGGACGGTTACCGAACATGTCGGGATAAAACTAAGAAAACGAAGAAAACATGGTTTAGTGAAGAGTGCAAAAGAGACGAACTTTACGAGAGAAAATGCTACAATCAAAGATTAATCGAGATATACAGGGTGAGTCACTAAGGCGAGATCGGTCTATAATAATTAACAAACGTACAGTTCAAATTGGAAGAAACTTTTTCAAAAATAAGTGCTTTGAGACAAAAATATTTTCAAATTTGGCGGACTTCCGGTTATACCGGAAATGGGCACTAACTTCGTTATTTTAAATGGAACACCCTGTATATTATTGCATTTTTGGATTTCTCATGAAAAATAAATGTCAGTTTGTTAAGCAAACATTGGGTCTCAGTCGAACCGCTCTGGAATTTTTAATTTTTTTTTTTAAATTTTGACGTTTGCAGTAGTTGGCACCATTTTGAATATCTTCGAAACGAGAGCACTTAGAGGAATGCGGTTTCGACAGTTCATTTCTGGAAGAAACGGCCTATCAGACACAAGTATAACATGGAATCATGGCTTCTTAATTAAATAGAATTTATCCATACCAATATTTACTAATTCAAACAGGAATATCTCTTTTCCTTTAAATGGAATGCTACATTCGTTCTCACATCATAAGACGCAAAATTAAATTTCCTTTCTGATGATGTATGGTTGTTGGCATCTGTTACCAGCGGTTTTTAAGAAATTCACGTTTTTCTGGAAATTTTGAATAATATCATGTTTATGCATTAACAATGGTTGACATTTGACGATTTTGTTTTGTTTTGTCTTACAAAATGTTTGTTCCAAATCTTCACTATTTTCAGAAACTTCAAAGATAATTAGATAATAACAGCAACAAAAATAAATTAATGTAATTAGATTAAATGTTCGACATAACCGCCATCCTCACGATAACAAACAAGCAACCGTTTCAGCAAAGAATTGTTCACATTTATCAGCATATCTTCATTGATACTTTGAAATGCATCGCGAACTCGTTTCATCATATTTTCTCGAGTAGTTGGTGGATATGTGGAACTTTCTTCAGACATAAGGAGATACATAAAGAAACATGGGTATCACCAGACAAGAAAACAATCAACCAAATCGACCACATTTTAGTCGAACAGAAGCATGCGGGAAGTATTAAGGATGTGAGAAGTTGTAGGGGAGCAGACGCTGACTCTGATCACTTTATGGTGAGAGTAAAAGTCGCACAGGAAATGCTTAAGGAGAATAGACGAATAATAAGTAAGAGGGATGCACATAATATAGAACTATTAAAAAGGGAAGAAAATGTAGTGAAGTACACACGAGAGATCGAACAAAGATTGGTGGGAGTGGGAGAAGGGGAAGTGGAAAATGTATGGAAAGAGTTAAGAAGTATAATATGCCAATCAGCAGAAACGGTAATAGGGAACAAACAAAAGCAACAAAGTAAGGAATGGATAGACCAAGAATGCAAGGAAAGGCTGGTGGAGAGGAATAGAGCAAGGTTAAGAATGTTAAGAAGAGACCAAAGCCGACTACGAAAATAAAAGAAGAGTAGCAAAAAGAATATGTAGAGAAAAGAAGAGAAAGTACAAGGAAATGAAAATACGAAACACACAAGAATATTACGACCAGAAAGAAATAAGGAATTTTTATAAAGAAGTAAGAAAAAACAAACAGAAGGATAGTGTAAATACCATGTACTGTTATAACAAGGATAGGCAGCTTGTGGGTGGGAAAAGGGAAGTGCTGGAAAGGTGGAAGGAATATTTTTCTGAATTACTGAATGTGACTGGGGTGCATGGAGATTGTAAAGATACCAACCAAAACGAGATGAGACCACGGGATAAGAACATAGAACCACCAAGTCTCGAAGAAGTGAAAAGTGCTATAAAACAATTAAAGAACAGAAGTCCAGGAAAAGATGAGATAGAAGTAGAACTGATAAAATATGGAGGTCACGGGCTGCACAACAGAATACACAAGCTGCTCCAGGTCATATGGGAGAAACAGCAAATGCCGAGGGAGTGGAGACAAGCAATAATATGCCCATTACATAAAAAGGGAAATAAACAGGAGTGTGAGAACTATAGAGGAGTAGCCCTATTAAGCAATGTATACAAAATATTTGCAAAAATATTAACACAGAGGCTGAAGGATAGTACGGGAGGGATGTTGGGGCAATACCAGGGAGGATTTAGAGAGAACAGATCTACTATGGACCAAATCTTTACCTTGAGACAGGTACAGAGTGAATGTGAGGAGCAGAATGTGCAGCTACACATGGCTTTTATAGATTTCAAACAAGCCTATGATAGTGTAAACAGACGACAGTTGGATGGAGTAATGCGACAATTGGGAGTCCCGGGGAAAATAATTGCATTGGTGAAAATGACTTTGGAGAGCACAGAATACCAAGTTCGAATAAATGGCACGATGTCAGAAGGTTTTATGGTCGAAAATGGTCTGAAGCAGGGAGACCCACTGTCGGCGGTGCTCTTTAATCTGTTACTAGAGCAAATTATTAGAAACAGCAATATAAACAGAGATGGTACAGTGCTTAAGAACTCACACCAGTGTATTGCATATGCTGATAATGTAACATTGATAGCAAGAACAAAGGAAGAATTGAAAGAGCTCGTAAGGCGGCTAGGAGACGAAGCAAGAACTTATGAATTAAGGATAAACGAGCTAAAGACAAAGTACATGACGACAAAGAAAGCAAAAGAAGAGGAAGAACATCTGAGCGTGAAAAGTGGAAAAGATAGAAAGAGCATATTTGAAAGAGTGGAGAGTTTTAATTTTTTGGGGACAAAAATTACAAGAAACAACGACCAACTAAGAGAATTTGAAAAAAGAATAATGATAGGTAGCAGAAGTGCTGGGGCTCTGAGGACAGTGTTGAGGGACAAGAATGTGTCAAGAAAAGCGAAGATACGGATATACAAGACCATTATCAGACCGACAGTAACTTATGGAAGTGAAGCATGGGTTTTAAGAAAGGAAGACCAGCAGAAATTAGAGATCTGGGAGAGGAAAATATTAAGAACAATTTTTGGAGGGATAAAGGATGGAGATGAGTATAGGAGAAGAAACAATGCCGAGTTGAGAGAAATGTTCATGGAAGCGGACATAGTACAGTATGTGCGTGCGCAGAGAATGAGATGGCTAGGGCACGTTGCTAGAATGGGAGAAGAACGTATACCGAGACAGATGCTTGAGATGAAGAGAGAGACAAGAAAGAAGAGAGGAAGGCCTAAGAGAAGATGGAGAGAATGTGTGGAGGAGGATGCAATAATATACAGGGTGTTCCATTTAAAATAACAAAATTAGTGTCCATTTCCGGTATAACCGGAAGTCCGCCATATTTGAAAATATTTTTATCTCATTAAGCACTTATTTTTGAAAAAGTTTCTTCCATTTTGAACTGTACGCTTGTTATAGACCGATTTTGCCTTAGTGACTCACCCAGAAATAAGGAATTTCTATCAAGACTTGAAGAAAGTAAGGAGGGAATTTCAAAATATTAAGTGATACTGCAGAAATAAAGGAGGAAACTTGTTGTTAAAGACCTGTGAATAACAACAAACTTTCCTTCAGACTAATAGAGTGTGATTGTACCTTATAGAAGAGATCTGGCTTATCCAGCTGTCCGAAAGCCTCGGCTTCAGCTTGCGCCAAAGTGAACGACTTAATTTTCACTAAAAGTGCGATTCGAGTGAACCACAGCTGCAATGAATGCGGGGAATGTTTACTAGGATGTCCACAACGGCCTCTACCTTGACCGTAAATCGTCAATAACCTTGCTGTTAAGTTTATAGCAGCTCTAAAAACATTAATGCGTCAATTATGAAATTAATTTTGGTAGACGCTCCCACCTGTACGCCCCAGCTTGTATTAATTCCCGAAGGCCTCTCTCATCTTGCGTCACATCATTAGCTGTTAAAAATCTCCGTTGCGTAGCTTCGGCCTCCCCTAGACAAGACGTAACTGCGTCACCGACAATGTCGCCCTAAAATATTTCGTATTCTCAAGAATAAAATACTTATAGGACTTTTTATAAGCAAATAGTACCAATTCTTCTTCCAAAATCACACCGGGCATTGTTAGTAAATCCCTTTCAGGGAAATAAGTGCTTGGGGGAGAAGTTGTGCTTGCGATTAAACACTGTCTCGTTCGCTCGCTGGGAATCCAAGCTTCCCTCCTTCTGTCAGTTTCAGAACCAATGGCTACTCTTGCACTGTAGCCATCCTAAAATATGAACGAAATTTAAACTTTGAAGAAACTAATGTTGTTTCTTACATACATCTGTCGAAGTGGACATCCCGAGATCGCTAATTATTCCTGTAGCACTTGTAGAAGCAGCAGTATTCCCGATTAAATCAAAAAATGCCGCGGTGGGATCTTTCGGTTGCGCTAACGTGGCAGAAAATATTCTGCACACTTCTGGTTCTTTCTTCCTTGCCTCATCTTCCAGATTTAAGCTTCCAATTCTTGCAGAAGCATCAGATACCTCTTTGGAAAAATCACGTTCATTATTTTTAGTAGTCTCGTCAGTTGAGAAATACTGGTTTAAAAGCAGGCCAGTGTCTTCAGCCATAGTTGCGACGAATTAACGAAATAATTTAGCACTAAGAAATTTCATAAACACCGAAAATTGTTTAGAAATGAATCAATTATTTGTTATACTCGAATTTCCATGCCCATTTATGTACAAGCCGTAAATGTCAACGTGAAAGTTTTGTTGTGATTGTGGTTGTCATGTCAAAACAGTGTTGCCAGTATTTCAAGCTTAGATGAGGGAAGAGTATGGATACGTAACGCCCGACCCTTGCCCTGCACGTGAGTGTTACCAAAATTTGAACGTGTTTGGTGCCAAACAAAGTGATAAAACCAGGTTACTGTTTAGAATTCATGTAATTTATCTAAAAATAACGAAAGCAGCGTTTGAAATAGTGCAATTAGTCATATCATTTTAAGAATTTTCGTTTAATTCTCGGCGTAAAGAGACTAAGAAGTTTAGGTTACGCCCCTTTTTTTGGTGACGAATGGTAACAGGAACACCTGCTTTGTTATTCCTCCTCTTCTTTCTTCCCTCCTCTAAGATTTCAAGATTGAAAATCGCCGTTTCCCTGCAAAAAAATCACCTAAAATCGCCAACACCACAAAATTAAAATGGCGTGCACCCCAAAAGTGGCACGTCAAAACGTCAGATTGTCATTCCAAACAAAACAAAGCCACGTGCAATCTGACGTTTTAACCTAACCTATGCAATATAATAAATTATAGTCGTGTTCAAGTTTTTACACGTAAACGTAACACGCAAATGAGGTCGTTGCACTAAATAGAAAATCGACATAATTTTGATAGAAATAAGTAACTAGGTGTTTAATGACCCCCTGGGTTACATTTATTTACTCACAAGTAGCCCAAAATTTAAACAATGGCGATTTTAGCACGAAGCGCGCCTTCGGAGAATTAAACAGAAACATGTGCTGCCTCCGTTACGTCATTAGCTTAGAAGCGCTTGTGATTGGTCATCTGAATTGATGTTTTGATATCCAGAAAGCTAAAATTACGTGTTACGTGGAGTTTCAGTCGGTATCGGTAAAGTAGGGAGCAATAGTTTTTGACATTTGGAGGTTATTTTTATTTGTATTGGGCGTATAAATAGTTTTCTGTCGTTTATTTATGTGTTTTTATTCCTACTTATTGTGTCAGTTAGTGTATTTGTGTACGGAAAATAGAGCAAGATTTTGTTAAAGCCGATTCAGACAATTTACCCATAGTCCAATTTGGACTACTTCAGTGCTGAAATGAAAAATATTAAAACAAAACGGCGAGTGCTTCATTTATTTGGGAACTAGACAAACTGAAAAACAACACCGGACACTGTCAAACGACTAGACTGCCACGATTGTTTATTAATTCAGTTTACGTTCGACGCGTTTGACTTGACACAAGATGACCATAGATTAGAGATGACGTTTGCGCTAGCAAGCATAAACAAACAACGGTAATACTTTCCGGCTAACATCGACACTCCTCGGCATCGCCGAGGATACGTCATCATTTAAAAGGCTTACAGGGCCAGGGTCTTAACTTTGATGGTGGTTTAAATGCCTAAAACGTTCGCTGTGAGAAAAATAAAAAAATACGGGTCAAATATTTTACGAGGATCTTCGGGAAAATATGATTTTTAAAAATTGTGTAACGACCCCATTGAAAATAAATTGTTTTCATTGCAAAACTTCTAGAATTATATTGCAAAAATTAGCTTAAGACGTTGTAAATAATACTAATAAACGTCAAATGGCACGTGCATTTGTTTTGTTTAGAATGAAAATCTGACGTATGACGGAGGCACTTATATAAGTGTAGGACATAAGTGCCTCCGTCATACGTCAAATTTTCATTCCAAACAAAACAAAAGCACGTGCCATTTGACGTTTATCGATATTATTTACAACACAATATAATTATAGACATTTTGCAGTGAAAACAGTTTATTTTCAATTTGTGTGTTAGGTTTACGTGTAAAAACATGAAAACAACTATAATTATATTTCAGAGGTTAGGTTAAAACATCAAAAAGCACGTGGCTTTGTTTTTTGTTTGGAATGAAAATCTGACGTTTGTGACGCGCCACTTTTGTGGTGATGTCTACAACCAAAACCGCATTTATTTTCGATTCTTAACATAAATGTTTAATTCTTACATTTTTCTACTTCGCTTTTATCCCTGTTTGACTTTCGACAACGAAATCAAATCGCTAGCGTTTGTTTATATCCCAACTAGGTTTTGCCAATGCAACGTTTCGTGACGGGACACCGGACACAACTCATGGAATGCAAGATTGTGTAAATTACAACAAACTCTATAAGAAAAAAAGGATCCGCTTGGATTAGAAAAAAAGCTACCTGCGCGTTTTGTTCGTCGCTTGTTTATCATGAAGTTTAACACTCTAGTAACGCACATAAAAGAGGAAGTGGCTTGGCAAAACCTAGTTGGGATATTAGTAAACCTAAATCGCTATCTATGCACTGCTATCGGTAATTCATAAGCAGATACGCTGTGACGAAATCGAAACCAACGCCTATGCTGCCACCTATCGCACAGTGAGGTACTTCAGAATCCAAAAGTATGTACATTTTGATTTACAAGTCACCAGTCCCAAGTAAAGAAATTTGGTCTCAGCTGGCTATTCGAAAGTAACCCAAATGGCGATTAATCACCACACCTGGCAACACTGTGTCAAAATACAAATTCGGGACATAAGTGCCTCCGTTATACGTCAGATTTTCATTCCAAACAAAACAAAAGCACGTGCCATTTGACGTTTATCGATATTATTTACAACGTTTTAAACTAATGTTTGCAATATAATTATAGACGTTTTTACGAAGGCGCCCTGGTGTCACCCAATCTTTTCTTTTGACAAGTCATTATATTGAGTTACAACTCATTATATTGAGTTTCTCCATCTCAATAAAATGAGTTTTGATATCTCAAAATAATGAGTTACTGCAAGTCAATTTTTAAAAAATATACCTTATTTAACTTCAATAATCTTTGCATAAAGCTATATGCTCTTCTGGAATAGTTCAATGACCTCTAATCCCCCCCCCAACTTGGATAACCTTGAAATTAACTCGTACAGATGTATGCCTGTTCCTATGCATGACAGCTGCGGAATTCAGTAATCGTATATACCGATCTGAAATGACCTCTGATCTCTGAATTTGAACGAATAACTCTGAAATGAGCTCATACAACTGTATGCGTCTTCCTTTGAACGTCATTTTCCAAATCTCTGCATAAAGCCGTTCTGGAACAGTTAGATAAGGTATTTTTTAAAACAACCCAATATATTGACTTCGAGTAACTCATTATTTTGAGATATCAAAACTCAATTTGTTGAGATGGAGAAACTCAATATAATGAGTTGTATTGTAACTCAATGTAATGACTGGGTGACACCAGGGAGCCTTCGTACGTTTTGCAGTGAAAACAGTTTATTTTCAATTTGTGTGTTGGGCTTACGTGTAAAAACTTGAAAACAACTATAATTATATTTCAGAGGTTAGGTTAAAACGTCAGAAAGCACGTGGCTTTGTTTTGTTTGGAATGCAAATCTGACGTTTGTGACGCGCCACTTATCTCCCCTGTAAATATAGAGAGAGAACCAATATGAAAGGAATAAAATTTCCAAAGTGATATATTTTAACAAAAATTTATAGATGGCACTGCGCCTTTCAAAAATATGTTATCACAATATTTTATAACAAATTATTATATGTACACATAAAAATAATTAAAAGTAGAACATTTATAGTATAAAACAATAACAGATACACAACATGCAACAGTAATACTATATAGGCTAAAAAAATAAATAATTATCGAAATTAGTATTTTTGCACACTACTAGATGGCGATTCCAAATTATCTGAAAAATCTACAGGGTTGCAGTATTCGTGCCGCCCAGGTTGAAGCAAAGTTTTTGGGGTTTCCTCGGGTTGCAAACCATATGCAGGATTGTAGAAACGGATGCTGAAAATTGCGTATTTTATGAACCTAGAATGTTTCGCTTTTATAGAATTTGTACCTGACATTAAAATTTCCCGAACGCCTACGTTTTATAACGTAATAAGTTGCAAATAATACGAGACAGACAAAAACTGGTATTAGTATACCCAGTGCAACGGATTTTCCAGTTCTGCCTTCTGAAGTAGATTTTTTTGCAGAATGAGTAGCAAATACTGGGTTTTTTACCACGCTCTAAACGAAAAGAAATCATATCCGCTACTTAACTTTTTCAGCTCAAATATGTGTTCAAATTCTTACCCCAAGACTTGGACATTTTTCTCCTTCTAAAGATATTTCCCCGTTTTCGCAAATACATCTAACCGTTTCCGAAGATACCGGTACGCACAAATATGCGCAATTATGCTTTGCACAAGGGTTGACGTCTAGTGGTTGTCGAGACTCTTGCGATATAGTGAAATATTTGTTTGTATGCGACTGAAGTTTAACTGAATCGCAGAATCGTTCGCCGTAGAGGGAGCATTTTCCGAAATACCCATTCGGGGAAAGAAAATAAAGAAAATCTTCGAATAAATGAAGTCCTTTTGGCATTGTTAAGTTGTAAATGATGATCGACCGGTCTGTTCCATCGTAATTGAGTTTTTGTATGTTTCCTTGGTATTGCTCAGCGTAATATATAATACGCTTATTAAGATCGTAAGTTAACCCGGATAAATATCCCGTTGAGCTCTTCACAAGTTCTTGTTCTTTAGTTCCATCTAAATTTGACCTATACAGTATATAACGGGGAGAATTAAAGTTCCACCAATTAGTGAGCGCATAAAACAAATATTTGTTAATGGGATCCACGATTAAAGCCGAAATTTTACTATGCACTTCCAAATCTTTAACAATTGCGCATCTTTCGTACTCAAAATTACAAATATGTATCGTTTGGACACTAGTTTCTGTGTCTACGTAATAGACATTTTGCGAAATCCAATCCACAGCTAGAATTTCTGGTTGTCCAACATGATTTATGTAATGCCGCGTACGATTTTTTAAATTTATACGATGAATACTCCCCGCTTCTTCAATACTGAAGTAAACGTAGCCTGCACGGACTGCTACATCTAAGCCAGTAATTTTAGGAGTATTTTCAGAGTATAATATGTCTAAGGTGTTGTCTATTTGTGATAGCTGACGAATTTGGTTTTCGCTGGTGAATAACATCGACATAGCATTTCCCATAGCTCTGCAGGACCTTCTGTCAGATCTAGAAAAAGAAACAACCGTTCAATCTATTGAAAAGATTGAATTGTAGAATGTAGAATTGGAGAATGAGAGTAAAATGAGGATGATGCATTTGTGAGAGCAAGATGGACAAATGACCCAGTGCACTGGAATAGTTACAGGCAACATAGAAACAAGATCGTCAATATGATAAGGAAAGCTAAAAGACAATATTATGAGACAAAAATTAATAAGTCACTTGATTCAAAAACTATGTGGACGAACTTAAAGAAATTGATGAGTGGACAGGAGAAAAGCAGCCATAGCAGTGTAATATTTAATAATGACAAAATTTTCAATGAGTTAGAAATAGCCAATAGAGTTATTGTCTATTTCCTGGAGAGCATAGATAGATTACTTGCAGATATTATTAGCGACACAACAGTTAATTTGGAGGAAATAGAGGATGGTTTATTACTCACAAAATTTGAGGAGGTAAAGATAATGGACTTAAGGAGAATGGTTAAAAATTTATCAAATAAAGAGAGTAGCACAAATGGAATTAACTCTAGATTGTTGAAATGTGTGTTTGAGGTGTTGGGGCATAGACTCCTTGAAATAGTCAACTATTCGTTGATACAGGAATATTCCCGGAAACATGGAAGTTATCGACAGTGGTATCAGTGGAAAAAGTAAGAAATACGATACAGTGTGAGGAATTTCGACCCATAAATATGCTAACTCCATATATGAAAAGGTGTTGGAGACCATAGTAAAGGACCAGCTCACAAAATTTATGGAAGACCAATATATCCTAACACCACATCAAGCAGGATTCAGAAAAGAGCGCTCCTGTGAAACAGCAGTACAAACAGTTATTGGCAGATGGAAGGATGCTTTATATAGAAAAAAATGTGTTGGGGCAGTATTCTCGGATTACAGAAGGGCTTTTGAGACGGTGAATCGTGACCTGATGATGTGCAAATTAAAGAAAATGGGAGTGGGGGGCAGTGCACTGAAGTGGTTTGGAAGTTATTTGAGATTCCAAGTGGTGAAGTACAATAATTCAATTTCAGGGAAGGTTCAAACAACACATGGTGTGCCGCAGGGTTCAGTGTTGGGGCCGGTACTGTTTACATTGTACATAAATGACATTGTTGATACGTTGGATAAGTGTTGAATACAAATGTTTGCAGATGACACTCTTATTTATTACATTGGGAAGAGTAAGGCTGAGGTAGCAGAAATTATCAATAGTGATAATGCGGATAATGTGGCGTGTGGGGTTAACTTATTAAGAATTCGTAGTATTGTGCTTACCGTAATATAAATCCGTCGAAGCAACCACAAGTGAAAGATCCAGGCTGTTCTGTACAAATTTGGCTACAAATCGGAGGATCAAAAGAGCATTCCTGGATATCTGTGCAACTGCGTCCATCACCTCTCAACTGATGCCCTTTATGACAAGCGCATAAAGATCCTGAAGGAGTTTTCAAACACAAATGAGCACAAGGATTGCTGTCAGTTTGGCAAGAAGTCAAACATGCCTCTCCCTCATCGGATCCGTCGGCGCAGTTTCTTACACCATCACAAACGAAGTCTAAACTGACGCACTGCCCGTTTTTGCACCAGAAACCGTCTGCACAAGCTGTTGGTGCGAAGGTAGTATTTGGAAGTTTACGCGAACAGTATTCATTGGATTCATCTGTGTTATCACCACAATCGTCAGTGTGGTCACAGACAAAATCTAGAGAAATACACTTCTTATTTTTACATTCGAATTCTATCACGAGACAATTGGAGCATCCTTTTTCGTCTTCGTGATGAGGACATTCGTTTGTTCCATTGCAACGGGCCACATTCGGAACGCAAATCGATTTATTACTCTCGCAGGCAAATTCATGTTCGCCGCATTTGTGCAAATCGTGTCGAATTTCGCATGAAAATTCGTCGGTACCGTCGCCACAATCATCTGCTCCGTCACACACTAAGTGCCTATCGATACATCTTTCGTTGGCACAAGTGAACTTGCTTTCACTGCAGGAAGTTGTTTCTGAAAACATGTTCGAGTTTAATGTCGGGACTTTTGTTTACTGAAGAAGGGACTAAAATTACCACAACCAGAATGTTCGTCAGAGAGGTCTGGGCAGTCAAAAGTACGATCGCATTCCCAATTCTTGGGTATGCAGGATCCGCTGAGGCAACTTAAACAAATTCAAGTTTATAAAAAATTAAAAAACAAACTAAAACATAAATAAGTGGTATCCTAAATGAGTTATTGAAAAATACAGATTGCCTAGAACTTTAGAAGTTTTTGAGGTACATTGAGTTTGCTGAATCTTCGTTCTATCAGATTATGTTAAACATTGTGGAGAACCGACTGGGAGTCGAACATTGGTCTTGCATTTAGTTACGATTTTCATCCACAAATTAAACAGGCACTTCTATTTGCATAAAGTATGGGTGTGTTGGCAGCCTAATTGGCATAACAGTGATCCTGCAAGTGGAAACCTGGGTTCGACTCCCACTTAGCACTCACTATTTCTTACCGAAACTGGTCAACTCTACAAGACCTAGAAGAACAGTTCTGCTCATCCAAACCATCCTTACAATCGCGTTTATCATCGCAAACATACACATCATCGAGGCACGATCCATCGGAACACCTAAACTGATCCAGCTTACAAACTTTCTTTTTGTAATCTTCGCAGTTAGCTTCATCCGATCTATCGACGCAGTCGTAATGCAAATCGCATACTAAATTTTCTACAATGCATTGTCCGCTGTTACACTGAAAATAATTATTAGGACATCGATTCTTGTTCGCGCAATTCAGTTCGTCTTCTCCCAATAGACAATCTTTTTTTCCATTGCAACGCATTTCGTTTGGGACACACATATTTGATCTTGAGCAACGAAATTCAGTTCTTTTGCATTCTAGTGGTTCATAGCAGGTTTCGTTATCTTTTTTTAAAAGCAACCCAAGTGGACAAGCGCAGATACGAAGTTGATGGGAGACCAGACACAAATGACTGCAATTTCCGTTGTTGACGTGACAGAAGTGAGTCGGTATTCTTGATGGTGTTACAGAAATTAAGTTTATTTTGTTTCTACTTTCAGGTACATCTGATAATCAACGACATTTAATTTTATATGGAAATAAGAAATCGGTAAAGGAACTCACCGAAAATTATGCTTTTACTTGCTTGATCCGACGTTTTATCTGCCCAAAATAATCTCTTAGACTCACTCGTAAACCAAAATAAGTTTTTATTAAGAATCGTAATGGCGATAGGGGAATACAATAATTCTCTGAAGTTTCGTCTATTATCCCCTAAATAATTAAAGAAACAAATTAAAACACGATGTATAGTTCGGATCGAATTATTCCAGTACCATCTGAACTCGTACTGTCAATCTGCTCCATACCAGCATCCGCGAAATATAAACGATCCAGTTCATCATCATAAAAAAGAGTAATCGGACCCATCAATCCCGAATCTAAAGGATGAGTCCTGCCCGTTCCATCCATTCCTATTCTATCCACGTGGCATTTTAAATTTGATTTCTTTTGAAAGGCGACAAACATGATTCTAAATGAAAAGTTACTTTATAACTTTTTTATATGCGTCGTGTGTAGAAACCTTACCCTTTCTTAGGCGCTAGTGCTATAGAAATTGGACTTTCTTCTCCTAAATCGTGTAGCAAAACTTTGCGAGTAAATGTGTTGAAATTAAATACTTCTACGGTGCCATGTAAACTATCACACCAGTATAAGTTATTTCCTAAATAATCTGCAAGGCACACGATCGTTAATTAGGTACCAACAGTTTAGGAGCGCAGTAATTTAAGTTAGAAATATTTTTATAAACTTTTAAATCGTATAAATTGATACAAATTATTAATCAGCACGGTCTGTATCAGTTGGTTGATGTACCAAAAAGAGTTACGCAGGACAGTCAGACAATAATTAATCTATTGGTAAGCAATGTCAAGGAATTGAATTGTCAGGTACTCAATAGCCCAAAATAACAGATCATTTGGTAATAATGGTGGAGGTAGCGAAGTTGGAGCCAGCAGAAAAGCGGAAACTCTGTAGAAATCTAAAAAGATTTGATGAATTATCATTTCAAATGAGGAGAATTGGGAGACAGAGGAGGCGAATGTTAATATAACTTCTAAATTACTTATTGATAATATTCTGAAGGTCCTTAATGAGGTGGCTCTGGAAAGAGAAAACAAGATGCCTGCAAAGTGGTCTGACAGTGACAATGAATGGTGGAATGTAGAATTGGAGAATAGGAGTAAAATGAAGGATGATGCATTTGTGAAAGCAAGATGGACAAATGACCCAGAGCACTGGAATAGTTACAGGCCAACAAACAAGATCGTCAATATGATGAGGGAAGCTAAAAGAAAATATTATGAGACAAAAATTAATAAGTCACTTGATTCAAAAACTATGTGGAAGAACGTAGAGAAATTGATGAGTGAACAGGAGAAAAGCAGCCATAGCAATATAATATTTAACAATGACAAAATTTTCAACGAGTTAGAAATAGCCAATAGAGTTAATGTCTATTTCCTGGAGAGCATAGATAGATTACTTGCAGATATTATTAGCGACGCAACAATTAATTTGGAGGAAATAGAGGATGGTTTATTACTCACAAAATTTGAGGAGGTAAAGATGATGGACTTAAGGAGAATGGTTAAAAATTTATCAAATAAAGAGAGTAGCACAAATGGAATTAACTCTACATTGTTGAAATGTGTGTTTGAGGTGTTGGGGCATAGACTCCTTGAAATAGTCAACTCTTCGTTGGATACAGGAATATACCCGAAAACATGGAAGTTATCGACAGTGGTACCAGTGGAAAAAGTAAGAAATACAGTACAGCGTGAGGAATTTCGACCCATAAATATGCTACCTCCATATGAAAAGGCATTGGAGACCATAGTAAAGGACCAGCTCACAAAATTTATGGAAGGCCACAATATCCTAACACCACATCAAGCAGGATTCAGAAAAGACCGCTCCTGTGAAACAGCAGTACAAACAGTTATTGGCAGATGGAAGGATGCTTTATACAGAAAAAAATGTGTTGGGGCGGTATTCTTGGATTACAGAAGGGCTTTTGAGACGGTGAATTGTGACTTGATGATGTGCAAATTAAAGAAAATGGGAGTGGGGAGCAGCGCACTGAAGTGGTTTGGAAGTTATTTGAGGGATAGATTCCAAGCGGTGAAGTACAATAATTCAATTTCAGGGAAGGTTCAAACAACACATGGTGTGCCGCAGGGTTCAGTGTTGGGGCCGGTACTGTTTACATTGTACATAAATGACATTGTCGATACGTTGGATAAGAAGTGTAGTATACAAATGTTTGCAGATGACACTCTTATTTATTACATTGGGGAGAGTAAGGCTGAGGTAGCAGAAGTTAGCAATAGTGGACTGAACGCAATTTCTAGGCGGTTGAAGAACAATATGGTGGTTATAAATACTAGTAAGACTGAAGTGATGTATTTGGGGGGCAAGAGTGTAGAAAATCAATTGTGTCCCATATGGTTGAATGAAATCGAGTTAAAGCGTGTTTGCAAAATTAAGTACTTAGGGGTTATTATAGACAATGAGTTGAATTTTAAAGAGCATGCTAGTTATGGTTTGAAGAAAGTATCTCAAAGAGTGGGCCTTCTGTCTAGAATAAGTGGCAAACTTAGCTGTTGGTCACGGCTGCTTGTATATAAAACTATGGTTGCCCCATAATTTGAATATTGTACAACGGTTCTATATATGGTGACGGATTTTTTTGTTCGGGAGTTTCAGAAAAGACAAAATAAAGCAATGCGAGCTATATTGAACTGCAGCAGGTATACTAGTATTTCGTTTATGTTGGAGACGCTTCAGTTTATGAGTGTTGTGCAGAGAATTAGGTATAAGACATTGATTTTTGTATATAAAGTAAAACATAATATGCTTCATATGGATGATTCAGTTAAACTACGAACGGATGTGCATGATTACTACACAAGAAGAAGGGAAGACATTTTCGTACCTGATGCAACTACTGCATTTGCTCAAAATCAAGTGTTTGTTAAGGGATATTCTTAGTTTAATAATTTGCCTACTTACTTGAAAGATGAAAGTAGTTTCAGGATTTTTAAAAAGAAAAGTGCAATTTATGTTAAAAATAGTTAGATAGTGGTTGCATTACCTACTAGTGAGGATTTATTTATTTTGAATTATATTTTTGGTGTATAGCTTTAAGTTAACAATAAAGTTCATTCATTCATCATGATTTTGTACAATTCATTACCAAAGTCATATTAGAGATTGTAATAGCATATTAACATTTAGGAGGGAGGTTATCCAATATGTTATAGAAAATTATTAGTGCAGTTTTATTTGTTTATTATTATTATTATTGTTGTTGTTGCAGAACCTGATGTTTTGTTTTTTATATAGCTTATTTGCTAATGAAGGCTATTATTATTATTATTATTATTATCGACTGCAAACATCAAACAATGTGAATTTTGAAAACAAGTGACAATATCATTGATAAAGATAGAAAAGAGTAAAGGACCCAGATGGGAACCCTGTGAAACTCCATAGGGTACAATAAAGACATTGGATTTAGAACTTTTTTTGAAATGTACCAACACTTGAGGTACTTACCGAAAGCCATGGAAACAATATGCCCTACTCTTCCGAAATTTAACTGCATTAAATTGCCGTCATTTAAATTAAGACCGTGAATTTCTTTGGACCGTTCATCGTAGATGATCAAAGAATTATTTAAACTGTTGTACGTCATGCAACCAATTTCCTGGCCTTGGTAAGACAATAGAGAAATGTCGTGTTTGCCAAGAGTCTGGTGATGAACGTGATACAATGAATTGCCCACTCCTACTACCAGTAACTGTTTTCTTGCAGTTGCTGAAATAAAATAACCTGAAAACTCACACATATTGATATATGACATTATGAAATACCTTCACAAGTATGTTTATTCAAAGTTAAAACCATATTTTCCGGACAAGCGCATGTGTATCCTCCAGCTCGTAAAAGGCAGATATGGCTACAAAACGCTGTAGAACATGGATTATCTATCTTCGTTTTTAGAGAAGAATGGTATATGTGAACACCGTAAATAAAGCTTGTTTCCTTTATTAAAGTATGGTGGTTCTTTCCGGTAAATTTATCACATGACTCAATGGCATGAGTATTCCAATCTGACCAGAATATACGGTTTTCAAACACCGCTATACCGTAAGGGTGTTTTGTGATACCCTCAAGAACAATCTAGAATACAAATTATCAGATTTCACGTTAAGTTAACGTTAACTTTGTTCGTGATAAATTAATAAAAGTAAAGTTACGTGTCTGCCAGTGCCATCAAGACGTATACTTTCTATATTCATTTTCTTCGCATCTGTCCAGTATAAACGTTCATTAGGATAATCGATTGTTATACCATTGGGCCAATTAATATCGTTACTAACAAATGATATATCGTTTGAACCATCCATACTTGATCTCGCTATTTCCGGATGCCTTCCCCAATCGGTCCAATACATTTGACTATTACGTATAAAAAGAAATGGTTACAGTTTCATATAACTTATTTGTTAAGGATTTTTGAATTTCTGAGAAAGAGAGGAGGAAAGAACGTTCTGGTCCAGGACCGGAGGCACCCAGGGCATAAGGATAGGATAAGAAGAAGAGCAAACGAAAATGGTCATGTTTGCCGTAAAATATTTCTAACCCTGTTTAGCATCCCTGTGGATCATTCTATAATAGTTGTTGATGGTAGTGGACTCCAGAGATTCATGAGATGATGAAGAGAGATTCTCTCTTTAGAAAAGCAGTAGATACTAATAACATAGAAAACTGAAATATGTTTAAGAGAAAAAGGAATGAGATAGTGGATACGATAAGAAAGAGGAAAAAAGAATATTACAATAGTCAAATAGATGAGGTGAAACAAAATTCCAACCAAATGTGGAAGGTCTTGAAGAAGTTGGTTAGTAAGAATATTAGAAGTCAGAAAATAGGAATAAAATTTGATAATAGACTAATTGTGGGATACTATGAAATAGCCGAAGAATTTAACCACTAATTCTTAAATAGCATCGATGGTTTGGTGCAAAGTGGGCTAAATAATGATGAAGTTATAGACAAGATGGAGAAATATGATTCGAAGTTGGATAAGTTTGAGGAAGTGTCTTTCTGCGAGTTGAAAAGAATAATTAAGAGCCTGCCAAATAAAAACAGTAGTATCGATGGGATCAATACTACAATTTTGAAATTAATTGTGAAAGCTATGGGAAATAGGTTACTGGATGTTATTAATAAATCCCTGCGAACAGGACTGTTTCCTTCAAAATGGAAGAGATCGATGGTTGTTCCTGTAGAGAAGATCCCAAATGTTGATGATACAAGCTCCTATCGCCCAATAAACATGCTCTCATCTTATGAAAAGGTTTTGGAATTGTCTATGAAAGACCAATTTCTGCATTATCTGGAAGGAAATAACATTCTCTCAGAGTCTCAAGCGGGTTTTAGAGGGGGACAATCGTGTGAGACTGCAGTGCAAACCTTAATACATGAGTGGAAGATGGCAATTTCTGAGAAGCAAATAATAGATGCGGTATTCGTGGATTTTAAGCGCGCTTTTGAGACGATTGATCGGAATCTGTTGTTGATGAAATTGGCTCGTGCTGGGGTTGATGGTGTTGTGTTGGATTGGTTCAGAAGTTTTCTTGTAGGTAGAGTTCAAGTGACGAAATATGGGAAAAGTATTTCAAGTTAGAAGGAATCAAAATGGGGAGTTCCTCAAGGATCAGTGTTGGGACCTATATTATTTATTTTGTATGTTAATGACATAGTTAAAGTTTTCAAAAAATGTAAAATACAGCTATTTGCCGATGATATGCTTGTGTATTTTGTCCATGATGTTGTGGATTGCATTGTACAAGTATTGAATGAGGAGCTGGAGTTATTGTGTAATGCTTTAGTTATTAATGTGAGTAAAACCAAGGTAATGTTCGTTTCGCATAGATGTATTGTTCCTGTGGGCGATGTTTATGTGGATGGGAGCAGGTTGGTGGTCGTTAAGGAATTGAAATACTTGCATAAAATCAGTTATTGGCGAAGGTGTGTGTTTTGTTTAATAGTCTACCAGTTGATATAAAATGTAATACGATTTTATCATCTTTTAAGAATCTTTGTAAACAGTATGTGCAGGATAATTTTTAAGTTTATAAAAGATTGTTCATTCTAAATAAATGTATGATGGGAATATTGTATAAGAATATATTTAGCTTACAGCTAATAAATATATTATTATTATTTTGGACATTATAAAACATGCACGCTTACCCTCTTGCAGGATGTAGCACAATTCCTCGGGGCTTATTCACATCCTTATTTATTAAAACTGTACAGTGAGAGGCGTCGCTTGTGCAAACGCCGATGTGCCGCAGTTCGGTGTCCGTAAAATATATGTTCCCAGTTACCCAATCGATCGAGAGATCCTCAGGTGCGCCTAGACCAGACGTTATAAGAAGCTGCAATATAAATAAGACGGTAAAAGCGGAAGAAAATTAGTTCAGTCTTGTGGAAATACCTCTCGTTTCGAACCATCTTCTAAAGACCTAACGATACTTTCGTGATCTTGAAATATATCAGTCCAGTAAATGTAGTGTCCATCAAAAGCTACTCCTACAGCTTGTTTTAAACGTTTCGCAACAGGAAAATACAACTTCGACTCTAAGAAGTAACCACGAATATCGGTTTTGAAACTGAATAACAACATGGCTTCACCGCCCTTAACTTTGCAGGTGTTCCCGTCTGGTTGTAAATCGTAACTTTGATCGCAATAGCATTCGTAAGATCCCTGGGTGTTGCGACACTTCTGATCGCATATTCCTTTAAAGCCACACAATTTTAGAAACTATGTTAAATAATGCAAACATTCAACTTACCGTAAATATCACATTCGTTAATATCACTGCACAAATCATTTACGTTCCGGTATCCTTTAGGACAAACACATTTAGGCCCAGAAGGAAGCATGATGCAATCGTGAGAACAATTAAGCGTGGGACACGTATTACTTTTCGAGCAAAAGGAACTTTCATCGGAATTATCGGGGCAATGATTTTTACCATCGCATACTTCTGATTGTTTAATACACGTCCGATTGTTAGCGCATAAAAACAGCGAATTTTCTTCCTTGCAGTTCTCTGGCTTAATGAACGAAGCTGAAATTCATAATTTTCTCGTAAAATAAATAAGTGAGGCATTTATGAGCTTACAGCAGTTCTTTTCATCGCTACCATCGGAGCAATCAGATTTTCCATCACACTGCCACTCGTCTGGTATACAGTGACCATTTTTACACCTGAAAGTATCGCAGTTTATATTTAAACTGCATCCTATAACTTCATCAGAGTGATCTAAACAATCGAAATCGCCGTTACACAAGTATTCTTTTGGAATGCACATTTTGTCCGTGACGCACTGCCATTCATTTTCGGTACAGTTGACTAGAGGCTGCAAAAGAATCATTTGAAATAAATATTAGGTTTACTAGCGTCTAGATAATCAAGAGGATCAAATAAAATGAAAAGAACTTACTTTCTGCAGAGAATTACAGTTGATTTCATCCGAAGAATCTTTGCAATCGTTTTCACCATCGCATACAAATAATTTGCTTATGCACTCATTGTTTTTGCATTTGAAAAACGTTGGACCATCACAATGCAAAATGTCTAAAAATGATTTTAAATTATTTAATGCGGCAGTAAACATTCGAAAATTGGCTCCTGAGGATGCTGAAATTCTCAGCGAAACACATGTCAAGTTTAATTACTGTATCGTTGTCTTAGTCCTCATACCAAAACAGCGACATTGTAAGTAAACTCGACAGGAGTCTTGCTGACAACATTAGGATAGTCATACTCCTGAGGATGTTGGCATTGTCAGCGAAACACATATCTGAGTGTCACTGTCTTGGTAGTGAAGTTGTGCTAAAATTCCTGACCCAACCACTGTGTGTAGCACAAATAGTGACAAAGTAATGTAATAAAACTAATAACTGAAATACAGGTTAGCATTTGGTTCAGTTTTCATGGCCTGGCTATGACAAAAACCATAATTTAGAGTTTTCTTGTCATATCAGAGGTGGAATAAACTACTTTTTGGTAATCATTCAATTTCAGGCGACAACAAAAAATTTGACTTTATATTTTTATCATTAACTTTTCATCTGCACCTGGTATATCAATATTCTCTTCATACAATCCCTAAACCTGTAACAATGCATAACCACCAATAATCACACCACTCTCCTCATTAATCTAGAGCATTGATCAGACTAAAATAAAATGGTGGGGCGAGTCGAATTTCTATTATCTACAGTCAACCGCTCAAATCATTATAGGTATGCTTTGGATGCATCTTCTCAATAGACAACATCCCAGAACGATCATTTACATATTTACTCAGGTTACGCTACGCCCCACGATTTTATTTTAGTCTGATCAATGCTCTAGATTGATGAGGAGAGTGGTGTGATGACTGGTACCTGTCACCTACCTAATTATTTTTTAGGTTTTAGTACATTATCTGCATCATTATTATCTTTCTTTACAATAAAACCGTTTAACTTAAAATTTTTTTTTACTTATCTTATTTTCAAGTTTTTAATTTTTTTTTGTTTGTTTCTGTTTTGTTACTATTTTTCTAAAGTGTATTGTGTTCTACTTGTCAAGCCCTTTCATTTGATATCCATATTGAGGGGATCGAAAAAAAGTAATCCGCCATTTTGTGGTGGCGGCCATCTTAGATTTTTGTTCATGGTGTACTGTATTCTACTAGTTAAGCCCTTTCATTTGATACCCATATTGAGGGGGTCAAAAAAATATCTAATCCGCCATTTTGTGGCGGCGGCCATCTTGGATTTACAATGATACTGAATATACATAATTGTATTGTCAACTAAAGGTCTGTACCAAATTTCAGATCAATTGGTCAACAGGAAAGGGGTAAAATTTCAATTACTAGATTCGACCCGCACAAACAAACAAAATAAGCTAAATAAAACCGTTTAAAATGCCCGACACATCCAACAAACTTGGATAGACATTCATTATTGTTTTCTCAATTACACAGCGTCACAGAAAAAGAGCTGTGGCCAATTCCTATGAAGAGAGAAAAGTAGGGAGTGACATCACGAACGTAAATAAACAAGTAGTGGAGTGGAGATGGAACCACATCTTTCATGTTGATCAGTCCGATGGTAGGGAGTAAGAGCCCGACCACAGAATGCAGAAACAAGAGCAATGCCATTAACCTCCAATTTCAGAAAAGGAGCATCTCATAAAATGTTTATTTTTTCCAAAAATAATTGCCGTTGATTTAGCTAGATTAGTAATCAAAGAATGTCCATCGAAAGCTGCACAAAACTTGGAAGGTTTGAAACTATAATACAGTTTAGTATGGTCAGCGTATATATGAGAAATGGAGAAATTAATATTATTTAATAAATTATTAGTTTACAATGTGAAAAAAGTGGCCCCAAGATAGATCTTTGGGGTACTCCCGAGTTGACAACCAGAGAATCAGATGAACAAGCACCTGTTCTAACTTGTTGAGATCTATTTGAAAAAACAGTTATATGAAATATTTTAATTTGACCAAGTAACTGCTCGTACCCTGTATAATATTGTCGACCTTTTGTTGCTGGAACAGTTGCTCCTAAATGTTGCTCTTATTTTACTAAAATATTGTAGCTACAGCTTTGTTTAATTCAAAGAGATTTAATTTTTAAAATTCCTCTACACGTCAAAATCTTTATAAAACTGCAGGTAACATTAAAAATATTCATTTTAGGCAAAAAGTAATCCAAAAATGGAATCAAATACAGGTGCCCTGTTAAAAAACAATGTATAAGTGAAAATAATTTTGTGTGACAGAAAATCAAAAATCTACAGTGGGTCTCTCATATCCACAACATTTTTCTCTACAAAATGGGTATAATAGAGGTGAAACAAAGAAAATACGCTTAGGTAGGGGTACCCTGAATATCTGTTGTTTACAGTTACTGATTTATAAAAGTAAACAAAATTGGTGATATCTTTGTGGTTTATACAGAACTCAAAACCAATAATAACAATAATGTTATACAGAGGCGTAGTTCTAAGTTTTTTTTTATATCCAAAGCATACTGAGATATGAACTTTGATTGGACGTATTTAAATTTACCGATATTAATACATAACCCAAGGGACACCCTGTACTTAAAAATTTAGCATTTGACTGAAAATATTTGGTAAATTAATAAAAGTTATTATTACCGCATTCTTCTTCGTCTGAATTATCGGTACAGTCTTTTACTCCATTACATCGTGCAGTACTTGGTACGCACTCTTTACTTTGACAACGAAAGGAATTTTTGCCTTCGCAGGGATCACTCAATTCCAGAAACCAACTGTCCAAGGTACCTTTTGAAACTGCTGCTGTTATTAGTATTACCGTTGCAATTGCAAAAAAATTGCACATGGTAAAATAATTCTAGTATCAAACTGAAATGAAATTAAACAAATAAGTCTGTATTCGAAAGACTAAAATGAATTAAATGTGAAGGAAAATGCTCCACTCTTGTGGCAAGCTAAAGAATACCTGCAGTTTTTGTAGTAAAAAACACACATTTTATTCTACTGGACCACAGTACATTGGTTTCTTTTGTATATAACAAGTAAAGAAAAGAAAACAAAAATTAAATAAGTACTAAATTCTTAAAAATATTGATAATTTAAACAATTCAGTAACTTACCTTAAATAAACATCACAAAATAATAAATATAGAAGTTCTGCACCAACAAAGAGATTATTTCAGAAAGAAATCAATTTTCAAATGCTGCCAAAGATGAGCAAAAGATTTAGTGGGGGGCAAAAAAGTGGGGTAATATTTTCTTAGTAAATAGTGGGATTGCAACCAGTGGCGTCTCCTAATTTCAATTTATACCTAGGTTTAATAAGTTACCATTTATTTAAGAATATGACCATGAAGAAGCAGTCTGGCGATTAAATTTTTTGTCTCGATGTGAAATCAACTTCCAGAAACAAAATGGAAATCATATGTGACAAAAGTACTCAAGAATTTTGCAAATAGAGCAGTCTATGAACCTAGTCTAATAAAGAAATCTTAAATAGCTTCGACCAGTAGACGTCAGCAGCTCCTCAAAGTTGGGTCCACACTGGTACCAAATTGGTAATATCTTAAAATCACTCACTCGAAACCTCATTATGTAGTGCTTACTTATGAGTAAGTTTTAGAATGTGTAGTAAAAGAACAATTGCAAAGGTACTTAGAAGATAATGGCTTACTCTCGGAATTTCAGTCGGGTTTCAGAAAAGATTATTCCTGTCAAACGCCACATAATTTGGTACTTATGAACTGGAAAGAACAAATAGAGGAGAACAATTATGTTGTGGCTGTCTTTTTGGACCTGAAATGAGCTTTCGAAACAATCAACAGGAGATTGCATATGGAAAAAATGGAAAGATGTGGGGTAAGGGGTACAACTAGAGAGCAGTTGGGCAGTTATCTGGACAATAGGTCTCAGAAGTGTAGATATGGTGGTTATGAGTCTGAAGAGGTTCTGAATGGATTGGGTGTACCCCAGGGTTCAGTACTTGGTCCTCTTCTCTTTGTACTGTATATGAATGATCTGGTGCAAGTGATAAAAGAAGGTAATATTAATCTGTTTGCTGATGATGCCCTTATAGCAAATGCGGACTGTGACTTAATTAGTGCAATAACCAGGAGTAGTGAGGTGTTAAGGGAAGTGTCAAAATGGTTAAAGATAAACAAACCGAAGTTAAATATTAATAAGACAAAAGTTATGATCACAGGTAACAGAGCGATAAGGAAGGAGTGGGAAGATGACTGTAAAGTGGTAATAGATGATGAGGAGGTGGAACGTGTTAGCGAAACTAAGTATCTGGGAGTGATAATTGACTCAAAATTAAATTTTAAAAGCAATATAGACTTTATTGTTAAAAAAGTTACTAAAAAAATTTGTTTCCTGGGTAGAGTAAGCAGAAAGTTGAGTCCCTGGGCTAGAATTCTGGTTTATAAAACAATAATTTCGCCACATTTTGATTTTTGTTCAAGTATATTATTTTTGTGTGGAGCTGGTGATTTGGAAAGGTTGCAAAAACTTCAGAATAAGGCAATGCGAATAATTTTGCAGTGCAATATATATACGCCTATAAGATTGATGTTGGAAACGTTACAATGCTAAGTATAAAACAGAGAATAACTTACAAAACGCTTATTCTGATATACGAGATTGTTAACGGCGGGGTTCCGAATTACATGTCTCGTAATTTGATGTGTTCACAATTACCAGGTGTGATCGGTGAAAGATTACAGACTTCCTCAATTTGTGAAGACTTGTACGCAAAATTCCTTGCCGTATAAGGGGTTTAAATTGTTTAATAGTATGCCGGATGAAAACAAGGAATCCCTGAATTTGAGCAGTTTCAAGAGAATGTGTTGTGTTTTTGTGACATTTGTTGGTGTTTGGGTGTTTTCTTTTCATTTTTCTGTTTTCTTTTTTTTGGTAGGATGTAAAAAGTTGTAGGGGAGCAGACGCTGACTCTGATCACTTTATGGTGAGAGTAAAAGTCGCACAGAAAATGCTTAAGGAGAATAGACGAATAATAAGTAAGAGGGAGGCACATAATATAGGACTATTAAAAAGGGAAGAAAATGTAGTGAAGTACACACGAGAGATCGAACAAAGAATGGTTAGAGTGGGAGAAGGGGAAGTAGAAGATGTATGGAAAGAGTTAAGAAGTATAATATGCCAATCAGCAGAAACGGTGATAGGGAACAAACAAAAGCAACAAAGTAAGGAATGGATAGACCAAGAATGCAAGGAAAGAATGGAGGAGAGGAATAGAGCAAGGTTAAGAATGCTGGAATTTAATACAGAAGAGACCAAAGCAGACTACGAGAACAAAAGAAGAGTAGCAAAAAAATATGTAGAGAAAAGAAGAGAAAGTATAAGGAAATGAAAATACGAAAGAAAGAAGTAAGGAATTTTTATAAAGAAGTAAGAAAAAACAAAAAGAAGGACAGTGTAAATACCATGTACTATTATAACAAGGATAGGCAGCTTGTGGGTGGGAAAAGGGAAGTGCTGGAAAGGTGGAGGGAATATTTTTCTGAACTACTGAATGTGACTGAGGTGCATGGAGATTGTAAAGATACCAACCAAAACGAAATGAGACCACGGGATAAGAACATAGAACCACCAAGTCTCGAAGAAGTGAAAAGTGCTACAAAACAATTAAAGAACAACAGAAGTCCAGGAAAAGATGGGATAGAAGTAGAACTGATAAAATATGGGGGCCACGGGTTGCACAACAAAATACACAAGCTGCTCCAGGACATATGGGAGAAACAGCAAATGCCGAGGGAGTGGAGACAAGCAATAATATGCCCATTACATAAAAAGGGAAATAAACAGGATGTGAGAACTATAGAGGAGTAGCCCTATTAAGCAATGTACACAAAATATTTGCAAAAATATTAACACAAAGGCTGAAGGATAGTACGGGAGGGATGTTGGGGGAATATCAGGGAGGATTTAGAGAGAACAGATCTACTATAGACCAAATCTTTACATTGAGACAGATACAGAGTGAATGTGAGGAGCAGAATGTGCAGCTACACGTGGCTTTCATAGATTTCAAACAAGCCTATGATAGTGTAAACAGACGACAGTTGGATAAAGTAATGCGACAACTGGGAGTCCCGTGGAAAATAACTGCCTTGGTGAAAATGACTTTGGAGAGCACAGAATACCAAGTTCGAATAAAAGGCACGATGTCGGAAGGTTTTATGGTCGGCAATGGTCTGAAGCAGGGAGACCCACTGTCGGCGGTGCTCTTTAATCTGTTGCTAGAGCAAATTATCAGAAACAGCAATATAAACAGAGATGGCACAGTGCTTAAGAACTCACACCAGTGTATTGCATATGCTGATGATGTAACATTGATAGCAAGAACAAAGGAAGAATTGAAAGAGCTCGTAAGGCGGCTAGGAGACGAAGCAAGAACTTATGGATTAAGGATAAACAAGCTAAAGACAAAGTACATGACGACAAAGAAAGCAAAAGAAGAGGAAGAACATCTGAGCGTGAAAAGTGGAAAAGATAGAAAGAGCATTTTGAAAGAGTGGAGAGTTTTAATTTTTTGGGGACAGAAATTACAAGAAACAACAACCAACTAAGAGAAATTGAAAAAAGAATAATGATAGGTAACAGAAGTGCTGGGGCTCTGAGGACAGTGTTGAGGGACAAGAATGTGTCAAGAAAAGCGAAGATACGGATATACAAGACCATTATCAGACCGACAGTAACTTATGGAAGTGAAGCATGGGTTTTAAGAAAGGAAGACCAGCAGAAATTAGAGATCTGGGAGAGGAAAATATTAAGAACAATTTTTGGAGGGATAAAGGATGGAGATGAGTATAGGAGAAGAAACAATGCCGAGTTGAGAGAAATGTTCATGGAAGCGGACAGTACGTGCGTGCGCAGAGAATGAGATGGCTAGGGCACGTTGCTAGAATGGGAGAAGAACGTATACCGAGACAGATGCTTGAGATGAAGAGAGAGACAAGAAAGAAGAGAGGAAGGCCTAAGAGAAGATGGAGAGAATGTGTGGAGGAGGATGTCAGGAGACTAGGCATTAAGGACTGGAAAAGCAAGGCACAAGACAGAGCGGAGTGGAGAAAAATAGTAGGACAAGTCATGGGCCTATAAGGCCTGAAGAGCTCATATATAATATTAGCTTATTGCTAAATAAAGAAAGATTATTATTATTATATTGGGAGATATCTATGTTTAATAAACATACGACATATACCTGCCACCTGCGACAGGCACGACATCACTTTTTTTTTTGAGATTCACTCTACTAACACTATTATTTTTTTGGTTTTTGACCTGTATATGGATGTCTAAGCCTGTTAGGCAGCCTTCTGCTTCAAAAACGAAATCAAAGAATTTTTGCTCGACACTTGAATTTATTATTCTACATTTTGATATACATACAGCAAACTAAACATATATACATAATACATTATGCTTGATTTAATATCTTCATTAAATTATGCTACACAAACCTTTAAACACATATGTTTATGAGCGAAATATCAGAGCACCCTGTAAGAGAAATTAACGAAACATTTGTAGTTTTCTGCTTTACTGAACCGGCTAATTTAAGGAAACCTGCCATAACCGGAGCTACTTCGACATTTGGGGTCTAGTCCGATAAAAAAAAGGGCTAAATTCGATACATTCTGAGCTGGAGCAACACATTTGTGAGGATGATGAATGCCCATAACGTTTTTGTTCTCTGCTGTATAGATAATTTATTTTTGTTCTTTATGTTTTTACGTTAGCTTGTTGTTCATAGGTTCTGTGTTTGTTAAAATCATCCTATTTTCTAATATAAATTTACTTACACAAATGGTGAGAGAACCATGTCGAAGTAGCACTGGCCGACTGTATATAAAATACTCTTTTAATCATTATTAAACTAACAACAAAAATTATTTGCTACTTAATTTACAGATATGGTTTTCTCTCATTAATTTGTGTTATTCATTTGAAACTGGAATTATTTAACTTAAGACTTAGAAAACTTTCCCAGAACCTGCCATCGAATTTGAAATAAGAATTTCCGAACTCTTATTTCCGATCGGGTAAAATTTGGCCGAGGTACTTAATACTATTACATTGCACTTTGACTTATTTCACACATCTATTTTATGATTAATATTCAGTATGCATGTCTTTTAAAATACGATATCGAATTTCGAGAGTGTACCCAAAAGTCGACAAACAAAACAAATGGCTGGAAAACCCAGTTGAGATTATAAAATTACTGCTTTGCTGGTCACGCGATGCGATTCTTAAAGAAAGTTCCGACGGGGTCAGCAATGCTCGAAAACGGTTTAAGTCGTGTGTGTATGAAGATATCAACGACGCAATGTTGAAGTGGGTTAAGGTTTGCCGTGACAAGAAACTGCCGATATCGGGAACAATAATTCGGGAGAAAACACAGGAATTCGGGAAAACTTTGGGCCATTTGGATTTTGCTGCGAGCTCGGGATGGCTGCACAAATTTAAAGTTCGTCACACAATTGTGCAAAAAGTGGTTTGCGGTGAAAGTGCAGACGTAAATGAAAAAGAGCGTGAAAATTGGAAAGAAAATGTGCTCCCTGGATTACTCTCCCGATATGAATCTCAAGACATTTTCAACGCCGACGAAACAGGCCTGTTCCTTAAATGTTTACCGGACAAAACCTTGGCTTTTAAAAATGAGAAGTGTTATGGGGGAAAGCAAAGTAAAGAACGAATTACTGTTATGGTTAGTGCAAATATGGTCGGGACGTAAAAACCGCAACTTTTGGTGATTGGGAAATCAAACAACCCTAGATGTTTTGAGGGCATCAAGTCTTTGCCGGTCACTTATCAGAATAACAAGCAGGCGTGGATGACCAGTGACCTGTACGAGAAATGGTTATTGTCTCTTGACAGAAAGTTTTCGGCCCAAAAGAGAAAAATTTTACTTTTCGTAGACAACTGCCCGGCTCATCTTACAATTGACGAAAAGTTGAAGTCCATCCGCGTCGTATT
The DNA here is from genome assembly GCA_963966045.1 of Xestobium rufovillosum. Taxonomy (NCBI): domain Eukaryota; kingdom Metazoa; phylum Arthropoda; class Insecta; order Coleoptera; family Ptinidae; genus Xestobium; species Xestobium rufovillosum. The sequence goes on along the minus strand of OZ014495.1, from coordinate 4,956,057 downwards.
TCTGCCACCTAATATGACGTCTAAGTTAGAATCAATAGACCAGGGAGTTCCACTGTATGTTTCGAATTTAACCGACGCCAAATATATATTTACCGGTTTCACGAAGTTAATTTTAAACTTATATCGCTTTCAGTTTCAGTTTTACAACCCCTTGGACTACACCCCCCAAATTCAATAACGTTAATTATCCTAGTTGGCTATTACCTTCTCTTTTAAAATATACGCATTTCCGTTGTTTCAAAAATGCCGCCTATCTTATAAATTTACAAAATTATCACATATATAAATCATCAGTAAACTGTACTCTATTTGTAACTTAACCGAAGATTAGTAAAGAATACTAAAAACAAAAACAACCACTTCGTACGCATTTTAATGCTACCGGCAACCGCAAAAAAAAATCCTCCACTATTAATACAATAAAACAATAGTAACGAAAAAGAAAACAATCAATTTATGTACATACGCATTAACATATATATAAAAAGAAACGTAATAAATAAAATATAAAAGAAATTCAGATTTCTCTTTCCTCCGTGACTAACTTTTAAACAGAAAAGTAACATTACTGCGTCACCTGAGGTTCCTCGCTATTATTGACTTCTACAGTGACATTCTCGCTGATTGTGGTTACGTGATTTCCGATGGTTAGTGAACTTACTTTGGCACGCTGATATGCCCTAACGGTATTTTGGCCCAAAAACCTTAAAGGAAGGAAAACAAATATATTACAAGCGTCCCTGTGATAGAAATAATAGCATATATTTTAACTGAGCTAGAGAACCAATAAGTTTTATCAAGTTCCACTCCAAAACTATTAATTTAATGATCGTATCAGCCGCAGTTTCATCTTCATTTTGAATTTCATCGAGGAGGCGTCAAATTTTACCGAGCAGGTGTCGAATTTCATCACAGGATTCACCATTTCTTCGATGATGTGTGCATTGTAAGCATTCACAAAGAATGCTAAGAATCTGTAGTAGTTGAAACTTTCTTTGACAAATGATTTGATCCATATTAGACCAGAAAAACAATGATCTAAACAAGACTGAGTAAAGAGCAGTAGACATACAGAGCCAGTTCTGGCCCAAACCATGTAATTTCTTACAAGGAGTTTGTTTGTAGTACTTTTGGTACAAGGTCAGATCCAGAACTGGCATATAGTTTTACCTGTGTAGAATTTCAGAGAGCATTTCTAAACTTTGCTGATTCTTGAGAGGTCATTGAAGTGTTTGTATTACCTTTTGTTCAAGGTCAGATTTAAAACCGGCATATAGTTTTATTGAAGTAGAATTTCACCAAGCATTTCCGAACTCTGCCGATCGAGAGCTCATTGAACTGTTTGTTTGTAATGTAAAACGTTGTATTCAAAAAATAGTGTAGCTTTATATGGACTCAAATTACTGCAATGACCTGGAGGGTAAAATAAAGTACTGTATTTCAAAAAAGAGTGCAACTTTATATGTTGCATAATTTAAATTCACCTGACCTGACCTGACCACCCATCCAACCACAGCATTTTAATTTTGAATTTCATCGAGGAGGCGTCGAATTTTACCGAGCAGGTGTCGAATTTTACCGGACAGGTGTCAAATTTTACCGAGCAGGTGTCGAATTTCATCACATGATTCACCGTTTCTCTGAAAAACAACAGAAGTTCCTGAACAATCTCACCATCAGGGAGTGAGAGTGAGGGAATCAGAGTCGTTCTTACAGCAGATGATGCTGACCTGTCAATTGTACAAACTGCTCCCGAAAAATGTTATGACTGTGAAACAATTGTAATTTTTTTTAGGTTAATGAGGTGATTTTCCGTCTAATTTCCTTGACCTCAATGTTCGAGGTCAGACCCAGAACCAGCATATAGTTTTACCAGTGTAGAATTTTACAGAGCATTTCTAAACTTTGCTGATTGAGAGGTCACTGAAGTATTTGTTTGCATTGCTTTTTGTTCAAGGTCAGATCCAGAACCGGCATATAGTTTTATCGATGTAGAATTTCACCAAGCATTTCCGAACTCTGCCGATCGAGAGGTCATTGAACTGTTTATTTGTAATGTAAAACGTTGTATTCAAAAAATAGTGTAGCTTTATATGGACTCAAATTACTGCAATGACCTGGAGGGTAAAATAAAGCGCTGTATTTCAAAAAAGAGTGTTGTATAATTTAAATTCACCGATGCAATTTAACACCACCCATTCAACCACAGCATTTTAATTTTGAATTCCACTGAAGAGGCGTCGAATTTTACCGAGCAGGTGTCGAATTTTACCGAGCAGGTTTCGAATTTTATCAGGCAGGTGTCGAATTTTACCGGGCAGGTGTCGAATTTTACCGAGCAGGTGTCGAATTTCATCACAGGATTCACCGTTTCTTCAATGATGTGTGCACTGTAAGTATTCACAAACAACGCTAAGAATCTGTAGTGTCGACGTAGGATTTGAAAACCTGCTTTACTTTAAGTCCCATTTCAGAGCCCCTTTCCATATTAGACCAGAAAAACAAAGATCTAAACAAGGATGAGTAAAGAGCAGTAGGCATATAGAGCCGGTTCTGGTTCAAACCATGTAATTTCTTTGTTTGTAGTACCTACTTTTTGTTCAAGGTCAGATACAAAACCGGCATATAGTTTTATCGATGTAGAATTTCACCAAGCATTGAACTGTTTGTTTGTAATGTAAAACGTTGTATTCAAAAAATAGTGTAGCTTCATATGGACTCAAATTACTGCACTTCCAATCCATTGTTTTAAGAGAAGTGATATAATGTTCAAGTCAATGACCTGGAGGGTAAAATAAAGCGCTGTATTTCAAAAAAAGAGTGTAACTTTGCTGTATAACTTGAATTCACTGATGAAATTTAAAACTACCCATCCAACCACAGCGTTTTAATTTTGAATTTCACCGAAGGGGCGTCGAATTTTACCGAGCAGGTGTCGAATTTCATCACAGGATTCACCGTTTCTCTGAAAAACAACAGAAGTTCCTGAACAATCTCACCATCAAAGAGTGAGAGTGAGGGAATCAGAGTCGTTCTTGCAGCAGATGATGCTGACCTGTCAATTGTACAAACTGCTCCCGAAAAATGTTATGACTGTGAAACAGCCGTCATTGTTGTCTTTGCCCTTCACCCTTCGGATAAACACATATTATACAAGTATATTTGGTGAAAATTGAACAGTGCAATACCTAGATAAATAAGTTGAATCGTATTTGGCGATCTTTCAAAATTAAATTAGTTTCACTTACTTAATACATATGTAGATGATGAGCAAAGCAATGCTGGCGCTGAGCATCCGTATAGAGGCATCCTCGAACAGCTGGATGATAATCCAAGCAACGGCCACGGCTAGACACAAGCAGGTCACGATAACGGCCGTACTCCCCCAATGATGAGCTGTGAATCCTCGCTCCCAATCCAGCCGGGTGCTGATGAACACATTGTAAGTTTGACCGCAAACTTTGCACCTCAACAGGTCGTTACTGTTGGAAGAGCTCGAGGTCTCTATCAACCATCTCTTCAGACACTCATGGTGCACGCTAGAAATTTCTCCGGTGCAAGCGCAGGGCCGGATCAACGGCTCAGGCTTGTTTACGTCATAACAGATCCAACACTCTAGATTTTCGTCTCCACCGTCGGCAGTCTTTTCTGAACTTGGCACAAACTCCGCGGTCTTGTGATCCAACCTGGCCAAAAGCTTGCGCGGGTTCAGAATCCATAGTTCCGAGGGTTGCATGCAGTTCCAAAGTACGGCCGGGAACCAAATAGCAACGCCTATTTCGACAATGCGAAAAAGGACGTCATGAGTGTTACGAGAATTGACGGGCACCTTCGTCTTCCAAATGTCGGAAAGGGTTTCGGAAAATAAGAAACCGACGATCGTAATCAGCATAACAGCCTGGCTGAGCAGGCCAATGCGACTCTGGTGCAGCTGGGAATTGTTAATTTGGGGTCTGAATGCGCCTTCTTTTAACGGTTCTGCTTCGGGGCCACTGGCTAATCGAATATCGTTGTTAACGAATCCACCACGTACCTGGAGTATCAAATTATTAACGATGCCTAAAATTTATGAAAACTCGTATGTACCTTGAAGTATACTTCTATGCCATAGATGAGGAAAAAAATGACGACTATGAAAAGCAAGACTGCGTAACAGCCGTTGAACAGATGATTGTAGAAACTGCGATCATTCGGAGGAGGCTCAGCTAGCTGGGTTGTCAACACTTCTGCCAGCAGTAGCCCGAAAGTTATGATGTTGAAGGTGACGAAGCCCAAGAAAGATTTAGACAAAAATTGCGGCTTCTCCCAATGCAAGCCTTGCAGATGGAAAGCCTGAAAGGAAACCAGAAATCACCACATTTCTAACAGTTTACTAGATTCAAAAAGTCTAACAAAGAGAGAAAAATTTAAACAAGATTAGACAAAAAAACTCAAGCAGTCACTTTCAGTTATCAGTCGCAACGCTCATTTACTCATACTGACAATCACTGTGGTTTCAATAAATCATATAAGTCTTTAATGGCACCATTAAATGCTAAGGTCACCATCTATATATTGGTATAGCAGTCGTTAACTCCAAATTCGGAAAAAACAATAACAATAAAAAAACAATATTTGGCACGTACCTCTGCCCAAAAGCAAACGATAAGAGAGGATCCTGACATCAACAAAGGGTAGTACGCAGATAGCAAGCTACTTGACCATCCCTCCTTGAAGTTGTTCTGTAAAAACGAAAAAAATGCGTAGTCAGTACAACGGTACCGAATAAAACAATGCAGATTAGATTATAAAACAAAAAAAAATAAAACTAACAAAAACAATAGGTGAAAAATTCAATGCTATGTATTTACAGGTAAATGTTGATATAATCTTGACATGATAAAACATTACATCACTCAATTTTCGTAGTATTGGTGAGATCTATTATTTTACCTTAATATATTCACAGTAAGTGCATCTGAACTCACAAAATTCTATGAAGCTCTTTGTTTATATTGGGTAGGTGCAAATGTACTTGAAAGCGAAATCGCGTATACATGCTTTATGTTTACCTACACTTGAATATTGTAACATGTAACTACTTAGATAAAATTGCCTAAATTTAGAAATCACTTTGTCGTAAGCAAATACAATTCACAAATACTCGCAAAAGAATATAAGTACATATTTCGTATGCTAAACTGATAAACTAAAAGTTCATAAAATATTTAATTTACTAGATTCCAAAACACGCGCTTTTAGCGCGCGCCGATTTTCGATTTTCGAAAGTACAACATAAATATTTTGATGGGATAAAAATATCGGGCCCATGTGTGTTCACCTGAAATCATATCTAAATGCGGGAGTACTTATGACAAGAAGAATAGAAAGATAAATTGTGCTCTGTTGGAAGATATAGTTTATTGACAATGTTGAAAAATATTGTTATATAAAGAGAAAAATACTTGCATATTATTATTAAAATATAGGTAATGGAAATAATACAATAGTAACATAATATGAAGTAATAATTAAAATATTAAAATATAACAACATAATAATGATAATAATAATAATTGTACCTACATTAATCTGTCTTTTTCAATTTTAACTTAGTTATCTACAAGCCACTGTTGAAATAATCGACCTCCTCGCAGAAACGCGTTAAATTCATCACGAACGGCCATTCCAAACTTAATATAAGCTGTTCTCGAAACACTCTTCTTACTATTTACTTTCATTAAATTGCGATGCCAATCTTGGGTACCGTGAGGATAAAATGATGGATAAATCCATGGCTCCACATTTGGATCCATTGAACTTAGGCATTGCAGTTCTTTTGAATTTCGATTGCGTATAGTAACGTATGATTCTAAAATCTCACAATCAGCAGTAGTAGAAAAAACAACAGCAACTTCATTGACCTGTTGAAAGTTAAATCTTCTACGATTTATGCCAGGCTTTAGTGTGAAAAGCAGTAGCATTTCAGGACAGGCTTCGTTATTGTACATTATGTACAATGTACAACTCCATTTCTTCTTGTCTTTTCACCTCTTCGTGCATCACCCGATAAGATTGGGCAAATGAGTTATTATCCCGCATAATTTTATCGAGGCTTTGTAACAATTCAACATCCAGTTCATTATTGTTATTTGAACGATTTGTTGTCATTTCGCTAGGATCAACAATACAATAAACAATAATTGACCATAACTTGGAGATACGCCCTGATCGGGGTAAATTATAGTAAATTTGACCTTGAATTTTAAAACAATATGGACCACGACTTCTTGATCTGAATTTGACTAAATTTGCGTTAAACGATGCAAATGGAAAAGCATTATTATTCGTTCACGAAAACGTTTTGACTGTGAATCAGTGGATTCAAATAAACTTTTAAGCGGTCGTGGAAAAATAGGTAAAGTATCCAAAACACTGTACCATCCATGACTACAACAATTATTAAAAGAATCCTCCTTGTTAGCTACTTTTTCAACAACAAAATGCCAATACTTAAATAAAACTTAAATAAAACATCTATTTTCCCTATATAATGTTCCACAATTTCATTATTAATTTTTTGTTGTTTTAAAGTCTGAAACTTTTGGGCACACCGAGCATCATGTCTTCTTCGTTCATTCTCTGCACGTGTCTTTCGCCGCAAACATTAATATGCTTCTTCCTCGTCAGCAGTACGATCAATTTTCCGTCTTCCCATGCCTGTGTATCAATGTAAATAGATTATTGTTAAGTACAATAATAAGTACACAATCTTGTATACGCAATTGTTAGTTTTACTTGTTATTTTGCAAATACTGCAATTATTATAAAATCGATATTTGAAAAATGGGCATATAGCTACTTACCTACCCTATACAGGTTGTCCCAGAACGTTTTACACAGGTTATAGCTCCAAAACTGTAACACATAACGAAATGGAACAAAAACCACTTTGTAGTGTTGATGAAGGAGTATACAACCCCAAGAAAGTAACGACCCCTGGGGGCCGCCATCTCCGACAAACCACCCCACTTATTTTTTTCAAATAGCACTCTGTATATTCCGTGAAGGAATATGACAAAGAATCAAATTCTCTATCCAAGATTTTTTTGAAATAAAAATTGGCCCATCAAAACAGACTTTTAATTTATTTTTACGTTAGTCATGGAACTATTAAAACTATTAAAGAAAAAGTTTAAAATAAGTTAAACTAATAACACTAATAATGTGATAACATAATCAGTTGATCAAATGTTCAAATTGGAGTCCTTCTGCAACAACACACATTTCTAACCTGGGCAATAAATTTCTTCTACATGCCGCTTGTCCACATACTCATATGGCATAAATAAAGCAGGCATTTCAGAACACAACACAAAACTCAAATTAACTTCGACATTTACGCCTGTAGCCGGTAGTCATTTGCTTATCAGTTCCAATAAATGCTAATAATTCCATGGCCGATTTTAACATAAATAAAAAAATCTGTTTTCTCCACCATTGATGGGTCAATTTTAAATTTAAAAAACAATGTTAGGTAGAGAATTTGAATTCGTCACGCTCCTTCACAGAATATACAGGGTGCTATTTAAAAAATAATAATTAGGGGCGGTATGTCGGAGGCGGCAGCCCCGTGGGTGGTTACGTTCTTCGAGTTGTGTACTCCTTCATCAACACTACAAAGTGGTTTTTGTTCCATTTCGTTATCTGTTATAGTTTTGGAGCTATAATCTGTGTAAAACGTTTTGGGACATCCTGTATACCAAAACGTCCAAACTTCTACAATTTATTATACACTTTTAATTTCAAGGGTGTAATACAGGCGTTGTGAGATTTGGGAGGCCCGGCGAATGAACTTGCCGCTGCTTCGCGGTTCGTGGCATGATGTTATGCCTATGCCGAGGTCAGGTTTTAGTACCAATTAGAAATAATAAACACTATTGGGATATTAATAACCTCCGACCAACAACCAATAGCAGAGCAAATAAATCGGTCAGCACCGATTTTTTAAGAATAGACTCATATTATATAACTGAGTTCTTGCACTTGCTTTGCTCTGTACCATCTGTCTAATCTGGGCCTACCACCTCCTTTTATTCCTATCCTTGATTCTGTTGCAAACTCTGCCTATTTTTTTAATTGATTTATTTCTGACCATTAAACAGTCGTTCCTGAATGTTTCTCTTATTCTGGTTCTATAACTGCGTGAATCCTTAACCTGCTTTAATTCTGAGCGAGTTTTTAATGTGTTATTCTTTATACAATAAATAAGTTCGACTTGTTCCAATATCTTTACACTAAACACTATCAATGTTAAGTATTGCAGTTTCCCTGTATACTTGTTGAGTAGGTGAACAAAAGTCCATCAAAAATATAGTCTTGATTGTCTTGTTTTGTAGTCTCTGTAGTTTTTAACCCCCGACTGAAAAGAGGCGTGTTATAAGTTTGACGTGTCTGTCTGTGGCATCGTAGCTCCTAAACGAATGGACCGATTTTGATGAGTTTTTTTTTGTTTGAAAGCTGACGTGATGGAGATGGTTCTTAGCTATAATTTACTAGCTGGTACCCGGCGCGTTGCTGTCTCAGAAGAAATAATTGTGGTAAAATCGTTTAAAACTTGATAAACTGCGAATGACATATGCCGTTTGACGTCAATTGTCACTTTATAAATTACAGCGACCTGCACGGGCTACACATAAACGTATAAGAAAAATTCTGTTGATCCGATCGCTACCAAACTTCACAGGATCACCCTCTGGGCTAATCTGAAGATTTCCTGAAAATTTCATCAACATCGGTCCAGCCCTTATGGAGTCTATAACGGACATAGGTAGAAACAATTTTTGTTTTATATATACAAGGTGTTTCTAAATTGAGTACCATACATTTTGGAGTTTGTAGAGAAAGTTAATATAACCCTAAAACATTTATATAGGAGGAGAGATCAATAAACGACATCTGAGAAATAAAGAAATAAGTAAACTACATATTGCCAGAGGCAGGGTAATTAGGTATAGACAAAATTTGCATGGATACAATTCAGAATAGACATGGCAGAAACCTTAACGGTGGAAAACTCATGATTATTTAAGTACCTACCTCAAATAATGCAGTTTATTTTTAAGTTGTTTATCAGTTTTAAGTGATATGTACACACATTTTGATCAAATATTCTGCTTCAGATTATTTATCTCTTTATGTACAATTTTGATATCTGTATTTAAACAATTTTTACATTTACCGCCTCTTACGAAATCTACACCAAAATTTTTACCAAAAAATGTCTACTCACCGGCGACATGAAATACGCCCCTCTCATGACCGTAGCGAGGAACGTAACAAAATACAGCAACTTCTGAATAGTTATTTTACACGCCTTCAGGAACGTGGGTGCTTTCAGTCGCTGATACTCCGAAATTACACACATCAGCAGCTGAATGGCACAGACGAGCGCTACGAACATGAACACCCCTCCGATTCCGGCATGGTACGGAATGTTAGGTCCGTCGCAATGTTCGCCAGAGAACCGGATCTCGCATAAACAAGTCCCATTGTAGCATTCGCCCCGGCCTGAACAGTCGTCTGTGCAGGAACCTAGGCCAGACATGTAAAGCAGATGTCGGAACATCCCATCAAAATTTTTGGACCTGCAAAAACAACATCATCATAAGGTTCTCAGTCCGAAGACTGGTTGGACGCGTACCTCCATTCTTTTCTATCCTGAGCTAACCTACGCATTTCCCTAAAAGTAGAACATCCTACATCCCTAACTATTTGAGAGCAGTAGTCTAATCTAGGCCTACCCCTACCTCTTTTTATTCCTATCTCTGACTCTAGTATGTCACGAACTATTCCTTCGTGTCTTAGAAGGTGTCCTACCATCCTATTTCTCCTACTCTTTATTGTTTTCCATACCTTTCGCTTTTCCCCAACTCTTTCTAATACTTCCCTATTGCTAACCTTATCTATCCACGGTATCTTCATCATGCAAAAACAACAGAAGCGAAAAAATGTTAATGAGGGCAACGTTACGGATTTATGCTTCTAAAATTATACTCGGAAAATTGTCATTTTATCATTAGCAGATTTTCTTTGTTTGCGTACGTACCAGGATGCGGTCAATTGCTTGACGTTCTTTCTTCTAGTGTTCACGATATGAAAAACGAGGACGAAATTTATTATTCTAATTCACATATTCTTCCTTGATTTAAACAAAACAATCAAACCTTAATATTTTCTTTTCACATATGAAACCTTTTCACAACTGACACATGTCACCTTGAAACAGACAGATTGATGTCTGGGAACGCGCATATACATCTACGGAGAAGTTCTACTTGACAAAACAAGGTCTACGTGCATTACTTCTACATTTCATACTGAAGTTGGAAAACAACCCCAATTTTATTCAAAACATGAAGATTTAGAATTTAGTTATTTAAATCTGTATATAACGCGTGCGAAGGTTCACAAATGTGACGTTAAATCTGAAGTTAGTCCATTTCATGTCAGTTACAAAACATCTTAACCTAACTTTTGCGATTATTCATTTTTTTGTAAATATTAGTACAAGATGAGGGCTTACGATGTTTAATTTAAGTTTTAATAGCTTTTATGCCCATGTTGTGTGTATGTATGTTTTACTTTTCAGTCTCATAATGGTTTTACGATTATAATTGATGAAAAATACAAAAGCATTTTCGTTAATTTTATTTATAATATAAGTAACAATATAATTATTTTCAACATCCAATGCACAAATTCAGAAATAATTTAAAACGCAGTAGCTGCGTGTCGTTAACAGTTAACAGATATTTTTACGAAGTTGAGTCTCCCCGATGAATAAAAAGCAACAGATATAAAATAAAAACAAAACATAAGACATATAAATTCGTATCTACATTACTAAAATTATCGTACTCGTACCTACGCTAAAATACTCATATATTACAAAAAACTACTTGCATACAGGTGTACCAATAGTGCTGCAGCGGTACTATTGGGACACTCGTAAAATTGTTAAATATAGTAATTTATAAAGTACTTGTTAAAAACAACTCTTATAGATGTAAGTGTAATATAAATATGCGTAAAGTGGTAGTACAGGGTGATTTAAAGTTTGTGTCCCACCATGACTAACTTGATTATTTGAAGAGTTGCAAGTTCGGAAATTGTTTCGAATTTCTTTAGTCTATTTAAAATAACTCACAATTATTCCTCATATAACCGAGTTAATCGTAACGATACACTAAACTCAAATCAAACTGTGAAGATATACACTCATCGGAACAACTAACCACTCGCCTTACAAAACATGCAAATTCAGCTGGAACTATGCAGGTCATCGACTCATATATGAAGAGAACATTCTTCCAGTGTTTCACCGTTCATTTACCATAATTTCGAAACAAAATTAGGATATTACTGATTTCGCAATATCGATAATGTGAAAACTGATACCAAAATATCAATATCAGTTTTCACAATATCGATATTATAAATAATATTATAAATAATATCGATAACCATATCACTAATGTTGATATTATAACGATATCATAAATATTGAAATACGGAAAATATTGATATTACCAATATATCGATAACACGATAACATTCAGCAGTCCTCCCAGTGAGTGTACCTAGATTTATAACAAAGAATCCATGCTGCGAGTAGAATAATTTTATTTGATAAAGTAAAATTCGTAAAAACTTAAAAATTCACAGATAAAACGGACTATTTTTTTACATCTTTTATACAATTCTTTCTCCGACCATTGAGCAGAAGTGTAGACATTTGAAAATCGAAACTTATTCAAAAAGTGGCACGTAACTTTCAATACTAATTGATTTTTTCCCAATCTCCATCAGAACTGTTGTTGCTCGCCGTATCAAGACTCGACGACGATTCCGTCTTTGTCATTTTTAAAGCCGAAACTTTTTTACAAACACCAATATCTCCAGCAGCAGCAGCAGCAGGTTTAACCTTTTCTGAGTCTGTATCGCACTTATTATCAATAATTTCGGAATCTTTTGAATTGGGAACGGTAATTACGTCGTCGTCTATGTGTTCATTTGATCCTTTACGAACTAGTTCTTTTCGTTGCCTTGTTTCGTTTTCGTACTGCTCCAAGAGGCGAATCTGCTCTTCTTCTGTCAACTCTATATCATTTGCAAAATCTTCTGTAATAAAAACCAAACGTTTCCAGAGCCGTGAAATACTAAATATTTTACCTTGATCCCACTTCAAATTAGTTTCATCACTCTGCTTCTTCTCCTTCTTCTTGTCCAAAACCTCCTGCCTTGCCATATCATCTTCAATCAATGCCTTTTTAAACAAATATCTGCGAGATACGAGCTATACAATTACCACCCAAAATTTGAACATATTTACCAATTACCTTTGCCAAAATAGATTGTGAGAGACTTTCTCCGGCACAAGTTTCATATACTGATTATTTAGTACAACGGAATTTGTTAAATGCTTAAGTAGAGAGGACTCAGAGAGTTGATCTTCCAAAATTTCCAGCCAACAGTGGTACTGCTGGTCAAATTTTGCTTCCGGATCAAGCAAAAATGTATTCTCGTCCGTTTGCAATTTATAAATCGCTTCCTAGAATATTAATAAAAACACATTTATTGATCCCTTCTATTTTGTTCATTTATTCATGGCTATGGGTCCTCCTCTACTCCGTCCCCATCAAGTTGCAGTACAGAACTTTGCCAGAGATCACTTGACATGGAATAACGACTATTGAAGGAGGATATTATTCTTGGACGAAGGCAATTCATTGTATGAAGGTGAGGTTTCAAGAAAACGAGATTGGAGACTATTACACAAGTTACAGCGGAAGATTAAGAAAGAGATAGAATCTATGCTAAAATAATAATAATAACACAATCATTACCTGTAATTTTGTTAGCGTAACTGTTTCTGAGCCATCTACAATCAAAACGGCTTCAGTATCAGAATCATCTGGCGAAGGATTTAAAGCAGTATTTACTTGACCTACAAATTAAATTAAATAACCAAAGACACGATTTACACAAAAACAACACACCTAAGAACGTACTGAAACTTTTCTTTACTGTACTTGCGGTAGATTCAGGAGAATCAAGCTAGAATTACCGAAAAAACATTACGACTATAATTTGTATTATTTTCTAACAAATACCTTCAGAGTTTTTTCTATGACAGACCCAGTGGATGACATAACACTGCTCGCTTCATTTTTAACAACGTTACCGAACTCTTCCAAATCTTTCTTGACAAATTCCAACACTTCCGTACTCTACAATATTAATGTTACGATAATCGGCACGTAATAAAAATCAGGTGAATTTACCTTATTCTTAGCAGCAGTTAGCCAAGAATTAAACCAACCATCATTTCTACAAAGTCACATGCCACAAAAATAAGATAGTGCATATGGTAATGAATAATAATAAAGCAATGAACAATACAATAATTATTATAACCTTTGAATTGCTAAAATAATGCATTTACTTACTTTTCGGCCATTATCTTGATAAAATAAGTTTCATTAGCGAAATTTCGTAGTGAATTGCGCTTGCACACTAGAATTTACGATAAATATTCTGAAATTAATATGACTAGTGTCAATTTCTTATGTTTATTTCACAAGTTGGGTATTTTTGACGTTTGGAAAACAAAAACAATTGGTGTAGGTATGTCAGATTTCTAATATAAAGAGAAATAAGGGGGTATTAATTAAGTCAACGCACGTAAGATGGCAGGATAATACTCAAGTTGACGAGCTCTCAATTTTCATTGCTAGGCGACAGTTTTAAAAGAGTATAGAAATTCGGAAGCAGTGACGGCTCGTGACTTGTTCAAGAGGGGGAGGGGGTCTCTTAAAAAATCTGAGTAGTTAAGATAGGGCAATATGTCATCAAGATGGCCGCCAAAAGTGAGGTTATGTCATAGATCTGAGACATCCGAAGGATGTCACGCACCTGACCTGAAGGGTCCTGGTAGTACTTAACCACATAGAATCTGATTTATATTACGCGGTGACTGGTGGGTGATGCAATATTATGAAATACGGTCCAACATCTTTACGTGCCCAGTATAATCATGCCGCAACATGTTCGGTGTTTCCCCATGATAATTGTTTTAATAATAAATGCATAAATTATGTTCATAAGACGATTATTCATTGATCATTGTAGGATGTGTTTACGTACAAGTCACTTTCAAAATTATAATGATTTAAACAGGATGTGTCCTTATCATCATACGAAATATTTAGATAAGACTCTCTCTTCTGATTGGACGATCCCGTTCCCTTCACTCTGATTGGTCACTGGCTCCGCCTCCTTGGCGCTGATTGACCCTTGGCCACGCTCCTTAACTCCCATTGTCTGCGCAGTGCATGCGCGTTCAGCTGCGCAAGGCCTCAGCGCTCTATGACATTATCTCACTTTCGGAGACCATTTTGGCGCCGTATTGTCATATCCTAACTACTAACCTGTACAACATCATTTAGGTAAAATTTCAATTCAGAATCCACCCCGCTTTTTCTCTCACTTGCTCTTCACAAAAAGCAAAATAAGAACCGAGAAACTAATGCTTAAAAGTAAAGTCTAAGCTTGCCCTGGTAGAATATGCTCCCCACTTTTTCAGCAAAAAGAGTTAGCTACGCCACTGGTTATAAGGTGTGCATAGCGGGCTGAAAGCCCCGCGTGGTCACTTAGGCGGTTTACGCCAAAGGGGTGAAAAAGCGTTTAAAATTAATTTTTAAGCGAAAAATTTAACGATTCATTACGACTCTTCGGATTTTTCTACCTCAAGTAAAGCACCCAGTCACCAATCAATAACCAGCTTAGGAGAAACCAAAAGAAGCCGACTATGTGTCATACTATTTATTATCCAAGCATCCGATGAATGGATAGAGCCAAATACACGTGAAATTTTTCACCTCCACGTCCTACAGAATTGCACCAATTTCATCTCTCCAAGTAGAGGACTAACTGAGATACGACACCCCAAAATTAGGGGTGCATCAACGCCTCGAACTACGAATGTCTAAAAATCGTTCCTGTCACAGTTACCAAGCCAAATAATTTTTTCGCCGAACACTTCAAAATTCTCACGTTTCAAATAATTTTTTCTAAACATGCGGTAATTGCAGGATGGAATTTTTTGCATTGGTCGATGGCCTGTTACGACTACTTCACATTTTTTGTTCCTTTTTATTTCGGGTAAAATGTTTCTGAGGGGTTGAAGGACAACTTTAAAAATGACGCATTCTACGAGGCGTTGACTTCTTTGGCCCCGTCTTCCTTTGGAGTTAAAGGCCGGACATTGCTTAGTAAAAAAAGGTATTTTAGGACGTTATGAATTAAAATATCGATAGGTTCACAGCGGGTAGAAGCCTATTGGACGATTTAAAAATAAAACCTGAGCCTGACAAACCAGGGGTTTAATAATTGAATATTTAGTTACTTTTTTGATATTTTTGTACTTTTTATTTGTTATTCCTGCAGGCATTCACGACGCAATCGAAACGGTACCTAACTTACATTTTTAAGAGATAAAATCCTTACTGATGTTGTATCTCCTGTACGAATGTCCGTAAGTCAGCTGGATTTACAAAAAAGAAGTACCTATTTTTTAAATCTCTTTCCTGCTTAAAATGCGCCTCTCTCCTATACACATAAGTTCATGCAAAAGATTTGGCATCCAATAAAACTCGGGGATATGTTTATGTCGGGACGTGAGTGCATAGTTTTTAAGTTCATGTGTGTATATAGATTTGTGGTTGATACTTCTTTAGTACGACGATACCACGTTACCTGTAGTTGGTACGCGGTGTATCGTTGATAGTGCGTGGTCAGTTGGCAGTTTGCGAGTTATGGTACCGAACGAAGCGATCGCATACCATGCTAGTCGGCTACACAGATGCCGACACCAGGACCGGAATAACCCAGAATCGGTCTTAAATAATATCATTTTAGTTGATTATAACACGAAGTTATTTTATGATGATGGCACCTTCTGGAGTAAAATACTCCGGAAATTTAATAATTGTAGAAGATTTCAATGCAGTCGTAGGCACAGGGAGAGAAGGCGGAGTAGGTGGCCCCTTTGGATTATGCAATAGGAACGATATGGGAGTTCTGCGATAAACATAACCTAACGGTCGCGAACACTCTATTTCACCATCACGTTAGGAGAAGCTATACGTGGAAGATGCCAGGAGACCTAGGGAGATATCAAATATATTACAATCTCGTTAGGCAAAGATTTAGAAATCAAATTAGGGACTGTGGAAGTTATCCAGAAGTAGATATAGATAAGAAAATATGGTTAGGGATATAGAGGCAGAATGGAATTGCAATAAAAATTTAGATTCCGCAGCTAGAGATATTTTGGGTCATAAACAGAATGAAAGTAGAAAACCCTGGATAACAAAACATATTGTGAGTCTAATAGAAGAAAATATAAAATTCGTATCAGGTTGGTGAAGAACTGGATCAGGGATTTTAAACTTAACAGAGGGACTTGTGAACAAGCTTTGGAAATTTGGTTGGAACTTACCATCAGCGATTTCAAAAGTACAAAGAAAAGCAAATAATTTCGGGTACGGTTCTGAACTTGCCCTGGCTATCTCGAGCATATATTAGCTCTGGCTGTCACACGCTACTGTTCTGACATCTGGCGGCCAATAGTTGCAGCGGACTCTTAACTAACTGCTGGTTATTCTTATGTCACCGCTCGTTCGTCCGCAAAAACTTTTTTTGAATTTAAAAAGGACAAAAAAATTGAAATATCTTGCAGAGCGTCACATGGTAGCATGGAAAACTAGCAATTAGCTCCGTGGTACAAATGGCTAATACAAGCAAAACAAGCAACCCTTGAAAGAACGTTACCTTAGAAAAGTACAATATACACACATGATTTCTGACAAAATAAATTCAAATTTGACGTTTCTTGAGTCAGAGCAACCTTGATATGATATAATTTTTGTGGATTGGTTACAGAAGTAAATAATGAAGTATCTAGTATCTTGAATTATTCCTAAACCTGAAACTAAGGGCTCATCTAGCAAACGCACCTATATAGCTAACACAATCATGCAACATATTCCACCTGTTGCGTTTAGTTGTTCAATAATGTATATTTATAATCTACAACTCATTCATAAAATATATACGTTACACAAAAGTTCAAGACACTGAATTTGAAGATTGATTGTTGTTGATACATTGAAACAAATAGTCTTATATAGAAAGAGAGACGTCAAACAGAGCGGTCTGTCACTAGTTTTTCATGTTCGTACCAGACAGAACACATTTGTATTCATTCATTGAGGAATGACAAGCTATGGAAATGGAAAAATAAAACAAGTAGGTACACAACACATAGATGGTTTAATTCGTTATTTATTTTTGTTGGCAATACTTTTTGGTTGTTAAATGACTATTTGACTTTTACTAATGATGTGTCAGCTGCTAGTTGACAGATTTGACTTTTATTTCTCATAATTTCATTGGACAAAAATTTGAGACATCGACCATGTCTTTTACTCCCTCTTTGGTGTAAAATTTTTTGCGACTTTTTAAACCCCTTTCCGTTTGAGTGAAAATCATTCATAATAATCCTACAAATATTAGTATCCTTCCTTGTATACACCAAAATAATTTTACAAGATGCGGCGGCATGGGATTTTCCAAGAACTTGCAAAATTTCGCATTGATGCCTTCACACCAGCCTCCACAGACGTTGGTAACTGTAGATGAGCGTCGAAATATTATAATTTGCTTGTGTAAAATCAGCTAATGTTCCTAACAAATGAAATTTGTAAGACAAATTGTGTTTTCTGAGTACAAAGTTGTAGTTTTCTTAATTATATACATTTCTGTTTCTGGTAGAGCGACCATGCGAAATGGGGAACGCGCTGGTGACACTTCAAGTGTGTTTGTTACAATAATTACGCATTAAAAGCGACGAGGAGTTTGTACTTAATTCAATACCTAATAGCCTAAATATGAAGGAGTGGAGATCTGGAATTTTCTTTGCCGAATTACCAAAACCTACCAACCTACCCACCAAGGATGATTCCCGCTTAATACTTAGTTATTTAAACAATATGGCATACTATTCTTATCAAACAGAAATTGTTTCGTAACAAATAAAAATGCTGTTTAAAATTCCTACAGTGCCGAGGGCCAACGTCACATCACGTTACGTCATGCGCGTCTAGTGACAAAATGAGGCTACTGGTATAGTTAGTTTACCGTGGTTCTACTTAAAAAGTTAGGTTATGAGACCCTGACATTTTCTGATTTCGTTCCTGTATAATATTATTCAAATTTTTCAGTGTCTCTTTACTTAATTCGCAGATAAAAAAATTTTCAAAATTCCTCTACATATGTCAAAATCTTCAAGAAAAATACTAAACTTGTTTTGAAAACTGTCCCATCATAAATGAAATCCATTTTTAGGGATGGGTTCTTCCGTTCAATCCAGGTATTATTGTTCTTGTTTATTAGTCTGATGTGCAATCCACGTTTCTCATATCGTTAATTTGCATTTGCTACGTTCTAAAAGTTAGGTACCCAACCATGACGGTGAAACGTCACCCCACCATCTTGGTTTCGAACGGAAGTTGATATTCTGATTGTGATCTTCCTCAGCAGTAACACAATTTCTACGCCTCTTCAAATTCTGTGTGAACAAAACGGAACAAGCGTTTAAAAAACAATTAACTGTTGCAATTTAATGTTTATACAGGGTAGCATCGTTATCTAGTTGATCTATAACTATACAGTAGACTGTTTTGGAATGGCCTGATTTTGACGGACCGCCATTTTCTGTTGGAGGGCAGAGTCGCAGAGTATGGATACACAACGCTATGCACGCGAGTGTTACTAATTTGGTGCCACAAACATCTGTTTTGTTCTTCCTCCTCTTCTTTCCTCCAATAAGCTTTAAACAAACAAATGTTTGCCCTCCAGCTGTCAATTGTGTGAGGACATTCTAAAATGATCTGTTCCTTATTCTTTGGTTAGGTTAAGATCAAATAATAAAACGATAACAAAAACTTCAATAATATCTTTAATTTCCCATATTATGTTCTCATTATTGCTATTATACAAAATATCTAATTACAATATAATTAACGGACTATTTAAAATAACGTATGTACACAATTTACAAACTTTGGTTTTAAAAATCTTATGCATATACATCTAAAAATAATTATTCTTTAGAAAACAAAATATTTGTATAAAATATGAGATAAAATTTACAGAACAATCAACGATCTCCTCGTATTGTCATTATTTTATTGTCTAAAGTAACAAGTATACAGAAAACTTAAGCCAGTCTTCCGAAAGTTTCAATATTTTTTCCATCGTATGTTGGTATTAGTATTAGCTATGCTAATATTTTTCTCGTAATTCAACAAACAGTACCCAATGCTTTCAATCTTGCATAAAGTTTATCGACATTTTTAACACAATTTTTACAAAATGTGTTTTGCCTTATTAACTTCCATGTACCGATCCAAAAGAAACAGGCATTATATGGAAGTGGAAAAGTAATATTACACAATATTACAGTATATAAAGGTTTATAAATAATAAAAATCTAGATTCAAATAAATTTGCAGCTTAACTTTTCATATTTCGTGATAGTTGTATATTAATTGTTATCTTCTTGACGTCATTAACAAGATTATTATTCATTTTTAGATGATTCTGCATGTCTTTGTTTAAATAGGGATACACGTTTCATACTTAGGCACCACCTAGGCACAGTTTGTTTTCATTTAATTCTTGAAGAAACGCCATTTTCATTTTTATTCCGTAAAATAAAGACTACCTGGAAGAAATTCAAGATTTTTAAGAATATTTGAAGTATATTGACATTTATAGTTAATTTTAATGCAAATTTTGGGAAAACTAGAATTGGAACAAAATGTTTGTAATTTATACACAGAAATATTCATGATTGTTGATATGCGCATGCGAGATCGTCACGCGCATGCGTATATTAACGATTATCGTCCTATACTTAAAGCCACTAAATTTGGAGGTTACCCATCATAACGCATAGCAGTGTACGTGTACTGTATATTGTTGTTTTGCGCTATGCATGTGTATATGTTACCGGTAAAACCCGAATTCCGTGAAAACCCGTTTTAACTAGTTAGAACTAGAAATAACAAAGAGCCTTTGTGAAAACTAGTTTTAACTAGTCGAAACGCGAACTGACGGAACGTAGTTGTAAAAACCCGAATAAATAATAATGTTTTATGGGCTTCGGGTTCTAACTGTGATTTTTAGTCAAAACTAGTTTTACCTAGTCGTTCACTTGAGGGAACTAGTTTCAACTCATAGAATCAGTAAAAACCCGAAATACTCCATTCCTCGTAAGACAAAATTAAGATTTAAGTAGGTATTTGCGTTGTACATGTAAGAAGCGATGCGCATGCAACATGTGCAAGT
Source organism: Xestobium rufovillosum (assembly GCA_963966045.1). Taxonomy (NCBI): domain Eukaryota; kingdom Metazoa; phylum Arthropoda; class Insecta; order Coleoptera; family Ptinidae; genus Xestobium; species Xestobium rufovillosum. The sequence continues at coordinate 4,935,600 of OZ014495.1, read as the reverse complement.
GTAAAAAAGCAATGGTATTATATAGTGTAAAACACGCGTTTGAATTATGGACTTATGTTATACCGTGTATCCCGGGAAATCTGAAGCATCCTGTTTAACATATGGAAAATTTGAAAATTGCGATTTCTATGCCCCCCAAAGTATTTTAAGGATATTTCGAGTATCAGAACACATACAATGTACACCAGAGAATGTTTTTGCATAATAATTTTCAAAGTTTAAACAAATAACAAAAATATTTCCAAAAATGTATCGCCTGGGAATCAACTCAATTTAAATACAAGCAGTATAAAGAGCACAACAAATTAAAATGAACAAACAAAGTTTTAATACATTTAAGTAAATAAATAACTAATTTTCTAGGTATTGTTCCAATGTTACTGCCTTTAATAACGTGAATAATTTTCTAATAAATCCATTGCCAGTTTAATTAAAATCATAAAACGTTTAATTATGCATCTATACTAATAGAAATCAATCGCTGTTCATTCAAAATAACAATACAAGTAAAAGAAATAACCACCGATGGATTCGAACGTCCAAATGCTAGATGCCATGTCGGACGTTCTGCGATTGAACTCACTAACCCATTATGAATTGAAAAATTACTACGCGTACTACCAATAAAACGATTTATTATTATAACTTGACCGGTTTCAGAATTCACAATGATTCCATCATCAGAAATGTATAAATAAAATTATTGTAAACAAATTATTATGACAGTTGACAAGGAAACTAAAATTGACAGAACAATACAAATAATAATGATATCCATGAAATAAGACAACTAGATAACTGAATTTCAGTATTTACCTACGGGGTATAAGAAAAACACAAAGGAAAATCGAATACCTCGTAGCTTGAAGGGAAAAAATATTGAATTTAAAGAAAACCATAATAGGAAAAAAACAATAAATTAAATCGAAAAAACCTTCAAGTGAAATATCAGAACTAAATAAACAAAATATCCATGGAATCTTGACAACTGCCAACTGCTAATCTTGTAATGAACTGTGTGGTCAAGTCTATGTGTTCTGTCTTGACAACTGCCAACTGCTACTATTCAGCCACAGTCTCTAACATCTTAATCCTTGACTTATTTCCTTTTTTGCCATTATGACATTTATTGACTTATTTCTCTTTTTTAGTTTATTACAATTAATAATAGCAGTTGGCAGTTGTCAACTGTCATAATAATTTGTTTACAATAATTTTATTTATACATTTCTGATGATGGAATCATTGTGAATTCTGAATTCTGTTATAATAATAAATCGTTATATTGGTAGTACGCGTAGTAATTTTTCAATTCATCATGAATTTCTAAAAAATAGTAAAATCAGAAAATATTAACTACATCACTAACCCATTGCTCTTTACACTAAGATGATTCCCTCGCGATACATTTTTGAAAATATTTTGTTAAACTTTGCAAATTATTATGCAAAAACATTCTTTGGTGCAGATTGTACGTTTTCTGATACTCGAAATATGCTTAAAACACTTTGGGGACATAGAAATCGCAATTTTCAAATTTCACATGTTAAACAGGATGCTTCAGAATTCCCGGGAAACACGGTTATGAATATGTTTTGTGTTTTTAGAGTTTAATAAAACCTAAATTCAACTGAGTTTTTTAATGTTATGCAAAAGAATACAAATTTCGGGTTTTTACTGATTCTATGAGTTAAAACCAGTTCCCTCAAACGAACGACTTTGGTAAAACTAGTTTTGACTAGAAGTCACAGTTAGAACCCGAAGCCCATTAAAAATTATTGTTTATTCGGATTTTTACACATACGTCCCGTCAGTTCGCGTTTTGACTAGTTAAAACTAGTTTTCACAAAGGCCCTTTGTTATTTCTAGTTCTAACTAGTTAAAACGGGTTTTCACGGAATTCGGGTTTTACCGGTAACATATACATCAAGTAAAGTTAAGTACGAAACACATTCTATTATTCATTTCCTGATTATTTATCGCAATGCAATTTCAATGAAGTCACGTTTACTATCCATAAATCTGTACTTATTAAATACGAAATGATAAACAAATTTGTTATCACAATCACATTTTTCATATCCAATCAGTATCGTGCTTGCATACAGAAATGCCCATTACAGGTACTGTTTGTTGGAATTACTGATTTGATTTCATACAGGGTGTCTCTTCAGGTCACGCATGTATGACTGAAGTCTCTTCTTACATAATAAAGATATTTGAAACAGTTCCCACAGTCCACCAGTTGAGGGTGATGCTAGGGTTTTAAAAAGCCGCCGTGAATTCTTATTTGATCACACACGTCAATGTTCTTGTTTCTTGATGGTGCTACCATAAAACAGTGTGTTTTATGGTATAAACGTCGAAGATAGATTAATTGAATTGAGTGACGAAGAATTTATTGATTCATCTTTTTCAAGTTTGAAATAGATTATAAAATTTACCAAAATCATGACCAATTTTTTCCAAGGTCATTTATATAGCAATGTCATTTTTGCATAGGTGAAGAAACCCCCTTTATAAACGAAATACCATTGTTAATATAGGAACACAATTGAGACAAAATAAACGACGAATGCCCTTAACAAAAACAAGTAGTATATTGCACAAAACTATAAAAACACTGTTTTTCTCACGTCCGCCAGAATTTCACTAAAATCATCATCGTTTTTCTGCACCCCGTTGGGCGCCAGGTCGCTATACACTTCGGGGTAATGTCCTAAAACTGGTTCAGACTTCACGTTCGTATTAGGTAAAATCACAGATGTGTGTTGAGCTTGAAAGTTATAAGTCAAATTTGAGTTTGTATCATTTCTGCGATAATTGTGGTTCGAGTCTATTGCACTTAACTCCGAATTGGTGAATTTTAAATATTTGTCAAATTCGCGCGCGTCCACGTCACTTTCTACGTCACTCCGCTCTTCGGGGTGGATATTGTAGGATTGGACTAAGTGGACAGGGCTGTTGCTATAAGGGGAGTAAGTATCAGGGATGTGGTTTTTGTAACTGAGATCATATTCGTGTTTTTCTAAGATGATGTCGTTTTTTAGGTTAGGGTTGTAATTTATATAATTTTCGTTTTTGAGTTCGTGTTCTGTTTGATAGGCGTACTCTTTTCCGTGGTAATACTGCTGCAATTGGCTATTGTAGTACTGTATATTACTAGTCGTGTTAACAATTGTGTTTAAATTAGTTTGTGAGGAACCTAAGAGTTGTTGATCTTGCGAGGTGGCTACTGGAGGGTAGAACGTTCCAGTCACTATGTGGCCTTGTTCCACAGAGCTCTTGTTGGCGCACATAACGTACATTCCATTTGCCATTGGCACAGAAGTAATTGGTTGAGCATTCGTGTAGATAGCCGCATTTTGTTGACGATAATTTTGTACTCTGGTAGTATAATTTTGGGCATTCTCCGAATTCGCATTACTACTAGTATGCTGTATATTAGACATACGCTGCTTTTCATCTAAATACTGGTATTGTTCTTTTTCTTGATCCAAAGGAGACAGCTCAGGAGTAGGTAAAGCTGACGACCCTTCTTCTTGCGGATTATCCTTCCCATCAGGACTTTTAGGATTGTTATTTTTGGGCTCAGGGCTATGCGTAGGCGATGCGTCAGGAGTCTGCAGCGTATATGGACTCTTCTGCTGAGGGTAATTCTGATAACCAACATACCCATATTGGTTATATTTCTGCTGAAACCCAACAGGACTATACCTCTTTTCGCTGTAATCATTATTTCCCGTATTAGAAAAATCTATCGTGTTGTAACCGCCCTGTTGGATGTTAGGGGAAAGGCTCGCGTTGGGGATGTAGCCCGAGTAGCGGGGAGACATGTTAGGGAGGCTGGGACTTGGCAGGGAGGTCCCGACGCGTGGAACTGCGCCTGATGTTGCGCGCTGCTTATTGTGCTTCCGACGCCTCGGTCGATATTTGTAGTTGGGGTGCTCCGTCATGTGTATGACCCGCAGGCGCTCTGCTTCTTCCACGAAGGGGCGGCGATCCTGGGGCGTCAGCGAGCGCCACTTCTTGCCTGGAATAAGGAAAATAATTGTTAGAACGGTTCTTCATTGTAGGTTGAAAATTGTAATTGTGATATTCACATTTTTTATTAAACCCATTCCTGACCTTTAAGATTTCTGCCTGCAAGCCGTCTATTTTATATTACCTACATTATATATTTTATATGCTTCATCAGACTTTCCTACTTAGAAGATATCTTCCACTTCTTTGCTTTCCTACATTTCCGAATAAATTCCCACTTGATCGCCTTAAATCTTTGTTTCCCTCTTTCATTTAACCTATTTTTTATTTTAGCCTTTCCCCTATTAGACTCACAATATGTTTTGTTATCCAGGGTTTTCTACTTTCTTTCTGTTTATGACCCAAAATATCTGTAGCTGCGGAATCTGAACTATTTTTAATGCTGCTGAAACAATTTTATGTTTTATTATTTTATGTTAGGTATCTGTACGAGGTACGAGGGAATATTGTTATCCAAGGCTCCAGGTTTCAACAAATATGTTTGTTCACAAATATTCCAGCTCATTGAATCCGAGAAGCGTATAACAGAGAATCAAAAGTCAAGAAGTTTCTCATTCAATATTTTTCTGTAAAGTGTATAATAAAGGAAAAAAGGTGCAACAGAAGAAATACGTACGTTTAGGCGGTGCACCCTGTATAGGATAGGCAGGTACCTATTTTTTAGACTACTCGCATAAACAATATAGGGGACATTTTTAACCTAATAATTTCATGTTTGTTACAGAGCACTGTATTTGTTGTGTACCTTTTAGCGATAGATGTCCAAAACGTGATATTTTGAATATAAATTTCTTTTATTTGCTATTTAGGAGAAAAACTCTCTTTTATTTTTGGAATAGTAAGAACTAAAATTCTTTCCGTTCAGCAGTCGAAGTGAAGGTATGTTTAATAACCCTCAGGGCTTGAATCTTCAGTTAAGATTACTATTTTAATTACGTTTTGTGCCTGGTATTAGGTAAGATATTTGAGAATGATTTGGGTTTTTTGTAAAGTTATTTTGTTCTATTAGATGTATCCCAATTAGACTACAAATACAAAGACGACATCTCCGGCTTGCCCATCCTTGTATATAAACAATAAATGGTCTATCATTCCAGCCCGAATTTAATTTGTTAGAACCCACCAGTTCCGTAACATCTTGGCGACCAACGAGAGCAAATTATAAAAATGGGTTTAGGACACTCTCCAAAAGATAAGACCACCGAAACGGAATATAATTTAAGGAGTAGAAAACAAGGATTGGAGACTGGTGCCATTCCTAAAGCACCACAAGAAAAACAACCACCAATAGCAGAATACGAAAATAGGCCACTGGGTACCATTACGGAAATTCATCCACTGGAATTGTGTGGTACACCATTAGGACGTAGTAGAGGTAGGAGGGAATCATTTACTATGCATCAATGACCACCTCCATCTTATGCAACATATCACTTGAATACGTCATATACTCGACGACCACCAGTCGATATTGTAACTACAGATCACGAAACTTCAGTAACTGGGGTGCAGGTCCCATTTCAGGACAGTGCTCAAGCGTTACCACCAAATTTTATCAATCAATCACAAAAGTCAGTATGTACCGATCACATAAATAGTATTAGTAATGATGTACACAATAATAATGTATCGAATCAAAGTTTAAGGCCAGGAATGTCGTCTAGCAATGATCAGACTGCTAATGTTGATAATAATTTGAGTAATTTGATGTCACAATTGATTCATGCTATTCAAGGATTGAATGTTATACCTGCTACCAGAGCAAATTCAAGTCAATCAATAGCGGATTGTTTTACAGGAATGGAAAAATGTAAACAACTGCCCATTTTCGATAATCAAGGTTCAATACATCCGATTGATTTCATAAGTCAATTAGAATATGTTTTCAATTTAGGACACATGTCATTTAATGATTTTAAGTATGTAATAGTAAATCAGTTTAAAGGGAACGCTTTGCTGTGGAGCCAAGCATATTTATTTAGTTTTATAAATTTTCAGTCATTTAAATCAGCATTTGTTGAGCAATATTGGTCCGAGACGGTCCAATTGGAGGTGAAACTTAATTTACAATCAAGTCGTTATACCGAAAGATCAGGCTCATTTACAGATCACTTCATGAAGTATGTGGCATTGGCCAAACACCTGGTACCTGAGTATTCCCAGCCAATACTAATTAGAACTATTGCTAGGCATTATCCCCCAAATATTTCGGCAGTTTTGGTAGGGACATACACTCTAAATGATGCAATGGATAGGCTTAGGCAGGCAGACTATTATTTTAAGACAGATTCGACAAGCCACTCTTATTCGACGAATTTGCATTCCCGAAGTTATGAAGAGCGTCGCCCCCGTTATAATAACGAAAATTTTAAGGATCGTGATGCGCGTAGAGGTAATAATTCGGACCCGAGAGTGAGTAAAGTTGCATTAATTGAAGTAGAAAAGAGCGACCTGCCTTATACCCTTAATACTCATTTGGGAAACGAAGAAGGACCCCACGAGAATTAGGTCCAACAGTGGGGGCTGATTTTAATAGGGCCGCGTTAAGTTTAAATAATCCTCGTCAAGATTTAATGGAAGAATGTGATTTTGAGCACAAAACTTTAGAGTGTGGGGCACCAATTGTTGAAATTAATTTGTACGGTTTCCGACAACTGGCGCTAATAGATACAGGTAGCGATATCTGCGCTATAAGCGAGGTAGTGTGGAGTCAGTTAGGAGATTTTCGCGATTTCATTCCATTTTTTAACTGCACTGGAGTAAAGGTCAGTGGTGCATTCAAAATTAAACATCGTCGTGTGAAACAGCAATGTTTTCTTACCTTTTCAATAGGAGCAAAAACAGTTTCTCATGAGTTTTTGCTGATACCCGATTTAGTTTATCCGATAGTAATAGGCCTAGATTTTTTACTCCGCAGTTTACGAGCGAAAATAAACTTGGATTCACGCAGCGTTTTGTTTAACATACAGGGTTCGTGGTGTGAAGTTCCCGAGTTTGATTCTCCGCATGTACAGGCAGGCGAATCATTAGGAATGAAACTAATAGTAGGAAAAAGTGTACTGAACATTTCTAGTAATGACAACATGAACGAAGATGAGATTAAAAATGTTATTAAAGAAATGGCTTTCAATTCTAAATTGAATTTTGATCAGAGAGATAAATTTCATTCTTTGATATTACGTCATGCAAGCGTTTTCTCGGATATACCGGGTCGTACAAATGAATATGTTCACACCATACAGACCCACGTCCATTTTGTCAAAAGCAATATCCCATACCATCAGCACATTTATATTGAAGTATTTGGATTCGGATGAGGAGCGCGGAATGTTTCACGCGAGCCACCTTAAAAAATATATAAATCCAGAATTTTCTAATCATCAAGTAGATGATATATAAAATTGGGGTGCAAGTTGTTACAGAGCACTGTATTTGTTGTGTACCTTTTAGCGATAGATGTCCAAAACGTGATATTTTGAATATAAATTTCTTTTATTTGCTATGTAGGAGAAAAACTCTCTTTTATTTTTGGAATAGTAAGAACTAAAATTCTTTCCGTTCAGCAGTCGAAGTGAAGGTATGTTTAATAACCCTCAGGGCTTGAATCTTCAGTTAAGATTACTATTTTAATTACGTTTTGTGCCTGGTATTAGGTAAGATATTTGAGAATGATTTGGGTTTTTTGTAAAGTTATTTTGTTCTATTAGATGTATCCCAATTAGACTACAAATACAAAGACGACATCTCCGGCTTGTCCATCCTTGTATATAAACAATAAATGGTCTATCATTCCAGCCCGAATTTAATTTGTTAGAACCCACCAGTTCCGTAACATGTTTTACACCCAGTTCTTGGAATAAATCTGAATCTTCCTCCCAGAAGTGTTCTTGTACCTAGGTATAATCGGTATAAAAAGCGTCTCAATTTAAATTAGTATTCAAGTTGGTAAATTTTTTTCCTTGACTACTGGCAGAAATATTTCCTTTTCTTTTAGCATAAAATGTACAAAAACTGCCTGAGTGAGCCAACCAATAAATTCTTTCAATTGTTTTTATACAAAAACGTTCTCATTTATTTTAAACATAATGCATCTTCAGTTTATCGTCTACTCTGATTGTGTGCGGACGTCTGCATTATGCGGTTTGTATATAATATTATAACAGATAATAATTAATAATTATTGTGTGTTGTAAATAATAACTTTGGCGCAATTTCAACGATCGCATGTTCTTGCGTCTGCGTGCATTAATTTAAGTTTTCGAATCAACTGCCATTTGCTCGGAAATTACAAACGAAGTTTTCTGCCGAAAAGTGAATAATGGTGCCGGATTCTAACGAAATTACGTATCGAAAATCGAAATAATTTATTATTTAAGTGTGGACAGTGTGCTTAGTGACCGAAATGGAGTGGAATTTGGATATGGAGTTAGGATACGGCTTGGTGTGATGTAAGAATTTTTATCTACTAAAAATCATCAGCCACTTTTTGTTTTGAAAATGACGCATTCTTTTCGAGCAAATATTTTCAATATTTTTTGCATCAAATCACATTGTTTGAATTTTTTTGTGTTCGTCTGGAAAGGATTGCGTTTTTTTCAGTTCTAAATAAATTTAGATAAAAGTTACGTATTTTTATTTACCTCAATAATCTGAAAAGAAATATTTTGACCTGTACAGTGTACAGGGTGGGCCAATATAATGCTCAGTCGGTTCATATCTCTGATTCTATTCAAGATACACACATGAAATTTTACGTGTATATTATGGAGAACCCCACGAAGCTTCTGATAAAATTATTTTGATGTACCTATACAGGATGTTCACGTTCACAAACCACATTTGTTTACATATTCCACCTTCAAATTTCGGATTTTTGCTGTAATTTCATACCTTTTTTTTTAGAGAATTTCTCTTATTTTGCCATCCAGAACTTAGAAAAATGCCCAAACTTTGTTTTTACAGAAAATTACCTGCATGTAAATAATTTTACCTTATTGATAGGTAACCGATAAGACATAGGTGCCAGGTATTCTCAAAATTAGATATTGGGCAAATTTGCATTTTATTGGCTTTTTAATGCGTCTGTTTATAATTCACTGCACTTTTAAGAATAAACACCATCAGTGCCCTAATCGAATGTTTAATTTTTTTTTCTTTTGTTACAGCTGTATCTCGTGGAGGGAATGAGATCATATCTGGCAAGGTCAGGGATATTTTTTTCTTTTTTTATTAACATAAATATTACAATATTGTAATTTAATTTTGTCACGGTGCAAATTCGAGGACCACCATTAAAATCTTGCTTAATTTTGAAAAATCGATGCTAATTAATGTACCAATGCAAAAACCAATCCATCTCAAAGGGTTATTATGAAAAATATAAAAATCATATTTTTTGCGGCATAACTAATTTATCAATTTATCAAGTATACAGTGGGTGTTACCAGTTAGTGCTGAGAAAACAGGTAAATATTAAATGAAATGAATGCAAATATTTTAAAAATCAAAAGTGGGTGCGTGAATCCGGTATTCGGGAAAGCAAACGGCTCGGTTTCGCGTAGAGATTAGAGAAATCGCGATTTAATTTAAAATTAAGTGCCCCCTCCTGGAACTGGATCTGGATTTTGGATTGTAACGTAAGCTGGTTACGATGTAGTGTCTTCTTAAATTTTGTAATATATTTACAACACTTTTTGTATTGATTTTTTAAAAAACTGCCATATTTATATCTTACCTATTATATTTTGTTTTTTTCTTGTTACAGCTTGTCTCATCGGAGCGTCGGATCGTAGCTGGCAAGGTCAGTCATTATTATTTTGTATCGCTAATATTTTTCTTTATTTCTATTATTGCGCATTTATTAAAAATTGTGGGAAAATGTTATGCAGTATGTTCTCTCCAAAAATATCGGTTTTTCAGTGAATCGGGTACCAAATTATTCTAAATGTGTGTTGTGTTATTTGAGTGTCTGTCACCATTTCAGGATAAATTCAAGGTATGCATGTAGTAGTTTTTGGCATGGAATTGTTTTATTAATCTATTTTTTTGTTTCAGAAAACAGGATAGTTTTTCCGTACATTTTTCTTTTGTATATTAATTCATTTCACTGGATTAACTTTTGTTTGTTTCAGAATTAATATTATCCTTTTCTTCAGTGTTTGTTTATGACATGCAAAAACTATAGTAGGTACTCAATTCTGCCTTTTGTTTCAGGGGGATGCAAATAGGTACTTATTTTCCCTTTTAGAGTTTGTTACTTATTTTGTTTATTTTTCAACATAAGAATTATTTTTATTTCAAAAGTAAGTCGTTACATTACCAATCAACATATTTTACTGTTTCAGGAAAATGATTTTCATTTCTAAAGTTTGGTATTTATGTTGTTTATATATCAGCATTAAAGGTTACTTTTATTTCAGAGGTATGTACCTATTTTTTTCTGTTTCAGGAAAATAACGGGTATATTGCTTGCAATTATCTTGTTTTTTCTTTTTTCTCGTTTAATGAAGTTTTCAGCATTAATTTTGTATTTTATTTTTTTCAGGATCATTGTGTAACATTTACAAAAGTATTGATGTTTTTCTTTGTTTTAAGGGGATATAATTATAAAAGTACAGGGTCGATTCTTTTTCGAGGGCCATCATGGGAAGGATATCGCACTTATTAGAAAAGTTAACAGCACTCAAATTTTGTACGAGTTATGGCCAAAAAACACCTTCATGGATTTACAAAAAAACTTTTTGTTTTTGGGATTTAGGTAAGGTCATCAACTTTACTTTCCTTATGCACGCCATTTTAAGTTTTGTTAAATAGAGCATTTATTTCGATTCAATTGACATACAATTTGCTATATTATAGGTACCTATAATATTTAATTTGTTTCATTTCAGCATTAATGTATACTTTTATTCCAGGTTTACTTAGCGGGAATCATATTTTTCGATATGCATATATATTTTTGTTTTGCTTTATATTTTATTTTGTTCAATGTAACCTGTCATTTTATTTCAGCTATCTTTGTCCACCTAATTTGTGACAACTAACAATTAATCCGCTTCTCATTTCAGGAAAATACAGATATCTGTTTTTGCTTCTAGGGTCTGATACATTTCATTTAACTTTAATTTGTTTCAGCTTTAATGTTTACTTTCATTCCAGAGGTTTATTTAGTATATTTTTCTTCTGCTTTATGAAAAGGCAGGTTTTGCTTTCGTTTTTATTGCTTTTATCCAATAACCTTTTATTTGTTTCAGCATTATATGCATTTTCTTTCAGTTTATCGTTTTTTTTTTATTTGTTTGTTTAATTAACTTCTTTTTTATTTCAGAATTACAGTTTACTTTTATTTCATGTTTTGTGTTTGAAATTTCAGGAGAAGAACGCAGCTGTCCATTTTTATTTAAGTGTTTTGTTTATAGATCTATAAACAAGGCTAATATTATTTTTAACTATAGTTTCTTATCTTTAGTTATCGCTTAAGTATCTTAGACTAATTAATTTTAGTGGCATGCAGGTACCTGCATAGTTCTTAAGTTTGTAATAATTATTTCCCTTCCCATAGTTATTGGAAACCTTCCCCATCCCATCCCCAGCAAGACAACACTCTTGACCTCCTCGCGGTTCTTGCTGGACTGTTCGATTTGTCAGAGAAATTCTGGACAAACCGAGCAGACCAACGAAGAGTGAATTCTGGGTTGCTTTCAAACACGGTTGCCAACACTTGGTTAATTCGGTTGGGTTCGTTCTAGGGATGCAACGTTTAACGTTTAGCGATTTTTCGTAAACGTTTAAACGCATATATTAAACGTTTAAAAGGCGTTTAAACGCGCACCCTAGTTCGTACGAAGTCATTTAATTCGATCTAAGCTGTTTCGGCTTGGAAGACACCTATTGCTTACTTCCTTTTTGACGTCGGATGTAAATATTTTCTGTTTTAGGGCAGAAAGGAATGCATCATTTTTTATTGATATGTTTAGTACCTATTATTATTTTACTGGTTTGCCTCATTTTTATTAATTTTTTTAGGTATTTTAACAATTCTTGTAGAATTATTGAATAAAAACAATGCTAGTCTTAAATGCTTCATGTTTTTTCATTTAGTAGCACAAGATAGATAGCAAAAATTCACAGCATATACAAATTTTATAATAAATAAAAACATAAAAAAGAGATTGTAACAAATTACACATAGGTACACAAAAAATCACTGGATAATATTACTCACATAAGAACTACACTGTGTGTTTAACTCAAATCTGTCACAAAACATTCATCGGGTCGTCGACCGTATTAGCGATATAAGAGTAAAAGGTGACTCTCCCTTTCACTCAAGAATTCGCTATCTGCTGTCACTGTTCTTCTTTACATGCATTTCTCCATAAGCCATAGGAGCTGTACAGGGTCAATTTGAATTACGGCCCGGCTTGCAGGCGAGCGCAGCATGACTATTTTTAATATTGCTGCGAATGCAGACCGCTGAAGATTTTAAATTTGAGATTGTTGGACAAAACATATTTTTATTAAAATTATGATTAGAATATTTTAGGAGGGTCATTGACCAATTGACCTTAACAAAATAAATTGTAATTCAAAGCAATAGGTTATAAGTAGCGCACTCTATGAAAAACGTCAAAAAAGAAAAAACATAGGACTGCAAATTTTCAAGTCGACAACCTAAGAAATTTCGTAGTTATGGCAAAAAATGGAAATAAAATTGTAACTTTCAACACCCTGTATTTCCTAAACCATCAACATTCCGATAAGGCATGTTCGGGTCAATGGTCATTATTTGACTTGTAGAATCTCCAGCTAACGGATTTCCCATTGTTAATGAAACACCCTGTATAATTCAAACATTTTAAAATATACTAGTAAACGTGGAAAATTCGTGAGCGACGAAAGATTCCTGAAGTCGACCGTTTAAAAAGGTACCAGGATGTTTCCAAATCTAATAAAAAGTTTATGGTTGTAAGTCTGAGTGTGGTTTGTGTTAGTGTGATCTCCTGCAGTCAGGCTACCTAACTATAGTGGCGTCTGACCGCGAGCGGAGAATTAACCGGGTACCCCGCGACGCTTCAGCATCAATCAATTTAGCTCTACAAGTGCAGCTCAATATTTTATTGTCATTCGGAGTTCCTCACGGAAATCAAAGAAATCGCGAATTTTAAGAGCTCTTTCAGTCGTCTTGACTTTATAACTACAAAAATGTTAATAAAGCGAAACCGAAACAGCACATTCAACTCGTCCGTCGGACTCCATATCAACGATGATAATCATAGCACTTGTTATATTAACAGTAACTATAACCCGATTCAAAATTTATAGTTAAAAACAAGACTCAATTCCATCATCTACCTCTGACCGCAAGCCTGCCCAAACCAGGTGCGTTGTTGTGGCCCGAACAATGCAGGCTATTTAAAAAAGCATCCATCATTTTCGCGGCAATATTTTCTCATTAACAAGATCCACCTGTTATTTATCACTTTTGTCACTTTTTCTTTCGTTTAACAATTTTTTATTTTGCCCACTGATTGGTTTAATAAGAAGAGTAACACCCTCGCCCACCCTCGAAAGTAATTTAATTTGAATATATTACGACATTGAATGTAAATAAATTTGTTTTATTGGTGATTTTATTAACGGACGTCACCACATTGTGTGAAGATTGTGATTTATAAGGGTTTTATCATGCTTGTTCGTTCCGTGTCGGACAGCCGTTTCATTCATGCTTATTCTAGTCAATGAGCTACAAAACCTGTTGCTTCTCTATTTAATTATAACAATTTATTGTGGCGCGCTCCGGCTCGAGCTGCACCGATTAATTTTAACATGATGTTAAGCAAATAAAGCACGTGAATTTTTTTTTCGTTTAGTTGGCGAAATCCGGAACTAAGTTGACTCATTTATACTTATTTATTCGTTTTCACTAACCAATTGGTCCCAAAGTGTGAGCATATTAATAGTTTGGTCCTGTATATTAATTCCAGCAGCTATTCTGTCTTTATTAACAATAATAATCGCATCTTCGATATACAGGGTGAGTAAAAAATGGGGAATTCTTCGTTATATCCTTTACAGTTAGAAATACTAAAAAACTTTCCATATAAAAGTTG